>OY728140.1:511738968-514238968 GCA_963277665.1 Viscum album
TATATAGAGGGAAGGTAATAAAATGCCCATTCTAGCACATTAAACATCAGTCACCAATTAGATATGTAATAAGGAATCATTATAAGTACTACTCATGGAGGTTCTTATCTCCATTACATAGTGTATGGTATATCTCCTACCTGTTAAGAAGATATTAAACCCACCCTCAGAATATATTGAAATACCTACATAACAGGACATGTCTACCCATAGTTTGAGTTCACATTAAGGGTTCTATAAAAAAAGGCCTACTATGTTTGTAAGTGATTCATATCTATATATGGAATAGGACTTGATGGGGTTAGTTTCTTATGCTTACTATATGGTTCTAACACCCACTAAGAAATTATTATTCATTATTAGATTATTCTCAATGAAACCACTGACTATTTTTTGATTCCAATCACAACATCTCATGATGACACCACCATTTATTATAATATTTATGACTTTTTTTATTAAGATAGGTATCTTCTAAAAATGGTGGGGATTTTATGAGTTTATTAGATATTGTACCTTAAATAAGATACTATTTTTTTGTCTGAGTTCAATAGAGGTTCGTGTATTTTTTTTTACTCCTATGATGTGATTCATGTTTGATATCTAAAATCTTAAAAAAAAATGAGTTGAGTCTATTGTGAGAGATTCAAGATCGGACTATAACATTGTGTATTACCACCAATACTATATTTTTATTTTATTTCTTATAGATTGAGTATTTTATTGGGGATACATATTGATGGAATGTGTTGGGATCCAATATTCCTAAGGAAAAGTCATCAATAGTATCTAGATGATTTCAGAATTTAGGATCTCATTGATTAATGAAATGTAATTGCTTTTATCATTTTAAAGAGGGTTAATAACAGAGGTTTCCTGTAGGGTGTCTAAATAGATCATAGGCAGACTCTATATCTCCCGTGGAGGACGTGGAATCATATATACTAATTTATCGATTTAATGAGTAACATATGAAAATCAATACAGTGTAATTAATATGCCTCCCTAATATAGATAGTCAAAAAATTTCAACCACATTTTGGAGGAATGGGTGGTTCTAGTTGGGAATGATAGGACCAAATAGTTGGGGTAAGAATAAAAACTACAGGTGGATGGTTCATTGATCCTTTTCCACCTCACCTCACTCATTATGTTTATTTATAATTTGTAATTTCAAATATTAAGGAGAATATAATATGTAGGTGGTAAGGTATTTTTATTCAGAAACATTGAACATGGTTCAATTTATAGTGTATATAATCCAGTTTATAATAATACTCGTGATAAAAACATGATGCATTCATTTATTATTGTATCATTTGATTGTCATTTTGGGATTTTGATTGTATCCCTAGCCTAACTGTTCATCTAGAGGCTCAAACTAGTAATGACCATCCTCTAAATCTTATCTTATATCAGTATGATATTACCCTTAGAAGATATATGTCATTCATGGGGTCACATCATGGTCATGATGTGGCTATATGACATGATCATTAATATGGATTTATTATTCACAGTCCAAGATTACATAGATTTTTATAATTTTAAGGTGATATTTCATTGAGCATACCAGTCTAGATTCACATTCACCAATGAGTGGGTCCCTTAGATAGTATGATAAGGGCCAACCCATTGAATGTAATAGTCAATTACTAATTAGTAGTAATTTTTGGATTAATTAAATACTAACACTATGGAGGGTCATATAACCACAATGGTGGAGATTTATATAGATTTTTTCCAATAATAAGATTCAGTATATTTTCCTCATCAATTAGTTTATTTTAACTTTAATTTCACCCCAATGATGTACTAATATCATCAATATCTTATTATATATCCCTATATGAGCTCAAGGATTTGATAGTGTAGTTGGTAGATCTTTTATAGAATTTATTTGTTAGATCGAGTGTGTCCATAGGGGATGATCCTACACTATTCTCCAAGAAGGTAGAGTCGATAATGGGGATATATATTGATAACCACTATTTAAACTAGAAATTTTTTAAGAAAATGTACTATCTAATATGGATTTATGGTCTCTTTAAACATTATAAGAGTGAGAATATTTCATAAAAAATAATATTATGTCAGGATATAATCAACCTATCTTTTATATGGAGGATATCCAAAATATGGAGTTAAGTTATCTCTATATTAATTTTGAGATATTAGTGACTCTTTTTGGAAATATAAATACTCATACAATGTTCATGGAACATATGAATATGATCCTCTATCCTCAAATTATCTAGTTTCTTGTTTTTACCGTGATGAAATCCTTATTTGTTTCCCAGATAGAGGAAGATAATTCTAGATATTTGAGTATTATAATTTAATTACTTTATGAACATAAAATTTATAGAAATTCCTCAATATAAAAATATGGGATTTAGTAAGGTCATTTCATAGGTCATTTTTTCAAATAGGGAAATGTTTATTGTTTTTCTCTAAATGAAATTGGATATGATATCTTAGGAACTAAACAATATGGATTTTGATATGTACAATTTCTATTATTCAATAAGAAACTACCTAAAATCCATATATTATATATATAGAATTGAATCACCTTTATCTCACCATACTCAGAAAGAGTTCCCATTCCTTCATTGTGAAATTTAAGAGATGGATTTAAAGTATTTGTAGTAGAGGTTTTATAACACACTATTTTTATCATTTCTGAGTAATGATCTAAGTACATTCTTTCATTTCATGCCTATAGGTATCATATTAGTTCTGTGATGATTCCTAGATGGATAATCCTTTCATATTGTTTTAGAAAATTGATACCATATTATTAGAATTTTAAAACCCATGAAGTTGATCTTATGGTAATGGATTTTTACTTGAAGAAAAAAGATTATAAATTGAATCTTCTCATGGAGAGATTCATTATTGAAGATGAGGTGTTGGTTAGGGTTCCTATATTCTAGAAAATTGAAATTTGGTGGATGATGACCTTAGTTGGAAGTCCAATTATAAGATTATAGAGGAGTTATATGAGTAGTTATCCATAGTGTGATTGGTTTTAGTGGAATCATGAGACATTTATTACTTTTGATCATTATTGGTGGACCATGTATTTCTATTGAATCAATTATAGGATCCCTGAGAGGGTTAGGGGTGAATCAATTATAATTTTTAATATTATAGTAAAAGTTTATAAACATGTTAATGAAACTTTTCATAACCATTGAAAACATGTTAATATTATAATCCATTGAAATATTAATCTCAACCTCACCATTCATATATAATAAATATAATGAGATATCATCACATGATATTTAAATGATTTGGTAAAATGAACTACTTTTTTCCATGTTGGTTACTCCCCTAAATATGGAATTTTTACTAATATCTTTTTAGAATACATGTGAAGAATATGCAATTAGTTAAACCCACAATATTCATCCTCCATCAAACACCACTTATACCACCCATCAATCATAATTTTTTCAACATTTTTTATACCTTCAATCTATCCAAACTGTATCCACTAAAGTCATAGTGTTTTATACCCCTATCCAACCAATAATTTACAATAACTAGTTATACCCCCAGTTGTAATATTTATCTATAATTGTTTTTTACACAATAGTAGGATCTTCTCTTCATCCACAAGAATATTGGATCACCTTCATGTATATATAATATTCATAATCTTAAAAAAATATCTTAATATTAAGTGGGTCTTGAAAAATCCTTCTAATAATTATAATATTGAGATTTTCTCAATTCAAACTGTTTTAATTTAAATTCACAAAATTCCTTAGAAAAATTTCATCTAATTGAATATATATAAATTCATGGAATCTATTGGGACTCAATGTATTATGTCCCAATTAAATACTCCTCATTATGATTCATTCTAGTGTTATATGAGAAAACACATACCTTTTATGTTATCAAACCAATACATTTTATTCTAGTAAAACTAGGTCTGATTAGTCTCATTCCATTACTCTTTTCCCATAGGGTTCACTTCTTTTAACTAAGTAGAAACTATGTTGGAATCATAATAAAACAGATCATCAACAATTACACTATTTACATATTCACCTTAAATTATTATGGGGGTTTCAATGCGGACTCCTATTTTAATTTTCTTCTAGAGAACTGAATAGGGATTCCACTAGTAGATATTCTTTGCGCATATAATCATTAGGATGATATCAACATCTCAAAAATGAAAAAATGAGTAATTTGGTTAGCATACTGTAGAAAATAATGTAGGATCCGATGAATTAAAATTTCACTAACCAAGAGTATATACATAATTGTGATCCTACAATGAATGATATTATTAATTCCATGGTATTTATATAAGAATTTGAATACTTTATATTTAAGTAATTAGATCATAAATTTCATTAATAAATGGGTTAGACCCTGCACATTCACAATCTTGTGGAGGATTTCCTTAAAAAACTCATGGTTGTTGATTATCTTCACATAGTGGGTATTTCCTTTTCTCTAGATGAAGTATATTCTACCAAAAAAATAATATATCAATAATATCTTACTTAGATGAAACATAGACTCATCCTTATAGAAGATGATTTTTTAACTTTTTGAACTACACCTACTAAAATCTATCTCAATATAGAGAACGATCATGTCTTACTGCAACCTCCCAATTCCATGAAAATGGTGATTAAATTTTTCGTGGACAATATGGAATTTATGAATATTATCATGGAAATCATGAATTGAATTATTCATGGCCAATAATCAATACATATGTGTTCTTCTTTGGATCATATTATTTTGGTTGTCCAAGATTCTAAATACATCCACACTAATCATTATACCAACTCTATCCATGATTTTTTAGTTCTTAAACATGTTGGTATTGTAGTTAATTATTATCCTCCAAAAGAAATTATGTAAGATATATGAATGTTCCCATTTATTTATTTTATAAAATGTAATAATGATGGTTATTTGTGATGGAATCTAGGTCATGTTGGTTTTGGTGTAGCCTTAAAAGATCACAATGGGCATGTCAGGGAATATTTTTTTGACCATGTGGATGGGAATCATCCCTTGTGGAAGAAATGATCTGATTGATCAAATTGGATGAGAAGGAATGATAAAAGTAAATAATAATCAATGTTTTGAATGCGACTCCATGACTATTTTGAAAGTTGTTATACATGTTATTTTTTATTTGTCTTGAAAGATAACTGCTCTATACATCAAATGATTGTATTCTATCTCATGAATGAACTAATTAATCACTCATAATTTTCATGAGAAAAAATATCTTACTAATGGACGTTCATACAAAGGATTGAATTGTGAGAATCTCACCTCTTATATGGCATTGCCCAAGCTGTATCCTATTTTATAAGGATATATTTGTAAATTACTATAATTTATACTATTCAAATCCTATTTTTATTTCTCAAAAAAAATATTTTACCATTTAAAAAGTGTTTTTAAATATCCTAATAATTCCTCTATCCATTTTATCTATGACTGTTTCTATTTTTATGACTTATCTTCCTGATAGTACACCTTTAGAAATATTTTTCTAATATATTTCTCAAGTACCCACCATCTTATGAACCATATTCCAATTTCTATTTTTTGAAAACTTTCATCTATTAATCTTAACACAAGTTTCTATAATTATATCACATATATAAATTCAATGTGTCCATCCCCTGTAACTCAAATTTTTCTCAAACATATTATTCCCTTTTAATTTAGAATCAACATTGTGTTTCTACATACAATGTTAGTGTAAAAAACCTTTCAATTTTCTATGTATGGGATTACACCATTTGATAGATTTGAAAATCTATACTTTATATAGTGTACTTTCTAATCAATAATTAATTTTCTGATGTAGCTTTTTGAATATTACATTAGATGATTACACATTATCCTATTTCTCTATCCAATAATTTTTATCAAACATTTATAACTCAACATTTGAAAATCCATAGATTTATAGATCATTTTCCACATATTTGAAAATATAAATTTTTAATTATATATTTATAAGGCCTAAACATTGGTTGAATACTTATACTAAATCTCCATATACCTATATCTTTTTTATGTTGTGTGTTGTGGTAGCCTATGTATAGTAATTTATTCAATATTTTCCATTTTAGATTCATGTAAATAGATGAAATTTTTTTATAACATGGGGTTCTATTTATTAATATATTTCCATACAATTCTTGATTCATCTCATAGATATATAGTGATTTGAAGTATGATTTTTGTACCCAATTGAAATTGAATAACATATTCCACCACAAATAGATGTTCAGATAGAGAACTGTTTATGTTCATGAAGATATTTTGTGGTCTTTGTGTATTATTTTCATAAGAGTTAGGGTGATCACATATGATAGTATAGTTCTTGTGAAATAGAAGCATCCACTCCACTATCAGTATGGATCACTCCAAGTCCTGTATGAGATACCATGTAAATAAAACATATATTTTTTCAGATATTAGTAATTAATCACTTCTACAGGTGTAGGGGAATACAAAGTGTATATGGACAACATAGAGCCCATATAAACCATATACAGATAGAAGATGATGATGATTATAAATTTAGGATAGAAACTATAGGTTTTAAAGGCTTTTCTTCATCATAGTTTAGGATGTATAATATGTTAATTATCATATCCTTTAGTTTCATTCAACTATTTCATATTTTGAGAAAGGTTATATGGGTTTTTTATTTTCTAAATTTACCACACTAATAGACCATATGTATACAATATTCCACATTTCATATTTGATAAGTAATATATACAATATATCACATATATTTGTCTAGATAGAGATATAAATCAATGATAATGGCTCCATTGGTGAATAAAAAAGGGATATTGTGTATTAGTTAGAAATTATCCTTTAATGGTAATAGAATCCATTAGATAATGTATTTTTCATGTACCAAAATATTCCATAGAGAATATCAGATCATTGAAGAAAAATTCATGCTTAGTACCATCACATATTTAGATGAGTTGTGTTTTTTATGATAAGAATCATTGAAGGGGTGTGGTTTGTAAGGTCACATATCTTAATAATAAACCCCTTTGAAAATTTTTCATTATGTTTAATGACATGGTCATGAAGCTCGTTAAACATTAAAAGTGAGGAAAATCATTGAATAATATTTATATTATATTAATTATAATATTTTTATCCACACCTATTAGAACTATTAATATATCATAAATGGATCCTCTCATTGAAATTGTGACTTCATGGTTAGGTCTATAATAGAGGGTTTTACTTAGGAGAGGTATAATTTTTCAATACCAAGATTAGGTGCTTGAAATTTAGGATTAGTTGGGTGATATTTTAACACAAATGTAAAGATAAAAATTAGTTATAAAAAAAATTTGCCTCCAACCTTGGGTAGAATACATCACCATCCGCCTTAAACCATGATAATA
The DNA here is from genome assembly GCA_963277665.1 of Viscum album. NCBI lineage: Eukaryota > Viridiplantae > Streptophyta > Magnoliopsida > Santalales > Viscaceae > Viscum > Viscum album. The sequence continues at coordinate 511,746,414 of OY728140.1, forward strand.
TTTAACCATTTATTTATGATTCAGAGGGGATTTATTCATTTTTTATGTCAATAATGATTGAGAATTGAGGTTTTTTCATAATTGATTTTAAATTAAAACTTCAAAGAATGAAATTTACAAATTATTTAACACCTCATTATTTATGGGAATAAATCGGTGTTTCATGTTTGATTTACTGGATTTCTTTCATAGCTATCGTGTCTATTCTTGAATAATTATATGTTATATTTTAATTTCATTTTATTTATGTTATTTCAATTGGAAATTCATTGTTAGAATAAAATTATCATTTCCTATAATTTCATTTGAAATTTCATAATTTATTGAATTCAATGATTATTTTAATGAAGGAGTTCCATTCACGATGAAAAATGAAAAAATGTATATATTTTTTAGTTTTTTAGTAGATGTTTGTTTAGTCATATAGTATTAATAATTCTCATGATCATCATGAAAATTTACTTTCAAAATTTATGGAATTCCAATGTTAATGTTAATTGTAGTTTTGAATAAAACTTTTTCGGTAGGTTTCTATACTAACCAAAATTTGTGTCAACCTCTCAGTATATTATCATTCAAAAATCAATATAAACAAGTCCAATGGTTCATTTTTCGGGTGATCTAATGGGAAGAATATTTTATGTTATTAAGTATAAGGATAGTCTTGTGAGGAAGTGGAAACCAGATATCATGAGTAAAATAGAAGGAATATGAACAATGTATTATTAATGAAATGAATTATAATATATATTCTTCATTAATTATAAATTGATCCATTAATATGAGATTCTTTGGGTGAGATGTTAGGTGACGACTTGATTGGATGTAGTGGCTATGAAAAACAAGGTTGGGTGAAATAAAAAAATAATAACATTGAATATTTAGATTTACTAATTACATGGAATTTAATACTCTAGGTCATGCATTATGTATCATGATCCTTGTGGTACCTAGGTTTCCATGATGTTATAAATTTCAAATGGTGTGTTACCATGGGTTATACAATAGGTAATATGGAACTACATTCTATGATGTGTAATAAATTATACTCATGTATATATCATTGACCTACATATGATGTACAACTAGGTATGTTTAAAATAACCAAACCAACAAACAATAATAACTCTTCAAGTACATGTTGAGTATTATCATAACATCCACAAATCATTTGGACAGAGGAAAAATCATGTACTTTTGAAACATGAGATAAAATCACCAGGATAGTACATGGTTCAATAATACGCATGTCTCCATTTTATGTACTATAAGTGATAAAAAATATAAGTAAACCAAAAATAGAATTCACAATATAATTTCTTTTTTACCTACCACCCAATGCTCATATACTATGTACATTAGGCTATATACCATATTCAAGGAAATACATGTTATTAATCATATCTTCTCACCCATGTGTTAGAATCAGGAAAATAAGTATTCAATTTTATTTGGATATTTATATAGAGTTATTATTTATAATACTATATGGAATTACAAAATATTTACTAGATTTCATGGGTGTGAAATATATTTTAGGTATATATATGTGATGAAATGGTTTCAAAATGAATTTTAGTGTCTTCATGGAGTCAATGTACTCCCACATGTGTTAGGGTAGTTCCCCCATCTATGGGGTTTTGGTATTCCCAGAGTGATCCTCCCATTATAGTGTCTAGTCCTTATATGATAGATGGGGCTAGTATACCCCAATTTATAAGGGCATTTTACTCCATCCGTGGAGTTATTAATCCCTCGTGTGTTAGGTAATAACACCCCAAAGGGTATTATTACACCCTAAATCAATATTCTCACTCCATTATTGGAGAAAATAAATCATTCTCATTTTTAATAGTTGTATTATAGGTTTTTTAAAAAATTGGATTTGAAAATGTTTTTTGTCTTCTAAAATCACTTTAGAATATGATTTCAACAAATTTGAAACAAAAGGATAAGGTTTACCCTAATTTTGTTTATATAAATACCAGTTTAGAATAGTTGATATTTATTGAGTTGACTTAATTCTTCTTTCTATTTTTATGGGTCATACTATTTATGTTAATACTCACCAATATGTTGGCCTCCAAACTATGAATGTTTTTTCAATATAGATAATGAATAGTTTTATGGAGGTATTAGTGGATCTTGTTTTGGATCATATAGTAGAAATATAGAGATTTATTTGGTGGTTTTCATGTCATTTTTGTAATGAAAAGGGTACATTTTACAAAATTATTTAAAGGTAGTCTATACTACGGGATTCTTAGAGTTGAATTTTTTCCTATTTTATTTTTGTCACATTATTGAACATATATGATATATAGTGTGGGTCATATATTGATATATATATATATATATATATATATTATTTTAGGTACCTTTCCCTTGGCCTTAAGAAGGCTGTCTTGGGGGGGAATAATCAGGTTATCGCTAGCCCGGGTGGGGTTCTGGTGGGTTATGTCAAGTCATTACCCACAAATACCAAATACATATAATACTCCCCTAAATTTGTCTCATAAATCATTATACTTACATAGACCAAGTAATTATATTTCATTCCACTTTCTCATCAAATTTTGTTGTATAACTATCAATACTATAATACACATGGACCCTCTTAAGTCAAACACACTCCATGCCACATGGAAACTTGTTTTATGAGCACATAAATACATTTCACACATCACATTCCTTGATCTAATTTAATCTACCTCAATTAGAAGAAAAAACATTAATCATATCTAATAAATACTTATACAACACAGAATAAAAATTCTAATAGGATATATCATACAAACCATAAGTGAAAAGGTACCAAATCACCCCTGGAAGGTTATCCCAACCACTCATGATACATATGACTATTTATTATATCACTCATGGTATTAATACCATAATACCCACAATAAAATATTCAAGATATCCAAATATACTATTTAAAATGAATCATGTTCCTAATGATCCATCTCAGGATTTTCATACACTCTACTAACATCCCCCCTAGTGATGAAATCATGAGTTATATTAAAGAACATATTATATGGTGTTTCACTTGATCGAAGTATATTGGGAAATATTCATTCTAATTTTATAAATTATGATTCTATTAGACTATATCACTTTTCACCCAAACCCAATCATTCAAAACATCAAGGAAAATCACGTGAAGAAGGCATAAGGTTAATAATCATATTGACCACCTAACTCTTTAATGGAGTTGCACATCTTAAGAAAATTACATCCATGGTCTGTCCAAATATTCAAAAATATATGCCACAGTCTCAAAACACTATATTTTAAAATAGGTTCTAAATAGTTAATTACTTAAATTTGTAATTAATTATATAATTCAATTCATGGGTTATAATAACTAAAAGTTTACAGAGAGACCCAATGACATTGAAACTATATCCCAAGATGCGAACAAGATCTATGGTGAATCCCCATGGTCTCTATGATAAAAATACCTATTAATCTAAATCTAATTAATTCATAAAATATTTTTCAAAAACACTAATAATATTCATCAGATAATGTTCTTTTTAAAAATAATGAGTGATTATATACATTCCACATAACTATAAATCATCTATCAAATACCTGTTAAATCCCCTAGGTTTTGGATAATTCTAAAATGGTTCAATGGAATAATAATTGAATCCAAAACATGAAGAAACAAAAAATAATATGATACTAATAAGATCGATGAAATGGGGAGATAAATGGGTGACACATAACTCAGTTGGCCATAGAAATAACCTCTCAATCCTTGAGAGAAAAAAATGGGAGTATAGATGATATAGATAAAAATATTGTATTTTTTCCCTATAGTCATTCACTGTAAGTGTAATAAAACTAAATGGGATTCTTTTAAAAATACCCATAATGTGAAAAAATTCTTCCATGAAAAATAGAGGAACATTTAGGTCTATTAAATCATTAACATCTCTATAAAAACTCTAGTAGATTGTCGATGCCCCACTTCCCACCCATGATCCTTACATTAGGGTGACCAGCATAGAGACCCAAACAATACAAACATAAATATTACATTTTATTTTATGAATATTCATTACAAATCATTACTATTCATTCAAGAAATTTTATTGTTGTGTGTCATTAGTAACATAGATGCATAAAAAAACTAGTACATAAAATATCTACATTTTCTATAACCAATTTATTGAAAACTATCACCCTTATAATACATATCAAATAGGAAAAAAAATTCATAACCTCATGAAAAGGTAATAAAATCAAGGGTGATATCATATTATCATTAAGGATAAACACAGGTGATATGAATCATTACTAATAAATATTATTATCAAGAGTATAATTGTAAGATAATATTGAAAATAAAATTTGAAATTCCTACCAAATAATTCCTAGACCATTTTCATGAATTATAGAATAAATATTTTTATGTTCATAAGATCTGATCAAAAGAGAATCAATTTTCCTGATCCATGTAAATATATCTTGGAATAGGAAAATTTCATAAGAGAGTGTCATAATGTGTGAAATAATCATAATCATACAAATATTTTTTCATGAAAATATACCATGAAATTCATCACATGTTGGCCTTGGTATAACCACCCATTTACCCTATTTTTGAATGGTATAACCTCTAATTTAACCAATATTTGTCTAGGGAAAACATCTCATGTCCCTTTTCAGGCATGAGTTACCCTCTCATGTACCCTCCTTTGTTCTTCAGAAAACCTTCGATGTACATTGTTTTCTCTCAAAAAACATTAATGTTTACCAATTGAATTAGAGGGTTATAATTGACCCAACCATAAAGTAATCATAATCTAGTAATATGTATTCATATAGATCTTGAAAACATTTAAAATTTAAATATATCTTAACTTGTGGATAATAAAATATATTTCATCAATATTATAGAATCATAATAATAATCCATCAATAGAAACAAAAAATAAGCTATCACTAGATTATATATCCTTTTAACCCCAATAAAAATCAATGTATGTTATTTTTTATAATAAGATGAGACCTCGCCCAAAATAGCAAGAATATTATTATTAAAAAAGGTAACAAGATTATAGAATTCTAAAAAACAAAGACTTACAGATCCCTTTGAATAAAGGACATGAGATCATTAATTGTCTAGTTAGACATTGAATATCTACGCCATCAACTCCTTTATTTTCAATCCCAGCCACAACCAAACCAAAATGAAATCTTAGACATAATAATTATTGGCCAACAATCTTCATTTAAATATATTTCTTGGATTTTATCCCCCCTTATTTTTCCTTCCTACCTTCTTTTTACAAGAATTAGGAGGCCTACCATCCTTCCTTTTAGGTTCTGAAGTGCATTGAAGAATATCTCTAATGTCGTTTGAATAAACCAATACATTTCTAGAGCCCATATTACATATATACATGTTGTCATTATTGTGGTAATTTGTTTCATTTTCATGTACATCTAGGTGAAACTCCTTAAATGGACTAACCACCACCTTAGAAGCATTGGTAATGAAGTCTATTTTCCCATTTTTGTGATCTACCTAAGTAAGAAGAACTCAATTCTTTAAAAAAGGACTAGACATCATGACATCACTCTCACAACAATCATGGGGAGGATTTTTCAGCAGCTGGCTTCTTGTGATACCAAGATCCATGTTGCACTCTATTAAAAACATCTTAGGTGAAATGCCTTGGTATTCTAATATTTTCATACCCGAAGTAAGATTCATGCCTTTATATGCTGAAGGACCATCCAAGAGTGGAGGAGCCACCCCCTTACCAACCAATGGAACAAAACTAGTTTGTCTATCTTTACAAACTACCTAATCTTGCTGTGTTCCATAGTTTGAAATAGTTGTGAAAACAGAGGCCACAAGTCCTTCCTGAATAGTAACAACCTGATAGTGCATATCAACCTATGTAGAGTCTTCTTGAAGATGCATATCTGCTCGGATAGAAACTGTATGGTATGCCTGAGAGTGTAGCTCAACCTGAGCAAGATCCACCTGAGAAAGAAAACCACGTTGTGCATCCTGCAGGAACTAAACCAGATCCCTTATAACCTTAGACAATTCTAGGATTATAGAGTTGTCTTCCAAATCAGTTTGAAGGTTGAAAACCAGATAATATATTTTAGATGAAATTCTAAAACGCAGGTCCAGGTCTACCTTGAATTCATTACTTGTGAAGGAATTTAGTGTATGTTATTATATTTTAAAATAACTTTACAAGATCACCATTACCATTTTTGAGGAAAATGAAATTTTCATTTTGAAAAACATATTTAAAATCATTAAATTTAGAAACTATTTAGGAAAAAAATTTCATTGTAAACATCCCTATAAAATTAAAACAAGGGTAATAATTACTTTAATAAATATTTATAGAATAGAAAAAATATTCGTAGAAACATTTCCATAAAAATATGATCACTGGATAAAATATTTCCCCACAAAGAGATAAATAAAGTCTAGTTTCTTTAAAAAACATACTTTTGGTCTATATATATTATAATGAGAGGGAAATAAAATCAAAAAAAATATTCTATAAAATAAATAAAGGATAAAAATGAGACATAATATTTGGTAGATATAGATCATCTTATTCCATCATCTTAAATATAATAATATATATTCCTGTTAAAAATGAGAGTATAACATAAAACCTTAATAGATAAAGAAAATTTTTATTCATAAACCATATGAAAGAATATATTATGATGAATATTTTTTAATAAAATAAAGATATGGCTATTAATGATACAATATTTCAAATGGGTAGTAGATTCACCTCACAAATAAAGGTAGGTTTATAACAAAACATATATCCCAAAGAATACAATTAGAGATGATAATATATTACCACTATGATTAAATTTGGATAAAAACCCCACTGATGAAAAATTGAAAATTTTCATATTAAAAAAATAATCTAAGAATTATCCATGATATAAAATTTATAATGGGTAGTATATACACCTAATAAATATAAAAAATTTCCCAACCTAAATAATGTCTCAATGAAAAGAATTGAGATAATGAATCCATACCTCAAGTCCATTTTTTTGGTAAGAGATCAATCCTAAAAATAATAAATTTAAATTTTATTTAAATCAATACTAGAAGAATATTATTACCTATAATAAAAAATTTGAACAATAATTAAAATTTCAACACTCATTTATTAACAATTCCTTGTTAAATTAATCATTTATAGGTGTTACATATTTATTTTTTGATGTATAATTCAGTTTAAAGGCTATAATACTTGGATCATGATCATGGTTACATCATGTTAAAATTATTAATCAAGTCATAATTATGATACTAATTCATAATATAAACATTTACAATTATTCTTATAGAGTGCTGATGAAAAATGATTTACATCACTTTCTAGAGATGATAATATGTATGTTCACATAAATGACATTTATACAACTATATTGATGGAACATCAGAGATTTATATGATAATAAACCATTAAATAATCATTATTATGTCATGTATATTCATTAAATATATCATTATAACTATCTATGTAAAATAAAATGAAAAACGAATCACATTGCCTCATGGATGAGGTAGTCCACACAAATGCATGAGTGACATTAACAATTTCTAATGGATGAGATGGTATGATGGTACATAGGGTTTTATAATTAAAAAATAATAATTAGGATTTAAATATATTATTCATAAAATAAACCCATCATAATAATGGGCCATGAAATATGGTATTGGATAATGAATCATAACAATACATGGAGGCATTATTCCACACGTACTCATGAGAAATACATTTATTTCTCATTTGAGAGATAAGAGGTTGATTATGGTTTTACCATAATCATATTAAAATCATTGTATAATTATTATAATATATTTATCATGTTTGGATGGATACAATAGTCTTATAGAAATTATAATAATAAATTAAATTGATAGAGCTCAGTTGTGATTTATAAAACTTCTTTAAGATATCTCCTTTGGATTAAAACATAATACAATAAATATTGGTCTTAGGATAATAATATAAGATTTATGGTTAATGTAGTGAATCTAGGAAGGTTTTTGAGTAGGTATTGGTTGATCTAGAAGGCTCAAATTGAGTAAATAAGAGAGTTGAGGAGGGATACACAAGGAATTACATAAAATATTTCAACAATATAAGGCCAAATTCATCTAAATATGGATCAAAATGACTATTAAATTATAGTTAGGATAAAACATGGTTGTAATATATTTCTCCAAAAATGATTAGACTATATATGATTGAATCACTACACTTATATCTTAGATCACCCTGATAAACTCGCTTTATCCTTTACCTTACTAATAAAATTTTATTGTTTTTACTTTTCATTATGACCAAAAATTATGTTTCCCATATTAAAATATATTAATTATTATGATTAAAAATATTTATTCAGTTTTAATAGATTAAATTTCTTTAAATGGTTTTATTTATTTTTAAATAGTCTCTCAAAACATATGAAAAAATATTTTAATAATGCATTTTAAAGAAAAAAAGATTTTACATCCAATCCTTGGTTTTTAAATAACATAAAATGAATTAAAAAATATATTATTGAATATATAATCTATCAAAATCATTAAAAATATTAATCAATAGTGATTAATTTATTTTTCATAAATTAAAATATATTTGGTGCATAATTGTTTATATAGAACTCTCTTTTAAGCCCATAAATGAACATATACCAAAATCATGTCTAATGATGAATAATATAAAATTATTTATATTTTATATAATTAAACTAAATTTATTTTATTTTAATATCAATTAAAAATCATATTAAGGCTTTTAAAATTAGATTATTTTATGAAAATATAAGGTAACTGGTAAAAATGTATTTTTTTATTCACTGAAAAATGAATATTTCAAGAGAAATCCTAAAAAGTGTCCCTAATATATTATTGTAATGATGATTTCAAAAATTATATTCACTCCCTTAAAAAATTCTTATAACGTATAAATTTCTAATAATTTCTATAGTAAACGTTCAAATGAAACAATTTTTTAATAAAACATATTTTTAATGCATAAAATGTCTTTACTGACATTTGATTTCTTATTTATTATGAATGAATGAATATGTTTTTGTTATTTAAGACCATTATAATTATTTTTCATTATTATGTTATTATTATTTATATTATATAGTTTATTAAATATTTTATAATGAATTACTATATAATGGTTTATTAAAAACCAGGGTTTTACAAAAATAAATATATCAGAAAAAATTAAAAATTAAAGATAAATATATTCCAAATATAAATAGATGTTAAATTCTATCCCAAAACCTTAAATATATTTCAATCTCACTATTTTTAACATGGAATCAATGTTTCAATATTTGGAAATACTGTCTTTAACAACCCATAATGCTTAATGGGACAATTTAACCTCCTATGAAAAGTTAAAGTGGGAAATATAATGGATTCTTATAATAACACATAATAAAGATACAAATAAGGAGAAAATTATAAATAAATTAAAGTGTGGAAATTGATGATAAATATATTGAAAAAATAATAATATGGAGTACTACAAAAGATTATAATGTGAATGATAATGAAAAAAACCCTAAATTGGTTATGGGAGGAAAGACTTTAAAAATGATGGTAAGAAGAATAATTTTTGATTCACAGCATCCCATTAATATAGTTTATGGGTAATTTTACTCACAATATATATCACTTGAGAAAATATAAAATCATGTTTTCATTCCATTTCATAAGAAAAAAATCATCCTTTGGTTATTCATAAAAAACATTTCACATCGATCTCGTCTATTGCTCCAAAAAATAAATATTTTATATGGTTTTTTCAATTTTAGATAACTATAATAAACATAAAAATGGTCATATTATCCATAAAATTATGTAAATAATTTCCTTATATCTCAATAATTTTAGCAAAATGAAAAATGATAACACAAGTGTATTGTGTTTTCAAATCAATAAAAATGTTAACTTTCAATCAAAAAAGAAAGAAATAGTACATTGGTCTTTGAAACAACTACAATAACACTAAATGTTCAATATAAACATTTTCATAAATATATAACCTTAATACTACATGAAAATATTTTTTTGAAATTAAAATCTAAAAATTTAATAATTTCATCGCATAATTTTCTAAGATCAACAATAACATTTATCCCCAAAAAACATAATGTAGATCATAATTACGTACACAAAACATGAGCATTAAAGGAACATATATTATATTAAAATGTGATAATAATTTTCATAAAATACATGAATCTTTATAAAAACATGATAAAAACATAAAATCTTCAAAACATTAACTCTATCTGTATACCTCAAATAATATGATAAACCATCCATTGTGTTCAATAATAAAAAATAAAATAAACTTCATCAAAGATAATTTATATCATTTTTTCATCAAATCACTAATTAATTTCAAAGCCACCAATACTATCCAATTAACATTATCAATATCAATAAAAAAATTCCCAATTAAAATTATTATATCAACATCAAAAATATATTATGGGTTATCCTTCCCAAGTTCATGGGATTTCTAAAAATATCACTATACCACTAAATCACTTTTCTAGGTTATCTGTACCATCCAAAAAATTCATGAAAATCATTTTATAAGAACGACTATAGAACAATTTTTAGATGATTTATGTTTTTTATAACAAAAATATCTTTGATAAAACACTTATAATTCATAGTTTTAAAATTATATTACATAAAAACATCAACCATTCCACATCCTTCTTAAACCAATATCTAGGCTTCTTTTTTATAAAAAAATACCACCTTCTTACAATATCATATATTATTATTTTCTTAGGATTTGTCAACCTCTATTTAATCATGTTTATTACTATTATCATAATAGTTACAATCAATATAATTCATAAAATTAGTATGCAATTTGTTGTATATTCATCATAAATATTGAAACCATTAATCATATAGAGTTTCTGACCATATTTATAAGAATTTTGTCTATGGAATGGATTTTCATAATACCCATACAATCCAAATTTAAAGCATTAAACCATCAATGATACCTTATGAATGGAAATTAAATCTTTTTAATTTTAATTTTAAAAAATAATAATGGTCCATGGGGTTCTTATGTGGTGGATCAGGAGGGAATCCCCATATACTATGATATTAGAATATTATATAAAAGATCATATGTTTCAATGACTAATAAACACCATAGGCTGATCAGACTTGGATGAAATAGTATCAACATACTTAATTCCCTATACTAGGTGTTTATAATTATACTGACCAGTTGAAGAATTCTCCTATAGGATTTGAGGTCATATATTGAACTCCAGTGGCTAGGGGAGAGACCTATAAAAATGATGATCATAAGGGTTGAATCTAATTCATCATTATAAATGTAAATTTCATTATATTTACCAAGCGAAATCCCTATCAACATTACATGAGATTTAGTAATGATATAATTCCCTTCATAATAAAATGATGAAAAATCCAGAATAACTTTTCCAGGGTGGTCCCATATAATACCCCCTCTATGTATGGTATCATGATGATATGTTTAATAAATGTTGATCTTGATTTATTGTATATAAAATTTAAACTTGATCAAGAAACCATATGTTTCCCTACTCTCTAGTATCTTGGAGTGTATATAAGGTGGAATACGGTTTCATAATTGATATATAAATTGAACATTGCTTATTAGGCTAATATTAGTGATTTGGGAGATGATTTTTGTTTTCAAGCGCACCTCTTTTACACTCAAGACATGATTACTTAAATCATTATACATATAAAATATGGTCATTTTTATATCCTTGAAAATTATCATATTCCCTTGAAAATAATTAGATATTCCTACACCATTAAAAATACATTAATGGATAATGTGATACATTGATGATCATTAGATGTTCCCTCAAAAAACCTATAGTCGTGAACCAGAATTATCTTTTCGAGTTCTAATAAAAAAATAGCGTGCATCCAACACTATGTTTCCAATATCATAGAAAAAATATTTTGAGACAAGCTGTATAACTCTTCTCCATACATGAATATTAGTTATTAGTTCCTGATTTTATATACACCAAACTAACATGTTCATATTTCCAAGAGTTTCCTTTAATTTAATATTAATATCCCAATAATTCTAACTCTATTTCGTATTAATAACCTTATAATAGTCATTATTTGAAAATAATCTCAATGTATAGGGAGTCAAAACATAAAAATCTGGTAGATAAAACATGTTGATGCTATAAAATATGTATTTGGGTCTTTCATCAAGGAAAACATTGATAATCATGGATAATAATAGGTCTACCCAAGGTTTTGATCAAGAGTAGGGAACCCATGGATGAACATGGTGATATTAATCCCAGTATCCATTTCACATTATATATCATTATACCTAATGATCCTTCTAGAGTTATAAAAAATGAATTTACATGGTCCATCTAGAATAATCTATAATTTGGATCTTATGGGTAACCAATTAATCTAGTAGGTTAAATAGTTATTATCTTTATTCATCATATATTTTTCCCTAAAGAGGGAACCCCAAAATTGCCTCCCAAAAAATATTATATTGTAATCATTACATTCTCATATCAATTATAAAAATATTAATTCCATATTTTTTAATAGGTTTTTCTACCCTAGGCCGTCTAGTCCATTATTCCCATATATTTTGTTAATAAAACATTAATATTTTCCTCAATAATTAATTTCTCTATTTTCTTCTTTCTTACCCATTAAACTCATTCCCATCATGTTGAGGCCTTTATCTATATGATTCTTTATAAAATATTGTTATATAGGAAACTATATGTTTTTTTCTACATGGACTTCACAAAAAAACATTTTCTATTATTTTTTTCCTTCATAAACTCACCTTTGATTATTTTATTGATCATATATCAAAATATATTTCTAAGAATAATCAAAATATTTCACATTATATCTCCCATTTTATTTTTTTCTTATAAGGACACTATGTGAATCATCAATCACATTAATTATTGACATGATTTCACGTTCTTTCATTCATTTACTAATATAAAAAATCATAGTTTAAGAATAAATAATCATAATAAGTTAATATATAATCATGTACAATCCTTCATATGATATCAAAATCCATACCACTTTTTTCTAATATATGAAACCTTAGGTTTGACCTATTCTATATATGTTCATCATCAAATTAATTCATTCATAATGTATCATAATAGAAAATTAATTAATCAAAAAATATCCCCCAAGTGTTTCAAACCTACTGCACAATAAGGTTATATTCACCATAAACCAAAATAATGGTTGAGATTTATTCAACTAAATGATTTTATGTTGATAATATCGAGAAGGATATTTTAAAACCCCATGGAATCTTATATTATAATGACATGGAGTAATTTATAGGGAATGCAAATAATATCTACCTAAACAAAATATCAGGATGTTATCTTACACTTAAGATTATACGAAGGGTTCTCATTATTGTTCCCATATCTATGTTTCGAAAAAATAACTATAACTCTTTATGATACAAGATATAGGGAAAAATAAATTAAATACATAAATACTAAATTTTATTATATGAATATTCATTACATGTTATTATTATATTGGAAATAAATTTATAGGGTTTTCTTCATTTGAAACATTTATATATAAACAACAGGTACATAAAACACCTATATTATCCCCCAAAAATTGCTACACAAGACGCAACCTTCTTAGACATATCATACATAAAATAATTCGTCATAATCTAGGGAAATGGAAATATAATAAAGGACCATATAAGATTCATATTATGGTAAATATGTGAGATAAAAATCATTGATCAAATGTTATCATATCAAGAGAATATGGATTTGAGAACATGAGAATGAAATTTGGAATAAATAACCAAAAAGATAATGATTTTAATAATTATTCATGACATAAATACATGGATATTTATAATACATGAATCATATGGTAATCAAATATTTTGATCCATGAAAATATATCATGGCATAAGAACATTTCAAATGAGAGTGTCATAAATTGTGGAATATTCGTAAACATAGGAATATTTTTTTCGAGAAAATTTTCCAATACATTAATGATATGTTTGTATTTTTCTAACAACCAATGTACACAATTAGGGTATGTGATAAAATCTAGTTTCCCTCTTTTAGTCATAGGATAACCTTCCATGTACCCTATTTTGGGATTGGGATAACCTTCAAATTTCCCTATTTTTGGCTTGGGATAACCTCACATGTACCCTCATAAAGATCATAAAAAAATATATTTATCTAAATAATTAGAGTTATATAAAAACTCCACCTTTTACATAATCAAAACCCTATTATATGTATACCATAATATCTTGAAAAGAGATATCATTTCAATATATCTTAACAAGTGGAAAAAAATAGGTTTCATGAATGATACATAATCATAATCATTAACCATCCAAATAAAGAATAAATATGGTATCACTATATTATATCATCTCAAAAGAATATGAAACATCAAAATTTGTTGTTATTAATGAAAAAAAAATTAAAATATCACTAAATAATTTTTTGGGGGAATATATATTTAATTTTAAAATCACATATTTATAGACTAAAAAATTCTAAAATTAAAATGAAAAAATTATCTATGAAATGAAGCATGGAAAATGTATTTTTATATTAAAATATAAGTGTATTAAAAAATTTTAGAAAAAAATTCATGCGGTATATGTTTAAACACATATTCCAATACACATATTCATTAAAAAGTATAAATTTCTATTATTGGAATACTACAAGTTGAATCATATAACCATTATTTTTAAATATAAAACATCAAAGAAAATTACATTAAAATAAATTATAATATTAAAACCATTATTAAAAAATTTGAATGAAAATATGGACACATAACAAAATATTTCATTCCAAATAGATAAATAATATAAATCATTCTTAAAACTTTCTTCTTTTTATTTAGTAATTAAATGGATGAAAATGAAATATAAACATATAATCACAAATAATAAATTTTGGATAAAAAATTAACTAGTATTTTTGATAGATATATCATTTAATTTCATTATTTTAATCATAAGGACAATAAATCCTGGTAAAAATGGGATAATAACATACATCCCTTACTTCTTTTGGTAAATTTTGATTCATAACCCCCATTATACAAAAAAATGAAAATGAAAATGAAAATTTTAACAACATAATAATAAATATATTCATGAAAAACATATCAAATGGTTAGTGTATACAAATAAAAAAACAATATTATTGTGTAACTGTAAAAATATCCTTAAGATAACACTTTGAGATGATAAACCCTTACAATGTTTGAAACAGTTGATTCAAAACTCCTTGGATGAAATATTTTTAATTGAACTATATATAAAATTAATTTAAAAGGTTACATGATATATAATGTTGAAGGTGTATTATATACACCTTATAAATATAAATAGTCATATAAATTCAAACATAACTCAGTGAAACAAAATTGAGATGAAGAACCCATACCTTATTCTTTTTTGCTTCATATTTTCTCTTAAAATAATAAATAATCATAATATAATTATAATAATTTTCTAATATAACCATTAAAATAAAAATATTACCATATATGTCACATTTATAACGTTTTATTTCCCATTTATTAATAAATATTTGTTAAATGTTTCATTTCTAAGAGTTAACTATATCATTTTTCAATTATGTTTCAGTTTGGTAGTTACGGTCATTGTACATCAATCTTGTTTATATCATATAAGGAATCATAATCACCTAATAATTATAATATTAAATTTTTATATAAACTTTTATAACCATTCATATAAATTAGGGATGAAAAATAAATTACATCATTTCTTGGAGATAATAATTCATAAATAGACATGAGTGGTCTCTACACTCTTCTATGGATGGAATGAAAGAAAGATAAATTATATTTCACCTCTAAATAATTATTATAATATAATAAATATAATATATTTTAATTAAATTTATCTTAAATTCAATACATGTAAATTAGAATGAAAAAAATGAACCACATCGTTTCATAGAGGACACAGTCCATATGTACGCCCAAGCGAAGTTATCATCTTGCAATGGATGGGATAGTAATAAGGTACATAACATTTTATAATTAAAAAATAATAATTAGGTTATGAATACAATATATATACACTAATATCATTATAATAACTAACCTAGAAATATGGTGATGTAAAATGAATCATATCTCTACATGTAGGTAGTAATCCACACACACACATGAGTTATACATTCGTTTCCCATTTTTTATAGAATATATGGTAAATGGTTGTTCAATAACCATAATATCATCTTAGTAAATTAATTTTAAGATATTAATAATGTTTTTATAGAAAAACTAGCTTTAGAAAAATATATGAGAAGAAATAAAATAGAAAGATCTCAGTTATGATTTATATCTTTTCTTATTGGTGACCTCCATTAGATATCCATTATGCCATAAAATACTGGTCATATGAGAAGAAAATAAACTCTAATATGCATTGAATGATTCCAATAAGGTTTTTTAATATGTATTTTATGAGTTAGAATGATCAAACTATGTGAATAAGGAAGTAACTGAAGTCCCATTTTATAAGTGTGGGGAGGGACACACATGGAATTGCATAATTGATTTTAGTAATATCAGTTAACTTTTATATTAAAGTGGATCAAAATGGTCATGAATTTATATTTTATATAAATTAAATTTGAAATATAATCATTTATAATGAATTATATAGTAATGGTGTTATTTTTACCATTATCATCGGGTTTACCCTAGTAAACTCCTTTTAACCTTAACCATGGTAACAAAATTTTAATATTTTTATTGATTATTTTGAAGAATAAATTTATCAAAAATAATAAATAATGTTAATAATTTTTATTTAAAATATATAAAAAAATACCATATTAAATTTCTACAAGTAGAATAATTTGAATTTAAATAATCATGCAAAACGCAATGGAAAAATATTTTTAGACAAATGCATTTGTTATCATAAAACTGAATTAACATATACTCAATTCCTTTTAAAAATAATATAATTAATGTTAACATATATTATTTAATATATAATCTATAAATTTTATTAATATAATTAATTAATAGTAATATTTTAATTTAATAAGAAAAAACCACATTGCGGCAATTAAAATGTTTTTTAGAATAATGTGTTTTAAGCCAAAAATAGAACTTATACCAAAAGAAATTTTTAATTTTAATTAATATTTTTTTAATTATATTATTATTAATTCAATTAGATATATTTTATTTTAATATGAAATTAAAAAAATTATGGAACATTTTAAATTACATTATTTATTGAAAATAAAAGATTGTTTTATAATAATAGGTATCTTTACTATTCCTTAAAAAATGAATCTTTTGATAATAATCATAATCATTCACCATGAGATATATCTAAAATTATGATTTCAAAAAAAATATCCATTAACTTAAATAACATTTATAAATTTCTTTTAAATTATTTTTAATATCCTTAGGAAAAATACAAATAAAACCATAGTTTATGAAAAAATGATTTTGAGGCAAAAAATGACTTTACTAAAAAAAATATTACTTATATTATGTTATTTGATAAAAAAATAATTTATTTTAAAATATTACAAAAAATTTTCATTATGTAGTTGTTATTACTGATACCTTATAATTTAATAAGTAGGTTTAAAATGTTTACATTATCATAGATCAATTATACTAAGTAGTGTGTGTAAAGAAAGTTATCGAAAACCTAAAATTTAAATAATAAAAAATATATTCTAAAATATTGGGTTGTTAAATCTCATGAATACTTCCTTGGTCTCTAGATATTTAGTGGTAAAAACTAAGCTTCCAATTTATTTCTAGAACAAACTCAAAATCCCATTTCATTTACCCCCATATAAACATGTTTGGATCCTTTTCCTTTTAATCACCTTTCTTGAAACCCTCAAGTAAATAATTTTATTCCCATATCCCTACTAAAAAATCAATTTTTAAAAATTACCATCTATGAAAATTAAGAAAAATAGAATCTCTATTGAGTTCACTAACACTTAAACTCATGGTTAATTAAACACATATCATTGTCCCTAACCATGAAGGGTTCCAAATGGGTCGGGTCATGTAATGAAAGAACCACCACATATTCTAAAAAATCATTACATGGTAACAAAAAAACTATTCATCAAACCATATTATTAAATTATAAACATCATCATATCTTTGACACCATTAGTATAGAGAACAAATATCATTATATTTATAAGTTAAAAATATGTTGACAAACATCCTTATTCACAAAAAAGTTTAATTTGATTATCAGAAGCGTATTATAACTTCCATAATAAGATTTGGAATTTTTTTTGGGATAGAATTTTTAAAATGAGTATATAGTAAATCCAAAAATTCAATAAATTATTCCTAATATATATATTTACACTAAATAAATTATAAAAAATAATATATGAATACTCAATTCTTATATTTTCTTCCCAGTGTAATGTTTCTACATATTCAAGAAGAATAAATGATTTTTAAGCATTATTATAAAATACTTTATTAATATTTTTAAAAAAATTAAATCAATGATCCTTGGTTTAGTCAATATTAAAATATAGAAAAAAATAAATATTTTTAATTTGGAATATAACGTAAATATTAATTGGGAATCATAATGTATAACTATCCTTAGTGGATTACATGTATAAAGAATCAATGTGTAATATATAATGAAAATATTTCCAAATTAAAATTAAAAGATAAAAATTTATAAATAGGTTCAACATAAGAAATCCTTATTCTCTAATTCATCAATAATATGAAAAAATGTATTCCTTATCCTATAAATTCTTCACTAATACCAAAAAAATGAAGTAGATCTATACACATATCTTTATTTAAAAATAATTGATATAATCAATACATATAATATATCAAGAGTAATCCTCAATAACATCATTGATTTGGGAATTAAAAGATAAAAATTAAATATTTAAATATATTTTTTTATATTGGAATTAATATTAGAAATTTGGAATGAGAGTCCCAAAAAACAGATCATAATCAATGAAAATGTAAACAATGCATTGATTTTAAAATAATTTTCAATGTAATTTATAAGGAGTTGTTTTGGTGTTAATTATTCCATCATTATTTATATTTTTTTAAAATTATAACCATTGAAGTATTCCACTATGATGTTTTTGAAACTCAGTGATATTTTACCATTTCTCTAATATATTTAGAACATAATGGATTTTATTCCATTTTTCATTCTCAGTGTAGTTATTCTAATAATAATATCATCATTTTAAATTTTTCTTTGATTAAGCCATTAAAAATATATAGTATTTTTATAAATTTATAGCTTTATTATATATTTTTCCATTAAATCGTGATTTCAACAATCAATTAAATGAAATTCTATGTTTTCTATGAATTTTAATCATTTTAGTTTTATTTTCATTTTAGAAACCTTTTTCTTTTGTGAATATATGTCTTATATAAAGTTAATTACTTCTTAATTCATGAAATTTATTAGGAATAACACTTTATATTGTTCATTGATTTATCAAACACTTAAATGATATTAATATAAAAATATTCATAGAGAAAAGTATGTATGTTTTATGATTGATCAAAACTAAAGGTAAATGAGATATAAAATTATAGTGTAGAGAGATAAAATAATATTATAAATTGATAATACAATTTCCTGGTATATTATTTAATAAAAAAATATTATTTAGGTATATTTCTATTTAAATAAATATATATAATCTATAAATAATCAACAATTTTATAAATATATTAAACTCAAGCCCCTAGTTATCCATTACTTAATTAATATTGTACCCTCTTTATAATTATCAACAAGACTAAATTGTAAAAAATGTTATAAATATTTTAAGATGAAATAAATAATTTGATAAAAAATAGAATCAAATGAGATATTTTAAATTAAATTAACAAAAAAATATTAATTGAAAAGGAAAAATCATGATCAATATTTATTTTAAATATTGTCAATTTATTTCAAAATTCATTCCATGGTCATAATTTATTTTAATATTATTTAATAGTATGATTATATTTCATCAATTAATCCATACATACCCTTAATAAAATTATAATTATTATGAAAATTTTATTCTCTTTATTTATATATTCCTTAAAATATAATAATCCACCCTAAAAGTGACATTCGTTAAAACAATCATATTTTGAGTTGATGATTATTTTATTTTTCTTAAGGATAATTATATTACATAATAAATAATTTTATCTTGGAAGTCATACATGGTACAACTAATAACCTTTTAAACAACCATGCCATAGAAATTATAAAATCAACTTAGTGTTTATCTATCTTCTATATCTTATAATATGTATCAATCTATATAAATTGATCTATATTTATAATATTAGGTTGTAGTGGTGGAAGTGTTTTAAAACTATCGTTATACCGACCAATACTTTACAAACATTGATATTACTTAAAAATTTAATTATATTCATTAAAACATATAAAAATGTCATGAAAGAACCGTATAGGTATAATGTCTTTAGAAACTAGGAAACACAAAAAACTAGTTCACAAAAGAACTAAATTGTCTCTTGTTAATTTCTTCATAACTAGACTCCTTTTTTAATATCATACTTAATACCCTTCTTCATAACCTAGGGAAAATAAACATATGAAAGTGGTGATCTAAAATGGTTAGTAAGGGTATAAAAGGATAATATTAATCATCTCATAATCATAAGACATAATTTCATAACATTTAGAAGTCTTATCCTGCGTATGAAAGATCATGATATCATGTTATGGGATAAAAGTTCATAAAACTTAATGGAAATAATCCCAAAATTAAAAACATATGACATGAAGTTTTTTGGCATACACTTATGCATAGAAAATATTTTTATTGTAGTCAAGGATCATTTTCAAGACTATCATAGAGGACATAGTCAATTACTAAACCGTCATTACTTGACATTCTAACACTATGTTACTGAACCAGATTTACTTTTCATTCTAGTCATGTCTATCTCATGAGATATAAATATTTACCGAATTAATTTAATTTATTTATAGGTCCCACCCATCTCTTAATGAAATCATTATTATATGTGCCACAAAAACATAAATAATTCATTATAGCATAACCCAAGAAATAAAATGGCTTTCATAAACATCATTCCATCATAACATAGTCCATATAAAATAAATGGATTTCAAAAAAATAATTCCATAATAAACACAATAAAATTAATGTAATAATAGGTATAGATACATAACCCTATGTCATCTTATATGGAAAATAATTTTTATAAAATGCTTGAAATTAATTCATGAGGAAAATATCCTTTCTTTAAAAAAACTTCTTCCTTTATCAAAATGGAATGAAATTTTTAAAAGAAACTAATTTAATTGAAAATAAACATGAAATATTTTAAATGAAGAAACATTGAAATAAGGCATTATGAATGTGTAAAAATACATTCACGTCGTATATGTTAAAATAACATTATCCTCGTACTTTTACTAGAAACGTCAAAAAGTACCTCATGGAGAAAAATGAAAAAAGATTAATTTCATACCATTTAATAAAAATTTACCATTGGTAAAATTGACATTAAAATTTTTTAGAGGAATAAAAATAATATTACATATTTATGAAACATGGATTTGAATCATAAATATACCCCTGTAAATACTTATGAATAAACAATCTCAAATGAGATTACTAAATTATCCATTACCTTAGGTCCAATATCCTTTGTATGTATATGATCCTCCTTTATAATGATTTAAATAATGTTATTGACTTAATATAGAATCATAATTATTTTTATGATATAATATATGATTATATTATCATCAGTTTGTTAGTATCATTTCATTGTCACTCGTTATTCTAATATTAACTACCTTATGTTCTTATGCAAGATTTGTCAGATATGTTCATGTTCCACTTCTTAGGTTATAGTTAAATAATTTACATGATGATATTATTATAATATATATCATATTTATTCATTAAATTCATGTATATAATCATGGTTTAATGAATATCATGTAGAATGAATCGCATCGCATCGTAGAGACGGCAGACTGCATGTACGCACGAATGATGGTATCACTCGCAAAATTGTTGAGTGGTATTAAAATTGGATGGTGTCTAATATTTAATAATTAGTATAATTTTATAATAATCATATATATTTATTATTTCCATAATTATACCCATCCATATATGGTTGTGGTGCAAAAAAGATTACACCACGGCGTGGAGATGACAAGTCATACGTACGCAATACGGTGATTTTTTTTCATAGGATGGATATAAAGTGAAATATGGTTGTTTAATATTTATAATAACATGATATTATATAAGTGATACTTATGTTATTACATTATAATGAAACAACTAATGAAGAGGAATTATAAGGAGAAAGAATTTAGAAAGAATCGGTAGAAGAGATTACATCTTCCTCGATGTGCTTCCTTTAAATCTATTCTTATAGAACTAGAGTTGGTCTTTCAAAATGACCAGAAAATTTATAAATAAAATAGGGATGTTTATAAGGAAAATGTTCAGGGGATGGATGAGAATGAAGGCTCAAAATTAATTGAAGAGGTTAGGGAGGATTTTCCCTTTTATAATTTAGGTGAGGGGAACTTTTGTAAACTCCATAAACAATAATTTATAATAAAATTGAAACCTACACAAAAACCTCAAAAATGTCCCAAGTTCTAGAATAATATGAGAGAGGGTTTTAATATCATTAACTAATAAATTTTTTACAAGTTATTGTTTCATTTTAAACCATATCTTTTTAGTGGACACTTAGTAATTCTATTTAACTTTAATTATGGTAATAACATTATAAATATTTAATGGTAATAAATATTTACTCATATGGTGTTAATTGACCATAAATGGACATTTTATAAAATTTTATACCTTTTAATAATCACTTTATAATTTTTAATGTTTGTTATGATTTTTAAATAATTTAATAAATATTATTTTTATAAAATATCAATAGGGTCATTTTTGACATTATTCATTAATTTGACTTTAAATAAAATAAACACAAAAGATAAATTTGAAAAAAAAAATTAATACACTCCTAATATTTCAAAGTCACCTAGAAAACTCGTGGATCCCATTAATTAGTTCATATGATATTTCTTTTAATATTTTTAAACCATTTATTTTATATGTCTATTAATAAAATAATTTCTACATCACTATTGTGTCATCATTAATGGTAATTATTTAGTATCTAGAAATTATAAATAAATTTATATGATATAGGTATTTCTTATACCTTTACATAGACTATTTATAGGTGACATTGTTTTCAATTTATCCATATATTAAAATTAATATATTTATATAATACGATATTATGATATTTTGTCACATTCATTAGTTTTTATTATATTAATGTCATATTCATAGGTAATTGGCCATTAAGTGACTTAATTTAGAAAAATAGATCATAATGGTTGAATTTAGTCATCTAATCAGATTTTTTTAGGTGTTAAGATAATTTTATAATATTATTTTTTACCTTTAATTACCGGATTTACCTTCAACCATGGTAATAAAAATAATTTCCAAAGTAACTATTCATAATTCCCAAAACTAAACGTAGAATATTAACATAATTAAGATCCACTGATTCCAAATGAGTCCATTTTTAAAAATTTCAAACAAAGAAGCTACAGTAATTATTTTAACTTCAATCCTGTACTCAAATTAATAGAACAAGTTTTTAAATGTTAAATCATTGGAAAGGATTGAAATGTTTTTACATATAAATTCAATGTAAAATTAACTCTAATGATAAAATTTATATTTTATGATAAAAATATATTATATTTATACTTTAAAACCATTCAATATTATAATTTAACCACATAAATTATCTAGATGAAAAAAATCACATAAAATTTAGTGTTTTTTTACTATTCATCAAAACATGAATGTTATAGAAAATATCATAAATTCAACCAAAGTAAATTTTTATATCCCTCTTTAAAAGAAAATTTTTGTGCTGTTATATTAAAATTATTAATGTTTCAAAATATAAATTTAAAATGGGTTATCCTTTCAAATGCATAAGATTACGCTTTTAAAAAAATGTAGGTTTGTAAACAACAAATAGGATTTATTCACACCCTAGGATTAAAATATCCATTGGAAAAATATTTTATTAAGTATATATCATTTATATCTATTTAATTTCATTACCAATAGTAATTAACTCAAAAAAATATCTAATTTATATTTTTCATAAATATTGATAGCTAATGAATTCACAATGCATTTTCATAAGTTTGTTATAATTGTTCCTTCTAACCTAAAGGATTGTATAAAATAGTAATTTTATAATAATGGCATATCATAGTTTGTTTAAACTCATGATTTCATGATATTAAATCTACTATAAAATAAAAATTATTAAAAGAAAACTTTTCATAATAACATCCGAGTGTTACATTTTATCCCCCTTAATCTGAATTTCACCCTTCAAATTCATCACTTGGAAACAAACAGATGAGGATATCTCTCCCTCGTCATATCCTCAAATTCACATGTAGTTTCCTCAATTTAGTGGTTACTCCATAAAAAATTAACCAAGAGAGTGGTCTTGTTTCGTAGAACATTTTCGCTGAGATCCATAATCTCTATCGACTGTTCTTCATAAGAAAGATCTTGCTCTATATGTATAAATTATGAGTTTAGCACATGGAAAAGATCATGTATATAATTTCTCATGAGACTAAAATGGAACACATCATAGACTTGAGAGAGATTCAGTTAAAGTTCCAATTGGTAAGCTACCTTCCAAACACGGTCCATAATTTCAAAATGACTGATATACCTAGGTCTTTTCTTTGGTATCTAACATAACTTCATTCTCGTATCTAAGATTATCTTATGTTTTGTTGAATATATCTGAAATTTTCTACTTTTTCATCCACAAGATAAGGTCCTAATAAATTTCTTTCCCCAAATTCACCCTAGAAAGATGAAGTTCTACACTTCTTTTAATAGATGGCTTCATAAAGATCCATATGAATGATTGAGTGAAAGATATTATTGTATGAAAATTCTACCAATGGTAGGTGTTGATCCCAAACACCATTGAATTACATATAGAAATCTCTTAACATGTCTTCCAAAGTTTGAATTATCATTTCTAACTAACCATCTATCTGAAGATGATAAGAAGTATTGAAACATAACTCTGTATCCAAAGCATGCTGGAGACTTCGCTAGATATTCGAGGTAAACCTAAGAACCTGATTGGAGATAATATAATGTGGTAATCCATGAAATATAACCAATTACATTAAATATATCCTAAAAATCTGATCAAGAGAGAAATCCTCTATAATAGTAATGAAGTGTGCCGACTTTGTAAGGAGATAAACAATAACCCAGATAGCATTATTTTCTTTGGGTGTTTTGGGATTTCTGATGACAAAGTCTTAGTGATGTTTTCCCATGTATATTTCAATAATGGTAATGGTTGTAACGTCCCCTTAGACTTTTGTATCTCATCTTTAACTTGCTGACAAACCAAGCATCAAGAGACATATTCTGCAACATCTCTTTTCATGCCATCCCACTAGAAGTAATCTTTCAAGTTCCTCTACATCATTGTGCTTATAGGGTGAATAGAGAATGAATAACAGTGAGCCTCATCCAATAACTCCTTTTTTTATTGTATGTGAGGAATAGAAACCTGATTCCTAATCCTTATTATTTCATCACAGTCAATAATGAATTCAGGAACATTTCTCACCTTATTTTGTAGCTCTAAATCTTTCTTCTATACCTCTTTAATCCTCACTTATATTGATGGTTGAACATTCATTTAAGAAAGATAATATTTTCCCTCTTCCTTATAAATTTCATGACCCATCCTTTGAAAATCCATAAATATTGGATCTTTTGTGATCCTCATCATGGATAGGCTAGCACAGTCTTGTCGACTTAATGAATCTATCACCTTGTTTTCTTTCCCAGGGTAGTAATGTATTGAGAATTCGTAATCATTAATCAACTCGAACTATCTTATTTGGAGAATATTAAACTCTTTCTGTGTGAAAATACACATTAAAATTTTATGATCAATATAAATATCACACCTTTTACCATAAAGATAATTCCACCTTATCTTTAATGTAATTATTACCACAGCTAACTCCAAATCTAGATTAGAGTAGTTTTTCTCATGGATTTTCAACTTCCATATGGAATAATCTATAACAATATCATTTTGAATTAGAATACATCCAAACCCCTTCTAGGATTCATCACTAGTAACACCCCAAGCTTCCACGGTACGCTTCTCTTTGAATAATACAGTAGCGTGTGTTGTACACAACTTCGAGTTCTAACACACACCACAACCAATCAAACTAGCCGTTATGAATAGTAATACCCACTTTTTGAACTTTTATAAATTTTATCTTTCAAAATGGACTTCATTTTTGGATTCTGAATATCGAAATTAGCTTAGGGTTAATTTTTGGTATTTTTCTGAAAACATTCAATTTTTGATGAATAGTGAAAAAACACCGAGTTATAGTTTAAAACCGAATTTTTATTTAAATAATTATTTATTTTATTTAAATTTAATTAAGGTCAAAATAGATACATAATACCTATATAATTTCAATGTAATTCATTGGAGTTATTTTAAAATAATTTTAGATATATAAAAATTTTATGAAACTTATCACCGTCTTTTACCCACCTCCTAGGAGAATTTGTAATTCTCATAAAACTTAATTTTACCGCTTCTGTGAGTGGAATTTCAAAAATATGAGAGACACGGTTAATATCAAGGAGTAACATGTGGTTCAATAAGATAAAAATAATTTTTGGTGAATAGTAACTTTTTACTTTTATTTACCACACTTAAAAGTAAATAGGATAATTAAGGGTAAAAATGGTATTAATATTACCCTAACACATGTCCTAATTCTATTGGACAAGTGTATCTCGACCAAAAACAACCTTATGAATAAAATATTATCATTTAGGTCCACTTTTATTAGATTAGGACATTTATTATTATTTAATTCAAAGAAGAGTTAAATGAGTTAAAATCAAAGTTTAATAACTAAAACATTTTTAATATAGGGTTATACATAAGATAAATTCGATTATAAATATTCATTTTAAAGATAAAAATATTTCCTACATAATGGTATTTTATTTATAATTTTTAGAAACTAAATAATTTAATTTATTTATGACACAATGGTGATGCAGTAATTACCTAATTAATGAAATATTAAAATAATTGATATTATAAATATAAAAATAAATGTAATTTGAGAATTTTTATGAATTAAAATAATTTTATAGGTTAATATAACATATTAGTACTGATTATATAAATTATTTTCTAAGTAATAATGCTGTTATAAAATTATCAAAAACAAAATACCCAATAGTGTCAAAATTGACATAAAAGAGTTTTTTAAAAAAATATTATATTATTAATTTATATTCTATTCCTAGAAATATAAGGTTCGGACAAGAGACTTAACTAATGATAGGTGTATCATTAATGGACCACTGGGGGGTCTCTTGGAAGTTTATAGTAAGTTTATTGACTATATAATATAAAAATACAAAGAGACATGGTAAGTGTCAAACTAATTAACTAAGAGTTAAAACTAAAAGATAAGGTTAATAAAGTTACCCAAACCTGTCTAAAACCTATTGGTTGAGTGTTTTTCGACCTATACCCAACTTAACTTTTAAATAATCCACTTTTCATCCATTATAAACCTAATATGAATTTATTATAAAATAATATTTCTAGCTTTTCCAAAGGTGCCCCTCACCCCTCTTATAAAAGGGAACTCCCCCTGCTCTCAATTTAACACCTTCATAGCCTTTGGGATCAGTCAAAATCTTTCCAAATACCCTCTAAAATATCCTCCCTTCATCCTAGAGGCATTACTTTAGTCATAATTCAACCTAAGGATCCCTTTTAATTAAATCAAAAGGAAGAACCCGAAGAAGAGGTAATGTTTTCACCACCCTATTTCAAGTTCCTTTGTTCTTCAACTTCTTCTTTCATTATTATTTCCATTATAAAATAAAAACTCCAGTATCTTATATATACTGAGATGTTATTATAAATATGGTATAACCATATTCAGTATTCTATCCATCCTTTTAATGATATGTCACCATACGTGTGTACGTATGGCTTACCGTCTCCACGTCGTGGTGTAATTGTTATTCAATATATTATTATTTGGATGGGTATAATAATGATGTGTAATTCATGTAAATAATAAATATAAAATGATAAATATTCTTTATATATGATATACCATCCAATTATATATTATTTTAATATAAAAAGAATGATATTGTCGCTCGTGCGTACGTACGGACTACCGTCTCCATGAACGCGATGAGATTCATTACCCATCATATCCATTCAAGACTAATTCTCATTTGATGATTAAAAGTAATGTTTAAGAAATTTATATCATTCTGGATATGAATAATATACAACCTATCCATAAAAAACACTACTTATGTAACAAAACATATAAAATAAAACGAGTAAGTTAACACCTGAAACGACGATAATACTAAAATATTATTAACAAAGCATTATTAGAAGATCATATATGATATCATAATTATGTATATGGTTCTTGTATAATTTAATAACATTGTTTAAACTATTATATAGGGGGTTAATATACCATCGACTAAGGAAAAGTATAAGGTAAGAGTTTATTTCACAATCTCTTCATTATCCGAGGTCGTTTATACCTAATTTTCTACCGGGACCTCCTTAACATCCACATCCATGTTTCTAAAAAATGCATTTCAAAACATTCTTACTATTTTACAGAATATGGGTTAAATTAATTTATACCCTTGTTTGACTTTTTAAAATAAGTTTATAAAGGAATCTTTACATCACTTTCCAAATAATGACCTTTTTAAACTTTTTGACAAATTAAGGTAAGAATGTCTTTTTTTTACTTATACGGTGGGTGCAGCTATTTTCCACCATTGTAAAATCTTCAAATCTTCCCTTAAAATCTTATAAGAATATTTTCAAAGTAAATGTTTTATTTTATAATTATGTGACTTTTAAATGATTTCAACAAAAGAGAGATATTTCTCTCAAATAGTTTTGATTTCATCTATGTAAACATCCTTTGATCGATTTTAAGCTTATTTGAAGTTGATTTATTATGATACAAAACTTACATATTTTATTGAATGTTTTGTGATATGTTTGACTATGGATATGTTATTTTTATACCATTCATGGTTTATAGAGAAAGTATTTACATTTCGTATGCTAGTTTTAATACGAATGTTTATGTTATGTTTAAACCTATTCATATGAGGAATGCATTGGACTTAGTAAGTGACGGGTGGAGCATGCTATAGCTCCTAGATGAATCGGTAGGTCTCATGAGACAAACTAGTGTCTTGGCACAAGGCCTTAACAAAATCTTATTTGTAGTCTCGGCACGAGGCCTTGGATATGTGGTTATGATAGTCTGAAATTATGCATTCCATCATTATGAAAGTGGTTATTGATATTGCATG
This sequence comes from Viscum album, assembly GCA_963277665.1. Lineage (NCBI taxonomy): Eukaryota > Viridiplantae > Streptophyta > Magnoliopsida > Santalales > Viscaceae > Viscum > Viscum album. The sequence goes on from OY728140.1 coordinate 511,776,147, forward strand.
TGATTATTCGACTAGTAGAATATCCTTGTGAATAAGTAAATGGCATTATTTCATTTTATCTTTGCCATATTATGCTGAAGTTCAAGTTTAGAAGGCTTTTGTTTTAGTTATACATTTCCTTAAATGTTTATGCTTATTTATGAAAGTTTCCACTATATTGTTATCCTTACTGAGCATCTGAGCTCACCCCTTTCAATGTTTTATTTTTCCCAAGATGTGAAGAAGTAATTTATGAATGACCTATATGGATAGTATGAGGGGATATGAAGATAATATGTTGTTGTAGTAGTTTTCACTTTATGATGTAATGTAAACTTTATGAATGTATCTTGTTATTCCAAGGCTACTAAACTAATCGGTCTTTCAAGACTTGATCTTTTGTGATCATGACAATATTATGTAATAATGAACTGACTCTAGGTAACTGGGGTAGGGGCATTATAGTTGGTATCAGAGTAAATTTAGTACAAACCTTGGAAGATAGATTTAGATAAACTCTGATTAGAGCACATAGCCCTAAGATAGACTTTGAGGATTAATATAGAAGAACTTCCTAGAATTTTGGTATTGTAGAGATTTTGTGAGTTTTCTGAGAAATAAATCCCTGTCTGGATACGAGTAGGTATAGGCAGCTCTATCAAAGAAGTACCTAGGGTCAAAACCCAAAAACACCGCTACTGGTGCACGACAACGGGCCTTGCTGCACTCTTGGTTACGACACTCCCGGTGGATATGCTTAGGATAATTCTCATTTTCTTTACAAACCATTATGAAGGGTTTATGAGTATATACTTCCTCAAAGAAAACATTTTTATGATTATGGATTATATCCATAAATAGTTCAATTTATGTTAAGTATTTTACAAATATAGAATTATGTATTTTGATTAATAAACTGATCTAGTTTATGAAATTGTTTAGAAATGGCGCCTAGTGGAAGATATGGAAACTGTATCAATGTATGGACTCCATGTAGAGATTTCCCTCCTGCTCAAGGTAATTATATTGAAGCTGATGATGCAATTGGTGCTTATCAGCTAATCACCATATTGGGACAACTCACTTAGGTAATGAATAATAACCTTACCCATATGGAGCACCCTGATCCGCAGCGTGGAGGATCAATGTCAGATCGCTTCATGAGGAAACAAACACCAACATTAAATTAGAGTACAAATCCCTTAGTAGCTGAGAAATGGATAGATTCTCTAGAGAAAATATTTCAGGCTTTGGGGAGTAGTGAAAGGGAAAAAGTTATCATGGCAGTTTACCACCTCACTAGAGATGTTGATCAATGGTAGTCCTTGATTCAAAACACAAAGGATGACAAGGAAGTATCAAATATGGAATGGAAGGAGTTCAAATAACTTTTCTTAGAAAAATATTGTCCTTGTGACCATCGAGTAGATATGGAAAGGCAATTTATGAGTCTGAGACAAAAGGAGGATGAGAATGTTACAAAGTATGGGGATAACTTTACAAGGTTAGAAAGGTATGCTGGAGATTATATACATAACCCAAGAATTAAGATTGATCATTTCTTTGATGGGTTAAAACTGTTTATCCATCGAGCATTAGTCTCACAAATTTTCTCTTTGTAAGAAGATATTGTCTCATGTGCTATCAAGACAGAAAAGGAATTCTCTAAGTCTTATAACTTTAAAGCAAAGCAAGAGAAGAAGAGATCTACTGATCACTCTGGGAATGGAAATAAGGGGAAGAAGGGTAAAGTTGAATATCCATCCTACACTAAATGTGGGAAGAAACAGCCTAGTACTTGCTTAAAAATGAATGGGAGTCTCTTACAAGTATGGTGAAAAAGCCCACCAAGCTCATGATTGCAAGGGGAAGAAGGAAGCTATCGATGTCCAATGCTATAATTGCAGGGAGATGGGACATTATGAAAAATGAATGTCCTAAGCATCAGGGGAACTTACCTCAGAAAAGGACAAGAAATAAAGTCCAAGCTTATGCTATCACTACTACTGAGGTAGAAGCTCCAAAAGACGTGGTGGCAGGTAATTTAATGGTTTCCTCAAGTTTAGAAAATGCATTATTTGATTCTAGATCATCACATTGTTTCATATCTTCCCAGTTTTTTAAGAAAATTTGATATTTACAATTTTATTTAACAAGGGAGTTGTCAGTTAAAACTCCTAAGGGATGTATCATTGCAACAATGTTTTGTGAGTCAGTCCCCATTATAGCACATAAATGGTCTTTATCCACTGATCTCATCGTCATACCTATGATAGAATTTGATATAATCCTCAGTATGGATTGGATTTCAGACCATGAAGAAAAAATTTATTGTAAGAAGAAGGAGGTTACTATTTTTGATAATGATGATAAGGAACACCTTATCTTTAGAGTGGAATCATCACCACCTAATTCTTACCTAGATCTACCCCCAATAGCTCAACTAAATTCAATTATTGGGGAGGAAGAGAATGAAATGACTATGGGTGAGGAAAGGAATGTTCAAATAGAGGATGTACCTATTGTGAAAGAATATGTAGATGTGTTTCCAAATGATTTACCTGGACATCCTCCAGAACGAGAAGTTGAGTTTTCCATTGATTTAATTCCAAGATCAAGGCCTATATCGAAGACCCCTTATAGAATGGCCACTGTGGAATTAGTTGAACTAAAGAAACAACTAGAGGAATTGATTAATAAGGGATTTATTCGCCCTATCATTTCTCCATGGGGATGCCCTGTTCTTTTTTTAAAATAAATATGGATCTATGAGGTTATATATCGACTAAAAGGAGATAAATGCTATAACAATAAAGAACAAGTATCCCCTACCTCACATTGATGATTTATTTGAACAACTTCATGGATCTCAATACTTTTCAAAGATTGAACTTCGATTTGGATATCATCACTTGTGTGTGAAGAAGGAATACATTCTGAAGACAGCATTTCGAACCAGGTACGGGCATTATGAGTTTACAGTAATGCCTTTTGGATTGACTAATGCACCCTCTGTATTCATGGATCTAATGAATAGAGTTTTCAAGGAATATCTTGATGAATTTGTGGTGTTATTTATTTATGATATCTTGGTATACTCCAAAAGCTACGAAGATCATGAAAATCACTTACGCATTATCTTGAAGACTCTGAGAAAACATGAATTATATGGGAATTTTAGAAAGTGTGAATTCTGGTTTCAGGATATTTCTTTTCTTGGTCATATTGTCTCTAAAGATGGAATCTCTGTTGATCCTTCTAATACCAAGGCAATCTAAGAATGTCCTGCACCGACAAGTATAATTGAGGTACGCAGTTTTATTGGTTTAGCAGGTTATTATCGACATTTCGTCCAGAATTTTTCCCGGTTGGATAACCCATTAACAAAGTTCACACATAAAGGGGTTAAATTTGTTTGGAAAAAAGAGTGTGAAGAATGTTTCAAAGAACTAAAGAGAATATTAGTCAATGCTCCAATATTGACTCTACCATCAAGGAATGATGGGTTCGTTATTTATAGTGATGCATCGAAGAAAGGTCTTGGTTGTGTCCTTATGCATAATGATAGGGTTATTGCCTATGCATCATGACAATTGAAAATTCATGAGAAAAACTATCCTACTCATGATCTCGAGTTAGCAGCTGTGATCTTTGCTTTGAAGATATGGAGACACTACCTCTATGGTAAAAAATGTGAGATTTATACTGATCACAAGAGTTTGAAGTATATTTTATCATAAAAAGAACTCAACATGAGGCAAAGGATTTGTCTTGAATTACTAAAGGATTATGATTTCATGATACACTACTAATTGGGGAAGGAAAATAAGGTGGCAGATGCTTTGAGTAGAAAAGATCATGGAGTTTTTAACAATATGAGAATTGAAAGGGATCCAATTTTCATGGATCTAGTGAAGATGGACATGGGAATAACCATGGAAGGTGAAACATCAATGCTTTTTCAAATGGTTGCCAAACCATCTTTACTAGAAAGGATTAAGAGTTCTCAGACTGATGATGAAGAATTTCAATAGAAGATTAAAGCTGTGAATGATGGGAGATAGAGAGACTTTTTGTATAAAGAAGGAATTTTAAAATTTGGGAAGAGTCTTTGTGTTCCCGATATACCTGATCTGAAAATGGAATTGTTAGATGATGCTCATAGCTCCAATTTCTCTATACACCCTGGGAGCACCAAAATGTATATAGATTTTAAGGAACACTTTTGGTGGGACAACATGAAGAGGGAGATTGCCTATTTTTTTTCAATATGTATGGTTTGTCAACAAGTGAAAGCTGGAAGGCAACAACCTGAAGGATTCATACAACCTCTTCCCATACCGGAGTGGAAATGGGACAATATTACGATGGACTTTGTCATGGGGCTTCCAAAGACTCCTAGAAGGAACGATGCAATATGGGTTATTGTTGATCGTCTTACTAAGTCAGCACATTTTCTAGCTATAAGAGAAGATCTACTACTGGAACGTCTAGAAAGACTATATATTAATGAAGTTGTGAGACTTCATGGAGTACCCCTATCAATTGTTTCTGATCATGATCCCCATTTTACTTAAAGATTATAGAAGAGTCTTCAGAAGGCCTTGGATACTGAACTTCATTTGAGCACTGCCTACCACCCTCAAATAGATGGACAATCAGAGCGGACTATTTAAACCTTAGAAGACATGTTGAGATCTTGCTCACTTGACTTTCAGGGTATGTGAGATCAATATTTACCTCTGGTAAAATTTTCCTATAAAAATAGCTTCCATTCGAGTATTCATATGGCACTATATGAAGCGTTATATGGAAAGAGATGTCGCACACCAACCTATTGGGATGACGTTGGTGAAAGAAAACTTTTAGGCCCAAAACTGGTGGAGGAAACAATGGAAAAGGTAAAGGTGATCCAAAACCACATTAAAGCAGCTCAAAGTAGGCAGAAGATCTATGCTGATAACCAAAGGAAGGATTTGGAATTTCAGGTAGGAGATCATGTTTTCTTGAAGGTATCTCCATGGAAGGGAGTTATACGTTTCTGTAAGAAGGTTAAATTGAGTCCCAGGTACATCAGACCTCTCGAAATTCTAGAACGAATTGGGGTTGTAGCTTACCGTTTGGCAATGCCACCAAGTCTCTCCAAAGATCACGATGTGTTCCACGTATCACTATTGAGGAAATACATGTCTGACCCAATGCATGTACTCACCTATGAGAAATTAGAATTGGAACCCGATCTGTCTTATTGCGAAGAGCCCGTTAGGATTCTTGATACGACAGAACAAGTACTGAGAAACCGGACGACTCATCTGGTAAAAGTTTTATGGAGAAACCATAAGATGGAAGAAGCTACGTGGGAACCTGAGGAACATATGATAAAGAACCACCTGAGTCTTTTCATGCAGTAGTATTCTAGAAGTTTTGAGGATGAAATTATTTTAAGGAGGGGAGAATGTAACACCCCAAGCTTCCACGGTACGCTTCTCTTTGAATAATACAATAGCGTGTGTTGTATGCAACTTAGAGTTCTAACAAACACCAAAACTAATCAAACTAGCCGTTATGAATAGTAATACCCAATTTTTGAACTTTTATAAATTTTATCTTTTAAAATGGACTTCATTTTTGGAATCAGAATATTGAAATTATCTTTGGGTGAATTTTTGGTATTTTTATGAAAACATTCAATTTTTGATGAATAGTTAAAAAACATTGAGTTATAGTTTAAAACCGAATTTTTATTTAAATAATTATTTATTTTATTTAAATTTATTTAATATCAAAATAGATACATAATACCTATATAAGTTCAATGTAATTCATTGGATTTAGTTAAGAATAATTTTAGATATATAAAAATTTTATGGAACTTTTCACCGTCTTTTACCCACTTCCTAGGAGAATTTAGAAATTCTCATAAAACTTAATTTTACCATTTCTGTGAGTGGAATTTTGAAAATCCGAGAGACACGGTTTATAAAAAGAAGTAAAATTTGGTTCAATAAGATAATTTTTTTGGGTGAATAGTAACTTTTTACTTTTATTTGCCACGGTTAAAAGTAAATAGGGTAATTAAGGGTAAAAATGATATTAATATTACCCTAAAACATGTCATAATTCTATTGGATAAGTGTATCTCAGCCAAAAACAACCTTAGGAATAAAATATTATCATTTAGGTCCACTTGGATTAGATTAGTACATTTATTATTATTTAATTCAAAGAAGAGTTAAAAGAGTTAAAATCAAAGTTTAATAACTAAAACATTTTTAATATAGGGTTATATATATATGATAAATTCAATTATAAATATTCATTATAAAGATAAAAATATTTCCTACACAATGGTATTTTATTTTTAAATTTTAGACACTAAATAATTTAATTTATTTATGACACAATGGCGATGCATTAATTACCTAATTAATGAAATATTAAAATAATTGATATTATAAATATAAAAATAAATGTAATTTGAGACTTTTTATGAATTACAATAATTTTATAGGTTACTATGACTTATTAGGACTGATTATATAAATTGTTTTTGAAGTAATAATGCTTTTATAAAATTATCAAAAACAAAATACCCAATAGTGTCAAAATTGACGTAAAAGAGTTTTTAAAACAAATATTATATTATTAATTTATATTCTATTCCTAAAAATATACGGTTAGGCCAAGAGACTTAAATAATGATATTTGTATCATTAATTTACCACTTGGTGGTCTCTTGGAAGTTTATAGTAAGTTTATTGACTATATAATATAAAAAAACAAAGAGATATGGTAAGTGTCAAACTAATTAACTAAGAGTTAAAACTAAAATATAAGGTTAATAAAGTGACCCAAACCTATCTAAAACCTATTTTTTGAGTGTTTTTTGACCTATCCCCACATTAAACTTTAAATAATCCACTTTTGAGCCATTAGAAACTGAATATGAATTTATTATAAAATAATATTTCTAGCTTTTCCGAAGGTGCCCCTCACCCCTCTTATAAAAGGGCACTCCTCCTTCTCTAAATTTCACACCTTCATAGCCTTTGGTATTGGCCAAACTTTTCCCAAATACCCTCTAAAAAATCCCCCATTCATCTTAGAGGCATTTATTTTGTCAGAAATCCAACCTAAGGAGCCCTTTTGATCAAATCAAAAGGAAGAACCCGAAGAAGAGGTAATGTTTTCACCACCCTCTTTCAAGTTCCTTTCTTCTTCAACTTCTTCTTTCTTTTTTATTTCCATTATAAAATAATAACTCCAATATCTTATATATAATTTTATGTTATAATAAATATGGTACAACCATATTCAGTATTTTATCCATCCTTTGAATGACATGTCACCATACTTGCGTACGTACGACTTACCGTCTCCACGTCGTGGTGTAATTGTTATTCAATATATTATTATTTGGATGGGTATAATAATGATATGTAATTCATGTAAATAATAAATATAACATTATAATTATTCTTTATATATGATATACCATCCAATTATATATTATTTTAATATCAAAAGAATGATATTGTTGCTCATTCGTACGTATGGACTACCGTCTCCACGAACGTGATGAGATTCATTCCCCATCGTATCCATTCAAGACTAATTCTCATTTGATGATTAAAATTAATGTTTAAGAACTTTATATCATTCTAGATATGAATAAGATAAAACATATCCATAACAAACACAACTTATGTAACAAAACATATAAAAGAAAATGAGTAAGTTAACACCCGAAACGACGATAATACTAAAATATTATTAACAAAGAATTATTAGAAGATCATATATGATATCATAATTATGTATATGGTTGTCTTATAATTTAATAACATTTTTTTAACTATTATACTAGAGGTTAACATATCATAGACTAAGTAAAAGTACAAGGTAAGGGTTTATTTCACAATCTCTTCATTATCTGAGGTTGTTTATACCTAATTATCTATCGGGAGCTCCTTATCATCCACATCCATGTTTCTTAAAAATGTATTTCAAAATATTCTTACTATTTTACAGAATATGGGTTAAAGTCATTTATACCCTTTTTTGAATTTTTATAATAAGTGTATAAAAGAATCTTTACGTCATTTTCCAAACAAGGACCTTTTTAACCTTTTTGACAAATTAAGGTAAGAATGTCTTTTTTTAACTTATACAGAGGGTGTGGCTATTTTACACCATTTTAAAATCTTCAAAGCTTACCTTAAAAGATTATAAGAATATTTTCAAAGTAAATGTTTTATTTTATAATTATGTAACTTTTAAATGATTTCAAAAAAAAGAGATATTTCTCTCAAATAGTTTTGATGTCATCTATGTCAACATCATTTGATAGATTTTAAGCTTATTTGAAGTTGATTTATTATGATACAAAACTTCCATATTTTATTGAAGGATTTTTTATTTGTTTTATTATGGATGTGTTATTTTTATACCATTCATGGTTTATGGAGAAAGTATTTACATTTCGTATGCTAGTTTTAATACGAATGTTTATGTTATGTTTAAACCTGTTCATATGAGGAATACATTGGACTTAGTATGTGATGGGTGGAGCCCGCTATAGCTCCTCGATGCATCGGTAGGTCTCATGAAACAAACCAGTGTCTTGGCAGAAGGCCTTGACAAAATCTTATTTGCAGTCTTGGCATGAGGCCTTGGCTATGTGGTTATGATAGTCTGGCATTATGCATTCTATCATTATGAAAGTGGTTATTGATATTGCATGTGATTATTCGACTAGTAGAATATCCATGTGAATAAGTAAATGGAATTATTCCATTTTATCTTTTCCATATTATGCTGAAGTTCAAGTTTAAAAGGATTTTGTTTTAGTTATACATTGCCTTAAATGTTTATGTTTATTTATGAAAGTTCCCGTTATATTGTTATCCTTACTGAGCATCTGAGCTCACCCCTTTCAATGTTTATTTTTCCTAAGATGTGAAGAAGTAATTTATGAATGACCTGTAGGGATAGTATGAGGGGATATGAAGACAAGATGTTGTTGTAGTAGTTTTCACTTTATGATGTAATGTAAACTTTATTAATGTATCTAGTTATTCCAAGGCTATTAAACTAATCGGTCTTTCGAGACATGATCTTTTGTGATCATGCCAATATTATGTAATAATGCACTGACTCTGGGTAACTATGGTCAGGGCATTACATCACTATAGATCAAAACCCTTTCTCCACTACATGGCTGTGTGAGTAGAAGTGCACTGACTAACCTTATTTTTAGCTCTTTGTAATTCTCTTCACATTCATCTGTCCATACGAACTTAACTTCTTTTCAAATCAACATGGAAAGTGGATTAGATAATCTTGAGAAATATTTCCCAAAATATCAATAATATCCCACCAGACCAAGAAAACTTCAGATCTCAATTACGATTTTTTTCTCGGCCATCTTTCGACATCTTTTATTTTTGATGGATCCATCGATATCCTATCTCTTTAGATTATGTGACCATAAAATAAATATTTATGGAGCCAAAATTAACACATGGTAAATATTTCATAACACTTATCTTTTCTCATGTCCTTCAGTAAAATTCCCATGTGGTCTTTAGGTTCTTATTTACTCTTCAAATAGACAAGAAAAGTGTCTATAAATTATACCAAAAATTGATCAAAATAATCTCTAAAGATTCTATGCTTTTGATACATTAAGATATTAGGGGAAATATTAAGTCCAAAATGAATCACCATCAATTCATAGTGTTCATACCTTGTACAAAATGTCATCTTTGGTATATCCTCCATTTGACTATTAATTGAAGATATCCTAAATGATGATAAATCTTGGAAAATTATTGAGCTTCGCGTAATTGTTTGAATATGTCTTCAACATAGGAAAGAGGATATTTGTCCTTGATAGTGATCTAGTTATGCTCTCAATAATCAGTGCAATGTATCATTGATCCATATTTATTCTTAACAAAAAGAAATTTTTTTCCCCAATATGATGCACTAGGTCATATGAATCACTTATTAGGATTATCTTAGAGTTACTTAGTCAATTCATGCAACTCAATTGGGGCTATTCTATATGGTGTCTTTGAAATAGGCATATCAACTAGAATGAGATCTATTGAAAACTCAACTTCACGATTCGGTGGAAGACCTGTCAATTCCTCCAGAATTACATCACCAAACACACATAAAATTTGTTTATTCTTAATTTTGAGTTTCTCCCAAACCATTTGAGATAAATAACCTTTGTTTATAGGAATCAAAACCCATAAGATGGATTAAATTTATATTGGATGGTTATATTCATCCTTGCATCGATAGATGATATTATATTGATCTGGAATATGAAATGTGACTTCCCTTCCTTCGAAATTGATATGATCTCTATATAGAGAAAGAAAATAGATTCCAAGAATCACATCAAATTCCAATAATGGAATGATCATAATATTTACAATAATTACTTTCCCAGAAACTTCAACCAGAGAAGATTAATTAACTTTTGATGAAAATGTTGTTCCATTAGGATCTGTAACAACTAAATAATCATCTAATTTTTGAGGTAATATGATTATAACCTTAGAAATTAATTCAAAAATAAAAGAGTGGTTAGATCTATAATCACATAAAAAATTCTTCTTTAGAATGGATGGTAATTGTACCTTTCACCACTTCATTATTTAACTCCACATTATTGATAGTGATTGAATGTGAATTTCCTTTTACATTGGACATAAGAGTTTGTTGGTGTAGATCATAATCAATAAACATTATATTAGGGATTTGATTGGAATAATTCCCTGTTTCCTTGCACTTGTAACATTTAAGTGTAAGAGGTTCATTATGTATAGCCTTTTCTTTGTTTGCATCATTAGAAATCTTTTCCCCATCACTTCATCATTCAACTGCTTGGTGACCTTCTTTTCCACACATAAAACATTTACTACTCCCTTTAAGACAATTTCATCCATATTTCTTTCCACATGTTGAGAATAATAGAAAATATATATTCTTTTCTATGTGGTATTTATATTTTTCTTTGAATTCCATTTTTATCATCTTATCAAACACATATGGCTGATGGGTTACTCTAATATCCTTCTCAAACATGATAGCAGATCAAAAGATTTCCTTGTAGCTAATAAAGTCCCTTATGGATAATGCCTTTTGGAGACTTGGTTTTAAGACACTAAAAATTGATCAATTTTACTCCCAAGTTGGATAATAATTCAAGATTAATACCTTGAAAATCTTGAAAATTTTTATTTGTAGGTGCCAACGGATTCATCATTCTTTTTATTATGTTCAAGGAAATGCTTCTCTATATTTGTTGAAAGAATACAAGGAATTTACTTATTTAAAAATATGTTCTTGAACTCATCCCATTCCATGGACTCAATTTAATCTCTTTTCCTTGTATTCATGATAAGATTACACCATTGATCAGATTCTCCTTCCTAATGATCGACTACTAAGATGAATTTAATATGTTCAGAACATTGTAGAACTGAAAATATGTTTTCAGGGGCAATAATCCATTTTTTGGCCACTAATAGATCATAAAACCCTCAGAATGAATGTGGACGTTGCCTTATGAAGGACTTAACATAATTTGGCTCCCTACTTTTCTCATTTGGATGTTCTTTATGATTAATAGTTTTATAAAGTTTTGTGATCATGGATATATGATATTACATTCCATATCCCATAACATTTGTTTCCTCAGGGGAGAAATCATTGCATTTCCAGTCACAATGAGCATTAACGTGGTCTCTATAGGTTCTAGTCATTGTTTAAAACCAATAAGTATAGTGTGAGAAACCTTAATCATATTAATAAAACCACATAATCATGATTAAAATTTCAATTTAGGACACTTTAGGTTTTATCCTTGGTTATTCATGGTCATTTATAAAACAATTGGATTGTATCCTATACTTAGACATGTCATTAGTAATCTTACTAAGGATTTATTATCCTAGTTTTCAAAGGTTAACTATACCTTTTCTCTGATACCAGTTATAGAAACCTATATATTACATACATTGATATTACATAAAAATAGAATTATATTCATTAAAATATATAAAAAATCCATTATAAGACTGTATTAGTATAATGTAATAATAAACTAGGAATTATAAACAAGTGGTTCATAAAACATATACATTGTCTCCTGTTTATTTCTTTATAACTAGAATCCTTTTGGAATATAATACATAATACCCTTATTTATGACCTGGGGAAGATAAACATATGAAAGGGGTGAGCTAAAATGATCATTAACGGTAAAAAATGAGAATATAAATCATATCACAATCATAATACATAAGAATATAACATTTGGAAGTCTTATCATGTTTATGAATGATCGTGATATCATGTCATTAAATAAAAGTTCATAAAAATTATTGGACATAATTTAAAAAAGTAAAAAAAATATGACATGATGTTTTTTTGAATACACATAAGAATTTAAAATAATTTCATAGTAGTCAAGGTTCATTACGAAGTCTATCCTTATAAACAAAGTCTATTACTGAACTGACCTTACTTGACGTTCCAGCCATGTGTTACTGAACCAGATTTACTTTCTGTTTTAGTCATGTATATATAATGAGATATAAATCTTTACCTAAATAATTTGAGGGAAATATAGGTCCCACCCATCTCATAATGAAATCATTATTAAATATTCTACAAAAACATTAATCATTCATCATAGTAGAACCCAAGAAATAAAATGGGTTTCTTAAACATCATTCCATCATAACATAATCCATATAAAATAAATGAATTTCATAAAAATAATTCCATCATAAAGAAATCAAATAAAAGTAATAATATAGATTCAAACATAAACCTATGTCATCTTAGATTGAAAAGAATTTTGATAAAATACTTGAAATTAATTTCTGAGGAAAATATCCTTTTTTCTTAAAAAAAATACTCCTTTCTCAATATCCCATGACATTTTTAAAATAAAATAATTTAATTTAAAATAAACTTGAAATAATTAAAAGTAAGATACATTTAAATAAGGGTTTTTTAAAGTTTAAAAATCCATTCATGCTGTATAAGTTAAAAAAACATTCTCCTCATTCTTTGACTGAAAACAATCAATAATTACCTCATATTAAGAAATGAAAAAAAATCATTTTATACCGTTTAATAAAAAAAATCAATGGGTAAAATTGAAATTAAAAAATTGTATAAGAATAAAAAAAATATTACATATTTAGGAAACATAGACTTTAATGATATATGTACCCTAGTAAATACTTAGGAATATACAATCTCAGATGAGATTGAAAAATTATCCTTTACCTTAGGTCTGATATCCATTGTATGTATTTGAACCTCCTGTATAATATTTTAAATAATTTTATTGGCTTATTCTAGAATCATAATCATTTTTATGATATCATATATGATTATATTATCATCTGTGTGTTCGTATAATTTCATTGTCCCTCGTTATTCGGATATTAACTCTTTTATGTTCTTATGCAAGATTTGTCGAATAAGTTCATGTTCCACATATTAGGTTATAGTTAAATAATTTAAATAATGGTATTAGTATAATATATATCATATTTTATTCATTATATTCATTTATATAATCAGAGATTAATGAATATCATGTAGAATGAATCGCATCGCATCGTGGAGATGGTAGGTCGTACGTACGCATGAATGATGATATCCTTCCCAAAATTGTTGAATGGTATTGAATTGGATGGTGTATAACATTTCAGAATTAGTATCATGTTATAATAATCATATATAGTTATCATTTCCATTATTATACCCATCCAAGTAAGGTGGTGGGGAAAAACATGTTACACCATGTCCTGGAGATGGTAAGTCGTACACATGCACGTCTGAGGATTTCATTTTTTGTAGGATGTAGATAATGGAAAATATGGTTTTTTATATATATAATAACATAAATATATATTACTTATATTGATGTTATTAAATTATAATTAATCAATTAATTAAGAGTAAGTAGAAGAAAAAAAGTTTGAAAAAATCGGTATAAGAGATTACCTCTTCTTCAACATGTTTCTTATAAATCACTTCATAGAGCACTATAGTTGGTCTTTTAGGATGACTAAAACCTATATAATTAAAATAGGGAATCTGAGAAGGAAAAAGGGAAGGGCATGTCTGAGATTGAATGCTCAAAATTAAATGAAGAGGTTCCCTTCTATAATTGAGGTGAGCGGCACTTTTAGAAACTCTATAAATAATAATTAATAATAAAATCAACCCCAACCAAAAAACCTAAAAAAATATCCCAATGTAGAAGATAAGAATAGATAAGGTTGTAATATATTGAACCAATAAATTTTGGACAAGTTATTTTGCTAATTTTAACCATATGTTTTTAATTTAGACTTAGTTATTCTCTTTAATTTTAATTGTGGTAATAAATTTATATTTAATGAAATTTTATACCTTATAATTATCACATTGTAATTTTTAAATATATTTATGATTTTTAAATAATTTAATAAAATTTTATTTTTATAAAATAACAATAGTGTAAAATATTGACACTATTAACTTATTTGGCATTAAATAAACTCTACATAGAAGATAAATTCGAAGCAAAATATTTAATGCGCTCCAAACATGTCATAGTCACCAAGAAAATTTTTGGAGCACATTAATTTGTTCATATGATATTTTTGAATGTTTTTAAAAACATTTCTTTGATATTTATATTAATAAAATAATTTCTACATCACTATTGTATCATCATTAATAGTAATTATTTAATATCTATAAATTATAAATAAATTTATATGATTTAGGTAATTATTTTAAAATTCTAAATAATATCTATATTCAATATTATCTCATATTTATACATATATTAATATTAATATACTTATATAAAATGATATTGTAACATTTTGTCATATTCATTAGTGTTTATTATATTCATGTCTTATTCATAGGTAAGTGGCCATTAAGTGATTCCATTTTGAACAAAAGATGATAAGGGTCGAATTTAGTCATAAAATGTTATTTTTATAGGTGATAAGTTAATTTTATAATATTATTTTTAACCTTTAATTACATGATTTACCTTCAACCGTTGTAATAATAATAATTACCAAAGTAACTATTCATAATGCCCAAAAATAAAAGCAGACTATTAACATAACTTGGACCCACTGATTATAAATATGGATTCAATTTCTAATAATTGAATACAAATATTTTTTAGTAATTATATTAAAATAAATCCCATTTTTGGAATGAGATAGCGAGTTTTTAAAAGTTAAAACATTTTAAAAGATTGAAATGTTTTTACATATGAATTGAATGTAAAATTAATCCTAATTAAAAACATGGTATTGAATGATAAAATATATTTTATTTATACATTAAAACCATTCAATATTATAATATAAAAATATAATTTATCTCTAGGAAAAAAAGTTTTTTCACTTAAACTTTAGTGTGTTTTTAAAATTCATCCAAAACTGAATGTTATCAGAAAATATCATAAATTAAACCAAAGCTAATTTGTATATCTCATATTAAAAGAAAATATTTAGTTTGTTATATATAAATTATTAATGTGTCATAATCTTAATTTAAATGGTGTTCACCATTCAATGGTGTAATATTACCCTTTAAAAATGTAGGTTTTAAAACATCAAATAGGGCTTATTCACACCCTATGATTAAAATATCCATTGGAAAAATATTTTATTAAGTATATAATATATATATATCATTAATTATATTATAAATAGTAATTCAATCAAAAATAAAAATATCTAATTTATATTTTCATAAATAATTGATAGCTAGTGAATTTACAATTCATTTTCATAAGATAGTTATAATTATTACCTCTAATTTAACAGTTAGGCTATAACTGTATTTTTATACTAAGGGAGTCTCGCTATTATTTTTAAGTCATGATTGTGTGTAATGAAAGCTACTGAAGAATAAGAATTATTTAAATAAAAATATTCATAAAAATATCCTAGTGTTACACTCATTTAATATTTAATCCATTTTTTATTAATCTGACGGTAGGTGGTGAGTCTGAATAAACACCAGGATATAAATATCTTAATCTATAATATTAGTTTTAATATTTATTCAAGTATATATAGTTATTTACTTTATATGTGTTTCCTTCTATATAATATACACTTCCTTCCCTTTGTTCTGTAATTTTATATATTCTATTGTAGGTGTTGCTTTTAAGGAATATTAAATTATTGGAGATTCCTTTAGAGGTTATTTAAAAAATATATTTTTTAATAGGGATCTATTCATGGATGGAGAAGGCATGGAATAAAAATTATTTATTGTCTGAATATTAGGAGTAAATGGATATAAATTAGTTTTATGAGTGTTATAATTCATTAAAGAACCTTCCCCTTTTCAAAATTCCTTAATAAAGAGGTTATACTATTATTGATTTTAGGAGGCCTAACATTTTATGTTTTTAAACATTCAAAAATAAGAATATTTTATTCATATGATCATTAAATTATTTATTAATTCATATATGAGGATGATTCAATGGAACTATCATTAACCACTATTACTTGTCTTTTACTTTCTTGGTATTATAATTGGTATAATCCAATCACTTTATTTATAGTATAGTGATCTTTTTTCCTTTAGTTGATTTTTTATTTTGTTCTAATTGATGTTAGAATCAATTAGGTATTATTATTTATTAGTGATTTCTTACATTATTTCACTTCATCAATATTAATATCAAAAGATTCATTTTTTTGTTAACTCTCATAAAGTTGTATTGTATTTTTAATTTAGAGGTGAATATTCATATTTATATACATTAGTATATTTTCATTTCAATGACGATGTGGTATTATTAAAAAAATCTAGAATTATATTTTAAATTTGATTCTTCTAAGATAATTATTGAATGACTAATTACTCTAACTCATTATCAGGATGCTCCCTTAATTCACCTTCTACAATCAAACTCAAATGCATCCTATCCAAGGGGAATCCAAAAAAGGTTATGGGTTCACTGGTGACCCTCAATGATGGGATTGAAACTCAATATAGATGGCTCTTGCATCTCGGTTGTCATTAGTGGTGGTGGGGTGATTCGATATCCAAGGAGTTCAATTATCTGTGCTTTCATTGCCCACTTTGGTGCCAACACTTCACTCCAGGCAGAGGTTCTAGGTTTTCTCAATGATCTATCCATCTGTTGAAAGGGGGTATTGAGATCTCGGAAGATGAAACAGACTTTATGATCCTCATCAACGCGATGAGGGACATGATGTCTTCTCCTTGTTCGATCTCCTACATCATCAGAAAGAGACGAGGCTAGATTTATAATAAGTTCTTGAAGCACAAATGGTGTGAGGGAAATATGGTTGTTGATCGTCTTGCATCATTAGTGGTCCAAGGTACCGGTGTATCCTGCTTCTACAACTTGGATTTCAAGATCCATGAGGGAGTTAATATTGTTATAAGGGATTCCCTTGGCCAGTATTACATTAGGCCCCCCTTGAACCCTTCTCCCCTTATTGTTTTGGTCACTATCTCAGTCATGTTTTCAATAAAATAAGATAATATGGTAATTACCCTAACTCTTTCTATTTCTGACTAATATAATTAGGGTTTTTACAGATAACTACAGTTCAAAACCTCATTAAATATAATATTTCTACTATTTATATTCTACATTAAATCATTTTTATTTATTTCTACATAATATTTATTTGAAAACACTATATCAACCATCGTTATTGTATATTATATAAATACATGGAGATAATCCTCAATTTAAGTTTTTTTATTTAACATGTTCTAGATTTTCAATTTTTAAACATCAATGAAAATATATATTTAATTTGGTATATAAATTTCATCTTAATAATATTATCCTCATTGATAGTATAAGGACACAACATAAAACCACAAATATTATGTAGTGTTTATTCAATGATTCATTTCCTTACATTAACGATGTTCATTTAAGATTATATTTTAATAAAAATTGTTTATCAACCTTAAAAAAATATGTATTGCATCATAATTTGTACACTGCCAAATAGTATCCATTACTCTATAAAAACATTGAAGACGTAACATGTTATATTTTCATGAAATACCTTCACATTTGTTTATTGGATGAATATTTGTTCTACTCATCCATAATACCCAGTGAAAAATATTTCAACAAATGGTTTAATAAAAAATTATTTGTAATGGACAAAAAAAATTGAAAGAAATCCACTTATCCATGAATACATATATAAAAAATTCTTTGTTCAAAATAAAAATTTGTTTCAAAATTTGAAGAAACCAAAATTTTTTGGAGAGATCTCAAGACCGTTTATAGGTACTCTTTTTTCCTTTTATTGATTAATTTTCATTTGGGTTTTACCTTGGGTTGTGTTTGGCTGAAAATTCAAAAAATTTGAAGAATTAGGGGTTGTGCATAGTTGGAGAATGGTTTTCCCAAATTGTGTGCCGACTTAGGAAACTATGCAACCCTATATGGAGAGGGTTCACTTGGTTGGTGCATAGATTGAAAACTCATTCACCCTAAAAATATAAAATGTGCACCCCTAAAAGAATAGGTTCATGGTTGGCATACAGTTAGGTAGACCTATATTCCCTAGCCTAAGAAATTGTGCTTGATATTTTAAATGTACTAAAAATTAGATTTTAATTTTCCAAAACCCATATTTTAACTGAAAATCATCTCAAACTCAGATATAACTTATTTATCTTTATTTTGGGGGTTTCTGGAAGAATTTATAAGGTTTCCACCCTCTGTTCATGACAATTTGAATCATGGTTCTCATATCTGCATCTCTCCATGTATGTAGTTTCTTACCAATTTATTTTTCATCTCACTTTTTTTTATCTCTCATTTTTATGGGATGTTATCCTCTATTTTATTATATCTAGATCAATATTAGGTGATCTTGATATAGTTTTGTTGATATAGATATATAAGTAAAGGTTCATGATTTTTTTGATCTTGGATTTAGTTTTTAGATCTGGATCTTGTTTAATGTGGTTGCCGCTCTAAAATTGAGGATATCCATTGGTGACAATTTCTCACCATTCTTAAGGTAGGTCATCTAAAATTCAAATCCCTTTGTCTTTATTAAAATTATGTGTTTTTAATTTTATAATTTCTATTAGATGTTTGGAAATTGTGTTCTATATAAAATTAATTAAATTGGTGAATTAATTAACTGAGCTAAATGAAAAAATTGGTATAATGGGATTTTAGATCATGAATAATTCATTATAAAATTTATTATAGTATTTTTATTATATAATTTCAATAATTAATTGGTGAATTAATAATTGTGTTACATAGATTTTTTATCATGATTAATTAATTATATAACTAATTAAAGAGAATGGATGGCATTATGAAATTGTTATTTGGGATAATTAATTATTTAATTAATTATGGAGAGATTGAGATTATTCAGATTGAATAATTAATTGATGAATTAATTTCTTTATGTTGAAGTTGTTGAATAATGATAATTAATTATATAATTACTTTTTGTAAATAGTTATGATTATGGAATTCATTGAATTTATCAATTAATTTTTGTATTAATAGGGGTTACTAAATTGAAGAAAATATGACAATTAATTGAGGAAATAATTATGGTTATTGAATTTATTAAGATATAACAATTAATTGAGGAATATATTTGGGTTATTAATTTGATTAAGATTGGAATAATTAATTGGTGAATTAATTATTGGATTTTTTTAATTGTGGGTTTGACTAACTAATTGATGAATTAATTAATATGATTAATGAGATTATTTAATTATTGAATTAAATAAACCAATTTATTTATTTATGAATTTATTAATGGAATTCATGTGATTATTTAATTATCAAATTAGATAAAAATATTACTAATTTATGAAATAATTAATTGGAGTTATGTGATTATTTAGTCGTTGAATAAAATAAAGGGAATAAATAATTGATGAATTAATTGATGAGAGTTATGTGAATATTTAATTATTTAATTAAATATTTAGATTAATTAATTTATGAATTAATTTATGGAATTTATTTGACTTTTTAATTGTTGAATTAAATTAAAACATTAATTAATTAATTAACTAATTACCATGAGCTATAACATTATTGAAAATTTTAATTAAATAAATGAATTAATTAATCGGAGTAATGTGATTATTTAATTATTAAATTATATAATCATTTTAAAAAATTGAGAGAATAATTAATATAAGTTACTTAATTATTTTATTGTTGAATTAAATAATGCAATTAATTAATTAGAGAATTAATTAATGGGATTTATGTGATTATTTAATTTTTTATTTAAATAAATAGATTAATTAATTGATGAATTAATTAATGAGGAGAAACGAGATTAATTATTTAATTAATTAACTAATTAATTAATTAATAGGATTTATGGGAGTAATTAATTGGTGAATTAGCTGAAGGAGTAAGATATTATTAATTAATTGTCGAATTAATTAATGAGATTGATTTGAAAAATTAATTGATGGATGAAATGTATAGATTATTGATTTGGATAATCAATTATTGAATTAATTATGAGTTATAGAGATAAATGATTTGGATAAATGGTATAATTAATTATGATATATTTATTCTATAGATTTGAGATAATTAATTGATAAAAAAATTATGATATTTTCATTCTATTGAATTGAGATAATTAATTATGATCTCTTAGAATTGTGAATCGAGAAAAATTAGTTATTAAATTAATTATGGGATGTGACTAATTAATTATTGAATTAATAAATTTTATTGATGTGATTAGTTAATTGTTAAATTAACTAAAATCATTTGTTGTGATTAATTAACTATAGAAATAATTAATGTTGTTAATGAGATTAATTAATTATTGAGTTAACTAGGGGAATAGTGTTGTTTAACTAATAGTTTAATTAGTAATGGAATTGATGTTGATAATTAATTCTTGAAATAATTATGTGTAAAATAATGGTATCATGGTCATTCTAATGTGACATGTATTAATGGAGACATTTTCATTCACTTGGGAGTAATGGAATGGAACATGTTCATTCAATTGAGAAGTATAAATAGTAACGTGGTCATTATAGATAAGTGTAATGGAATGGGAAGGATTCCATTCTATTGATAAGAATAAAGGGAAACATGGTCATTATTCTTATGAGTAAAGGAATGGGAACATGGTCATTCTATTGAGAAGTAAGAATGGTTACATTTTCATCTTACTAGTGAATTTAATATTTGTAATGGGGGAAATTAAGTGTGAATTTAAATAATGGTGTCAATGCCAATCCGAGATATTCCCTCACTTGAGAATACATTGGAATCTGGTGTGATCCAAAGTAGGTATAATGATACAATATCACATTTGAAAAATTCATGCTCTTGCATGAGATGAAGTAGGTATTAAGATGTGATATTACCTTGAAACACATCAGACTCTGGATTGATCCAAAGCTCATATTGAGGAACGAGTATCCTCATGAACAATAAAGTTAATGTAGTTAAATAAATAATAAATGACAATGTGACAAATTTT
Organism: Viscum album; assembly: GCA_963277665.1. Lineage (NCBI taxonomy): Eukaryota > Viridiplantae > Streptophyta > Magnoliopsida > Santalales > Viscaceae > Viscum > Viscum album. Next base: position 511,797,710 of record OY728140.1, read on the forward strand.
ATTTTTGTGTTGTACTTATTTATTTATTCAATTGGATACACTATTTGACTGAATTTTTTAGACTCTATTTGTGGTGGCTTACCGAGTTATACTCACTCCCTACTTAGGCTGCCAGATCAGAACCTAAATTGATTAGAGGATTATAGGACAAGTTAAGGGAAAGGGATAATCTTGGATACTTGTGTTTCGGATGGATCATGGATCATGGATGCAGATGTAGTTCAGGACCCTCTTGGGAGTTTTAAGTGTCTTTAGTTTTAGGTTCTCATTTTGAAACATGGAAAGTACTCTTACATTACATATTTATAGTTCTTTTTTTGATATTATATCTCCATTTTTGGTCATATGGTGATCATGTAAATGTTTTTTATGGGTTATATGTTATTCCACTATTTTTTATTATCTATTTTTTGTATTAATCTGATAAAGAGAAAAATAAGGTATAGTATCCCCATGACTAATATTACACTCTTGTTGGTAGTCGGTAGCCTCTATCAATTGGGGAGGATCACTTGAGGTTATTTGACTAGCTAGCTCGGGGTGCCGATATGTGGAACTCGGGATGGGTTGTTACAATGTGGTATAAGAGAATGTTTTATTTTCATTATTATTTTGTCTTACATTTTTTGAAAAGGTAGACATGAGACTAAGAAGATTTTGGCCATGGGTATATGGTTGTGCATGGGAGTAGGTAACCCATGTATGGGGGAAATCCCAAGTACCTAGGGAGGTATTGTTGTAATCACAGATTGATATTATAATTGAATATTATTTCACCTTTCATGACTGAATCATTGTGTGTTATGATTATTAATATTAATATTTTATGAGATTTGACATGTGGCCCTATTTGGCACAATAATTGAGTTTGAATGCATTATTCTAAGTACTAAGGGTTATTGTTACATGAATAATTTTAGGAATGTACATGAAAACGGGTTATGGGTAAGTTGTCGAACATGAACTATTGTCCCATTCTTGTGAAATTGAAATGAATATGGTTCCTAACCTGAAATTGAGAAAGATTATAAAATGATAAATGATTAATCTTAATGGGTGTCTAAATGAGAAATTTTAATAATGAGAATATGTATACCCTTGGTAACCAAGACCTAGGAGTACGATGGTTAAGGGTAGTGATAGTACCTCTAATTTGACTGTATAACAGGGGAAAAGGGGAAAGGCTCGTTATGGTTTTCAATAAATACTTAATTTCAATAGTATTAATTTTGGGACAATTGAATCATTATTTTTTTGTATTTGTCCCTTGATGTTTTTAGTTTGCGTAGTGAGAATTACCTAGTTTGAGAAATCAGTTTTGAGTTATGTGAGGCACTATATGGTTTAGGACTAGTGTGGTGATTTTTGGGAGGGTCAAAAACCTTGAGACTTCTGAATGATTACGTTATTTCCACATAGTGAGGATACATTAGTAATTGAGGATTTGTGTTGGTGTTCATCGATGAATTCATAGAGTACATTTCGTTAGTAATGATTATGTCCCCTATATTAACTTCAGCCTAGGTACACTAAGAGAGATCAGACTTTGCGCCTAGAAACCTGAATGTATTTTTGATGTATATGGGCCCCTTATAGGTTTCGTATATGAAGTGGTATAAATGAATCTGAGTAGTTTAAAGTAATCCATCTATATATTAAAGATGTAGTTCTTAGGATAAACCATAGGTTGATGAAATCCTTGGTCGTTGAGTTCCTTGACAAGAGGTGTTAATTAAGACTTATAGGTGGGAATTGATAAGTCAGTATAATGTTCATAGAGAAAGATAATGATTTTTAATTTGTGGCATCAGAATTCCAATGAGGAACCTATAAGTTGAATTTATAAATTCCTCAGAGAAAGGCTGAGTGAACTATGGTTGTGGGGGATGTATGTCCTTTCTGATTAGTTTTTTATGGTATGGATAAGTTTCAATGTTTGATTATTTCATATGGTTTTTGGGAATAGTGAGTTGGAAAACATGTCAAGTATGTTGTGGATGTTTAATTTGAGACTGATTCAACCTTTAAGGAGAATCTAATACATTTTTTTTGATCATAGTGAGAAATATTTTTTGGGATGTTTTATGCTGATAGTTCATGTATTAAGGAAGTATGGACAGTTTCATAAGGATAAGTGGGAGAGCAAAGTAGATTAAGAGGGAAAAGTGGCATGATATTTTCGGATCAGATTCTTAGAAGAGAATTGGAGTACAACTCAAGGATGATCTATTAAAAGGTGGGGAGATTGTATGAACCTGATATTTTATGAAGATATGTCAAGCTCCATAATAGGTTCTCTTTTTCCTTGTATTGAGTGCTTTTCATTTGGATTTTACTATAGGGAACATTTTGGTCAAAATTGAGAAATTTAGATGAAGATCAGACTATGAATAGTTGTTGCACAGTTTTCCAAAACCATGCACCCAGCCTAGGAAATCTTGAAAACCCATAGAGTGAGGGTTTTCATGGCTGGCACATGGTTTGACGAATCTTGCACCCTAAGAAGATAATAAAAGACCCCCTAAAATAATAGGTGCATAGTTGAATCCTGGTTAGGGAAAACTATGTACCCCTGCCTGGGAAATTGTGTGTAAGATTTTAAATGGCTTGGAAATTTTATTTTAATTTCTCAAAACCACTATTTTAACCCAAAATCAACCCCTAGTTGGTCGTAGCATATTTTTCTTGAATTTTGTGGATCCTAGATGAATTCATAAGACTCCCGATCTCTATTATTGGTGATTCAAAGCCTAGTTCTCAGATATGAATCTCTTACGGTATGCAGTTTCTTCCTAATTAAATTATCATCTCACTTTTGTTCTTATCTCATGCCTTAAGGGAAGTTATCCTTCGTTTTATTAGATCAAGATCTATATTTGGGGGATCTAGATCTAGGTTTTTGGATCTTGATCTATAATTAAAGGATCCTAATTTGTTTGATCTTGTGTTTAGGTTTTAGGTCTGTGTCTCTATCTACGTGGTTGTTTCACTCAAATTGAGGATATATGTTGGCGACCCTTAATCATAGTTCTTGCGGTAGGTGGTCAAAAATTCAAACACCTAGTCCTTATTAAAATTATGTGTATGTAATTTTATAATTTTTATTAGTTGATTAGAAATTTTGTTCTGGATTAAATTAAATTATTTTAGGAATTAATTAACAAAGAGAAATGTGAAATTTGGATATTAGGATTTTAGATAATGAATAATCCATTTTTATTACTTAATCTATATTGAGGTTATGAATTGAATAATTAATTAGGGAAATAATTTTGATATTATAAAAATTTTATTTGGGTAATTAATTGTTTAATTAAGTAATTAATTAATTAATTAATAGGAATGGTTTGGATTATGAAATTGTGATTTTGGAAAATTGATTGTTGAATTAATTACAGTGAGATAGAGATTGTTGAAATTGAATAATTAATTGAAGAATTAATTATTTTTATGTTTTAGTGGTTGAATAGGTGAAATTAATTATCTAATTAATTATTACAGATTTTTATGATTTTTCAATTGATTAAGTTTAAAAATTAATTGATGAATTAATTGGGGGTATTGAGTTGAATAAGATAGCAGAATTAATTGAGGAGTTAATTAGAGATATTGAATCGATTGATATATAACAATTAATTAATTAATAGATTGGGGTTATTGGTTTGAATAAGATTTACATAATTAATTTATTAATTAATTATTGGGTTTTTTTATTCAGGGTCTAATTAATTAATTAATATGTGTGACAAGACAGTATAATTGTTGAATTAAATAATGGGGTTATTTAGTTTATCGGTTGATTGATTATAGTAATGTAAATATCTAATTTTTGAAATAATTAAATGGATTAATTAATTGATGAATTAATTAATTGTAGTAATGTGATTATTTAACTATTCAATTAAGTAAACATATTAATTAATTGATGAATTAATTACTATGAGTTATGTGATTATTTAATTGTTGAATTAAATAAACAGATTTCCAAATTGATGAAATAATTAAAGGGATTTACGTGATTATTTAGTTATTAAATTAAATAAAGGGATTAATTAACTGATGAATTAATTAATGAGAGTTATATGATTATTTAATTAATGAATTAAATTGATGGATTAATTAATTTATGTGAGTTATGTGACTAATTAATTATTGAATTAGATAAATTCATTAACTAATTGGTGAATTAATTAAAGGAAGTTATGTGATTATTTAATTAAAAAACTAAATAAATGGATTAATTAATTGATGAATTAATTAATGGGAGTTATTTGATAATTTAATTTTTAAATTAATTGGACATAAAAATTAATTGATGAATTAATTAGTAGGAGTTATTTGATTTTTTAATTATCAAATTAAATAATGGTATTAATCAATTGGTGAATTAATTAATGTTAGTTATGTGATTATTTAATTGATGAATTAAATAAAGTGATTAACTAATTATTTAATTAATTAATGTGGTGAAACCAGATTATTTAATTGATGATTTAAAAATTGTGATTGATGAGATTAATTAATTGGTGAATTAAATTAAGGATTTGGAAATTATTTTATATTTTTTGTATTAATTATTGAGATTTACATGAACAATTTATCAGTGAATTATTTGATGGATGAAATGTTTCGATTATTTTTTTTCTATAATTAATTATTGACGAAAATTTGAGGTATAGAGATTATTGATTTGGATAAATGGTAGAATTAATTGTGAGATATTGATTTTATTGATTTGAGATAATTAATTGATAAATTTATTATGATATATTGAGTATTTGGATTTGAGATAATTAATTGATGAATTAATAATTAAACGATGGGATTTTGAATTGATAAAAAATAATTATTATATCAATTATGGGATGTGACTAATTACTTGTCCAATTAATTAATGTCATTTTTGTTATTAGTTAATTATTAAATTAACTAAAGGGATATTCTTTATTAATTAATTTTAGAATTAATTAATTTTATTAATGAGATTAATTAATTATTGAGTTAACTAATGGAATAATTGTGTTTAAATAATTGTTTAATTACTAATCAAATTGATGTTGACAATTTATTTTTGAACTATTTTTTTCTAAAATAATGGGAATTTTGTCATTTTAATGGGACAAGTATGAATGGAAACATAGTCATTCAATTGTGATTAAATTTATGGGATCATGGTCATTAACTTGAGAAGTACAAATGGTAACGTACTCATTATACTTATGAGTAATGTAATGGGAGCCTTTTCATTATATTTATAAATATAAGTGGAAACATGGTCATTATATTATAAGTAAATAATTAGGAACATGGTCATTCCATTAAAAATTATGAATGGTAATATGGTCATCTTACATGTGAATTTAATATTGGAGGCGTAGCGTGAAATTAATGGTAACAAAGGAACTCCGAGATATTGCCTCACTTGACAATATATCAGCCTCCGACATGAGCTAAAGAAAGTATTGAGATATGATATCATCTTTGAATACTTCGAGATTGATCATGATCCAAAATTGGTATTAAGATATGATATTACCTATGAACACTTCAGACTCCAAAATGAGTTAAAGTTATTATTGAGGTATGTGTACCCTCAAGAACCCAATAATCAATGTAGTTAAATAAATAATAAATGATAATGTGATAACTATTGATCTACACATTTTACTTATTTATTTACAAAATAATATATGGTTTCTGACATTATTTGTTTTAGAAACCATTAGTGGGGGCCAACTGAGTTGTACTAACACCATACCAGGTCTTCTTGATTGGTACCTGAATAGATCATAGGATTACGGGACAAGTTTAAGGAAAAGGACCATTTTGGTTAGCTGTGTTTGTGATGAAGCATGGATGAGGAAACCGTACATGGTACGGGATCTACATGGGAGTTCTCAATGTATTTACTATTGGGTTGTCATTTTAACACTTGGCACGTACTCTTGTATGGAATCTTTATAGTTCATTTTTTATGTTATATATCTAGTATTCGTCATCTTGTAATCTTCATATTGTTATGTTTATTATAATATGTTATTCCACTATTTTTTATTATTTATACTATTGTACTAATTTGATATTGAAAAAAGAGGGTATAGTCTCCCCATGAATTATATTAGACCCTTGCTGCTAGTCGACAACATCAGGCATATGGGGAGGCAAGCTAGAGTTCATGTGCTTGACATGCTCTAGGTAACACTATGTAGAACATGGGTTAGAACATTACAAGAATAAACATTATCATATATAAAAAATCAATTTCCCTTCCCAAATATCATCATAAAAATTTCATAAGAAATCATAAACGAAAAAAATTAAACCCATATTGGATTCACTTCAATACTGAAAAAAAAATTAAATTTATTCAAAAATTTATACATTTCATTACTAATAGGTAATATATTCTTTCCCTTTTTAAAAATAAGCTTGTTTCTTAATTCTCGAAAATTACCCGATTTCATTAAAAACCTAATAGAAGAATGGATATATTATATTGGTAACATGAGGAATAATTTTCATATCACTCTTACATATTGAATAACCATCAGGGTTATAATTTGAATAACATTCATGGTTACACATGGAATAACCATCACAGTTACACTTGGAGTAACCATCATAGTTAAACTCAAAATTACCATTACAGTCAATTTCCAAACATAAATCTTAACCAATTCATTGGGTGGAAATCAGGGTCCTAACCATCCTTAGTTTATAACATAATCAAAATTCCACAAAAATACTTCCCAAGAATCATAACACAATCATAACACATAAAATAAAGAAAATATGTATTCATTATAATACTAAGAATGTTGTACCCTCAGTTTCTAGTATATAACCCTTTCTTGATGCTTTTCATGGTTTCAAAGTTAAGGGTTTTGAATGGGAGAGTCGGGAGAACTTGGAATGATGTTTTGAGGTAAAGGGGGAGTCACACGGTCAGCGCACGGTTTGTCTAACCGTGCGGGAAAACCGTGTGCAGTGGGTCTTGGAGGCAGTGGCTTCTGCACGTTCAGTGCACGGTTTGTCTAACCGTACAGCCCAACTGTGTGAGAAGGGTGGCCAAAGAATAAGCTAATGCACAGTTAGTGCACAGTTTGTCAAACCGTGCGGACTAACCGTGTGGTCACTTAAAGTTAGATCCTAAAATTGTGGATCTAACTTGTTTTTCCTTTAATTTCCTTGTTTAAACCTCCGAAGCGGCCCTAACTCAGGATTACTCTCCCTTGAAGGTTGGAAGACTTCTACCAAGAATTCTGAAGGTGATCCAAAGGCTTCTCTTGGTGAATCGAAGCTGAATTGTTAAGGTATGTGATCGTTCTTGATCGGTTTCTTATATCTACTTAGATATAATTCTCCTCTCCTCTCATTTTCTTATATCTATGCCCGTTATGGGTAGATCTAAGGGTGTGGATGCCAAATATGACAAGATTTGGTCTTGGTTGTGTTGGGAGAAGAGATCTAAGGAGGGTTTTTGGAGTTTTGACCCGGTGTTCTTGAGCGTTCTTCATCCGTGGCTTGGTTTCACCCAATTTGTTTAGGTATGTGGCTTCACTCACGATTCCTCTTTCTTAGAACTTGAAGGATTAGTTCAAATTTATTTAGTCTCTTGGTTTTGATTGTGAAATTTTGGTGTAAAGCATGTTATAAATCTTCTTAGTGATTATTTATGGGTTGTGATGAAATTGTAGAAATTAAAAGAATGGTTTGTGAAAAGTGTTTTGGTTTCTTGATTTTAAAATAGTGATTTTAAAATATGGATTTTCGGGATTTGTAAAATGGTTTATGGGGAAAAGTTTTTCAATAAAAGTGTGTTTTATTGAAATGGTTTTGGCATGGTTGAAACAATGTGATTTTTGGGCATACTTGGTGTGTGTGTTCATATTGCATTTACGAGGCTTGGTTGAAATATGACATTGTGCTCGGTGCCAAAAGTGTAATGGCACATGGGGAATAATTACCTTGTGACGACTTGGTAGATCGACGAGAGACCGCTCATGAGTATGGAACTGTCATAACGATGCATGCATAGTGGTTTTCATGTGTTGTGAAATGGTTGGTTTTGTGGATTTTTGAAATGAAATGAAAGTTACAAAATGGGAATGTGAATTTGATTGAGAAACATTTCTTGGTTTCTTTGTTGTAAAATGGTTTTTGTTGGAAAAATGGATTTGACATGGAATTTTCTATATTGTGAACTATTTTGGAATTGTTTTTTTATAAATTGTTTTATATAAATGTGCTAACATGTTTTATCCTAGAGGCATGGGTTGGTAAGTCATCGGGGAAAACCTACTGAGTTTCATTACTCACCCCCTACTTTGGCACGTTGGTGCTTTTGCAGATTTCATATACCGGGATGTTGGCAAAGTTAAAGTGTCATAGGATTATAGCACTACTTTGTGACTCTTGGGCTGGTTCATGATGTTGGAGCTTGGAGCTTGTGGAGCATGGAGTTGGGTTGTCATCTTGAAGTATTGTAGTTGTCCTTTCGCTGTTTACTCTAATTTGGTTTTGTACTCCGTTGTTGCACTTAGTTGGGTTTTTATGAAAATAATGGTTGAGTTTTTTTGGTTTTAAATCATGCATCATATAGTGGTTTCTCGGAGATGTTTATCTAGTTGCTCTATTGATTGGTTGTTTCAGTTAAAGGGTAAATCGTCCCACATGTATTTTGAAACCCTTCGGCATTTATTTCCAGCCTTTGGTGCCTTGGGGATGTCACTTAAGGCCTAGTAATGACTCGTTGAGCTCTCAAGCCAATGAGAATTGGCGGGTCATTACAAATGGTATCAGCTTGTTCGGTCCTTGCCTAACAAGTAGTCATCAATGTTCTTGGTCTTGGAGTTGAAATTCCTTCTTGTCTATTCCTTGGGTGGTCATCTTATACAGGAGTAGGATTGTCGGAACTTGAAATGTATAGCATAAAAGGACGTAGATAACCCGTTTATGCTGAACTTCAAGTTACCAGGGTGTTGGGTACATAAGTGTTTTGGATACACTTCTAGAATGTTGGAAATCTCATTGTCATGGGTTTAGATAATGAGATGAGCATGACATCCATTATAGAGGAATGACTTCCCACCAGGATTGCATAAATAATTTTGAGAAATGGATTGTGGTTTGATGAAAAAGCGTGATTTCTGAAAATTTTAAGCACGTTTTCAAATGAAAGAATTTGAAAAGACAATGGTTGATGTATTTTGAAAATAGATTGATTTTTCAAAAGAAATAAAATATCTATTTTATAAATGGTTGGAAATCGATGTTGTGATAGTGGTGTAATAGAGATTTAAATGTTAAGCCTTCAGTTGCTAGGAAGTGAGACTAACGGCGTGTGTTGGTTGTATAGAAAATGGCACCCGTTAGACATCGTAGAAACCAAACGGAAGAAGCTGTGGAGAATGTGGTTGCACCTGAACCACGTGTGAACCAAGAGCTGGTTCAGAGTATCATTCAAGCATTTCATGTGGTGTACATGGGGAATCGGAGGGATGAGTCAAGGCATGTAGACCATTCCGTTCAGTTCCAGAAGCAGAATCCACCCACCTTTCGGGGTGATTCTGAACCAGAAAGGGAAGAGGTGTGGCTCAGTAGGATGAATCATATCTTTGATTTCATTGGCACACCAGTAGAACTGAAAGTGAAGTTGTTGACTTATATGCTGGAGGATCTTGCACGACAGTGGTGGGAGCTAGTGGTGCATGCTAATCTAGATCAAGGCCTGGGCTGGGAGGAATTTGATGAGTTGTTCAACAAACAGTTCTATCCTCACACGTTCAAGATCCAGAGGATGACGAACTTTTTCATCCTGAAGCAGGAGAATCTCTCTGTCATGGAATATGAGGCTAAATTCATGAATTTAGTGCGCATTGCATCGGAAGTTGCTGCATGTGCGTCGCTGAAGGCACGCATCTTTGAATCAGGGTTGCGACAGAAGATTCGTTCGAAGATATCAGTGCTCTGTATTACGGATAATATGGAGATGGTAAACAGAGAAACAGTAGTAGAAAGAGACATATCAAGAGTTATGGGAGGAGGAAGTAGGATGATACCCATGGGAACGGGTGGGAACTCTAATGATGGGTACAAGTGGAAGAGGGACACCTACTTCCAAGGTGGGAGTGCAAATCAGAATCAGATGGTTAGATCGGTGAATCTTCATCCATGAACCGTGATGAAAGCTGGGTGTTTTCAATGTGGCGCGATTGAACACATGAAACGAGAATGTACAGCACCACCAAAAGCATGTCACAATTGCAACAAGATGGGGCATCTTCAGCGATATTATCGCAGTGCTCCCAGGTCGGTTGTGCGTGACACTTCCCAGGCATCGCAAGCATCTTATGCTTCGACAGGGCGAGGACAAAAAAATCATCCTCTCCAGAAAAATAGGGCTAGTTATGGTGATTCCAGAAATACCATGACACCTTAGGTAGGGCAATCTCAACAAGGCAATAAGGAGAAAAGTACAGAAACAAAGCAATTGTATGGAGCGGAATAGATGATTATGGATGACCAGTCTGGACCGTCTACGGTGAGAGGTATGATTCTTTTGAATTCTACCATCATGCAAGTGTTGTTCGATACTAGCATATCCCAATCTTTTCTTTCTTCTCAGATTTATAATTTACTGAACTTAAAACTTGAAATGATGCCTTCTCTGTTAAAACTGCAAACTCCTCTGGGTGAAAGAGAATGTCAAGCCATTGTGTGTAGATCATGTGCTATAACGGTTAATAGAGCTGAGCTGAAATGGGACTTCTCCATGTTGGATATGGATTTTTATTTCAAAGTGTGATTTCTGGATACAAGAAGTACGTTTTCTGGGCCATGTCATTTCTGATAAAGGTGTTTCAGTGGATCTAGAAAAGATAGAAGTTGTTCTTTCTTGGAAACCGCCGAAGAATGTATTTGAAATAAGAAGTTTTCTTGGTCTAGCTGGTTATTACCGACGCTTTGTGCAGAACTTCTCACGACTAGATTCCACTATGATAGCATTGACAAAGAAAAAACATCACATTTCAATGGACTGAGGAATGTCAGAGATCTTTTCAAGAGTTTAAAGTCTACATTACATCAGCACCCATATTGATTTTTCCAGAATCAGGATAGGGGTATGTGGTGTATTGTGACACTTCGGGAACATGGTTGGGTTGTGTTCTTATGCAAGGAGACCATTTTGTTGCTTATGGTTCAAGGCACTTGACGATGCATGAGAATAATTACCCAACACACGATTTGGAGTTAGCTACAGTTGTCCATACCTTGAAGACTTGGTGTCATTATCTCTTTGGTGAGAAGTTCACTGTGTTGACAGATCACAAAAGCCTGAAACACATTTTCTCACAACGAGATTTGAATCTGAGGTAGAGGAGATGGATGGAGTACCTTCAAATGTTCGACTTTGACTTGATGTATACACCGAGTAAGGGAAATTCAGTGGCCGATGCATTAAGCAGAAAGTCGTATGCTCAGTTGCAGAAAGAAGCTTCAGATGAATGGTAGTTGATGTCAGTCTTAGCTGACATGCATGTGGAATATGAAAACCGAGGTGATATTGTTGTTTTATTTTCATCTACACTTGTTCCTGATTTGGTGGAGATAGTAAGGGAGGCATAGGCATCCGATGTAGACTGTGTTTCAATGAGTTCAAAAATCAATAGTGGGGAGACCATTGAGGGATGGAAGCTGGATGGGAGTTCAGTTTTGTCCTTCAGAGATCGGATAGTTGTACCTATGGTTTGTCAGGAACAACTCTTTCATGTTTACCACCATTCGAGATGGGTTGTACATCCGGGTACACAAAAGATGTATAAGGCGCTAAAGGTGCAGTTTTGGTGGAGCGGCATGAAGAGGAAGGTGGCCGAATTCCTCTCGCGATGCTTAACTTGTCAGCAGGTTAAAGCAGATCATTAGAGACCAGCTGGTATGTTACAGTCATTACCTATCCCAGTATGAAAATGGCAGTAGATAGCAATGTATTTTGTTACAGGTCTTCCAAGAATGATCCGGAAACACGATGCCATTTGGGTGATAGTGGATCGTCTAACCAAGTCGGCCCATTTTATCCCAATTCCTGAAACCCATACGGTGGAAGATCTTTCAAAAATATATATCCAGGAAGTGGTAAAGAGACATGGTGTACCAATTTCTATCATCTCAGATAAAAATCCTAGGTTCGCATCTCGTTTCTGGAAATCCTTACAACAAGCCCTTGGGACTCAGTTGACTATGAGCACAGCGTATCATCCTCAGACGGATGGGCAATCCGTGAGGACGATACAGACATTGGAAGACATGTTGCAGGCTTGTGTAATGGATTTTGGTGGCTCATGGGAGGAGCATATACCCTTAGTAGAGTTCTCATACAATAACAACTATCAAGTCTCAATACGCATGGCTCCGTTTGAAGCATTGTATGGGCGTCCATGTCGTTCTCCACTATGCTGGGTGGAAACTGGTGAAAATTCACTAGTCGGGCCAAGCCTTGTCCAAGAAACAATGGAGAAGATTCAGTTGATTAGAAAGAGGATGGAGACAGCTCAGAGTCATCAGAAATCTTATGCAGATCACCGTCAAAGACTGTTTTTATTCGTAGTGGGTGATCATGTCTTTTTGAGAATCTCTCTAAGGCTTGGACATCGTCATTTTGGGAAGCAGGGCAAATTATCTCCTTGATATATAGGCCCCTTTGATATACTGGAATGGGTTGGAGAGGTGGTGTATCATTTGGAATTACCACCACGGTTCAATGTAGTGCATAATGTGTTCCATGTATCTCAGTTGAAGAAGTATCAGCCTGATCCTGATCATGTGATCGGATGGGATCACGTTGACCTAGAATCGGATGCTTCGTTGGTACATATTCCAGTGCAAATTGTGGATAGGTAGGATAAATTCTTGCGTGGGAAAATCATCGGTGTAGTGCGGGTTTTGTGGAAACATGGTCAGATTCAGGAAGAGCCTTGGGAACGCGAGAAAGAAATGAAAGAGCAGTGTCCAGAACTCTTTCAATCAAGCAATGGTTTTCTACTTTCTGATGATGGAAAGGCTAATGGTGGGGAGAATTCAGTACCCCCAGTTTCTGGTATGTAACCTTTTCTTGATTCTTTTCATGGTTTCAAAGTTATGGGTGTTCAATGGGAGAGTCGGGAGAACTCGGAATGATGTTTTGAGGCAAAGGGGGAGTCGCACGGTCAGTGCACAGTTTGTCTAACCGTGCGGCCAAACCATGCGCAGTGGGTCTTTGAGGTAGTGGTTTCCACACGTTCTGCGCACAGTTTGTCTAGCCATGCGGCCAAATCGTGTGAGAAGGGTGGTCGAGGTAGAATCTAACGCACGGTTAGCGCACGGTTTGTCAAACCGTGCGGTCACTTAAAGTTAGATCATAAAATTGTGGATCTAACTCATTTTGACTTTAATTGCCTTTTTTAAACCTCATAAGCGGCCCTAACTCGGTTTTAATCTCCCTTGAAGGTTGGAAGACTTCTCCCAAGCATTCTGGAGGCGATCCGAAGTCTTCTCTTGGCGAATTGATGCCGAATTCTTAAGTTATGTGATCGTTTTTTATCAGTTTCTTAGATCTACTTAGATTTACTTCTCCTATCCTCTCATTTTCTTAGATTAATGCCAGTTATGGGTAGATCTAAGGGTTTGGATTCCAAATATGACAATATTTGGTCTTGGTTGTGTTAAGAGAAGAGATCTAAGGAGGGTTTTTGGAGTTTTGACCCGGTGTTCTTGAGCGTTCTTCGTCCGTGGCTTGGTTTCGCCCAATTTGTTGAGGTAGGTGGCTTCACTCTCGATTCCTCTTTCTTAGAACTTGAAGGATTAGTTAAAATTAATTTAATCGCTTGGTTTTGATTGTGAAATTGTGGTGCAAAGCATGTTATAAATCTTCTTAGTGATGATTTATGGGTTTTGATGAAATTGTGGAAATTGAAAGAATGGTTTGTGAAAATTGTTTTGGTTTCTTGATTTTAAAATAGTGATTTTAAAATATGGATTTTCAGGATTTGGAAAATGTTTTGTGGGAAAAAGGTTTTCAATAAAAGGGTTTTTTATTGAAATGGTTTTGGCATGGTTGAAATAGTGTGGTTTTTGGGCATACTTGGTGTGTGTGTTCATATTGCATTTATGAGGCTTGGTTGAAATATGACTTTGTACTCGGTACCAAAAGTGTAATGGAACATGGGGAATAATTACCTTGTGATGACTTGGTAGATCTACGAGAGACCGCTCATGAGTATGGAACTGTCATAACGATGCATGTATAGTGGTTTTCACGAGTTGTGAAATGGTTGGTTTTGTGGATTTGTGAAATAAAATGAAAGTGCTGAAATGGGAATGTGAATTTAATTGGGAAACTTTTCTTGGTTGCTTTGTTGGAAAATGGTTTTTGTTGGAAAAATGGATTTGACTTGGAATTTTCTATATTGTGAACTGTTTTGGAGTTGTTTTTTTATAAATTGTTTTATATAAATGTGCTAACATGTTTTATCCTAGAGGCATGGGTTGGGAAGTCATCGGGGAAAACCAACTGAGTTTCATTACTCACCCCCTGCTTTGGCACGTTGGTGCTTTTGCAGTTTTAATATACCGGGATGTTGGAAAAGGTAATGTGTCACAAGTTTATAGCACTATTTCGTGACTCTTGGGCTGGTTCGTGATGTTGGATCTTGGAGCTTATGGAGCATGGAGTTGGGTTTTCATCTTGAAGTCTTGTAGTTGTCTTTCCGCTGTTTACTCTGATTTGGTTTTGTACTCCTCTGTTTCACTTAGTTGGGTTTTTATGAAAATAATGGTTGAGTTGTTTTGGTTTTAAATCATGCATCATATAGTGGTTGCTTGGAGGTGTTTATCTAGTTTCTCTATTTGTTGGTTGTTTTCTGTTACAGGGTAAATTGTCCCCCATGTATTTTGAAACCCTTCTGCATTTATTTCCACCCTTTGGTGACTTGGGAATGTCGCTTAAGGCCTAGTAATGGCTTGTTGATCTCTCAAGCCAATGAGAATTGGTGGGTCATTAAAAATGGTATCAGCTTGTTCAGTCCTTGCCTATCAAGTTGTCATCGATGTTCTTAGTCTTGGAGTTGAAATTTCTTCTTATATATTCCTTAGGTGGTCATCTTAGAAAGGAGTATGATTTTCGGAACATGAAATGTATAGCATAAAAGGACGTAGCTAACCCATTTATGTTGAACTTCAAGTTACCAGTGTGTTGGGTACATAAGTGTTTTGGATACACTTCTAGAATGTTGGAAATCTCATTGTCATGGGTTTAGACAATGAGATGAGAATGACATGCATTATAGAGGAATGACTTCCCACTAGGATTGCATAAATCATTTTGAGAAATGGATTATGGTTTGATGCAAAAGCATGATTTCTGAAAATTTTAAGCACGTTTTCAAATGAAAGATTTTGAAAAGACAATTGTTGATGTATTTTGAAAATAGATTTATTTTTCAGAAGAAAGAAAAGATCTGTTTTAAAAATGGTTGGAAATTGATGGTGTGATAGTGGTGTAATAGAGATTGAAATTCTAAGCCTTCATTTCCTAGGAAGTGAGACTAACGGTGTGCGTTGGTTGTATAGAAAATGGCACCTGTTAGACATCGTAGAAACCGAACGGAAGAAGCTGAAGAGAATGTGGTTGCACCTGAACCACGTGTGAACCAAGAACTGGTTCAGAGTATCGTTCAAGCGTTTCAGGCGGTGGACACAGGGAATCGGAGGGATGAGTCAATGCATGTAGACCATTCCATTCAGTTTCAAAAGCAGAATCCACCCACCTTTTAGAGTGATTCTAAACCAGAAAGGGCTGAGGTGTGGCTCAGTAGGATGAATAGTATCTTCGATTTCATTGGCACACCAACAGAATTGAAAGTGAATTTGGCGACTTATATGCTTGAGGATCTTGCACGACATTGGTGGGAGCTAGTGGTGCAGGCTAAGCTGGATCAAGGTCTGGGCTGGGAGAAATTTGAGGAGTTGTTCAATAAACAATTCTATCCTCACACGTTCAAGATCCAGAGGATGACGAACTTCTTCAGACTGAAGCATGAGAATCTCTCTGTCATGGAATATGAGGCTAAATTCATGAATTTAGTGTGCTTTGCACCGGAAGTTACTGCAAGTGTGTCGCTGAAGGCACGCATCTTTGAACCAGGGTTGCGATTGGGGATTCGTTCGAAGATAGCTATGCTCTGTATTACGGATTATAAGGAGATGGTAAATAGAGAAACAGTAGTAGAAAGAGACATCTCAGGAGTTATGGGAAGAGGAATTATGATGATAACCATGGGAACGGGTGGGAAATCTAATGCTGGGAACAAGTGGAAGAGGGTCACCTACTTCCAAGGTGGGAGTGCAAATCAGAATCAGATGGCTGGATCCGTGAATCTTCCTCCACGACCCATGATGAAAGCTGGGTGTTTTCAATGTGGCGTGATTGACCACATGAAATGAGAATGTACAACACCACCAAAAGCATGTCACAATTACAACAAGATGGGGCATCTTCAGTGATATTGTCGTAGTACTCCCAGGTCGGGTGCGCATGACACTTCCCAGGCGTCGCAAGCATCTTTTGCTTCGACAGGGCGAGGACATCAAAATCAGCCTCGCTAGTAGAACCGAGCTAGTTATGGTGAATCCAGGAATACCATGACACATCAGGCAGGGCAATCTCAACAAGGTAATAAGGATCAAAGTCTAGCAACAAAGCAATTGTATGGAGCGGAACAGGTGATTGTGGATGACCAGTCTGGACCGTCTACGGTGAGAGGTACGATTCTTTTGAATTCTACCATCATGCAAGTGTTGTTCGATACTGGCGCATCCCATTATTTTCTTACTTCTCGGATTGGTAATTTGTTGAACTTAAAACTTGAAATGATGCCTTCTGTGTTAAAACAGCAAACTCCTCTGGGTGAAAGAGAATGTCAAGACTTCGTGTGTAGAGCATGTGCTATAACGGCTGATGGAGCTGAGCTGAGATGGGACTTCTCCATATTGGATATGGATGTCTATTTCAAAGTGCGATTTCTGGATACAAGAAGTACGTTTTCTGGGCCATGTCATTTCTGAGAAAGGTGTTTCAGTGGATCCAGAAAAGATAGAATCTGTTCTTTTTTGGCAACCACCGAAGAATGTATTTGAAATGTAAAGTTTTCTTGGTCTAGCTAGTTATTACCGACGCTTTGTGGGTGACTTATCATGACTAGCTTCCCCTATGACAGCATTGACAAAGAAAAACATTGCATTTAAATGGACTAAAAAATGTCATAGATCTTTTCAAGAGTTGAAAGTTCGCCTTACATCAGCACCCATATTGATTTTTCCAGAATCAGGACAGGGCTATGTGGTGTATTGTGATGCTTTGGGAACAGGGTTGGGTTGTGTTCTCATGCAAGGAGACCATGTTGTTGCTTATGGTTCAAGGCAGTTGAGGGTGCATGAGAAGAATTACCCGACATAGGATTTGGAGTTAGCTGCAGTTGTCCATGCCTTGAAGACTTGGCGTCATTATCTATTTGGTGAGAAGTTCACTGTGTTGACAGATCACAAAAGCCTGAAACACATTTTCTCACAATGAGATTTGAATCTAAGGTAGAGGAGATGGATGGAGTACCTTCAAATGTTAGAGTTTGACTTGATGTATACACCGGGTAAGGGCAATTCGGTGGCTGATGCATTAAGCAGAAATTCGTATGCTCAGTTGGCGAAAGAAGCTTTAGATGAATGGCAGTTGATGTCGGTCTTAGCCGATATGCATGTGGAATGTGAAAGCCGAGGTGATATTGCTATTTTCTTTTCATCTACACTTGTTCCTGATTTGGTGGAGATATTAAGGGAGGCAATGGCATCTGATGTAGACTGTGTTTCAATGAGTTCAAAACTCAATGGTGGGGAGACCATTGAGGGATGGAAGCTGGATGGGAGTTCAGTTTTGTGCTTCAGAGATCGGATGTTTGTACCTATGGTTTTTCAGGAAAAACTCCTTCATGATTACCACCATTTGATATGGGTTATACATCCGGGTACACAGAAGATGTATAAGGTGCTAAAGGCGCAGTTTTGGTGGAGCGGCATGAAGAGGAAGGTGGCCGAATTCGTTTCGCGATGCTTAACTTGTTAGCAGGTTAAAGCAGAGCATCAGAGACCAGCTGGTATGTTACAGTCTTTACCTATCCCAGTATGGAAATGGCAGCAGATAGCAATGAATTTTATTACAGGTCTTCCATGAGCGGTCCAGAAACACGATGTCATTTTGGTGATAGTGGATTTTCTAACCAAGTCGGCCCATTTCATCCCAATTTGTGAAACCCATATGGTGGAAGATCTTTCAAAAATCTATATCCAGGAAGTGGTAAAGAGACATGGTGTACCAATGTCTATCGTCTCAGATAGAGATCCGAGGTTCACATCTTGTTTCTGGAAATCCTTACAACAAGCCCTTGGGTCTAAGTTGACTATGAGCACGGCGTATCATCCTTAGACGGATGGGAAATCTGAGAGGACGATACAGACGTTGGAAGACATGTTGCGGGCTTGTGTAATGGATTTTGGTGGCTCATGGGAGGAGCATATATCCTTAGTGGAGTTCTCATACAATAACAGTTATCAAGACTCGATACGCATGGCTCCGTTTGAAGCATTGTATGGGCGTCCTTATCGTTCTCCACTATGCTGGGTGGAAACTGGTGAAACTTCACTAGTCAGGCTAAGCCTTGTCCAAGAAACAATGGAGAAGATTCAGTTGATTAGAAAGAGGATGGAGACAGCTCAGAGTCATCATAAATATTATGCAGATCACTGTCGAAGACCGTTGTCGTTCGTAGTGGGTGATCATGTATTTTTGAGAATCTCTCCAAGGCTTGGACATCGTCATTTTGGGAAGCAGGGCAAATTATCTCCTTGATATATAGGCCCTTTTGAGATACTGGAAATGGTTGGAGAGGTGGAATATTGGTTGGCATTACCACCACGGTTCATTGCAATGCATAATGTGTTCCATGTATCTCAGTTGAAGAAGTATCAACCTGATCCTGACCATGTGATCAGATGGGATCACGTTGACCTAGAACCGGATGCTTCGTTGGTACATATTCTGGTGTGGATTGTGGATAGGTAGGATAAATTCTTGCATGGGAAAAGCATCGGTCTAGTGTGGGTTTTGTGGCAACATGGTCAGATTCAGGAAGAGACTTGGGAACGCGAGAAAGAAATGAAAGAGCAGTGGCCAGAACTCTTTCAATCAAGCGATGGTTTTCTACTTTCCGAGGACGAAAAGGTCAATGGTGGGGAGAATGTAGTACCCCCGATTTCTGGTATGTAACCCTTTCTTGATGTTTTTCATGGTTTCAAAGTTAAGGGTGTTGAATGGGAGAGTCGAGAGAACTTGGAATGATGTTTTGAGGCAAAGGGGGAGTCGCACGGTCAGCGCACGGTTTGTCTAATCGTGCGGCCAAACCGTGCGTAGTGGGTCTTGGAGGTAGTGGCTTCTGCACGGTCGGCGCACAGTTTGTCTAACTGTGTGGCCAAACAGTGCGAGAAGGGTGGCCGAGGCAGAAGCTAACGCACAGTTAGCGCACGATATGTCAAACCGTGCGGACTAACTGTGCGGTCACTTAAAGTTAGATCCTAAAATTGTGGATCTAACTCGTTTTGTCTTTAATTTCCTTGTTTAAACCTCCTAAGCAGCCCTAACTCGGGATTACTCTCCATTGAAGGTTGGAAGACTTCTCTCAAGCATTCCGGAGGTGATCCAAAGGCTTCTCTTGGCGAATCGAAGCCGAATTCTTAAGGTATGTGATCGTTCTTGATCGGTTTCTTAGATCTACATAAATATACTTCTCCTCTCCTCTCGTTTTCTTAGATCTACGCCCGTTATGGGTAGATCTAAGGGTATGGATGCCAAACATGACAAGATTTGGTCTTGGTTGTGTTAGGAGAAGAGATCTAAGGAGGGTTTTTGGAGTTTTGACCCGGTGTTCTTGAGCTTTCTTTGTCTGTGGCTTGGTTTCGCCCAATTTGTTGGGGTAGGTGGCTCCACTCTCGATTTCTCTTTCTTAGAACTTGAAGGCTTAGTTCAAATTGATTTAATCGCTTGGTTTTGATTGTGAAATTGTGGTGCAAAGCATGTTATAAATCTTCTTAGTGACGATTTATGGGTTTTGATGAAATTGTGGAAATTGAAAGAATGGTTTGTGAAAAGTGTTTTAGTTTCTTGATTTTAAAATAGTGATTTTAAAATATGGATTTTCGGGATTTGGAAAAAGGTTTGTGGCAAAAAGGTTTTCAATAAAAGGGTGTTTTATTAAAATGGTTTTGGCATGGTTGAAAGAATGTAGTTTTTGGGCATACTTGGTGTGTGTGTTCATATTGCATTTATGAGGCTTGGTTGAAATATGACCTTGTGCTCGGTGCCAAAAGTGTAATGACACATGAAGAATAATTACTTTGTGACGACTTGGTAGATCGACAAGAGACCGCTCATGAGTATGGAACTGTCATAACGATGCATGCTTATTGGTTTTCACAGGTTGTGAAATGATTGGTTGTGTGGATTTGTGAAATGAAATGAAAGTTCCAAAATGGGAATGTGAATTTGATTGGGAAACTTTGCTTGGTTGCTTTGTTGGAAAATGGTTTTTGTTGAAAAAATGGCTTTGACATGGAATTTGCTATATTGTGAAATGTTTTGGAATTGTTTTTTATAAATTATTTTATATAAATGTGCTAACATGTTTTATCCTAGAGTCATGGGTTGGGAAGTCATCGGGGAAAACCTACTGATTTTCATTACTCACCCCCTGCTTTGGCATGTTGGTGCTTTTGCAGATGTCATATACCGGGATGTTGGCAAAGGTAAAGTGTCACACGTTTATAGCACTACTTCGTGACTCTTGGGCTGGTTCGTGATGTTGGAACTTGGAGCTTGTGGAGCATGGAGTTGGGTTGTCGTCTTGAAGTCTTGTAGTTGTCTTTCCATTGTTTACTGTGATTTGGTTTTGTACTCTGCTGTTGCACTTATTTGGGTTTTTATGAAAATAATGGTTGAGTTGTTTTGGTTTTAAATCATGCACATATAGTGGTTGCTTGGAGATATTTATCTAGTTGCTCTGTTTGTTTGTTGCTTTCAGTTAAAGGGTAAATAGTCCCCCTTGTATATTGAAACCATTCGGTATTTATTGTCAGCCTTTGGCGCCTTAGGGATGTCGCTTAAGGCCTAGTAATGACTCGTTGAGATCTCAAGCCAATTAGAATTGGCGGGTCATTACAAAGAAAAATTTTATGGATCCTGATATATATAGTTCCTTTAAATACCATATTTCAGGAAAAAAAATCCAAAAACAAAAGGATGGAAGTCTTTTACTTAAAGAAAATAAGTAAAAATATAAACAATGATAAAAATATAATAATGGTTGTAATGGTTGAAAGATACTTTTACATCATATTCATTAAAATAGAACAATCCTTTCGTGTCTGTGTGAAAATTTTCTATATAAATTATATAAAAATAATCCATTTTAAAATATCTAAAATAAATGTATAATTGACATAAAATGTCTCCGATAATTCATTTATGTCCATATAAATACATCAATCAAATAATTTTAAAGATAAGGACATTGAGGACAAATATTTTTAAAAAAATATAAAAAAATTTAAATTGATGTTTTTAATGTATAGTTCCCCTTATGTAATATCGTAAGAAGATTTATTTTTTAATACATTGTAAATAATGAAAAATATGGGTAAAAATTTCCCTTTTAATCCATTCAAGAATTAATTAAAATTTTACTGAAACATTTTGAAGTACAAAGTCGTTGAAGGATATGATTTGGAAGGGAAACATTAAAACACTAATTTTAAAATAATGTCCCATACATTTAGTCTAACACATAACATGTGTTCATAATATTCTTGAATAATAAAATTGTGTTAATTTATTACTTTTTTAATAAAAAATTTTAATTTAATTATTTCCTTTTTATTTATCATCGTGATATATATAATTACTTAATCAATTGTGTTCATATAGGTTGTTTTGATGATATTCACCTCATATGTAAAAAATAACTTCTCTTGGATGAATATGGTTAAAGAGGCCATTATTACATCTTCTCTAGAATAATAACCATGAAACTGTTTTTATTATTATATATCAATTATACTTTTAAAACCAATCATGAACGATTGCTATGAAAAAATAATTATGTTACAATCTTAGAGATAGTAGGTTATACGTATTTATGAGTAACATATCAATTTTTAATGATCTTTTGGGAAAGTAGGTTAGCATTATTTTCTCATTCCATAATTATAATTATATAATAAATATGATTATATTTATTGAAATATACCAATATATATCATCCATGTCTTGTGGTGATGAAAAAAGAGTAACATCATTTTCAAAAGGTGAACTACAAAATATTTTACTTTTTCCAATAGGGTAATATCTATTCATAAAGGCATGTTTTCTTTTGCTAAAGAATTTTACAAAAAGTTGATCAACTTTACTTCAATTGGTGGTATGAACTATATCACTAAATTCTATTGAGATAAATAAAATGATTCTAATGAAACTATAATAATACTAACGTAAAATATATATATATATATATATATATATATTGGTTAAAATGATTAGCAACAGATTAATATAACTAGTATATTTGTTGATATTCTTATTAAAACTTATAAATAATACCACTAATTAATATTTGTTTATAAATTTTATTTTAAATAATATATTATTTTCTATTCCAATAATTATTATTAAATTGTATATTATATTTAATAATATATTTATATAAATAATTTTTTAATAATTATGATATAATAATTTTAAACATTTCTTAGATAAAACATTAATAAACTGCGAATTTAGATGAAAAAATCAAATATAAGATAAATACATTTTCAAACATCATGAAAAGACATGAAGATAAATGAAAATTATTGAAAACAACTTTAAACATCTTCAAGCACTAAGATAATTTAAAAAGAACCCAATAAAACATTTTTTTAGTCTATTTCCCACAAACATCAGACAAAAATTTCATGGAATCCACATCACCTGAAATCAGATAATATATACTATATTGGATCTTAGAATATAGAGTTATATCATCATCCCAATGATTGTCGTAGACCAGACATTAATGTTTGAAGTGACACTGGCACTGACTCCCTCAACATTATGCAAGGAACATCATGACCCAGATTCCAATCACAAAAAAAATAATAATTAGAAAATAGTTTTCATTTAAAATCATGATACAAAAAAAAAATCATGATACAAAAATAAAAATTCATGATATATCATGTCAAAAAAATAAAGCTTGATTTAATAAAGTAATGGTGGTTCCAATTTTTTACAAATAAGGCTCAGGACCAAGCATGCTAGGCCGCCAAAAATTTAATAAAAAATTGTAAAGGCAAGTAAATACAAAGAGTCAGGTCCAAAACAACCTAAAGCCAAAACTACAAGTCAAAGGGATCAACATCATCACCATAAACAAAATCAGAACCTGCTCTAGCATCCATTGTCTCCCATCAAGTCTCTAAGTCTTCATGTAGATTGAAGAGCACCAAATACCTATCCATTAGTCTTTGTTGCTCCAAAGTACACTGCGGTCAGGAATAAAACATGTCAGACTGCCCTCACTTGTTATCATTCACATTCTTTTTAGTGGACTTATAAGAGGCCTTAGTAGCCATGGGATTCTGAAAAGTGAAGCAGTCCTTCTATGGTATCCTCTTAGGGGGAGTAGAGATGAACCCCTCAGGAAAATTCTCCTTCCCATGTAACATTTCATCATTGGCCGTGCTCAAGGCCTCATTGTTTCTGCCACCAACTTTGTTTTCAACATCAGAAACAACCACCCATATTCCTTCCTGAAGATTAACATTTTGTCCTTCATTTCCAGGATCACCAGAACCATGATCACTGGACTGAAAAAATCCACATCCCATGAACTATAGTTGCATATTCGTATCCTCCGTAACTGTTTCATCCAAGACACATGGAGGGTTACCAGTAGAGACCTCTTCATTCACCACTGGAACCAACTGAAAGACTTGAAAGTCCCTCTACAAATTCTCAGCAACCACCTGCCTGACACCCAATTTCCTTCCCTCGTTCCCATCGCAAGCAGTTTGAGCCACTTTACATTCCTCATGCCCAGCAGTGACACTCTATTATGCGTGACTTACCTCAGGCCCATTCGTTGGAATCACATGTTCCTCACCCTCATTTCCATCTCCATCTGTCAGTAGTAAGACCTGCACCTCACTCTCCACAAGACCATCATAAACAATCAGAGTCAAAACATGCATCTTCTCATGAAAATTAATTTTTGGTGCATTTTTATCATGATCCCCAACTCCTACATCCTGTAATGGCATTCCAAGACCACTCATTTGCACAAAACCTCAACCCATGAACTGAGGATGATTATGGTTTCCCAAAAAGACAAAATAGTTGTGTACTTGGGCAATGAAATTGACATCACCACACTCCTCGTTCACTGTAACTTCATTAGATTGAATGTGTAAAGGATCCTCAAGATCCAATCCTTCAAATCGGTTGAATGTTGAAATGGCATCCAGCCTCTTCTTTAAACTAGAATCAGCATGATGTATTCTTGTCCCATATACAGTGACCACCACCCCCCTAAATGCCTCTAAAGGTGAGTATGATATCCACACTAGTAAGGGAGATCGTAGCCTGAGGGAGGCCACATCCCCACAAGCACCCCCAACAACCTCTGTCATTGTGACCTCCATGGAAACCCATGATGCTTTCCTTATTTGAGAGACATATGAAGCCATGAACTTCAAATCCCACTTTAGGAGATTGAATATCTCACTCGCCTTAGGATCTGGTCACAATCAATATGCATTCTTATGTAGATTGTGGCCACTTGTTTAAGTGTCGTCAGTCCTCTGAACATCGATTTATCCTGCCCAGACATTCTTTGGACTCATTTGACTAAGGCAATGATCATTTACAGAAGACACCCCTTTCATACATGCCTTAGGAGTAAGAATCCTCTGTTCCAAACCCACCATAATATTGGTCTTTCCCACACTCTTTCATTCATCCTTCACATGTCCCATTATCATGCAAGAATCACAATAGCTCACCTAAGATTCATAGGCAACCAGTATCTTATACAGGAACTACTCACCAACAGAGATCCAAACATAATCAATTAGACTTCTTGAAACATCAACGTCAATAAAATCCATTGGGGAAACTGGGTGACAAACATCCTTTGTTCTCTTATCCGAACACAGGAATCAGCAAAAATATTTCCTAGCGTACACAATATAGAGGGATTTTGAAATTGTTGGGAGCATTCTTGTAAACCAACCTATATGACTATGGTTGGTGAGTCACGCTTCATGTGTAGATCAATGATCAATAGATATAATAATATCCTAAGCTTTTTGAAGATGCGAGGTGTTGAGGATAAGCATGAATCAAGTCTTCTTCCAATTTGAATCAGGTCATGGTGTGTCGACTATCCATAAGTCCCACCGTAGATCGATCTTGAAAACCCCATGAGCCGAAGATGAATTTGTCACACTCATCCACCGAGGGCCGACGATTCTGGAATCTCACAATTAGTGTCAATCATATCAGGAATGTGGATTCTTTAAACTCCAATAATGAAAGTGGAAGCAATAGACATCACTTGAAAAACTCAGGCACCTTAGGGCTAGGTTTGATTCTGGGGAAAGGATGTAATAGATCAGGGGTTGAGAAGGGAATTAAATGGGAAGGCTTCACCAAAGAAGAGCCTCCCCGCCCATGGGGGAGGGCAGAGACGACGGACCTCGATTTCCACCTAGGTTAGAGGCGAGACACCGAGCGCATAGGAGATCCATCACTAAGCGCGTAGGAGAGCCATCACTAAGCGCACAGGAGAGCCATCCACCATGGTTCAAATTTTTAATTGTGATACTTTTGAATTGAGAATTCCTCAATATTTCATTATCTAGATTAACCATTTTTAAGTGTTAATTAGGAAACCTAAAAAATAAACCTTCAGAATTTCAAAATGTAGCTACAAAAAATCAAATAAAATCAGGATAATCCAGAAAAAAACAATCCAATTCTAGCATCATATTAGAACAAGATTAAAGGATTCATCTGGAGAAGAACCACGATCTCATCTATGATAAAAAAATATTATTAAATTATAATAGTTTATATCTTTATGTAGCAATTTATACAATCATACATCCATCTATCATGTTTTAGACTGATTCCGAGTACCCATAATGCTTCAAAAGGAATAAACCTATCCAAACTAGTAATAGACACACCAAGACATACCTTGCAGCTCATGCCTAAAAAAACCTAACACCACAGCTGTGATCCCGACTAATGTATCAAAAATACAAATAAAACTAGCCAAAATTAATTGAAATTAGTATAATCAATAAAACACTATATTGAATATAGAACCATCAGCGAATCAATTTTGGAATAATCCAAGACATGCCAAAGAAAACAACAACAATACTAACTACAATACATACAAAACCCAAAGATTCCAAATGAATTGTATATCAATCATATTTTTCAACCCAATGCTGGAAATATTTTAAAAACATAAAAAACCAACTTGAGCTTAAATTTTACAACAAATTAATTTTATAAAAAAAATTCTATGTTAATGGAATAATAAAATGTGGTGGAAAGGGTGATACTAACTACACTGTCCATTTACATAGTATTCAGGGCATTGTCATGGAACATGCTGAAGAGAATAATAGAAAAGTTATTATGAACATTTATATACTGTAAACCATGCCAAATAACATGAAAAATAAAATTATAAAATTTGTTATGAAGATTGCAAATCATCAAAATTATGTAAAACACAAGCTATCACTATTGTGGTTTACATAGGTATCCCCATAACAAGTGTAAACCATGGAAATAATCTATAACTTTTGAGATATATTACACTGTCATCATGGAAAACCATGTTCCCAAATATCATGCAACCATTTTAAAAAATTTGTTAATATCATGGTTTGAAAAATTTACTTTGGCCCTTTACCCCACTACTAATGTAAACCATGCCATTGAACATGCTGATGAAAATTTTCAATACGTAATAAAAAAGGATTGTATGGACTGCACGAGATATTCTATGTTTTTTAGTGAATAATAGAAGGATGTAGATTCCCTTTTGTTCATTGAGATATATAAATTTATATAGGCATAATATAATGCTAATGCTCCAGATGACTATATCATGATTCTTCTGAAGGAGGAATAAGTATGTGCAAGTATTGAAATATAAAAAATTTAAGAATTCATTTCATGCTTCTTTTACCAATCACTCTAATACATCAAATCATATCTTTATATCTACTACCATAACTTAAAATCAACAACATGTCTTACTCAGGTTCATTTCAATGGATTTCAAAATAATTTTCTTATATGTTCTAAAAAATTCCAACAAGATTCATTATGAATTACTAAAATCATAACAATATGTCAATATCATGAAATACAAAACATTCCATTTTAACATTACATGGAATCTCAATAGATTTTCCTTTAAAAAAAAATATTAAGACGAATTGGCCTAGAAATTCATGGAAATAATCAAATAATAAAAAAATAAATAATTCTTAAAAAACAAATTTATGAACCACATATACATGAGCTACATATATAATAATAACAAATATAACAACAAATTTTGGATCTTACATAAAGCCTTGTGTTCCCAAATTGGTGTTATATTGAATGTGAAGCCCCATTGGATGTTGTGGATAGAAGTTCCATTTAGGAGTATGTATAGAAGAATAGTTTATATATGGGGGATCCTATGGAAATGTTGTTTTCCCAGTTGAGTTTTCTTTAAGAGGATTTCCATCACATTTTTTCAATGGCCCATGTGTTGTGATGGATTGATATGAACTTAAAAAAGGGTTACTCAAACCACCACTGAAAGATATGTATAGTTGAGAAGTAGGCTGATTATAATATATAGTAGGTAATAATTTTGTTGATGATGTAGAAAACCCTAAACACACTATTTAAACGAACTTTTTTCCAATATATTAGATAATCAAACAATATTCAATCAGAATTAAAAAATATGAAAAATTTGGATTGATTGTATGATAAAAGAAATAATAGGCTAAAAACTATACCTAAAACACATACACTTAATAACATTGATTAGGAAATTTGTAATGAAACTACTTTTTGATAGAAAGTATCTTTCCCATATATAGAAAAAAAGCTAACAAGTGAAAACATGGATACTAATATAAATATTCATTGAGCTGAAACCTTGATAATATCAGTGGGTCTAATATTGTATAAATTTCTCTTTGATTCTTGGCAGCCATAACTCACAAAATTAAAATTAAAATATATTGATCTTTTACCCCAAATGTTCTTTGTGGTGAAGTATTGGTGCATTCATGTATTCTAAATTTAGACACTAAAGAATAAATAATTCAAAATTAAAAATACATATATGAATTAATATTCATATCATTGAGTTCTAGAGTAGGAAATTATAGAAAATAAAAACCTAACAACCCCATAAACTCATCTTTTCCAACCTTTCATGTTTTATTATCAGTTATTTATAAATAACATGCTCCTTTATGGTAAGAAATTCAACTGTAAATAAAATTTCAATGATCTGGGTTTATGAATTTTTACTATATATGAGAAATCCACAATCCATTAGATTTATAAGTGGAAATTGATTAGTGAAAAAATGCTTACCACTCAATGTTATATTATGTTAGAAAGAATGGAAACCTGACAACATCACATTGAACAAGTTTCAAACCAACCTAATTCTACTATAAATTATACTAGATTCACTCAAATTATGAAATTATAAATATATTTATCTAGATGAAATGACTTAAACACACAAATCAATTACTTCTATTCCATGAACCAGTAAAAGTATATGTGGACCCCTGATTTTAGCAGGCACTAGATAATGTTTAACACCATGAAAGGGTTGGAGTAAAATAACTTATATGCTAATGACACTTGATAAAATCATTCCAAAACCACTAACCAAATCATTAGTAAAGTAGTGGTACAAAATGGAAAATAAAATTCAATATCAAAATTATGTTAAAGTAATGGGATTTAAGGTTTACATTATATGAAAAAGATGAGAACCATAATAAATAATAAATTCAATGCATTCAAACTTTACACAAACTTTAAAACATTATATGAAATTTTATGTATTCAAATAAGTGATCAGAATTTCAGAATTGAGACTCTTATCCCCCAAAAAATCATGCTTGAGTTGTGGAAATCAATTTGAAATAAAAACTCATTCAATTCCTAGTTTTTAATATTTTAAACAACATCATCTTAAAAAATATGTTGATATTTCACCCTCTACACATTTTTTCAGCAACATGGTTTAATATTATTATATACATTTCATAAAAATCATTACAATTAATGTCATTGAATAGTTTCGAGGTAACATGACAGAAGATTCATGTGATTACTATAATATGGAAAATCAATGATATGGGAGAAAGATGTTGTATAAAAAATGTTCAATATTTCGGAACATTCCAATCCTTATGTAAGGTATAGTTTTAACATGAGGAATTTAAATATTTTAAGAAGATCTAATTTCTAATTTGGATTACCAAAATATATATATATATATATATATTTATTTATAAATCCTATATTATAATAGTACATTTATTTTTATGATTCATATTTAACTTGGAAAATCCTTAAAAATTAATAATTAGAGGAATGGTTGGGGATAAAACATCTCTGAAAAAAATTAATACCTAGGACATAAGCTAGTGGATACCCTCTGGATTAAATTTTTTAACTTTAAAAAATTATAATTCCAAAACATTTTATAGGATATCATGTAGGGGTGTCCATGGGTTGGGTTGGGTTGGGTTGAAGGCTATTTTGGACCTGAACCAAGCAAAATAGGTCGGGTCGGGTTAGAGATGTTTTGGGATTCAGACCCGACCCAACCCAACCGGCCTCAAATTGGGTTGGGTTGGATCGGGTTGATTGAGTTAAGGAAAAAAAATTGTTTGGTATTTTTTTTATGATCCCAACCCGCAGGTTGATCGGGTTACGAAAAAAAAAATTCAGTTATTTTTTTGGCTATCGCCCTGTGGGTTGATCGAGTTACGTATTCCTCTGCTTCATCTTCTTCGTCACACTAGGAAATGCCCGCATCCTCTGCCCTGTAATAAATCGACTCCAAAAAACGTCAGTCTGTGACTCGATGGTGTGATGTGATTAGCTTGCCTGCAAATAGTTATCAAGGTTTGAGGAGGTTCAATGTGAGGCCAAGAGGGTGATGAGAATGGGGTAGTGCCTGGCACCGATAGATTTGGCACCACACAATGTCGCAATGGAGATGGTGGTGGTGGCAGAGGTAGGGGGTATATGCAGGTGCGGCGCGATGGATACACTGGACTGGTGAGGCTGAGGGAGATGTTCAATGATCATTTTATTAGTCGATCCTCCACCATCGGATCTTTGAATCAATAAAATTGTCTCATCTTCCTTTGGTTTTTTGTTTGTTCTTTAGTTTTTGTAGCAACATCGAATGAAATCCAGTTATCTTCATATTTTTGTTTGTTGATCGGGCATTGTTTTTCCACTGATTTCACAAGTATCGATTCCTTTGAATTTATTTTATGTTTGTCTTATAAATGTCATGGAAGATTCAGTAATCTATGCTATTAATATAGTATTCATGTAATAGTGGGCGATGGCATGGACTCAATGGATGGTGTAGGAAAGGAAAAGACAACAACGTGGGGCAAGGGTGAGGGGAAATTGGGTCGAGAGGTAGGGGGAGAGGGCGAAGTCCAAAGAAAAGACTCACAGTAGTCGGGTTGGTTGGGTTGGGTTGGGTCAATTTTTTCCCAACCCGTGACCCGACCCAATCCGTGGTATAAATTTTTTAACCCGACCCAACCCGACCCGATCGGATTGAGTCGGGTCGGTCGATTTGGGTTGGGTCTGGACACCCCTAATATCATGCATATAGATAGAATATTTATAACATACAATTCATGTAAATATAATTTCATAACATTTCATCTTGTTGTTTAAATTTTTTTTGTTAAATAATTTCTACATTTTAAAACATAATGTGAATTCTATATTTCCATTAAAAAATGATAAATTATATTGAAATGTATTTTATAACAAAATTTCTTGCATATTGTTACAAATTTATATCATTTTTTATCATGAAACAATAAAAATAATAACATTTATCAAAATGAGTAGGTTAGAGAATTAAAAAAGATACTAGAAAAGAATCTGTGATTTGATTACATAATTAATGGATGTATCTACATAAATTATATTATGATTACATGCCTTAAAAAATCATTTAATTATTCTTTTACTAAACAATAGTGCTCATACATTGTATCTATATCCAAAAATTTGGAAAATATGTTCACATAATATATGATTGTTGAAATATTTTCAAGTTTAATTTAGGACTCAATTACAATTTGGATAGCCTATTATATTGGTAAATCTTACCACTATGAAATTTTCTGTAAATGGAATGGGGACTACTCACTATGTGAATCTAGTAAAAAAATTATAGATTGAGTATAGAAAACATACCAAACATTTTGATAAAATCCACGTCCTTTCATTGATATGTAATACTCTTCATCAACATCATATATAAAAATACTATGTTTCATTATATATAACTGATGTGGACTTACAAGACCACATATATATAAAAACAATTTATCTTAAAAAATACTGAAAACAATATAAATTAAATTTTAGGAAAATAACATATTAATACCATTGTAAGGCTAAATATAACCATAAATGAATTCATACATTCCACCAATTGTGGATGAATTTCAATGGGGTGGGGGTTATTTCCATGGAATAGTAAGATTTAGGTGGTGAATTTTATTGTGCGGAGAGGTAAAGGGGCATAAAAATTTAATAAAAACTTTTTTTGTCATATTATTTCACGAGATCATAAATGGAAGTATACAAGAATTAGAAATTAATAACTATATAAATGGATAGATAAAAATTAAACTATATAATATCATTCCCAAAATCTGATCCATTTAAGTTTCTACAATTTTATAAACTAGATTTATCTCATATCTAATGGAGAAACAAAATCACTCTTAGTGGTTACATTTGGTGATAATAAAATGGAAAAAAGAATCAATAATATAATAGATGTAGGTGAATTGAAAATATTCTATAATTGATACTCATTCCCATAATTTTATGATGAAGAAGCTGGTAGGATGGTTGAACCTAGTAGGTGAGAAAATGCCCATGGAATGCTTGTAGTGAGGCATCTTAAACCTGTTATACCTGATGGTTGATATTTTCCTTACACCATAAATGTTGACACCACCATCACAAAATTAAATGACTCATCCAAAAGTTATAGGGACTATATATTTTCTGTATATATAACTCTCTCACACACACAAAGAAATATATTTTTTAGAGATATTTTTATAATAAACGTTAATATGTATTTTCTGTGTGGTATAAAACACACACATGCATGTGTGTGTGTGGGTGTATAACACTACAATATATGTATATAGACATGAAATACCATACCAAGAAATTATATAATTTTTTGCCTAAGAATAATATGGAATATATAAATTATGTGTAAATAGATAATAGAAAATTGGTGTAAAATTAGGAGAAATTAGCATACATAACAAATCCATGAGGAAGAGAAAACAAATGAATGAAATTGGAATAAAATATTTTTGATGCTGAAATGAAATGAAACTACAGAATGAAAGATAATTGATTAAAAAAAGTATCAGGTCTGTGATAATTATAGGTGATTGTAGTAAAATTATTTTAAATCTAGATCCTAGTATTAATGAATGACATAAGTGTTAACCAGGATATAGGGAGAAAATTGAATTTAGGGTCTTCCAAAAATAAAGAGAGAATGTTGATGTAAATGGTTACTCCAATAAATCACGAAGATGATAACATAGACTGTGTTTGGAAAATTGACAAGATTTATGAGGGACACCGACAATTATGATGCTGATTGATTTTCTCGATGATGGGAAATTTTTAAGGGTTTCAATGTGAATATTGATTGAATTAATATAACCTATAATAGTAATAAAGAAAAAGGGTTATGGAGATGTGTGGCAGAATGATCATAGTGGAATTGCTGGAGAAACACATGAGGATGAATACAGTTAGTTAGAGATTGATCTTATAAGAACACTGATAGAGAATTCAAGATTTGATAGGGCACTCCAAATCATAATATGATAGTTTCTTTAGCATGAATAATGATTAATTAGACTGTAAAAAAATAGAAATTTATTAAAAGTCTATGATGGAGGAAAATCAGAGGGAAATTAGCTAAAAATAAAAAATATTTTATTTGAAAATTGAATTATTTTCTAAATTATATATTATTTATTTATAATATAAATGTCAAATTAAGAAACTAAGAACACCACTAAATATAGATAATTACTTAAAAGCATTTCAAATATAATTATCAATTTTATAATTTATTATAACAATTCATAGTTTTTATACATAATTTTAAATACAATTTCAATATGTAAATATAATTATAAATAAAATAGTATTACATAATTTATTTATTTTATCATTTATTATTAATATATTTATAATTATTTCCTTTATTATTGCTAGTTTTTAATGTTCCATAAATTTAAATGTAAAAAATAAATAATAGTTTATAATCAGTTGTTTGAGAAGTACACTAAAAATGGTAAATTGAATATTAATGTTTCTTTTAAAAATGAATATTTTGAAAAATATGTTTTCAAAATTGGTTAATAAAAAAATAATTGATTACTAATAGTTTATTAAAACATATTTTTCTAATTCCATAATATATCTAAGTAGAAATGGTTATTAATAATAAGTTCACATGTTCGTAAAAACATGTTGGTATTTTTATAACAAAGTAAAAGATTTAACTATTAGTAAAGAAACTATTAGAATTGGAAAATTATTGTTACCATTCATATCTGTTGAAAAATATATTTATTTCTATATTATATTATTAATATAACAACAAGATATAAATTTGAAATACACATTTTTACCAGTTGATATATTATCTTCCATTGAATTTCTATTGGTATAAGTCACTTTTCTGTATTGGGGTCAATCCACACATACACACTAACAAGGTTATATTTTCTTAGTAAATTAAAATTTATGAAAATAGATAAAACCCTTCTTCTCTATAATGGAAAATATTTAATGAATATCATATATATACATTAAATCCATCAATCAAAAAATTTGTATGAGGATATGGAAAATGAATTTCATCTGTTTGCGATGTGGTAGTATTCCATACCCATGAACTATGGTTTCATTTCTCATTTAATGGAAGAGGATATGGATATTAGTTATTCCATTAACATAATAACATCTTATTATATGTGAGATAATTTTATTTTTATTTCATCATGGTGGTTGAAGAAGATTTGGTGATGTTTGAAAAATGAACAAAACAAAAATTCTTTGTAAATAATTGTTCATGTACTTCTTAATCACTATTATGGTTCATTCCAAAACCATTCTTATGATGATTTTTTGATACAGTAAAAATATAGGATACGGGGAGGTATGCAAGGAAAAGGTTTTTACAGCACTTTGTAGAAAATAATCATTTTTAATTATGAGGAAAATATGAGAAGAGGTTCAATTTTATAATTGAGGGGAGGGCCACTCTTGGAAAATAAATTCTTTTATATGTTCCATAAATTAATTATATTTTTTCTCAGAATTTTTTTTTGAATAAAGCATATGTTTTGAAAAATGAAACTATTTTATTAAAAATTAGGAGCTTATTTCTTTCTAATTTATCAATAAATTTAAATTTAGTAGGATATTTATATATTTTTTATAATATAAGAAATCTAATTCATACCCTCTAATTTAACATCCTTGTTATAAGAGTCATATTTAAGTAAATTACATGATGGTTTGTTTAATCTTGGTGTTGTAAGTTTTATACGCTATCGAACATAGTTCTCTTTTTAAAAATCAATGGGTGTTATAGATGGGATTGACACTAAGCTTTCAAGGTTTCATAAGAAAAACATGTTTTTTTATTTCTGATATCCTTTTATGAAATTTAATAATTATTTTATCTTATGAAAATATTAATATTATTGTATCTCTAAATGATTAAATTCTATAATATTTGTTATGGAATATTATATATTAAATTAATTCAATTAAATAATTCTATATATTAAATTGCATGGACCTTCACTATATCATTTTACTATTTCCATTTATCTAATCACGATTGTATCAAATTATAAAATTTAAATATCCATCCTATGAATTATTCATCATATGTCCACTCATAACACTTACTAAATTTGAATAAGTGTATCTTTTTTTTGAATGGTTGTGTTTAGAAATATATTTTCCTTCTGGTATATACACACTGAACTCATTTTAAATATGGTAATATTTTATGAAAAATTTTTTACCGACAAGAGTAATGTTTTCTAGAACCACTAATATTAATATAGAATACATATATAATTTATAAAACTAATACCAAATCTCAGCATTGTAACTTGCTTCTTATTAAGTGGCCTATATAGAACCTTTTTACTTCTAAAATTGAATAAATTATTTCAAAAATGAAGAATAGATATCATTAAACTATTGAGAAATCATCCTTATATATATTATTTTCATTTTCATTATCCTCTTAGAGTCTTATATAATGAAATAAAAAAGTTAATTTCATCTAGAAATGATATAGGGGATATTATATTGTTTTGACATTGATAATGGAATATATCTAATGAATGGATATAATTTGAGTGATTTTATAAATGAATTAACTCAATTATAATATGAAAATTTATTTTTGTTAAATGATTCTAATATAATAAAAAAGATAACAACTGGTTTTTATCATCAAAATACACAAATATGGTAAGATATCACACACTAGTTATTGGACATGGAATTC
This sequence comes from Viscum album, assembly GCA_963277665.1. Classification (NCBI taxonomy): domain Eukaryota; kingdom Viridiplantae; phylum Streptophyta; class Magnoliopsida; order Santalales; family Viscaceae; genus Viscum; species Viscum album. The sequence continues at coordinate 511,833,796 of OY728140.1, forward strand.
AAGATGATTTATAGTTAATAATTTTTGTTCATGATAAAAATAAATTTGAAAATTATTGTTGGAGTTTTTTTAAAATCACTGGTTACCTTAAAAAACTAAAAATATAAAAAACAAAATAATAATGATAACATTATTCTCCTTTTAATTCCAAAATAAGTTGCAGAAAAAAGGAATTCCATAATTGAGTATTTCATATTCCATTTAATCCTATATTAAAAAAAAATTAGGTACCCAAAAAATTATTATTTTTTTTATAAAAATATATATTCCACCTTTATAATATACTTATTAATTTTTGGACTATAATATTGAAAAATATAATGTGATCTTTAAAATTAAACCCTTCACATAATAAATTTACAATGCTAAAATATTGAAAAATTAATGGTTTTATGGAATATTTGAAACATTATACTTCCTATTAGAATAAAATATTTACTTTTGTATCATTTAAATAAGTGATAACAACGAAAATTGTTTCTAATACCATCATTTTTTCTCATTTTTCATGTATTTTATTTTTTAAAATTGTAATTATAATTATGCTTTTATACATAATTTATCTATCCATAAAAGTAAATCCAATGTATATAAGTGTTTTCATGATCCAAAATAAAATATACTTATAACATACTCTACATTAGTTGTGGATAATACTAGAGAGTGATGATTCTTAATAGAATATGATATAAGTAACAACTCTAACAATTTAACCAGTTTCTGATGTCTTTTTTCATTTAAAATACCTTTAAATTAGTATCTAAAAAATATTTAAGGAAAAATATGTTTTATAAGGATAAAATAAGGAAAATTTAAAATTCATTTCATATGGGAAAAAAATTATACATTTTAAATATTATTATTTACATTTTAAAAAATTATCATGGAGGTATACCAAGAACACGATGTTTGATCAAAGTTTGATAATATAATGTAATACACTAATCATCACTCAATAAATTTCAATATTTATTTTTTTCGTATATTTATCTAGATCTATAAAAAAAATAAGTACTTACTTGATTGTTGATATATGACTCATTATCTTAACCATAATGTTATAATAAATATCTATTATAATTACACTATGTTAAAATAGTTAAATCTAGTTTTGAGAAATTTGAAAACCCTGAAATATTATAATTTGTCTTATTATAGTCATTTGAAAAATTTATTTTCAAATTAAAAAATTTAAAATTTTAAAAAAATATAAAATATATTCTTATAGTTTCCTTAAAATCTATTTTGATAAAAAATGGGGTTTTAAACTAGTTTTTCAAAGTAATTCTAGAATTACAAGAAAAGAATATTCAAATTTATAACTCCAAGCTTATAGATGTATATAATGTTTGATAATTAGTTTTTTTGTAAATATTTAAATAAATTATATTTTGATTAAAGTTAAAATCCTCATAAAACAAAAATATTTTATAAAGAACCTTTATCATCTATTTAAAATGAAATTTAAATAAATTTTTCCATAGAGGAAATTTAAATCCAAAGAGATTCTAGAAATGTAAGTGAAAAAATATTTCATCATAACGTGTAACAAATAATTGAATATTAAAATTAGAAATATATCTATATTTCATCTGAATTACAATCAACTTGTTATCAAATGTGTTTTGGTAAAACCATTTTGGTAGCATTACTAGAAAAATATCTGGGAATTTAACTAATGACAACAAATTATTATGTTAATATTTATTATGATGTTCTAAAATAGACATTATCAAAATCATTTCACATTTAAACCACCGTCTATTTTATGTATACATTTGTGTTTTAATAGAAGATGACAACACTGAATTGACAAATAACTTTAAGATCATGTAGTTTGATATAAATCACTAATAGAAAACTCAAATGGTTAAACCCTTGAAAATATCATTATTCATTATTAAAATAATATTTTTCTTATTATATTGGTATATAACCTACTAATTCATAATATTTTTTATAATATTTGTCTATTTATTAGTGTTTAAAATAATGTATGTATTGAAATATCTTCTAGATTATCATTATCGTTAGTGCGTTTTCAAATTTATTTTAAAACAATTGACATTCTAATCAGAACTTACACTTAATATATCTTTAATAGAATGTAATATATCATTTAAGACCTAGTATACAATAATTGTGTTAGAGTATACATGAAAATTTCATTAATCATATTTTATATCAAAAATTAAAAGGTTATTTTTTTATTTAAAAATAGACACATTTATCTAAAAACATAATCGTACCAGATCTTTTTCTTTTATCGATTTTAATATTCCTAAGATTTTTTATATAAAATTCAGAAATGTGTGATATTATATAGTGTTTCAAATATAGTATTCATAGAATCATTATGAAAATATTTTTCTATACGAGACAGACATAATACGTTATGGACTATCTCTTGATGAGTTCTATTCTTCATTTTAACAAATATATTTCATTTTAGAGTACTTGGTCATGAAATTTGTTCCAAATACCTTTTTCAATACTAAAAGGTTAAAATTTAATATATTAGAAAATGTCTACATGATCCTAGTAATTAAGTAATATTAATAAAAAATTTTCAATTAGAAAATAAATCACATAAAATATTTATGTTGGTTTTGTTTTTGAAATAAAAATAATACACTTGTGTAATAAGTGTATTAATCAATAAGAATATACATATTTTCATTTTCTAATACACGTAGAGTGAGTATATAATGAAAGGACCATATAAAATGACCATAGATATTTATATTTGTGATTTTTTTAAATTAGTCTTTATGATTTAAAAAATTCTGACAAGGGTTAGAAAATATTTTATAATTAAACATTTTTTCTAGTAAAATCTGTAACACCATAATATTTTTTAATTAATTTAACTTAAAAAAATAATATGTTCACATGAAACACTGAACAAAAATGTCCTAGGATATATTAGATGAACATTATTAGGAAAATAATTTGTATAATTAAAATTCTAGTAAATTAAATATAGTAATTAATTAAAAAGTAATTACATTTATAGAATATGTAAATAATATGAATGAAATTTTTTTCAAATAAATATTTTTTATTTGTTGTTTATTTTATCTAAAAACATAAAGTAATAACTTTTAAAAGATTATTTTTAACATATTAGATATTTAAATGAACGACCTAATATATTACCATTCATTTAATTTTCATTTTATAAGAAATAATATTAATAACACTTAATGTTTATAAGTATCCTTTTCAATAAAAATAATATATCATCATGTTTTATATTTCTAATTTACAGTTTTGTTTTATACATTTTATAATTTTAATTTTAGTAAATGAAATTCATTTTTTGGTTTTATAATTTTAGTATTTTCTTAATATGAATTTTTGGTATATTTTAATTTTTTATTTTTAGTTCAACAGTATAAAAATATAATTTTTATAAATACTATTAGATACATGATTTCATTAGGATATAAGAAAGTCATAGAATTTTATGATAATTTGTTTTAAAAAAAATATGTATATAAGAAGTAACATTATATTATTAAAATAATATGTTTAATTTTGAATCATATAATTGACATTTTAGAACCTAAGTAATATTATTTTTCAAAAAAAATGTATTCCATTGAGGTAAGAGCACATTTAATACAATTAATTTTTCAAAATAAATAAATTTATTATGTTAAAATATATTTCATATTTTTAATTAGAATATAAAGATTATCTAACAAGGATATTATATTTTTTGGAATAAAAATATGTTTTTGAGGTAAAAAAACAAGTAAATATGGTAAATATAAATTATAGTATAATATTAAACTAAGGGTAAAAGTATTTAAAAATTACTAACCACTTATTAAAATGTGTGTTAATGGTTTTTCATGAACCAAGCCTCATGAAACCACCATTTTTTTTCAAATTTCGAGTCACATTTCCTAAGTAGTGACTTATCCTTTTTTATTATTATAAAAACACCACCCCCTCACTTATAAAAGGATACATACACCACTCTGTTATACAAAATCTAAAATTATAGTTTCTCTTCAAATTGTTCCAATTTTACACCCCATATAGTCTTCCCCTATGTCTAGAATCGCTTTTATCCAAGAAAATTCCCTAAATCCTCAATATATAACGGTTCATCCAAGAGAAGGTTAAAATTCATGTTGTGATAACTAATCACTTAATAATATTTTTTCTTCTCCATCATTCTTCAAAAAATATACGTAATTCTAATATGAAACCATTGGTATTTTTATAATATATAAATTTTATTATGTTAATGTTACAATAATTTTCTACCATTACCCCTTTTAAAAACATAAAATGTCATTAATGTGTTGAAAAAAATATATAAAAATCCACACTTCTCATACATAATTATTATATATTTATACATGAATATTTATTACATAAAATAATGAGCCATGTTGAAATCCTAAAGGTCTATTTCCTTTGGAAACATAAGTACATCAAAAACCAATTCTTATGTGAACTAAATCATCTCCTAATATGTTCTTCATAACTAACACCTTTATTATATATATATTATTTTCAATACCATTCTTCATAACATGGGGAATGGAAACATAAGAACCGAAGACATTAGATGATCAGTAATGGTAGACAAGGGTGATACCAATTATCACATAAGTATAACATGATCATAAGGGTATGGGAACATGAGATTAAAATTTTAAAATAATATACTATATATCAAATATCATAATATAGAGTTATTTCATAATGTGTTAAATTTTATAAGACAATATTCATAAGGGAATCAAATAACATGTGTCATGGGACCATAACATTTTAATAAGACTTGGAATTGTGGCATACACATAATAATATAAAATAATTTCCTTAGTTTTAAAGGATAATTTACATGACCATGATAGTGGAATGGGTTCACTCTCCAAACCATAACAGTGGTCAAGGTACACTCCCAAGACAATCAGAATGGAAAAAGTCCCTTACTGAATTGAGTTTACTCCTCATTCCTTTCTGATTAATCTCATTATATAACAATAATTAATAGGTTTATTAGGGGGATATATAATTCCATAACAACCTATAAAAAAACAAAAAAAGAACATATATATGTGTTTTAAAAGAGAATAAAATATTTATATTATTATAACCCAGATAAATTAAATGAGTTTCATAAAAATTTCCTAGGAACATAACCCTTGGATATGAAATGAGATTCATAAACATAACCCATTGAAAATAAAGGCATTCTATAAGCATCATCCCATCATATTCAGTTACAATCCAGATAAAGGATAAATATGGAACCATTGCATCATATCAATAGTAAATCTTATTTAACATCATAGGATGCCATCTTAGATGGAAAATGATTTCAAAATATCACATAGAACATTTCTTGGGGAAAATATCCTTCCAATTTTAAAATAAATTATTTAAAATATAATAATTTCTCATATGTTAATAAAAAAACTTCAATGAAAATAGCCATATAAACATGTAATGGTAGATTTAAATTATTTAGAATTCATAAATTCAAGAAACAAAATTACTCCTACACATGTTAAAAAAATGATTCCTTTCTCATTTCCAGTAGAAAGTCAAAATATATCTTTTAGGAAAACATAAAGAATATTTACATTATTTTTTTTTCAAAAATAATAAAATGTTGTTAAAAATTTATTTACAAATCATTATATAATAGTAAATAAATTCCTTTAAAAAATTATTATAAAATATAGTGATTTGATAAAATTGATTTTTTAATAAAGAGTTAAATAAAATATATTTCTCACAAAACATTATTTTTATCTATTGAGTAAATAAATAGGGGAAATACAAATGAAAATATTTATTATCTAGAAATAAATTGTGTACAAGGGAATTCATTAGTTTCATTAGTGATTGTACTTAAGGGTTAATTATTGGAAACTTAATCATAAATAACCTCGATAACCCACAAAATTATAAAATAAAACCCTTACAATTTTGGTGACTTTTGTATCATAAGACCCATGAAAGAAATAACCTTAAAAATGAACACACAAACACACATATATATATCTTAATTTTCATCATCATAATCATAACATAAATTAATGGGCAATATAAAAAACATATAAAATAAATAAATGGTGAATATGACATGTGTCCCATTGAACTAAAATTGAGATGAAAATCACTTACCTCAAGTCTCAAATTTCTTTGTACACATTAGAAAATAATATATAATAAATATAATATTATAATAAATCAATTAAAGAATCATAATCATATTTACGATACCATATATGACTTACTTAGAACCATTTACCACCATTTTGTCAACAATTCATTTTTAAAATCACTGGTTTCAGTGATAACTACTTCGTTTTTCATTTAGGTTTTGGTTCAATAGTTTTGGTATTTGCACTTTAATTAATATTATATAATATATATAATTTTAATAATTATATAAATATAAAATATTCTCATTATTTACGTATTTATATTCATCCATATATGTTAGAGATAGAAAAATAATTTACACTATTCATGGAGACGGTAGGACGTACAAACTCATGAACATTGTTTTTATTTTTAGATGAATGGAACAAAAATAAGAAATATTAATTAAAATATGAATAATAATTGTTATATAATATATATCACATATATATTCATTTAATATATATTTATTACCATCCATTTCAACCAAAAAATGAATAATTTATCACATCGCTTCATAGAGTTGGTAGCTCACATGTACGCAGGTGCTAAATTACAACATTCCTACATATTGGAAGGTAATAACATAGATGTGATATTATAATTCAGGAATAATAATTATTTCATTAATATAATATAAATATAATAAATTTATCTTTATATACATCTCTGAGATGTGATGAAGGAAAATGAATAACATCAGTTTACGAGGTTGTAGTCTGCCATACACATGATCGACAGTTTCATTTCCAAATTAATTGAAGGTGAGATTGATATAAGTTATTATATTAATATAATAACATATAATTATGTCTTATATAATTATATAATGTTAGTTTAGTAATATTTGAATGAGGTGTAAGGAGAAATAAAAAGTCCTAAATTAGGAATGATACAACTTCTTTAGAAAACTTCATTATGTTTTCAATAAAATACTAATTGTGAGGGGTTACTATGAAAAATAACGCTTCTAGGATGTGAGGATAGAATTATGGAATGAATATGGGAAGGTTTTTGATGACAAAAATGGTTTCGAATTGTTAAGTGAAGAGGACTGGTGGTTCCATTTTTTATATTGTGGAGAGGACGCACTTGGTGTTTTCGAAAAGAAAAAGTTATGAACACTTTGTAAAAATTCTAAAAGGCTCCATAATGGAACATTATTGAACCTCATATGATATAATTTTTAAAAATTACCATAAAATAGGAATTGGATCTATATGTAGGTCATTTTAACACCTCTATTTTTAGTTTGACCCCTAACAATATAGTTTTATCCTTAACCGTAGTAATTAATTTTTATTATTTTTACTATTAATTATGACAAAAAATTAAGTTGAAATTATAATATAGTATTAATTATGATGATTCAAGATTTGTACACCAGTTTTCCATATTCATTTCACATATGTGAAATAATTTAATTTAAAATTAAACCTATAGACACGATGACTTATAAAGTTTCCAATAAAATTGTTTACATATGTATAACAAATTTTTTATCAAATATCACTAGAAAATAGGTAAAATGCAATAAATTTGTTTAATAATAATATTATTGAACTAATTTTACTTTTAAAAGTATTTTAAAATAAAATAGAACATGTAAATATCTTAATCAAAAATTATCTTTTTAATAAAAAACATTATTTATCACTATTCGTCTAAAAATTAATCTTCAATGAAAATTAACAAAAATTAACTCTACGATTGTAATGAAATATTTATTTAAAAAAAGATACCATTTTTTCAAATGATGTTTCTAAATGAAGAAAAGACTAAATTTAATAAAACATTTTTGAAAAAGTACTTTTGAATCATGCAACGACATTACTAAAAATTATTTTTTTAATCATTATGTTTTCCCTATATAAAATAATTATACATAATAATAATAATAATAAATTATTAATATTTATAGTGATTATTTTAATGGTTTGGTTATAATGGCCATTTTGAAATATTAATATTAATTGTATGATGTGGTTTGTTAAAACTCAATGTTGTGTGTAACAAATGATAATGAAATTAAATATATTTGAAACAAAGTGTTTCATAAAATCATAGGGTGTTACATTATAAACACATTAAAATGAAAATTTCTCTCAAAATTCAATCACTCTAATATATACAACTAAAGATACTTCTTCCTCATCATATACTTGGGAACCTATATAGATTCTCTGACTTGGTTGTTTTACCAAAATACATTGACCAAGTGATTGGTCTCCTTTCACAAAACATTCTCTATATGATCCAGAACCTCCACCTGATGATATTTATAGGAATGATCATGATCCACCAGTATAACCTCTACATTTAGTAGATGTTAAATATTGGGTGCATACTTCCTCAAGATAGATACATTTTGTGGACTTGTTTGAGGTTTAGTTGATGTGCTAATGGATAATAAATTGTCTCTACTCAGTTAAGAATATAGAAAGGGACAATATACCTAGGGATCAACATTACTTTATTCCTTAATTTAAGAATAATATTTCATGGAGAAATTCCAATGAAAACCTTCTCACCATATTTAAACTCCATATCACACCAAATATTTTCATCATAACTTTTATTTAAACTATATGATGAAATTATATATTGCCTAATAGCAATAAACATATCTTCTATTAATTTAGGTAGCTTAATTACAAATAGATTTCCTTCACCAACTTCTTTATAGAATGTTGGAGTTCTATATTTCATTCTATATATTGATTTATATAGATCCATCTGAATGGATGAGTGAAACATATTGTGTATGAAATCTTGAATAGAGGAAGGTGTTAATCCCAACCCCCTTTGAAATCCATAGAACAAGATCTCGAAATATTGTCTATGGTTAAAAGTGTTCTCTTAGACTGATTATCTATCTATTGATGATATACAGTTCTAAAAATCAACTTTTTTTCCAGATTATACTGATGAATTCATCAAAACATCAAGGTAAACCTCATATCATGGTCAATACAATATAATGTGATAATAGATCCAACATTAAAACTATTTTAATATATATAATATAAATCCAATCTTGAGAGAAAACATATTTGATTTACATTAAGTGTTTAGAAATTGATAGGTGATCTGTTATAGCACCTATAGAATTTTGACCTTTAGATGTTTTGGGGAGTCTGATGAGAAAATATATGGTGATGCTTTCCACAAACGATAGTAAATATCATGCCAAACTGAATAACCATTATAAATCAGTCATAATGGTTGGTCTATGAAAACATGGATCAATTTATATCTTTGATAGATACAACAACATAACCTGTCATGAGATTATATTCCTAAAAAAAGAATCTTTTTATTGCCCAAATTCCAGCTTGTTAAATTTTTCATACAACTTCTCCTTCCTTAGAGTTGTCATAAGTGTTCTCAAGTAATCATCAAAATAATCCTTGAACATTGAAAATATAATAATAACTTCTATAAATTCTACCAAAAACATATAATGATAATATCTAATGAACCCATTCATTAAATCCATAAAAAATAGTTGGGTAATTAGTATGAACAAATGGCATCATTATATATTTATAGCATGCATACATTGAATTTTTTTTCTTGGATATATCCTCTTTATTAAAAATAAATTTATTATAACTAGAATGAATTCAGTCATGGAAGATTATTAATCTACATACAAGTAATCAATAAAGTCATTAATATGGTATAAGGCACATAAGCCTCCGCCCAGTTGGTGAGGACTCTTAAGTGTATCCAGGCGACTTGGGATCAAATCCAGGTGAAGGCACAATTTATGGGTATTGTAGAAATACTGTAGCATGGACTATAGCAGGAACTATGCAGTATTGCAGTAGGTACTATAGCAGGAACTATAGCAGGCACTGTTTGACACTGTAGCGGCCGAGAATTTTCCTTCGTTTGGGCCTTCGGGCCACCGATTTGGTCCCCAAGTCCTTTAAGGCCTTTGGTACACCCAAGCCTTCAAGCCAGTAAGGCCTTCGGTCCACCTCAAGGCCTTTGAGTCACTTTAAGTTCATATACAAATCAGACAACCTACAAGGAACAAGCCCTATAGAAGGTTGAGCAAGGAGGTTTCACCATAGCATAAGCTACACAGATTATAAGAATGAGAGGGTATGACACCCACCATTGGGACAAGCCTATGCATGCATGGGATAGCCTATCCAAACAGCTATGCGAAGGTGGAGAGTTGATTTCACGATCAAGATGCTGGGGAAGAGCAGTTCCAATTAGTTTGTCTAGGGTGTATGTAATATTTGAAGCCTACGGGCAATGAATTCCTCTAAGGCCTACGGGCCATGTAATACTTATGCCTACAGGCCTTGTAAGGGTTCCACCTCACCCCTTGAAAGGTGGATTATCAAAAATAAATAAAAAATTAAGGCCTTCGGGCCATTGGATGGATGTATTAATATGGTATAAGGGATACTTGTTCTTGATTTTCATTATGTTCAATTCTATTAAATGGATTCAAAGTCACATCGATCAATCATTATTCTTAAAAAAAGAACATTTTCACCCCAAGGTGACACACATTGTCTAATGAATACCTTTTATAGATACTTTTAAATTTTTTCCTTCAATTCATGTAACTCAATCACAAACATCCCATAAGGAGTTCATGAAATATGAGTAGAACCTGGTATGTGTTTTATTAAAAACTCAAACTCACAATTTGATGGAAGACTATGAAGAAAATTAAAAAATACATAAAAAAACTATCACACAATAGGAGTATAGTCTATTTTAGATTATCCACAAACCTCGATGATAAAAAACCCTTTTATGGGAATAGATACCCATATAATGGAAGTGATTTCCATTTAATTTTCAGACTTTTTAATTCACCAATAGAAGATCCTAGGATGGTTTGAAATGTCAAATGCGACTTACCATTCTCAGCAATGTACATGGGATTTCTGTAGATAAATACAATCCTTTCCTAATATAACATCATTTTCAATCAGGGAGATTAATGATATTTGTAGGAAACACATTCCCATAAACTTATAATAGATAAATTATGTTGAATTAATATGAAATCATCATACAATTTCAGGTTTTTACTGATAATTTGAAAATCTAATCCTTGGGATGTAATTTTTATACCCATGGAAAACTAATCATATATACAATAGTGGGTGGATATAGAATCAAATAAGACATTAGAAGTTCTAGAATATATGGTTAGTGTACCCTTGAAAACATCATTATCATAACCATCATCAGAAATAGTGATCACATGATATTACCCATGGTCTCATGGAATAAATGGTTATTAATGATGATCATCATCATTAACCATCAAATTTTACAATTATTATCATAATTAAAAATCTACTAACATTTCAAGCACTACTGTATGGGTAGTGTATTCTATCGATCTTTCTCTCTATATTCTTCATTCTCTAGCTTCATCCCATTACTTTGGCATTTGATTTCGTGATGGAATTTATTTCTAAACATAAAACATTTACTTTCCCCATTAAGTTAAATTCCTATATGTTTCCTTCCACACATTTAGTATGAATGATATCTCATTTTTACCCCTCTATAGTTTTTATTGGTTCTCTTTAATTACATATTTATTTTTATTTTCATAATATTATAATTGATGGGTACCTAAAGTATCTATTTATATATTAACATAACATCTAATGGTTTATTTATATATACTAACTTCCCTTATTGGTAAAAATCTTCATAGAGTTTGACTTTATCCACTAAATAATCAACCAACCTTACATACATTTTTGATGATAAAGTAGACATGAATGTCACAAGTATTCTAAAAGTTTACTCACATGTACCAATAGATTCATCATCTGTAACGGCCCAAAGTTTTATTAATAGAAATTTCCTTATATAATTATCTAATATAGTATAAATCACATTAAATCACATAATGAACACACTATCAACTTTGTAAATCAATAAATAATAAACTAAGAAGTATTTCTATAAGTTAAGGAACCTAAACCAAAGAAATAGTAACCTAACCTTTGGAATAGTAATGTGACCCTTATAAATAATAAACTAGACAATGGAATAGTAACTACACCTATGAATGTATGAATAAAATTTAAGAATATTATAAATGGTAATATGATATAATTATACCATAGTATAAGTAAGCAAGTTTTTTGAAAATTATTAATTAAGTGTTGTTATTATTGTAAGTTATAAATATTTAATTACAATTTGATAATTAAAATAATGATTTAAAATATAATTTCTTTTCATAAAATTATTTAATGTATTAATTGTTTTTATTTTTATTTTTAGTTAATAGTGTGAGACCATAATTAATTTTTCACAATGTTATGAAATCATTTATAATTGTAAAAGTATTATTTTTCGAGAAAATGTTGATTTTATTTGAAAATAAAATTTTTCATATTTAAAAAAATTATTTTCATAAAATGAAGTTCATTTATGAATTCTAAAAATTAAAATATGGTTAGGCTGAATTTTCAGTATTTGTCTAACATAGTTGAATTTTTGCGAATAGTGAAATATGATAATTTACGATAAAAGCAAGATACATGAATTCTGGAGTCATATATAACGTAAGGATTATGTAAGCCAAAAATCAAGAAATATACATTATTATTTTATTCTGTTTTAGTAAAATTATAAAACTATTCATATTCTTGATACAAAATAATAAATCGATGAATAAAATAATGAGTAAACACCCCCTCCTCCACTATAAACACCACTCCTCACCACCTCTTCTCCTCACACCTCTCAAGCCGTGAGCCTTTAAAAAATTCTACTCAAATATTTTCCATGAAACACCCCAAATTTCAATAGATTTTGGTCGTAAAAAAAAATACCACAACCTATCCCCTAAGGAGGTTCTCAATAAGAAGAAATCAAGAGGTAAAACCCTCTTCCTTTTTATTTATTTTCTTTTCAAGTTCCTTCGATTTATTTTTCTCTCCTCAAATAAAATAATAAAAATGGTATGATAAATCCATTACCATAAAAATAATACAATTTTATTATTCTAATAGAATAATTCATTATATCTATCTTTCCAAATAATTCTATATTAAAAATGAAAACATCATCTGTGATATGTTAATTTATTGCATTCAGGGACGATGAAGTTTTAAATTTCCATTACCATCATCATGGATGGTCATAAAACAATTTTTATTTTTGAAACATATTATAATATATTAATTATATCTTATTTAATGTTTTATATTAATTATATACATGTAATGTTAAATAATAAAACAAAACAAGATCACTATGAGAAAAAACCACCCAAAATAATCCAAATGATTATCACTAACATTTTATAAAATGATTCACCCTCAACAAAAATAAACAAATAAATTTTATAAACATATAATATTATGTATGTTATGTAATAATATATAAATTAAATTTTGAACAACCATTCTCATCTTACATAATTATCTATACATGTATATAAGTAAACTAATCATGAAAACCAAAGAAACAGATGTTCCTGAATGATGAAATTGAATCTCACAACCAATCAAAAGGGATATAAATGAACATAATAAAAATTTACTAAAATAATGTATAAAAGGTTATTAATTAATTAATTAATGGATTTAATTTGATTATTATTGACATTAATATTAAGTGCAGAACTGTTTCGGACATAAGGTAAGGGATTCTACCTGAACCTCCATACTTCCTTTGGGTTACACTTTCTCTCTATTTTACATTACGGAAATCTTATTTATTATTATATACTTATTATAAATTCTATGCATATTTTCTGAAATCAGGTATCCTGATCATTTCTTCATTATTTTTTAGGGGCATTCATGTTTTAATAGGGTTTTCTTCTCAATTATTCCCTAAAAGCCCGAGTAAATAGAACTTCACGAATTATTTCCCCTGTCCAAGTACACTCCATAATAATTTTAAGCCAGAATTATTTTTCTAAAATCACTAAATTTATTATGAAAACATTCTTGGTTCACTTATGGTTTTTTGTATAATATTATTCCTTTTATGATTTTAATTCTATTTAATATTTTCATTAAATTAGACTAAAATATTTTAATTCTAATGTTTCTTAAATACAAATTTTAAATGTTATCACATTAGTTTGACCTCACCTATAATGATATATGTCTATTTTTCTTTATAAATGTCCATGTATGATTTAATTCCTTTCATTCATTAACAGTTTAGTGATACGCCAATTTATTATTCTTTGTGACATGATAATGATATCCATTTCTTTCCATGGGTAATAATTATGTTTATTTTTCATGTGGTAAACACATTCAATAACATGTTATGATGGGTGCACCTAGATAGTTCTCTATTTTATTGGGTAATGTTTATTCTCATGAGACTTCACGTGCAATGGTCTTAGTGGTTATCCTTGGATTGTGCTCCATGTGAAACAGTCTTGGTGGTCAACCTCGACTTATTATTCTTCATGTGAAATGTGACTTGACCCATGATTATGTCATGTTGTATATTTTTTCCACATATCTTATGATACCATAATTACATATCTAATGCTTCCTTATGTATATCAATTCATTTAATGTCATCTTATTATATCTTCTAACCCATTTATTATTCTTCATTATTATGTTTATTTTCGTATTGGGATTTTTTTCTCACCCATTTATTCATGTTATCCCCCGGTTATCCTATGGATATATAATTGGTAAAAGTATGTTAAGAGCTCATAATGGATAATAAACAAATAAATGTTATGTTTAGTCCCGTGTTTTATGTTTTATGTACATAGTATTCCAAATAAACTATACATTATAATCCTTGTCTTGTAATTTGATAGTTAATTATATACAAAATAATGTATTAATGTGAGAAAAAGGATAAGGGATCTATAGTAAGTATTAGTGGAAGGTCTAGTTATTTTTGGAGATTAGATCTAGATAAATTTTTTAAGAACTTTAGGGATAAGACTAGGACTACAAAAACAAACCTATATTTTTATAAATATAGATTAAGTGGTTTATCAGGATAATACATCAATGTTTTGATACTACAAGTGGGTTTTGTTTGGGTGAGATGTATGGAGGACTAACAACACTGACATGGTGTTTTGGGCTAACTCGAGGTAACCTGGCTCATAAAAATGTGCATTAATATGCATATACTTTGACACTCCCTGATGAAATGTTTTGGTAAATTTATAAGTACATTATGAACCATTATTAACGGAACAAAATCCCATAATATATATGTTAGGAAATAAATCATGAATAAAAATTATTGAAACCTAGAAATCAAAACTTATGATATTATATTCCTTTAAATGATTATCAATTTTATGTTCAATGTTTCTTTTTACATGCTTATTGGCTAAGTATTCATGCCCCATAATTTCACTTTTTTCATTGTTAATGGTAGGAAATAGGAAAACATGAGTCAATAAGAAATGTGATATGCAATGTGATTATTTCCCCAATGAAATTCCAAATATGATGAGAATTAGTTCTCAAAATAGTATGAAAGTACTTGATCAATTGTATTATATTATGAATAATAATATAAATCACGTGGAACTCCCTCCTTATTCAAATAAAGTGGTAGTTTCCATAAAATCCTTAATGCTAAAAACAACTTCCATGTCTAGTGGATATTTTGATCCTCTTCTCATAAGACAGTAGATCAACTCCATTTAAAATATATTCTCTATACTCTGGTGATCAAAAGAATATAAAGTTGTACTATTGTCCTATAATTTTGATAGGGATGATTATCAGTGGTAGAAACTGATCAAAAACACAATGTTCAAGGAGGGAATTGATTCCATGGATTGAGAAGAATTCAAGAAAATATCATTCAATAAATATTTTCTTGGACACCTACATATTAAGATAGAAAGATAGTTACCCATACATAAGAAGAAGAAAGTCTAGTCTATCAGGGCGTATGAACCAGGATTTATAAGGCTTTGAAGATATGCCTTCAACTTTTTCATGAACATCGAATATAATGTGGATCACTTCTTTTGTGAATTAATTCTAATTCTACGAAAATTGTTGTCAATTAGTGACATTGTCAGATATGATTAGATTGTATGTTTTGGACTTAATGTTGAAATAGAGATCAAATAATCTTAGTGGTGTCATGGTAAAAATGATAAAAAGTGTAAAAATGAGTCTAATATTGGCGGATGAGTAAATAATACCATGATTCATAGAGGATCAATTATCCTAGGAGTCAAAATGTTGAAAGAAGAATCTTGAATACTATCGAATGGGAACCAGTAAATGGGTAAAATGTGGAAGAAGTGGGCATATGGATAAGAACTACCTAAGGGAGATGAATAATTACACTAATGTGGAAGAATAAAATAAGGTTCATATCAACACTTAGTCTCTAGTGTAGTGTTTAAGTTGAAAAGAACATTGGATTTTTTTAAACCAATTTTCTAAGCCCAGGGTTGTCTGACGCAATCAACAACAAAATCCAAGGAAAAAAGGAAGGGAATATGATATAACTAATTCTGATATTGTGTCATACAATGATATGGTGATGGGTTCACTAGTTATTTATTCAAGAATAGTGAATATATTATTTGATTCTAGTTACCAGAAATGCTCAGCCATAGGTAAGCCTCTGACCATTTATTAATAAAAGAAAATCACTATAGGTACAAGAAGTCCAGAACAACTACATATCATAGAAATCAAACTCATCACTACCCCCTTTAGAGACTAAGTCCTCTACTTTATCTGTTTCCCACTCTAATCTTTCATAGTGTTTAATAACCTTGGCATATTTCCTTCTAAGATTCAGCTTTTCCAAGGCCAAAAACTCCTTTGAGGATCGCATAACCCAACTTTCCCTCCCAACAGAAGATCTAGTGGACACTGGCTTGGGAAGATAGGAATAGTATTTCTTCTCTCTTCGCTACGGAGGGGCGGTCTTAGCACCTTCCTCCCCTTGCACCTTCATCCTTGCACCTTGAACAACATTACTGTAGGAGGGAAGTACCACACCACTCTCCTTTTCCTTGTCACTATCCAAGATATCACCCCACTTGCCAAATATTTTCACATCCTGATAAATATCATCCGAACCACAGTCCTGCTGAACCAAATTGTTGGCATCAACTATAGCAAGACATTGTGTCTGGTCTATCAGGGCCATCACACCTACCCCAGATGTAGCATCCATTGGAGAAACAACAGACCGCAAGAGACCATCCTCCTACCGCACATCATTCACCTTGTCATGCAGAATATCCTCACTTTCCAATTCGAAAAAACTATTACCAGTAGAGATCATGATCTACACTCCCCCATCAACACCACCCGGCCTTTCTGTAGCACAATCCTCCACAGCCCCAACATCATCACAGCACCCTTCCTGCAAAAGAATCGGATCCTACTGCTCTCCCACCAGTGCACCTCCACTACTTTCCTCCAGAGTGCCCAGTAACACTTCAGAAAAAACTGTATTAACCTCAGCAGCACCATTCCTTAAAACCTCCCCCACAACACCTGCAAAATTCCCATTCACAGATCTCTGATCTCCAGCTGAAGCGGACCAAAGCTCTTTATTGGAAGTAACCGTCTGCAGTTGTACCTCACTATCCGACAAGCAAACCGAAACCTGGTTACCCTTCTTCCCCTTGGCCTCTACCTAAACCTCCACCAGCTGGACATTCCAATCTTCATCCTGCACCCTACTAATTGAAGGCCCCGCGAGATCCCCCCTCAATCTTTTGAACACATCCAACACCTTCGAATTTAACCGTTGAGCCGTCGCGCCAGTGCTGAGGAGACCCATCCCCACCACATTGCAGTCCAAGGTCTCTCTCACAGGAAGTTCACAAAACACAGGTTCCTTGCCCTTTCCACTGACCACCATCTGGTTCAAAACCTTCCCACCCTCGCGCCTATCTCCCCTCAAATGGAAACTAGCTCTCTTACCGACCATTGATGAAGACCCCTGTCGACACCTATCCGAGACATGCCCCAACCTCCTACATGAAGAACCGAAGTCCGTCCACTCCTCATAGATAAATAGCTACTTACACCTATAATCTTCACCAATCATAATCCAGACAAAATCAAAGGGAACCTTCGACACATCCATCTCAACACATATTCTCGGATAAACAGGATGACAAACCGAATCCGTTCGACTATCTGAATAAAGATATTTACCAATGAGGTTACTAAGCATCTTGATGATTGATGGATTTCGAAATGGTATTGGAAGCTTTAGAAAACTAACCCAAATCACTGCAGATGGCAGGTCGCGGTTCATATGAAAATCAAACAACCACCGGAACATGAAGAAGCGACATCCATTGCAGCTTTGGTGTGGCCTTGACCAGGCGAGGATGAGATCATCCTCTGAAGAAAAACAGATCATGATATTCTTGTTGTTGAGCAAGCCAACCGTATCCCGCTCCTTGAGATCCCAAGTGTCGAAGACGAACCTTTCAAAAAAATCAACTGATGACCTTCTCTTCTTAAAACGCGCAACCAGAGTGATCTTTAGAAGGGCATAAGATTTAGTGAAAGGGATATCACTCTTCACATCCCAAATCCACCAATTCATTACAAGTGTAAGGAATAGGATGAATGTTATTTAGATCCATTATCTCATGTATGTATAATAATACCTTATGTGGAAGTAAATCTAGATCAAAAGATTGAGTCAAAGGAGAAAATCATGCTCAAAGACATGCCCATTGCAATGGACTAAACTTATGTGTTCCCCAAAGAGTTTCTTGGTCTTCATTCTGAATGAGAGTTGGAGTTCTCAATTGAACATATTCATATATCTTTGTCTATATCAATGAAACATTATAGAATGTCCTCCATTGAGCTGGAATAACTCAATAATTAGTTATAGGAATAATCTGAATAAGGGTTTTATATGCCCGAGTGCATCACCATAGGGTGTTCCAGTCCTCTTTGTCAAGAAGAAAGAATAATAAATGAACCTCTGAATCAATTATTTTGAATTTTAAAAAAACTGTGGTAAAGAAAAAGTATCCCCTAACACAGATAGATGACTTGTTCGATCAGCTACACGGGGAAACTATTTCTCAAATGTGGACCTTCAGTCGAGATATCACCAATTAAAGGCCAGGAAGGATTTTATTCCAATGAATATATTTCAAAATATGTGTGGAAACTATGATTTCATAGTTATGCCCCTTAGACTCACTAATTCTCTCGAAATTTTCATGGACTTAATGAATAGAGTGTTTATATATTACCTCTAAAAATTTGTTGCAGTATTTAATGATGATATTCTAACAAACTCTAAAATAAAGAAGGAACTTGCGGAGAATTTTAATAATATTCTAAGGACACTTTTATAGGATAAAATATATTAAAATTATAGTAAATATGATCTCTGGATGGAGGAAGTATCATTCTTGGGGAATATTATCACCAGTAATGGAATATCTATGGACCCTTCCAATACTCACACTTCAAAAAATTGGGCACCTCATTGTGGGGTGAAACAATGCTTCAATGAAGGGATAATGATGTGTGATAATTAATATTGATAAAGTGAAATCCTATGCCTCATGGTAGTTGAATATTCATGATCAGAACTATCCTACGCATGATCAGGAGTAGGTGATTATGATCTTCACATTGAAAAATCTGTCAACATTATATCTATGGGTATAACTGTGTGATATATAATAAGGAAAAGAGTCTCAAATATATATTCACATATAAAGAGATTAATATTCTCCATCAAAGATGGTTGTATCTCATCAAAGATTATGACTGCTCAATCCACTGCCATCCGAGTAAAGAAAATATGTTAGTAGATTCTATATGTAGAAAGGTTCCTATATATTTATCAATTATGAGAATTCAGAGATTTAAATTATTCTTATACTTTAAAAGGATGGAAATGGGAATAATTAAGGAGGGAACATCATCAATCCTTTCTCAAATGATTGCTCAACCATCCCTTATAGTAAAAATAATGGATGCTCAATGAAATAATGTGGAAATTCAGAATAAGGTGGATGCTATGAGAAAGGGAAAATACTCATATTTAAAAAAATTTACGAGGAAGTAATTTTAATATTTGATACACGACTATGTATACCTTCCGATCTATAGATAAAGAAGTATCTTCAAAATGACGCACATAAATACCACTCCTCACCACCACTTCTTCACATAGCTCTCATGATTTGACCCTTCACAAAATTATTCTCAAATATTATTTTATTCCACTTCCCCACATCTAGGAGATTCTGGTCTTAATATAAGTAAAAAACTTGTCCCTTAATGATTTTCTAAATAAGAATAAATAAAGAGGTAAAACCCTCTTCTTTTTATTTTAATGTTTTTTCATGTTCATTTATATTAGTTTTCTCTCCTAAACTCCCCTCATCCAAATGGTATTATAACTCCAGCACATTAAATATACTATAATTATATTATTCAAATGTAATAATTCATTATCATCTCTCTTTCTACAAACATTTATAATAATAATAAAAACATCATTTTTGATGTGTTAATTTATCGTATTCAAGGACATAGAATTTTTCAAATTCCATTACTATATTCAAGGCCAGTCATAAAACCATTTCTATGGTTGAAACATATTATAATATATTTATTATATCTTATTTAATTTAATGGATTCATTATATACACATGATGTTAAATAATCAAAAACAATAAGTTTGTTGTGAGGGAAAACCGCTCAAAATAATCCAAACAATTATCACTAACATCTTATCTAAGAATTCATCCTTGTCCAAAATAACCAAATGAATTTTATAACCATTTAACCTTATCAATGTTCATCAATAAAATATAACTTTAATTATAGATAACTATTCTCATATTACATGATTATCTATACATGTATATAAGTAAATCGATCGTGAAAATAAAGGAAACCAATGCTTTGGAAAAATGAAATTGAATCACGTAACTCATCAAAAGAGCCACAATAAACATAATAAAATTATAATAAATAAAATTCATTTATAAATGGTTCTGAATTATTTAAATAAATGATTTAATTTTATTATTCAGGACATTAAGATCATGTGTAGAACTATTTTTGGTATAAGGTAAGGGATTCTACGTAAACCTCCATTTTCCTTCTGGTTAGGCACTCTACCTCTTTAACCTAATGTAAATATTCATTGTTTTTATGTAATTATTATAAATTATTGTAATACATTCCAAAATAATTTATCTATATCATTTCATCCTTCTTATTTAGATATATATATATATATATATATCTGTGTTTTAATAAGGATCTACTCTCAATTATTTTGGAAAAGAAAGACCCGTTAAAGGGAACTTCTCAAATTCATACCCATTCTCACGTGAACTCCATAATCTATTTAAGAAACCATTATATTACAAAAATAACAAATTTTACTATAAAAAAGTTCTTAGATCACTTCTGGTTTTATGTAAAATGTTATGACATTTTCTTCATCAAATTGTCTTTAAAAAGTTTCCATAAACCACACTAAAATGTTTATATTCTAATGTTTCTTAAATACCATTTTTACTTGTTATCACATCATTTTGACTTCAATTATCATGATATATGCCTATTTTAATTTATTAATTCTCATTTATTATATACTTCCTTTATTTTTTTAAAACATTTATGATACATCCATTTATTTTGATTAATGGAAAGATTATGATAACCATTTTATTCCATGGATAACCCATTTGATTATTTTTCATGTGGCGTATAAATTAATGATAATGTTATGATAGGTTCTCCCATATAGTTTTATAATTATTTGGGTAACATTTATTCTTAGGAGACTTAATATGTAATATTCTTGGTGGTTATCCTTGACTGGTGCTCTATGTGCAACTATCTTGGTGGTCAACCCTAACTTCTGCTCCTTCATGTGCAATGAGATTTGACACAAACTTATGTGAGGTTTTATGTTTTTTCCACATATCATATGATACCATTATTATATATTTTATGAAATATTGTGTATATCCAATAATTTTATGTCATCTAATTATTCCTTCTAATATATTTTTTATGTATTATTCTTATGCTTACTACCTTACTGGGATTTTTAGCTCATCACTTTATTCATGTTATCCTTAGGTTATCCTATGAAGAAGTAAGGTCGTAAAGAAAGTTATGAGATCATATTAGATGATAAATAAATAAATATTTTTTTAGTCCCATGTTTTCAGTTTTATCTACCTAGTATTCCAAATACACTTGACTTTATGATCCATGTCTTGTATTTTGATAGTCAATTATGTTTAAAATAAATATGGGAAAAGGCATAGGATATCTATATCATCCATCTATTATAGATTAAGGAATTACATAACCATTTCAATATGATGAATATATTGGAATTACTTATTGAAAAATATGATCTCAAACTCATCCAAATATATGGATTAAATATCTTCATATTTTCTTATATTCATGACATGATTCTCTAATTGACCAGCTTCACCTAAAATATTATAAATTTGGAAAATTATTTTTTCATGATCTAAACTCTAGTGAATAGAAAAAATATTTTTTCTATTATTAATTAATTTATAAAAAACTAGTGGATAGATATAAACTCTAAATCATGGTGGTATTGCCTCATAAAAGGCTTAACAAAAAATTTGTCCCTCCCTTATTTCATAATAAATCTAGCATTATTCATAGATTTAGATGGTTGTGTGAGCATATATAATATATATATTTTTTAAATCCCATAAAATTTCTTTTCATATGAGTTAAATCATTGCATTGTCCAATTAATTCAGTGTTAACACTACTCCTTATGGTTCAAAAATTGACTAAAACCATGAAATAGTGTGAGAGGCAATATTCATAGTGAAAAACCACATAATCATGGAAAATAATTCATAGGATATCTAAATTAGGAAACCTTCTATTGCATATATGAAACATTAGGTCTAACCTATGTCAATCATGGCCATCATTTATTCAAATTCTTGTTGATGGTTCATAAAGAGTTTGTGAATTTCCAAAACATATCCCAAGAGAGTATCAAACTATATGTGAATTAAGTAACATTTTCATGCATCAGGTAATGATTGATTCAAATCCCAAGGCACACTATTTGGAGTAATTAAACCTTAGTAAGAACGTTATAGATCCATATCCACTTGTATTATATATAAAAGGAATTAATTGGTTTGAAATCACTCGTTATATCTCTTAACAATATTCTATGATATTTTTTTATACATATAATTTTCATTATAGTTCTCATTAATTTTTTCTCTTCCAAGTTTTGAAATGTTTAAAAAATTATCTTATACCTATTACAATGGCCAAAATTTTTATACATATATATCTAATCATAAGTAATTTATATTGATTAAATAAAATAATGATCCATGCTAGAATCATTTACGTCTATTTCTATTGGAAACATATATAAATAATCAACTAGTTCATGAATAATGTACATTATCTCCAACTAATTTCTTCATAACTATAATCCTTCATCAAAATATAATATATAATACCATTAATCATATCTTTGGGAAAGGAGACATAAGAAATGTTGAAATCAAATTACCAGTAAGGGTAATCAATAGAGATATCAATTATTATATAAGCATAAAAACATCATAAGGGTATGAGAACGTGATATTAGCATAAAAAAGTTATATTATAAAAATCATTGATCATAAGATTCAGTGAAGACATAAATATTCATATTTAATAAGAGAGGAATAATATTAGAATCAATAAACATGTAACATGGAAGAATAACATTGTCTTATAACACAGAATTATGAATAACACATATTCATAGAAAATAATTTCTTTAGTATTGAAGTATCAATTTCAAGTTTTTCATTATATAATGGGTTCCCTCCCTAAATCATCATAGAAGTCAATGTTTACTTCCAAGAATGTCATAGTAAACAAATTCCTCTAATAAACTAGGTTTACTACAAAGTAGGGTCATGTTTAACTCATGATATATCAATCATTACCCCATTCTCTGAAGGGATATATAATTTTGGGACCACTCATCAAATAATTTATATCACACAAATGTGTACCACATGATCATAAAACATTCATCATATGAATTTCAATATAATGTAAATGTGTTTCATTAAAATTTCATCATAACATAACCCTTGGAAATGAAATGGGTTTCATAAACATAACATATGGAGAAGAAATGGGTTCCATATATATCATAGAATCATAATCCTAAACCATCTAGAAAAATTATACTGATTCTATAATTGTATATTATCCCCATAAAATCATAATTAACAATAATGGATTCCCTCATATATAGAAATTGATTTTAAAAGATCAGTTGGATCATTTTATGAAGAAATTATCCTTTCCACTTTGAATAAAATTATTAAAAAAACAGAAAAATACTAAATATTAAAGAAAAAATTTATTTGAAAATAAAATTTTAAAATAGTAAATTATTCATTAAATCATTATGTTTTCATAATGGTGTGAAACTCCATTCATGCTGGGTATATTAAAATAATGATTCCTTTAATATTTTCAAAAAATGGTTTAAATATCATTGTCTGGAAAACATCAGGATGATTACATTAAGTTTTTCTTAAAAAAATAATAACATGCGTAAATTTTTTTTAAAAAATCATTATTTAATAATAGAAATCTTCATGTAAATTTTTTTAATAAATCATGGACATGGGAAAAAAATTATTTTCAACCAAAGAGTGATATAATGTTGATTATTATTAAAAATATTATTATAATATAGTGGGTGCTTAAAGATTATAAAATTAAGGGTAAGATGTAATATCTAGAAATACATAGAGGATAATAAAATTCATGGGTTTCATGAGAGATAAATCATACAGTTTCATCATAGGAAACTTAATCATAAACAAACTTGAAAAAAATGAGATTATAATATAAACACTTTCAGTTTTGGTAACATTTGAATCATGATCTCTATGAAAGAAATAAAAATATAATGACATCTATATCCCATAATATTAATAATTATAATCACAAAATGCATTCATGGGATTCATATACATGAAAAAAAAGAAACAAATAGTGAATATTTAATGTGTCACGCGTAAATAAAATTGAGATGAAAATCCTTTACCTTAAGTATCAACTTTCACCACACACATTAGAACCACCCATATAATAAATATAAAATTATTAAAAATATATTACAAAACCATAATAAAATGAATCATACAAATATATGATTCAGTCATAACCTTTTACACCCCATTTATGAATAATTCGTTATTAAAATCACTGTCTTGGGTTATAACCACTTCATTTTCATGTATGATTTGATTCAGTATTTTTAATCCATGAACATTGATTATAGTTCCATTATATTAAATATTTTAATATTTATATAAATATCAAACATATTGATTATATACTTATTTTGATTCATCCATAAAATTCATATTTATAATAATGAATTAAATCATTCATGTAGATGGTAGGCCATACCTATGCATGGAAATTGTTTTAATTTTTAAATGGATGGAATAGAAATAAGTTAAAAATTAATTCAAATTTCTAGAATTATTTTAATATAATAAATATAAAATTTATTCATTAAATTTATCCTTATTACCATCTCTTTGAAAAGAAATATAAATACAATTCACATCACTTCATGGAGGATGTAGTCCACTCGAATGCATAGGCGACATCATCGTTTTCCAATAGATTGGTAGGTAATAAGGTATATGTGATATAATAATTAAATAATAATAATTATTTCATTAATATAATAAAAATATATTAAATCTATCATTATATACATCAATTAAAGGCAGTGATAGAAAATGATTCACATCAGTCAACAAGGTGGTTATCCTCTGTACACACAGTCAACGATTTTGATTTACCTTTAATTGTAGAGGAGATTGAAATATATTATTACACTAACATACTAACATATCATTATATGGTAGATACTTATATTATTATATAATAATATTTTATGATTATATAAAGGAGGTGTAAGAGGAAATAAAACTAAATCCCATGGTAAAAAACAATACCTCTCCTTTAGAAAACCTCTTTACGATTGCATCAAAAGACTTCCCATGAGGGTTTCATAATCAAGATAAGGACAATATAAAAGTGACATATAAGTCAGGAATGTATTTGGGAAATTATTAATAAAAATAAAATTCTTTTGATACGTGAAACACTCTATTATCTACGAAATAATACCTCGCTCAAATCAACAATATGTGGTCGAAGACCTCTTCTGCGTAAAACACTCAATGCTCAACCGAAGCCCCTAGAACCTTATACAATGATCCTCTTATGCTCGATTCACTAATTAAAATTATTAATATATTATAATTTCATTTACATAATATTTTAATTTTTATGAAACATGTTATTTAATAATTTAAATGTTTTTATAATCATATATATATATATACATATATATATTACCATTATTCAGTGGTTTCTGTCATGTGGGGTGCTGGAAATTCTTCAGCAAAAAGAGTGAATTCCCACTATATGAAGAAAAAAATTAAAGGTAACTAATTATAAATATTCTTATGTTCTTTCCTCTAAGAATCAATTAAGAATATGGACATTCTAGTGCTCGTGCAATAGATAAAAAAGAGGTTGCGACTTCTAGTGATATGGAAGGCTCAGAAGATAAATGATGGCCATAGACTTATATGAAAACATGGAGAAGAGGGAACATATATATGGTCGAGGTAGATTCCTCTCCCACCACACCATGAGTACCTGATCACAAGTCTCTTGACTTCTTCTTGTTATTATCTTTAATGTAAGGATTTTCTGTTATTTTTGTATGTTCCTCCAACTCTTTCTTTCTTTTATTTAATAAAGGGGAATTTGCGCTCCAACCATTCCATTAATATATACATTGCCTTCACTATTTTTTATTTATTAAATTCTTATTTTCATAATTTAAATATTATAATATTTTCTTAATTTAGTTTGTTCATATATTCATAAATAATACATTATAATGAAATTATAATTATAATATATTTCATTCATTGCTTATATATATTATAATGATAAAATTTTATTTATTTTTATTATCATCATAGATATAAAATTTGACACTTAATGCATATTATAATTTTAATTTACAACATTGTTTCATAATTATTTTACTTTTAAAAAAACATTTTGATAATTCTTTTTTATTCGTTAATTTCACAGAAATAATCAAATAAAAGTATTTATATTAAAATACTAATAAAAAAAACCAATTGTATAAAAAAAGTATTTTTTATAATTTCAAACATTATACTAATCTTAAAATAATCTTTTATTAAATATAATCACATATTTTATATAAAACATCTTTCATAGCATAATTTATTTAAATTATAAAAAAATAATTTATTAAGCACTTATTAATATTCTAAAATTTTAGGGATGTTACAATAACTTCTATGGATAAAAATGTTCAATTTTTCATCACCACTATTCAAGTATGGTTATAAAATATATTTGATGAATATATATGATATTTGGGATAAATATATTTACTAAATACAATTTTTAAAGGATAAAAAAAATTAATGATTATTTTAAATTAATATATTGATATTAGTAAATTTCCCAAGACAAGATCATTGTGGATCTTCTTCTCTCAAACCATGACCATAGTATCTATCAAATAAACATGGGTATGAGTAAATAAATGAAAATAATATTTTTCAAATTATTTTATAACATGGTAATGATGAAATTAGTATCAATGAATGATTTTCAGCATTATTTTTACGAAACATGTGTGAAACAATCAAAATTACCCAGGTCTAATGATGAAAAAAGGACAACTAACTAATTATTTTATGAGTAATGAGTATAATTATAGTGTATATAACGTTAATTATATGATTACTTTTTTAAAATATTTTATTTTGGTATTTTTCATTATATAGGAGGTTAAAGATGATTTTTTTGAAGTCAAAATATTTAAGGTAAGGGTTTCTTGTCATAAGATTATACCTTTTCAAATATTCTATATTCTTCATTTGGTTATTTTTGGGTGGTGTTTATAATAAATTATTGATTTCTTTTATCCTAAAATTCAGGATGTTCAATGTATTTCAAAATCCATCTCAATTTTTCTCTTTAAAGGGGACATTAAAATTTGAGCACAGTCATAATGTTTTTTTCAAACTCTATTTCTATTCATTGTGTTACAATGATTCATCCAGAACCACATTATATTAAGATTAGTGATATCTAAACTAGGATTTTATTATATTTTGTTTCCTATTTTCTGTGCATTTACATTTTTTCTCATGAAATCAATTTTAATGGGTTTTTACCTCCATTATTCTTCATTGAAAAATTTATTTCATCATAAAAATGAAACATTATTTAAATAATTATCATCCTTTAGATGGTTTTTTCTATTCAATTACCATATTCATTCCTTCCTAAAATTATTTCCCCTATTACTATTGAAAACCATATTGTATTATTTCATGTTTTCCTTTTTATTTCTATTTACCTAATTTCTAATGAAATATATTATCCTTTTTAAGATGCGGGATTCAATAAATGTGTCCTAAAAAGACTATAAAATAATTTCCTTCCATGATTATATATTTAATCCCCAACTAAAAAAATCATCTGGAAAAAAAATAATGTAATTTTCAAGGCTCTATAATATATTTTTTTAATTAATTTTTTTAAAAAAACATTATCTTTTCAAAAATGTTTACTAAATATAACCTATAACATCATGTTTTATGTCAATTTTAAAAATATTTTATAAACTATATTTTATTGTTTAACTTAATTTTAATTATTTATCCCAAAAGGATTTATTTTCATAGAAATTATCAATTACTCATTATGCCACTTTTTCGATCTTTATTTTTTAGGATTAATCTCAAGGTATCAAATTGTCTATTACTTGATATCTTTTTTTATAGTCTCGTTCAAGGTGTTCTTCTTATAAATGTTTTTTTGTTTATTTAAAAATCTTTAATACTCTTTATAGTAAACTGGTGATATGTTCTTTTTCCAAAAACCATATTCTTTCTCTTGATAGATTATGAAATGTTCTTTAAAACATTTCATGAAACCCTTCACTTTACCTCTATTTAATTAAGATATGTTTTAAATATGAACGTGTCCATGTTCTCATTACACACGTGTTTCTGATTTTTATTATGAGAAGTGTGGTATTAAAACTATATATCCCTCCAATTAATTTGGTAATTTTATATATCTTGAGAAAATGGGAATGTGGTGTAAAACCAAATCCATAAGGGATTATATCTATTACATTAGGGGTGAGCCCAAAATTATACAACCATCTAATGAATTGGGTAAATACATACATCTCTTGAGATGAAAAGTTAGATATTGGGGAGCAAGAATAATAAACTATGGGAATCAATCCATAATATTCATTGTAATGGGGATTGAAGACAATTCATTATGGTACTTTGTCCACTATATGACAATGCTCTTGGTAGTGAGCCTTAACAAAAGAATCAATTTTCAATGATTACATTTCTTCCATAATCATATATTTTGAAATATTATCCTGATATTATGAATTATGATTTTTTTATCATATCCTCATTCCATGTTTTATTATTGATGATCCATATTTACTTTGGGTATGATTTTCTAATGTTATATTCATGGAATTTGATTACGCCCTCATATCCACAATATTATGTTATTATCACTTATGATTATCAATATGTTTCTCTTATTTTTAACCTTACTATGTATCTGAGATCACCCATCTCTTATTGTTTCCATTACTTATCCAAGTAATATGATTTATCTTAAGATAATTATGGAAGCTTATGATTATGTTTGAATTTTAACTTTTGTTAAAAAATTAATTTATTATTTATATAATATCCAAAGACACTAAACCTTTGTGGTTCCAAGGTGTGTATAATTATAAAATTAAATGATTAATCAATAAAAATTTGTTATTAATTATATATGCATAGATTGGGTCACCTAAGTTTTTATTAGATCTAGGATTTGTTATTTTTTGTGTTAGTTTAGTTATTTTTGTGGATCAAGATGATGCTATTATAGCAATAACCCTAAGGATAATACAAAAGAGATGAAAACCACCAAAAATTATTGTAATATATATAGTGTGTGGTATCATACCTATGAAATATTTATCTATATACAAAGATGTGCATGAAATATCATTCATAAATGATCAAAGTGCAGTCAACATTATGAAATTGTTTGGGTATTAACTCGATCTTAGCATGAAGCACAACAAGTTGTTATAATTGTTTTCCTTGTTTGAAAATTAAGTGTAATATTCTTGGATGAAGAATATGCACATTAAAAACAATTATAAATGAATTAAAAAAATTGTGGATATTATATGCAAAAATAATGTTAGCGATCCTAATAGTAATATGATCATGGAAAACCAAGGATAAGTTAATCTAATTATAATTTTTTAAATTATATCATTGCTTAACTAAAAGTATCACATTTTTTAATAATTTTTTCAAAGGAAAAGAAATATTAGTATTGAATTTTCATCTTTATACATTCATTTTTATGATTTTTTTAAAATATTATGTTCACTATTTTATAATAGTATTTAGTTGGAAATGAGTTTGTGAAAATGGTGTTTCTCAAGAATATCATAAGAGTTATTATGAGATATGAAGGTAAATTTGGTAAAAAAATAAATAAGAATCACAATATATACATATTGTAGATTAAAAATATGAGTTTAATATTCCTAATAATGACATTCACTTATAATTTATAGATTGATTCTTATATATCTTATAGATAACATTATCTATTTTTAGTCATGGAATATAATTAAAACTGTGATGATAAAATCTATTAAAAGGGGAATAATGTAATATAATAAAATTTTAATATTTTTTTATCTTTAAAATATACATTGTTGAATAGTATGTTTCACATGCAACAAAGAACTAAAATGAGTTCGTATATGTTATTTGAGGATTATAATGAAAATTATAAGAATAAATAAATAGATTATAAATACAATGTTGTAAAAAATTAAAATTATATATACAAATAGTGGATAAATAATTTCTATGATTTAATTTCTTTTCAAAGAACTGAATTTTGAAAAAGATTTATATATTTTATCCTTATAAATTAAATTTTTCGCTTTTAAAAGATGGTTATTATAATATATAATATTTAAATGAATGAAATTATATATTACCCAACATTTATTTAGTTATTTATATGAAATAATATTAATAAAATTAAATGATTAAAAATTATTTTTCTATAAAAAAATATTAAAATTATTTTATGATTCCTTTTAACAGTTTAGTTATTAAATTTTTAAATTTTAATATGTGAAAAATAATCTTCAATTTTGAATGAATCATGTTATTATGAGCTTAATTGTAAGAACCCGGATCTCTTTTCAGGTATGTTTTCCTTTTTCTGGAGTTTTTGAGAAAAAAATGAATTTTCTGGAAATTTCAGAAGTACACGCCGTGTACTTTCTGAGTATACGCCGTTTACTCAGCTCCGGCTCAAAGCCGTGTGCTGGCCGTGTCCGAGCCACACACACGGTGTGTAAGGCTGAGGTGGAGGCCGGTTATTTCGGAGTACGGAAAAATTAGAAGTACACGCCGTGTACTTTTTTTATGAAACGGACCGGGGTCGCGTCTAACCCTCACTTTCACCTTCTTCTCCAGTTTTCAGCCGTCCGAAGCGACCCGTACGGCCAGATATTCAACAGACGACCGCCTCATCGTCTGTTCTCCGATTCGAGCACGGTCAGTTGCATTGGAAGCGCAGCGCTGAGTTCTTCCTTCTTCTTTATCCTTGTTTCTTGATTCCTCCTGGTTTCCATGTTATCGTGGGATGAATGTTTTGTGCGTTTTCTCAGATTTACGTCGTTCTAAGGAGAATCTGTCGCTGAGGTTCACGTATATCGATCTCCTAGGATCGAGGTAGGTGGTCTGTGCCTTTCTGTAGAAAGTCTTTGAGTATTTTGTGAAAATTCCACCAATACCCTTGAACATGGTATTGCATGTTTCCTATTTTTCCCTTGTTTCTTGCCTACTTTGCTCGATTGATTTAGTAGATGTTATTGCTTGTGATTAGAGTTTTTTGTTTGTGCTCAGTTTGCTTTGTCATTCTTGTTCTGCATGTTTGGCATTTTCAAGTTGCCATGCCTAGTCGTAGGATAGTGGAATTGTTGACTTATTTTTACTATGAGAACCTAGAGTAGCAGACCAAAAGGAGAATTGATGGAAGGGATTCTCCAGAGTGTCTTTTAAATCACGATGCGAGACCAAGTGGAGAATTCACAGAAGGGCTTCTCCAGAGAGTATTTTAATTACGATGCGGGATATAGGGGGAATTGACGTTGAGTGCTTCCCCAGAGAGCCTTTAGCACGATATGAGACTATAGGGGGAATTGACGGTGAGTGCTTCCCCAGAGAGTCTGCTTAATTACGTAACTGAACTAGAGGGGTGAGACTGTGTGTGACTCCCATAGGGTTGCTAGTACTTAGAGGTTGAACCATAGGGGGTAGACTGTGAGAGCTACCCAGAGGGTTACCTATTACTTTTGTTGCTGGCTTCTTACTTTTGTGCTATGCTTGTTAGAACTGTGGAATGTAGCTGTTGTGATTTTCTGTTTACTACTTCTTGTTTTAGTACTTCCATGTATTCATTGACTGTTAGGCACAGATCTTTGGGTGGTTGCCTACTGGGATTGTATCTCACACCCTTTTTGGGCCATGCTTTTGGGCCCAAGCAGACTATGTTGCTGCATGTATAGATAAGGGTAAGCACCCTTCTACTTCAGGATCTTGATTGCACCGGGAGCTGGGGAGCATGAGACCGAGCCGTGGCTCACAATGCTGAGGAGCTTACTTTGTTTTCTTTTGCACTTGGTTTCAGTTGTATTTAAGCACGTTGTTGTGTTTTCTATTTTCCTTAGATACTCGTACCTGTTGCGTCTTTGTCATCGTAGTTATATATCTACATTGCTTCCACTGTTTGGTTTCTGCTGTTATGCATGTTGTTATTGCTTCCGCTGTTTATTATTGTTTTCTTACCTTGTGTACCTTACCGAATGAGGGAATAGTTTCCCCACTGACTCACCTAGGCCCTCGCTGCTGGTCGGCATCCTCTGGCTTTCGGGGAAATGCGCTTGAGGTCATGTGGCGAACCGGGTACGGGGTACCAGTGGAGGGGCTCCAGACTCGGGACATTTCAAAGTGGTATCAGAGGAGTTCATTTCTATTGCTTTAATGTTTGGAGACTTTAGCCATGGATAGGATAGATTAGGTATTTGGTATTAAGTTGTGCCCGGCAGTAGCTAACATGTGTACAGGGAAAAGCCATACTACCTCATTAATTGCAGTTTTCTGGTTTTGAGATTTTAAGGTTGGTACGATTTCACCTAGAGTGATTCCCATGGCTTGTGCTATTATTGTTTTGATATTTCGGTTCTATTTTTTGTCGCAACCCTATGAGATGAGGGTATGCCATCTCATGCATCATATAGGCACTTTTAGAAATCACATGTCATGAATTCTTTCCATGCCATCTAGGGTGCATTAGCGATTTCATGCTGTTGTGATAGGCTCTGTGTAGATTATGCATGCTGTTGTGATAGATGCTTGATAGATTCTCTGCTATTGTGTTAGAAAACTTTTGTTTTGTTCCTTGCTTAAAATGACTTCCAAATTGCGGTTCTTGAGGTGTTATGGGCCCTCCCGAATCAGAATTTGGCATCTTATCCCTTGTTTTTAGTGTTTCTGGAATTCTACGCGGTTTCTGAGCTACTGCCCAGAAAAACCCAGAATACACGGCGTGTACATTTTAGATACACGCCGTGTAGTTTTCAGGCCGTGTCATTGACCGTGTGAGAAGAACACAGTGTCGTGGGAGTAACTTCGGGAACACGCCGTGTACCAATGGTACAGGCCGTGTGAGTTTAGAGATGTGTACCCGGCCGTGTCACTACCAAAATGGGTTGGGGAAGCTCGGGTAGAACACGTCGTGTCCATAGGGAACACACCGTGTAGCCCTGTCCAGGTACCCGACCGTGTCACGAAAAACACGGGTCAGCGTGACCTACCTTTCCACATGCCGTGTTTGTTCAGAACATGCCGTGTAGTCTTTCCCAGGTACCTGGCCGTGTCACGAACAACACAGGACGGTGTCGCCTTCGCCTATGCACGTCACGCTTGTTCGGAGCACGCCGTGTAAGGTCCAGCCATGTAGATGGCCGTGTACTCAACAACACGGACCGCCAGAGCCTTGTCTAGTGCACACCGTGTTTGTTTCGAACACAACATGTAATCTCGGGTCGAGTCGGACCATGTAGGTTAGCCGTGTAAGGATACTCGGGCAGGGAAATTGTTTTCATTGTACATGTTGTGTGTGGGGGGACAACACGCCGTGTAGTTTGTAGTGTACATGACTTGTGGGGCAGGAGTACACGCCCATGTCAGTGGTTTAAGAAGACATGCCCTGTAGTTTTATACATGCCGTGTAGTCGTGTTTTTCAATCTTGTGTGTTTTTCTTTCCCTATTCCCGTTTTGTGCTCTTGTGTTCTCTGTCCTTGTTTTTCTTGATCTGAGGTGTGATTTTGATCTTTCAAAGATATGCCTCCGAGACATCCTCCGGTCATATGTCTGTCATCGGGCAGTGATCAGACGCCAGATATGGCTGATCAGGGACTTCCTGTCGATCCCATAGCCGAGACAGCCTTGACACCGGTTGTTATACCAGTTGCAGGCGCTGATGTGCAGTTCAAGGAAGGTTTCATGAGGATGATGCAGGCCTTCCAGGGAGCACCGCCTCCTGACTTGTCTATGGCAGACTTGACGTGGGTTTTCCAGCAGCAACATCCTCCCACATTCTTGGGGGAGGTAGGACCTCAGGCTGTAGAGTCATGACTAGAAGCCATGCTGACTACGTTCGAGCATCTGGAGATGCCTCCAGAGAGGCAGGTCAAGCTCGCCACCTACATGCTCCGAGACTCCACCAAGAGGTGGTGGGACATGATCTCACAGGCGGGTTAGTAGCAGGCTATGAATTGGGAGGAGTTACAGCACGTGTTTTACGACTACTTCTCCCCAGAGACCCTGAGGGCCGATCGAGCCCGGGAGTTCATGAGGTTAGAGTAGGGTACTCTATCTGTCATGGAGTATTCCTCTCGTTTCACTGAGCTGCAGCGTTTTACACCCCTTCGGGATGGGAGTGGGGTGTTCTTGGCTAGGAAGTTTGAGGATGGACTCAGGAGGGAGATTCGCTCACAGGTGAACATCTTCCAGCTGGCTTCCATTACTTCCATTGTTAACCAGGCACTGATTGCAGAGCGCAATCTGAGAGACTCTGGAGCTACAAGTCAAGGCGGTTCTGCTTCTAGAGGTAGCTTTCATTCAGATGAAAGCAAGAAGCGCCGTAGGGAGCCTACGCGCGGTGATTCGAGGAAGCGAGACGCATCATCAGGCAGCCAGGTGACATGCTACCAGTGTGGCCGAACATGGCACATGAGGCCGCAGTGCCAGAGAGACCCCGTGGAGTGCCGATCTTGCAGCAAGTTAGGTCACCTTCAGCGTTTCTGCTAGGTTTTCCCACAAGCAGCAGGTGACCGGGGTTCTTTCCATGACTCCTCGTTCAGGAGCAGCCCCGCCAGTCTCTCACCAGTTAGGGAACTGGAGTTCTTCTGGACGTTCGGGACGAGGTGGAGGTCGAGGCCGTGGCAGTCAACCACAAGTCCCTCAGCACCAACAAGGAGGTTCAGCTCAGAGTGGTCAGTCAGGGGCACAAGGCCGCGGTGCAGGCCAGTCTTTCACTGTGGAGTAGACTTATCATGAGCAGGATCCCGACCCTTCTACTGTTCGAGGTACGATTTTAGTAGCCTCAGTTTTATCTTCAGCCCTTTTCAATACTAGTGCTACGCATAGCTTTATATTTGTTTCCATTGTGGAGAGCCTTGGAATCTACATCTTTTCTTCTACCGACTCATTGACACTAGACACACCTTTGGGAATGGGTACATCTAGTGTAAGTCAGTGTAGAGAGTACGCTCTCAAGGTTGTAGGGTATCGCTTCTTATGGGATCTCTATGTCCTAGAGATGACATGATATGATGTCATCCTTGGCATGGATTTGTTGATTCCCTTTCAGGCAGTCTTCGACTGCTATCGCAGCAGAGTCAGTTTCATTTCACCAAAAGGTAAATCTTTCCTTCATAGAGGCGAATGGAACGATAGGGCGAGTCGGGTGGGACTCGAGAATCTTGGGATAGGAGGGGTGACAGCCCAGATTGCTAGTCTTTATCTGGATGACCAGGGGACTGCACAGTTGGACTTTCCTCCAGTGTTGGATCGCTTCAGGGATGTCTTTCCAAAGGACTTTTCAGGGCTGCCTCTGGAGTGTGAGGTGGAATTTTCTATTGAGCTCATGCCAGGAGCGGCACCGGTGTCCATTCCTCCCTATAGGATGGCCAAACCTGAGTTGCAGGAGCTCAAGAAGCAGTTGGAGGAGCTACAGGCTAAGGGTTTCATCCGAACCAGTACTTCTCCTTGGGGTTTTCCTGTTCTATTTGTGAAGAAGGCAGACGGTACCCTTCAGCTTTGTGTGGATTATCGAAAGATGAACTAGTTGACGGTCAAGAACCAATATCATTTGCCGATGATTGATGACCTTTTCTATCAGCTTCAAGGAGCCCGGGTGTTCTTGAAGATCGACTTGAGGTCCGGTTATCATCAGTTGCGTGTTAGACCATCAGATATACCTATGAAAGCCTTCAGGAGCAGGTATTGTCTATACGAGTATATAGTCATGCCGTTCGGCCTCACGAATGCGCCTGTAGTTTTCATAGTGCTGATGAACCGAGTGTTCCATCCTTACTTGGACTCCTTCTTCATGGTCTTCATGGATGATATCTTGGTGTACTCTCACACTCGACACGACCATGCCACACATCTTGAGATCGTTCTGAGTACACTGAGAGAGCATCAGCTTTATGCTAAACTATCGAAGTGCCATTTCTGGATGGACCGAATTCACTTCTTGGGTCACGTCATCTCAGAGGCAGGAGTATCAGTGGACCCAGAGAAAGTGAGAGATGTAGTTTCCTGGGAGTAGCCGAAGAATGTTTTTGAGGTACGGAGCTTTCTAGGGCTGGCTGGATACTACAGACGCTTCATTCAGGATTTTTCTCATCTAGCAGCACCTTTGACAGGTCTGACCAAGAAGGGGGCGAAGTTCTTATGGTTAGATTTCTATGAGTCAGCCTTTTAGGAGCTTAAAGGAAGGTTGACGTCATCACCGATACTAGTATTGCTAGAGCCAGGCAAGAGCTACACTGTTTACTGTGATGCTTCAGGTGTCGGGCTAGGAGCTATGCTTATGCAGGGAGATGGAGGCGTTGCGTACGGTTCTCGGTAATTGAGACCACATGAGAAGAACTACCCTATGCACGACCTGGAGTTGGCAGCTATTGTTCATGCCTTGCGCTTTTGGAGACACTATCTTCTGGGAGAGCACTTTGTGGTCTGCACTGACCATAAGAGTCTCAAGTATATATTCACTCAGCGTGATTTGAATCTAAGGCAGCGCAGGTGGGTTGAGTATCTACAGTCTTTCGACTTCGAGCTTGCCTATACACTGGGAAAGGGCAATGCCGTGGCAGACGCGTTGAGTAGGAGAACTCAGATTCATGCAGTTCAGGAGGTCAGTAGTGAGTGGCAACTGATGGCTCTATTCTCTGAGATGCATCTGGAGGTGCACGACAGACGGGGATAGACTTTTCTATCCTCTGTAGCTGTTACCTCCACGCTACTTGATCAGGTACGGATGAGGCAGCTATCAGACTCGGAAGGCTTAGTCCTGTGGGAGACTATGTCAGGAGAGGACCCTCTTCCTGGATGGACAGTGGGCGAGGATGAGATCTTGGATTTCCAAGGACGCGTATGGGTGCCAGCGGACATACGCGAGGAGCTTATATGGGATTTACATTCCTCTATTTGGGAAGTTCATCCTAGCGTCACCAAGATGTATCGGGACCTTCATCACCAATACTGGTGGCTAGGTATGAAGAAGGATGTTGCTGGTTTTGTCTTGAGGTGTTCTACTTGTCAGCAGGTGAAAGCAGAGCATCAACAACCATCAGGCCTTTTACTGCAGTTACCCATTCCGGAGTGGAAGTGGAACGATGTTGTGATGGACTTCGTGACCGGGTTGCCGAGGTCACCTCAGGGAAATGATGCTATTTGGGTTGTCGTCGACAGACTTACGAAGGTTGCTCACTTCTTTCCAATCAAGGAGACCTTCAGTGTCGATGATCTGGGACGACATTACATCAGAGAGATTGTGCATCTGCACGGAGTTCTGCGCTCTATTGTTTTATACAGAGATGCACGCTTCACCTCTTGGTTCTGGCAGGGATTTCGGAAGGCCTTGGGTACACAGGTACTTTAGAGTATAGCATACCATCCCCAGACTGATGGCTAGTCTGAGTGCATGATCTAGGTGCTTGAGGATATGCTCCAAGCTTGCAACCTTGACTTTGGAGGTTCTTGGGAGAAACATATTCCTCTGGTGGTGTTTTCCTACAACAACAGTTTCTAGGCAACCATCCAGATGGCGCCATATGAGGCATTGTACGGTAGGCCATGCCGATCACCCTTATGCTAGCTAGAGGCAGTAGAGGCAGCTTTGCAGGGACCTCATCTTGTTCAGGAGACTTCAGAGAAGATAGAGCTGATTCGGAAGAGGATGGCTACAGCGCAGTCTCGGCAGAAGTCTTATGCTGATCAGCGGAGACGACCTTTGGAGTTCGAGGTTGGTGATTAGGTCTTCCTACGTGTCGCACCGAGGTTGGGACACAAAAGGATTCAAAGACAGGGTAAGCTCTCACCGCGGTACGTCGGGCTGTTTGAGGTCTTGGAGAGAGTGGGTCCGGTCGCCTATCGGTTGCAGCTACCTCAGAGGTATCGGGCCATGCACGACGTCTTCCACGTCTCTCAGCTCCAACGCTACTTTTCAGACCCGTCTCACGTCTTTCAGCCCGAGGAAGTCGAGCTTGAAGTGGAAGCGTCGTTCGAGGGGCATCCTATCCAGATTGTCGATCGTAGTACGAAGGTTCTCCGCTGGTGGTCTATTCCTCTCGTACAGGTGCTATGGCAGCACAGACGAGTACAGGACGAGACCTGGGAGAGGGAGGCCGATTTTCGATCGTAGTGGCTGGAGCTGTTTAGGGTTTCTCCTTCTCCGCCTCATTAAGGAAATTTGGGGACAAATTTATTTAAGGGTGGAAGTTTGTAAGAACCCGGATCTCTTTTCAGGTATATTTTCCTTTTTCTGGAGTTTTTGAGAAAAAAATGAAATTTCTGGAAATTTCAGAAGTACATGCCATGTACTTTCTGAGTACACGCCGTGTACTCTGTTCCGGCTCGAAGCCATGTGCTGGCCGTGTCCGGGCCACACACACAGTGTGTAAGGCTGAGGTGGAGGCCGGTTATTTTGGAGTACGGAAAAATTAGAAGTACACGCCGTGTACTTTTTTTTATGAAATGGACCGGGGTCACGTCTAACCCTCACTTTCACCTTCTTCTCTAGTTTTCGGCTGCCCGAAGCGACCCGTACTGCTAGATCTTCGACAGATGACCGCCTCGTCGTCCGTTCTCCGATTCGAG
Organism: Viscum album; assembly: GCA_963277665.1. Taxonomy (NCBI): domain Eukaryota; kingdom Viridiplantae; phylum Streptophyta; class Magnoliopsida; order Santalales; family Viscaceae; genus Viscum; species Viscum album. The sequence continues at coordinate 511,873,633 of OY728140.1, forward strand.
CACGGTAAATTGCATTGGAAGCGCAGCGGTGAGTTCTTCCTTCTGATTTAGCCTTGTTTCTTGATTCCTCTTAGTTTCCAAGTTATCGTGGGATGAAAATTTTGTGCGTTTTCTTATATCTACATCGTTCTAAGGGGAATCTGTCACCGAGGTTCATGTATATCGATCTCCTAGGATCAAGGTAGGTGCTTTGTTCCTTTCTGTAGAAAGTCTTTGAGTATTTTGTGAAAATTCCACCAACACCCTTGAAAGGGGTATTGCGTGTTTCCTGTTTTGCCCTTGTTTCTTGCCTGCTTTGCTTAATTGCTTTAGTAGAGATTATTGCTTGTGATTAAAGTATTTTGTTTGTGCTCAGTTTGATTTTCCGTGCTTGTTCTGCCTGTTTGCGTTTTCCAGTTGCAATGTCTAGTCGTAGGACATTGGAACTGTTGACTTATTTTTACTGTGAGAACCTAGAGTAGCAGACCAAAGGGAGAATTGACAGAAGGGCTTCTCCAGAGTGTCTTTTAAATCACGATGCGAGACCAAGTGGAGAATTGACGGAAGGGCTTCTCCAGAAAGTCTTTTAATTACGATGCGGGCTATAGGGGGAATTGACGTTGAGTGCTTCCCCAGAGAGCCTTTAGCACGATACGAGACTATAGGGGAATTGATGGTGAGTGTTTCCCTAGAGAGTCTGTTGAATTACGTAACTGAACCAGAGGGGTGAGACTGTGTGTACCTCCTAGAGGGTTGCTAGTACTTAGAGGTTGAACCATAGGGGTTAGACTATGAGAGCTACCTAGAGGGTTACCTGTTACTTTTGTTGCTGGCTGCTTACTTTTGTGCTATGCTTGTTAGAACTGTGGAATGTAGCTGTTGTGATTTTCTGTTTACTGCTTCTTGTTTTAGTACTGCCATGTATTCATTGACTGTTAGGCGCAGATCTTTGGGTGGTTTCCTACTGGGATTGTATCTCACACCCTATTTGGGCCATGCTTTTAGGCCCAAGAAGACTATGTTTCTGCAGGTATAGATAAGGGAAAGCACCCTTCTACTTCAGGATCTTGATTGCACCGGGAGGTGGGGAGCATGGGACCGAGCCATGGATCACAATGCTGAGGAGCTTACTTTGTTTTCTTTTGCACTTGGTTTCAGTTGTATTTCAACACGTTGTTGTGTTTGATATTTTCCTTAGATACTCGTACCTGCTGCGTCTTTGTCATCGTAGTTATATATCTACATTGCTTCCGCTGTTTGGTTTATGCTGTTATGTATGTTGTTACTGCTTCCGCTGTTTATTATTGTTTTCTTACCTTGTGTACCTTATCGAATGAGGGCATAGTTTCCCCACCGACTCACCTAGGCCCTCGCTGCTGGTCGGCAGCCTCTGGCGTTCGGGGAAACGCGCTTGAGGTCATGTGGTGAACTGGGTACGGGGTACCAGTGGAGGGGCTCCGGACTCAGGACGTTACATTAATATGCTTTTTGGATTTTTTTGATAATAATGGTTTTACTTGAATAATTAAATATGATTTAAAAAAATGACTTTTATAACTTCATTATTATATTATAAATATTTTCAATTTAATGAAAGTATTTTCCAAATAGTAGATGTATATGACAAGTGAGATTATACTGTTAATATTTTTTATTTAATTTAGATACCTATTATAGGAATTCTGGAACCTAAGATATATATTTTAAAAATACTGTATTTTATTGCATTATGTTCACTTTTAATTAAATTAATTATTAAAAAATATAAAAATTTAATGAGATAAAATATATATTATATTTTTAATCATCATATCCAAATTATCTAATACGTGTAATTTAAATTTTAGTTAAAATTTTTTACCCTGGTAAAAAATATTTATATATGGTAAAAATAAATTATCTAAAAAGATACAAAATTTAATAAAAAAAGTAAAGTTCAATTATAATATAATCCAATGTTTTATACAGCGAAACCTCTATTATTTTCAACTTATGGAATCACAATCAATGAATTGTAACTTGTCATTTTATACTATTACAAAAAATCCACTACTCTCACCTATAAAAGTAGACTTCCACCACCCCTTTTAATTCACCCTAAAAGAATAATAACCCTTGAATATATACCAATTTTATAACCCATATATCCATATACATGTTTTAAATACCCTTTATCCAAGGAAAATAAAAAAATCCTCCATTTCTAAGAGGTACTCCAACTGATGTTTCAAATTCTCAACATCAGTAGTAGTCGCTTATAAACCCTTTTTTCTATATATTTATCAAAAAAAATACATAAAAAATTATAATTTAACATGATAAATTCATTTTAGAATACTTATTTTTTATTATTTGTTTGTTATTACAATTTTACACCACTCCCCTTTCCATAGGAAAAATAAAAAAATAATTTATGCATAGTGTATACAATCACCTCTATGAAGCAACATATTTAATTTTTCATAACCTACAAAGATGGAATGATAAAATGGGATATTTAATAAATAAATATGATATCTATAAAAATATTAATATTTTAAAATGAATAATAAATTACAACCTTATTTTATTTATTGGGAAAAATAAATGTTTGTTCCTGTATACGTGCCTACTTGGAGTGAAATGTTCTATACTTCATCACCATAGAAAAAGATTATTTTTAAAACATATTTCCTAAATATATATGACATTATAGGCTAGTATATTTCCTTAATATGTTTATCGAAGTATAAATAAATTAATGATAATTATAAATTAATCTATTCATATCGGTGAATTTTCCAAAAAAAGATAATCACAAATCACATTCTATTCAATTGTGATCATAGTTTATATAAGAATAAAATGTTCATGAAAGAATAATTTATATAAATTTCATAATATTTTAAAATTTATCACAATATCATTGATTGGGGTTTGATGCCACTTTTATGAAATATGTGTGACATAAACGAAATTAATAATATAAGAGGATGAAAATAAATGATAATTAACTAATGAATATATAATGAATGATAAAAATTAAATATTATAAAATATAATATAAATGAATATTGTTATAAAATTGTTTACTACTATTTTTTTTATTTCTTACACTAGAGTTGAAAGAGAATTCATGGATTTTGGGAGTATAAAGGTATGAGTTTCTCATCTCAACATTCTTCCTTTGAGATATATATCATATTTATCACATTTTATGGCTTATATACTATCCTGTTGAGGATTTTCATCTTAAATTTCATCATGCATATAGGGTTTATAGATCCTATTAATGTTTTATCTTTCAGGATGATTTTAAATTTTTTCCAAATCCCTATGGGTATTTCTAAACCAAATTTCCATTCATTAATTTATAACAATTCTTATTGATCTCCATTATTATAATTTGGGTTTATTATACCTTATGATTTTATTATTTTTTATTTCCTCCTAACATTCTATGGATTTCTATTTCATTATCAGAACTCATTTATGAAGGGTTTTAACCTAAATCTGTAATCCCTGATAGACATCTTTATTCCTAAAACTGTGAAATTATAATGAATAATTTGAATCCTCTTTATGATTATTTACCCTCTATATCCCTATTATTTAATTCAACAAATTATTTTCCCTCTTAATTTTTAAATATAATTTGTATTATCTCTTTTGATATTTTTATTTCTATTCAAATATTTTCAAAAGAAATGTTTATTATCCATTTTAAGATGTTAGTTAAAATTGTGGTATTTTAAAAACATTTCAAATGTATTTTCATTCCACAATTATATATTTTATCATTCAATAAAAATTTATTCTAAAAAACATATATATGTCTTCTTAAAGGCTCTTATATTTCATATTTTTTTAAAATAAAAATTTTTCAACAAAATCACACCACCTTCTGAAAAATGACTTTTCAATGTGACATATAACTTCATCAATTATTAAAATTTTAAAAACATTTTCAAAATAAGATATTTTTGTTGGTTATTTTTCAGTTTTCCTCATTATCTAAAAAGTTTTATTTTAATATAAATTATTAATAACCCAATATATCTTCATATAATATTTTTGTTTTTGTTGATTAAAATCATGGTATCAAATGATCTAATTCTTAATCCTACCTTATATAGTACCATTTTATGTGTTCTTATGGTAAATTGTTTTATTATATATTCCAAAAAACTTTATACTTCTTATGTTATACCAATAATATGTTTTTATTCCACCATCCTTATTTTTTCACTAGATAGCTTATAAACCTTTTACATGATTTTTTTCATGAATCCTATCTCCATTCCTATGGTAAATTGCATAATGTTTATATTATTATTTTTTCATATTCTCTTATAATTTATGTGTATGGTTATAATTATTTTATGTGTGGACTCAAAATAATATATACCTATAGTTCATCAAGTAAGGTAATGTTTCATAAAATAAATGGGAGGAGGTGAACCCAAACCACTATGGAACTATGTTCTTTAAGTGAAGTTGGGGAAAATAATTATGCAACCCTCCAATGCATCAAATAATGACAGAAATATCATAGGATTTCATGTTAGGGTTTGGAGAGATAACCCAATACCCTATGGGTCACTTTCCAATGTGTGTGTGCGATTGTGTAGTGAACCCAATCTATTATGGGATTATGTGAACTATATGCTTATGGTCATGGAAGTTAGTAATATAAAGTAAAATTATTTTTGATCCTTGTTTTTGTGTAATAATATTACATTTCACCGTTTTCTCATTATATAATAACTCATGTCTTATTTTATGCCCATATCCTTGTGTGTTAATTTATTTTTGTTCATCTATGTTTGTTTGGGTATGATTTTTAAATATTATATTCAAAGACATTGATTATTCTCTTATATTACATGCTTATCAAATGATCACTTGAGTTTTAAATTGATATCTCTTATGTTCTATATTATTTGTCACTTTATCTCACACTTTTATTATGTTTCTATTCCATAGGCTGTGAATATTAGTATAATATTTGATAATTCTTGAGTAGTGTGTTTATATAAGAATATTTACAGGTGTTGAAAAATATGTTTTCGTGTATCTTCTTTTAAAATACACTAAAACATATGGTTTCATGATTATTAGACGATATTGGGATGTAATATTTATTTAATAAGAAATATATTATTTTTTTATTGATTCATATCTCAAGGACATGAATTTAGTTGTAATGAATATAATTTTATCTCTAGATATGATAATCTAGGTCTAGGGAAACATAGGATCTATAATGGACAATTTATAAGGTGTTTAATTAAGGTATATGGATTACATTTGAGAAAAACTAAACCTGCACTCATAGATCTAGTGCAAAAAACATAATATTTATAAACCAGATTTAATACCAACTGAAGAGACCTTTAATTAAACATATATAATTACAATATCATTAAAAAAACTATGTTTCTAACATAACCAATACCTTTTAGGTTTAGAGTATTAGAGAATTTGGAAATTATTTTAATGAAAAAATTTATATCATTAACATTAAATTTTTATTTATTCCACTATATGAGGGATTTCTTATTTTATAATAAGAGTTCAATATCTCCCACAAAAATCAACACACATGATACCCATCTTGAAAAAACCTACATGATAATATTCTTATGAAACACTAGTAATATAATGGAAATGAAGGTGTACCGAAAATTCTATCTAAGGAAAAGTATAAGTGATATCAATGTAATATTACAAGTGTGCATAAGATATTCATGTTGACATGGGAACATATATAAGGTACATTAACATATTATATGGAATTCAAACCCAATGAAATTTTTATCATAGGTCATGAGTCATAATATAACTATTTTAGAATAATGGAGAAAACATAATAGTATTATGGCTTTATAAGAAGGTGGAAATTGTATAAAATGTTACATAACAATAATAAGTAAAGGTTCACATCTAGGACACCATAACATAGTACCCAGAGTTTCATTTTGGATTGGGATTACTATTAAATCTCTTAAATGTCATATCAAGATGTGTAAAATATTATCCAATGCTTTAGGGTGGATATAAAATTCTTGAATTACCCTTCAAATCATAACATATACATGTGTAAGTCTATCATATATGAAAACATTCATTATTTCATCAAAGCATAATTAACTCGAGAATGAAATTACTTTCATGAAAATTTCCACTGACATGATAATGGTCCATCCCAAATATGAAGATATATTGAATAAATATATCATAACCCCAATGAATCATAAGAATCATTACATGATGCTGACATATATAAAACAAAACTTATAAAAAATGGGTTACTTTACACTTTTAGATGTTATCACATTAGAGAATATCCTAAATTGAACCATTTGAAAACATAAGTTTAATATATCAAAAGGAAAGCATGATAAATTAATTTATATATTAGTAAATGAAACATAACTCTAAAAGAGATATACATTTTAGAGTTTGAGATTAAATTGGAATAAAACATATAAAAAATGCATAAATATTTTGTCATGTGATTTATAAAAGCATAATACTTACTTTAAAATTTTATTTCAAGATATTGAAAAGAGAAAATAGAAAAAATAAACAATAAAATATTTCTAAATTATAAAACATTTATAATAATATAGTTTTTTTATAACAAATGTGGATTTAATGATAAAAATATTAATATGTGGAATAGAATCCATTTATTTATTAATATTTATTTTTTAAAAAAATTCAAAAAAAGGAATATGAATAAAATTGGAAAACCATAAAAACATAAGGATAAAAATTCATTATGGAAATATGTTATAAAAAATGAAAATTCTTTCATGATTAAAATGATAAAATTGAATTCTTTTCATACCTTGGTAAAGAATTTATAAAATGACCTATGTAGAAAAACATTAAGAAAGATAATTTAAAATTTTTATAAAGTATATTTCCATAAAAAATAACCTTATGGAATAATTTATGTATAAATATAAACATTAATAAAATAATATAAATAATATTGAAGTGGGGGAAAATCACTCCCAACCAAATAAAAGAGATACAGTTAGTTCTACTATTGAGAACATTTTCAATTTATTTAAAACCCAAGGGGAAGTGGAGGGATAAGAAGACATGTAAACTCAAAAGTGACTAGCTTATATGAAATTGGACATGATTAAAAAAAATATGACTTTCTTAACTAGGAATATAGTCCTAAATAATTGTGGAATATAAGTTTTATTAGAAGGGAAGCCCTTATAGATCTTTCAGTATTCAGATCAAATGTTTTTAAAAGAAAGAACATGAAATGGAACATAAATATTATGAATATTAAGATAATGATAATATATTATTTCAAGGCTTGTATACATAAATTATATAAAAGAAATTAACTACATAATATTTAATAGGTGTTAAGGAATGTTATTTGAAAAAGGATACCCTTGCAGATATTGTAATTTTTTACGTATGAATCCTTTGTAAAGATGTTTCTAAGAGTTAAATATAAATCCATTGAAAAGATATAGTGAGAAAAATATAATTTAATCCTAGAGAGGAACAATCTAAACATAAAAGTATTGTGTTTTTAATCACCATGAATCCTCATTAAGGATACTTTATTTTTCTTATTATATGTAAAATATTCAGTTCACCGAAAGGAGGTAGAGACAGTAAACACTTCAACCATTGATTGATCAGTTGGGAAAAAATTCCCTGGGGCTAGTCAATTTGGTGGTAGTTGTATTGTAATGGAGTTGTGTGGTTGGATGAATAGTGATGCACTATGTTTCTTGGATACTTAAAACAATGATGATTATTTCCATAGTATATTCGAAATTAAAATTTGTAATTGATGTGTACCCAATATTATTGGATGTTTTTGAAATAGGAAGACATACTAGAATTGATTATATATATATTGAGTCAATCAACATACTAATTTGGGTAATGTAATTTAACCAAATCACATATTATGTGTGATCCATGTAAATGAACAGTCAGATGTTTTAAGTATTATACTAATAAGGATGTATTTTTTTAATTCTCTCGTAGATATATGATAAAGATATAAATATCATAAATAGAAGTATTCATTACCTTTAGAACAATTTTTCGCTTTCCTTTTTGGTATGCATGTGTGTATTTATGTTAGATATATAGTTTTTTATGATTTATGGTGTTAATTAATTCAATTGTTTTGGAGCTCTAAGTCAGGGAGACTTTAGGATATCTACAGTGCATTCAATCTTGATGTTGAATTTATGCGGATGTAAGATTCTTCATATGCACTACTAAAAAATAGGCATCGAACAGTCTTATCCATTATCGACTCTAGAAAAAATCATTGATAATGGTGCCCTTAATTAGTGGTAAAACAAGCCCTGATAAAGGGTACCTTTTATCAGAGTTTTTTAGCGCTGATAAACAACAACATTTAAGAGATTTTTTAGGGATGATAAAGGGTACCCTTTATAAGTGATTTAATTTTAGTCTCCAGAAAGGGATCCTTTTCAATGATTCTTTAACATTGATAATGGTCTGAAAGAAATTAAATAATTAAATAAGTAAAATTAAAAATGGGTTTGTGAAACAAATATTAAAAAAATTATTAATTAAATAATTATTCCAAAAAATTAATGAATTAATTGTACTATATATAAATTATAAAGAATTATAAATAATATATATTAAATATATATATATATAAAATGGAATTTAATCAACTAAAAATTATAAAAAAGTAAATTGAGAAAAATGTTTAACATTTAATTAATTAAATAATTATTGATAATGTTAATAAATATTGTATTATATATATATATATATGATTTAATGTAAATATTATTTATATAATACAAAGTATTTATGAATTACATTAAATAATAATATATTTAGTGAATAATTCTATATAATTAAATATTAATTGTAATTAAAAATTCTGACTAATTGCATGGTGTAATGGATATAATTAAATATCACTTGATTTTTCAATTTCACATAGATCAAACGAGTCTTATATTGGATTTACATATATGTATTAAATTCATTTTTATATTCAACACACACACATAAATATTTTTCATTAATTTAATCAACTTCTATAATTATTATATATATACACCAAGTTTTAATATTTTCAATATAAATTCATCTTTATTTCAATATATGTATCAATATTTTTATAATAAATTATATTTAATTAATAAAACATATTCATTTTTTCAATATTGTTAAAGTGTACACGTGTATAATTTTTCAATTTCACTCATTTTGAACATGTTTCACATAAGATTAAATATTCATTAATAATTTTTGAATAACATTTGTAAAGAAATATTTATAGATTAATGAGTTTGTAAATGTATATTTACTATTTTCATACATTTACATATTTATAATTATAAATAAATATTTTTTATTTTTTTAAAAAAATTATTTATATTATTATAAATAAATAATTAAATATATTTAAATAATTATAAAATTATAATAAATTTAGTTAAATAATGATTATATATTATATATTTTTATTTATATAAACTTAATATATATATATATATATAATGATATAAATATTATTTTTTTAAATGTGTTTATATAATTATAAATAATTAATTATATATTTAAATAATTATAAAATGATAAAAAATAAATTTAAATAAATAATATATTAATATTAATTAAATTTATATATATTTAATAAAAATTAATATATTAAAAATTATTATTTATAATTAGAATTATAAATCTTGTATCAACGCTGAAGTAATAAGCGATGAAAAAAAATTTTATTGGCGCTTTTTAGTGTTGATAATAGTGTCTTGATATATTTAAATAAATCTAACCATTTGCGAACTTTTCACGATATCTGATGCTTTCCATGGAAGTTAACCTCTGCCAAAACTCCTCCTCAGTGAATCCAAGCTTGAATCAAGGATCAAACACTTTCAAGGCTCAAATCCAAGGCTTGATCCATTAAATTATCGAACGAATCCAAGGATTGAATATTTTCCTAATATTTAATATTTATACTTTCTATTGGATGATTCAAAGCACCAATCCAAGGAATCTTATATTCTCCTCCTCGATAGGACTCATTGTTTTCTTGTTTGGATATATCTATTTTAATTTTTTTAATCATCATTCGTTATTTATTGCCACCATATCCATGTGGTCAACAATGTTTATTATAGATGTTTGGTTGAAAGGAGATAGGGCTATAATTCCTCGAAACTCTCCCACCCTCACCTCTTACTGATTTTGTGGAACCCACCCAACCCAACTCTACTGACTCTTGCTTCATGATATCGTTGACTCCTTAAAATTTTTAATAATTTTAAAATATTAAAAATCTCATCTTCATGATTCCCTCCAACACATGATTTACTCCCACCTCAAGTTAACACTCCTTCTAGCATAGATGACCACACCCTCCCTTCTTTACATAGAAAATAGCGAATAATAAATTCTATTCCTATTAGAATCGACCATAAGGTATATCGAATGAATGACATGTACAAGCCCACCCCACTTGGCGCATATCAATATAATGATATATATAAACAATGGTAAATTTATAATTTAATTATATTTACATACACACATAGACCAACACACATGTTTATAAATATAAATATATTTATGTATGTTAATATATATATGTGTGTTTATATAATATATATATATGTGTGTTTATAATATATATATATATATATGTGTGTGTGTGTGTGTGTTTGAATTTATATATTTTGACAATTTTTTTTAATGGATAAAAAAATTTAAATATATAAATATGTAAAATATTTATATATTTATATGTATTGATTTTAAAAAATATAGATATAAAGAAATAAAGATATATATTTTTATTAAATATTAAATATTTATATATTAGACACACACACACACACACAAGCAGATGTATATATTAAAAAATACAAATACACATATATATATATATATAATATAGATATATATTATACATGTAAATTATGAAAAAATATAAAATATAAAAATAATAATATATATTATACTATACAAATATATATTATACAAATATATTATATAAATATATTATGAAAATATACTATATAAATATATTATACAATTATTTTATAAAAATATATATTATACAAATATGTTATAAAAATATATTATATAAGTTTATATGTATGTAATTAAAAAATACAAATTTGTTATATATTTATGTATATTATATTAATTTGTAGACAAATATATGTGAATTATTAATAATTTATATATTATTCAAATATTTTATGAAAATAAATATATTATACAAACAAAATATATATTATACTACCAAAATATATTAAATAAAAATATATATTATTCAAATAATGAAATATATTACACAAATTAATATATATATATATACTGTACAATACAAAAATATATATTATAAAAATATATATTACAAAAGTATATTATATAAAAATATTATAGAAATATTTCAATAGTGTTCATTCAATACATTTTTATATCTTCATATAGATCCAATGATATTTAATTATTCTTAGTTATCATATTTTGGTATCTTACTACTCTTTAATTGCCTATATTATACTTTTCATGGTTATAGTATTTAAGGACTTGATGAGTCATTTTACCAGAGGTAGGACTAGTCGTCATTAGAAGATTGAAAGTATTAAAATTTGTATTTCTCATATATATATAGAATACATAAAGGCCCTAAAGATTCAAATATCACCACATATCCCTACCAAGAACCCTTGAATATTGAAAAATAATGTTGATGCCCCCCCAAATATCACCTTCAATAGTCCATGAGTTTATAACTTTTAAAAATGGTGTAATTCTCACAAATGGGTGGCATTACCCATTTTAGAGATTAAAATGGAGTATAACTATCATCCTCATCAAAATCATCTCTTGAATAGTAATTTTTTGCAATTTTATACTCAATATTCATACACCACCTCTTTTAGGTTTCTTTTACTACTCTGAGTATTATTCATCCCATGAATGAATACTGATTAGATTATTTCAAGAAATATAGATGCATGTCCACAGGAGATGGGTGATGTGTGTCAAACAAAAAATGCAATGATAAATGTCTATGAGATGAGTTTTTGAGGATGAAATTTGTCAATAAAATTCACCATTGAATTAATTTAGAGGATAAATCCTACCACAGTGGATTAATTCTTTTCTTGAATTATATTACTGATTTTCATCCAAGTGTACTGAAATTCATTGAAATAATTAAATGTTGGGTTTCCATTATTATAAATATCTATAACTATTACTTATGATAATGAATAACTTAGGCGTATTTAGTTATTAATTGTACAAAAGTTTTATTTTATGAATCCAATAGGATGGATATAAATCAAATATGGATTCACACTATTCAATTAACAAAATATTATGAAGATGTAGTTAAAGACTTCATGAAGTCTTCAATAAAGCATGTATACAACCCTTCTCAATTCTTTTTATGTGTTTATTTTGAAGTTATTCAAGATAAATCAATTCGTAATGTTGGAAAGTACATTGAATTTGTCATATAATAGAAAATAGATTTAAATATTTCACTAAAAACGAGAAAAAAATGATTTTTTGCACCAATAGGGGAGATATGGTGGTTTATGGATCATTTTATAGGAATACTAGTGTAATTGATGATAAATATCACCTAGAAGAAATGAAAATGAAAATGGAATATAATTATCTTGATTTTTCAAAGTTGTTTGAGAATTTAAATAGATATTCTAAGAGACTTTTGTATACCAATTCAACTAAATAAACAACATTTCCAGTTGTATTAAAGTTATATAATTTTAAAGGTGGTAGCCGATAGAGTGACACAAGATTTACAAAACTTCTTGGTCTCTTGAATTATATGCTACCTGATGAAAATGAACTACCATGTTGAACATATGATATTGTTCAAATGACATATTCAATGGGAATTTTCTATAAGAAATACATGTCTGAGAAAATTATTTTATATATTTTCTCAAGGACCATGAATCACTCATAAAATTTCCTATGTGTAGAACATATTGATATAAGAAAAATGAGTAATATAATTTGAAATCTGTATTGTAATCTCTTATCATTACGTGGGTTAGAATAAAAAATGGATTTTAGTAAACCATGAGACAATTGACATGGATTGAAAATACAATAATTAATGATATGAACATACACAATACATCAAATTCTCCCCAGTGGAAGAAGATGGAGTATGAGTATTCTGAATATGGAAATGATCCAATAAACATTTATCTTGTGTTATTTATAAATGAAGTAAATATTTTGGTGCAAAGAGTATTACTCAAAGTACATGCCATGACATGTATGTAAATTATTAATTTCTTCCATGATTATGCATGAAGTGAAAATTTATTATATAGTCTCTTTTATATTTGGACCAAAGAAACCTGGTAATGTTATTGATGTCTATTTGGAACAAATGATTTATTATCTAAACTTTATGTGGGATAAAGGTGTTATAATGTATGATGCTCATAGAAGTGATTAATTTACATTGATTCCCATGTTGTATGGGATGATAATTCACATCCCTTCTTATTGAAATTTATCATGCTATATAATTAAAGGAATGTTGGGGTGTCTCATTTGTGAAAAATATACACACTCAGTTTGATTGAAATATTACTCAAAGACTGTGTTTTTTAGACATCCAAATGTTTTACCATAATGACTTAAATAATGATCCATGACAACATCATTTCATGATAATATCATAAAATTTACAACACCATCTACAATATTAGGTGATCAATAGTTTTATATAGTAAAAGAGATTGAAAATATTTTTGCTAAACCAATTTTAAAAAACCTTATAAAATCATGTTTTAAAAAGAGAGGAAATATATTTGAATTAACGTATTGTAATTTTTTGTATATTATATATTTTCTTTATTTCATGCATAGAGAAATAAATGTATTTTATAGTCTTATTGAAACATTAATAAAGGTTCTTAAAATAACAAAAGATATAATCAAGGCTTAGTTGGACACAATTGACTTGGGAATTAGGTAAGTGTAGGAACTAATGAAAGGTAAAGGGTGGAATTTTCTTCATGAAGTAAGTTACAATCTCTCTAGATAGAAAATATTGATTTTTTTTCTTAATAGTATAATAGTTCTAGGGTGGTATTCATCAAATATCTAAAATGTCATTTCATTGACTTATTTGATGTTATAAGAACAAAAATCATACAAATGTCATTTTTTGATGAATGATTTGATGTTGTTTCTTTTATTTATGTTCTACCTCAAAATGTGTGAAATGAATTAACTAGGCTCTACATATTTTTCAAATTCATATGTTGTAAAGTTATAGACCCAATGAAGTTTCCAGCCATGAATTAGGAAGTTCAAGTGATATTATTTGAATTAGAGATGTTTTTCCTTCCATAATTCTTTGGTCTAATGGTACACCCAATGGTTCAATTAGTTAGAGAGTTTCAACTATTTGTTCATGTACATTATATATGGATGTACCCCATTAAATAGTATATGATGGTTTTGAAAGGGTATTTCAAGAATCGAAGTCATCAAGAAGGTTTTTTTGTAGAATGATATTTTGTTGCATAATATAATAAATTTTGTACCAATTAACTATCGGAGGATAGAATCATCGATCTCCCAAAGTTTCATTACAATGGACGAATTTTAGGAAAAGGGATTTTTGGAAGAGATGTTGATACAATTAGCTTAATGGATTAGGATAAGGAAAACCTTTGTAATTTACATAATTTTGAAGATGTTAATCCATATAATGAATCCCACAAAAAATTATTAGATATTTGAATCCATCAAGGGTTGAAGGATGGATATCAAATAAACATATCCAACTTTTTATAGGATGGTTATGAGATAAAATATATATGTATTTATATAAATATATAAATTCAATTATCTAATAACATCAATGGTTATCTAGGGGACTCATTGGAAATTTCATATAATACACTAGTTTTGTAATTAATGGTTATATGTTCTATTCCAAATAACATGATGACTGCAGTACGATGGAGAACAGTGGTGTTATGCTTGTGGTGGAAGTGATGAACATATCTAGTTTGAGGGATTGAAGTCTAATTTATGAAATATGTCATATTATGTAATTATAAAATTGATATATGAGTTGGATTATAAAACATTTCAAGAACCTATTTTTTGTTGTAAATTGGTTGAAAATACATGTGTACTAAATATTGATAAAATGAGATTCATGAAGGTGAATTTCAATGTGGAAAGGGAAAAATAAATCCATTCATAATAGAATCAAAATTGGTGAAAATATTTTATGTCTCAAATCTAGAAAATATAAATTGGTCCATTGTCTTCCTTATGACTAAAACAAATGCCGAGTCAGCTGAAAATTCAGTCAAGGTTGTCCCTTTCATTTGTAGATCACAATAATTTAATTCTGGTCCCAATAAAGATAGTGTCTTGTACATTAGAGAGTACCATAGAAGGGATTTTTAATTCTTGATAGAGGAACCAAATCCTGATATCCTTCTAAAATGAAAGAGTTTTCAATGTGAAGGTAAAACTTTTTTTAAATACACTATGTTTTTCACATAATATTATATTTTCAATATTGTATAAAAATATTCTAAATTAAATGTTTTATTACTCATGCAAACAATGTCTTCTAAACATGATGATGTCACCAATCCCTCATAAGAACAAACTATAATGAATTAAACCCTCTGGGAATATGTACATGTAATTTTATGATATATGTTTTCTATTTTACCCAAATATTATATAATAAAACAGTTATTTAATTTTAATTATTCAGTGAAGAGATTTTTTATTTTAGAATTTTTATATCCATCATTATTTACTTTCTACACCACAACTTCAATAAACCTCTTCTCTCTCAAATATTTTTCACCTCTATAATGTTGGTATTAACCAATTTCCATCATATTCTATCCACTGCCTCTGTTAGAAGAGAAACAATGATAGCTCTTCTCAATCAAATAGATAATCATGATGTTCTCACAATAAAATATATGCGTATAGAATTAATTTATAATTTAATATTTTTTTTAATTTATTTATTCTTATTATTAGTCACATAAGAATTATTTTCTTATATAGGTTGATTCTTTTGTTCGAGTAGGGATGGTCGTTACATCTTTCATGCCTTTCTATACCAAAACATCAACACACATTTTCTCCCTAAAACTATTTTCACCCCTATAGTGTAGTAATTTATAACATTACATCAATTTCTATCCACTTCTCAATCACTGTGGTAGTCTTGGTGTTTCCACAGTAAAATCATTGTCCATTTAATTAATGAATTTTTTATATTTATGATCACTTTATTTATTTTAGTATTAAGCATATAATAACTGTTTTCATATAATTGTAGATTCTTTTTTTCAGGTTGGGGTGGTTTGTTATAAGATGATCATGCTCTTGAGAGATTAGACTTAGTCCTTCCAACTGAGATAATGAAAATAAAGAATTGTGTCAATAATGGATAAAAAAATCATGAAAATGTGAATTAATAATACAAATTTAATAAATTTTACCATCATTTCATCTAATATATGTATGTTCATTTCATTATCTATTTTATTTAATACTTATTTAGTTTTTTCACATATCTTTTGTGAAGTCATATTTTCCATTAAATTTTCTACAACAAGATCTGAAATAGATAAAATGAAACATTCTCCCACTGTTACCATGATTTCCATTATATTTCATTGTTTAACTTCAAACAAAACATATTGTATTGATTTTCATAGCTAAAAACACTTTCAAATTGAAATTCATAGGATTATAGGAATATAATGTTCCCATTTTGGTGACTTATCATGATATAATGGGAATATGATCTTCCTCTACTCTTCTGGATTTCAACAACAACTAGGTTTTTCAGCTAAGAATGTTGATTCAATATGGAGTGTTGGTAGTTTAACAATGAAACTTACAAAACATATTTTTAGCATATGTAGTTACAATTTTCTTGAGACTTTGGGATGTGTAGGGACAATCAGAAACTCAATACGACACATGATGTGACCGTTATTATGCCATGTTCTTATCTTCATTTAAAATAGATGCTAATTTTTGTAAAAAATAATAATTACATACTCAAAACCAATAAAACATAATTATATTGTTTTGAAACAATAAAAAAATGATCTATAAGTCATCTATGATGTATAGGAATTAGCTTCATCTCAATCCTGTAAATGATGTACCTAGTATGAATCAAAGTGTCTATAATCAATTTAAAATTGTGATTTTAGTTCAAAAAGTGTCACTCATTATAAAATGATTAAACATGATTTGATATTCAATATAATTTTGGCTGTTAATTCATATATAAATTGTGATTTTTAAGAATTAGTCTCATGAAAAATAGATACACGACTTGATAGGTATGATCCAAAGTTCATGTTTCCTTTTTAAAATGACATTTTAATAAAATAAAATACATGTGACATACTCAAAATAGAGATTTTTATTTTATTTTTTTGATACTTTTGAAAAAATATCAACAATTTGTTTGAGACATGTATCAATCAGTCTCACATCAACCCGACAGACTGTATGACTAGTACGACACCAAGTGTGTCTTTTTATTTAAAATTGACATCCATTTTAGTAAAAAAGGAAAAATAACCTACTCAAAACTGATAAAAAACATATTTATTGATTTGAAAAATTATTTATATGATCTATATGTTATTTTTGATGTGTGGGAATCAAACACACATTAATCAAATACATTATGTTCTTAGTATAACCAAAAGTGTTCATTATCAGTTTAAAAGAGATATTTTAGTCCAAAAAAGTGTCACTTATTAAAAACCAACAAAATACGCATACATATTAATTATAATTACGTAAATTGATTCATAAATAATTTGTGATATATAAGAATTAGTCTCACATCATGTTGGTGTACAATGTGATTGGTATGAATCAAAGTGTGTGTTTCCAGTTTAAAATGACATTTTAGTATAAAAGTCAAGTGACATACCCAAAACATGGAAAAAAAATTCTTATTGTTTTTATGAATTAGGTAAAAATAAATAAGATAATTTGGACATGTAGGAATCAACCAAACCTCACTACGACACACAGTGTGACTGTTATGACTCCAATTGTGTCTTTTTATTTAAAATTGACATCTATTTTAGTAAAAAAGGACAACATATCTACTCAAAACTGAGAAAAAAAAATTCATAATGTAATGATAATTTTGGTAAATTATAAATACTTCATTTTTATTTTTAGGTGTCATCCTCACCCAAATTCTATACATAAGTTCTTGGTATGACCCAATGTGTCTGTTATTAATTTAAAATCGGCATTTAAGTTCAAAAGGTTTCACTAAAAGAAAACCTAGAAGACACACTAATCATTTCATGATAATTTATAAAATTGATTCTTAAGTCATTTTTGGCATGTAGGAATCATTCTCACATCAAACTGATACTGGATGTGATCAGTATGAGTTAAAGTGAATTCTTTCACTTTAAAATGATATTTTAGAAAAAAGAAAAGTTACATACTCAAAACCAAGAAAAATCATTAATATTGTTTTGAATACATATTAAAATTTTCCACATGTCATTTTATACATGTATAAATTAGATGAACCTCATTCTGATGCATGGTATGACCGGTGTGACTACAAGTGTGTATTTTTATTTGTAATTGACATCATTTTTTTAAAAAAGAAAACTAACCTACATAATTATGAGAAAAAACATTTTTTTTAATTTTATGAAAATGATACATAATTCAATTATGATTCATATGAATCTACTTCACCTCTATAAGATACATGATGTTCCCTGTATGACTCAATGTGTCCATTATCAGCATAAAATTGATATTTAGGTTCAAAAAATTTCACTCACTGAACCCCATGAAAACATGTTAATATTTTCTTGATAATATTTTAAAATGACTCATATATCATTTATTATGTATAGTAATTATTATCACATCAAACAGACACATGATGTGACCGGTATGAGTCAATATGCATGGTTCCAGTATAAAATGACATTTTAGTAAAAAACATGTGATGTAATAAAAAACTAAGATAACAAATTTGTATTGTTTTGATTATTTTTTAAATCTATCCATATGTTATTTGAGACATTTTATAATTATCCACTCCTCAATCCACTTCCTAGTGTGACAGGTATGACTTCAACTATTCATTTTTATCTAAACTTGTCATTAATTTTAGTAAAATTGACAACTGACCTAATCAAAACTGAATAGAAAAATTTGGATTGTTTTAATACATTAGAAATAATCTCTTAAAGTCATATGTGATGTCTAGTAATTAAACTTATATAAATCAGATACACAATGTGGAAAATATGACCCAATATGTCCATTATCTATATAAAATAAATATTTTACTAAAAAAGTGTCAGTCACTAAAAATAGAGAAAATGGTCTCAAACATTATTTATAATTTAGTAAAATGATTTATAATTCATTTTTTATAGGTATGAATCATTATCACATACAATTAACACATGATGTGGCCAATATGAGTTAATGTTCATGTTTCCAGTTTAAAATTACATTTCAGTAAATAAAGAATTAGTGTACTAAAAACCGAGAAAACACATTAAGATTGTTTTGATACTTTACGAAAATATCCATAAGTTAATTAATATTTTTAGAAATCATCTCAAACTATATATAATTCATGGTGTGAATGGTATGACTCCAATTATGGCTTCTCAATATATAAGTGTCATTTTAGTTTAAAATGTGCATTCCATCGCCAAAACTAAGAAGACGAGCGTAGATTTTTTTCTCATCATTATATCTAATATTAATTAATAGATTTACCTATTTTTTTGTCTTTTAATAATTTATATTATAATGGTCCAGTTAGGGGAAATGAATAAACCAAAACCTTTCTAAATGTGCATGGGGAGGCTTGAAACCGAGACCTCCCAAACACCACCACAAGATGCATTAACTGGGATACACCCATGTGGATTTATCTTATACTTATTTAATTAAAATTAATTGAGAAAATTATTTAATAAGAATAATAAATGGTGTAAAATTTAATAATCAACCAAAACTCAATCTGATACAGATCCTGGTATGACTCACTATTTAGTTTAAAAGATTAACTTTATATTAATTTAAACAAGGTGTATATAATATATTAATTTATTGTCTTTATATTATGAAAATAATGTCTATATGCATACCATTACAATGAATGTATCATGTTCAATAGTCAAATCAATTAAGTGAAATTCACCATTATAGACGATGTTTGAGTATTGACTTTATTTTCAACGTTGTTAAAGAGTTTTGTGGTGATGGTTACTACTATCATTAATTATACTAGAAATTTCCTTTAAAATTTGGAAAATATAATATTTATTATTCAATAAATATCCCATGTAAAGGTAATTCCATAAACCATATGGAAATTTATTAATTGTTGATGGTTCAGGATGGTCTCTAAATTCGAAGTTGGGTTTGAAGAATGAAATGAATTTTGGAAAAAGGATAGGGAATAAATATTCCAGATTCATAATTACTTGTGAGAACTATGGTTATAGGGGTGTCTCAAGAATGATTGTTTTTTCCTTAGTTTAATTTAGATATTAATATAATATGATAGTTACATCTATTTTACTTCAATAGAAAATAATATCCAGTTACTATTAAGATTCAATGCTCTTGTGAAATCATGGTTTCCTAATTTCAGTGAATCATTCCAATCCATGATTGAGTAATTGTTGATGGATAACTATGTATCCACAAGATATGTAATTTTAAATGTGAATGATGATGATGATGCTCTTGAAGTTTACTGAAAGGGTAATGTGAATATCTGGATTCTAATTGGTAACAAACTTAAATTGGATAGAGTGAAACATATCCTAGGTTTATGAAAACAAATGATATATTTTTATGAATAAGGATATATAATGACCCTTGTTAATTTTTTATTGAATATTATATAAGTATCGATGTTTGTGGTAACATGAGTTAAGTATAGTACATCATAAATAAATAAAATTAGATATATGTTTGATTAATGGATCTAAAAAAAATCAATCCATATGTTATGGTAAAATATATTTTTTTCATCATAGTAGGATGAAAATTATGGTATTTATAGAATTTTTTTAATATTAATCCTAATAATTTCAGAACTAGTTAGAGTTACATACTCGAAAAATTGATTAATTATTTGTTTAATTTGAGTGGATGGAAACCTCTCTAACGAGATCTTGATCTTATTAATTTTTATATTTTTGGACAAACCTCCCCCATTAAATATCATAGAGGTTATTTATATAATATTAAATTTATTTATGAGGTAATTAGAAAGGTGTTTGTGTATTTATAATGAAGAAGTTGGAAGTTCTCTTCATTTTCCCTTAATGAAAAATCTTGTTCCAAATAGTTAATAAATGGGATGAAATTCCATAGGTAATATATTGGTGGTGGAAACATCAAAAGGTAAATCAATAACTAATACTGGAAGTATAGAATATGAATTTTAGAAAACATTAATAGGAAACCAGATCAACCTGATGTGTCTATAGAGGGGTTCATATTCAGAGGCCGATAACTAATGTTGTGGTCTAACAAACTCAAAAAAATTCATCATCTAAATATCTTCAAAAATCAATAAAATATTCACATATTTTTTAAGGATAGTGGGAATCTCAAGAAAATTACCCAAATTTTATTCTTTGGGGAAAATCATGTTGATAACTTCAGTTTTAGACTCTATTATGAAACCCACCAGAAGATCTTCCAAGAAAAAAGATATATTTATTAAGAGGGTCTTATAAAAATACTAAAACATGATAATGGTAAATTTTATTTAAAATAAATAAATATCCATGTTCATGTTGTTCTATATGGTAACCCCATATATACAGTCATTCTAATGAGTTTAGGAAATGGGAGAATTTATATGAATACCCTGACATCAAAAAATGTAACAAATTTTTCAATGTCTACAAACGAGTGAGGAAGATTTATAGAAGATAATACTGAAAATTATATAACACTAAATTATGTTATACTAGAAAGAACAGAATAAAATATTGAGTTGTTGAGGTCTTCTAGAGTTATAAGACTTGTAAATGGGTTCAATCATTGCATTCACTATCTACTTGAAATGTATATATGATAACCTAAAAGCATGGAATAATTGGTATAACTCAATTATATCGGTTGTTATCTATGGAATAACAAATGGATTAATTCTATCATAATGAAACATGGTAGTTATTTTTTTTACTATGAGTAATGAATTTTCTTGAGAATTAATGTGGTTTCAAATTAAGGGTTGGAGTAGATTGATATAAGTGGTACAATACTATGCTGGTGTTAAACAAATTTTAATGGAAAATGGGAGTGGATTTCTTGAAAATATTTTCAGCGTTAACTAAATATACTGACTTTGGGAAAATCATGAGTATAGTTATTAGAAAATATTTGTTTTTACAACAATTTGATATAAAGACTATATTTCAACATAGATATTATAAGGAAGGAATTATCATGAATAAACTCAATGGTTTTTTGGATATTTGGAATAATGAATTGTTTTATAATGTTAATCATTGTTTTTATATCATTAAAAAATAACCACATCAATAGAATAAAAAATTCAACTATTTTATGATTGAAAAGGGTTTTGGGAAATCAAATGGAGGACACTATTGTTATCAAAAAGCATGGAAGGATGACTATTTATTATCATTCTCTTGTACATTAATTATTTGATACTAGCGTGCCCTTTCATTTAATATACCCATGAATAGATATGTGAGTTGTTTGAAACATTTCTAATGAGGGATATCGGGATTGTGAATAATATTATAGGATTATTTATTAAAATAATTTGGATCAATGCAGTTTTAGTGTTTTCTTTGATGGGGTACTTTTTGAAATTAATCGAGCTACTTGTAATGGGTAAATGTAAATTTATTCTAAATCTTCAAGCTATAAAATTTAAATTTCTAAAGGTGAAAGTAAAGTTATTAAAATCAAGATAAATATATTTATTGGGTTCTCCCATATACATATGATGAAAATCTAAACCATGTAAAAAAAATTTATTTATAACTTTTTTGGATTCTTCCCAATTAATTTTTGGTATTCCTATGTGTAGATTTTACAGAGACTCAGTGTGTAATTATTTAGGGTTATAATTACATCCAATTTTTTGAAGCTCTATGCTAATGATATTACATCATGTTTATTGTGTGTGACTTCTGGAAGATGAATTTCTAGTGGATGCTAGTTTCTTCTTCCAGTGACTAAAAATGAAATTTTAATTATTTTATTGAAAGGTGGCAATTCCAAAATAAATTCAATGAGGCCTATAATAAGAAATTATATGAACATAACTAATAAAAACATATAAAAATTTAAGGCGAAGGGATATTATATTATAAAATATTCTGAAAGGTTTATACAGATTACCTACAGAATAGAGACTATTAGTTATCTTTTTTCCCTCTTTATATGTAGGAAAATCTCTACAGCTTGATAAATCATATTTCTATAGGACATGAAGTAATATGAAATATCATGGAATTCTAGTGAGGTACATCCTTATTTAAGCTCTGGTTAAAATACCTTAATGATGGTTAACAAATTGTTTATGGACTTCTTGGGGGATTGGGGGTGTTTTGGGGGTTTAGGTCATGGATGAAGGGAGAAATAGGATATCCAGTTCATGTTTCATAGTTGGCGGATGGTTAGTAGTAACTGTGTGCCCAAACCATGCATTTCTAGAGGAGGGGTGCATGGTTTGATGAAATTGTGCTAGGGGGAAGGACAAACAATATGAGCTTGGATAAGTCCATTATGCTTGGTAATCTCATGTTTTGTTAATCTATGTAGGGTTCCAATGTAACAGTGTGTCTTTTCCCCCTCTTGGGCAGAGGGTGGCGCATGGTTCACGCACAGTTTCCCCAACTGTGAGTCCAAACCATGCACCCCTAAAAAAGTGATAGATTATCATTTTACCACTCTTGGGATTTAGAAACCATTTCCTGATTTTCTTGCACATTTATCCTCCACAATAAAAAGGGTAAAACCAGAACTCCCCAAGCTTTTCATGGAAAATTCTCTTTTGAATATAATCCGTTTGGAGAATTTTTGGGTAAATATTGAAGAAATGAGTGAGTGTAATGCTTCTATATACTCATTTTTTTTCTAGTTTTGGTATTATAGAAATATGCCACATCTTTTTTATCCTTAAAACCATTTTTTATAGCATCATTGGTTGGGAAATAGAGGGGTGTTCAAATCTGAGTCAAAGGCTAAGGTTAAGTGAGCATTCATCCTTAGAATCTAGGTCGGTGGTCTATAAGTTATATCCAATAGTTATGATGTTGGATTATGCATATTTGGTTGGGATATTGGTTCCTTATTGTTTTATTTTTTTTTCTAATAGTGAGAAATGATAAATTGATTAGATAAATGATTGATTGAACCTATCATGATCCCTATGGGATGCATTGATAGTGAATTGACTGCAATAGGGGCTACCTATGGGGTGTTCTATATTCATAAACATGGTCTTGGGTTATTAAATATCATTTTGGAAGGTTTAAGAGGATAGAATTATGATTATTATGTTTATATTTTAAAAAAGGGCTTATGAAAAGATAGTTGTGAGAATTTTTCATTGTGGGTTGATAGGAAATGTAAATGAAATGGATATTTATTATGTTTAAATTGATAGCATGACATATGTGGTTTTTTGGAATATTGTGAATGGTTAAATGAATTTATATGAAATTGTTGAATGAATTATGGGTTGTACAAAAAAGTATGTAAATGAATTAGGGTATATGAAATAGGAATATGTTAAATTATTTAAGATATGAGATAAAAAATTGGATAATGGTTCAAGGCATGAATATGGTTAATGTGTTGATAAAATTATGAAATAGTTAATGTTATGTGTGTTAATTGAGTACTGGTTTGTGAATTTATATATATATGGAGAATTATTAAAGAAGAATGTGCACACGACTTCGTGGTATGTTGGTTATTGACTTCAAGTTCTATTACCATAGGTTAGTTTGGACTAAGAGGCTAAGAAACAGCCTTAGAATGCATAGGGTTGGGAGTTAGAATAAGGATCTATGTCTCAAATGGTTGCAATGAATGAGACTACATAGACTAAGTCTCCAACTTAAGTGTGATGTAATTGATTGTGAAATGGTTTCCCATAGTGATATAGGGATCTTGAATTATCCCCTTATACATAGAATTTGATCAGCACAAACCATGGTGTAGTTTATTAAAATGCATATCCTATGGAACAAATGATGAAAATGGTTTAGGTGAACATTATTAACTAATGAAATATATTTTATCTTTTTTTTAGTTTGTTATTATTTGATAACATTCATACACTATTTTTCTTGACTGGATATTTTCTATACTCTATTGGTAGTGATCTAATGATTTTTAGTCACACCCTGCTAAGGCCCCCATTGGGTACCCAAGAATATTTCATGGTTACAGGTCAAGAAAAGGGAAAATTCCATATGATAGATGGTTTATTTGGGCATGGGATTTTCTTGAATGAGGGACTCGAATTTGGATTCAAGACACATTTTTGGGGATTCTTATATTTGGATTTATTCTGGGTTATCCTTACACTTTACATAGTATTAATATTACATATAAAGTTTTATTTTGGTTGTGATCTTGTACCTAGTTTTGGGAAAAGGATTTTGATGCGTGGTTATTGGTTATTATGTTTTCCTTTATTTCTATTTTTAATCTCTTATGGAATACTCTGATAAAGATGGTATAATATCCCTATGTATTATAATACACCCTTGATTCTAGTCAACAACCTCTAGTATACAGGGAGGTGGACCTAATGTCATGTGGTGACTTGGCTCAGGGCATCGGTTTACTAGCCTCCATGTTGGAGACTTTATAAAGTGGTATAAAAGTAATTATTTTTTGTTTCCCAACTATTTTGGAATGGTAGACAAGGTAATATGATGTTATGAGCCTAGGAAATGAGCTCATCCAAGGAAGTTTCAATCCCATGTATGAGGTATAATCCAATTACCCATGGGGAGAATTGTTTTTAATGATGTTTGTTGTAATATTTGAATGATATTTCATCATTGGGTGATACACTTGTTGTGTGATGTGATTATTTTATGATTTTTTACAATGACCATAATGGTATGACGTTGTGCATTCTTGGATCATTATATTAACCTAGGGACATAGATGGAATACATCATGGTAGAAACATACCAAGAGGATGTGTGGGACACGAAGGATAGAATGCATCTCATTTTCCCTGGAAATTTAAAATAATTAGTATATCATAAACATGATGAAAATGGGTAAATGGAATGAATTCAAAATTATGGTTAAGGAATAGTTCCTAATGAAAAGTTATAAATGGTTATAATTTTGGCTGTAACAATTTATAAATATAGAGAGGTTCCTAATATAGAATGATTTCTATTTTGGAAGACAAAATAGTTAAAAATATGTTTTATAAAGGGGATCTTTGGTGCCTGAGTTGGTTTACCCCATGTTGTCCATGACCAAAATAGGGGTGGATGAGGGTATCTATAGTGGCGTGACTATGAATGTTGGGTTAGTGTATGCAAATGGGTTGTTTATGTCTATTGGATATCCCTCTCTTGTAAAAATTATAGATTTTTTATGATATGTGTTTAGAGATGTCAGTTAGGAATTATAGATAAATTGCACCATGGTGACATGTAAAAGTTGGGAGAAAATGGGATATCACCTTTATTGATCCCTTAGAATGGGGGTATGAAACTCTAGAGAATCACGGTAATAGATTATAGGAAGAGTTCCATGAGAACATAGCTCATTTTATACAAATGATGTAATGTGACCCGATGAGGGTTGTATCAAGCATGTTTAAGCAAACTATTGAGTTTCAGCTACAAAACCATCTTACTTTTACTGGAGATGGTAGGAATGAGGAAATTGAGTTCAGGATTGATCCCATCGGGATAATTAATAACCACTTAGAGACTTTTCTTGATAATAGAGTTGTGTTGGTGGATTACATGTTTTGAGGATAGGAAAATCACTGGTGTGACTTCATTGTTTAGACTAAGAAGAAAGAGGGTATGTTGTGGAATGGATTCTGGGAAATGTTTCTGGAGCATTTCTATCCAGAGACCTTTTGGTAGTGGAAGGCCATATAATTTATGTGTCGGAGTAAGATGACTTAGACAATGATAGATTATGTTGGTCATTTTGGTAACATACAATACACCGTTCTTGTGAAGACATGATATAAATAACCTACATAGAGATATTTCTATGAAGGAATTAAACATAATATTAATTCCCATGAGAATTTATTTCATTTGAATAGGTTTTTATAATGGGTGGATTATGACCCTATTTTAGAATAAAATATCAAGAAGAATTTTGGGGGTTGATATTCATTGTTTTTTGGATGATCATTTAGTGTGGATTCCAATGGTAGAAAGACCTGCTTCAAGAGTATTCACTAGGGAAGTGTTGGATAGAGTAGTCAGAAAAGCGAACCAGCCTCTCAGGGTAGTGATTGAGTATTCTTTTATCAGTGTGGTAGGATGAGACACATGGGTGGACATTTTCCTTGAACAATAGATGAGTTCCAAGAATGAAATGGGATGTATAATGTGTAGAGTTTATGTAGGAACCCTTGATAGATTTGAAATGAGGGAGGATCAATGCAAAAGTAGATTTTAATAATGGGTTAGTTACCTTGTACCGGTGAGGCAGTTGGAGCTCTACTAATCGCACTGATCGGGGTGGAAGATGTGGTACTCTGGGGAGAGAGAATTAATATCAACAGGACAGTGTAGTAAAAGGAAATATGGTTGGGGCTTAGGGTAGAGAAGAATATTATCTTCATGCAGTTCAGATTAATCCTAGAGGTAGTGAGCTTGGTCCATCAGAAGAATGAGGTATAATTCATATAGCTTACACGATGGATAGTTCTTTGTTTTATATTGGTGCCTCACACTCTTCTATTTATTCTCATTTTTTTGGTATGTTAGGTCTAGAATTGGAACACATGTGTGGGGTAATGTCGATTGATACAATATTAGGGGTGAATGTGGAATGTATGTGGTAGTGTCATGGGTGTGCTCTTGATGTTGGAAGGAAGCATTTTCAATGGGATTTTTTGTGATTGAGTTGTCAGGTTTTGATATGATTTTAAAAATAGATTGGATAGTGTTATACCATGACCATATCATTTGTTACTTCCATAGGGAAATTTTCAAGTCCCCGAAGGGGAACACTTATATTCATCTTTGGGAATGGAATATCCGAGTAGGCCATGTAGGACCAGTCTATCAATATTTGGGTGAACTCACATCCCAAGTGGATTTTGTTATTATTGATCATGTTCTTGTAGAGAAAAATGTCATCTATCATATAGTGGATCAATTATATTTTTTTCCAAATTACTTCATGGGGATAATTCCAAAGTGATATGTTGAGTTCTAAATAGATTTCCTATTGGGAGAAGAACCAGTTTCCATTCCACTATATATAATTGCACCTTCAGAACTCTCGAAGCTAAAAACATGGTAGGGGGACTTGAGAATAATTGGTTTATTCATCCGATTACATCACCTTGGGGTTCTCCAGTTTTATTTTCCAATAGGGTTGATAGATCATTATGGTTGTGTGTTGATTATAGGAAGCTTAATCAGATGGAAGTTAAGAATTTATTCCCTCTTCCATGAATCGATGATATTTTTTACCAAATAATAGGTGAATCATCATTTTCCACAATTAATTTGAGATTTGGGTTTCACCATCTGAGGATGAGACCTTCCGATTCAAGAGTAGGTATGAGTTGTATGAGTTTATTGTCCTGACATTCGGGTTGAAAAATGCCCCAACAATGTTTTCAAAGATAATTAACTGAATATTTCACCCATAACTAGATTAGTTTTTAGCTATATTTTTTGATGGCATCTAAGGGTACTCCAAGACTCACAGATATCATGAGAAACATATTTATATCTTCTTGATCACACTAAGAGAGTATATTATATATACCAATCTATCCAAGTGTCATTTTTAGATTGGAAGGGTACATTTAATGGCTAAAATCATATATATGGTAGGTGTGTCTGTGAACCCATATGAAATTGGATTTGTTTTATCTTGGGAGAAGCCTATGAATTTTTTCTATGTTAAATGTTTTTTGGGTTTAATAAGATATTATTTAAGGTTCATCAAGTATTTCTCCCACTTGAAAGAACCAATTTTTGGTTTAACAAATAAGAGAAACATTTTTTAATGGTCTGATGTGTGTGATAATTGATTTCAAGATTCAAAGAATCAGTTGAATAACACACTAATTCTAATATTACCCGAGATAGGTCAGAATTATACCTTGTTTTTTGATTAATCTAGTGTTAGGATTGGGGTAGGGTCAGGGTAGAATGATCGTTTTTTTCATATGGTTCATGATATTTGAGGATTCAGAAATTAAATTACCCTACACATTAAATAGATTAGTTTGAATCAGATTATGATTTAATGTATTGTAGGAATTAATTTTTGGGGAAATTTTTACTTTGTATACTGATCAAAAAATACTTAATTAAAATTTTACCATTTTGATCTGAATCTTAAACAGTAAAGATACATTAAGTATATGAATTCCCGTTATTTCGAGCTGTTCTACATTCCTGGAAAGGGAAATAATGATTTATTTTCCTTGAGTTACAAAACTCAGAACTAGGAAATTCAGGATTCTATTTCTGAGTGGAGGATGGTGGCATTGTTTGCTAAGATTCACCTACATTTTCAAGGTAGGAAAGGGAGGATGGCCCTTGAATTCTTGGCAGTTGAGTCTGACAATCTACTTTAGATGAAGCAGAAGTATTATAAGGATCCTGAGTGTCTAGATTTAATGGGAATCCATAATGGGTATAGGAACATTCCGTTTGGGCCACTGGTTATGATGATATTGATTATGTCTATGGTCATGTTGTTGTGCTAACATGCATTTTAGATGAGTTGATGCGTGAGTTTCATGCCAAAAAGTGGGTGTTGTATCCTTGTATGAATAAAATGTATCATGATGTTCATAAGTTTTATTCATGGAAATGGAAGAATAATAAGCTTATATGTTTCATGATAAGGTTCAAAACATACTAGTAGGTGAAGCATGAGAATCAATGACCTTGTGGTTTTTTATAGCCTCATCTGATTTTAGAATGAAAATGGGATGACGAGATGATGGATTTTGTGATGGGACATGATAAAACACATTTTTATTGAATATTTTATTAATAATAAATGATAAAATTTTCTCACATTGTGTTAAATATGTTTATTTATAAAATATTTGGGATTAGATCATTCATTTGAAAATTTGATGGAAATTCCAGTTTTACCCTTTAAAAATCCATTGTAGTATTCTGGACATAAATAATTATATTTGAAATATTTTAACTTCATAATTTTTAAATGTGTTCCTAACATAATTTTCTATAACTTTATTTTAGGACATTGTAGCTAAATCATGCAGTTGGTTGGTGCAAATGGGCCATGAAGTCAAATATGGGCTGGATTCACCAGATTGGACATGGGTTCTGTATTTGTGCCATAACGTCTTCATCCATGGTTGGATTAGGAAAAAAAATTTAGAGGTGATTGAGGACTCATTTTCGCACGAATCATACCACTGGAAGGATAGATTATTCACATGTTTTGGTGGCTAAATGGGCGGTGCAAGTTGGCATAAAATATTTGGCTGAGATTCCCCATTCACACTTGGAACCACTTTTAACCTGGCCTCCCCACAACTCTATAAATTGGTGTTTTTCTCATTTTGTGGATTTGAGACATGAATTAAGAGATTTAAGGTAGAGGAGAATTGGTTTCACCAAAATTCCCCAACCATTGTAATAGGGGTAGCTCTTGAAGCAAGGATCCCCTCATCGAAGCCTTCCTCTCTTCTTCATGATGTAATGGTTTCATTTGTGTAATAAAATTCTTTGTTATTATTTTATTTCTTCATTTATATTCTATTTTGTTCAATTATATTATTATTTAATCATCCTATTTGGTTTTGAATCAAGAGTGGAGATGATATTTGGTTCTACCCTTTCTATCCTTTGCTCATGCAAAATGTCTCCACGATGACCACACTGCCCATGGAAGAGTAGTTCTCTTAGTGATCAATCTATCTTCTAACCTCTTCATTTAATTATTTTGAATCATTGAGATACTATTATTCACTAAATATGATCCATGAATTGAGTTTTTAAATTATAAGAAACTAAGCATGCAATTGAAAAATTAACCAAAAA
This sequence comes from Viscum album, assembly GCA_963277665.1. Classification (NCBI taxonomy): domain Eukaryota; kingdom Viridiplantae; phylum Streptophyta; class Magnoliopsida; order Santalales; family Viscaceae; genus Viscum; species Viscum album. The sequence continues at coordinate 511,904,964 of OY728140.1, forward strand.
ACACACGAGGTCGAATATTGTGTAAATTGTGAGAGCGCAAACTTAATTGGTAAAACAAGACCCCATTGGATAAATTTGTAGAATTAAAATATAATCCCTAATATCAAATCATAATAATTTTCTATAATGGAAATATTTTTTAATTTATCACTGACCATAAGCTATTTTTAGAACATCAATAAAAGCAGGGTGCTACGATTACATGTTCCGAAGATAGCCTAGGGTTTAATTCTCTTCATATTTCTGGTATAGTTAATTCTTGTAGTGTTCGGGGGTTAAAAAATTAAGGGATAAAAATTAAGTGGATATTAATTTAAAAGATAATTATTAGTATGTAAATGAATAGGTAGAGTTAGATCAATTACATCTATTAAATATTGTTTAAAAAAATATCTTCTTGTTGTGTCTTTTTAATCGAACTTCATTTTAAAAATAAAAACAAAAATATTATACAATCTTCTTCCAGATAACTTCTTATAGTGTTATGAATGGTAAAAAGCCCCCATATCCTTTCATGTAGCGTTATTATTCCCTTTTATGTTATTTTTAAAATACCTTTAATAAGTTTTCAAATTTACTTCCTCCTTTGAGAGGTGACCTTGGTCAGCCACTCTGTTTCACCTAAGTACCCAAAAAAGTCACTAATCATTTGAGGGTGACGACGAAAGAATCTTTGAAATTGGCCCCATTTCTAGGGAGGCAGGTAATTTATTCAACCAATTAGATTAATTTATTTTATTTTTCATTTAATTATTTTCTTCTCCTCTTTCTTTATTCTTTCCCCATTCTCATGTTTTTTTTCTTTTCTCTTATTCTCTTATTTTATTTTTATCAGACCAACTCAAACTTATATTCTTTTTATTATGGTCTATTTTTCATCATTTATTTTTTACCTTTAATTGATTTATGATACGAATTAATCCTGAAGATCACCTAGATCTTGAACCTCATATTGAACGTAGCCTTAGGGCTCGAATCAGACATTCTCAGTCTAGGGGAAGTTTCAAAATTCAACTAGTTGGAAAATTCCTTCACTCCAATAACATTGAAATTGTAATCACTTATAAGTATAACATAAAACAAGAAACAATGGAAGAAAACATTAACAATTAACTTAATAAAACCATTCGATAATTGGTTGTACCTGATATTAACTATCAACCAAATTGCATTGAATACCCAAATCTCGAATTAGACTTTCAAATAAAATCTAGATTAATTCACCATCTTCCAAAATTTCATATATTATCTAGTGAGGATCCAAATAAACATTTAAAAGAATTTAATGTGGTATGCTCAACTATAAAACCATGAAACGTTTCTAAAGATCAAATCAAACTAAGAGCATTCCCATTTTCACTTGATGGAGCTGCAAATGACAGGATGTATTATTTACAATATGAAGATATAAATTTTTGGAACGATTTGAAACATCTTTTCTTGTAGAGATTTTTTCATTCATTAAGGAAAACATCTATTTGAAAGGATAATTTGAGGATCATGCAAGCCTAAGAGAAGTCAATGTATGAGTACTGGGAGTGATACAAGAAATTGTGTGCAAGCTGCCCACATCACCAAATCAATGAGAAACTACTCATCTAGTACTTCTATAAAGTACTCACACCTATAGAGAGAAGAATGGTGGATGTCGTGGCTGGAGGGGATTTGGTAGACAAGACACCAGTAGCTTCACATGCGTTTATTAACAATATGGTACAAAACTCCCAACAGTTTTGCTATCGAGGTACATCACATGTCAGGGGAGTACATTAGGTAAGTCATTCATCTCTTGAGAGTCATTTGATTTATACCAAGTTAAATGAATTGACCCCTATGGTGAGGAAAATTTCTTTGTCTCAAAATATATCCCAAGCCCCTCATTCAAGGCCTTGTGGCATTTTCACTGAGAAAATCCACCCAACTGACTGTTTCCCCCAACTGTAAGAAACATAAGATTGTGCAGTAGTGTTTCTTGGGAGACAATATTAGCAGCAACAACCACAATATCCCCAAAATAATATTGATTCTTTTGCACCAACATACAGCCAAGGGTGGAAGGATCAATCAGACATGAGGTATACATCTGGACAACAAAAAGGCCCCCCTTTAAACAAAACTTCTAGCATCCTCCACCTTTCCAAAAGGGTTTCCAACAACCCCAAAGGAGATTTGATGCCCAAGAATCAACAAGACAACAACAAGGGAATCCCCCTCCCAAGGTAGATTCTAACATTGATGATCTTTTGAAGAAAATTGTTCTTAATCAATAGAATGAGCTGAAAAGTTGAGGTTCAGAGTTGAGAGAGTTGAAGACACAAATGAGCCAAATTGCCACTACCATCCATGAATTAGTAAGTAAGAACTCCAGAAATCTTCCTTCCAAACCTGTTCCAAATCCCAAGGAGAATGTTAGTGCCATCACATTGAGAAGTGGGAAGAAAATGAATGATGCATCCATACCTACCATTCTACTAGGATTCACCTCAAATCCAGAGAAGCCCCAGTCAAAACTGGATGATGAGAAACCCAAGGAGAAAGATAAAGGTAAGAAAAGAATTAATGATATTCCTCATAAACCCCTTCCTTTTCCAAGCAGGGTTGTTCAAACCAATAAGATGGATGAATATGCAATGAAAAAAGAGGTTTTGGACACATTCAATCATGTATAGATAAACATTCCCTTGATCGAGGCCATTAAGAAAATTCCAAGGCATGAAAAATTCTTAAAAGAACATTACACCAATCAAAGAGGGATCAAAGAAAATGAGAGGATAAATCATGGACGGAATGTTTCAACACTCATTACACCAACTCTAGCAATTCCAAAAATGTTCAAGGATCCCGAGACATTCACCGTACCATGCACTATAGGGGAGTTACACTTTTCTGATGCTCATTGTGATTTAGGAGCTTCTAAAAATGTAATGCCTCACTTTGTATTCTCTTCATTACAGGTTGGTGAGTTAAAACCAATGAGAGTAGTGGTGCAATTAGTGAATAGAGCTACAAAAAATCTAGCAGGAGTCCTTGAGGATGTACTTGTTTGGGTAAGAGACATGATCTTCCCAGCAGATTTCTACATACTTAACATGGAGGACAATCAGGTAAGTACACATGTACCCATTTTCTTAGGTATAACCTTCATCAAAACTACAAAAAATATCATAAATGTCCATTAGGGTACACCTTCCATGGAGTTTGGGGATGAAGTTGTGATATTTAATGTTATGGACTCCCTGAAGTACCCCTCCAAGGACCATTCTGCTTTTGTTCTCTCCCATTTTGAACCACTAAATAAAAACCCCATGGAATTTTATTGTCCTATGCTTAGGGAGATTATGAGTATTGGTTCTAGTTTTATGTCTAAGAGTACTTCCACACCCATTTTGAATGCACAGTACTCTCTTATATTTGATTTTCAGGGGGATTCATATTCTGATTTGGATAATGAAAAATTTGATTATGACATGGCTATTGAATATGCTGATGGTTTTGATGCATTATTTTATGATTTTGATGATGATTATTCTGGTAATAATGTTCATGTTTTACATATTTCAGTTCAATTTATCCATCTATACATCACCCACCTTAATTGGAACTCAATCCATTTCCACCTAATCTCAAATACTCATACTTGTTATGTGGTGAGAAATTACCTATTATCATTACTAACAATCTCCCTTTTGAACATGTTTGAATATTTTGAGGGAAAATATTAAGGCAATTGGGTGGAACTTTGCTAACATATTAGGTATTATCCCTCCATATGCATTCATAGGATTCATTTGGAGGATGGGGCTAAACTGGTTAGGCAGCCACAATGGAGACTCAATCCAACTCTTTTACAGGTTATTAAAAAAAAAGTTGACAAATTGCTCAAGGCATGAATAATATTTCCCATTTCAGATTCTTTATGGGTAAGTCCTATTCAGGTTGTACCTTAGAAAAGTGATGTTACAGTTATTAAAAATGAGAAAGTTGAGTTAGTTCCAATGAGGGAGCAAAACAGTTGGTGTGTGTGTATTGATTATAGGAAACTAAATCAATCCACTCGCAAGGACCATCTCCCCCTCCCATTTATTAACCAGATGCTTAAGAGAATAGCTGGGAAGACACATTATAGTTTCTTGGATGATTTTATGGATATTATCAAGTTCCTATTGCTCCAGAGGATCATTATAAGACTACATTCACTTGTCCATTCGATACTTTTGCCTACTAAAGGATGCCATTTGAACTTTGCAATGCCCCAGGTACATTCGAGAGATGCATGGTGATTATTTTTTCTGATTTTATTAAGACCTTCATGGAGGTATTTATGGATTAATTTATAGTGTATGGGTCTTTATTTGATGATTATATATCTAGATTGAGAATGGGTTTGAATCGTTTTATTGAGCAGAATTTGGTCTTAAACTTTAAAAAGTGTCATTTTCTGGTAAATTATGGGATTGTCTTAGAGAATGAAGTGTCAAAACATTGAATATATGTTGATAGATCTAAAGTAGATATCATTTCATCCTTACCCTATCTTTCATGTGTGTATGATGTTTGATCTTTCCTAGTCCATGCAAGATTTTATGAGAACTTCATCAAAGATTTTAGTAACATTACTCTTCTTATGTCATAATTACTTTAAAAGGATTTTGATTTTATGTTTGATGATTCTTGAAATACATCCTTTGATGAGAGAAAGAAGTGTTTAAACACTCCACCGATCATATGGACCCCACGGTGGGAGCTTCCTTTTGATCTTATGTGTGATGCCTCCAACTTTGAGGTTGGAGCTGTCTTATCTCAGAGGGTGGAGGGGAGTTCACAAGTGATTGTATATGCATCAAGGACATTGGATTCGACCCAATCAAACTACAATACCATATAAAAGGTGTTTCTTGCTGTTATATTTGATTTAGATAAATTTTTTTCATATTTATTGGGATCTAAAGTATTTGTTTTTTATAACCATGAATCTCTGAGGTACCTCTTGAAGAAGCCGAATGAAAAGTGCAGGCTAATCCGATGGATTATACTTCTTCATGAATTTTATATTGAGATAAAAGACATGAAGGGTTCAGGAAACTCGGTGGAAGACCACATGAGTTTTCTTACTCACACACTAGAGGATAACACCTTGGACCAGGTAAAACTCCGGGATTGTTTCCCCAATGAGCATCTTTATTCCATCTCAGATATGCATCCTTGGTATACTGATTTAGTTAACTACCTTTTTCATATGAAATTCCTAAAAATTTAAATAAATATCATGTCCAAAAGCTAAAGAGTGAGTCTAGTTTTATGTATGGGATGACCCTACCTCTAGCGCATGTGTAGTGACTAAGTTATTAGGAGGTGTGTTCCTGATCATGAGTTTGAGTCAGTTCTGCAATTATATCATACACTTACTTATGGTGGACACTTTAGACCCCAATAGACAGCTAGGAATGTTTTGGACTCAGGATTTTATTGTCCTAGTTTATTCCATGCCGCTTATTTATTTTCTTAGTTGTTCTCACATTCCCAACACACTAGTAATATTTCTGGGAGACACAAGATGACCAAAAAACAAATATTATTTTGTGAGATTTGTTATGTCTGGGAAATTGATTTTATGGGTCCTTTTCTTAGTTCATTTGGTTTCCTGTATATTTTTATTTTCATTGATTATGTGAGCAAATGGGAGGAGGCTAAGGCCACCAGGACTCTTGATTTTCATGTTGTTTTGGACTTTATCAAAGCACTATTTTTTTACAGGTTTGGAGTACTGAAGGCCATAATTAGTGACTAAGGGATACACATTTGCAATAAAAATTTGTCTTACCTACTTCAGAAGTATGGGGCGACACATAACACATCAACACCATACCACCCCCAAACAAATGGCCAGGCTGAGGTTTCAAATCGTGATTTGAAACAAATTTTGGAGAAAACCGTGTAGCTGAATAGGAAGGATTAGAGATAGTTCTTGGATGATGTTCTACGGTCTTATAGGATATCATATAAGACACCCATTAGTATCTCCCCATTTTGGATTGTTTTTGGGAAAACATGTCATCTCATTGTGAAAGTTGAGAATCGAGCTTATTGGGACATAAAGAAATGTAACATGAATTTGGCCCAAGTTTTAATCTAAATGAAGCTGCAAATTAAAGAGCTTGAGGAGATTTGATTGTATTCATATGAGAACTCAAGGCTCTACTTGGAAAATCAAAATAATCCCATCAAAAAATGATCCATGAAAGAGAATTTCAAGTTGGAGAGAATGTATTTCTCTATAGTTCATGACTGAAGATGATTTCTGGTAAGTTGGATTCCAGGTGGTTAGGTACTTATGTTGTGACTAATCTTTTTCTCTATGGTGTAGTGGATATCACACACGAGGACACATGAAGGAGAATTATAGTCAATAGGCAATGTTTGAAGAAATAAATTGAGGGACTTCCTGCTGATAAAGTTGATTTCATCACACTACATGACCCCATCATCACTTGAGCATATCTGGCTGTTCCTAACCCTTTCACTTTTATATTCATTGTCCTATTTAAAATTATACATTTCATGTGCATATATCTTCTCATAGGTTGACATTAAGGACAATTCAATATTTTAAGTGTGGGGGAGGGGAAAACATTTTGGGGTTAGATATTTAGGATATTCATTTGTGTGTTTTCCATGTATTTTCTTTTATGATTTTTGATAAAATTTTAAACAAATCAATAAAAAAGAAAAAAAATATATCATGTAACAATCTCATGCGGAATATATTGAACATGAATGTTTTCAAAATTCATTGGTAGAAATATAAGAATGATTAATATTTCATCATCAAGGGTTTACTTTTCATAAAAATTGAATTCATCTATGATATGAATGGTTGTATCATTATAAAACCTTTTGTATTTTGAAATAATTATTTGTGATATTTGTTCAGGGTAAATTGTGTCATTGATTTCTCCACACAATTTTTCACAAAATCATGACTTCTGAGTTTATCTTACCCAATTGAATGTATATTCAGGGTATGTAATTCTTTTTAACTTATAACATGGTCATTCCATATGTTCTTTTCTCTTCCAATAATTTCTATTACTATACCAGATTGAACTATGTGTATGAACCTAATATCTGACTATTGTACTCCCTCTAAAAAAATTCAACAAAATTCCAAAAAATCAAAAAAAAAATAAAATAAATAAAGAGGGGAGTGAAGAAATGTACAACATTTGGGGATATATAGGTCTGGATCTTATGGATTGACTTCTTGGAATGATTAAATAAGTGTGTTTTTTAATTTAATTGCAAAGGACATTGAATAGGTTCTGTGGAATAGAATCAAATAAGAAGAAACATTATTATTGACTGGAATATACTAGATAAAGGGTGGAAAGACAAGTGTGAAATGGTTGGCACACACACGTAGAGAATTAGTGGCATGGTAGACTCATGACTTATTTCACTATGATTAGTGTTATGAATCTCACTGGATTTTGTTTTGACACAATTTATGATTCAAATAATTTAAAATTTATTGAGATTACTCTTGATGGTATTCTTACTTTTCCTATATTTGCACTGTGGATTGGGAAATATGAATATGCATATCTTGTCACAATTTTTTCCAATACATGATATGAGGTTTTTCCCATGAGTGAAAAAAGGTACGCATGGGGGAGTTGATAAAAAATTTTTTTAATGATTTTTTTATAATAAATGATAAAATTTCATCACATTGTGTTAAATATGTTTATTTATAAAATATTTGGGATTAGATCATTAATTTGAAAATTTTATGGAAATTCCAGTTTTACCCTTTAAAAATTCATTTTAGTATTTCAACCATAAATAATTTAATTTGAATTATTTGAACTTGATATTTTTAAAATATGTTCCTGACATATGTTTCTATAATTTGTGTTAAGGACATTGTAGGTAAATCATGCATTTGGTTTGTGAAAATGGGTCATGAAGTCAAAGTTGGTGTGGACTCACCAGATTGGACATGGGTTCTGTATTTGGCCATAACTACTTTATTTGTGTTTGGATTAGTCCCCAATTTTTATAGGTGAATGATGAATCATTTTAGCACAAATATTCCTTCTTGAAGGACATCTGAGTCACACATTTTTGGGGTCAAATGGGCGGTGAAGTTTGACATAAAATATTTGGCGGAGATTCCCCATTCAGACTTGAAACCACTTTAAACCTAGCCTCCCAAACACTCTATATTTTGGTGTTTTTCTCATTTCTTGGGGTTGGGACGTGAATTAGGAGATTTAAGGAAGAGGATAATTATTTTCACCCAAATTATCCAACCATTTTAAGAGGGGTATCTCTTGAAGCAAGGATCCACTCATCGAAGCCTTCTTCTCTTCTTCATGTTGTAATATTTTGATTTGTGTATTAAACTTCATTGTTATTATTTTATTTATTCTATATTATTCTTTTTTGTTCAATTATATTCTTCTTTAATCATCCTATTTTCATTGGAATCAATAGTGGAGATGATATTGGGTTCTACCCTTTTAATCCTTTGCTCATGCAAAACGTCTCCAAAATGACCATACCGCCCATGGAAGAGTAGTTCTTTTAGTGCTCGATCTATCTTCCACCCTCGTAATTTAATTATTTTGAATCATTGAGCTACTTTAATTAACTTAATATTATCCATGAATTTAGTTTTTAAATTATAATAAACTAATAAATCAATTGAACAATTAACACAAAAACACGCACAGTCGTGTATTGTGATAATTGTGAGAGCAAAAACTTAATTAGTAAAACAAGACCACATGAGATAAATTTGTAGAGTTAAAATATAATCCCTAATCTCAATTCATCCGTATTTTCCAGAATAGACATGTTCCTTAATTTACCACTGACCATAAGTTATTTTTAGAACATCAATCAAATCAGGGTGCTGCGATTGCATGTTCCGAAGATAGCCTAGAGTTTAATTATCTTCATATTTGTGGTAAAGCTAATTATCGTAGGGTTCAAGGGTTAAAAAATTAGGGGATCATAATTAAGTATATATTAATTTAAATGATAATTGTTAATAATTAAATTAATAGGTAGAGTTAGATCGATTACGTCTTTTACATATTTTCTAAAAACATCTTCTTGTTGTGTCTTTTTAATCAAACTTCATTTCAAAAATAAAAACAAAAATATTATACAATATTCTTCCAAAAAAATTCTTCTAGTTTTATGAATGGAAAACCCCCCCACATCCATTCAAGTAGTGTTATTATTCCGTTTTAGGTTATTTTAAAAAAACCTTTAATAAGTTGTCAAATTTTCTTCCTCCTTTGAGAGACGACCTTGGTGAGCCACTCTGCTGCACCTAAGTACCAAAAAAATCACTAATCATTTGAGGGTGCCCATGACAAGACATTTCTAGAGTTCTAAGGATGCCTTAGAATAATGAATCGATATGTGTAGTTTTGGGTTGGTTGAATAAGGTGGAACATTTCTTACATATTTGGGAGACATTCTCTGTTGATATCATAGGTGAGTTGTATTTTGGGAGATAGTGTAGTTTTAGGGGCTGTCAAAAACTATAGTTATGGTTTATGATCTATGTTTTTCATAATCCTTATAGAATGTTATATATATGGTTCTTGGTACCATAGTGTGTTTTAGTAAGGAATTTTCACTTTCAAATTAATGGTAAATTATAATGGAATATTCATTTTCAATAGCACATGATGAGGGCATGTGTCCTAGATTTTGGTGGAATTTGGAGAAACAATTGCTTATTTTTTAGTTCACCTATAAAAACATTTACCAAGATCTTATTTAGATGGAATTTTATGAGGAACCTTAAATAAGGATGTGTAGATCTATGTAAAATTGTATGGAGGATGGGGAATCAGAGTTATTGGGGTCGAGTCTCATACAGGATACATCATATAATGTTTAATTAATTTGGACATGGATGGATTTTTATTAGAGTAGGAAATATTTGTATTAATATCAAATTCATTATCCTCTTGATTTTATAGTGAGTGATCATGTGTTTCTTCACGTTTAACCAAGTTGGGTAACCCTCAGATTTAGAGACGAGGTAAGTCGGTGCCTAGGTACGTAGGGACCATTGAGATTATGTTCTGGATCAGACAAGTGGATTTCCAATTACCTATTCCACAGTGGTATGATGGTATATATATTGTTATTAATGGTTCATAGATTCAATAGTTTCTCATTAAACCATTATACATGATAGATTTTTTGGATGCTGAGCATGAAGCTAATGCGTCCTTCGATGAGCATCCATTTTCTATTGTGGATCACAATGAGAATGTCTTGGGGGGAAGATTGTGAATTTGGATTTAATTTTGTAATGGTATGGAATTTTTAAGAAGAAACATGGGATAGGGAGATGGATACGTTGGGCTAGTGGCTTGATATTTTTTACATTGGGAGCTCGGCGTTGCCTGGGAAGACTAGCTCAAGGACAAGCGGTAATAAGGTGGAGAGTTTGTATGATCCTAGATTTCAAGTGAGATACGTAATTGTTTAAATTTTTGTTTCAATACATTAATAATAGTTAATTAAATGATTTTAGGGTGTATAGGGAGGCTTGGGGTATTTTGAGGGTTCATGAAATGAAATTTGGGATAAACGATCCATCTATTACATGTAGCATGGTTGGGACACTGTTAGTAGTAATCATGCATCCGGAATGTACATGCATAGAGGAGGGGTGAATGGTTTGAGGAAAATATAAAAGGGGGAAGGTATAGTCACACATTTTTGGATAGATCTATCCCACAGGATCATCGCATGGTTTTCCAAACTGTGTAGGATTCCTAGGTAATCTTGCGACCGAGTCCCCTCTTGGATAAAAGGTTCCCCACTATTGGCGCATGGTTTGGCCAAGCGTGTGACCAAACCATGCTCCCCTTAAAATGTGGTATTTTAAATTTACCCCCCTCATGATTTATGAACACTTTCCATATTTTATTCTTAATTTATCCTCTAGTAGTAATAGAAAAGTACCAAAATACCCTAAGTTTCCCATGGTTTGGTCTCCTTCATTTACAATATGGTTATAGTGTTGTTTGGTATGGGACAAAGATCCAGGAGAGTCTAACACTACTCTTTTCCCTCTATTTTTTCTATATTTGTGATTTTTGAATTGTTCCACTTCTTCTGAAGCCCAAACCTCTATTTTTCCAATGGATCGTAGGTTGGGGTTTCAAATCACATTCGACTCCAATGAAAATGATATGGTTAAGTGTGAATTTTTCTTCAACATCAAGGTAGGTGGTATATATTTTATATACCATAGTTTTGATGTTAGTTTATGTGTATATAGTTTTTCCATTTGTTAATTATTGTTTTTCTTTTGATTCACATAGTGATAGATGATATATTTATTGGTTAAATGATGAATTGACCCCTCAAGATCACCATGGGATTCACTGAGGATGACTTGACCATGATAAAGGCTACCCATAGGTATTTTCATATTCATGAGCCTGGGTTTGGGTTATTAGATATGAAATTGGATGGTTTACAAAGTTAGATAAATGATGGTTATGTTCAGAATATCAGCATGGGTTTATGAAAACAAATATATGTGAATTGTGGTTAATTGGTTATCATGGATTGTAAAGGAAATTTATATTGATTGGGTTAAAATGGGTAACATTCCATAAGGGGTTGTTTGGAATATTGTTAATAGTTAAACGAATTTATGTGAATGTGCTAAATGACTTATGGGTTGTATGGTAAATATGTAAATGAATTAAGGCATGTGAATAGGGAATATGTTAAATGATTTATGATATGAGGTAGAATTTTTTCTAATAGGTTAAGGCTTTATGATTATTGATGTATTGAATAAATTATGAAATTGTGAATGTGATGTGTGTTAATTGAATATTTGTTTGTGAATTGATATATATTTGAGAAATGATTAAATAATCACATGAACATGGATTAGTAGTATGTGGGGTATTGAATTGAGGTGCTATTCCCACAGGCCGAGTTTGAATGAGACTCTAAACCCCACACCAAGAATGTGTGGGTTAGATGGTTGGACTGAGGGTCTATATACCTAATTTTTTCATTAGATTAGACTACATGGACCAAAGCTCCAAGGTAAGTGTGATGTAATTGATTTTAAAATGTTATCCCTAGGGATATATTTACTTTGACTTGTACCCTTGTCTGTATAAGTTTACCAGTATAGACCAAAATGTAATTCAATATAGTTCCTAAAATAGGGTAAAAATGATGAAATGTTTTAGGTGAATATTTTTAAATAAAGAAACCCGATTCATCATTTTTTCTTTTCATTCTTTTAGTACATGCATACACTATTTTCTAGACTACATATTTTTTTAAACACAATTGGTGGTGCCCTAATACATTTTACTCACACTCTACTCAGGAAACTATTGGGTACATGTGTCAATTTCATGGTTATAGGTTAGGAAATGGGGGAGTTATCTATTCTATAAGATTGATTTGGGTATGGGATGTGCGTGAATGAGGCACCTAAATATGGAATCAGGAACCATTTTGGGCACTCTTTAGTTTTTATTTATTTTAGTTTTTCTATAGAATTGACACTATATTAGAATTACATACCATGTTTACATTTTGTTGTGGTCTAGTATGTAGGTTCCAGAAATGGATTTGGATGCATGGTTATTATTTAATCTATTTTCCTTTATTTATATTTTTTTTATCTATAGTGGATTACTATAATCAAATAGGTGTAGGATCACCACATATTAAATTAGACCCTCATTGCTAGTTAGGAGTCTCTAGAGAAAGGGGAGTCATGCCTGACGTCTTGTGGTGACTCAACTTTGGGAACTAATTTAGTGGCCTCCGGGTTGGGGATGTTACACAATAGGTAGTGGGCCAATGAGGAGGATTATTCCCAATAAAGAATTTATCTAACAGAGAATAGTAAGTTTCCTCTATATGAAAGGCATGATTTTACAGCTTTCATAATTATTGAATAGTGTTAATTTATTGAGCCTCAATGATAAGAGAGTTTCCATAACCATATCGAGTATCAAAATCCAACACAACTAAGCCTCATAGATCCTGAATAAAACCACCTCCCCTTATTTCTCTATAAGAACAAGAATAATTAGTATTGATTTTCAATAATTTTTTTGGGGGTGGGGATCCAAAATACCCATTATCCATGAGAATTATTCTATCCGTAATAATGATATGCAACCTAGTCTGGAAGGGTCTTCTACATTGTTGGAGATACATCACTACTATTGATTATGAAAACAAACCGAATAGTCAAAGACATCAACTTTTCATTGAGACCATCATGTTTAAATTTACTCCCATGATTTAGGAAACTTTTATGAGGTTCTATATAACCTAAAAATCAAGTGCAAGAGGCTTGATGTGAACATGAGATTCAAAAGACAATGAATTATCATAAAAACTATGGATCAAGAAAAATGTAATAGGATTTTGAGATGAAGATTAAAATATATTTTACATGAAGAGGACTACTGAATATAACCTAAATGAATCTATTGATAAAATTTCCCCATTCCCCTCTAGAAAATTATTATCATTTTTTCCACATCCCTATAGGAACAACTAATGCATGTTGAAGATAAACTCGAACTCTTAATTCACACAAAAAATTCCACAGGTAGATCATGATTAAGAATTCACCCTATAAGGTAATTTTACTAGGGATAAATTTGAACAATAGAATTCACACCCATGTTTCCACATGTTCATGAGGATAGTATAAATTGTATAAAATTTGATACATTTATGTTTATAGAACCTGATAAAGTGAAGTTACAAATATCATACTATTATAGAAACATGATGTTAGATAAAAATATTTTATTTATAATTATTTAGTACATAATTATTCAATTCATGTTGTATTATCCTTGATTGGAATACTAGTTTTGGAACTATAAATCCATGGAAAAATCGCTATACCCCAACCAATTTTAAGTCCCAACTCCAATATCTTAAGGACACACAATCCAATAAGAGTTATATTATAATGTGCATAGAGAAATTTAAATTTATTTAAAGGATAGTTTATTTTAAGTGTAATATTTATTCATAGTGTATAATTGATAACTATATTTATTATTTAAAATGTTATCCCTAAATATATGAAAAACTAGGACTATCCTCAAGAACTTCACCATGTCAGGTAATATGAAGATATATATTAATAACATCAAGATTAAGATGGGTTTGTGAGGTGAATCAAAAGAAAAAAATATACAGAATTTGAAATCATAAAAAATCAGAGTACATAAAGAAAAAAATACCAGTTAAAATAAATGAATGCAGAACAAAAGACAAAAAGTTTAATACAAGTACACAAATCAACCTCTAGGATGATCGTATATATGAAAAGAAAATAATGAAAGTAAAAATAGGCTTTGTAACCAAATCTATGACTCACTTTTGACTAGTATCACGACTCCTAGAAAGATATCTCAATCAATGAACAAACTAGGGCCATAGCCAAAACTGTACAATCAATATGCGAGATATTCTTGGTTACTCATGTTCCATGGAAACTCGATCAGGGATTGGGTAAAACACAATAGGGAACCACTGACATTGTTTCGTACCTAACCTATAAAATGAAGTTTATATTCTTGTGATTTGATCACAATGATAAATAGATAAAAAATATATAAATTTTGAATGAATTACAAAAAATAACCAATTCACGAGTAAGAAACAATCATCCATATGCTAATTTGTTTTATGATAACCACCATGAACACCCGCCAGTATCTACTTTAGTTCCATGTTCTAATAATATCTAAAGTTGCATCATGTAACTTAGATCATGCCATGGAACCTCATCTACCTTTAAGGATATTTTATATTAATCCTCTTATAAACATATCCTCACCAACCATTAAGGGAACATCACTCTATGAAACATGGATACATTCTCCTCAATGATGGTATAAACTCTTGAAACAACCAAATATTGACCTCTCTCTCATAAAATGATGTTCCCCATCAGTATGTTCTACTATCATATATACACACTATTCCAATTTCATATTTCATTTCAATGGGTTAAGTAAGATTAAGCACTAACCATCATATGTAATTCCATCACCAATGAGTTGTGTCATCCATGGTCACCACCTTAAGGATTTGGTTATGTCCATTAGGTCCATTAGTCATCTTGAATATTGAAACAAATAATCTGCTCTCTATGAACCAAACCACATATAAATAGAAAATTATAAAGTAAAAATATATCCCTAAGAGTATTAAATAGGAAATTAAATACTACAAAAGTAATATACTACACACCAAAGAACAATATATGGCATGTAAAACATTCCACAGGAAATAAAATATTATAATAATAATACACAACTTTTCAAGGAACACACACGCCATACCAAGAAACCATTTTAGGAATAAGTCTCTCAGGTCACACATGAACACAAACCTAAATAATAGTATGAAATTTTATTTCTTCCAATATAATTTAATTAAAACACCAGGATTTTATATATATTTCCTTTGAAATAAACTTTAAGTATTCAATAAAATTCTTTACAAACAACACAATTTTTTAATGAATCATGATAGAGTATTTATTTATAACATAGATGTCGGATTTAGAGGAATGAATATGTTTAAATAAATTATGAAAAATAATTATAAATAATTCATTTGGTGAAAATTTATTGATATATTAATAATAAATAAGTACATGGTTTTCAGTAAGGTCATTTTATTCTTTGAATATATGATTTTTTGAAAAATAGGTTTTATTATATTTTTTTGTGAGTATATAGTAATTGATTCATTCCATTTTTAGAAATTGAATATTATAAAATTATATAATTTTTGAAATAATAATATCCAAACTATCTAAGAGAAATAATTTTTTATTCATATAAAAGATTAATCTTCCAGTGAATAGTAATACAATATAAATTTTATAGAAAAATTTCTTTCCCGTTGAACAATTTAAAAAGTCCCATAATTAATTGAATTTATTTAATTAGTTTTTTTCTATAAAAAATAATACATTAAATTTCCTTTTAATAATATTTAGGCTTAATATTGTTATAAAAACAATTTTTTACTAACAATGATTTTTTTTCTAGAAAGCCATTTTTCAATACATTTTGTAGGATTATATTATAGGAATTTTCTCTCACTTATAGAAGTTATATTTTATAAAATTTATTAATTATTTTATTTTATAATATGAATTTTTTTAATTTGGGAAATTTCATCTTGAGTTATAATGATTATTAAAAAAACTAACAAATTTGATACCTCTATTACATATTAAATAGGTTTATCAGGAGTTAAACTAAGAGATAAGGGTGATATGGTCTAATGAACATTTATATATCATATTTTCTGGATATATTTCAATACTTAATCACTTAATATTAATATATAAGTCATTTTGCTTGATGATTACATCATTACATCTCAATAATTTAACAAATTAGTGTATCTTATCCCACCCTTATAAAAGGACACTACTCATTTATCATAATTACACCACCATAAGACACCTATATAGACCAATAAATTTCCAAATAACTTATAAACATCCCTATCCATGTTTTATAGGTTATTATATTCTTAAAATACCATTTTATGGGTTTATAAGAAGGGATACAATGAAGGATTATTGAATAAGATGTTGTTGTCCTGCCAGACCTATTTCAATTTATTTCTTCTTCTTCCTCCACTAAATCTATGTTATTCATCATAAAATAATATTTTCAGTATAATATATAATATAAAATTACATTATTATTATAGAACCACCATTAAACTTAATATTTTCCATAAAATTGAAAAGAAAGTATCTTCTGTATGTACATGGGGACTTCCAGCTCCATGTAACTATATAATTATTTTTCTGTCAATATAATTCATGGTTGGCTATTATTATGGTTTCAATTTTCAAATATTTTTTATTCTAAAATTATTTTTATTTAATGATAATACATTATTAATATTTTTCTTATTTTTGTTTGAAAATGAAAACAACAATCATATATTTGTATGACATACCATCTCTATGAAAAGTATAATTAAGTTTTTTATCTATAATATTATTGGAATATTATAAATTTGTATAAAATAAATATATATAATATTAATATAATAATAAAAATTCTAGAGATCATGTAATAATGGTCAAATTAAAAGGAATCAATTTTTTCAAGTAAATGATTCATTAAAAAAAATTGTAAACACCTTGAAACATCAATTTTAATATGAAAGTATTGATAAACAGGTGTTGAAATGTTATTAGAGGATAATATATGGTATTATAAGTGTGTACATGAATTTTTAATAGAATTATAAAAAAATTAAATTTACTATACATGATTTTAGAGAGATTATAAAAAAATTCAAACTTGAGGTAAAGGTTTTATATTACAATTTTATTTACCCAGATTATTTATAATTAAAATTCAGATGATGAAACTATATGATATTTTTCTATGAAATATTATTAATTTCTATTCTCATCTGGTTATTTCTAATAATATATTTTTTTCTACCATTTTCTTCTCATTACATACTCATCATACCAAAGTAATTTTTTAAAATTATACTAAATTATTTCTATTTTTGACCAGTAATAATTTTTATCCAAAATAAATGTTTACTTATATGTTTTAAATAATAATATTACTAATAAACTAGGGTTTTATAATATATATTTAAACATTTTTGAATTTTTATAAAAATTATTAAAAATAATCTCCATGTTTTTTTTCTGAATGAGGTACTTTTTAATGATGGTGTAATTATAATATTTGTTTTTTAAATTACGAAATGAAAAAAATTTCCCACTATCATGAATATTTATTTATTTTATGCATCCTGTATATTTTTCCATGGTTCCCTTCAATGAATTTTTTTTATAATTTTTTTAAACTTTTAGATTTTAAATATATGATATCAAAATTCATAGGGTATTTTCTTTATTATATTATAGTAACCATTTAGTGGAAATGATCACATATGATAACATCCATTGATGTTTTATATGATTCACTAGAGATATGAATCTATGATACTGTATTTATTATCTCTATTTATGGTTATAAAATATTGATGTACTCATTTTCATTTTTAATGGTTAATTTGTGATTAAATAATAAGTGTTTACATAATTTTTTTTTATACATATGAATAGATTATGATTTTTTAATAGATGGGTTTTTTACAACCCTGTAATACATTAGGTAAATATTTATATTTTATGAGCTTATAAGGTAGATGGGAGGTCATCCCAAGCCTAAAATAGGGTAAATCATAGGTTATTTAGATCCCAAAAGAGGGTACAAGGAAGGTCATTATTGGAGTTGGTTACCTTGAACTGATATTCTTAGTATTTTATTACATGATTTAATTTATAATAATGTTTTCTTATCAAATCATGTTTTTTACTCTGTATGAAATGTTTTATTAAGAATATATGTCACATTTAATGGAAATATAAGTTCCCTAATATTAAGAGAACCAGGAGGTACTGTGACAGTATTCATGGATATTGTTCTATGTCCATATGATATTATTTGATAGAACATAGGTGATATAGGTTTTCTAGGGATAGAGGATCAAATGAAATAGAGAAATATTCCCATGGTGTTCTCTCTTGGTAATACCTAAGATGTGAGTCTATGATAATATACCCATCAATAGTAAATCCACATTTCCATGTGTCATCTGATTTTCCAATTAACAGACATGTTTATTAATACATATACTTTAATATTATCCTAAATGTAAATCTTGAATTTTATACTTTTTTTATATTTATTAAAACCATGATGAAGTATGATCACGGTGACATAGGATACATTGGTTACATCATAAGTGATATTACATTAATGTATAATGTGAAAAAATGATTTATCCCTTAATTGCCTAGTTAAATTTTGAAATCTTGGACCTTGGATGCAATGAAACTTCACAGATGAAACGCGGTCATGGTGGTTAGTGGGTGTGTTCATTTTTGTAACATAAAATAATTAGACATCCTAAAAATATTTTTATGGAATCATTATGAAACCTGTTTTATTTGAGGTATTGTGATAAATTTATTATATTACATGCTAAATATTTATTGAAGGTTTATTTACATTGAGATATTAAATTCATCCCATATGGGTTATTTTCCATGTTTCAAGAATCTAACATTAGAGTTTAGGGGGTTAATAAAAACATCCCTCAGATAGAGGTCTAGAGGGTCACATAATAATTGTTTCTACAATCTTAGTTAAATTATTGAACCCATTTTATCTAAATATAATAAATTATAATTTTTTGGTCTGGATGATATCCATTATTTAGTCAAATGTTATGTGAAAACATATTTTAATTGAATAATAATAAATATTTGATTAATTGTGTATTGAATATAATTTATATTATATTTATTAAAGAAAAATATATGAAAATGTAATTATTAAATAAGTACTTATTATTTAATTATCAGTAAATGTTGATGAGGGATAGTTCACAGAGTTCAATGGTATGATTAGAAATGGTATAAATGATATTTATTTATATTTTCAATGTGTTCATTGGGTCCAATGATTGATACTATTATTATTATTATTTGAGATGTGGTCAAATAAGGATTATAATTTTTCATGGGGATTCTGTGTGATTTTCAACCCTAGACCTTCCATAAAAAATATTTAATTATTTCACATTCCACAATTACTCTTTTTATACAGAGTGGATAAATATAGAGACCCTCTTAAGACCTTGAGAGATATATAGTGATCTAGAATATGATTTATCGTTCTCCTATGTCAATACATCAAGAGAACATCTATATTTATTCCTCCTTTAAGACTAATTTTGTTTTGATCAACCATGAACATAAAATGTGATCAGGATTGGGCATGATAGAGCCTAACAATTCTACAACAATGTTCATAGATTGTCGGTAGTGTTTAGATCAATACTATATAGATTATACACTTTGATACTATAGTGAAAGAATGGTTTGATGAGATAGAGTCAATATGATCTTTAATAAATATGGAATTTCATGTTGATGCAATTATATATGTAGCGACGTGGATTTTTCCCCATCATACTTAAGAATATTCAGATGAATAATTCCAAAGCTAGGTGCGAAGACGGAGTGCGATTCTGAGGCCAGGTGTGACTGAAATAAATTTTATAAAAATATTAAGTACTTTTATAATATTTACGTGGAATGAATGGTTTATCTCTCGAATGGTAGATCAGATCAGATATCTGAGGGCACAATTGCGTCTAGAGCATACCATTTACCTTAGGCAGGGTGTATGATTTGCAGGTGCGAGACTGCTACAAAAAAAGTTATTGAGGGAGTTTTTGTAAATAAATAAATAAATTTATTTATGGATGATGGCTCGAATAACTTCTGAATGGATTCGAATATCAAATTTATGAGACTACGGTTGAGTCTGGAAGGTCGTGTTTACCCTTGGGGTAACAAAAGTTTAGTCAGCGCTAGAAACTAGGTCAGAGGCATGCTCACAGGGAGTTAAAAAAAGGATTTCGATAAAAAATAAATATCTCTTCCACCTTGGTACTCGTAGGCATCCACCCCTCCCTCCATCGATGGAAAACTAATTGAAATCAAGGAATAACATGTCGTCGAGAGAAGATCTGGGTGGCGATCTCTCCCAAATCATGCATCAGTAGCTTTGATGCGCAGATCTAGTGTAGAAGTTTCAGTAATCTACTAAAAGGTAAGAGATTTGATTTTTAATTTTATATCCCCCTTATTTATGTGTTTTGGTTTGAATCTTCATCATTTCTATGATTGTTTTATCCCAAGATTTCAGAAAGAGGTCTCTGGTCTATTTTTGGAGCAACGGGATGCTCCCGGTGGTCTGCCTATGTTTTCTAGCGGTAGCGATGGAAAAATCTGTCAAGGGAAGCTCCAACACACTAGATTTCATTAGATCTCTGAGGAATTATTGTGGTTTTCGGTAGGCATGACGGTTTCTAGCATCACTCCAGTGATGATCTGGCCAGAATGGTCCTGGGGGCATTTAAAACCTCGTATCTCACAAACCGGGTGTCTGATTCATGAGTTGTCTGGGGAAACACGCCTTTGATTCAAAGAGGATCTTTTTAAGAAACTTTTATGGGTTTTGAGTTGGTAATGATGCTTTATGGTATGAAACCTCCAATAACAATATTAATATCTTAATTATTATTATTTAATGATAATTGAATCAGATGTATCTTCTATATTCAATGTCCGATTGAAAAACCATCAGTGACATTGTGACCCTGAATTAAGGGTGGATGTTTCAAGACAAATTTTGGGTGCTGAAACTAAAATTGTTATGTGGGTCCCATGAGGTACATTTAGGGTGTTTTCGGTGAAATGTTCATATTTCACCAAGTGGTTGTTTTTGGAAGAATGAGTAGACTATTCCTTGTGTTTTTCTTAGAGGATTGTATTAACATGATCCATTTTATGTGTTCTGGGATCGAGGCATGGTCCCCACATGATATTGTTATAATGAATAGTACATTTTTTACTGGTTGTCTATTTTAGGTGAGTAAATATCCTATCCAACGAGTTTTCCTCATAGAATGTGATGGTGGCCATAGTTTGGGTCAAGGAGGTGCAGATGAGGCAATGTTGTAGGTATCTTGGGTTAACAATTCTTAGACTAGCAACAGTGGAATAAAATCCCTTGGTTCATTCTTATGAGGGTTTTTGTGGAATTACAACCTCACTAAAGGATTTTAATTCACTTGGTATGATGATCTGGGTAGGGCTATGGTATCCCTCTAGAGTGGCCATGGTAGGATCCTCTAGCGTATCGTTTACCATAGATCGGGTTCTCAAAATTTCCGTGACCAACACTTTACAGTCGATAATCCCCTATCCAGTAGAATAGACTTGTACGGTTTGTGGTATCGTTGGGTATACGATCACCTACATAGTAGGCAGTTTCAATAGGGTTGTGATGTTGTCAGGTATAGGATCCCACACTCAACCAATGTTTTAGGTAGGGTTTATGGTATCTTCATGTGTATGATCCCCTACAATATGAGTTATCCCAGATGGATTTTGTGGTATCATCTTTACCAACATTACATGGGTGACGATCCTCTATTTGAGTGATGTGATCTCTAAGATGTCATATTGGGTTTTGGTATCCCCCAACAGATCCTGGGTGTGATCCCCTCACTAATAGATTATGGGATACTAGTTAGTTTCATGGTATCCCTTAGCGGATCATTAAAGTGATCCCATACCTGAGTATTTGTGGTTTATAATTTTCCAGCAGGGTTCATAGTACCCCCTGGTTGATCTTGTGAGGGATCTGCTATATGTGGATCGAGATCCACTATGTTTCAGCATGTCATGCTTTTTGGTGCTTTATGACCATTTTCTCTTGGTTATGTGTTTCCTTAGAGGCTCAAGTAGAATGTGATGATAGCTATGAGGTCGGAACCTCATGAGTCTTGGTTCCTAATACGAGTATGTTTGGTCTGTTTTCTAGGATTCCCTTGTAGTGTCATCACATCTTCATTGACATACCCATTGGTTTGAGCTGACTGGTTGTGTTTTTCTAAGGATGGTCTCGAGATAGGGTTTCTCTCTCATATGGGTTCCCTCTAGAGGGGATGAGTATACTGATTCATTTATGTTGTTCTTATTCTTTTTGGTTTTGTGAGGTGCCTACTGAGTATCTCTATACTCACCAAGGCACAGGCTTTTCCTGCAAATGTTTTGTGTCTTGTGCATACCACAAGAATTTCGACGGAGTCCTAGGAGAACCTGGAGCAGGTGGATCTTAGTGAGCCAGACTGACTGGGGTATTGACTTGAGTTTGGCCTAGTATCTTTCTAATCAGTTAATTTGATAGTGATACCCTTATTCTGAGCTGGTCGTATAGTTTTATAGTTTTCTTTGGTGGCCCCTATATTTTTAATTTTTGAACTGTTGCTATATTCTAGTTGTGGGATAGGTGTATACATGCCTTTCTTTTTAGTTTTTATATATCTCTTCACTGTTTCATGGAGGTGTATGTGGCAGTGTGTGTAAAGGTACCTTAGGCTAAAGACTCCCATGTGTGTGGTAGCCTACTCAGCGCTAGTCTCCAACCCCTGGACTATTAGAGGCGACCTTGGGTATTCGTGGATCGAGCCCCATTGGGTTGGGTAAGGATAGAGTCATATCAGAGGAGGTCCCACCGATGGGACCTCAGAGTATAGATGGTCTTTATTTGAGAATGGTTTGTGTTTCATAGTAGTAGTTTTAGGATGTTTTGAGTTTGAATTTCATGCCAGGGACTCTAGTGTTGGAGCAGCGGCTGATGTATCCATTTACCAAGACTATGAAAACATTCCTTTTGATTTAGGACATTAAGAAACGAGTCATAGGAAAGTAATGGTACATGCATCATATAGGACTGGGTTTTGTGTTTTCCTTGTCCTTTTTGAGTCTTCTCCCCATATATACTCTTCGACCATGGTGCGTCTTGATTGTACTCCATGATTCCTCAATGATGATAGACAACTAGAGTTTTACAGTGACATTATGGTGAATATCCTCCCCAAGTTGATGATTTATAGTAGGGAACAAATTCTAAGGTGGGACCTCCATGTGGTCTTCCAGTTGATCCATGATTAGTCCAACAGCTGGTTGTGCCAGTAGTGCCAGGCATGGATGAATGTAGGCTAAGTGCGCTACACGAATTCTTGAGGTAGTGGCCTCTAAGTTATCGGGGTGATCCAAACTCCCAGGAAACTGATGACTGGCTCAAAGCAGTAACCCAAGTTTTCTGCCTCATGAAGACACCTCCAGATCAGATGGTGGTCCTAGCAGTGACCCTTATGCATGGTTCGGTCGGGCGATGGTGGAGTCTGGTCACACAGTCCCATGAATAGAAGGTTATCATGTGGATAGTGTTTGAGTGTCTATTTAGGGAAGAGTTATATTTGGTCACGTTGAGGTCAGTGCGGATATAGGAGATTCTGCATCTTTGGAAAGTGGGCATGATTATGTTAGAATACTTAGCGAGGTTTATAGACTTGTCGAGGTACTACCTAAATATGTGTTGACATAAATTTTTTAGGGATCAGACCTTCGAGCATGACCTACACTAAGACATTCAGGTAGTTTTGGTTTCCTTGTGCCCTCACCTATTCTAGAGTGTTCGAGGATGCCTTGGTGGTGGAGAGCATTCTGTATAAGAAGTTTCCGACCATTACTACTGGGCATGTGGGAGATGAGTCCTCAACAGATGGTTCGGTAGATGGTGTAACGTCCTAGATCTGGGTGTCTCCCAATGGTGTTCCCCATACCCAGTTGGTCACATGGCCTCAAGAGAATTTCCATGAATTCTAGAGGCTTCCAACTAGAATTGAGGTCCTTTGGTGTGATAGTGGAGAAACTATTACCTTATTGGTAGAGAAACACAACGGAATAACAATAATAAAAAATAGCGGAAACAATAATACCATACAAGATAAGTAAACAACAAAATACTGATAGTAAATAAACAACTGGAGCACATATATAAATGATTTATGTCACATATATCTAGGAAAGCATCCAAAAAGTCACAATGCTGGAAATATAGTACTAAACTAATGCACAAAATAAACAAGTAAACTCATGCAACATCGCAAGCCTTAGCTTGGTCCCATGATCTCCAGCTCCATCAACAATCAAGTACCTCATGTCGAAGGGAACTTTCCCTTATCTATACCTACAACCATATATTCTGTTTGGGTTGAAAATCATGAACCAAATAGGGTTTAATAAAAATACCATTAAGAAATATCAATAATATCAGTACCTAATTGTTAGTGAATATATATAGCACTCAATATGAAAAATGGAGAAATAAACAAGGATGTACTCAAAAGTAAATAGTCCTACAGTTTCCAATTTAATTCATTTACATTTATTAATTTTTCAAACCATGGAATAATGAAATCTCAGGATCTATCCTAATCTATATATCCCCTGTGTAACAGAAAAACATCCGTCTATGAAGTCCATCTAACAATCATGTAAGACTGAGTCCAAGATGATGCTCTGGCTTGGCAGGCTCGTCACCATCAATAAATCATTTACAATAAACCCTTAGGGAAAGTTATTATAGCCTAATTCCTCTGGTTCAACACATCTTTAATTCAATAAAGATATAATGACACAATGGGAAAGCTCACACAGTCTAACCCCTTTTGTCTCACAAAAACAAAGACTCTCTGAGGACGCACTAACCATCAATTCCCCATGTGGTCTTTTAATGATAAAATAAAGACTCATGTTAGAATAACTCAATGTCCATTCACCATGTGGTCTCGTAATAGTATACTACAGAAACTCTAAGGGATCACTCACCATAAATCCCCCCTATGGGTTTTTAATGGTAAAATATAACAGACACTCTTGGGAATCCCTCAACATCAATTCCCCCTATGGTATAACTACACCAGGTTCTCACAACCCTGTGTAATACAATCAAACAAAAATGATATTCAGAAGCCCAAAGTAATCTCAAATACTACAAGGATAAGCAATTACAATAAAAAAGATAGGAATTTAACAAGTAACAACACGTAATCAATTCTAACCTATCATAAAAGGCATGGAAACATGGTCAGCCTCACAGGCAACCTAGAACAAATGTTCATAAACATTAAAACAAGGAAACACATCCATGGGGTGTCCCCTAAACATGAAATTTAGCATCATATATCATCAAAACCCCTTTATCTATCAATTAATATAAGGTAGATGATAACAGGTTCCAATTCCTTAACAAAAAATACCTAAATCATGGGTAATCAACACAAAGGCAGATATAACATAATGACAAACAATTAAATGAAACAAAACAACTACGCTGGTATCGTACGATGAAAACTTCCGAACAACGGTCCCAGAGTCGGCCTAGAACTTCATATATCTACAAAAGGTAAAAAATGTCCAACCTTGGATAAAAAATAAAGAGGAGAAATCAAGAAGAGAGACCCTAGGGAAAGAGAGAACTCGCCGATGGGAATCCAATGCACTCAATGTTGTCTCAATCAGAGATCAGATAGTGGAATGGGAGGTGCTCAAATATTCTTGGTTGACGTCGCTCTCTTGTACGAGACATGGGAAGAAGAAACATGTTTGGGAGATGAGACATGACCCTGGTCCAATTAATCATTTAAAAAGAAAATTAAATGGCATTTTCATTTAATTCAAATGCCTTGTACTAGCCTCAATCATCCCCCACTTTAGGCGGTCCACACGACCATGTACTCGGCCATTACACAGCCAGTACATGGATACTAGTGGAAACCGGGCACACGGAATGTACTCAAGAGTACTTGGAGTGTATATATAAAATTTAAAAAATCAACCATTTTCCAAAAAATGCCCGAAATCAAGATCTATACCTGAGAAAAAGATCTAGGTTCTTACAAACTTCCCCTTAAAAGCAATTCATCCCCGAATTTCAGTTCTAAGGGTGAAGAATAAAAAAATCAAACAACTCTGGAAACTGTGATCGTACGCCGACCTCTCTCTCCAAATTCTGGTCCTGCACTCTCCCGTGCTTCCAATGAAACTGTACTATATGAAAAGATTTGCCACAGAGAACCATCGAGCTATGATATACAATCTGAATAGGGTGCTCCTTGAAGGATGCATCCACCTCCAACTCGACCTCCTTGGGTTAAAAAACATGAGATGAGTCTGAAAATTAACGTCATAGCTGATAAACATAGAATACATTGTGCATAGCTTGGTTCCTCTGAGGTAACTAAAACTGATAGGCAGCCAACCCAACTCTCTCTAAAACCTCAAATGGCCTGATGTATCTTGGTGAAATCTTCCCATGTCTCGTAATATGCCTATGTCCCAAAATCGGCGTGACACGTAAGAAAACTCTATCATCGACCTCGAACTATAGATGTCATCTTTGTCAACCAGAAAAATATTTTTGAAGAGATTATGATGTATCCATCCTCCTTCAAATCAACTACACCAACTTTGTGGTCTCTAGGCCACGATGAGGTCCTAGAATAGCTATCTATGCTATCTCCAACCCACATATGGGTGATCGGCATGGCCTACCGTACAAATCCACATGATGTTTCTTCTCAATCATTTCCTGGAAACTATTATTGTAGGAAAACTCTCCTATGGGTATATGTCTCTCCCAAGAGCACCTGAAATATACGACACATTCTCTTAGCATGTACTCCAAGACTTGAATCATGCACTTGTACTGGCCATCTATCTGAGGATGTTATGCTATACTTAGAAGAACTTATGTACCCAAAGCCCTCTGTAGTCCCTTCTAGACTCGAGAGGTAAAATGGGCATCCATGTCTGAAAAAATAGAGTGAAGATCCCCTTGCAACAGTACAATCTCTCGGATGAACAAAGTTCCATAATCATCATTGTTGAAGGTCTCCTTGATTAGTAAGAAGTGTGAAACCTTCTTATGTGGGTCTATAACAACCCAAAATGTACCATTCCCTTGAGGGGACATCAGAAAACATGTCACAAAATCCATCACGAAATTATTCCAATTCCACTCGGGAATCAGTAACTACTATAAAAGCCCTATCAGTCACAGATGCTCTGCATTCACCTACTGATAGGTGGAAAACCTCACAAAAAAGCAGAAACATCTCTCTTCATACATGGGAATGAATACCGATAGTGTATATATCGATACATTTTGGTGACACCAGGATGTACTACCAAAAATGAGGAATGAAAATCACACAAAATCTTCTCATGTATGTCTGCCAACACCCATACACATCCATGAAAATGAAAAATATAATCCTCTCTTATGGTCCATTTTGGAGTAGGGTCCTCTCCAGAAACACTCTCCTGTATGACTAGGCCTTCGAGATTTGATAGTTTCCTCATTCGCACTCGATCCATAAGGGTAGAAATAACAGCTAAAGAAGAAAGAAACGTCTTACCCATTCTGTCATGCACCTGCAAATTCATCTTGGAGAAAAAACCCATAAACTTACACTCACTTCTGGCCTCTTTGGGTCCTTCTTCTCAAATCATTAGCTATTGTGTTTTCCTTCCAAAGTGTGTAGGAAAGATCGATGTAAAAAGACTGAAGGTAAACAACCCACCTTCATTGTCTCAAATTTAGATCAAATTGAGTAAAGATATAATTGAGAATTTGGTGGTCAGTGAAAACCACAAAATGCTCTCCCAATAGATAATGTCTCCAATAATGTAAATCGTGGACAACTGTAGCTAACTCGAGATTATGTGTTGGGTAATTCATCTCATGTGTACTCAACTGCCGAGACTCGTATGCAAC
Organism: Viscum album; assembly: GCA_963277665.1. Lineage (NCBI taxonomy): Eukaryota > Viridiplantae > Streptophyta > Magnoliopsida > Santalales > Viscaceae > Viscum > Viscum album. The sequence goes on from OY728140.1 coordinate 511,933,295, forward strand.
GACTCCTTTTCCTTATATTAGCACTTCCCTAAGCTCAATACCTGATGCATCATATTAAATGGTGTAACTCATTCCGAGATTTGAAAAAACTATTATCAGTGATGATGTTAATCTCACTTTCAGCTTCTGAAAGGCTGAATCACAGGAATCTGTTCAGAAGTACTTCGCACCCTTCTTAGTCAGGCCCTTTAGTGACACTGTTAAGCTTGAAAAGTCCTATATATAGAATATGTAGTATCATTCCATCCCCATAAAACTCCTTACCTCAATGAAGTACTTTGGATACTACCATGAAACTACTGCTCTCACATTCTCTGGGTCTACAGATACTCCTGTCTCTGAGATAACATGACATAAGAAGTGAATCTGATCCATCCAAAAATGGAATTTTGAGATCTTTGAATATAAATGATTCCCTCTCAGTTTACTCAAAATGATCTCATAATGGGTGACATGGTCGTGTTGAGTGTGAGAGTACACCCGGATAACATCCACATAGACTACTACAAAATAATTAACGTATGGATGGAGTACTCAGTTCATCAGTGCCATAAAAACTACAAGCATGTTTGTGAGACCGAACTACATAACCACAAACTCATATAGACCATATCTGATTTGAAAGGCTGTAAGAGGTATATTTTATGGTCTAATGTGAAACTGATGATAACTGTAACTTAAGTCAATATTTGAGAACACACGAGCTCCTCGAAGCTGATCAATGTGATCATCAATAAACAACAAGGGATACCGGTTCTTAATAGTGAACTAGATTAGCTTCTAATAGTCCACCCAAATTTTGAGGGTACTGTCTGGCTTCTTCACAAAAATGACAAGAGAATACCAATGAGAATTACTAGGTTAGATGAATCCCTTTGCATGTAACTCCTCTATATACTTCTTTAGCTCTTATAACTCTTGTGTAGCCATCCTATAATGAGGAATGGACACCGGGGCCACCCCTGGAACAAGCTCAATAAAGAAATATAACTCTCAATCCTAAGGTAAATCCAAAAATTCTCCTAGAATGAATCTCTGAAATTATCCATAATTAGATTAATGTCCATCTGTGAAGTCCCCTGGTCATCCATATATAAACTAGAAATCTGGGATGTAATTCCTCCTAACCCAAGATGTTCGGTTCCCGCACTACTCACCTAAACATACCTTTCAACCTTTTGTTGAAAAGAACATCCCTCTGGTGACGTGAAAATCACCCTACGATGATAGTAAACAACAATGTTCTGGAAATATATTAACCAATCCTTCCCGATAATGAAATAAAACCACCTTATCTCTAAGACATAGAGTTCCCATAATAACTTACATCCACCAACCTCAAGAGGAAAATCCTTTCATTGACCTACACTAGTCGTTCTAATACCCAACAGAGTGTCTAGCATCATAACATCCTTAGAAGTAAAGATAAAGAGCCCAAGGCTCTCCACAACTGCAACAGATATAAAACTATGGGATGCCCCTATATCAGAATGATCAGAAGCTAAAACTGAGGCAACTAGAATCATACCTCTAACTGTAGATGGTCTGGGATCCTACTTCTGGTGAGTCTATTCCATAGAAAAAGTCCAGCCTGTACCATGAACCTATGATCCTTCCTGACTACCCTAATCTTTTCCACCCTACAATCGCTGAAAACCTACCAAGTGGCTACCACATCCACAACCATCTACTCATCCTGAACGGAAAAACAAACTCCATTTCCATGACTTATGAGAAACTAGTGGTCCTACTCTTGACCGTGGAGTCATAGAAAACCCCCTATCACTAGCTAATGGTGTGAAAAACTGAAAAAAACACTAAAGATAGCCCATCTTACCGAAAGATTGACACTAAAATGGGTTTCTCGAGCATCGAGGTCTTGTGCGCTCGCTCTTCATAAACTAGTTTCATACACATGGCTTTCTGAAATAGTGTCCCATCTACTCTGATCTCCATGCATAGACTCCATGCAGCAATTTCTACTATCAGTCAGAGGAGTCCCAACTTTGGATGTCGAACCTCCCTAGATCATAGTTCAGACACCCTCATATTATGCTTTGTGATCAGTGCTTGGTTGACTATATAAGACATTAATGACAACCTAAAGATGTTCACTTAGGATTAAATGTCATATCAAAGACCATCCTCAAACTTTCTGGCCAGAAATAACTCATCACCCCCCAGAATGGGTGTGATGCCCTATAGATCTATGAAGTTAGAAGAATACTCCATGACTAAAAGAGTTACCTATTGCAAACCCATGAACTCTTGGGCTCGGTCGGCCCTCAAGGAATCCGATTAGATGTAGTCATTTAAGAACCACTGGAACTCATCCCATGCCATAACACATTGGCGTTCCGCCTGTGATATTACATCATGAAATCTCTTTTCAAAATATGGAAATATGTAGGTTGTGTTTCTCACCCACCTCTCAAGAGGTGTCTTATAATGATCAAATATATGTAACATGGCTTCTAACCATGACTCTGCATCCTGAGGTCCTCCCTCCCCTATGAAAGTGGGAGGATGCTACTACTGAAAAACCCACATCAACTCTGAAATAGATGGGGTATGATGCTGTGATGCCTGGTAGGTCTGCATGAACCTCGTGAAGGCTTATAAAAAATGTGAATAAGAACATATGTCTGGTATTACACCTAATGAAAAGAAAATCACGAAAGGGAGGATCTTCTAGTTTTCCCTGATCTACTATTACCGATTTTATAATCGTTTTCCTTTAACTGGAATACAATCATAGGATGTCTCAGTGGCATGACTCTGCAAGGTCAAGTGCACACCTCAGTTCAAGATTATTGAGGACATAAAAATATAATTAAAAGAAAGTAACATGAGAATAGAACATTAATGTTTATCAAAACAGGGTTACATGACATTTATATACTCAAAAAAGTGTGTTCTCTCAGGTTTCAACATGGGCATGTACTTCTTCCCAACCTTTTCTTGTAACACCCATACACATGGCATGTTCATTCTATGACATGGCGTGTTCTTGATCTTTCCCTCCTGCCTGAGTTCTTCAATATGGATAAAACACACAGTTTTCTCTAGGGTAACACTACACAACATGTTAACCCAAACACGATGTGTACTTCCAATACCTTAACCACTCGTGTCGTTAGTCGCACAGTCAGAGACATGGTCGACTTCCACGTAGAGTGTTCAAGATTGTCCCATCATGTACTACCCAAAATTCTTCCACTCGTGTCATTAGTCATGCAGCCAGATACATGGCCTCTACAACATGACATGTACATCCATTACATGAAACATTCTACCAAATAGTTACCAACCCATGTCTCTGATCACACAGTCAGTCACACAGTTAAAGACTAAATTGTGTGTATATACAATACATGGAGTGTACTTAAGAAAAGTTGTTTCTTCTAGAACATAAGAACACATGGCATGTGTTCATAACACCACACACCGTGTTGTCTGGGTTTCCAGATTGTAGGACTCTGAAAATTCACTGGATTGTTTAATCATAAAATTTTGTCCAAGGAATAAGAAAATTCTTACCCATGATAGCCCATACTCCCACAAATCATTGTTTGAAATCCTTATTCACACCATCATTGAAAAAATTTAAATTAATGATCTGACATGATCCACCAGTTTCCAATCCAAGAGGGCCCATAACACCTCATGGACCAAAGATGGTTTTTCATCAAAATGAAACATTATATATTAGAAATACCCTATAAAATAGCAAGTATTATATCAAGTAATATATCACAACAACATGCGTATCAAGAAAAACATATATCACAGTAACATACAATCAATAATGTACTCTAAATGGAATGACATGAATGGATGACATGTGATATCTAACAAGTGACTATATAAATCATGGGATGGAATACCCTCATCTCATCGATTATAAACAAAAATAGAACCACAATGATATAAATCATAACAGCACAAAACATGTGTATCACCCAATAGTGACATCAAATCAACTGTAATGATTGAAAAACCCTAAAAATTGAAATATTTGAGGCAACTTGGATTTTACCAATACAAAGGTTAGCTACTCCTGGTGACAACTTATTACACACTACCTATTCCTTCCTATCCTTCTCTATAGGCTCCAAATATTAATACAAGTCAGAAAAGAACATGCCCTGATACCACTTTTTAACATCCCAGATCCGAGTGGCACCCAAAGGTGCCCAATAACTAGTTGGTCACATGGACTCAAGTGCATTTCCTTGAATTCCTGAGGCATCTAACTAGAAGTGAGGGCCTTGGGTGTGATGGTGGGGAAATTATTCCCCCATTAGTAGAGCAGCATAGTGGAATAACAATAATAAACAACATTGGAAACATTAATACCACAAAACATAAGTAAACCTTGAATGAATGATAATAAATTAACAACTGGAGAACATATATAAATGATTCATGTCACATATATCTAGGAAAGAAACCAAACAAGTCACATTTCTAGAAATAGATTACTAAACCAATATTCAAAATAATCAAGTAAACTCCTCCAGCATCACAAGGTATAGCTTGGTCCCATTCTCTCCAGATCTATAAACAATCAAGTATATGACGTAGAAGGGTGATTTCCCTTATCTATACCTACAACAATATAATATGTTTGGGTTGAAAACCATGACCCCAATAGGGTGTGAGATTAACCCCATTAAAAAACCTCCAAAGGATCTGTGCCTAACTTTCAGTGAATATGTTAGGACCAATAGGGACCTATATACCCTGAGAGGGGGGGTGAATCAGGGTATGGATATTATTTTTCAAAGTTTTTACTACCCCACTGAATCTTGACATCTTTATTACAAGGGTCACTTTGTTTTCAATTGTTTTTTAATTATGATTACTTCTTTTCTTCTTTATCTGATGATGATGCTTTGAATGCAATGCAGGGAAGCAAGCAGGCAGACACATAGATTTTTACTTGGTTCACCCTCACTGGGATACGTCTAAGGATCATACAACGGAAATGTGCCACTGTACCAAATCCACTAAGGCTCACTGCCAATTTACAATGTTTGGGATAGATCAATTCTATGCCCAGGGTCATTTCCTTTACAATGTTTAGGGTCAGCTCACTGCTTTCCCAAGGGTCACTCCCTGTTTCTCTCTCTGGCTCACTACCGGTGGAGAGGATTACCTTCTTCCTCTTCTTTTTCTCACTGCTCTGGGAAGGATCCACTCATAGTTTAGAGACCTATAGGTCACTTAATTATCACTAATGAATACATCCTATGTTGTATTTGGATGCTTTGTTGAAGTCCAAATTTCACCCGTAGATGAATCTCACTTTGTACCGAAGGTATCGGCCAATCTTCCAGCTTTCACGCAGCCCTGAATCTCTGACAAAAATCAACCGTACTTGGTGCCCTTATCTAATCCAGCGCGCAAGTCTTGGCACGTAAGTCAAAATTGACACGCAAGTCCACCTCAACCACTTGCGCGACACGAGATTCTCTAACTCCAAACTTGCGCGACACACACCCTTTTACACCCAAACCAATATTGGCGCGCAACAATCAACTTTCGAGCTTATTCAAAATATGGCGCGTAATTGTCACCAAACCACTTGAGTGACACTTCCTTCTTCAACTTAGAACCCGCGCGACTCTCTTCCTTTCTCACCCAGACCACCTTGGACGCACAACTATTATCTGGCACGCATCCTCTACTTGCGCGACCACACACCACTTGCGTAACCACCACACATGCGCGATGGGAGCTCTGATTTTTCTAATTGTTGAACTCACCACCAAATAAAGAGGGGTCAAACTGTATTTATAGGAATTTGGACACCCTGCACGATGACGTGCAAGTATTCCTTCGGCGCACAGGTCTCAGCACGCAAGTCTCCTACCACACAAATCACTTGTGCAACCAACACCAAAACTTGCGCGATCCTTATCCATTTTCAATATTTTGATGCTTTGATCTTGAAAAACATATGGCACACACGTTTACTCTCCTTAAAGTACCCAGCGCGCAAGTCCCTTTTCCAAAAAACTCTTTTCTTCATTTGTCGATTTTTAGGCCCAAAAATTTGGAAAACACTGGAAAACGGTGCCAGCTTGTATCTGTTCATTTTATACCACCTTCATATCATCCCTTCCTTTGTCGACATTCTTAAATCAAACATGGAACATTAACCACATCCCTTGAAATTGACATTCCACCATGAGATCCCCTTTGTCAACAAATTTTTATGTCATGGTTTGCTTTTTCAACAACCACAACATAGATGTTCACTTTTTCACTAAACAAAATCACCTAAAAAATGATTCAATGACACCTTGAGGGATTTTTACCCAATAATCTCTTCCTTTGGGTTTGTTGAAAACTCTTCCCTAAAGAGATAAATTGTTAATTCTTTAGCCACCATTCACCTATTGCGATTTTGATAGCAATCAAGGATTTACTCAACACATACTCTAAGCCCACATGAGCAATGCTCGGTGTGAGACACACGAGTAAGTGAAAAGTTCATCAATGAATCACTTCAACTATGACATCCATTGATGACACCAAACTGATACCAATTTTTGGAAATATTCTTAACACATCCCAACACCACTCTTATAATTTTATCATGATCCTCAGTTGTCATGATATCTATTCTTTGATCGATAACTTCATGCATCGTCATATTTAATACGCTCCCCCTTTCTCATTTCTCTCCCCCTATCTCGCTACTCCACCTATCAGCTTCTCCCCATTTCATTCATGATTTATCAAATTTACACACTTTCCCCCCCTTGAACAATCACTATTTTCTCCCCCTTTGTCAATAAACCCAAAGTTCACTCCTTTGTAGTCTGTAACAGAGTAGAGAACACATATCAGCACCTTATGGAAAATCACATCATACCTCGGGGAGAGGGGGGGGGGGGGGGGTTTCCACATCCACACTCTTTTAAGTGATAGGAGTCGATTTAACTCCCAGATCCAGTCGATGCCTTTAAAATGTTTCCTTGGGTAATGCCTTTGTCAGAATATCTGCAACCTGTAGCTCTGTAGGCACATACTCCAACTTCATGATTCCCTGATCAACTTTCTCCTTGATAAAATGATACTTTATCTCAATTTTCTTTTTTTCCTTTAATGATGGATGAGATTTTTGATAAGATTTATAACACTTGAGTTATTGCACTGGATTCCGGTCAGAGACTTCACTTCAAATCCCATATCTTCAAGCTGCTGCTTCATCCATAATAACTGTGTGCAAGCTTGAGTGGCCGCAATATACTCAGCTTCTGCAATGATTAGTGAAATGTAATCCTGCTTCTTGGTTAACCAAGAAATACATAGTCCACCAAGAAATAATGAACCACCTAGTGTTGATTTTATATCATCTGCTAAACCGGCCTAGTCTGCATCAGTATATCCCAATAACTGTAACGCCCCGACCCCAGCTACCTAGAGTCAGTGCATTACTTCGTAACATTGGCATGATCACAAAAGATCAAGTCTCGAAAGACCGATTAGTTTAGTAGCCTTGGAAACACTAGATACATTCATAAGTCTTTCATTACATCAAAAAGTAAACAAACTACAATAACATGGTCTTCATAGTCCACACTCATATCCTCTTCTGACTATCCCTGCAGGTCATTCCTAAAATACTTCTTTCACATCCTGGAAAATATTAAAACATTGAAAGGGGTGAGCTCAGATGCTCAGTAAGGATAACAATATTGCGGAAGCTTTCATAAATAAACATAAACATTTAAGGCAACGTATAACTAAAACAAAAGCCTTTTAACTTGAACATCAACATAATATGGCAAATGTAAAATGAGATAATGCCATTCACTTCTTCACATGGATATTCTACAGGTCGAATAATCACATGCAATATCAATAACCACTTTCATAATGAGGGAATGTATAATGCCGGACATTCTGAAACATTTTGTCAAGGCCTCGGCCAAGACGTCTAAAATGATTAAGGCCTCGGCCAAAACCATAAATCAAATTGGGAAAGGGCCTTGGCCAATTCCACATCTAGTTGTCTCATGAGACCTACCGATGCATCGAGGAGCTATAGCGAGCTCCACCCGTCACTTATTAAGTCCAATACATTCCTCATATGAATAGGTTTAAAAATATCATAAACCATAACATAATCGTATCACATAAAACATGCATAAAGGAAACATAACATTTCCACATTTCAATCACAAGATATCAATACAACACATTGTTATAATAAAAACGCTTTCAAAACCATTTTAAATACCAAAATAAAAGAAAGTTAAAACTTTGTATTTATTTTTCATTAAAAAAAATGATGGCTTGTAGAGGAAGCCGAAACTCAAATAATGGTCATGGCGGCGGAGAAGTCGTTGTCCCCGCATAAGTACAGAAATAAAATCATTCCCTTTTGTCATTTAGAAAAACGCTTCATATAAAAAAGATTACTTTTGAATAAACGTAAAAGTCAAAGGGGTTTATACACCGTATAAAAGAAAGTTGTGTATAAAACCAAATATGTCTCAATGAAAGGGATTGAGACGAAGTCCTTAAAAAGATCATTTTTAAAATAAAATAGATCTATTATGTGTATTCACTATAAGTACACATAAATAATGTAAAAATAAAAGATAGGACATAATAATATCATGACATAATTTGAAAGTAGGAGATTAACCCAAACAATGGAAGTTGAGTTAAGAAATTCCCTTACCTTGTGTCCGACTTGACTCAACCGTTCTTTAACCTCCTAAATAATAAACTAGAGTTAATATATACCTTATTAAGAACCATTTTCAATTTCATTATCCTTTTTATATCACTTATTACAATGTTATGAACATTATGTAATTATTTAAGTTAATAATGGTCGTTTTGTCGATCATTGGTACTTGAGTCAACAATAAACTTCTTATAATTACAAGTTGTTCATGTGGTAGAATATCCATTATATCCAGAATTATATTCATGATTTAGATGTCATATATATCTTATATATCCAGTATATACATTCATTTATAATATTACGTAACATTTAGAGGTAAGAAATGAAATGCACCGTTCATAGAGACGGTAAGCCGTACGTACGCATGAACGCTACTTTCATTTCAATTTCATATTTAATGGAACAAAATCATAATGATATAAATGTATAATATAATTCCAGTATAATATAGTGTATAATACCATTTACTCCATCCTTTATACATCCCACATATGGCATTAACGATTCAAATCACTTTGAGGGGGCGGTAGTCCGCACTTCCTAAAATGAAATTATCGCGTTTTACCCATAATGGAAATCATAAAGTATGCCATAAATGAGAAATACAGAAGCATAAGTAAAACATAAACATATTATATATCATATATAAAAATAGTGACATCTTAATGGCCACCTTTTAAGGTGTTATATGAGTGTAGAACAATCACCGTTTCGTGAGGCAGAAATTCGCCATCCACAGAAACCGTATGTTCTTTAACCATTAGATGTAGGTGTGTGTAAGTGTAGCTCGAATCCTTCTTATAACAATATACTAGTATATTTAGGATACTGGCGTTGTTACAAAAGAAATGAATAAAAAGAGTTTAGGGGGTTGGAGAAGAAAAATAAAACAAAACAACATTAGAGAAGACATTACCTCAAAAATCGGGTAACTCTTTTTGATTTGAGCCAAAGGCTTCCTTGGGAAGAGTTCTGCCCAAAGTGAGGATTCTAGGAGTAAGAGGGGGAAGTTGGGAGAGTATTTGGGTAGGGGTTGGCCGAGCCAAATGGCTTGAAAGTGTAAATGAGGTGGGAGAGGTGGGGGCCTTTTATAAGTGGAGAGGAGGGGCACTTTTGGAAAGATTGAAATGTTACATTATTACACAATGCTTGTCGGATTCTAAAGGTCCCACACTTATATAATTAGAGGCTAAGGTGATAAAGTTTCTAAATCTCCTCATCCAATAGGCTTTGGACAAGTGTAATCCTTGGATTTTACATTATCTTCTCATTTTATTTAAATCGTTAAATAATGAGGTCATCGATGCATCATCATGATGTCATAAATAATTTAATTTATTTAATGTCTAAAAATTATAAAAAAAATAATATGATGTAGGAAATATTTTTAGCTTTCTAATGAATATTTATAGTCAAAATATGGACTTGTGTAACCCCACTTAAAAACTATTTTAGTAAAATAACTCATGTTTGTGTCAATTTAATTTTAACATTAAATAAATATATATTAATGTCATTTTCCAACTAAAGTGGCTCCATGGGGTCCCCAAGTTTACCCATGGGTTGTCTTGGTCGGCCATGACTCATCCAATAGTAGTAGGACAAGTGTCATGCTCATCTCATATTATTAAAACATTATTTGTACCTTAAACTACACTAATTACCTCTAATCGCGATTAAGAACTTAAAAGTTACTATTCACCAAAAAATTATTTTAATCTCATTGAACCACATTTTACTTCTTAATGACAACCATGTATGTCGGATTTTTGAAAATCAAATCACAGAAGTGCTAATATTTCATTTAAAAGAAAAATCAGTTATTTAACTACCACTTAGTGGTTTCACTATTCATCAAAAATTGAAGTTTTTCAGAACAAGGCCAAAATTTCACCCTAAGCTATAATTGATATTCCGAATTCAAAAATGATGTCTATTTTACAAAATTCCAAACATATAAGTTGCATTAATTAATTTTATAATTAATTCCCGCTGTTACGACAAATAGCGTGTTTTTAAGAAACAATTTATATCAAAAGATTGGCAATTGTTTTTGTCCAATTTCAATGTTAAATTAATTCTAATGACCACCATTGGATAAAATGGTAAAAATATATTCTAATTATACCTTAAAACCACTAAATATTATAATTTATCACAATAAATTATTTTGATTAAAAAAGTTGTTTTAAAGTATTTTTCACTATTCATAAAAAATTAGAAGTTCTCAGAAAAATACCAAAAATTCAACATAGGCTAATTTCGATATTCCGAATCCAAAAATGAAGTCCATTTTGAAATATAAAATTTCTATAATTTTAAAAAGTGGTTATTACTATTCATAACGGCTACTTTGATTAGTCGCGGTGTTTTAGAACTCGAAGTTGCGTACAATGCAAGCTATTGCATTATTGAATGAGAAGCGTATCGTGGAAGCTCGGGGTGTTACATTCTCCCCTCCTTCAATAAATTGCGTCCTCACAATTTGAAATTTTTCTTTGAAAATAAAAGGTTGAAAAGAGAAAATACCTTTGAGGAAAACCCACATCGGAAATAAGGTTAATAAATATATAACATTAAAAGAAAGCAAGATAAGTACAAAGGTCACCCGATATATCCCATTCTAGGATTCTATGAAAATATGGATATGGAGGAGAAACAAACCATCAAGGTCTGATGGAGAGTTATAGAAAACAGGATTAGGAGAAAGTTTAACCACAAGAAACTCACAAACTTGTGATTTGTTAAACGGTCATTGAATCCCCAATTGGAAAAGTTAACCGACAACATTTTTGTTTTAAGTTACCTTTTATAATGTTGAGGAATTTATTTAGGAGATTTACTAAGAACGTAAGGGAATATACATACTTGTTATGTATACTTTCATTCATTAATAAATTTTTACCACAAACCCATCTTTTACTCCAAATGGTAACGGAACTCAAAAATATTCTATTTATCCTAATTGTATAAGGTTCCAAATGTTAACACATACCATTTAGATTAGTAAAATTATTTTGTAATAACCAGGGACTTCCTGTAGGCTAGTGGTAGGAAATAAAGGCTTGTCGCACTATGGTTGTGGGTTCAATTCCTGCAGCTTTGTCCGACGCGATGGGTTATTCCCCACCCTGCAGGTTGTCCTTTTCCTAAAACTATAGTATCATAATATTCCAAAAATAATCGTCATAAATTTTTTAACCTTAAACAATACTATCCAAAGTTCAACTTAATCCATTACAACCTTTATAGTTATCCAAAATACCTCTGTCCAGACTTTCTCTAAAAGGTCTCTTAATTCCAAAATCAATTTATCAGATTCCCCAAACAATGTAAAGTTTCTCTTATTGTCACATACTAAAAATATAATTACCTTCAACATATTAAAACCTTATTGAAATCAACAAGTATTGCAGTACAATCCTTATATATACCACATTATTCTTATAACCAGAATATAATCCTTGAGTCCAAAAGCACCAATACATTAATTATTCTGCTTCAACTGTAGTCACGGCATAAGATTGGCCTTGATCCCTTTCCCTTTTCCGAGGTAAGTTTCCTTGACGCTTAGGACATTCATTTGCATAATGCCCCATTTCCCTGCAATTGTAGCATTCAACTTTGACAGCCTCTTTATTTCCCTTGCAATCATGAGCCTGGTGACCCTTTTCTCCACATTTATAACAAACTCCCATTCCTTTTAGGCACATACCAGGGTGATTCTTCCCACAATTATCACATAATGGAAAATCCTTCATTCCCTTTTTCCCTTTATCTGTCTCTTGTCCCACCGTTCTCTTCTTCTCTTGCTTTACTTTGTTGTCATAAGACTTAGATAATTCCTTTTCTGTCTTGATAGAAAACGAGACAATATCTTCGTATGATGAGAAGGATTGTGATACTAAAGCTCGACGGAGAAATGGTTTTAACCCATCAAATAAACGATCAATCTTACTCCTTGGGTTACGTATATAATTGGCAGCATGCCTCGCTAACCTTGTAAAGTTAGCCTCATACTTTGTGACATTCTCATCCTCCTCCTGCCTCAAACTCAGAAATTGCCTTTCCATATCCGCTCGATGGTCACGAGGAAAGTATTTTTCTAAGAAAAGCTCTTTGAACTCCCTCCATTCCATATTCTATATGTCATCATATTCCTTTGTGTTTTGAATCAGCAACCACCACTGATCGGCATCTCCAGTGAGGCGGTAAACTGCCATGACAACCTTCTCCCTTTCACTACTCCCCAAGGCATGGAATATTTTCTCTAAGGAATTTATCCATTGCTCAGCTACTATAGGATTTGTACTCCCATTGAAGGTTGGTGGTTGTTACCTCATGAAACGGTCTAGCATTGATCCTCCACGTTGCGGATCAGGGTGCTCCATACGAGTAAGGATATTATTCATAACCTGAGTGAGTTGTCCCAGTATGGTAATAAGTTGATCAGCACCAGTTGTATCTCCAGATCCACAATAATTATCTTGAGCAGGAGGGAAATCCCTACACGGAGTTTGTGCATTGATACGGTTTCCATTCCTTCCACTAGGTGCCATTTCTAAACAATGGCATAAACTAGATTAGTTTATGAATCAAAATACATAATTCCATACTTGTAAAACACTTTACATAAATTGAACTATTTATGGATATAATCCATAATCATAAAAAGAAATGTTTTATTTGAAAAAGTATATACTCATAACCCTTCATATTGGTTTGTAAATAAAATGAGAATTATCCTAAGCATATCCCACGGGAGTGTCATAACCAAGAGTGCAGCAAGGCCCGTTGTCGTGCACCAGTTCCCGTTCGAGTCTAGCTCAAAGCGGTGTTTTCGGGTTTTACCCCTAGGTACATCAGTGCCAGAGCCGCCTCTACCTGCTCGTATGCAGATAGGGATGTATTGCTCAGAAAACTCATAACATCTCTATAATACCAAAATTCTAGGAAGTTCTTCTATACTAATCCTCAAAGTCTATCTTTGGGCTATGTTCTCTAATCAGAGTTTATCTAAATCTATCTTCCAAGGTTAGTACTAAACTGCCTCTGATACCAACTGTAACGCCCTGACCCCAGCTACCCAGAGTCGGTGCATTACTTCGTAACATTGGCATGATCACAAAAGAACAAGTCTTGAAAGACCGATTAGTTTAGTAGCCTTGGAAAAACTAGATACATTCATAAGTCTTTCATTACATCAAAAAGTAAACAAACTACAATAACATGGTCTTCATAGTCCACACTCATATCCTCTTCTGACTATCCCTGCAGGTCATTCCTAAAATACTTCTTTCACATCCTGGAAAATATTAAAACATTGAAAGGGGTGAGCTCAGATGCTCAGTAAGGATAATAATATTGCGGAAGCTTTCATAAATAAACATAAACATTTAAGGCAATGTATAACTAAAACAAAAGCCTTCTAAACTTGAACATCAACATAATATGGAAAAAGTAAAATGAGATAATGCCATTCACTTCTTCACATGGATATTCTACAGGTCGAATAATCACATGCAATATCAATAACCACTTTCATAATGAGGGAATGTATAATGCCGGACATTCTGAAACATTTTGTCAAGGCCTCGGCCAAGACGTCTAAAATGATTAAGGCCTCGGCCAAAACCATAAATCAAATTGGGAAAGGGCCTTGGCCAATTCCACATCTAGTTGTCTCATGAGACCTACCGATGCATCGAGGAGCTATAGCGGGCTCCACCTGTCACTTATTAAGTCCAATACATTCCTCATATGAATAGGTTTAAAAATATCATAAACCATAACATAATCGTATCACATAAAACATGCATAAAGGAAACATAACATTTCCACATTTCAATCACAAGATATCAATACAACACATTTTTATAATAAAAACGCTTTCAAAACCATTTTCAATACCAAAATAAAAGAAAGTTAAAACTTTGTATATATTTTTCATTAAAAAAAATGATGGCTTGTAGAGGAAGCCGAAACTCAAATAATGGTCATGGCGGCGGAGAAGTCGTTGTCCCCGCATAAGTATGAAAATAAAAACATTCCCTTTTGTCATTTAGCAAAACGCTTCATATAAAAAAGATTACTTTTGAATAAACGTAAAAGTCAAAGGGGTTTATACACCGTATAAAAGAAAGTTGTGTATAAAACCAAATATGTCTCAATGAAAGGGATTGAGACGAAGTCCTTAAAAAGATCATTTTTAAAATAAAATAGATCTATTATGTGTATTCACTATAAGTACACATAAATAATATAAAAATAAAAGATAGGACATAATAATATCATGAAATAATTTGAAAGTAGGAGATTAACCCAAAGAATGGAAGTTGGGTTAAGAAATTCCCTTACCTTGTGTCCGACTTGACTCAACCGTTCTTTAACCTCCTGAATAATAAACTAGAGTTAATATCTACCTTATTAAGAACCATTTTCAATTTCATTATCCTTTTTATATCACTTATTAAAATGTTATGAACATTATGTAATTATTTAAGTTAATAACGGTCATTTTGTCGATCTTTGGTACTTGAGTCAACAATAAACTTCTTATAATTACAAGTTGTTCATGTGGTAGAATATCCATTATATCCAGAATTATATTCATGATTTAGATGTCATATATATCTTATATATCCAGTATATACATTCATTTATAATATTACGTAACATTTAGAGGTAAGAAATGAAATGCACCGTTCATAGAGACGGTAAGCCGTACGTACGCATGAACGCTACTTTCATTTCAATTTCATATTTAATGGAAGAAAATCATAATGATATAAATGTATAATATAATTACAGTATAATATAGTGTATAATACTATTTAATCCATCCTTTATACATCCCACATATGGCATTAACGATTCAAATCACTTTGAGGGGGCGGTAGTCCGCACTTCCTAAAATGAAATTATCGCGTTTTACCCATAATGGAAATCATAAAGTATGCCATAAATGAGAAATAAAGAAGCATAAGTAAAACATAAACATATTATATATCATATATAAAAATAGTTACATCTTAATGGCCACCTTTGAAGGTGTTATATGAGTGTTGAACAATCACCGTTTCGTGAGGCAGAAATTCGCCATCCACAGAAACCGTATGTTCTTTAACCATTAGATGTAGGTGTGTGTAAGTATAGCTCGAATCCTTCTTATAACAACATCCTAGTATATTTTGGATACTGGTGTTGTTACAAAAGAAATGAATAAAAAGAGTTTAGGGGGTTGGAGAAGAAAAATAAAACAAAACAACATTAGAGAAGACATTACCTCAAAAATCGGGTAACTCTTTTTGATTTGAGCCAAAGGATTCCTTGGGAAGCGTTCTGCCCAAAGTGAGGATTCTAGGAGTAAGAGGGGGAAGTTGGGAGAGTATTTGGGTAGGGTTTGGCCGATCCAAATGGCTTGAAAGTGTAAATGAGGTGGGAGAGGTGGGGGCCTTTTATAAGTGGAGAGGAGGGGCACTTTTGGAAAGATTGAAATGTTACATTATTACACAATGCTTTTCGGATTATAAAGGTCCCACACTTATATAATTCGAGGCTAAGGTGATAAGGTTTCGAAATATCCTCATCCAATAGGCTTTGGACAAGTGTAATCCTTGGATTTTACATTATCTTCTCATTTTATTTAAATCGTTAAATAATGAGGTCATCGATACATCATCATGATGTCATAAATAATTTAATTTATTTAATGTATAAAAATTATAAAAAAAATACAATGATGTAGGAAATCGTTTTAGATTTCTAATGAATATTTATAATCAAAATTTGGACTTGTGTAACCCCACTTAAAAACTATTTTAGTAAAATAACTCATGTTTGTGTCAATTTAATTTTAACATTAAATAAATATATATTAATGTCATTTTACAACTAAAGTGGCTCCATGGGGTCCCCAAGTTGACCCATGGGTTGTCTTGGTCAGCCATGACTCATCCAATAGTAGTAGGACAAGTGTCATGCTCATCTCATATCATTAAAACATTATTTGTACCTTAAACTACACTAATTATCTCTAATCGCGATTAAGAACTTAAAAGTTACTATTCACCAAAAAATTATTTTAATCTCATTGAACCACATTTTACTTCTTAATGACAACCATGTATGTCGGATTTTTGAAAATCAAATCACAGAAGTGGTAATATTTCATTTAAACGAAAAATCAGTTATTTAACTTCCACTTAGTGGTTTCACTATTCATCAAAAATTGATGTTTTTCAGAACAAGGCCAAAATTTCACCCTAAGCTATAATTGATATTCCGAATTCAAAAATGATGTCTATTTTAAAAAATTCCAAACATATAAGTTGCATTAATTAATTTTATAATTAATTCCCGCTGTTACGACAAATAGCGTGTTTTTAAGAAACAATTTATATCAAAAGATTGGCAATTGTTTTTGTCCAATTTCAATGTTAAATTAATTCTAATGACAACCATTGGATAAAATGGTAAAAATATATTCTAATTATACCTTAAAACCACTAAATAGTATAATTTATCACAATAAATTATTTTGATTAAAAAAGTTGTTTTAAAGTATTTTTCACTATTCATAAAAAATTAGAAGTTCTCAGAAAAATACCAAAAATTCAACATAGGCTAATTTCGATATTCCGAATCCAAAAATGAAGTCCATTTTGAAATATAAAATTTCTATAATTTTAAAAAGTGGTTATTACTATTCATAATGGCTACTTTGATTAGTCGTGGTGTTTTAGAACTCGAAGTTGCGTACAATGCAAGCTATTGCATTATTGAATGAGAAGTGTATCGTGGAAGCTCGGGGTGTTACAATAACTTTGTCTGAGATTTATCATTATATGTCAAGCCAAATTCCACCATGCCCTTGATATAACTAAGTATTCTTTTCACCAAAAGACTGTGGATTTCCTTTGAATTAATCTGATATCTTACTGCTTGGCATGTGGCGAAAACAATGTTAGGCCTTGTTGCAGTTAAGTATAATAGACTTCCATTGATTTTCCTATATTCTGTGATATTAACTGCCTTTCCATCCACATATTTTGATAATTTCATCCAAGTAGCAACCGAAGTCTTCATCTCCTTGGAATTCTCCATTCCAATCCTTCTTAAAACCTCCTTGGCATATTTGGATTGAGAAATGAATGTTCCATTCCTTCCTTGTGTCACTTGTAGACCATGGAAAAATGTTATCTCTCTAATCATTGACATTACAAACTCATTTTTCATGAATTCGGAAAACTGACTGAATTGAGCTTCATTTGATCTACCAAATATTATGTCATCGGCATAAACCAACACCATCATCCTTTGATTGCTATCATTGCTGAAATAGAGATTGTAATCAACTCCTCCATGCTAGAAACCATGCTTCTTCAAGTACTGATCAAACCTTGAGTACCATGCTCTTGGTGCTTGTTTTAGCCCATGCAACGCCTTATTCAGCTTGAAATCATTGTTCTCATCCTCATGAATGATAAAACCATATGGCTGCTCAATGTACACCTCTTCTTCCAGAACCCCATTTAGAAATGTAGATTTGACGTCCATCTGGAACACTTTGAACTTTCTTTGCACTGCTATGGCTAAAAATAATCTGATTGTCTCTAGCCTTGGAACCAGTGCAAATGTCTCAACATATATTTCCTATATCTAGGAGTACCCCTTGAACACTAGTTGTGCTTTGTTCCAAATAATTGTGCCATCTTCATTCATCATGTTGTGATAGACCCATTTAGTCCAGATGACATTCTTTTCTGCTGGCCTCAAAACAATCTCTCGCATCTGATTCTTCTAAATCTGATCTAGCTCTCTCCGAGTCTCTTATCACTTCATTACATTGAACAGACAACTAGTCATTGTGTCATTGTCCAGTGGCATTATTTCTTTCAACTACTATTCTGAGCTTCTTGTTGGAACTTGTTGATACTTTCTTTCAGCTTCTTGGTATCCTGAAAACAGTCAGCTGATACCATATTGTTAGAGAAAAATAAATAATCATGGAATGTTAGATTATTGTTGCTTCTCCTAAAATATGTATTTCCTCGATATATAACACCTGAGCCGAGTCATCCAATTATTGGATTGATGGATCTTGCATCTGATTTTGTCATTTAATGCTCCCCCTATGCTATGAAACACTTCCTAGGGTTAGGCCCATTGTTTAGACTCATAACCATTCTTCTCTACCTGCATCATTTATACCAATTTGGCACACGACATTGAGACACTAACAAAATCTCTAATCCCAATGAGTTGGAACTCGGTGTAGGAAACAAGAGATAAAGTTAATAACACAATCACTTTCTAGTGTGCTCTGTTGCTCCCTTTCTTCTCCAAATCTAGTACCTGATTTGAGTCAATTGAAACTCTGGAGCATATCAGTTCTCCACTTTTCATCTTTAGATTCCACTTCCCCTTGGATCGTATCTCCCTAAAAACTGAAACACTTGAATCATCAGTTAACAACATTTATATACATAGGGAGAGGGTTACTTCTGGAATCCTCAAGAAGAGGATTGTGGTTGATCCTGATGGGTCAACCCTTTGATTATTTCCTATAGAGCATCACACTCCATCCTCACTTCTTCTAACTACCTAGCCAACTTCAACTATTCTATCCATATGACTAGGCATTCTTTACCCACATTCTGAGCTTTTTTATGATATGTAGATTCGACAAGCTTGGCCTTCCTCACACTTTGAGGTTTAAACCCACTGGTAGAAATTTCCTTCTTTAATGTTCCACCAACATGAAACTTCCCCTAATTCCTTACCTGGGTAGGAATCTCTATACTTTTCATATTCCCTTTATTCTTCCACCATTTCAAGGGTCTTTCTATTTCCTCCACTTCACACTGCGGGACATGACATGTGAATTTTTCAATGTATTCTTTGTTCATATTTATTTTATCAGATATCTTAGTCACCACACTATTATGCGTTGGTGGTAGGTCCCCCACTAAACGTAATTTCTTCTTACTCAGGATTATAGCGTTTCCTCCCTTTTTCTTCCATATTTGTTCATGTTATTTCTTAGAGGGTGGTTGTGAGTGTGATTGATACAACATTCATTCAACTTCATGTGATTCCCCTAAGGTTCTAAGCCTATTCTCCAACTTACCACTTTGTATCCCAATGTAAGATTTCTCTTTATACATCACTGGATTCAAGAATCTCTTTATGGGATACTTTTACTTTCTCGCATTCTTATTACTGCAATATCTTGCCAAAATCCCATGATTATAACACATGAAACATCTTCCATTATTGGAATAACTTATTTTTTCATCTCTCAGCCGAGATGTTGATGCATCTTGAGTACTTCCTCTAACATTGATCTCCTGAGATTGCTGACACATATTCATGGTGTGTCCCATTCTTCCATAGTAATAACTTCTAATGAATGATTTATTCTGAGAGACTCTTCTCTCTGATTTCTCATGTAGCTTATTCTTATTCTTAGATTTTTCAAAGTTTCAATTTTCATAGAATGAAATGTATTCCAGAGCCTCTGAACAGAAGCTTGATGTGTGGCCATAAATCCCACAGAAATAGCACATGTCATCACTTCCTTTTGAAACTGTCCTCTTACGCCTGTCTCTAGCACCTACAGGTTTTACTCCACCTATGGAACTATTCACGACTCTCTTAATTTCATGAACGAGAGGGAATTAATCAAATCCAATACCAGTTTTTCATAGACTGTATGGCCTTTGAGTTGAAATAATTTGTTTTTTCCTTTTTTCATAAATAGAAAATTTGCATTTTATTTCAGCATCACCTGCCAAAGGATAATCAAATAGTAAGTGCAAGGCATCCTTCATTTTAGGCTTTCCTATAGAATTGGATTTATTTACTTCCTTATTCAATGATTCTATCTCTTCTTCCAACATTTGAATCTTTACATTCCTTGATTTAAGTTGGGCATTGAGTTCTCTTCTGAGATTCTTTCCACAACTCATCTCATCTTCCAGTTATCGTGTGATATTTTCTACCATATCACATTGCTCTTTTAGTTTCAAATTTTCCTGAGATATGGATTCAGAGACAGATGCATTCTCTCGTTGTAGCCTTTGATTCTTCTGAACTTCTCCAGAAAACTGTGTAGCTAGATCATCATTTCTAGCTTTTAGATTCTGAACTTCATCTAACTTTTGATTCTCTTCATAATCATTAGCCATTTTTTTTCCTTTCATTCTAGCCATATTTTGTATTTCTTAACCTTGAGAATAATTCTTATCCCTTAGGTCATTATCCACATAAATAAGCCTTTGATTTAAGCCTCTTAGCTTGTTGACCTTAATTTCCAATACTTGGATCCAGATATCTTTAGATTTAACTTCTTCATCCAAGTTCTGATCCAATTTCTTTGTTATGTTGACAACATATACTGGTGGCCTCCTTCTTAAAACATCTTCATCATCAGTTGTTTCAGTATCACTTTGATGTTCAAGTACTTCACTCATTCCTACATCATGATTGAGTGAATCAATATTTTCCTTATCAGATTCATCCAAGCCTTCCTTCAGTAAGTTGTTCGATTCATTTAGTTGAATCACACTTCTTCTATAAATACTTCCACACTGTGGGATATCACCTGAATTCTAATTCTTCTTTGATGTTTTTCCCTTTTCCATGGAACACCGAGATAAGAGCAGACTGATTCATTAACCACACAGATCGACTGCAGCAAGTCCGGGTAAACAAATTTGATAAAAGAAACCTTCCCTCTGATACCAATTGTTAGGACCAATAGGGGACTATATAACCTGAGGGGGGGGGGGGTGAATCAGGGTATGAATATTCTTTTTCAAAGTTCTTCCCGCCCCACTGGATCTTGACCTCTTTATTACTAGGGTCACTTTGTTTGCACTTGTGTATTAATTATGATGACTTCTTTTCATCTTTATCTAATGATGATGCTTTGAATGCAATGCATGAAAGCAAGCAGGAAGACATAAATATTTTTACTTGGTTCACCCTCACTGGGCTACATCCAAGGAGCATACAATGACGATGTGCCACTGTACCAAATCCACTATGGATCACTGCCAATTTACAATTTTCGGGCTAGATCACTTCTATGCCCAGTATCACTACCTTTACAATGTTTAGGGTCAGCTCACTACTTTCCCAAGGGTCACTCCCTGTTTCTCCCTCTCTGGATCACTATCGGTGGAGAGGATCACCTTTTTCCTCTTCGTTTTATCACTAATCTGGAAAGAATCCACTAATAGTTTGTAGACCTATAGGTCTATTCATTACCACTAATGAATACATCCTATGTTGTATTTGGATGCTCTGTTGAAGTCCAACATTAACCCATAGATGAATCTCACTTTGCACCAAAGGTATCAGGCTATCTTACAGCTTTCACACAGCCCTGCATCTCTGCCATGAATTAACCTTACTTAGCACCCTTCTCTATGTCGGTGCGCAAGTCTCAGCACTCAATTCAAAACTGGCACGCAAGTCCACCTCAAACACTTGCGCGACACAAGATTCTCCAGCTCCAAACTTGCGCGACACACACCCTTTTATGACCAAAACAATTTTGGCGTGCAACCAACAAATTTCATCACTTCTTCAAAATATGGCGCGCAAGTGTCACCAAACCACTTGCGCTACACTTCCTTCTTCAACTCAGAACCTGCACGAATCTCTTCCTTCCTCACCCAGAACACCTTGGACACACAAATATCACCTAGCGTGCAACCTCTACTTGCGTGACCACACACCACTTGTGCGACCACCACACCTGCGTGACGAGAGCTCTGATTTTTCTAATTGTTAAACTCGACACCAAATGAGGAGGGGCCGACCTGTATTTATAGGCATTTAGACACCCTACACGATGGCGCCTAAGTCTCCCATCAGCACGCTGGTTTCGGTGTGCATGTCTCTTTCTGTGCAAATCACTTATGCGACCAACACCAAAAGTTGTGTGACCCTTATCCATTTGCCATATTTTGATGATTTTATCTTGAAAAACATATGGCACACAAGTTTCCTCTCCTTCAAGTACCCAGCGTGCAAGTCCCTTTTCCAAAAACCTCTTTTCTTCATTTGTAAATTTTCAGGCCCAAAAATTTGGCAAACACTGGATAATGGTGCCACCTTATATCTTTTCTTTTTGTACCGCCTCCAGATCATCCATTCCTTTGCCGACGTTCTTAAATCAAACATGGATCGTTAACCACATCCCTTGAACTCGACATGCCACCATGAGATCCCCTTTGTCAAAAAATTTGTATGTCATGGTTTTCTTTGTCAACAATCACAACACAGATGTCCACTTTTTCAACTAACACAATCACCTAAAAAATGCTTCAATGATACCTTGAGGGTTTTTTACCCAATAGAATATATATAGAAGAAAATTTGAAAAATGAAGCAATAAACAAGGATTTAATCAAAAGTAAACAATCTTATAGTTTCAAATTACATTCATTTACATTTATTAATTATTTAAACCATTTAATAATGAAATCCCAGGATCTAGCCTAAGTTATATATCCTATGTGTAATAGAAAAACAGATGTCTCAAAATTCCATGTAACAATTAGGTAAGACCAAGTCCAATCTTGTGCTCTGGCTTGGCAGGCTCGTTGCCATCAATCAATAATTTCCAAGAAACCCTTTGGGAATGTTTTCATTGCCTAACCCCTCTAGTTCAATATATCATCAATTCAATAAAGATATAACAAACCTTGGGAAAAGCTCCCATAGTCTAACCCCTTTAGTATCACAAAAACAACGACTCTATGAGGAAGCACTCACTATCAATTACCCATGTGGTATTTTAACAATATACAACATACCCTCTCACTAAGCACTCAAATCCTATTCCCCATGCAGTATCATAACATTATACTATAGACACTCTACTAGAGAACTCACCGTCAATCCCCCATATGGTCTCGTAAGGGTAAAATATAAAAAACACTTTGGAGATGCCCTCAACGTCAATTCCCCCTATGGTATAACTACACCAGGTTCTCAAAACCCTCTGTAATACAATCATATACAAATGATATTCAATATCCCAAAGTCATATCAACTACTATAAGGCTAAGTAGCTATAATTCAAAACACAAGAATTTAACAAGCAACAACAAGTAATCAATTCCAAACTAACAAGAAAATAAAGGAAACAAGGTCTTCATCATAGGAAACCTAGACCAAACTATCATAAACATTCAAAAAAGGCAACCAACCCATGGGGTGTCCCTTAAATATCCAATTTATAGTAATATATCAATGAAAACCCTTAATCAATTAATCAATCAAAAGCATATGATAATAGGGTTCAATTCCTTAACACGAAATAATCGAATCATAGTAAATCAACACATAGTCATATATAACTCAAAGAAACCCCACAAAAGGAAACAAACCAACTACCTTTGTATTATAAAAGGAACACTGTCGAACATCAGCCGTTGATTCACCCTAGAATGTCATATATCTACAAAATGGATAAAAGTATTCAACATTGGATAACTTAACAACGAAGAGAAATAAGGAATAGATACTCTAGGGGAAGAGAGAACTCACTGGTGGGAATCCAATGCACCTGGTGGAATCTAAATCAGAGCAAAGATGGAGGAACAGGAGGCACTGAAAGATTATCAGTCATACATCACTCTCCTATATAAGACACATGAATAAGAAATAGGTTTTGGAGATGATATGTGACCCCAGTACGATTAATAAAATAAAAATAATGGTACATGGCATGTTCATTTAATGTAAACATTGTGTACGAGCCTCAACCGTCCCCAAATTTAGGTGGTCCACAAGGCCATGTGCTTGGCCATTACATAGCCAGTACACGACAACCTGTGACAACTGGATACATGGCGTGTACGTAGAAAATTTCCAAAATCTCCCTTTTCCTAAAATACCCTTGAAATAAAGATCCATACCTGAAAATAAGATCTGGGTTCTTATAGTTAGTATTCGACGACATGATCAGGGGTTCAGGCATGCGTGACGTTTCAAGAGGTGACCCCAGGATGGAGGGTTTGAGGCTTAGGGCTCTCTGGATGGTTCTGTTCAGCCGCATGAGAGGCGGTGTTATGCTTGTTATGGATGTGGAATTCTTTCTAGAGATTTCTCGATCCGCTATGCGGCTGAGAGGGATCCGGTCAACATGCCACCTTAGAAGAGGCAGTGTCTTGAGTATAGAGGAATTCAATGTAACAGATGTGGAAATAGATCTTGTGCAGTAGTGGGAGGTGGTAGGTGGTGCGAGTTGACACCACCACCACCCCCATGTGGTCCACGCCAGGCTCATGGAGTTGGAGGATGAGGGTGAGGAAAAATACATGCCTTATAGACTATTGACCCAGTAACTCTGCAGATAGATAGATGAACACATTTTGTCCATTCTAATTTCTGATGTATATTAGATAGACACTATTAGGTAGTAATGTTTTCTTCTCCATTTATTACTCATGTTTTGTTCAGGGTGTTGATACGACCATGTGTTGGTGTTGTTCGACATGCTTCGAATGCATGAGGAAGAGGGATCCTTCCTCCATTGACACACATTTTTTGGGATGAGATTAAAACCATGTGGGTGATTCAGTGATTCCAAAAGAGGATAGTGACGAGGTGTGGTGGATGATTCCCTCTAACTTTTGTGTCCAGGGTTGGGTTGTGTGTTGGGGAGTTTTTTCTCAAGGCTTTGGGTACCTTGGAGTGTGTGATTGTTGGCTGCATGGGAACCCTTTATGGAATTTTCTTGGTTTTTGGTGAACTGACTGGTATGGAAGACCTAGTTTAGAGTTTAGTTTCATTACATCATGCTAATGGATTTTATATGATGAAAAGTTCTATGGTTTGGAGGATGTAGAGACTCCGATTTTTTCCCTATCAGACATTAGAATATTCCTATGAATAATTCCAGAGCTAGGCATGAAGATGGCATGCAATTATGAGGCCCATTGTGCCCAGAATAAATATTATAAAAAAATAATTTATTTCTATACTATGAATGTGGTGGAAATGGGTTATCTCTCAGATAGTAGCTCAGATTAGAAATCCGAGGGCGTGGTCGCGCCCGAAGCATACCTTTTACTCTATATGGGCTGTAACTTCTGCAGCTATGGTCCTACTGTGGAAATCATTATCGAGGATGTTTTCTTTAAAATGAATAAATTTATTTATTTTTGGATGTCAGATCAAATAACTACATATCAGGGTGTTTGATAAAATTTTCGAAACATTGGTTGAGTCTAGAACATCGTGTTTACCTGAGGGGATACATAATTTTAGTCGGTGCTAGAAGACGGGTCAGAGGCATGCTAATAGGGAGTTAAAATAAGTATTTGGTTAAAAAACCAATATCTCCTCAACTCAGTATGTGAAAGCATCTCCTCCCTCCTCTTTCAATGATTAAACGTTATAAATCAATGAAAAAAGTGTCGTCAGGCATAGATCCTGGTGGCGCTCGCTCTCGGATTGTGTAACAGCATCTTCATAGCGCAGATCTGGTGTAGATGCTTCAATGATCTACCAAAAGATAAGATATTTGATTTTTAATTTTTCTACACCATTTTTTGTTTTTCTGAATCATCACCATGTCTTTGAAAATCGTGTCCCGAGCATTCCAAAGTAGAACTCAGATGTATTTTGGGAGCACCGAGGTTCTCCCGGTGGTCCACAATGGTTTTCCGATGGTGAGGATGTATTTTGGTGGTAGAAATAAAGGAATTTGGTGAATTTAGCTCTGGAACAATGGGTTATATTGGATCACTAAGGAGGAATAATAGTTTCTGGTGGGTGTGGTGGTTTTCAGGGGCTGCACAGTGGTTTCCTGTAATGATCCGACCGAAATGGTCTGAGGGAGTTTAAACCCCCGTATCTCACAAACCGGTTTTCCAATTCATGATACATCTTGTGATATGTTACCCTTGTTTATAGGAGAAGATTTTAATTCCTCTTTGAGGGATTTTTTAGTTGGGAATAATGCTCGGTGGTTTGAATTTTTAAAAAATAATAATAATGTTTTAGTTGTTATTATTTATTGATAATTGAATGAGACATATCTTTTGCATTCGACGTCTGATTGAAACATCATCTGCAGCTTTGTGACCCTGGATCAATGGAAGAAGCTTCAAGACTGATTTTGGGTACTAAAAACAAAATCTGGGTGTGGGACCAATGAGGCATGTTTAGGGCATTTGCAGAGAAATGTGACTTTTTGTCCAGGTGTCTATTTTGAGTGAATGAGTAGATGATTCCATGTGCTTTTCTGAGATGATTTAATTAGAATGATATGTTAAATGTTTTCCAAGATCAAGGCATGGGCCCCACTCAATCTTGTTATAGTAAATAGTATGTTTTTCACTGGCTATTCATTTCGGGTGAGTAAATAGCCTATCTGGTGTGTTTTTCTAGGTTGAATGTTATGGTGGCCATAGTTTGGGCCTAAGAGGTGAGGGATATGGATATTTTGTTGGTTTCTTGGGTTATAGATTCTTATATAATTAGTGGTTAAGGGAAATCCCTTGGTTTGTTCCTATGAGGGTTCGTGTGGTGTTACAACCTTAGTATAGGTTTGTAATCCCCTCGGTATGATGAGCTGGGCAGGGTTGCGGTATCCCTATGGAGTGGTCGGGTTAAGATCCTATAGTGTATCATCTACCCTAGATTTGGTTCTCAGAATCTCCATGACCAACACTATGTTGGTAGAGATCCCCTATCTAGTATAATTGCACTATAGGGTTTGTGGTATTATTGGGTATATGATCCCCTACATAGCCATAAGTTTTAGTTGGGTTTTAGCATCATCAGGTATACAATCCCCTACTCATATAATATTTTAGGTATGGTATATGGTATCCTTGGGTGTATGATCCCCAACAATATGAGTTATCCCAGATAGAGTCTTTTTTATCATCGTGACCAACATTAAACTGATAAAGATCCTCTATCTGAGTGATGTGATCTCTAGGATGTCAAATTGGGTTGTGGTATCCCATGAATGATCCTAGGTGTGATCCTCTCTCTGAGATATTACAGGCTACTGGTTAGGGTATTTGTATCCCCTAGAATATTATAGGATTTATCCCCCATCTGAGGAGTTGTGGTTTAAGGATTTAATGTAGGGTTTGTTGTATCCCCCGATGGATCTTTGGGGGGATCCCCTATCCAAGGATTGATATCCACTATGTTTCAGCATTTTATGCTATGTAGAGATTTTCGATGAGATATTTCTCTTGGTTATGTGTTTCCTTATAACCTTGAGTAGAATCTGACACTGGCTATGAGGTTGGATCCTTGTGATTCTTAGTGCCTAAGACGGGTATGTATGGTGTGTTTTCGAGGATTCCCTTGTAGTTTCATTACATATTTGATGACATACCCTATGGTTTGACCTGAATGGTTGTGTTTAGACGAGGATGGTCTTGAGATAGAGTTTCTCTATCATTTAGGTTTCCTCTGGCTAGGATGAGTGGACTCATGCCTTTCAGTTTCCATTTTTATTGAAGTTTTAGGTTGCCTAGAGAGCATCTTAATACTCACCCATGCACAGGATTTTCCCACACATTTTTTTTGTGTCTTGCGAAGACTAGGGGCCTTTCAACTGAGTCCTAGGAGGACCCGGATCATATAGAACATAGTGAGCTAAACTAACTAGGTTGTTGACAAAATCTTGGCCTAAGAGATTTCCGGTGGCTACATTTGAGAGTGATTCCATTCTTTTAAGAAAATTGGATTCTTTTATAGTTTTCTTTGATGGGACTAGTATTTTCCCTTTTTGTTTTTCTGTTGTACTCTGGTTGTGGGATATATGTATGCATGATTTTATTTTCAGTTTTTATATATCTATTCACTGTTTCATGGAGTTTTATGTGGGTGCGTGTGTACATATACCTTAGGTTAAGGCCTCACATGTGTGTGATAGTGTACTCGGTGCTGGTCTCCAACCCCCGACCTATTGGAGGCGGGCATGGGGAGTCACAAATCAAGCCCTATTGGGTTGGGTCATGACAACATATCTGCTCATGAATATATTATAAATTATATGTGAATATCCTCCTCATCTTCTTATGGTGTTTTTATATAGTCATGCAATCTATTGTTTTCATTTTATATGATGTTTTTTAGGTGTATAAATGATTATTCAAAAATTAAGAGTAATAATCCAAGATTTCAATGCCATCAATGCGCTTCTTATAAACCCATAACCTTAAGTTGGTGTCAGAGTGGTCACATGAATAATTGATAATTTTTTGTTTTACATTTATTTTTTTCAAGCGTTTGAATTTTATTTTACATAAAATTTATTTTATTAATATCCAATCATTGTAATCACTTATATTTTTGATTATCAATGACATAACTAACAAATTGGTTAAGATTAATAATTAATAAAAATACAAAACAAACATTCTATAGAGGTGGAAAATGTTATCTTCTAAAAAACTATTGTACATAGAGTTTATTTTTTATATACACAACATTTATTGTTTTTTTATCACATATATCTCACTTTATTTTTTTATATCAGATAAAATATGATATATGACCTAGTAAAATTAAATCAAAATAAAGATCTAGATAGAATATCACAATGTTTGAGGAACCACAATATATATTCAAACTATACATGATGTGATGTTCATGTATCTTATGGTTTAGAACATAGAGTTTCCATGTGTTCTATATATCAAACACATGAAATATGGAATAAAATTTTCTACAAATCTTGGGCCATGTTCCATGTAAAATAGATTTCACATTTTGTACCTAAAACTCATCCACTGTAGGAAACATGCCCATCCACTAGGCACGTGATGAAGACATAAAAAATTATAATACTTTTCTTGTAGACAAGTATATAACATGTAGTCTACTAAAGACATTATACTTTATTTATCCTAGAGATAATAATCAAATATATTATTATAACTATTTACATGTGTTCCTTATGTCATTTATTCCATACTACACATTATATCAGAGTCCTAATAATTTTATATTGAATTAATTTCAATGTAAAATTCAATATCCAAGGGTTTTACATGGTATTTTCTTATAATTTACTACATATTCATAAAAACCATAAGTATCATGGTAAATAATTTAGATTATACCACTATGATTTCATTTAGGAAAAATTTGTTACTTTATTAATTAAAAATAAAATAATTTTTTCTTCACATTATAGAAGTTTGTGAGTTTAGGATTCTAGGATATAATTAATATAAACTAAATTAATTTG
The DNA here is from genome assembly GCA_963277665.1 of Viscum album. NCBI lineage: Eukaryota > Viridiplantae > Streptophyta > Magnoliopsida > Santalales > Viscaceae > Viscum > Viscum album. Next base: position 511,963,258 of record OY728140.1, read on the forward strand.
ATATTTTTTTGAATTATATTAATTAATTAAAAAATAAATTTAATTATTAAATATATTACAAATTTATTCTCATTTAATTTTTTATGTATGATAATGGGATTAGACCATCACTGTTTACATGATTGGTTTTATTTAATTTACTATTACTAAATTTATCAGGATAAACTGCAGGTAATCCCATCCTCTTTAATATGTATAGGACCACATCTCTATGATCTCTTTTATTATATCCAATATAATCTATTCCCCTAGATCCCCTCACTGACCTGTAAGTAAAATATTGTGTAACGATTGATCTTCTAAGCAAGAGGAGGTAGTATAACTCTCAGAGGTGTGGAAAACCAATTATTGTGATATCTAATAAAAAGGAGTAACACTACAACATGAACCAATATATTCTTCATGGTGTTTTACCCTAGGGTCAAGGGAGTGTTTTCCAACCTCTAGATCAATTTATCACTAAATAATATCATGATCATATTGTGCATATTTTTTTTGTATGTTTAATGGTTAATTATTTGTGGTTGTGGATGCTATTTGATCACATAATAAATGAATTAACAAGTGTGAAAGAGAAAAAAAAATATATAACTAGATTGCACATAAATTTTATTAGAATTGTTTAATCACATATATAAAATCCAAAAAAACATTAATAAGTCTTGTGATGAAATAAACATGCACTTTTATCTATAATAATGAAAATCCCTCATTTGAAATATTATGTTGGAATAATCCTATACTACATTAGTAAGAATTGATGCCACCATTCAAAGTGAATGACCCACCCATGTTGGTGTTATTTCAGTTATCATTGGCCTTTTAACATAATCATTTTGTTTGACTCAACTTGGTTCACATAATGGTTTGACATACCATGTCGTACATTTTGTAACTAAGTTACTATGATATAGTAAATATTTGGTCAATATTTTTTGGACTGGGGATTCCACTAATTGAATCATGGAAATACAAGTTAATTTCGTTTTCAAGTCATTAGAACCTAAATAATTCAAATAACTTATTAGGCCCATGTACATGTCATAATTTTGGGAATATGGATACTTTTCTAAAAAATATCTAAACAATAAGATATTTAGAAGATAATTGTAAATACTATGTGGATTTGATAAAACAATGTGAGATTAATGTAATATAATTTTAGATTTATTAATCTATTTTTTATCAATAATGTACCAATATTTATCCTAAAATTTTTATAAATATAAAATAAAATTTCTTTTTTAATATAATAATGATCTATAATATAAAGGGGTAACTTTCTCATCATTGTGAATTTCTAGCAATTTTATTGGTGCTTACACATTATACTACACCCCAAATGTAAATTTTATATATCGAAACCCCCACTTCCCGGGTCTCATTCCATAGTGAATATAAAGGAAGAAGTATCTCTCAATGTAAAACATGTGGAAAATGCAATTTATTTTCAATGATTAATGTTATACTCTATATAAATTTTGATTTTAATAAATGATGAGGATATAGATACTCATCACATCATTTATCACCATTTGTATCTCTATCAAGAAAATGTGTAATCAAAGTGATATGAGATCTCAAATTCATTGTTCGTGTGAAAGCGTTGAGAGTTGGTGCATGATGAGCCACATATAGTCATGATGATTAACTACATTTATAGGATAGAAATCTTGGGGTTAATGGTCCTTTATGAGTATGTAAATAAAATAATTCTTCTCTCACTACAAAAAAATTCCTCATGCTTTATTTTGAATTATAATATGAGCAATGGAAATAAGACACTCTCAAAATATCATGCACTTATTTTTTAATATAATAAAGATAAGGGCTGTGACAAAATTATTTTCCATATGGTTAATAATAAGAGGAGGAAAATTTAAAAGGGGTTAATGACACATTACAAGCATAAATATCCAGATATCCATCCTTCCATGATGATGATGATCCAAAGGAATGGAAAGGAAAAGGATATGGTATGGTTTTCATGTGGTAAGGATGTTCAATAGATGAGAAATTCCACCCAACTAAAAAATTAATGGGAAACTTAACTTTTATTCTCTATTGAGTTCAATCATACCATAACTATACATTATCTAGTAGATAATTATTATGTTATTGAAATTTACTCCAAACATAACAACCATGTAGATTTCAAACTACTGTTAGAGGTGTGGTGTATATATAGGATTCCAATCAGAACTACCAACTAATCTATCCATTGGTGTCTACTATCTCAAATTGATTTTCTTTAATTAATTAATTATTATTATGTTCCCAGTGTTACCAAGAACATCATTTTCTTTTTTTTACACATTGATTGATATATTTCCATATTTGGAAATAAGAGATACTACTTTTATAAAGATTGCATGTGTTATTGTATAGAAAAGTTAAATAACAATATTTATGTATTGAATTATATAAACTAACTATTAGAAATCAGTAATACAATAAATATGTGAGAATAGTTTAACACCAAGTTATGGAATAAACATTTATGAAACATAAATGAGAAGTGTTTGACAAATCATTATAAGATTGATACTTTGACTCTTTTCAGCTTCAACCGCATAAGATATGTCATGTTTTCATACAAGGAAATATGAACAAACTACCATTCAGTGGTCTATATGAAAGGGACAAAGCAAATCTCTTATTGGTATATACCGATGTGTGTGGACCACTTCATGTAGAATCTTGAGGTGTATTCTAAAACTTTATTACTTTTACAAAAAACATGAGTATGTATGGTTATAACAAATTGACGATGTATTAGTATAAATCCTTTGATACGTTGAAAGATTTATAGAATAAATTTAACAAAAATACTATTAAGAATATAAGTAATAATTAATGATATAATGGTTGTGAATATTTTAATCATGAATTTATCAAATCTCTATAAGAGTGTTATATTTTTTCTCCACTCACACCACCTTATTCACTATAGTGGAATGGTGTTAGTGGAAGGAGGAATGATTAACTACTACACATTTTAGGGTCAATTATGTGTCACAATATCCTTCAATTATCTTATTGGGATATTCATTATAAATGGAATCCTATTTAATAACTATAGGACCAACTAAATTGGAAAACAATATTCCATTTCAGTTATAAAGTGGAAAGAAAACAATTTTTTCACATGTTTGTGGATGGAGTTGTGAGAAATCTGTTAAATAAATATTAAGAAACAAAATATGAACCCAATACAAGAAGTGTATTTTTATAGTTAAACCCTAGAAACCTAAAGATAATATATATAAAATCCATTAGAAAATAAATTATTTGTCACAAGATAGTTCATTCTTCTAGATGGGGATAACATCCTCAATGATAATGAATGAAGAAATATTGAATTTGATTAATTTCATTATCAACATATATGATAGGTTTTATTTGAATATATTCCAGTTTTCCTTGTGGAATAATTTGTTTATAAAACACAATTAATGCATAGGAGTTCTAAAAAAGTAAGAGAACATGAGAGATGTGGTTTTATTGTCAACAATGATTGAAATATTTTATTAATTTACAATAAAGATCACTTCTCATACAAGGAGGTTGAAGATATCTCAAAATTTGAATGATAATCAGAATAAATGTATTCTATGGTACATTTAATGTATAAAAACCATATTTAGATTTTGATCAATCCTCTAGTTGATGTAAATACCACTGGGTTTAAATTCATATTCAAGAGAAAACATAAAATATAAGGAAATGTAAATAATTATAAATAATTACTAGGGGATAAAGAGTTTAGAAAACATCAATGAATTAACAATGGAAAAAGTTTTCTCAAGTAATTTTGTTTAAATATGTTGTAACATTTCATTCCATAGCAGCTTACAATGAATATGAAATTTGGAAAATGGATGTAAAAACAACTTTTTGTATTTGGAACCATTATGTGGGTGTTTATATGACATAAACAGAAGGGTTTTCAAGTATATGAAATTAAAAAAAATATTTCAAATAACTATTTATGTATTAATGAAATCATTCAGGTCATCAAAAAATTGGTTTGATTAAGCCATAAAATAATTTGGTTTCATTAATAATTAATGAGATTCATGTGTTTAAAAGTCTTTTAGTTGGAGTACATTTTTTCATATAAGTATATATCGATGAAATATTACTAATTGAAAATTTGATACCAAGCTTACAAGATCATAAGGAATGGTTAAGAAAGTGTTTATCATTGAAGGACATAGGTGAAGCAGTAAGCATTCAAGGTATCAAGATAATGTTCGATAGATATAAGAGGCATTCTAGGCTAAGTCAGTGTGCATAAATTGAAATGTCACTAAAGAGGTTTTGTGTTGAATAATACAAGATTTGATTGGTTCCAATGTCACATGGTGTTCATATTTCCAAAAAACCATTTCTAAATAAATAAGAGGAATGGGTGATAATGAGTAATATAATATATTCTTTTATGACAGGATCTATCATGTATTCCATGATATGTTTTATGCGTCATGTTTCATATGATTTGAACATGGAAAAAAGTTTTCAAGAAGATTTAGGTTTAATACATTGGACTTATATTAGGTATATCCCCAAGTATATGAGGTGAACTAATGATATTTTCATTGTGTACAGTATTGATGAAGAGAATGTAGTGAGATGTTATATATATGAAAACATTCATATATATCAAAATGTTTTGAATTTGAAGTTTGAATATGCATTTTGTCTCAATGGAGGAGCAGTGAGCTATAATAGCTCTAAGTATCTTGTTATCACTGATTACATAGAGGATTCATAGTATATTTCATCTTCTAATAAAACCAGGAAGTTGTTTTGATTCACAACATTGTATAAGATCTTGATATGGTGACTAGTAGTCAAGGAACTATTAATGTCTTCTACGACAACACTATAGTGATATCCCTTTCAAAAAGATAAGGTTATATAAAATGAAAACACACATACTTATGAAGTTTAATAACTTGAGGTAATTTTCACAACAGAGTAAAGTTATAGTGAGTAGAGTATCTATTTAAGTGAATATGTTTGACATTGTGACAAAGGCTCTACTCATTATAGGCATGTGTATCATGTGATAGTTAGAGGATTGAGAGATTTTCTCAATTTGATCAAGGGTAAGTGGGATTTTGTTGGAGTTTATTCCTAACAACCTACTTTCATTGTACTTGATCACATGTTTTCATTATTAATGAAATTTTCTTATCATATATTGATTGATAATCTACATGTAATTTTTATATGATAATGTTCTATGAATATATGATTCCCTTAATGGTCATATGAGTTCCCTACTATGATGAGAAAGAGGTGGTTCCATGAGAGTAATAATGAATATTCTTGTATGTCTAGATGATATTGTCCCACATGTCATAGATAATATTTTCTATTAGTGGAATGAGGCTTTTAATACAATGAAAAACCTTCTCAGGCTTTTTACCCTTGGTAATCTCAAACACGAAGGGTTATGATGATATACCAGCCAATAGGAAATCCATATATCCGTGTTCCATTGGACATTCCTATAAATGAACATGTGTATTGATCCTTAGAAAGTAATATTAACACTAATGGATATCATGACTCATCTACCTTGATGTATTGATGAAAAAATGTGAATACATATTCTCGCGTTGAGGTAGGATATATTGTGTATGTCATGAGTGATAATACATTAATAGATTATGTTAGAAATGATTTATCCCTTTTATCCTTTGATAAATGTTGATATCTCAAGATCTTTTATGGAATAGAACTACTTAGATGAACCATGACCAAGTTATTTAGTGGATCAGTTCATTTTTATTAGTTCAATTTTATAAAATTAAATCACATAGGATGATGGGATGGGTATGTAACATGTTTTATTAGAGATATCGTGATAAAGAGATTATATTACATAGTAAGTGTTAGTAGGAGGTCGAATCCCATTGTAACTTTAACATCATTCTAAATGGTTTCCTTCATGTGTTACAAGACTATAACCTTGTAATTTAATGTATTATACCTAATTCCCCTAAGAAAGATACTTATATAGTCACAAACAGTGTGAAATATTATCTCATTAAAATTGAAGTATTGAATTTAACAAGTTAATATAAATAATATTTATTCACAATTTTTTAATTACCATGAATTTATCATTTATAATTATAAATAATATATGAATTATATACTTATTTAGTTATTTATTTATTTATGGGTTTTAGTGAATATAATATTTATTATATTTACTTTTGAATAATTAAATTACATGTATTTATTAAATTAATACTAATTATCTATGGATTGGAAAATATCAAAGATGGAAAGCGGTATAAGGTCTACATAATGATTTTAAATTGTGTAAATGATATTTAATTATATTATTAAATTTTTTCACATTTCAATAGTTTAATATTAATTTTATTATTATAATTTTACATAAGGAGAACTAAATATTAAAATGTTGCAGGGGGCTTGTGTGCAATTTTATAACCATATAACTGCCATAATAAAAAGCTGATTATATCTCTTTCCATAATCACACTCTTTCACATTTCATAGAGGGAGGATACCTCATTTCCTAGAAAGAGATATAATGGACTATAATGTTCTCTATCCTCCTCCTCTCTCATGCCATCAATAGAACATAAAAATTTATTCCACTTTTAAGAATAATTATTTTTTTGATTAACCATGAACAATGTAAGTGATGAGGATGTTCATTACAATCACTTCTTAATTCTATGTTGATGTTTGAATATTTTGGATCATATTTGGATTACCTCTAGATTGATTATTTTCATGGATCCTACAACACACTGATGATGCGATGAGATTAAGTCAACCAGATCATCAATGAATTAGGAATTATAATTCGACGTAATTTAATATTTTGCACATAACTTAATTATAAATTAAATTTTAATATCCTCCTCAAGTTCTAGAACATTCCCATATTCATGTAATATATTAATTTTTTAAGGAATAAATTTTTTCCATGTGAAGCAATGATTATTCATAAATTATGACTAAAATCATATTTATCGATGCCATTATGGTACTTTGGCTATGCCTAGACCATTAAGTTATCCCAAGCCCAATGAAAGTACATTGGTGGTTATCCCTAGTCTATAATGTGATAATTTTTATGTGGTAATCATTAAAATATTATTCATTTGATTATATTTACACCAAACATTATTCCAAGTTTTTTGGATATTAACTAATGAAAATTATATAATCTCATTGCTCATGTTTTTCATATATGATTAAAGTATTATGATCTTCCCAGAATTATATATATCAATTTTCTTTTCCATTACCAATAATATGATATCACCCATTATTATGTTTCTTTTTCTTAGGATTTAATGAAATTTTTTATGTATGATATGTTTAAGAAGGGTGAATGTTGGGAAGAACATAATTGTTGATGATGTTGATATTTTATGTACCAATTGTTTATGTATCCAATTATATATAGGAAATATAACATTAATGTTGGAGAATGATTTTTTTATTATTATTTAATTAATATTCATTCAATAATATATAATATATATATGAAATGTTTGGGTTATTATAGTTAGTATGTAACACCCCAAGATTTCATAGTGTGTTAGTTCTTCAAAATAATTCAATAACTTTCACTACATGCAACACCAAGTTCAAGCACACCATGACTTACCAAACAAGTCGTTCAAAAGAGGTTATGAATAGTATTAGATAAATTTTAATGTTTATATAATCCTTATAATTTTAGAATCCATATTATGAGTTTCTTAGATATAATGCAAGAACAAATTCATTTTCAGTATTATCAAATTTAATAGTGAACCCTTTTTAAATACAATATTTTAAACTTTTTGACTAAATGGGGACATCAAAAATTTAAAATGAAACATCCCAAGCTTCCACGATACACTTTCTTTGAATAATACAGTAGCGTGTGTTGTACGCAACCTTGAGTTTTAACACACACCACAACCAATCAAACTAGCCGTTATGAATAGTAATACCTACTTTTTGAAATTATATATATTTTATATTTTAAAATGGACTTCATTTTTGGTTTCGGAATATCGAATTTAGCCTAAGGTGAAATTTTGGTACATTTCGGATAACTTTCATATTTTGATGAATAGTGAAAATTACTAAATTTTAATTAAAAACAACTTTTTTAATCAAAATAATTAATAGTGATAAATTATGACTTTGAGTGGTTTTAAAGTATATTTAGAATATATTTTTACAATTTAATATAATGTTGGTCATTAGACAAAATTTTACAATTAAACCGAACATAAACAAGTGTCAATCTTTTGATAGTTATTATCTCTTAAAAACACGCTTTTTGTTTTGACAGCGGGAATTAATTTTAAATTAATTTCTGCCACTTCTGTGTTTTGAATTTAGAAAAATGGATTCCATATTTGGAATCAGGATGTTCAAATTTTGTAAATAGGTAACTTTTATTTTTAGACATTTTGAATAATTACTGCGGTAAATATTTTATTTACCATGGTTAAAGGGTAAATCCGGTAAATAAGGGTTAAAAAATAATATTATAATAATACAAAATTACCCTAAAACGTGTCCTAACCTTATTGGTGGACACATACCCGACCATGGGCATCCTTGGGTCAATTTGGGGACCCCTTGGAGCCACTTGTATGTGGTAGGGACACATTATATTAATAAAGTTAAAATAAAAATAAAAATGACATAAGCTTACATCTTTTATAAGAACAATTTTTACATAGGGTTATACATGTTGGATTTTCGATTATAAATATTCATTAGAAAGATAAAAAGATTTCCTACATAATGATGTTTTATTTATAATTTTTAGACATTAAATAATTTATTTTATTTATGACACAATGATGATGCAGTAATTACTAAAATAGTAAAAAATTAACATAATTGATATTATAAATACCCAAATAAATATAATATGAAACTTTTAATGAATTAAACTAATTTTATAGGATAATATGATATATTAGGATTGATTTAATTGACTTTGTTCGAAGTAATCAATCTGTTATGAGTTTCACAAAAATCAACTATTGAATAGTGTCAAAATTGACATAAAAGAGTTCTTAAAACAAATATTATATTATTAATTGATATTAAATTCCTAAAAATCTAAGGTTCGGCAAAGAGACTTATATTATGATAGGTTAATCATTAATGGACCACTTGGGGGTCGCTTGGATGTATATAGTAAGTTTATTAACCATATTATATAAAAATACAAAGAGACATTGTAAAAGTGAAACTAATTAACTTAGAGTTAATACTTAAAGATAAGGTTAATATAAGTACCCAAACCTGTCTAAATTCTATTGGTTGAGTGGTTTTCGACCTATCCCCACCTTAACCTTTGAATAGTCAACTTTGGAGCCATTAGAAACCGAATATGAATTTATTATAAATTAATATTTCTAGCTTTTCCAAAGGTGCCCCTCACCCCTCTTATAAAAGGGCACTCCTCCTTCTCTTTTCCTCACACCTCTCAAGCCACTTGGCTCGTCCAAACTCTGCCCAACTAAGCTCCCCACATCCCTCTCCTCCTCCTTGAAGCTTCCCCTTAGGCAGAAAGCATTTCAAGAAGTCCTTTGGTTCCAACCAAAGTGAGTTACCTAAATTAAAGGTAACAATTTCTCTTAAAGTATTTTCATTTATTTTGCTTCTCCAACCCCCAAAATATTTTTATTTCCCTTCTTTTGTAACAACACCAGTATCCTAAATATACTAGGATGTTGTTATAAGAAGGATTCAAACTACACATACACACAACTCCATCTAATGGATGATGAACATAATGTTTCTGTGGATGGCAAACTAACGCCTCACGAAACGATGATTGTTCAAATACATCTTACCACCTCTCATGGTGGCCATTATGATGGCACTGTAATTAAATATGATATTAATGATATATATTTTATATATAAGCTTCTGTAATTCCATTTTATTTCATTCCATTATTCGTTTCATGTTGTATATACATACGATAATTTCATTTGAGGAAGTGCGGACTACCGCCCCCTTAAAATGATATGACTCGTTCATACCACACATGGAACGTATAAAGGATGGTGTTAATGAACTTAAGTAACATATATAAAATATTATATTATACTGGAATAGTAATATACCTATGTATCATTTGGATTTGATTCTTTTAAAATAAAAATTAAATGGAAGTAGCGTTCGTGCGTACGTACGGACTACCGTCTCCACGAACGCGATAAGATTCGTTCACCATCATATCCATTCAAGTATTATTCTCATTTTAGGGTTAAAAATAATGTTAATATCATTCTGATTATGAATAAGATATAATCTATCCATTACAAACATGTCTTACGTAACCAAACATTTACGAAGAACGAATCGATTATCACCGAAACAACGATAATACTAAGATATTATTAATAAAGCAATGTTAAAAGATCATATATGATATCATATTAATGTATATGATTCTTGTACAATTTAATAACAATTATTTCACCATTATAAAGGAGGTTAACCTACCCCAACCAAGAAAAAGTTCAAGGTAAGGGTTATTTCACAATCTCTTCATTATCCGAGGTTGTTTATACGTAATAATCTACTGGGATATCTTTATCATTCACATCCATGTTTCTTAAAAATGTATTTCAAAACATTTTTACTATTTACAAGAATATGGGTTAAAATCATTTATACCCTTGTTGACTTTTTATAAGAGGTTTATAAAGGAATCTTTCCGTCGTTTTCAAAACAAGGTCCTTTTTAACCTTTTCGACAAAATTGAGGTAAGAATGTTTTTTTTAACTTATACGGCGGGTGCGGTTATTTTCCGCCGTTATAAAATCGTTGAATCTTTCCATACAAGCTTATAAGAATATTTTCAAAGAAAATGTTTTATTTTATATGGATCTTAAATGATTTTGAAATAAAAGGAGATACTTCTTTAAAAAGAATTTTGATTTCATCTATGTCAACATCCTTTGATGGATTTTAAGATTATTTGAAGTTGATTTATTATGATACAAAACTTCTATATTGTATTGAAGGTTTTGTGATATGTTTGACTGTGGATGTGCTATTTTTATACCATTCATAGTTTATGGTGAAATTATTGACATTTCGTATGCTAGTTTTAATACGAATGTTTATGTTATGTTTAAACCTTTTCATATGGGAATGCATTGGACTTAATAAGTGACGGGTGGAGCCCGCTATAGCTCCTCGATGCATCGGTAGGTCTCATGAGACAAACTAGTGTCTTGGCACAAGGCCTTGACAAAATCTTATTTGTAGTCTTGGCACGAGGCCTTGGCTATGTGGTTATGATAGTCTGGCATTATGCATTCCAACATTATGAAAGTGGTTATTGATTTTTGCATGTGATTATTCATTTAGTAGAATATCCATGTGAATAAGTAAATGGCATTATTTCATTTTATTTATGCCATACCATGTTGAAAGTTCGTATTTAAAAGGCTTTTGTTTTAGTTATACATTGCCTTAAATGTTTATTCTTATTTATGAAAGTTTCCACTTTATTGTTATCCTTACTGGGCATTTGAGCTCACCCCTTTTTTTTATGTTTTATTTTTCCCAGGATGTGAAGAAGTAAGTTATGAATGTCCTGCAGGGATTTTATGAGGGGTTAATAATGTGGATTGAGGAAATATTATGTTGTTGTATTAGTTTTTCATTTTATGATGTAATGTAAAACTTATGAATATATCTAGTGTTTCCAAGGCTACTAAACCAATCGGTCTTTCGAGATTTGATCTTTCTTGTGATCATGCCAATGTTACGAAGTAATGCACCGACTCTGGGTAGCTGGGGTCGGGGCGTTACAGTTGGTATCAGAGGAAGTTTAGTACAAACCTTGGAAGCTAGATTTAGATAAACTCTGATTAGAGCACGTAGACCTAAGATGAACTTTGAGGATTAGTATAGAAGAACTTCCTAGAATTTTGGTATTGTAGAGATTTTGTGAGTTTTCCGAGCAATACATCCCTGTCTGGATACGAGCAGGTAGAGGCGGCTCTGGCACAGATGTACCTAGGGGTAAAACCCGAAAACACCGCTTTGAGCTAGACTCGAACGGGAACTGGTGCACGACAACGGGCCTTGCTGCACTCTTGGTTACGACACTCCCGGGGGATATGCTTAAGATAACTCTCATTTTCTTTACAAATCATTATGAAGGGTTTATGTGTATATACATCCTCAAAGGAGACATTCTTATGATTATGGATTATATCCATAAATAGTTCAATTTATGTTAAGTGTTTTATAAGTATGGGATTATGTATTTTGATTCATAAACTGATCTAGTTTATGCCATTGTTTAGAAATGGCGCCCAGTAGAAGGAATGAGAACTCCAGAAATGCACATGATACAAAGAGAAGGAAGGATCATATCTTTCATGGTATTAAGCTAGAATTTATAAGAGAAATAGTATCCCATGTATTATCATCATATGAAGAAATAATATCATGTATTGATAAGATAAGTAAAGAGATTACTAAGTCCTATGGCTTTGAAGGGAAGCAAGAGAAGAAAAGGATAGAAGAGAGAAAGATGGATAAAGGGAAGAGGGAAAAGAAGAATTTTCCCATATGTGGTAACTGTGGAAAGAAACACCCTGGAACTTGCCTGAAAGGAATGAGAGTTTGTTATAAGTGTGGAGAAAAAGGGCACAAAGTACATGACTGCAAGGGTAAGAAAATGGTTTCAAATGTACAATGCTTCATTTGCAAGGAGTTTGGACACTACGCGAACCTATGTCCCAGTCATCAGACTATGACGCAAATGATGCTATTGGATAATAATCAAGTTATGATACTACCACAGATGAAGAGGAATGATTAGAGTTCTTATGTTGATTATGTCAATTGAGTGTTGTATCAACAATGTACTTGTTATAATAATTATGGAGTATATAAGGATTGTACTGCAGTACTATTTCATTAAGGACTTGAGATTGTGTGGAACAAAGAAAAGTGACTCATTAGCAGGATAGATTTTTGGAAAATATATGGTTGAGAGAATGATAAACCATAATATAGTTCTGATACCGAGGTAGTGATTTTCGAATAATACATGATTATTTTGGAAAAAAATATATTGGATATTCTTGACTACCTTGGAACTGATTAATGATTTGTATATTCCATCATTTTTGGGGTTTAAAACATTTTTGGATTGATGAAGTATATCCAGTATTCTATATGGAATAAGGGAGCATGAATGTAATCAATAAGGAATATGGTAATACATGATGAAGGTATTCATATGCTATTACGGGGTAAAAAGGATCTATATTATGTTTACCTTCCTTATAAATGTTAGACTGTGAGTTTGGACAGAAGTATTTTGGATAGTTCTAGTTTGGATTATTTTGGATTGCCATAAAAGGACAACCCGGAGGTCGGGCGGCAACCCGTCGCGTCCGGCAAGGCTGCGAGACTTGAACCCGCAACCGAAGGGCGACAAGGGTGTATCACCTACCACTGGACCATGAGATGTCCTGGATTAAATAATGTAGTTTTTATTAAAAGATCATGTAGATGAATTATAAATTCGTTTATTTTGGAACCCTATACGAATAGTGTAAATATAATTTTTTTACATTCTATTATCTTTTAGAGTGAAAGATGAGTTTGTGGTAGAAATTTATTAATGGATAAAACTCTAATTATAAAGTAAGTATATCTCCTTATGATCTTAGCCAATCTCATAAATAAATTCCTCAATATTAAGAAAAGCAACTTTGAACAAAAATGTTTTCCTAGATGGTACCTTAAATCATCACTAATTTATGGCTTTGGGATTGTTGGCCTTTTTATAGCCATGTTCTCTACCACTCTCCATCAGATAATTGATGGTTATATTTTTCTTCCATATCCATATTTTCCTACATGGAACCCTAGTATGTGTTATTTTCGGTAATCTTCATACTTTCGACTCTTTATTTTAAATAGAGGCCTCATTAATTCATTTTTCGATGTGGGATTTCAACTAGGATATTTTGAAACGTCAAAAATGTATTATCCTAATACCCTATGTTTTGTTGAACCGATGGTATTTCAATTCATCATAGATTGATGAATTTAAGGAACTCAATTTTATACTTGTTTGTGATTGATGACCTCAATCACTCCCTATAAATATTTACGTTTTTCCTCCAATTATATGTCTCAAATTGCCACCAATGTTCTCCTAATCGAGATCATAATTTGGTGGTGACACTTTCATTTCTCTTTTCCTCATATTAAGACTAAATTTTAGTAACCCAATTTCCGATGTGGGGTTTCCCACAAATATATTATCTATTTTCAACCTTTTATTTTCGAAGAATAATTTCAAATTGCGAGGACGCAATTTATTGAAGGAGGGGAGAATGTAACACCCCAAGATTTCATAGTGTGTTAGTTCTTCAAAATAATTCAATAACTTTCACTACATGCAACACCAAGTTCAAGCACACCATGACTTACCAAACAAGTCGTTCAAAAGAGGTTATGAATAGTATTAGATAAATTTTAATGTTTATATAATCCTTATAATTTTAGAATCCATATTAGGAGTTTCTTAGATATAATGCAAGAACAAATTCATTTTCAGTATTATCAAATTTAATAGTGAACCCTTTTTAAATACAATATTTTAAACTTTTTGACTAAATGGGGACATCAAAAATTTAAAATGAAACATCCCAAGCTTCCACGGTACACTTTCTTTGAATAATACAGTAGCGTGTGTTGTACGCAACCTTGAGTTTTAACACACACCACAACCAATCAAACTAGCCGTTATGAATAGTAATACCTACTTTTTGAAATTATATATATTTTATATTTTAAAATGGACTTCATTTTTGGTTTCGGAATATCGAATTTAGCCTAAGGTGAAATTTTGGTACATTTCGGATAACTTTCATATTTTGATGAATAGTGAAAATTACTAAATTTTAATTAAAAACAACTTTTTTAATCAAAATAATTAATAGTGATAAATTATGAATTTGAGTGGTTTTAAAGTATATTTAGAATATATTTTTACAATTTAATATAATGTTGGTCATTAGACAAAATTTTACAATTAAACCGAACATAAACAAGTGTCAATCTTTTGATAGTTATTATCTCTTAAAAACACGCTTTTTGTTTTGACAGCGGGAATTAATTTTAAATTAATTTCTGCCACTTCTGTGTTTTGAATTTAGAAAAATGGATTCCATATTTGGAATCAGGATGTTCAAATTGTGTAAATAGGTAACTTTTATTTTTAGACATTTTGAATAATTACTGCGGTAAATATTTTATTTACCATGGTTAAAGGGTAAATCCGGTAAATAAGGGTTAAAAAATAATATTATAATAATACAAAATTACCCTAAAACGTGTCCTAACCTTATTGGTGGACACATACCCGACCATGGGCATCCTTGGGTCAATTTGGGGACCCCTTGGAGCCACTTGTATGTGGTAGGGACACATTATATTAATAAAGTTAAAATAAAAATAAAAATGGCATAAGCTTACATCTTTTATAAGAACAATTTTTACATAGGGTTATACATGTTGGATTTTCGATTATAAATATTCATTAGAAAGATAAAAAGATTTACTACATAATGATGTTTTATTTATAATTTTTAGACATTAAATAATTTATTTTATTTATGACACAATGATGATGCAGTAATTACTAAAATAGTAAACAATTAACATAATTGATATTATAAATACCCAAATAAATATAATATGAAACTTTTAATGAATTAAACTAATTTTCTAGGATAATATGATATATTAGAATTGATTTAATTGACTTTGTTCGAAGTAATCAATCTGTTATGAGTTTCACAAAAATCAACTATTGAATAGTGTCAAAATTGACATAAAAGAGTTCTTAAAACAAATATTATATTATTAATTGATATTAAATTCCTAAAAATCTAAGGTTCGGCCAAGAGACTTATATTATGATAGGTTAATCATTAATGGACCACTTGGGGGTCTCTTGGATGTATATAGTAAGTTTATTAACCATATTATATAAAAATACAAAGAGACATTGTAAAAGTGAAACTAATTAACTTAGAGTTAATACTTAAAGATAAGGTTAATATAAGTACCCAAACCTGTCTAAATTCTATTGGTTGAGTGGTTTTCGACCTATCCCCACCTTAACCTTTGAATAGTCAACTTTGGAGCCATTAGAAACCGAATATGAATTTATTATAAATTAATATTTCTAGCTTTTCCAAAGGTGCCCCTCACCCCTCTTATAAAAGGGCACTCCTCCTTCTCTTTTCCTCACACCTCTCAAGCCACTTGGCTCGTCCAAACTCTGCCCAACTAATCTCCCCACATCCCTCTCCTCCTCCTTGAAGCTTCCCCTTAGGCAGAAATCATTTCAAGAAGTCCTTTGGTTCCAACCAAAGTGAGTTACCTAAATTAAAGGTAACAATTTCTCTTAAAGTATTTTCATTTATTTTGCTTCTCCAACCCCCAAAATCTTTTTATTTCCTTTCTTTTGTAACAACACCAGTATCCTAAATATACTAGGATGTTGTTATAAGAAGGATTCAAACTACACATACACACAACTCCATCTAATGGATGATGAACATAATGTTTCTGTGGATGACAAACTAACGCCTCACGAAACGATGATTGTTCAAATACATCTTACCACCTCTCATGGTGGCCATTATGATGGCACTGTAATTAAATATGATATTAATGATATATATTTTATATATAAGCTTCTGTAATTCCATTTTATTTCATTCCATTATTCGTTTCATGTTGTATATACATACGATAATTTCATTTGAGGAAGTGCGGACTACCGCCCCCTTAAAATGATATGACTCGTTCATACCACACATGGAACGTATAAAGGATGGTGTTAATGAACTTAAGTAACATATATAAAATATTATATTATACTGGAATAGTAATATACCTATGTATCATTTGGATTTGATTCTTTTAAAATAAAAATTAAATGGAAGTAGCGTTCGTGCGTACGTACGGACTACCGTCTCCACGAACGCGATAAGATTCGTTCTCCATCATATCCATTCAAGTATTATTCTCATTTTAGGGTTAAAAATAATGTTAATATCATTCTGATTATGAATAAGATATAATCTATCCATTACAAACATGTCTTACGTAACCAAACATTTAAGAAGAACGAATCGATTATCACCGAAACAACGATAATACTAAGATATTATTAATAAAGCAATGTTAAAAGATCATATATGATATCATATTAATGTATATGATTCTTGTACAATTTAATAACAATTATTTCACCATTATACAGGAGGTTAACCTACCCCAACCAAGAAAAAGTTCAAGGTAAGGGTTATTTCACAATCTCTTCATTATCCGAGGTTGTTTATACGTAATAATCTACTGGGATATCTTTATCATTCACATCCATGTTTCTTAAAAATGTATTTCAAAACATTTTTACTATTTACAAGAATATGGGTTAAAATCATTTATACCCTTTTTGACTTTTTATAAGAGGTTTATAAAGGAATCTTTCCGTCGTTTTCAAAACAAGGTCCTTTTTAACCTTTTCGACAAAATTGAGGTAAGAATGTTTTTTTTAACTTATACGGCGGGTGTGGTTATTTTCCGCCGTTATAAAATCGTTGAATCTTTCCATACAAGCTTATAAGAATATTTTCAAAGAAAATGTTTTATTTTATATGGATCTTAAATGATTTTAAAATAAAAGGAGATACTTCTTTAAAAAGAATTTTGATTTCATCTATGTCAACATCCTTTGATGGATTTTAAGATTATTTGAAGTTGATTTATTATGATACAAAACTTCTATATTGTATTGAAGGTTTTGTGATATGTTTGACTGTGGATGTGCTATTTTTATACCATTCATAGTTTATGGTGAAATTATTGACATTTCGTATGCTAGTTTTAATACGAATGTTTATGTTATGTTTAAACCTTTTCATATGGGAATGCATTGGACTTAATAAGTGACGGGTGGAGCCCGCTATAGCTCCTCGATGCATCGGTAGGTCTCATGAGACAAACTAGTGTCTTGGCACAAGGCCTTGACAAAATCTTATTTGTAGTCTTGGCACGAGGCCTTGGCTATGTGGTTATGATAGTCTGGCATTATGCATTCCAACATTATGAAAGTGGTTATTGATTTTTACATGTGATTATTCATTTAGTAGAATATCCATGTGAATAAGTAAATGGAATTATTTCATTTTATTTATGCCATACCATGTTGAAAGTTCGTATTTAAAAGGCTTTTGTTTTAGTTATACATTGCCTTAAATGTTTATTCTTATTTATGAAAGTTTCCACTTTATTGTTATCCTTACTGGGCATTTGAGCTCACCCCTTTTTTTTATGTTTTATTTTTCCCAGGATGTGAAGAAGTAAGTTATGAATGTCCTACAGGGATTTTATGAGGGGTTAATAATGTGGATTGAGGAAATATTATGTTGTTGTATTAGTTTTTCATTTTATGATGTAATGTAAAACTTATGAATATATCTAGTGTTTCCAAGGCTACTAAACCAATCGGTCTTTCGAGATTTGATCTTTCTTGTGATCATGCCAATGTTACGAAGTAATGCACCGACTCTGGGTAGCTGGGGTCGGGGCGTTACATAGTATCAGGGAATGGTTTAGTTATTTTTGAAAACTAAGAAGAGAAAAATTTAGTGAGAATCCATAGCATCAGACTAATGTTATTATAATATCATAATTAATAATAATTAATGAATTTTGGTATATATATAAAATTCATCAATTAATAGATACTAGATATTGGATAAAATTATGGCATAGATGGACTGAGGTATAATAACAATTAATGGGGTTTATTGGGTACTACATGATCATTACCATTGCATGATGAGAATGATTAAGATTCCACACCTCACTAGAAACTCCTAGTAGATATTCCTAGATTAATTTATATTTTATTTTCAATTTATTATGATTTATTTGAATGGAATATGATTATTGATGACCTAGTATTACATATGGTGTCAATTACTGAAAATAAGGATTCATTATTTAAATATACTAGAAATGAAATTTTAATATAATATATTTTATCAATATAATTATTGTTTTCTACATAATTTTTTTTTATTTAGTCAATGTATGGAACCATAACGAACCATGTCAACACTGAATGTGATAGAAAATGAAATGATATTTCTCTTCATAAACTAAATGTTATGTGATCCTAAAAAATTATATTTATAAGCTTACACAACTTTCTAATGACACGAGTCTTAAAGATATTCAAATAAGGAATGGAGGGAGCAATGTTTTGTGAATTGATTCATGACGAAATGTTTACTTTCTTTTACTGGGTCATCTAACCAACTAGTTACTAATAGGTGTATTAGTACCACTAAAAATATATTTTATATTTTCTAGTGTTTGAATCAGCAAAATATTTTTGATTTTTCTCTTTTGGAAGGAGAATCAAATCAAACATGTGCTCTTATCATGAACATGAGGAAACATGTAGAAACTAACTCTGTAGAGTGGTATTAGTTTAGTATGTTATTTTTCTAATAAAATATCCTTATATTATTTGTATGATAAACCATAAATAATTATTTCATATAAGGAAAACTGAATATGAATCCATTTGTACCTATGAATAAAATTTAACATGATATTGGAAGTAGGATCATTATGTTATCATTGAATGAACATGTAAAATTGATTGATTATTAAATGGCCTAATGTAAAACCTATATTTTTTTAGAATTTTTTTCTCAATTTAATCTTTTTGATATTTTATTTTACACATAGTAATTATTTTCACCTTTATTACATGCAATACTATATTTGGATTTTGTTACATGTAATATGAAGTTTATATTGTCTTACCAAAAAACGAGCTTATCAAGCAATACACACAACACTGAGTTTAAATTAAATATGAAATATTATTAATATAATTATATAGTTATCACCTAGATATTGGAATGGTGGGTATGAAAAT
Source organism: Viscum album (assembly GCA_963277665.1). Taxonomy (NCBI): domain Eukaryota; kingdom Viridiplantae; phylum Streptophyta; class Magnoliopsida; order Santalales; family Viscaceae; genus Viscum; species Viscum album. The sequence continues at coordinate 511,983,299 of OY728140.1, forward strand.
AAATATATAAATTATGAAAATATATTTTATTTATGTTTATAAAGTTATTTCTTTGGAAACAAATTAATTATTAATCAAAGTAATAAGTATTAAAAAATAAAGAAAATAATTTACTAAAAAACCATTATTTATGTACCAAACAATTTGATCTAAATAAATTAAATAAATTTTTTATGAAAGTTTAAATGAAATATATTTGTATATATTATATTTTTTTAACTATTTACCATTTATCTTATTTGTTTTCTAAATAAGAGATAATAACAAATCAAATTTTATGAATAAAAAGATGTATTTCTCTTAAAGGTGGTTTTACAAACCTTTTAATGGCATACATATTTTAAAAATAATTTTTAAAATAGTAATAAATTTTATATAAAAAATAAAATTCATTTTTTAAAGATTAATTTCATAATTATCTTAGGTTGAACATTTTTTATTATTCTGAAAAGATTTTTTTTTCTAATTGTGAAAATACAAAATTTTAATTGAAAACATACTTTTTATTGAATTATATATATAGATAATTATATTATAAAATTATTTCTAATTTATAAATAGGTCAATAACACATATATTAATCCAATTTAGTTAATTGGTATCAATTTTATATTGAAATTTGATAAAAAAACATTATAAACATTTGACCATGTTCACTTTAAAAAACTGTTTTCTCAACACTTTTACGAGAATAACTTTCAATTCATCTTTTCCAAATATGTGAATTTAACATGGAAAAATGGATCTATATAGTTACTAATAATAATTTAAATTTTATAATAATTAAAAATTAACCTTTTAACATACTGTTGCGGTGGCATGGTACTGTAGCGGCGGCAGTACTATGCAGGTACTGTAGTAGCAGGGTTACTATTCACATAATGGGAATTGGGCCAAAAATATGGGCCTACGGGCTATGTAATGGGCTATAAGCCCACTGGGCCTTCGGGATATGTATTGGGTCTCCCTCTACAGAGTTAAAAGAGGTCTTTGCTTTACTTTATTAATAAAAATGTGGCTTTGGCCCCAACCTTTCCAAAAAAATATTTAACTTTTTAACAAAATTATTATTTAAATTTGTTAAAATTAATCACAATTATTAAGAGAAAACTAGTTTACCATGGGACTAAAATTTAAACATAAGAAGAAAATGAGCTAGGAAATTTATGACAACCCATTTTTTGGAAATATATTTAAAATCTAACATATAGGATATATATTGGCCTATTGTAGGAGAATCATTACTTGAAAACTCAATGGTGGAATTCACTCTTTAAAAAGAAAATAATAGTGTCACTCACCCCCTTATAAAAGGCCATCACCTCCCCCCTCTCTTCACACATTTAAAAATAATCAGTTCTTCCAATAACTACACGAATAAATTTTCAAAATCAATATTATCATCCTATAATCCTTATTTCTAGTATAAATCCAACCATGAATGGTATTTGGTGAAAACCAAAAGGAGATACCCGAATAAGAGGTAACATTCGTCAAAAAATGTTTTTATTTTGTATCTTCATCAAATCCATTAAATCATTTAAATATCATTATTATATATTAAAAATAATATCTTACATATAATTATATTTTTTTATTTTATTTTTATAACATATAAACACAAATAAAACCTTTAAATGATCTAGGAAATCATTGTTCATTTGTATGGTGGATTAGAGTCTTGAAAACCGATGTTGTTCATTTTTCCATTACCACATCTCATGGTTGGGGATAATGATAGAAATAATATATATATATATATATGTGTGTGTGTGTGTGTGATATATATATATAATATATATATATGATATATATGATATATATGATATATTTATGCTTTTATAATTATTATATAACACAACTCATTCTGCTTCCCATTTTGTGTGAATACGATTACGTTATTTGTGTGTACAACAGATTACCACCTCGCGAAGCGATGTGATTCATTCATGATTTACTTGGAATTTATTAAGTACTATTTCAATAAAAATATGTGATATATATAACATAAATATTATTTTTGAATGATAATATTTATATATAATTTATCTTCCATTCATTCAATATGACAATAAAATCGAAACAACGTTTAGGCATATGTACCACCTACCATTTCCCAGAAAAGTGTATTTCATTTCCGATTTAAATTTTTTATTAATACATATATAATTAATATATATTCTATTTATATATTATTTATCATTTATGATATTCTGGAAACATGATTAATTAAATAAAATAAATATAACAAATCAATACTTATATGAAAGGAAATGCAGTTTTTACTCAAAATGAAACATTAATAAATAATTTTTAATAAAAAGGTAAAAAATGTCATAAGAAAAAAATATATCATAATATATATATTATTATTTTTTTTAGTATATTTATAACAAACTTATACTTATCATAGGAGTTTCAAACATTTATAAAGGATGTCAAGACTTATGATTATATATTTTCATCTCGCTTTTTTACTTTTGTGAGAAAGATGTTATATTAACCACCTATTTATTCTATGCGATGTATATTATTCCCAATAATGAATTTTTTGATTATTATATTACATTTTATTATTAGTTACATATAACCATTTAATAATCTCTCATTTGTAGATTAAATAGTTCAAATGTTACCAAATTGGTACGAGAATTTTGTGACAATATGCCTTCATTGAGAAACATGCTATATTATGAACCTATATTTTATGTGGTGTACATACTAACCCTTTCACATTTTAGATAACGAATCTCTATATTTCCATGACCCTGAAATATTAATGTAATTTTATTCTTTTATAGGGATTATTATTCAAAATTACCCAAGTTATAAGAGTTTATTTCTATAATATCATCTTTTATATGGATTATTTATTTTTATTATTCAATTGATGAAATTTTTTGATCGATATCTCAAAAATTCTATTTCATTTTCTTCTCATCTATTAATTAATTATATATTCATGTAATGTTAAAATTTTCTAACTCTTTGGTACTTAAGATAATTATGATTTTTTTATTAAACTCCAACATTATTTATATTCTTGGTCAGAAAATTATTTTCCTTAATAACAATTTTTTGTAAAAATGTATTAAATTTTTTTATTAATCACTTATAATTTTTAAAATGAAAATTTTACCGATGTTTTACCATTTTATAAAATGGGTTTTAAAGTAATTTTCTTGTGATTTTCAGATCAATGCTCTTTTTACTCCTATTAACTATACATAACCAATCATTATTTTTGCGTATAAGTCATGTATGTAATTCTCCAATTTTATCCCCAATCCATTCATTGATTCTTCAATTATACATTTTATATAATATTTTTAAAATGAAAAAGTTTTAACAAAAAAATAAAATATTTGTATTGTAAATTGATTTTTAATGAAAATTATTTCATAAAGTCATTATGTTTGAAATGTCTATTAAATGATTTAAAATTCTACATTTATAAGTTTTATAGGTTATTGTTAAATTAAAATGGTTTCAAAATGTTTTATGGATTAAAGAGTTTTAAAAATTTAAAGGGATATTTTCTTTATAAATTTTTCAAATGATCATTGAAAAATATTTTCCATCTAAGGTGACATATATTGGTGTTATCAATTCCCTACCTGGGATATGATCATGGAATACAAATAAAACTATTTCTCAGAATGGTTTACGTTTTTAATGGAATTATATTCATGAAACTAGTTTCTCTTCCATGGGTTATAACATGATATAACACTTAAGAAAACCATTACTTTTCATCGGGTATGATATGATAAAATAATTATGAAACCTTTCTCTTTTACATTGGTTATATAATGATAAAATTTTTATGATACCGATTTCATTTCATGGGTTATGATATTATGAGTGGTTATTATCTTTTAGAACACATAAATATGTTTTTCAGTATCTAAAAATTTGGACCGATATCTCCCTCAAGTGGATTAGGTAATGATAAATACTATATGAGCTCATTGGGTACACGAGTGCTTAGCCCAATCCCAAAGATAAGAGTATAATAGTGTTTACCCAAGAAAAAAGGTGAGGATAAAGATATATTTATACCATGCCCATAGATTAGGATACATTACTATTTAGTCCAATACAAAAATAGTGGGTACCTGTGTGGTCAGCCGAAGACCAGAGTACTTACACTAGTGGTGAAACTAAGCTGAAGATGTTATGAATGTCCTAGTGGGTAGCCTTCCCTCCAATGTCCCGAAGGACTTCATTTTTTTTATTGATTTTTGACAATCCACCTTTCAAGGGGTGAGGTGGAACCCTTACAAGGCCCGTAGGTGTAAGTAAAACATGGCCTGTAGGCCATAGAGGAATTCATTGCCCGTAGGCTTCAAGCATTACATACAACCTAGACTAACTACTTGGAACTTCTCTTCCCCAGCATCTTCATCATGAAATCAGCTCTCCAACTTCTCATGACTATTCATCTAGGCAGTACTGTGCATGCACAAGCTTGTCCTGATGGCAGGAGCCATACCTTCTCATTCTTGCGATCCGTTTAGCTTCTACTGTGGTGAATGCTCCTTGTTCATCCTCCTTATAGAGCTTGTTCTTTGTAGGTTGTCTGGTTTTCATCTGCACATAAAGTTGGCCCAAAGGCCTTGAGGTGGCCCTAAGGCCTTACTGACCTAAAGGCCCAGGTGGCCCGAAGGGCTTAAAGGACTCAAGGTCCAAATCGGTGGCCCACAGGCCCAAACCAGGGTATATTCCCGGTTGCTATAGTGAAAAATAGTGACTGCTACAATTTTTGCTATAGTAACTTCCACAGTACTGCCACAGTACCTGCTACAGTACTGCTACAGTACTACTATAGTACCCTGGAAATTCTGCCTCCACCTGGATTTGATCCCTGGTCGCTTGTATGCACTTATAGAGTCCTGGTGGGTATCCTTTACATGATATATTTTTTCATATATGTATGGAAGGCACATATTCTTTTTCTTATTCTATCATGTATCAAGTTATTTTTTCCCTTATGACTCATTTCTTATAAACCCCCAATATTTATGTCATCATTCATGAATATGATCAGTCATATGCAGGGTAATGTTTTCAAATCTTATGATAATGTCCTCATACCCTTATGTTCACTTTATGATTACATATCTCCCTTGTTTCCCTTACTGAGAAACTGAGCTAATCCTTCCTTATGTTATATTTCTCTAGGTAATGAAGATATGTATTATGTATGATAATTATAAAAAGCTTTTAGTTATGCATAATTTAGAGGGAGATGACATAGCACACTTATACCCCAATATTGATGTTTCCATGTTTGAAAAGGATACAAACAATTATAGTTCTTGGGTGTGTAGTTGTGTATTGGAAAACATATTCTAAAAAAATGAATTAATATCTATGTATGGATATCTAAGGTCATAATAGTTGGAATAAGATAAAAAGTTTAGTTAGTGTTTGGAAACTAAGAATAGAAATACATAGTGAGGTCCCTAAGGACATGTCTAAGGATATACCTAAGGATGATCCAAAGTATAAGAAAATTTCTTGAGTTTTTTTTAAATGATAGATCTTGTGATTTCAAGAACTACGTCCATAAATGGATACAACAAGAGGAAGTGGCATTAGAACAGATTCACCTAGGGGAAATATCTCCGAAAATGATATATTGATCTATACTCAATCAAGAACTGGTGCATGAAAATGGTCCTTTCTTCACACATGTTCTGACTCTCTCAGAGGGTATACTTTGGGAATTCACAAACTCTTTAAGTACCATAATGAGGGATTTAAATAGAATATGACTATGAATAATCTATAATAAACCTAAAGTGTCATATATTAAAGAAGAATACATCATTATTTACACATCTTATAAGTGATGTTTCAAGATTATATCGTTCCTAACTATGATTAAGGTTTTTGACAATATGTTTTTGGTTTCATTCAATATATAGAACCTAAAATAAATATGTTAATATGGAATTCAATGAATAATAAAATGATTGTCCTACTGAGAAAAAAATGTTATGGGAGCTAAAAAATAAAAACATGTTTCTATGAAAACATAAATTTCCCAAAATATCAATCATGTTTAACGTACAAATGAATTGTAGAGGGAACAATGATCTATTTCATCCTTCATGAGGTAACAACCACCTTCTATAAATTTTTTCTTTAAATCGTTAGTTTCTAATTAATGAATCATAACCACTAAAAAAATAGTTTCCATTCTCTAGTGTTTATAAAATAGAAATTTATCTCTTGTTTTCTACCATTTGAAAGGTGATGTTGATCAATGGAGGAATATTATCATGAATACAAGGAAATACGATGAATTTTTCTCCATTGGTTGGAAGGGTTCTTGAACATATTTCTCAATAATTACTTTACTCATATTCTTTTTTTGAATATGACGATTGAATCCAAAGTTCATATATAGATGTAGGATGAATTTGTTGGCCCCTATGAAGAAAATTTTGGAAGACTCTATTGGAAATATCTAGGTATTATCATTATTCCTAAAAGTAAGATTTCACGATTCATCATTATCTAAAAAGAAAAAACCTCATGGACATTATCCATAAGGGACATTAGTTAATATGAAGTGATTTTTTGATGTTATATCAAAGTGGAAATGAATTTTAGAATTATGTATCATTTTCCTAGTTTGATAAGAAGATAAATATGGAATTTATTAGTAATTATAAGAACCACAAAGAGAAGAAAATGATATTTCAATTATTCTCAATGTGTTGGAAGAAACATGGATGAAATTTTATTAATGGGGCTATTAAATGATTTAAGTGTTGAAAGGATAGTAATCGAGTGGTTGGATTTATAGTTGATGAGAAAAATTTATAGAATGATGAAAAAAATGATAAATCCCCATAGAATACTTCACCCACAATTCAGTGTTTCAACGACAAGTATTTTGGTGATTATGATAGAAACTGAAAAAATCTAAGGACTAATGAGGATGATAAGCCACAACCACCTTCAAAGATAAAGAATAAATGGAAATATTATTCCATCATAATAGATGATGTGAACCATGATAAATAGGAAACACTTATCACCATTACATAGTTGGGGATTTCATGTTTCATTTTTTATAAATGATCCACCTATGGAAATATTATTGTTCATCCATTAGTGAAATTTCATGGGATTATCTACATGGATTCTGGAATAATGAAATCACATATTCAATTAGTATAAGGATTATCCCAAGCATCAAATTATAATGTTTTAATATAAAATAAAAGATTATATATGGAATAAATTGTGAATTAAAATCAAGAAATGTATATGTCTCCATGAAAGATTAGCATAAGAGTTATGGATTCCATCATGTTTATATAAGATTAAAGATCATAATAAGTTCAACATCTTAGACACCCCCTCAATATGTTTTATGTGATGGTATTTTATCAACATTAATGATATTTTAAGAGATATTTAAGGTAATTGCAGATATTTCCATGATTAATGAGAGTATATGATGATGGTATTCACATATTTTTCATGTGATTGTTATGAGAATCCTAATGACATCTGGTTGATTAATGTTAAGTTGATTTTGGAAAAATAATCTACCTTACATATGAATTATAAATTTTTGAAGGGTTATAAGGTTAATAATTTATGGAATGGTTTTAGTTTATAATTATTTAAGGCTTTATATATTAATGTTTTAGTTCATGATATATATATATATATATATATATGTAATTTGTGCAAACTATTTTTTTATAATGATAACTGAAGATAAGGAAAATGACTAATTATTATATGTGTGTGTATTATGATCCATTTGTAATTAAATAAAAAATAATTCACCTAAATTTAATTGAGTATGGGATGAAGTATAAATTTAACAAGGAACAATCATAGGATGAGACTGTGAATAAGAAATGGAATGATGTCATGTAAGTATATCATTGTGTGAAGTTTTTTCACCATTAGGAAAATGGTCTTGAAATAAATTTTTTTCCTATTATCATTATATATAATGATATCTATGTCAATTTTCATGCCTCATTGGTATATGGATTTGGGATCATTAACTATTTCTTGACTATGTTCTCTATCAACTTTTATTAGTATTTGAGTGTTAATTTTATCATCTACGCCCATGTTTCCACTTCCCACATATGTTATCATTTTTGGAATCATATTATGTGTTATTCCATATGAAATTAACACAACAAATTCCATTTTTCAATAATATGTTTTATTATCCATTTTTATGATAGGTTTTCTATGAATATAAGTTTTAAGAGTAAAACCGTTGTTGATAGTGATGAATTTTCAAGATGAAATTCATTTTAGGGGGGAATAATGTGGCACCCCAGGATTTAGTGTATTTTATTATTAATTTAATATTTTGGAGATTTTTTGTCACATTAAACAATTATTTTAGGTTAAATTACAATAAAAATTGAGTTTGTATTGTTATACATGGAACACCATGTTTAGGTTCTATTACACGTGGCACCGAGTTTAGCTTGTGTTATAGGTGACATTGAGTTCAAACAAAACATGAAATATTGTTAACATATTAATTGTGTTATCACCCAAGTTTAGTAACTTCTTAACAAAATTAAGAAAAAATGGTTTATTCACATTTAAAAAATAATTCTTGGGTAACCAACTAATTTGAAATTAAAGTAATAAGGATTTTAAAAATAAATAAATTCTTTTTCTGAAAAACTATTTTTTTATTAAAAAACATGTTTTAACTCAATAAATTAAACAAAATAAATAAATAAATATTTTAATTCAATTTATATATTATATATTCATGATACTATTTAACTTTATTCTTATGTTTTTTCTAGATAAAAGATAATAATAAATAAAATTCTATGCATAAAAAGATGTATGTTTCTAAAAGGAAATTTTAATTCCTTTTAATAGATAACTAATTTCTAAAACACACACACACACACACAAACATATATATGTATGTATATTATTTGAAAATAAATTCATTTCTGAAATGATAATGCCTAGATTATCTTAAGAATAAATTCTTTGATTTTTCTGAAATGATTCATTTTTTGAGGAATAGTGAAAAATATTGAATTTTAATTGAAAACCACCTTTTTTGAATTATTAATATATTTAAATTATATTTTAATCTAATTTTAAAGTTTATTTAGATAAATTATATGTTTATTAATCCAATTTAGGTAATTTTAATCAATTTTACAATGAAATTAGATACAAAAACGTTGTATACTTTTGAATATTTACTCTTTATAAACCTACTTTCTTGACACGTCTGTGAAATAAATTTTAAGTTTAGTTTTCCACTTCTACTAATTAAATTTATAAAAATAAGTTCAATATTTTAAATTATTATAATTTATAATTTTTATTAAATCCAAATTAATGTTTTACCATAATTACTTGTGAAACCAGTTAATATTAATTTCAGTGATTAAGAGAAAAACGAGTTTACCTGGGGAATAAATTTTAAACATAATTAAGAAAATGAGATAGAAACATGTACAAAACATATTTTATGGATATATTTAGACCTTAAAGCATATATTAATTCTAATTTTCAACTATTGGATATACTTTCCATGTAAATAAGGTTGGTGGAATCCATTCCTTAAAAAAATTACAAGACTTCCACTCACCTCCCTTATAAAAAGACACCACCCCTTCCCCTGTCATCAAAACATTAAAACAAATTGGATCAAACAAGACTAGAAAAATTAACTTATTGATATCTCAGTCATCATTAAATAATCCTTAATTTTATGATGAATCTATCCATGTATGGAATTTGGACAAAACAAAATTGATATACTCAGAGAAGAGGTAACATTCATCAACATATTTTTTGTTTTCTTTATTATTAAGACCCCATAAATTATTATTATATAATGATTATATTTTAGACTTAGTGACTTAAAAATACTGACTATTTTTTATGTTATGGTTGTTACATAAAATCACACAAGATTCCATCAAATGGGATATAAAATCATCGTTTGTCTGTACAGTATATCACCACCTCATGAACCGATATCGTTTTCTTTTCCACTACCAACTCTCATGGTTAGTAAAAATGAAGGGAATGAAATTTATATATAATACATATGATATTTATTATTTATTTATTCTTCTTTATTTATTATATAAAACAAACATTTATTATTTCTATATTTCGGCAATATAATAACATTGTTCATTTGTAAGATGGAATACCATCTTGTGAAGTATTGTGATTTATTCACGATTCACATGGAATGAATTAAGAATGGAATTAATGAAAATATGTTATATATATAAAATAAAAATACTATAATGATAAAATATAAAGATATAAATCATTTACTTTTAATTAATTCTATACAAGAATAAAATGGAAATAACGTTCATGCATACGTACAACCTACCATCTATATAAATGAGGTATTTTATTTCTTAATTTTATATTATATATATTATTATAAATACATATATAGTGAATATTTAATATATTTATATAATTATAATAATTATTTACCTAATTAAATTATAATAAATATAAGAAAACCAAAAATATAACAAAAAAACTTGTATGAAAGGCAAAGCTGTTTTTACCCAAAAGGAAACTTTAAAAAGGAATTTTCAATAAATTGGTAATAAAAGGTCATAAGAAAATAGTATATGGTATGATATATATGATTATGGTTATTTATTATATGTATAATATTCTAATATTTTTAAATATGAGTTTCAAACATGTACGAATGAGTTCAATACTTAAGGTAAGGGATTTCCATCACACTTTTTTACTTTTGCGAGACACATGATATATTAATCTCCTCTTTCTCATTTCTGGTTTATATACATACCATGAAAGTATTTTAGGATTATTATAATAAATTTTGAAATCATATACATATCCATTTTAGGATGTCTCTTTCATGGGGTTTTCTGTTTAAATGTTACCAAATTGTTATTAGAATTTTTGTCTAAATTTTTCTTCCTTGAGACACATGTTATGTTATACACAAAAATTATTTTATTAGTATTTTATATTACCCATTTGACATATAATATCATGAATATAATTCATCACATGATACTATGAGAATAATTATTTTTACTATTTTATAGCTATTATGATTCTATGTTAACAATGTCAGAAGAGTTCATTGTTACAATCTCATCAATTATAAGGATTGTTTATGATTATGCTTCTGTGGACAAAATATTATGATCCATATCACATTAATTATAATTAATTTTCTTATCCACTATTTGTTCATTATATCATCACATACATGGAAAATTTATTCATTATTTTTTCTTAATATAATAGTGAATTTTTTTTTAATAAATTTTGATATTATTTCCCTTTTTAGTTGGAAAACTATTATCATTCAAAACCATGCTTTCTATAAATGATTTTAAAAATGTTTTATTAAATTGTTATGATTTATTTTTTAAATAATTACCCTGATTTTACCTATTTAATAAATAGTTTTAAAATAAATTATCCTTTCATACTATGATGAAGTATCATTTTACTCATACCAAAAATATGAAAGGAATATTTATTTTTATGTATAAATCATGTACATAATTCAACATCATCATGAAAAATACTTTCATTAAAGCGTCCATTATAATTATTATATTGTATTTTCAAAATTGAATTTTTTATTAAATATTTTGGAATGATTTTTATTTTAAATTGATTTTAACATAAAATTATTTCTTAAATGATTTATGTTTAACTTTTTTAAATAATTTTTAAAGAACCCTTTAAAATATTTCATTTTTATTTCAAAATAAAAATGTTTTAAATATTGTTTTATCATTTAAGAAAATTCAACGTGGAATGGAAAGTTTACCCACAAAATGTTTTATATGATATTTAAAAATTGTTTTCCATCTACGATGACATCTGTTAGTGTTAAAAATTAATTACTGGGGACAGTATCCAAGAATACCATTAATATTTCAATAAATTGATTATTATTTTTTCAAATGATATTTATGAAACTATTTTATCATATACTGGTTATACAATTCAATAACACTTATGAAACCTTCTTATTTTCATGGGTTATACTATGATTAAATGATTTTGAAACCTATCTCTTTTGCACATGTTACAATATGATGAATGTTTATAATACTCATTTCATTTCATGGGTTATGATATGACAATTTTTTGTGATCTTATGTCACATGAAAATATGGTTAACATTATGTGATGGGTGGGAACAATATCTAACTCCAATGAATTGGGTAATAAAAATACTATATATGTTTCAAGGGTACACAAGTTTTTAGGCTAATACCAAAGATAATGTTACACGAGTGTTTATCAGAAGTACAAAGATGATGGTACATGCTTTTTTATCCAAATCTAAAATATGAGGTTACACTGGTGTTTAGCCCAACACCAAATGGAGGGTACATGGGTGGTTATACTAAAATAAAATAAAGTACATTGGGGTTTATACCAAACCTAAAATGTTATGAACTTCTTAGTGGGTATTAATGATATATGATTTTCTATTCTTATATGTATGAAACAAAATCTATGTCATGTTCTCCCATGTCTCATGTTCATTAATTACATTATGACTAATGTATTAGAAACTTCCAATATTTATGCACTGAATCCTTATTGTGATATTCAATATGTAGGGTATGGTTTTAAAATGTTTTACTCATGTCTTCAAACACCAATTTTCATGTTATGCTCCTTTATCTCCCTTGTTTTCCTTTACTGAGTATCTAATCTAAACCTTTCTTATGTTTCCTTTCCCATAGAATTAAAGATATGTAATATATATGATATGTATAATAAGAGTGAGAGTTAGGAAGAATGTAGTTGGAGATTCCATAGATCACTTATGGAATAGTTTTTTTGATTCCATGTTTTCAATGGAACTAGAATATTACGATTCTTAGGAATTTATTTATTTAATAAAAAAATATTCAAAAAATGATGTAATATTTATCTATGAAAATAAATGGTAATTTCAACTAAAACCAATTCTCATAAGGGTGTAATTGATAAGGTAAGTTAATATATATTAATAAATAATTTGATGAGAGACCTATATAGAAATTGATATAGGAGTTACCCATAAATCTGATGGTTTCAATAAGAAAAGTATGATTGAATTCAAAGGTAATTAAAATAATAAATACCATTCAAATAAGTATATGAGTGATTTTTTTCATTTTTGTGTAAAAATATAGATAGAGGAAACTATCTTTTATTATCTAGTAAATGATTCATGTATGTAATGTATGATTTTTGGGAAATTTAATTCCAATGTCCAGGAAATAAGTTAGATAATGATGTTAATAGAGAGAATACTCCACAGAATGCACCACATACACTATTGTGTTTCAAAATCAAAGAGTATCAGCATTATGATAACCATTGAGAAATTTTAAATGTTAATGATGATGACCAATTTCAAAAAACACATAATACCGGAGAGAAAGGGAAATCAATGTTGAACACTATTATCGATGTGGGGTATGATAAGGAAGTGTTAAAAATTACACATATAATCCACTCAAAAAATAATATTGTTTTATTTTATTTTTTATCTACCCTATAATTTATAAATAATAAATTTTCTTGGGGTATTAAAATATCACATAATGATTATATCTTGTATTATCATTCAAAAATCTAAATGTTATGATGATTGCATCTCAAGTCTAGGATTTATGTCTGATTTTAGAATAATGGGAATTTTATTCCTACAAATATCCTTATTATACCTCTAGTTCAATTTGATACTATTTTTTCATGTATTAGCATTCATTATATAAAAACTATAAAAATTACATGGTAAGGTATGTCACAATTGAAATTCTATTCCAAAATCTAATCATATGTCGGTGTAATGATGAATATGAACTTCCAGTTGAAATTAAATTTATTGTATCACTTTTGATTTAAATTAAATGTGGTATTAATCATAAATGTTTGGGGAGAAACATAGCATTGATGAATTTAAAATTTTATAGGACTTTTTTAATGTATTCTTAGAGGAGTTTACTTATCTTCCTCTAAATTGTGAACATGTTATTTCAATAGAACTCATACATATTTCTACACATATTTTATAGACTCCATATAGAGTATACCCTATTGAGTTTTAAGAAATCATTAATTAAATCCACGAGAATATTTATTTGGGATTAATTCAGTTGTGTACATCACCTTGTGGTTAAATAATTGTTTTATGAAATATAGATCCATATGAATCTAACTTGATTATTGGGAAATTAATAATATTTTAATCAAGAATAAGTATCCACTACCTTGTATTGACTACTTGTTCAATAAATTAAATAGACATTAATAGTTTTCAAAGATGAATAATTGATTTGGATACTATCTATTAGTGGTCATATTTAAAGACATACCTATAAAAATTGCACATACAGGGTATAAACATTATGAATTTATATTAAATCCATTTGGTCTTACTAAATATCGTGTTATAATCATATATCTAATGTAAAAAATCTTTTGATATTACATTGATGAGTTTTTAGTAGTATTTATAAACAATATTGTAATATATTCCATGATAAATTAATATTATAAAGATCACTTGAAGATTGTATTAAAGACCTTAATAAAGTATAAGAAGTATGAATAATTTTCCAAGTGATAATTTTGTCTAGGGAATGTTTCATCATTTGGGTCATATAATCTCCAAATATCTCATATCGGTGGATTTGTTAAATATGAATGTTATTAAAAAATATCCCACCCTAACCATGGTGGAAAAGTTCCATGGTTTTCTTTCTTTGGATGGATATTATTGATTTCTGTTAATTAATTATTCATGAATATATAACCCACACATCAAGTTAACATAGAAGGGGACTGAGTTCATTTATATTTATGAATGTAATGAAAATTTCAATGAATTGAATAGATGGTTTTTAGATGCACAATTGATTATAGTGAACCAAGATTCTCAAATATGGATATGACATGTTTTTAGAATAATATTAATTACCTTACACAAAAACACACCTAGGGACCATAATAGATTAGTACCTTTTGAAACATGTAACACAATCTTCTATATTCATAAATGAACTTCAATGTCTCCTACAAAGAACTTTATCATTACTACTTATACATAAAACTATTATTTGTAATTTTGGGAATGAAAATAGAAGAAAGGGTGACCTTAGACTCTTAAAGAGGGTAATAAAGTGATTTAAATATTCATAACATGAAAAAAAGGTTGTGATAACATGATCATATCATTTTAAAACCATGCCCTTAAAATCAAATATCATAATCACCAGTCATGAAAAAATGATTGGTAGTTCATTAGACATGAATCTTAGTGGAATCAAAAAATATGATCAATGAGTGAATTCCATGGAAATTATTTATAGATTTTTTCCATATAAATAATCATATAAAATCATTTCCTTATTAGTCCAAGATCATTTCCAAAACATTTCATGGAACTATATGGGTGGTTACACATCTTTTGCAGGAAACACCACCATACAAATTGGAATCTGTTTCCTCATAGTGTAATGGGTTCACTACCTAATCCATCATATTTATCAAGGTTCACTCCCCAGACCAACATAGCTATCAAATTCCCTTAATGAACTAGTTTTGGGGACCATTCCATTTATTTTTATCTCATGTGACATAAATCTTTACACAATGCAATGGAGGGAGAATTATGTCCCACCTATCATTCATTATAAATTACCACCGTATTTTTTTATAATGTAATCAATTTCACATAATAAAAATTATAAATATATAGGACAAAAGAGCATTAAATATTCATCATTATAGAACCCGTGAATGGAAATGGGTTTTATAAAACATTTCATCATATCATAACCCAAGAAAGATTAATTTGTTTCATAATAATTTCATTATTTCATCATAACATAACCCATGGAATTGATATTGGTTTCATAAAAATTTCATCATATAATATCTTTTTCAAAAGAAAATGTTTTAAAAATAATTTCATCATGACATCAAATAATAACCCATGGAAAATGAAATGGGATTCATAATGATTTTTTAATTGTATAAACCAGGTAATAAAAATTGGTTTCATAAACAACCTATGATTATAAACCATTTAGAAAAAAAATGTATGGTACCCTTGGTTCATATTCCCTATAAATAATAAGTTCTATCAAAGGATTTAATATTTGGTCGATAATGTTTTATAAAAATATCTAACTAAGAAAATTACATGAAAAGATAACTATTCATTGAAAATAACTTTTTTAAAATTTAACACAATTTTCAAATTATTTTCATTGGAAATAAACATGAAAACTTATAAAAGAATATTTAAAAATCATTCCAAACATCTCATATGAATAATTTCCTTTCCAATTT
Source organism: Viscum album (assembly GCA_963277665.1). Classification (NCBI taxonomy): domain Eukaryota; kingdom Viridiplantae; phylum Streptophyta; class Magnoliopsida; order Santalales; family Viscaceae; genus Viscum; species Viscum album. The sequence continues at coordinate 511,999,674 of OY728140.1, forward strand.
GAAAAAAATCTCAAATCATAATACATTTTGGAAATCCTTTGATTTAAAAAATACTTTGGAAAATTATAAAGCATGATTCAATGAAAATAATGTTCATGAGGGTGGAAAATTTTGTTCATGTTGTACACAAATATTCCATTCACATTTTCAATAAATCCAAATGTGCATTATTTTTTAAAATGGTATGAAGATTTATTTTAAAAAAGGTAAAAATTGAAATAATTAGAAAAAATTTATTTAATAAAACTTTTTCTAAGAAATGTTAAAAAATATTTTAAAACATTTTTATAAAACATTATTTTGTAAGTGAATGCGTTTTCAACCAAAAATATTATTCTTCATAAAAAATTATTTTTGAAATCATCAGTATATAATGAGAGGAAAATGAATTAAAAAAACTTTTCCTATGACATAACAATGTGAGGAAAAAATACATGAGTTTATTGAGAGTTTTATAAAATGATTTATTGATTTAAAACTTAATCATAAATAGTCTCAATAATTTATGAGAGTGTAACATAAAATATTTACTGCCATAGTAATGTGAAAATGTAATCCCCATGAAACAGAAATACTAAAATAGGTATTTTAACACCAATATATTTTTTATAATAATTATAATATTCATTCATGGGTATTATATATACCACATAAAGAAAATAGGTAGTGAATATATCTTGTGTCTCACATAAGTAAATAGTGAGACAGAAATCACTTAATGATTTTATAATATTTTGAATTGAAATAAAAAATAAAGAATAAAATTTATTTAAAAATTAATTATCATGAAAATAATTATATTTATGATATAAAATTTCATAAAGTTGGTATATACACCACACAAATGAAATGTTCTGTGTAATTGCATATGTCACCAACAAATAAAAGTTAGATTAGAAATCTCTTACCCCGAGTCTCGACATCCCTCATTCATATTCTATACAATTGTATAATAAATTTTATTTTATTGTAGTTACATTATAGAAACATACATATATATATATATCATACAATAGTTTAATTACATATTACTTTTTATTACCCATTATTTAGTAATTCCATGTTAATGTCACGTTTTGAGTAATAACTGCTTTGTTTTTTGTATACGTTTTGATTGGTCATTTGTTATCCTATTATGTTGATCATGGTTACATAATTTATTTGATAATAACCATTAAATAATTCTCATATTTATACATGAATTATAATCTAATTTACAATAATTAATGTTGGGTACGAGAAATGATGTTTGTTACGATCATTGAGATATTAGGTCATACATAAGCATGAGTAACATTTCAATTTTTCAACAATCATTTTAGAAAAGAGGTAAGTAATATAATATCTTTATATAGTGATCATAATATCCAAAATAACATATTTTAAATTAAATACTGTTATAGATATCATTCAGGTGGTGTGGTGATGAAAATATATCCACATCACTTCGCAAAAACGGTAGTACACACTAACACAAACGACGTTATCATCATTCAGGGAGAGAGAAGGTAATAAAGAAAATCCTATATAATATTATCAGAATGATAAATATTTCATGAATATCATAACTATATCATTTATATCACTTATATTCATTAATATTATTCTTATTATCTTCCATTTAAGTGTTAGTAATAACGAATCACATCACCTCATGAGGTGGTAGTCTATTATACACACAAGTGACATTGTTGTTTCTCCTAAGAAATGAAAAGTTAAAAAATTAATATATTATATTCTAACTTAAGAGATGTAATTATGTAATAAATATAATATATATACTTTATATACATCATCCAACCCAACTGTTGGTGGTGGAAATGGAAAAACAAATGACATCTTTTTGTGGGGTGGTAGTCCTCTATAGACACAAATGATGATTTCATAGCCCATTTGATGTAAGTGGAGATGGTTTAAGGTCATGAAATTAACATAAAAAATTATAATTATATTGTCTATAATGAAGTTATTATATCATACATGGTTAGTATAATTGAATAATATGGATAAAGAAATAAAATAAAAATGTTCGTTGAAAAACATGACCTCTTCTTAGGATATCCTCATTAGGTTTTCACCAAATCCTTCCAAGGATGGATTTATGTCCAAAATATGGATTATCAGATTAAGAGAGTGATTTTTGGAAGTGATTTTGGTGTGTATTTTCTGATCCAAAATGGTATGAATGTGTGAAACATATAAGAGATATTATGACCTTTTATAACTGAGGTGAGTGGCACACAAGTTTTTTTTTGAAAATATTCAGTCATACCCTTGTTTTTGTCATGATAAAAGAATAGAAAATGATAAATTAAAATACTATAATATATAAGTTATAAATAGTAACATAAAATGTGTGTTTTACAAGTTGGAAGGTAATTGTTAACTGTTATATTATTATTTTAAACACCTAGTAAGTCAGTTTTTAGCAAAACTGTGATAATTGTTTTTATAGTTTTTCCTATTCATTTTGGTCAAAACTAATTTGAACATATTAGAGAATAAAAATTATTATTATTTAAAATATTTAATATATTTTAACAAATATAATTCACACTTGTAAAATATTTCAATTTCAAATTAATCTCACATATATGATGAGAAAGCTTGTTTTTAAGGAGGAAATGTACAAAAGATTACCAATATTTTCTTTCAAAATTAATAATTAAAATTATTCAACAAACCTAAATTAGATAAAAATATATATGATTGAATTAATTTCACTTTAAAATAAATTATATCTATATTTTACCTTTATATATAATTTAATGGAAAATGTAGTATTAAATTAAATTCAATATTTATTACAATTCATCAAAAAATTAATCCTCTTAGAAAAATACAAAACCATCTCCCTAATATATTTCTCACATTTTAAATTCTATATTATGTTTTTTTATCAATTTAATTTTATAAAAGTTCAAAAAATAATTTCAAAATAATTTTTTCAATGGTGAAACAACAGTTTAAAAAAAATACAGTTTTAAGATAAAATTGGATTTATTCTTGTATCCTATCTATAAGAAAATATGATTAGTGTGCAAATTTAATAGAATATATAACATTAAATTTTCATTAAAATAACATAAAAAGTTATTTTTTTAATTTATTTATATATACAACATTTGGTCATTTTAAAATATATATTTTGATAATGAATTCCTTTCTTTCAAAATAGTTTTTATTTTCTTTATTATCAATTCTATAACCAAATAATTAAATATTTATATATGTGTGTTTGTAAACCAAATATTTATAATTTATTTAATCCAACTCATACCATATATTAAAATGGCTTGGTTATATACATATATATTATTAAATATTAAGAAATTTAAAATATGACATGTTTCATTTAAACTCAATATTGTGTGTAATGGAAGATAAAATCGGTGTCACATGGAATCCAAGAAAAACATTGTGTTACCTCTAGTGAATAAAAAATAAAATATTAACATTAATTCAAAAAAAATATTTCACAAAATCTCAGGGTATTAAAATATATCCAATTAAATATAAATATCTATTATTCCCATTAAAATAATTTAAAATGAAAGGTGGTTTTTTTCGTGTTTAATCATCATAAATTTTCCTTGATCCATCCATGAAATTATTATCCCTTAAACCCTATAAAAACATTTAAAAACATGTTATGAGAATAAAAATATCCCTAAGAAATACATAAAGATGGAGAATTGTTTGTCTTGAGAATATATGAAAACCCCTGGACAATTTATTATAAAGTAATAATTTTCACCCATAAGAAGTATTAAATACTTTCCTTTTAATATAATATCATTTCTTACCTTTTTTAATCAAAATATTAATATATATCCCATATAAATAAAGTATAAAATATAATGGTAACTTGGAACATAATCATACTTAAATGGAATAACTATAGGGTTAACTTCTACCCATGCCACTCTGACAAATAGAACGACCATAAGACCGACTTCCATACCCAATGCATTGGAGGTTATAATGTAACCACCCATACATTTTTATCATTGAACCACCAGTCCTTATTTTATCAAGTAACCACCCATAAAATTTCTATGAACCATTATATTATCATAACACAATTTTTTTTACATTTTTATCTTTTCACTCATAAAAATTCATTTTCAATAAAAAGAAACCATTTCCAGATAATAAAACAATAATTTCAGGTTCAAAACCATTTTCAATAGAAAATTACCTAGAAAATGTAATATTTTATTTATTATTTATTTAAAAACTTTAAGGATTTTAGAGGATTCCTAATATCAAATAATGATTATGGTGGAGGATAATTCGTTGTCGTTGTATATGTTAAAAAAAAATTCATTTTGTTATTTAAAAAAATGTAAAAAACTCAATATATAAAAATTAATTTTAAAAAAATTTGAATTAAATTAATAGTTAAATGTTTTGTCTATACACCACATAAAATAATGTGGTGTATAACATCAAAATAAGCCTTAATGAATGGATATTGAGACGATGACCCTTACCTCGAGTTTGATTCATCAAGTATATTCCTTATCCTCTTAGATAATAAAATGGAGTTAATTATTTCATTTCATGGGAAATTTTTTCATATATATTATTCCTTTTATATCACTAATCACCATATTATGACAATTACTTAATTATTTAAGTTCAAATCGGATGTTTTGATGGTATTCGATACACGAGTCTAAAATGACTTGGTATGCTGTCTTTATCAAAAAGTGGTCATTATTACATTATCTATAAAATTACATTCTTGAAATAATATTCACTTTTAAAAATTAATTAGACATTTTAATCAACACATTCATGTATGGTTATGGAATATGGACAATGTTATAATCATGGAGACGGTAGGTCATACATATGCATGAGTAACATTCCCAATTTTCGTTGATCATTATGGAAAGAAGTTAATTACAAATTTATCATTACATAAATAAAATATTATGTTAAATATATTTTTAATTATTTATATATAATTATATATATCATACTTGTTATGTGTGGAAGAAAGAGGAATCAAATTAAATTGTGGTGGTGATAGTTCACACATGCACAGAAACGAAGTTATCATTTTAATGTGCATGGAAGGTAAGAATTTAATTGATATATTATTTATTTATAATGATAAATATTTCATGAATATAATATATAAAATTAATTCCATTATTGTAACCATTATTGATAGGTAGTATGAGAAAAAAAATCATATCTATACATGGAGGTGATAGTTCACATGTACACAAGAATGTATAATTCTTCTCCCATTTGATGGAAGTGAAGAATGAATTATGTAATGATATTAACACAAACACATATAATTATATATAGGATACAATAGTTATTATATGATCATGGTTGGTGAAGATTTTAAGAAGTGGAAGAAGAAATAAAACAGAAATACTTGATTAAAAATAATTACTTTCTTTTGGACGATCACCTTTGATTAACACCTTAACACCTCAATGAAAGGTGTTCTGCATAAAATATGGCCTCAAGAATATGGTTATGGATTCTAGGAGGGTATTTTATAAGATAATGGAAGATTAAAAATGGTATTTAAGTGAGAATAAATGATAGGATGTACTACCCTTTCATAATTGAGGGGAGGGGAAATCTTGGAATTCTTCAAAATATTAAATTAATATAAATTAACATTTTATTAAAAATTGGTAAAAATTGATATATTTAGAATATAGGATGAGTATGGATGGAAATACATTCATCCAATAAATTTTATACATGTTTTTATTATTTTCTTAAAATTTATATATTTGTTTTAACTCTTTTAACTCTTATATTTTTATAAATTAATTTACGCTTTAAGGGTCAATATAATTACCATAAGATGCCAAAATTACATTAAAATAGTAACTTATAATATTAATTGATCATCCCAACTAGTTTTAGGAATCATTTATTTTTAGAAATTTTATATCATCTAATGAAATAATTTATGTTCTAAAATACCATTAGCATCAATTTTGGTGCAATTCATTTCTTGTATTTTTAAAAATATCATTACATCATAAAATAGTTGAACAAAAAATATAACACATCCCTAAAAATTAAAATTCACTCATAAAATTTTTTATGGAATTAATTTTGTAAAATTATATTTATTTTAATATTTTTAATTTCTTTTATTTTATTATTCCATTAATTAATCATTATTTCATCATCATTACGTAACTATTTAATTTAATTATTTAATGCCTAAAAATTATAAATAAATTACCTTGATGTTTTTAACAATTGTATATTTATAACTAATATTAATAATATAGATATCCCTTATATAATCCCATATTAGAATTGTTATAGTTATAAGAGACATGATTATGACATATTTGTCTTTACTTTAAATAAAATGCTATAAATATCATAATCACACCCAAGTGGAATCCAAAGACCAAAATTTAGGACCAGGTATTTACATAAATCCACTATTAATCATTCAAGAAAACACTTAAAAGTTATGGGGGGTGGTTTATAATATATAAAATATTATTTTAACTTTCAATTACCATATTTACCATTGAGCATGGTAATACAAACAATTACTAATGATACTACTCATAAATCCAAAAAATAAAAAGGAACAATTTAATAATTTATACCACATGATTAAAAAATATAGAATCCACTTTTCAAATAAAAAATAAATAATTTTCAAAAATTAATTAATAATTAATCTAGTTGACGGAATAAGAAAACATGTTTTTTAATTAAAACGTTCAAAAGTTCACATTGTTTTTATATCCAATTTCAATATGAAATTTATTACAATTATATAAATTTTTGTAATTGATAAAAAAATAAATATAATTATACATTAAAACTATGTAAATAGATAATCTAACAATATAAAAAATTATGTGAATAATATTTTTTGAATGGAAATGTAATATTTTTAACTATTTATTAAAAAAATGAATCTTATAAAAAAAATACAAAAAATCAACTAATGTAAATTTTTATATAAATATTCCAAATTATAAGATATTATAAAATTTAACTTGTAAAATTTTAAAAAATGATATTTAATATTTGTTCTCCATTAAAATCCGATAAAACATTTTTATTTAAAACCTATGTTTTTTACCATAAAACTAGTTTTCACATATACGTTATTGAACATAGTTTCAGTTTTAATTACTATATAATTAATAAATAAAAGGACTTATTTTATACTTACCTAGTTTATTACATTATCTTTATGGACAAAGGTGTGGTCTGTATGTTTATTCTAAAATTTTATTATATATATTAACTCGAAAAGAGTTGAATATCAACCAAAGAAGATAATTTGAGTTGATTATATACTATGAATTCTCAATACATTATATATTTAGTAAATTAAACAAGGTCTATGAGGCTTTGAGTAAAAAATATCATGATAAATTAACATTTATGTGGATAAAAAATGATCTAATATTTATAATTTTTCACAGGATTGACATTTAAATCATTTAAAATGGGGAGAAATATTATCTTTCTCAACTGATTTTTCTCCAATGATTTTGATTGAATGATAAGGTTATAAAACTATGTATTTTTAATTTAAATAATATATTTGAATATTTAACTTTTTTATAAAAATCATATTTTATCATACTCTATTTATTTCAGAAGTACGAAGATTTATCGAGATATAGAAAACTATTTAAAGTTGGATAACATGAAAAATAAATATTATAGAGTTTTTATATTGGTCATTAGTATGTAATCAAGTTAATTTTGATATAAATATGTATAAAATGATATAAACCATTAAAATTGAATTAAAATGGGAAAATATCATCATGGATTTCATCATCGCACTCCCCAATACATATATAGGAAATAATTCTATTTGGGTTGTATTTAATCACCATATGATTTCAGTAATGGTCATTTTTATAAGAGAAGATTTATCTCTTGATCAAATTTCTATGATATATATTAACTAATTGATATGTTTACATAGAGTAACACAATAAATGGTATGTAATCGATATCTTAGATTTACTTCAATGATTTTTAAAAGTATTCAACAATATCTAGATATAATATTGTGTTTTAGAACTACATATCATCCTCAATCAGTAAGTTAGTCTTTGAGAGATATTAAAACTATAGAAGATATTTTGAGATCATCAACTCTAGATTTCATGGGATATGTGATAAACACCATTCCCTTGTGATTTTATCTTATAATAAAAGACTCCAATAGTTCATTAATATCAATCCATATGAAACCCTTTATGAAAAGAAGTACGAAATTCCAACATGTTGGAATTACTTTGTATAAATTAATCTATTGGGGATTGAGATATAAATGGAAATTTAAGAGAATGTAAGAGACATTCAACAACATCTCATGTTAGCTCAGAGTAAAATGAATGTTTATAAAAATAATCATGAGAGAAATATGAAATTTTAGGTTGGTGAAATGTAATTACTATGTGTTTTTACATGGGATATAGATAAGAGAATTATTATGTTGGTAATTCTAATCTCTTGTAAAATTATCCCTTCAAAATTATTCATCATGTGGGGACGGTTTCTAATCACTTGGTTCTTCAACTGAACATCTCTAAAGTTCATAATGTGTTCCATTTATATATCCTAAGAATGTAAATTCATGAACTTTAAAATGTTCAGAATTGAAATTTTATACCATTTTTGAATGATATTTTTTATAAATAAAAACTTGAAGAAATCATGGACCGTAGATATAATGTGAAATGAAAAAAACTATTTATGTGGTTATATTTCTCTATTTGAATAAGATTTTTGAAGAAGATTCAAGGTAACCTGAGGATATAATGAAAATTTTATATCATTATATTTTTAATTGGAGTGATATAATTTAATGATAAAAATTATTTTTCCTCATGTATAATGTAACACCCAAATATTTTAACTGTATTTCAATTTAAATAAACTTGATGTATATATAAGCATTCTTTATTCACAACCATGATTCTAAATGGACTATGATATATTATACCAATATTATATAGATTTTGGATTAGTGAGAATTAATACGATTACATTTTTTTTGAGAAATATGAATAATCATTAAATTTAGTGAAAATAAATTGATTAATTCATAGTAAATATTAAGACATTTTTTAAAATTTACATTTTATGCTTTAAAAATATATTTTCATAAATTTTTTTTATTGTATTTTATAGGTGACAAATGTAATTAATTTATATTAATTTAATAAATTGAGTTTGATTAATATTATACCATTTTTTAAATCATCATATCAAAATTAACATGTGTTGAAATTTTGGGATTTTTTTAAAAAATAATTTTTTCTTGAATAGTAAAAAAATTCTGATTTTAGAGAATATTATATTTTCTATTAAAGTATTCAAAATTTCCCATAATTTATTTAATTGATTTTGAAATATCATTATATCCTTCTTATTTATCATAATATAAAAAATTTCATTGAAGTCAACATTATTCTTTTTTTTGGATAAAAACATTTTCATACTTAACAAGCCAATTTTCTTGAAAACCTTTTTCGATGCATTTTGATGGTTGATTTACAAATAAATTTCTTCCAATTATATAAATTTATTTTTATTTAATTGTTTAAATATTTGAAATTAAAATTTATGAATTTATACATGTTTTATCTTTCATTTTTTTACAAAATAAATAAAAAAATAGTAAAACAAGTGTTACCTCAATCAAGGATAAAAGATGTTAAATATTAGTTGAACTAATAGATAGTTGTTTGATTGTAATATAAAATTGTAAAAATATTATTATATGGGAATATTTAGAGATTTTAACATTTCATTTTTAAAGATTATTTATTTCTAATTAATTTTCATGATGATTACATTATTATATTTTAATCTTTTGAAAAACTCATTTTGTTTATGCTCCCTCAGTTATAATAGGACAACCATCCTTTCACTTATTTACATAAATTTGATCCATTTAGCTCATCCCACCCCTTCATAGTTCTTTTATCAACTTACCTATACATTAATTAATGGTTATTTTTTCATAAAAGACTATTCTATGTTTCCTTAATACGGTATCTTAAGGAGGTCCATCGAATAAGAGGTAATCATCACAACTGAACACATTCAATTAATTTCTTCTTATAAATACTCTAAATATGTTTTATTAGTCATAAAATAATAAAATTATTTTAATAAATATACTTAAATTTTAATATTATCTTAGAAACCCATCTACATACCCTCTACTCTATGAAATGGTACATGAAATTATCGCCAATGTGTACAAGTGGACTACCTCCTCTACAAAGTGATATAATTAATATTTCATTACCATACTTCATGTTTAGTTATAATTATGTATTTAATGTTTATATATGATTAATATTATCTAATTATGGTTCTTGAATGAGATAATATTATGTATATTTTTTAATTATTTTTCTAATAAAATTAAAACAGAGTTCAGGTGTATACATTAACTACAATTTCCATGAATTTTACAATACATTTTTCTATGTCTACCTTTAATGGATGATTATAAATAATTATATAATTAATATATATGATATTAAATTCGTGAATAATATGATAGAGATTATGGTTCCTTTTCAATTTATGGGGACTAAAATTATTGAACCAAAACATTCATGAAAAACAAAAACAGCTAACAATATAACAAATAAAAAAATATTTATAAATGGGTGTTTAAATGTTATAATTATAAAATATATGATATTATCAGTATATAAATATATATAGTATAGATTTATAAAAAAATTATTATACATTTGTATAGAATAACGACCTATTATTTTCATACATATATATTATAAATTTTTTGATGAACTTTTATTTCAATATAAAAACTCACACTAGATGATAAAAAATTATTAGTGCCTTTAAAAATGTGGAAACACATACAACTGATTAATAAGAGTTCTATAGAATCTATTATGTAGTTCTGTATAACCCAAAATCCTCTTAGAAATTACACACATACTACCTAGAATCATAACCAGGGGAAAAGATATAGAAGAAAGGGAGAGCTCAAATGATCATTAATGGTAAATAAGGGAAATAAATATCCTTAATGTGACAATAAGTGTTTAATAAAATGATCATAACATTTGAAACCCATACCCCTCATACCTAAGATCAAAATTTTGAGGAATTTCACAAATATTGTAAATCCAAATGACAACAATAACAAGGAAGTGTAATAACATTATCCATGAGAGTATAAAATTAACATAATAAATGGAATTGTGGAACCCTTATAAGTATATAAAAGCCTTTATATAGTCGTAAAGGATCATTTTCATGAGTATAATATTAGAATGTTATCACTTCCCAAACCATCATAGTAGTTATGTTTTACTCCTACTAATATCAGAGTAGAAAATTCCCTTACTGAGTTGGGTTCACTCCACATTCAACTCTTATTTATCTCATGAGATTTCTATATTTTTCTAATTAATTTGAGAGAGATATAGGTCTCACCCATAACCTAATGAAGATAATAGGTAAGTGTTCCACAAGATAATATAAATTCTAAATATCAGATCCCATAAAAAGAAATGGGTTTCATAAAAATTTCATTATAGCATGACCTGTGAAAAAGAAACCAATTTAAAAATCATTTCATTATTTCATCAAAGCATGACCCATGGAAAAACAAATGGGTCTCATAAGCAATTTATCATGGTAAAACCCATGGAAGAAAAAATTGTATTCATAAATATATTTTCCACATAAATATAAACCATCTAGATAAATAAAATGAACAATATCCTTGGATCATATCACTATTTAATAATTACTTATATAAAATCATTTCATCTTAGATTGAAAAATATTTTGGAAGATCAGTTGGAACATTTCATGAGGAAAATAACCATTTCAATTTAAAAAAGAATTTAAAACCCAAAAAATTATAAATCCATTTCAAAGTTCTTTTGTATTAATTTTTTTATACATATAAAATAATCTATAAAACATCATGTGGCCATGATGATGGTAACTTTTTTTCATTCCATACTTGTTAAAAATAGATTCCTTTCACATTTTTATTAATAGTAAAATGATACTTTTTGTGGAAAAAGACATGAAAATTTGTAACTCCCTGACCCTCATGACCCAGAGTCCGTGCCTTATTACATAACATTGGTATGATCATAAAGAAATCGTGTATTGAAAGACTGATCAGTTTAGTATTATTGGAAACAAGATTCATACATAAGTTTAATGTTACAACTTGAAAATAAATACAATATGAATTTATTACATTGGAAACATCCAATCCTCCTAAATAGTTCCTCAAAGTCACTCATAACTAACTTCTTCATATCCTGTTAAAATGAAACATAAGAAAGGGGTGAGCTCAAATGCTCAGTAAGGGTAAGTAATACAGTGGAAATGACATAAATATTAAGCATGGTAAATAATTGAAACCTCATTCCTTTACCAATAATAAACATGAATACTTTTATGGAAATAAAATGAGCTGAATAAATAATGCCATAATAAAACATAATTATGGGTATTCTACTAGTCGAATTACCACACGAGCCATCAATATTATTTCCATAATGAGGGAATGTATAATGCCGGACATTCTGAAACATTTTGTCAAGGCCTCGACCAAGACGTCCAAAAATGATTAAGGCCTCGGCCAAAACCATAAATCAAATTGGGAAAGGGCCTCAACCAATTCCACATCCAGTTGTCTCCTGAGACCTACCGATGCATTGAGGAGCCATAACAGGCTCCACCCATCACTTACTAAGTTCAATACATTCCTCATATGAAATGGTTTAAACATATCATAAATATTTGTATTAAAACCATCATACGAAGTGTCAATACTTTAAACATAAACCATGAATGGTATAAAAATATCACATCCACAGTCAAACATATCACAAAAACTTCATTACAATATGGAAGTTTTTTATCATAATAAATCAACTTCAAATAAACTTAAAATCCAACAAAGGATGTTGACATATATGAAATCAAAACTATTTCAGAGAAATATATCCCTTTCTTGAAATCATTTAAAGGTAAAATAATTATAAAATAAAACATTTACTTTGAAAATATCCTTATAAGCTTGTAAGGGAAGCTTTGATGATGTTATAATGGCAAAAAATATCTGCACGCACCGTATAAGTTAAAAAAACATTCTTCCCTTAAATTTGTCGAAAATGTCAAAAAGTACCTTATTTGGAAAATGATGGAAATATTCCTTTAAAACACATAAGGGTATATATGAGTTTAACCCATTTTATAGTAAATAGTAAAAATGTTTTGAAATATATTTTTAAGAAACATGGATGTGGATGAAAATGAGGTCCCAGTAGATAATTTCGTATAAACAACCTCAGATAATGAAGAGATTGTAAAATAAACCCTTACCTTGTACTTTTACTTAGTAGATGATATGTTAACCTCCTTTATAATAGTTAAAAAATTGTTATTAAATTATACAAGAATCATATACATTAATATGATATCATATATGATCTTTTAACATTTCTTTGTTAATAATATCTTAGTATTATCATCGTTTCGGGTGTTCACTTACTTGTTTTGTTTTACATGTTTTGTTACATAAGCCGTGATTGTTATGGATAAGTTGTATATTATTCATATCCAGAATGATATCAAGTCCTTAAACATTATTTTTAATCATCAAATGATAATTATACTTAAATTGATATGATGGGGAATGAATCTCATCACGTTCGTGGTGACGGTAGTCCTTATGTACGCACGAGCGACAATATCATTCTTTTGATATTAAAATAATATATAATTGGATGGTATATCATATATACAGAATCATTATCATGTTATATTTATTATTTACATGAATTACAAATCATTATTATACCCATCAAAATAATAATGTATTGAATAACAATTACACCATGACGTGGAGACGGTAATCCGTACGTACGCACATATGGTGACATGTCATTCAAAGGATGGATAGAATAATAAATAAGGTTGTACTATATTTATAATAACATCACATTATATAGAAGATATTGGAGTTATTATTTTATAAAGGAAATAACAAAGAAAGAAGAAGTTGATGAAGAAAGGAAATTGAAAAAGTGTGGTGAAAACATTACCTCTTCTTTGGGTTCTTCCATTTGATTTGATCAAAACGGCTCTATAGGATGGCTTTCTGATCAAACTAAGGCCTCTAGGTTTAAGTGAGGGAAGTTGAGAGAGTATTTGGGCAGGGTTTTGATGAACCAAAAGGCTTTTAATGTGTAAAGAATTGGTTAGAAGAGGTGTCCTTTTATAAGGGGGAGGAGGGGATCTTTAGAAAAAACTTAAAGTATTAATTTATAATAAATTCATATTTGGTTTATAATGGCTCCAAAGTGTATTATTCAAATTATAATGTGGTTATGGGTCGCAATAATTTCAACCAATATATTTTAGACAGGTTTGGGTCATTATATTAATCTTATTCTTTAGTTTTAACTCTTAGTTAATTAGATTGACATTTACCATGTCACATTGTATTTTTATATTATATAGTTAATAAACTTACTATATACATCCAAGAGACCCCAAAGTGGTCCATTAATAATATAACTATCATTATATAAGTCTTTTGTCTGAACCTTATATTTTTTAGGAATATAATATCAATTAAAAATATAATATTTGTTTTAAAAACTCATTTATGTAAATTTTCACACTATTCAATAATTGATTTTTTTAAAGTCTTAAAATTTTTATTAATTCGAACCAAATTCATTTAAGAAATTCTCACATGTCATAGTAACCAATAAAATTCTTTTATGTCATCAAAAATTTCAAATTATATTTATTTTAACATTTATAATACCAACTATTTGATTCTTTCATTAATAAGGAAAATACTGCATCATTGTTGTGTCATAAATAAATTTAACTATTAAATGTCTAAAAATTATAAATAAAATACAATTATGTATTAAATATTTTTATATTTCTAATTAATATTTATAGTCGCAAATACAACATATATAACCCTATTTAAAAATTATTTTTCTAAAAGATATATGCTTATGTCATTTTTGTATTTATTTTAACTTAATTAATATAAAGTGTCCTTATCACCTACAAGTGGCTCCATGGGGTCCCAAAATTGACCCAAAGATGCCCATGGTCGGACATGTATCAAAAAATAAGGTTAAGACATGTTTTAGGGTAATTTAGTATTATTATAATAATATTTTTTTACCCTTATTTACCGGATTTACCCTTTAACCATGGTAAATAAAATATTTACCGAAGTAATTATTCAAAATGTATAAAAATAAAAGTTGCCTATTTACAAAATTTGGACATACTGATTCCAAATAAGGAATAAATTTTTCCAAATTCAAAACACATAAGTGGCATAAAATAATTTAAAATCAATTATCGTTGTTAAAACAAAAAGCGTGTTTTTAAGAAATAATAACTATCAAAAGATTGACACTTGTTTATGTCCGGTTTAATTGTCAAATTATGTCCAATGACCAAATTTGTATTAAATCGTAAAATTATATTCTAAATATACTTCAAAACCACTCAAATTAATAATTTATCACTATTAATTATTTCTATTAAAAAAGTTGTTTTTAATTAAAATTTAGTAATTTTCACTATTCATCAAAATATAAAAGTTATCCGAAAAGTACCAAAATTTCACCCTAGGCTAATTTCGATATTCCGAATCCAAAAATGAAGTCCATTTTTAGAGATAAAATTTATTAAATTTTAAAAAGTGGGAATTACTATTCATAACAGCTACTTTTATTGGCCGTAGTGTGTTAGAATCTCGAAGTTGCGTACAACACACGCTATTGTATTATTCAAAGAGAATCGTACCGTGGATGCTTGGGGTGTTACATTCTACCCTCATTCAAATAATTTCATCCTCGAAATTTCTAGAATACTACCACCTGAAAAGACTCAGGTGGTTCTTTATCATAAGTTCCTTGGGTTCCCACGTTGCCTCTTCCATCTTATGGTTTATCCATAGAACTTTTACCAGACGAGTCGTCCGGTTTCTCAGCACTTGTTCTCTTGTATCAAGAATCCTGACGGGATCTTCGTAATAAGACAAATCAGGTTCTAGTTCTAATTCCTCGTAAGTGAGTACATGCATTGGGTCAGGCATGTATTTTCTCAATAGTGATACGTGGAACACATCGTGAACTTTGGAGAGACTTGGCGGCATTTCCAAATAGTAAGACACAACCCCAATTCATTCTAGAATTTCGAAAGGTCCTATGTACCTGGGACTCAATTTACCTTTCTTGCAGAAACGTATAACTCCCTTCCATGGAGATACCTTCAAGAAAACATGATATCCTACCTGAAATTCCAAAACATTCCTTCGGTTGTCAGCACAGCTCTTCTGCCTACTTTGAGCTGCTTTGATGTGGCTTTGGATTACCTTCTCCTTCTCCATCATTTCCTCCACCAGTTCTGGGCCTACAAGTTTTCTTTCACCAATATCATCCCAACTGGTTGGTGTGCGACATCTCTTTCTGTATAACGCTTCATATGGTGCCATTTGAATGCTAGAATGGAAGCTATTGTTATAGGAAAATTCTACCAGAGGTAAATATTGATCCCACATACCCTGAAAGTCAAGTGAGAATGATCTCAAAATGCCTTCTAAGGTTTGAATAGTCCGTTCTGATTGTCCATCTATTTGAGGGTGGGAAGCAGTGCTCAAATGAAGTTCAGTATCCAAGTCCTTCTGAAGACTCCTCCAGAATCTCTAAGTAAAACGGGGATCTCGATCCGAAACAATCGATAGGGGTGTTTCGGTGCGGATGTGCGTCGGGTTACGCTGTTCCGCCAGGACGCGTTCGCGCGTGCACCCGTCGACCCGAGGGGATGGGTGCGCGGCTTGTGGTCCCGCAGTCCCGCTTTCCAAGGGCGGGCGGAATCCGTCCCTTATTCAGGGGCGTCTGCTCCTTGATCGAAACCGGGATGATGGGATGTCGGCTCCTCCTCCCGTGGACGTCTCCTCGGAACTCGTCGCCTAATCCGGGTCTCCCTCATAGATTTAAGAATGTTCGTGAATCTCGTTCCCGGCGCCATATCTTCATGGACACCGGTTAATTACGCTGCATCCGCCCGGACGCTCCAAGGAGTCTGTACGGGGCAGCAACCTGCGGTGAGGAGACCGGTTGGCTCTGGGTGTCGGGGGCGTGTCTTGACACTGCGACTCTGCATGTCTGCCTTCCGTCCCTAATAGGGCTTCTCGAAGGTGTGATGGCCTGAGGCATCCCGCACTGGGTACGGGGAACTGTGTTACCTGAGGTTTTCCTCAGCTTCCCATGTTTAACACGGGGTATGCCGCGAGTTTAACGTCCAGCGGGGATGACATCGGACTGATCAACACGAGAAGTGGATCAGATGACAGAACCCCTTGCGGGGAACCTCCGACGCTGGGGCCAGAACATGGGCAGCTTCCCGAGTGAAGTGGAGTGGAATGGAATGGCATGACCCCACCGGGATGTGGCGGCCCGGGTAAAGATCGGGATGGATGATGGAGTGAAGAGCTTGGACCCCCGTAGGGGCTTCCTACATACCGCGCGTTAGCGCGGATCAAAGTCAGCGTAGTTCGGATATACAGTTTAACGTCATGTTGGACGTCGGCAAGCCGACTCACGAAGAGATCGAGGCCGCCGGGTGGAGGATTGAACCGAACCACCTCGCACAGAGGGGGATGGAACGGCCGGGTGGATCACAGTTTCACATCATGCTGGACGTTGGCAAGCCGACTCACAGAGAGATCGAGGCTGCCTGAAGAAGGGAAAGATAGGAAAAGGCAGTGGGGAAGTGCAATGGAGATACACATGTGCAGTCCCCCACAATGGCGGACTCATAGGTGAATCGACGCAAGTGTGAACCCAAGAGGGGTCCACTGATGGACGAACCGACGTAAATACGACCGGGACGACCAGGTGGCGGGCTTGAACCTCGGAGAGGCTTCCTAAGTACCCTGTTTAGAAGACAGGGATCAAAGTCCACGTAGTTCGTTGGGTTTGTAACACTCTACCCCCGTGGGTAAAGGCCACTCCAATCCCGACATCCCTGCAGAGACGAGCGGGTGGGGGCCACATCCAAACCGGGAGGACCCTACGTGCGGAGCACGAGATCAAGATGCGGACGGTTTAACGTCTTGCCGGACGAAGTACAGTTTAACGTCGTGTGTTGAGGACGAAGCAGACGGTTTAACGTCTTGCCGGACGAAATACAGTTTAACGTCGTGTGTTGAAGACGAAGGTGCTGGGCAGTTTAACGTCTTGTCGCGCGGACGAATGCAGTTTAACGTCGTGCGGGACGTATGCAGTTTAACGTCGTGCAGGACGTATGCAATTTAACGTCGTGCAGGACGTTGAAGTCGCCGGTAGGTCCGTGTCACTTGGCGCAGGCCTGGAGGGCCGCGCGGAAAGACAACGCACGGTGCGGGCACCCGGGATGAGGGTCATCGGGCGCCACGCAGGCGGGTACCCAAAGAGGGTCAAAGGGGGCGACCCTGGCGGTTTGCGCGCAAAATAGGAGCTTTGCGCGCAAAACCGCGGGTCGGCGCGCAAAAATGGCGGGCTGGCGCGCAATTGGGCCAGCGCCTTGCGCGCGGAAGGTAAAGATTGCGCGCACCGGGCTTCGGATAGCGCGCGGGGGCAACGACTCATTATTAAATTCGAATGGCCACTTTGAGGAAGGGGGGGGGTGCGTGCAATCGGACCAGATTGCGCGCACCCCGGGGGAAATTGCGCGCAAGAGGCTTCTTTTGCGCGCAAAGGCCTTAGGGTGGAGAATTTATTCAAAGGAAGGGAGCTCAAGGGATTGCGCACGAAGGCGAACCCCGAGGCCTTATTGCGCGAAAGAAAAGAGGTTACCTGAAGATCGACATTGCGCGCGGAAGGGGTTGGATTGCGCGCACGAGAGACCGTTCGAATTCTGGCAACCTTCAAAACGTCGGGGGTCGCCTTATATTTATAGGCAACCCCGGGCGCGGAATCCCGGCAGCGGGCGCGAAATTCGCTTCGCGGGCGCGGAATTCCCTTCGCGGGCGCAGAATCCGGACCCGGCGCGCAAGGGAGTCGCAGGAGCTCGGGGCGCGCAAAATTGCGCGCCGGCCCTGCGTATTGCGCGCATCCCGGGAGGATTGCGCGCCGCGACTCAACTTTGCCCGCGGGCTTCTAAAATTCCGCGCACGGCCTCCGGGCCCTCCGAAACCGGCTTCCGACTCCAAAATATGACCTCGCTTTCCGCATCCGGAACTTCGTTTGGGGATCAACGGACTTTTCTGGCGTCTACAAAAGCCCCCCCTCGGAATCTGTTCGGCGAGAGGTCGCAACGATCGGGTTCCGAGGGAAACGCCGGAATGCCGAAGTCCTGGGCGGCGCGGGACTTAGGCGCGCAAAAAGGGGCACCGGGTGCGCAATTCGCCGCTGCGGTCGCGCAAAACGCTTTTCGCGCAGCGCGGACCCCGGCCTCGTCTATAAATAGGGGTCCAGGGTCCCGTGTTCCGTACACAGGCCTTCCGCGCGATAAGCTCCAACGCTCTCGTGCGCGAAATTGCCTTTTCCGGCGCGAAATTCGCCCGATCGGCGCGCAAAACCGTCCGGATTTCGCCTTGCCTTTACGCGAAAACCCGGAACATTACGCGCCATTCTTCCCGATTGCGCGCCGTCCACTTGGATTGCGCGCTAACTCTCAAACTTCTCTACCAGCCTCATCCGATCCCGCACGCTGCATCCCTTTACCCGCACGACTCCCGGAGCTTCTGAGATGGCCGCGAATCAAGGAAATGAGGGGGGTGCCGCCACTCACAGAGCTGAGATGGCGATGAACGAGGAGGTGTACAGAGCCAAGGAGATTGTTTCCAACAATCAATCCTTGTTTGACTTGCTGACGCCGGCCCAGAAGACATATCCACTGTCGGACAACCTGCCGCTCTGGAACTTCGGTATCCTGGATGAGGTTCCGGTGCCAGGGTTCGAGATTGATGCGCCGCGGACCTGGGTGACCCGGGAGGACGAGCTTCTCCGCTATAACATCATTAACAATGGGCATCCTGCCAGGGAGACCAGACACTTGGATGTCTACGTCCTGAACCCGAGGACGCGAACCATCGTCGGAAGTGAGCCTACTGCGGAGAACTCTCCAGCCCTCTACTCGAGCATATATCGCCAGAGTGTCACGGACGACACCAAGGGCTGGCTGAACGACTGGGACTTGCGGTCTGGGGGCAATTTCACCAGTGAGTGGGCCTGGGCGTTCTGGGTACGCCACACTTGCGATCACTTCGCGGAGGAGTTGCGGTACATCGGCCTGTTTGAGGCGGTGTGGACGTCGCAGTTCCACTTCTACCAGCAGTCCGAGCTCGGGCCGGAGCTGTTCACCCGCTGGTCCCCGGATACCAACACCTTCCACCTTCACCATGGGGAGGTCGGTATCGGTCTCTGGGACATCCACTGCATCGGAGGTATCCCGCTGGAGGGTTACCAGTACGATGAGTTCCTGCCACCGAAGAACACCTGGGAAGACAGGTCACGGACTCCCATTCTGACCTGGCATCTGCTTGACCTGGCTACGCAGCGGCTCGGGATCAAGGAATTCCAAAAGGACATAGCCTACAAGGAGTGGTTCGGCCAGTTCTTGGAGCATGACCCGACGGTCAAGATTCCAGGCAGGGGGAAGCGGTGCCCGACCGCGGCTCAGAGGAGCCGGAACGGGTCGTACTGGCGGGTCCTGGAGACGGGCGACTACCGCTCATGGGGGTATCGCGTCATCGAGGCCCGGGACCCAAATGTCCGGTACGCGGCATTCCTGGCCGCCTTTCTGAGTGGGTGGCTCCTGCCAGTGCGGGACGCGAGAATGGGCGTTCGCCCGGCGACTCTAGCGATGGCGGGCGCTATGGCCGCCAACAAGAGATACAACCTCGGGGTCCCAGTGTTGGCGAAGCTGTATGCCATCCTGGGACGCATCTCACGAGGGGGGTCGCCACGAAGGATCTGTGGGCCCTTCCAATTCTTCCACGGCTGGGTGGCTGCTCACCTTGGTGGGTACACGTTTCCGAACGCCATCATTCCTCCGGGCAACGGCCTGCGACCCTCCCTGCTGAATATTGCGGGGGTCCCTCCGATGACCCTAAGCGAGGAGGGCGTGAGGATTCGGATTGGAAATCATGCCAATTTCAACTTCAGCCCGTTCCCCACTCCCGTTGGCCAAATGATCGACAACGGGCAGGGTCCGCTGGAGAAGCACGAGTACTTCCTGAACATGCGGGGCGGGGTGCTCGTGGCTCGGATCGACGGGAAGGTGATCTGCGAGCCTTACGTGCCAACCCGGTTCGCCAGGCAGTTCGGGTGCCTTCAACGGATGCCGAAGAGGGTATTCACTGCTGTCCGGGAGGAGACGAACCCTGGCGTCCTTCGTCAGATGTGGCTGATGTTTGCCGCTTTCGGCTCTGGCGACGTCATCACTCTCCCTCCTACCGGAGTCGACGCAGGCTTGGCAACCGAGTACGCCGAACACTGGGCCATCGCGTACCCCGAGGGGCTTCTACGGAAGCCAGTTCGGCGGCTCGAGGTCACCCGTGCGGAGACCGGGCGTCAAGGAAGGAGGCGAGGCGCCGCCACACGGGGGAGAACGGAGGCGCGCCAAGCAGCGGAGCCGGCGCGAGCAGGGACTTCGGCGGCGGGTACATCGCAGGCTGCCGCTACGAACTCGGCGCCCAGAGAGGGGGCGCGTGCGGTGGTCGAAGAGAGGCCCGGGAAGCAGGTAAGGCGTCTGCTCGAACCCTCCCACGATGCAGTCTTCCCGGCGCTGTGGTCGGCCTGGATGACCCTGCGGCAGTCACTGGGGACCGACGTCATCTGGCGAAAGATACTCAGAGAAGGGATCTATCTGCCAGAGGTCGGGCGCCTCCAGATCGCCGACAGGGTGGACTTCAACCGGCAGTATGTGTATCTGACAGCCATGGACGAGTACGCGCGCTAACGTGGTCAGCTTGCGGAGCCATCCCTTCTGGTGAAGGTGATGCTCGGTCTCGAACCCGCTCCAGAACAGATGCCGCCGGGAGAAGATGACAGTAACGACTCCGAGGAGGAGGAGGAGACGGGGGAGGATGAAGGCTCCGAGGGAAGGTCCCATCGGGGGAGCCCGCGGGAGAGCGGCGAGGTGGCCGGCTCTGACAATGTTGATGTCACTGAGCTCCTCGAGGTCCGCTTCTATCCCTACTCAACCTGCTTCATCCATTCTCTTATGCAGCTTCTAACCCATTTCTCCACCTTTCTCAGGAGCACACGGATGCTGGTCAGGCGTCCTCAGTGGGAGTAAGAGAGGCGCCAGCAGGACAAGGCGGGGGCCAGACACCCATCATTGAACTGACAAGCGCTGAGGGGTCCCCTGCTGCAGTTGCTCCTGCGGCGACTGGGATAGCAGAAGATGACGCTCCGAACTCCCGTAAGTCTCCTTTACTGCTGGTGCTTGCCGCTGACAATCCGTAACTAACCACGGCATGCCCTGCGCAGTGATCTCAGGACTGGAGGCCCGTCGGGCTACTGAACCCGGGCCATCCACGAGTGGACCAGCGGCAGACATGCCGCCTGCTCCGGAACAGACTTTTCACACCGAGTCGGCCCCACCAACTGCTGATCAGGGGGCTACGGACGTCGGTGGTGCTGCCGTCGGAGAGAGGTCGGGGGCTGACGAGGGTGTCAACGCCGCTGGGGCGGGAGAAGAAGGTCGCCCAGATGTCGGGGAACCTACCCCCCGTGAGGACATCCCAGGGGCGGACCATGCAGCAGACCTGCTGGCTGCCTTCCCTGCCTACCGGCCTGCCGACCCCGAGGAGATGGACGACTCGGACGCGGAGGCGGTCGAGGAGAGCCGGATAGCGCGCCGAAGGGGGTGGAAGTGCATCCAGCGCTTCCTCAAGCGAGACCCATTGGAGTGGCTGGGGCGCATGGGGTCACTCCAAACCTGGCTGCGCTACCTGTGTGCCGGGGGAGCTGATGCTCAACGCCTCCATCTGACGGTCCGTGATTTCATGGCCGAAAAGATGCGCGAGAGCCGCCAGCGTGCCGACGTCGCACAATGTCGGGACATGTTGGAGAACACGCGGGCGCTCCTCGCGGCGGAGCAGGAAGTCCGGCGTCTCGAAGGGCAGGCAGGAGAGAAGGAGGCCTTCGTCGCAACGTGCACCGAGCTTGTGGAGCAACTAGTAGCCCAGCTGGTTGACGCCCAGGTACAGTTGACGGAGGCGGGCCAACAAATGGTCACAATTCAAGTCGAGCGGGAGCGTGCACAGGCCAGAATCGACGAACTGCGTGCTGCGACCGCTGACGAGGAGAGGGCACGCAGAGAGCGAGAAGCAGCTCTGGAGGCCGCCAGCCAAAGGGTAGCAGCGTTAGAAAGACTTATCCAGCACGCTAATCCCTAGAGGCTTTGTTCTTGCCATTCCCAAAACATTTGCTTCCGCTACTTTGATCCATTTGTATGAATCAATATATTTATCTGCATCTTTTGGCTTAACATGCTCAACCACAATTCGTTGTCTTGCGGGAGCGTTAACCAAGCATCAGGCATCCATAATTGGGCCTGGATTTCTGGAGAAAAGAGCCTAATCAATGTATCATCCCCTCAACTTGTTCCAACACACGAGAGGGACAATGCTAGGGGCGTTGAGATTTTATCCGAACATAGGGAAATGAGAAAGGGTGAATCGCGTGTCCCGAATCCAGACATCCACAACGGTCGGCCTTCCAGGAAATGCCCAAGACGGTAGGCGGACAGTGGATCGACCATAACAACTGCAATAGACAGACCGCATGTCATCATTCATATTTCAGGAGGCGGACCACATGTCATCATGAATACCGCTTTGGGGGTTCCTTCAGACACAAGGGTGGAAATCCAGATCAACAGGGCATGCGAAGCGTGGGGCGAAGTGACGATTTGTTCAGATAGAATCCAACGCTCTCAAAATTGCACCACCGTGGGGAAGGCGTATTAGGCGGATGTACTAATTTGGCCGTGAATCACCCCAATTCTCAGACAGAACCTCTTTGATGAGGAAACTGTCGCTTCCCATCATTGCGATGGGGCATCCTGAGCTGAATCGGGGAGAGTATCACAACTGCACCACTCTACCCGAAGTCAGGCCAGACGGCTGGCGACGAGGAGGGGCGGGACTTAGCGATCCCTGAGGCTGGACCCGAGTCGAAATGCCCGGGCGTTCCTACGTACTCCATCAGGCTGGAGATCAAGCCACACGTAGTTCTGAGGGTGCAGTTTAACGTCATGCAGGATGTAGAACCCCGTTTGGGGAGATCTTAGTTTAAGGTCGTAGAGCTTGGACCGTAGGGGTAGATCTTAGTTTAGGGTCTTAGAGCTCGGACCATGGGGCTAGATCTTAGTTTAAGGTCTTAGAGCTCGGACCATGGGGCTAGATCTTAGTTTAAGGTCTTAGAGCTCGGACCATGAGGGCTAGATCTTAGTTTAAGGTCTTAGAGCTCGGACCATGAGGGCTAGATCTTAGTTTAAGGTCTTAGAGCTCGGACCATAAGGGGAGATCTTAGTTTAAGGTCTTAGAGCTCGGACCATGAGGGCTAGATCTTAGTTTAAGGTCTTAGATCTCGGACCATGGGAACCTCAAAGCACGCCACATTGTGGTCCTATCCCCTGGATATGCGAAGATGCACTGAGGGATAGTGTCAAGAGTGTCGAGATTTTTCCTGGTCAGAATGGGGGGTGGAAATGTGATGTGAATCATGCGGCCATTCACTCAAGGACTGGGGGCACCGGCGTGACGATATGGGAGTACTGCCGACCGTGGCGGAAAAGCAGCATCAATATCGCACTAACCGTTGATGGAATGAGGCAGCAAACGAGCATCGACCGCTCAATCGCAGGATTCATATCGATTTGCTGCCCGAGGCCATTGGGGGCACCAGCCCGAGTCGGTGGGAGAGCACTGAGGCATTATGTCCAAACCGTTCACGGGGGCTCCACCCAGGGCGTTGGCGATGGGTCCGAATGAAAGGGAGCATGAAGCCTGAAAATGGAAAGAACCTGACCAAGATGAACCTGACCCTCCTGGAAATAAACCAGAATACTCTTGACACCAGTGGACCACTGCAAGGGGTCGAGGGACACGCCTCGAGGGTGGCCTGAAGGCGGCGGATTCCCCAGAGAAGGGGGGAATCTTTAAGAGGTGGGGGGCTGGACCCGGAGTTTCAAACATCCGGGCGTTCCTCCGTATCCCATAAGGATGGGAATCAAGCCACACGTAGTTCATGAAGCGCGGCGCAACACAATCGGGCACCAGCGCGGGGAAGGGTGCGGGTCTGACCCTCGCACACAGAAGAAGCGGTATTTGATATTTCTTGTTTGTCCTTAAAGATGGATGGTTTTTCTTTGTGCAGCGACATGCCTGTGATTAAGGAATCACTGGCGTCACCACAATAATCAAGCCATGAAAGGCATTGATGAATGGCGTGGTTATTAACCAATGCCCAACGTGAGTGTCCCCTGAGGAGAACATCACGATGCAGTGCCGTTTCTCGTCGGGCGGCCAAGACGATCACAGTTTACGGTCGTGTGGTAGGACCAGACAACACAGTTTATGGTCGTGTGGTTCGGACCATTGAGGAATCCGCGTATTGCGATATGGCGGACTCAGCGGAGGTGGGAACATACCCAGCCCTGCGGTCACGCATGATTCCAGGAGAAGGATCCTGGGATAGGGGCCTGCGTATGTCCATCACCCGAGGGGCAGAGATGCTAGCCTCCAGATATACTGGGCCCAGAACTCGATTGTTCGGGCGACTCCTTCCTCCTTATGGGGACGAGGGTCCAGCTACACATGGCCCTTAGGGAGGACATCAGCGTGTATCCTTGGTGCTCAGATCGTGGGAGCCTCGACAGACACCATTACCCTGGTTGGCCTGCCTAACGTGTAAAGGTGTACTAAAGGTCAGTATGAAGAGAGTGTCAAGATTCCACTACAACGCACAAAGGCGGAGTGTGATGAGGACCGCGCAACCAATGTTCGGAGCCTAAAAGAGCCGACATGGCGATCAAGGATGTTGCTGACCATATTCGCAACACAACATCCGATCGCGTCAGCCTAGAACGGGGCAAGCAAACGAGCATCAACCGCTCAATCGCAGGATTCATATCGATTTGCGGCCCAGGACCCGCCGGTAAATCGACCCGGAGCGGTAGGAGAGCACTGAGGCATCGTACCCAAACCGCTAACGAGGATCCCTTTGAGTGAAGGCTCAAACAAGAGGAAGCACGCAGCCCGACAAGCAACACAGGACTTGCCGGGATTGCATCCGACACTACGGGTCATAGACCAAAGTACCCAACACATGTTAACAGATCACCGGAAAGGGTCGGAGGACTCACCCTAAGAGCAACCAAAAGGCAGCAGATCCCTGTGATCAACCAAAAGACAGGGCTGGACCTGAAACACAAGCGTCCAGGCGGTCCTACGTATCCCATAAGGATGGGAATCAAGCCGTACGTAGTTCTTGAGAGGCAGTTTAACGTCATGCAGGACGATGAAGGGTGTGAGGTAGTCTCACACACGGGGGAGGCGTACGGCGCGGCCAGTAGACCGACATGAATGAGGACGTAATCCCCCGCTCACGCTACACGCCTCGCACAAAAAGGAGGGGAACTGGGGCCAGAGGCCCAACGCGGGATAGAGATTCTCGAGAAATGGGGCTGGGCCTGAAACATGAATGTCCAGGCGGTCCTACGTATCCCATAAGGATGGGAATCAAGCCGCACGTAGTTCTTGAGGGGCAGTTTGACGTCATGCGGGACGAAGAGAGAGAAAAAAGGGGAGCAGGAGGCATCCCCAAACGTGGGGGGCGTACAGCGTGGCGAGCAAACCGACGTAAATGAGGGCGTAGCCCCGCGTCCACACCATACGCCACATACCCAGAGGCAACTGGGCCAAGGGCCCGAGGTGGGATGGAAATTCCCGAAGGATGGGGCTGGGCCTGAAACATAAATGTCCAGGCGGTCCTACGTATCCCATAAGGATGGGAATCAAGCCGCACGTAGTTCTTGAGAGGCAGTTTAATGTCATGCAGGACGAGCGCTGAACAGTTTAACGTCTTGTAGCTCGGACGTAGTACAGTTTAACGTCATGTTGGACGAAACACTTGGCAGTTTAACGTCTTGCAGCGCGGACGATATGCTAGGCAGTTTAACGTCGTGCAGCTTGGACGTATGCAGTTTAACGTCGTGCAGGACGTGGTGCAGTTTAGCGTCATGCAGGACGAGGTGCAGTTTAGCGTCATGCAGGACGAGGTGCAGTTTAGCGTCATGCAGGACGAGGTGCAGTTTAGCGTAATGAAGGACGAGGTGCAGTTTAGCGTCATGCAGGACGAGGTGCAGTTTAGCGTCATGCAGGACGAGGTGCAGTTTAGCGTCATGCAGGACGAGGTGCAGTTTAGCGTCATGCAGGACGAGGTGCAGTTTAGTGTCATGCAGGACGAATGTACACTCAGGCAAAGTACTGCTTGAGGAATCTAGCGTTGGTGGGAGGAGTGACACGCTCACCATCCATAGTCGCTAGGGAGTACGCGCCATTGGGATAAACCCTGTGGACGACAAGAGGTCCCTCCCACTTGGGCTCCAACTTGGGTGGCTTCCTGCCGGGGATCATTGGCGCTCTTAGGGCTAGCACTAGGTCACCCTGCAGGAAGGAGCGGAGGCGAACCTTCTTATTGAAAGCTCGAGCCATTCTGCTTTGATGCCTCTCCAAGTTGTGCAAGGCGCGAAGTCTATTCTCATCCAGTGCTTCCAACTCGACTAGACGGGCTTCAGCAGCTCTTTCCGACGCTTGCTGGTCGTAGACCGCAGTGCGCAAGGATGGTAACTGGATCTCGATGGGCAGGACGGCCTCAGCTCCATACACCAGGGAATAAGGGGTCATCTGGGTGGAATTGCGAGTCGTCGTCCGATAAGTCCAGAGGGCGTTGGGGAGCTTGTCCGGCCAACTCTTCTTGTTCTGACCAACCATCTTTTGCAGAATGTTAGAGAGGGTCTTGTTAAACGCCTCGATCTGTCCATTCGCCTGCGCATGATAGCGAGATGTATGGTTCGAGCGAATGTTGTACTTGGCGTACAACTTCTTCAACTCAGCTGCTTGGAAATTGGCCCCGTTATCCGTGAGGATAGCGTGAGGCACCCCAAATCGATGAATGATGTTGGAGGTCACGAAGTCAGCGATCGAACAGGATTTGACCTCTCTGAGCGGAATCGCCTCTGCCCATTTGGAGAAGAAGTCCGTGGCGGTCAGAATGAACCGGCACTGGCGAGCCGTCGCCGGTGGGTAGGGTCCCACAACATCCATCCCCCAGACTGCAAAGGGCCAAGAATACCTGGTGGTATGGAGAGGCTCTGGCGGCCGATGCACAAAGTTCGCATGAACCTGGCACGCATGGCACCTCCTGGCATACTCGATGCAGTCGTGGATCTTGGAGGGCTAGAAGTATCCCAACCTCCGAATCTGGTGGGACAGCTTCGGCCCAGTCTGGTGGGCACCGCATGAACCAGCATGAACCTCTTGCATGACTCGTGGGATCTCAACTCCCTGAAGGCAACGGAGGAGAACACCATCAAATCCGCGTCTATAGAGGATCTGCTCCAGGCCGGGACTGCTCTGGAGGACAAACTGCGATGCGCGGCGTCGAACTCGCTCGCGCTCGGCCCGATCCGGCGGGAGAATGCCATGTTGGAGGTACTCAACCAAAGGCGTCCTCCAATCAGGGGCTGATTCGACTGCCATATCTGGGGTACTCAGGGCTCCGGGCACAGGGGCAACCGCGGTGAGATTACTTACCGACGAGCCGCGATCTCCCTCCGGGATAACAGGAGCGATGAGCCTGCGGTGCGTCACGCGGACGATCAGGTTATCCTGTTCAGGCTCTGCAAGTGACACAGCCAGGCTGGCCAAAGCATCTGCTCGACCGTTCTGCAACCGGGGAATATGGACAATTTCTGGCCGAGAAGGGAACCGGGCCATCAGAAGGAGGGTGCACTCCAGCAACGGCACAAGTTCCGGCTTCCTGACAACATAGTCGCCATTGATCTGCTTAACCACCAGCTCGTAGTCCCCTTTCACACACAGATGGGGCACGTCGATCTCGAGAGCTAACTCGAGGCCAGTGATGAGGGCATGGTATGCCGCCTCATTGTTGGTACAGCCCTCTGACAATAGGAAAGAGTATGGCAGCACGGCTTGCTCCGGGGTGATGAAGACGATACCCAAGCCCACTATGTTGAGCTTAGGATTATCGAGCCTTCTACCGGTGGGGCTCCGGGAGGCACCGTCAAAGTTAATCTGCCAGCATGGACCGGCTCGATCGACCGAGAGGATGGCCTCATCAGGAAAGCCTAGATCCAGCGGCTGATCCGCGGAGGTTGGGTGAGCAGCCAGAAAGTCTGCCAACTCTTGCCCTTTGATGGCCTTCTGAGACACATACCTGATGTCGAACTGCTGGAGAATCACAGCCCACCGCGCTAGACGGCCAGTCAACATAGGCCGGCTTAGGATATATTTCAACGGGTCTACCCGAGAAACCAACTGTACCTCATGGTGCTGCAAGTAGTGCCGTAATTTCTGTACGGCGAATACGAGCACCAGGCAGCTCTTCTCAATGGGGGAATATCTGACCTCCGCATCGAGGAGCATGCGACTGAGGTAATAGAGGCTATTCTCCGTTCCCTCGTTGTTCTTCTGGGCGAGAAGGGCGCCAAGGGACCGTTCCAGGGCGGTCACATAGAGGACCAGCGGCTTCCCGGATACAGGCGGCATCAGAACCGGAGGTTGCAGCAGATACTGCTTGATTTCCTCGAAAGCGGTCTGACACTCTTTATCCCATGCATAGGTGGCACCTTTCTTCATGAGCCGAGAAAAGGGCTTACACTTGCCGGCCAGATTCGCGATGAATCGGCGTATATAGGCTAAGTGGCCTTGGAACCCTTGCAGTTCCCGGATGTTACCTGGGGGAGGCATCTGGCTAATCGCCCTGATTTTCTCTGGGTCGATCTCAATACCCCGGTATCT
This sequence comes from Viscum album, assembly GCA_963277665.1. Taxonomy (NCBI): domain Eukaryota; kingdom Viridiplantae; phylum Streptophyta; class Magnoliopsida; order Santalales; family Viscaceae; genus Viscum; species Viscum album. The sequence continues at coordinate 512,029,768 of OY728140.1, forward strand.
TACCACAAATCCAAGGAACTTTCCGGAGGTGACCCCGAAGGCACACTTCAACGGGTTCATCTTCAGGCAACGAGACCGGAGGAAGCCGAACACTTTCTCAAGATCTTTGAGATGGTCCTGACGCCGGCGCGATTTGACTACCAAGTCGTCGACGTAGCATTCCACCAGTGTGCCGAGGATTGGCTTGAATATGCGGTGCATCGCCCGTTGATAGGTGGCACCTGCATTCTTCAGGCCGAAGGGCATGACCCGGTAACAAAAGGTACCTTGGGGGGCCCTGAAGGCAGTGAACTCCTCATCCTCAGGGGCCATCCGGATTTGGTTGTATCCGGAGTATCCATCCATGAAGGAGAGGGCTTGGAACCCTGCCGTGGCGTCAATCAACAGCTCTGTCACTGGAAGGGGAAAATCATCCTTCGGACAGTGGCGGTTGAGATTGCGGAAGTCGATGCAGACTCTGATCTGCCCGTTCTTCTTCCTGACCGGCACAATGTTGGCCAGCCATTTGGGGTACTGGACTTCCCTCACGAAGTTGGCTTTGATAAGCTTGTCAACTTCGGCCTCAACCATGGCACCGTGGAATGGGTGCATCTTCCTGGGAGGCTGCTTGAACCCGCGATGGTTCGCCGGGAGACCAAGGCGGTGGACGGCTACCTGAGGATCTAGCCCCGACATCTCGTCATAGCCCCAAGCGAACACATCACGGTGCTGCCTGAGAAAGTCCACGTACTGCTGCCGCTCCTCAGAGGGCATGGCGACACTAACCAATGTGGGTCTTGGATCTGCTTCGGTTCCAAGGTTCACTTGTACTAACTCATCGACCGTGGAGGAGACGCCCTCCTCAAAGGCTGGGGGTGCATCTTCCACGTCCTCTCCACCCGGGGAGGGATTGTCCACGGGAGAGACTGCGTTGGCAACTGCATTGGGGCTACCAGATCCTGCTGGGCCACTGGTGCTGGCACGGGCGGTCGCGGTCATCTCATCAGGAGACTCACAAACCGTCGAGACCATGGCTACGTCCTACCGTTGAATCGGGAGGACGTAAGCGTCATCCAAACTTGCCCAGGGATCACTTGCAACAGCGACAGGCTCGACCTCACCTGCCAGGATCTGTTTATCCTTGCTCTTGTAATAGTCCGCGTCCAGATAGCGGGCTTCACACGAGGCAAAGGGAGAGGCATCTCCTTGAAGCATGCCTACTCGACCGTTAAGGGAGTATTTGAGGCATTGGTGGTATGATGAGGGAACCGCCGCATGAAGGTGGAGCCATGGCCTGCCCATCAATGCGTTATACACAGTGTCCTGAGAGACCACCATGAATTCGGTGTTGGAAACCAAGTCACCGAACTGGGTCTTCAAACGTATCTTGCCGACCGGAGTTTGCTCGGTGCGGTCGTACCCCTGGATCCTGAGGTCGGAGGGGATCAAGTCATCCTCAGACAACCCCAATCTCTGGAGCGTCCGAGTTGGAATCAGGTTAATCCCGGACCCCGTGTTGACAAGACAGCGCCGGACTTCAAGGCCATTGAACTGGCCGGTAACATACAGCGGACGAATGTGCCCTCGTATAGGAGGGTCTTCATCCTTACCAGAGAACGAGATAACTGCCTGGCATTCGGCGTCCTCGATCGTTTCGACGTGAAAGGCCTCTGCAGCCGCAACCTCTGTCTCAAACTGGAGGGGGCTCTTCAGGGCTTCAGCGAGTGCCTCGCGCATCTCAGATGACATGCGCAGAGCCTCAAGGATGGAGAGTATCGCTGGGATGTCGGCCAAGTGCTTCAGGACATCATACTTTTTGGCCAAGCGCGAGCCCCTGGTTGCAGGAGGTTGCTCTGCGGTTGGAAGCATGACGGGCCTTGCCGGTTGGGCCGGCGGCCGACTGGTGATTGGTGCATCTCGCTGTTCATTAGTTGAAGCCCGGGAAGTAGTCACCGTACTGGGGCCAGGAGGCCGGGATGGACTCGTGGCAGGGCGGAGCTGATCGCGGCGCGGGTGAGGCGGTTCTGCCTGGTCCCACACCACAAACAGCGGTGGAGGTGAATCCGTCATCCCCGGATGGGGGGCCTACGCACGCTGAGCTCGATCTTGAGCCTGCTGCCTAGTCTCAGTGGCGTGCACGGCCTGGATGGAGGTACCAACTGCTGTGCCCCGGCGACTCCTGTTGTTGCGGCTCCTCCGACGGTGGCGACGACCGGGGACACTAGGGAGGTCCACCTGGTGTTCTTCAACGTCGGGAACCGAGAAGGGATTTACCAGCTCAACGGTATTAACCGAAGCATACCCAATACTGTCATCGGACGAATCATTCACCACTGGGCAGATCCGAGGTGGGATCCCCATCTCCGGGGGCATGAAATCGCCGAGAGTGCGGGATAGTGGCGGAACTGGCGGGGGGCGCTCTTCCTTCTTGCGCTGCCGCCGTTTGCTCTTCCCGGAAGAGGCAGGCTGGGACGACGATGCCGAAGCAGCACCCGCAGATTCTGGGGGCTCAGGCTGATTCAAGCGCGCACAGATGATTCCATGGGCGCGAATGATCGTCTTGCGGGCCATCCAATTTTTATACTTCTGGGACCCGCGGTCGGAGACCAGCTGCCATTCGTCCTCATCGCCGCTATCGTCATCTGATCCCACGAACACGCCCGCCACTTGTGCTGGAGCTGGGCCCAACCTGATTACATTGTTGTTAATCTGGTCTTGGAGCCAATCCTTAAACACATAGCACCGCTGGATGGTGTGCCCCAGGGCCCGATGGTAGGGGCAGTAGCGGGGGTTATCCGTGAGATGTGCCTCCTCTGGCCTCCAACACTCAGGCAGTCGCACAATCCTCTGCTCCAGGGCGCTCCGGAAATAACCGGGGACCTGATCCTCATGAAATGAGTAGGTCAGGTATCGCGGGCCCCTGGGAGCGTGGTCTTGACGAGGGGCTGGAGGGGCCTGCCGAGGAGGTGGACCCTGATTATCTCGCCTGGGTTGTGGTGGTACATTACGCGGAGGGGCCGACCGGTTCTGAGGCTGCCGCTGCTGGGCCGGGAACTAAGCCCGTGGAGGCGGATTCCTATGTGGCTGTGGAGCTGGTCTCGCCGGCAGCAGCTCCAATGGCCTGGGGGCCTCTATCTGGGCAACAGCAGCGGGCTCAGCCCTGCTGGCTCTCCTTGCAGGAATCATAGGAGGCAGCGGGTGTGCCTGGCTGGCCTGTTGCAGGGCTTCCTCAAGACGTTGAGCTTTGTCTGAGAAGTCCCTGAACTCTCCGGGGTAATTCTGAGTGATCAAGGAAGGGACCAGCTCGGTCTTGACGTTCCCGACGCACATTGTCAGCAACTGCTCCTGAGTCAATGGCATGTCAAGGGAATACGTGAGACCCTTCCATCGGGCGACGAAGTCCGCGACTCGCTCATCAGGCCTCTGCTTGCACTTGAAGAGGTCTGCGATACTCGTCTTCCGGGTCGTGGAACTGAACTGGTAGAGGAATTTTCTACGAAGGTCCTCCCAGCTAGTTATCGACCCGACGGGGAGCTGGCTGTACCAGACAAATGCTGTCCCTTCCAGTGTCTGGACAAAGCAGCGAAGCTTAGCGGCCTCTTGCTGCGCCGGAGTCCCCAACATAGGCCCACACCTCGAGTTGAAATGGGCCAAATGTTGTGGCGGATCTCCAGTCCCGTTGAAGGGGGAAAAAGTGGGATTCCCGAATCCCGGAGGCGCCGGCATGTCATCCACCCATGCTGGGTATGGCTTGCCGTCCGGTGGGATTGCCACTTGCCGAGTCTCCAAGGCTTCCAAACGAGCAATGAGTGCCGCCATCGGGTCGTCCGGACATGGGTTCCAGTCCTGGCGAGGATCTCTAACCACGAGCGCATTGCATGGCCCTTCAATCGGGTCGTCGACCGGGTCGTCGAACTCGGCAGCTCGTGGGATGGCGGGCGGAGCGGCCCTTGGGGCAGCGGGAGGAATCCGAGCGGGGTCTCTTAGGTAGTCACGCCGCTTGGGAGGGTGTGGTGAAACATACCGTGCCCTCTTTCCATAGGCGATGGCCTCTCTCCTGTCGGCGAACACGGCATAATCACGGTTGCCCGGGAGAGCCTCATCGAGGGGTGGTTGTTCCTGTCCCTGCTGTCCTGGCCTAGGATCACCGTAGTCAGGCCGCTGCTCTGCAGCGCGCTCGGCGAGGAGCTGGTCAACTAGCTTCTTCTGCTCGGAGAGCTGTTGGCATAGCATAGCCTTCTCGGGATCCTCATCTGCCCTCTGCGTGGAGGCAGACGGGTCGGCGGGCTTTATAGCCTCGCCGTGCTCTTTACCTTTGCTGACGTTTCGGCTCAACGTCAGTGCTTCAGTGGGTGCGGGGAGTCCCAGGAGGTTCCTCTGATGACGAGTAACTCTCACCGATGGATCCAACGACGGCTTGTCTTCGGGGGGAGAGCCCCCGTCGAGAAGTTCCAAACCGTTCCCCTCCCCCGACAGGTCAGCCATATTGACCGTTTCCGTCCCTGGGGATATACCCTCAGGGCCGCCCAGCAAATCGGGCTGTCGGCGAATCGCACTGAAGCGTAGGGAAGCGTACTGACCCCATACACGGATATACACGTGGGGAGTGGCGTCCTCGATAACCTTGCAGAGTACTTGAAAACACTCAACGCATCGTTGTTGGAGGGCCTCGTGGTGCCCAAATGACCCGGGGTGCCGAACCGCGGGGAGCGTGGCCAGGTCAATTTGACGGCACTGCTCACCAATATCCTCCAGGTGCACTTGACTCCCGGGATATGGCATTTGTAAGCGGTGAAGACGGGAGTGAGTCTCCCGGAGAGTTCGGCGGAAGCATTCGAACTCATCCGGGGTGAGCGATTCGGGTGCATCAAAGTCCGGTCCTACGACTGGCCAAAACTTCTCAGGGAAGTGGCCCTCTGCAAGGACGGTCCAGAAGCTCCACGACTCAAGCTCGGGACCCAAGTCTCCTTGGTCCTCTTCAAAGACTGGGAATGGACGGGGAACCGGCAGTGGTGCCGAGGCGGGCCGCCGGGCCGACGGGCTGGCCGGCGGTGAATACGGCGAGCAGGCCGATTGGCCTCCATATCCCGGGCCTCCCTCTGAGGGTGGCGGTGCCCTGGATACCACATCACGATAGGACGGGCCGGCGAGCGAACATCCTGCCGTAGCTTCGGTGCTCGCCGAGGGTGCACTAGATCGTGGTTCGGCCGTCGGTCCCCAGAAAAAGTCTCCGGGTTCTCCGATCGAGGCAGAAGGCGCTTCCGGAGGGGCCGGTACCAACCGCAAGTTTGATGCTTGGGGGTCTACCAGGCCCTCGCTACTCCGGATATACCTTCGGAGAGAAGCGGGGATCGTGTTGATCTCGCTCTCGGGAAGTACGAGGCTGACGTGCCGCCTTCCTACCCCTGCCCCTGACTGGCGGGATTGGGGGGAGGGCTCTGTCGCCGAATCATACTCCGCCTCTGTATCAGAGAAACGGACCGGTCGGATCTCTGTCCAGAATTCCGCAACATTCTTCCCTCGGCGTCGACGCCTCACCCTCCTGCCCCTGGGTGGTTCTTCAGGGCACGACTGATCTCTATCCTGGCGTCCTCCGGCCGCACTGGTGCTGGGGCCAAGAGGACTGGAAACCAAGGTGCGAGGAGCACCGGGACAGATATCAAAGGGGACGCGGGGAGAGATGATTCCGGGCAGGCCTCCGGGCCGGGATCGGAAGGTGGGATGACCCATGCCTCTTGGATCGGCCACTCGAAGTAGCCCCTGTTGGCGAATAGCGCTGCCGCGAGGTGGTCCGCGGTGGCTATTGTCTGTACCAGCAACCGGGAGAGTCAACCCAACCTGCCTTTGGGGCGGTCGGGGCCTCGATCCGGGTCGGGCATAGAAGTGCCCCTGCTCAGGATGCGCAGGGGCCCGGTAACTGGAGCCAGCAGTGGCTTGAGCCAACGCGGCCGCTGTTGCCAGGGCCCCAAGGTGGGCATCCTCTTCCGCTCGTGCCCGACGTTGGCGTCGAGACAGACGAGTCGGGATGAGCGGCGCGGGCAGGTGGAGAGCCTGTTCCTCAACTTGAGGGGCCTGGCGGCGGTGTCGCCGTGGCCTGGAGGGAGCCCTTATCGTGGATCCCTGGAGCGGACCTCGGATAGGGTAGTCCCGAGCATCTTCCACTTCATCCGGATAGGGGAAGGAGTTGTCGGAGCGCTCCGGGGATAAGCTCTCAAAGCGGTTGGACGTCGAGGTGGGCAGCGGTGCCTCCCTGCGCGGCCCTCGGGGGCGGCGTTGGCGGCGAGGTGCAGCTCCCTCGAGGTCTAGGCGAGCCATGTCCCTGGTGGAGATGACTCCCTCTTCCTTGTATCTCTGCACCAAGCTGTTGATCACCCTTCTTTGGATGACCTCCGAGGGGGAGAGAGGGAGTGGTTGCCCCGCAGCTGCGGCTGCTGGGACGACTGTGGAACGGGCGGGACCGCGCGGAGTAGCTGCGTCGGTGTTTCCCCTACCCCCGCGCCAGTGGGCGGGTGGCGATCGGGCACTGGATTGGGTGACCTGATTTCTGAAAGCAGGGAGAAGAACCCATTAACACTGACAGGAAAAGGAATCGACAACCAACCATTGGCACCACGACGCCTTCCGTGGGGGGGACCCAGGCCCTCGACGTCACGAGACGGAGTGCCCGAGTTCCCTTCCCCAGCCCCTGGCGGGTAAAACTGAATGCTCGGTCGAGCAGCATGCTGGTCTTCCAACACATCTGAAAGCCATCGGTCTTCGTATCGAGGAGAAGAGATTCACGTCGGGTTCACCATTTTTCTGTTTCGGTGCGGATGTGCGTCGGGTTACGCTGTTCCGCCAGGACGCGTTCGCGCGTGCACCCGTCGACCCGAGGGGATGGGTGCGCGGCTTATGGTCCCACAGTCCCGCTTTCCAAGGGCGGGCGGCATCTGTCCCTTATTCAGGGGCGTCTTCTCCTTGATCGAAACCGGGATGATGGGATGTCAGCTCCTCCTCCCGTGGACGTCTCCTCGGAACTCGTCGCCTAATCCGGGTCTCCCTCATAGATTTAAGAATGTTCGTGAATCTCGTTCCCGGCGCCATATCTTCATGGACACCGGTTAATTACGCTGCATCTGCCCGGATGCTCCAAGGAGTCTGGACGGGGCAGCAACCTGCGGTGAGGAGACCGGGTGGCTCTGGGTGTCGGGGGCGTGTCTTGACACTGCGACTCTGCATGTCTGCCTTCCGTCCCTAATAGGGCTTCTCGAAGGTGTGATGGCCTGAGGCATCCCGCACTGGGTACGGGGAACTGTGTTACCTGAGGTTTTCCTCAGCTTCCCATGTTTAACACGGGGTATACCGCGAGTTTAACGTCCAGCGGGGACGGCATCGGACTGATCAACACGAGAAGTGGATCAGATGACAGAACCCCTTGCGGGGAACCTCCGACGCTGGGGCCAGCACATGGGCGGCTTCCCGAGTGAAGTGGAGTGGAATGGAATGGCATGACCCCACCGGGATGTGGCGGCCCGGGTAAGGATCAGGATGGATGATGGAGTGAAGAGCTTGGACCCCCGTAGGGGCTTCCTACGTACCGCGTGTTAGCGCGGATCAAAGTCAGCGTAGTTCGGATATACAGTTTAACGTCATGTTGGACGTCGGCAAGCCGACTCACGAAGAGATCGAGGCCGCCGGGTGGAGGATTGAACCGAACCACCTCGCACAGAGGGGGATGGAACGGCCGGGTGGATCACAGTTTCACGTCATGCTGGACGTTGGCAAGCCGACTCACAGAGAGATCGAGGCTGCCTGAAGAAGGGAAAGATAGGAAAAGGCAGTGGGGAAGTGCAATGGAGATACACATGTGCAGTCCCCCACAATGGCGGACTCATAGGTGAATCGACGTAAGTGTGAACCCAGGAGGGGTCCACTGATGGACGAACCGACGTAAATACGACCGGGACGACCAGGTGGCGGGCTTGAACCTCGGAGAGGCTTCCTACGTACCCTGTTTAGAAGACATGGATCAAAGTCCACGTAGTTCGTTGGGTTTGTAACACTCTACCCCCGTGGGTAAAGGCCACTCCAATCCCGACATCCCTGCAGAGACGAGCGGGTGGGGGCCACATCCAAACCGGGAGGACCCTGCGTGCGGAGCACGGGATCAAGATGCGGACGGTTTAACGTCTTGCCGGACGAAGTACAGTTTAACGTCGTGTGTTGAGGACGAAGCGGACGGTTTAACGTCTTGCCGGACGAAATACAGTTTAACGTCGTGTGTTGAAGACGAAGGTGCTGGGCAGTTTAACGTCTTGTCGCGCGGACGAATGCAGTTTAACGTCGTGCGGGACGTATGCAGTTTAACGTCGTGCAGGACGTATGAAGTTTAACGTCGTGCAGGACGTTGAAGTCGCCGGTAGGTCCGTGTCACTTCGCGCAGGCCTGGAGGGCCGCGCGGAAAGACAACGCACGGTGCGGGCACCCGGGATGAGGGTCATCGGGCGCCACGCAGGCGGGTACCCAAAGGGGGTCAAAGGGGGCGACCCTGGCGGTTTGCGCGCAAAAGAGGAGCTTTGCGCGCAAAACCGCGGGTCGGCGCGCAAAAATGGCGGGCTGGCGCACAATTGGGCCAGCGCCTTGCGCGCGGAAGGTATAGATTGCGCGCACCGGGCTTCGGATAGCGCGCGGGGGAACGGCTCATTCTTAAATTCGAATGGCCACTTTGAGGAAGGGGGGGGTGCGCGCAATCGGACCGGATTGCGCGCACCCCGGGGGCAATTGCGCGCAAGAGGCTTCTTTTGCGCGCAAAGGCCTTAGGGTGGAGAATTTATTCAAAGGAAGGGAGCTCAAGGGATTGCGCGCGAAGGCGAACCCCGTGGCCTTATTGCGCGAAAGAAAAGAGGTTACCTGAAGATCGACATTGCACGCGGAAGGGGTTGGATTGCGCGCACGAGAGACCGTTCGAATTCTGGCAACCTTCAAAACGTCGGGGGTCGCCTTATATTTATAGGCAACCCCGGGCGCGGAATCCCGGCAGCGGGCGCGAAATTCGCTTCGCGGGCGCGGAATTCCCTTCGCGGGCGCAGAATCCGGACCCGGCGCGCAAGTGAGTCGCGGGAGCTCGGGGCGCGCAAAATTGCGCGCCGGCCCTGCTTATTGCGTGCATCCCGGGAGGATTGCGCGCCGCGACTCAACTTTGCGCGCGGGCTTCTAAAATTCCGCGCACGGCCTCCGGGCCCTCCGAAACCGGCTTCCGACTCCAAAATATGACCTCGCTTTCCGCATCCGGAACTTCGTTTAGGGATCAACGGACTTTTCCGGCGTCTACAAGGGGTACTCCATGAAGTCTCACAACTTCATTAATATATAGTATTTCTAGACGTTCAAGTGGTAAATCTTTCCTTATAGCAAGAAAATGTGATGACTGGGTAAGACGATCAACAACTAACCATATTGCATCATTCCTTCTAGGAGTCTTTGGTAGTCCCATGACAAATTCAATAGTGATATTATTCCATTTCCACTCACGTATGGGAAGAGGTTGCATGACTCCTCCAGGCTGTTGCCTTACAACATTCACATGTTGACAAACCATACATCTTGACACAAAATCAGCAATCTCCCTCTTCATGTTGTCCCACAAAAAATGTTCCTTTAAATCTCTATACATTTTGGTGCTCCCGGGGTGTATAGAGAAATTGGAACTATGAGCATCATCTAACAATTCCCTTTTTAAATCAGGTATATCGGGAACACAAAGTCTCCTACCAAATTTCAAAATTCCATATTCATACATAAAGTCACTCAATCTCCCATCATTCATAGATTTAATCTTCTTTTTGAAACGCTTCATCATCGTCTTGAGAACTCTTTATCCTTTCTAGTAAAGATGGTTTGGAAACCATTGGAAAAAGTATCAATGTTTCACCTTCCATGGTTATTCCCATATCCATCTTTACTAGATCCGTGTATATAAGATCCTTTTCAACTCTCATCTTGTCCAAAACTCCATGATCCTTTCTGCTCAAAGAATTTTCCACCTTATTTTCTTTCCCCGGGTGGTAGTGTATCGTACAATCATAATCCTTGAGTAGTTAAAGCCATCTCCTTTGCCTCATGTTGAGTTCTTTCTGTGAGAAAATATACTTCAAACTCTTGTGATCAGTATAAATCTCACATTTTCAACGTAGAGATAGTGTGTCCATATCTTCAAAGCAAAGATTAAAGCTGCTAACTCAAGATCATGAGTAGGATAGTTTTGCTCTTGAATTTTCAGCTGTCGCGATGCATAGGCAATAACCCTATCATTCTGCATAATGACACAACCAAGTCCTTTCTTTGATGCATCACTATAAACGACGAACCCATAATTCCCCGATGGTAGAGTAAATATAGGAGAATTGACTAATCTTCTCTTTAGTTATTCAAAAAATTCTTCACAATCTTTTTTCCAGACAAATTTAACCCCTTTACGTGTGAGCTTTGTTAATGGGTTAGCCAACCAGGCAAAATTCTGGATGAAACGTCGATAATAACCTACTAAACCAATAAAACTATGTACCTCATTTATACTCATAGGTGCTGGCCATTCTTGGATTGACTTGGTCTTAGAAGGATCAACAGAGATTCCATCTTTAGAGACAATATGGCCAAGAAAAGAAATCTCCTGAAGCCAGAATTCACACTTTCTAGACTTCCCATACAATTCATGTCTTCTAAGAGTATTCAGGATAATGCGCAAGTGATTTTCATGATCTTTGTATCTTTTGGAATATACCAAGATATCATCAATAATTGCCACCACAAAATCATCGAGATATTCCTTGAAAAATATATTCATTAGATCCATGAATACAGAGGGTGCATTATTCAATCCAAAAGGCATTACTTTAAACTCGTAATGCCCATACCTGGTTCAAAATTCTTTCTTCAGAATGTCTTACTTCTTCACACACAATTGATGGTATCCATATCGAAGGTCAATTTTTGAAAAGTATTGTGCTCCATGCAGTTGGTTAAATAAATCACCAATGCGAGGTAGGGGATACTTTTTCTTTATTGTTATAGCATTGATCTCCCTATAGTCACTGCACAACCTCATAGATCCATCTTTCTTCTTAACAAAAAGGACAGGGGATCCCCATGGAGAAACACTAGGGAAAATAAATCCCTTATCACTCAATTAATCTATTTGTTTATTTAGTTCAACTAATTCCAAAGTGGCTATTCTATAAGGGGTATTTGATATAGGCCTTGATCCAGGAATTAAATCAATGGAAAACTCAACTTCTCGTTCTAGAGGATGTCCAGGTAAATCTTCTGGAAACACATCTACATATTCTTTCACAATAGGTATATACTCTATTTGAACATTCCTTTCCTCACCCACAATTATTTCATTCTCTTCCTCCCTGATAATTGAATTTAGTTGAGCTACTGGGGGTGGATCTAGATAAGAATTAGGTGGCGACGATTCTGCTCTAAAGATAAGGTGTTCCTTATCATCATCTTCAAGAATCATAACCTCCTTCTTCTTATAAAAAATCTTCACATCATGGTCCAAAAGACAATACATACTGAGGATTATATCAAATTAAATTATAGGTATGACGATGAGATCAGCGGATAAAGAACATTTATGTGCTCTAATGGGGACTGATTCACAAAACATCGATGCAATGATACTTCCCTTAAGAGTTTTAACTGACAACTCCCTTGTTAAATCAAATTGGAAATATCAAATTTTCTTAGCAAACTGGGAAGATATGAAACAATGCGATGATCCAGAATCAAATAATGAATTTTCTAAACTTGATAAAACCATTAAAATACCTGCCACCATGTCTTTTGGGGCTTCAACATCAGCAGTAGTGATTGCATAAGCTTAGCCTTGATCCCTTGGCCTTTTCTGAGGTATGTTTCCTTGACGCTTAGGGAATTCATTTTCATAATGTCCCATCTCACTACAATTGTAGCATTGAACATCAGTAGCATCTTTCTTTCCTTTACAATCACCAGCTAGATGGCCCTTCAGTCCGTATTTGTAGAACACTCCTTTTCCTTTTAGATAGGCACCAGGGTGCTTTCTTCTGCAATTGTCACAGGGTGGAAATTAAATTCTTCCCTTCTGCCCTGTTTCATTATTTCTTTTCCTAGAGTGCTCTGCAGATCTCTTCTTCTCTTGTTTTGATTTAAAGTCAAGAGACATAGAGAACTCCTTTTCCATCTTGATAGCACACGAGACAATATCTTCGTACGATGAGAAGGATTGTGAAACTAATGCTCGACGAAGAAATGGTTTTAACCCATTAAAGAAATGATCAATCTTACTTCTTGAGTTACGTATATAATCTGAAACATACCTCGCTAACCTCGTAAAGTTATCCTCATACTTTGTGACATTCTCATCCTCCTTTTGCCTCAGACTCAGAAATTGCCTTTCCATATCTGCTCGATGGTCACGAGGAAATTATTTTTTCTAAGAAAATATCTTTGAACTCCCTCCATTAAATATTTTATAATTCATCATCTTCCTTTTTATTTTGAATCAAGGACCACCATTGGTCATCATCTCCAGTGAGGCGGTAAACTGCCATGACAACCTTTTCCCTTTCGCTACTCCCCAAAGCATGAAATATTTTATCTAAGGAGTTTATCCATTGCTCATCCACTAATGGATTTGTACTCCAATTGAATGTCGGTGGTTGTTGCATCATGAAGCGATCTAACATTGATCCTCCACGCTGTGGATCAGGGTGCTCCATACGGGTAAAGTTATTATTCATAACCTGAGTGAGTTGTCCCAGTATGGTGATTAGCTGATCAACACTAGTTGCATCACCATCTCCACTACAATTATCTTGAGCAGGAGGGAAATCCCTACATGTAGTGCGTGCATTGATATGATTTCCATTTCTTCCACTAGATTCCATTTCTAAACAATATCATAAACTAGATTAGTTTATGAATCGAAATATATAATTCCAAACTTCTAAAATAATCAACATAAATTCAAAATTTTATGGATATAATCCATAATTATAAAAGAAAGTTTTCTTTGAGGAAGTATATACTCAAAACCCTTCATAATGGTTTGTAAAGAAAATGAGAATTATCCAAAGCATATCCTCCGGGAGTGTCGTAACCAAGAGTGCATCAAATCCCATTATCGTGCACCAGTTCCCGTTCGAGCCTAGATCAAAGTGGTGTTTTCGGGTTTTACCCCTAGGTACATCTGTTCCATAGCCGACTCTACCTGCTCATATCCAGACAGGGATGTATTTCTTGGAAAACTCACAAAATCTATACAGTACCAAAATTATAGGAAGTTATTCTATATTAATCCTCAACGTCTATCTTAGGGCTATGTGTTCTAATCAGAGTTTATCTAAATCTAGTTTCCAAGGTTTGTACTAAACTTCCTATGATACCAACTGTAACGCCCCAACCCCAGTTACCCAGAGTCGGTGCATTATTACATAACATTTTCATGATCATAAGGAAATCATGTCTCAAAAGACCGATCAGTTTAGTATTATTGGAAACAAGATTCATACATAAGTTTAACGTTACAACTTGAAAAGAAATACAACACGAATTTATTCCATTAGAAACATCGAATCATCCTAAATAGTTCCTCCAAGACACTCATAACTAACTTCTTCATATCCTAGGAAAATGAAACATAAGAAAGGGGTGAGCTCAAATGCTCAGTAAGGGTAAGTAATACAGAAGAAAATGACATAAATATTAATCATGTAAAATAATTGAAACCTCATGCCTTTACCAATAATAAACCTGAATAATTTTATGGAAATAAAATGAGTTGAATAAATAATGACATAATAAAACATAATCATGGGTATTCTACTAGTTGAATTACCACATGAACCATCAATATTATTTCCATAATGAGGGAATGTATAATACCGGACATTCTGAAACATTTTGTCAAGGCCTCGGCCAAGACATCTAAAAATGATTAAGGCCTCGGCCAAAACCATAAATCAAATTGGGAAAGGGCCTCTGCAAAACCATTTCTAGTTGTCTCATGATACCTACCGATACATCGAGGAGCTATAGCGGGCTCCACCTGTCACTTACTTAGTCTAATACATTCCTCATATGAAAAGGTTTAAACATATCATAAACATTCATATTAAAACTAGCATACGAAATGTCAATACTTTAACCAAAAACCATGAATGGTATAGAAATATCACATCCATAGTCAAAAATATCACAAAAACTTCATTATAATATGAAATTTTTGTATCATAATAATTCAACTTCAAATAAACTTAAAATCCATTAAAGGATATTGACATAGATGAAATCAAAACTATTTGAGAGAAATATCTCTTTTTTTAAATCATTTAAAGGTAACATAATTATAAAATAAAAAATTTACTTTTAAAATATACTTATAAGATTTTAAGGGAAGCTTTGATGATGTTATAAAAGTGGAAAATAGTCGCACCCTCCGTATAAGTTAAAAAAAACATTCTTACCTTAAATTTGTCGAAAAGGTAAAAAGTACCTTGTTTGGAAAATGGCGGAAAGATTCCTTTCAAAAAACATAAGGGTATAAATGACTTTAACCCATTTTCTAGTAAATAATAATTTTTTTTAAATATATTTTTAAGAAACATGGATGTGGATGACAAAGAGGTCCCAATAGATAATTTCGTATAAACAACCTCGGATAATGAAGAGATTGTTAAATAAACCCTTACCTTGTACTTTTCCTTAGTAGATGGTATGTCAACCTATTGTATAATAGTTAAAACATTGTTATTAAATTATAAAAGAATCATATACATTAATATGATGTCATATATGATCTTTTAGCATTGCTTTGTTAATAATATCTTAGTATTATCGTCGTTTCGGGTGTTAACTTACTCGTTTTATTTTACATGTTTTGTTACATAAGCCGTGATTGTTATGGATAGGTTGTAAATTATTCATATACAGAATTATATCAAGTCCTTAAACATTATTTTTAATCATCAAATTAGAATTATACTTAAATGGATATGATGAGGAATGAATCTCATAGCGTTCGTGGAGACGGTAGTCCGTACGTACGCACGAGCGACAATATCATTATTTTGATATTAAAATAATATATAATTGGATGACATATCATATATACAGAATCATTATCATGTTATATTTATTATTAACTTGAATTACACATCATTATTATAACCATCCAAATAATAATGTATTGAATAACAATTAAACCACGACGTGGAGACGGTAATCCGTACTTACACACGTATGGTGACATGTCATTCAAAGGATGGATATAACACTGAATATGGTTGTACTATATTTATAATCCCATCACAGTATATAGAAGATACTTGAGATATTATTTTAGAAAGGAAATAACAAATAAATATGAAGTTAAAGAAGAAAGGAGCTTGAAAAAGGGTGGTGAAAACATTACATCTTCTTCGGGTTCTTCCTTTTGATTTGATCAAAAGGGCTCTATAGGTTGGATTTACGATCAAAATAAAGCCTCTAGATTGAATTGAGGGAAGTTGAAAGAGTATTTGGGCAGCGTTTTTCCGAACCAAAAGGCTTTGAAGATGTGAAGAATTGGTTAGAAGTGGTGTCCTTTTATAAGGGGGAGGAGGGGCTCTTTAGGAAAAACTTAAAGTATTAATTTATAATAAATTCATATTCAGATTGTAATGGTTCCAAAGTGTATTATTCAAATTATAATGTGGGTATGGGTTGAAATCCTTTCAACCAATATATTTTAGACAGGTTTGGGTCATTATATTAACCTTATCTTTTAGTTTTAACACTTAGTTAATTAGATTGACATTTACCAGGTCACTTTGTATTTTTATATTATATAGTTAATAAACATACTATATACATCCAATAGACCCCCCAAGTGGTCCTTTAATAATAAACCTATCATTATATAAGTCCTTTGTCCAAAAATTAGATTTTTAGGAAATTAATATCAATTAATAATATAATATTTGTTTTAAAAACTCATTTATGTCAATTTTGACACTATTCAATAATTGATTTTTGTTAA
The DNA here is from genome assembly GCA_963277665.1 of Viscum album. Classification (NCBI taxonomy): domain Eukaryota; kingdom Viridiplantae; phylum Streptophyta; class Magnoliopsida; order Santalales; family Viscaceae; genus Viscum; species Viscum album. The sequence continues at coordinate 512,045,792 of OY728140.1, forward strand.
AGTCTTAGAAACTTCATTTGTTCGAACCAAATTCATTTAATAAATCCTAAAATGTCATATTAACCAATAAAATTAGGTTATGTCATCAAAACTTTCAAATTATATTTATTTTAACATTTATAATACCAATTATTTGATTCTTTCATTAATAAGGAAAATACTGCATAATTATTGTGTCATAAATAAATTTAATTATTAAATGTATAAAAAGTATAAATAAAATACCATTATATAGGAAATATATTTATATTTCTAATGAATATTTATAGTAAAAAATTCAACATATATAACCCAATGTAAAAATTGTTTTTCTAAAAGATATATGCTTATGTCATTTTTGTATTTATTTTAACTTAATTAATATAAAGTGTCCTTATCACCTACAAGTGGATACATGGGTTCCCAAAATTGACCCAAAGATGAATATTTTCGGAAATGTATCAAAAAATAAGGTTAGAACACATTTTAGGGTAATTTATTATTATTATAATATTATTGTTTTACTCTTTTTTACCGGATTTACCCTTTAACCATGGGAAATAAAATATTTACCGAAGTAATTATTCAAAATGTCTAAAAATAAAAGTTACCTCTTTACACAATTTGTACATCCTAATTCCAAATATGGAATCCATTTTTCCAAATTCAAAACACAGAATTGGAAGAAATTAATTTAACATTAATTCCCATTGTTAAAACCGAAAGCATGTTTTTAAGATATAATAACTATCAAAATACTGACACTTGTTTATGTCTATTTTAATTGTGAAATTATGTCCAATGAACAACATTGTATTAAATGGTAAAAATATATTATAAATATACTTTAAAACCACTCAAATTCATAATTTATCACTGTTAATTATTTCGATTAAAAAAGTTGTTTTTAATTAAAATTTAGTAATTTTCACTATTCATCAAAATATAAAAGTTATCTGAAAAGTACCAAAATTTCACCCAAGGCTAATTTTGATATTATTAATCGAAAAATGAAGTCAGTTTTTTGAGATCAAATTTATAAAATTTCAAAAAGTGGGTATTACTATTCATAACAGCTACTTTGATTGGTCGCAGTGTGTTAGAATCTCGAAGTTGCGTACAACACACGCTACTGTATTATTCAAAGAGAATCGTACCGTGGAAGCTTGGGATGTTACAAAATTTATTTTCAAAATATTTAAAATTTGAAATAGTGGTAAAAATATATTAAAAATCATTTGACAGTAGTTAAAAATGTTTTTTTTGAAAACATGGATATAGAAGAAAATCAGTTTTCAATTGAGGAGACAAATAAAGTCTATTTTTATTAAAAACATTAATTTGAAATCATGTTCATATAAAGATATTAAAATGAAGGTAAATCCTTTATTATCATGATATAAATACTATATAGGAAAATTCATGAGTTTCTCGAGAGATGGATCATAATATTTCATCATCAGAAGCATAAATGAAAACAATCTGGATAAAATATGGGATTTTTTCATATAATCATTACCACTATGAAATATTTTGAATTGTAGGAACCATTAATTATTAAGATAAAATGAAACATTAAATATCATTAAATTAAGGCTATTCATGATATAACATGTCAATGATATGTATATAATCCTCAGAAAAGGAGATCGGTGCATAACATAACTTATGTCCTAATAAAGGCAATTTGAGGCAATAGTACCTTACCTTATGTCTCAACTACCTTAAAAAAATTCACACCTCATGTGTAATAAATATAAGCTAATTATATGTATGTTAACTAACTATAATCATTTTTATCATACATTGTATTTCTTAATTAATAATTCTTTACCTTTTTATCAATAATACCATGTTAAAATCACGTTAATGAAAATAATGACTTCGTTTTTTCAAATATGATTTGGTTTTGAAATTTTGATTATTTTACATATATCATGGATCCATTATATCTAAAATTTTATCCATGATATAAAAATAATATATATTAATTATATTTTTTTTAGTGTAATCCATTAAATTTAGATATTGAAAATTAGTTACACCATTAATGGAGATGGTTAGTTGTAGGTACACATGGACGATTATTCCATTTTCAAAATTGATCGAATAAAAAGAAGGTAAATACTATATAAATTTTTTATATTGGTTATGTTTTAAAATGAATCATATTTATTAATTTAACATATCCTTCATTACTATCCATATCAAGTGTTAGTGAAAAATGAATCACATCGCTTCACGAGGTCAAATTCCACCATACAAATGAGAGATGGTATCGTATTCCCTATGGAATATAAATAATGAAGGTATATGTGATATTATAATCCAATAAGTTTTATTATATCATATATATAATATATAATCATTATATACATAATTATATCTTTCCTTAAGAATTGGTTATTGACAAATATTACATCAGCTCCTGTGGCGTAAGTCCAGTATATATATGACCAGTTGTATTGTTTCACATTTGAGGGAGGATCAGATTATTTTTGTTCATTTAATAAACATAAAAAATACAATTATATAAAATATTATAATTAAATTATATAATAATTGATTAAAAATATTTAATGGAGGAGTAAGGAGAAATAAAATAGAACGCTTGATTAAGGACATTACCTCTTCTTCAGAAAACTTATTTAGGATTACACAAAATGGTTGTCTATAATGATATTTTTACCAAACCCAGGATTACAATATGAGGTAAGTTAATAATTATGTGACATGTTAAGGTATTTTTGGAACCAATGGTTTTTGGAATTGGGAAATTGTGAGCATATGGTGTGGCCTTTTATAAGTGGGGGAGAATATAGAGATAGAATTTTTTAAAAGAAAAAAGTGTAACCATGTTTTTTCACATTCCAAATTTTTTAAATATTTTCAATTAAAGATCTATAGAGGGTATAAGGTCTAACTATATCCATTCAATGGGTTTTGGACAAGTTTCTAAGACACTTTACCCATTATCATCTTAGTTTAACAACTAGTAAACCTATTTTATCTTTAACCGCCATTATTATTTTTTACTTTTTCAAAATTAATTATGTTATGAAATTAATATAATATTATTATATAATAGAAACTGTACAAATTCAAAATTGAAAACCATTTTTTTAAAATTAAATTCACCAAATTGGAAGAATTTAATTTAAAATTAAACCTGTATATGTTTAAAAAAACCCATTTTCCTAAAATAAATGTTTCAAATGTTTAAAATTATTTTATATAAAAAGTAAAAATTTAATAAATTTAAATTGAATATTTCAGGTTAATTATAACATAAATTAACTAATATTTCTTTTAAAATATTTTTAAAGTAATATTTATCATTATAAAGTGATTAAATGACAATTTTGTTTTTAATACAAGTAGTATTTTTTACTATTCCTTGAAATATTAATAATTTATGAAAAATGAAAAAAATAACAATAAGATAATTTTGAAATGTTTATTCAAAGAATGGATTTAATTTTTTAAGATAAATATTTCTAATATTTTTAAAAATTAATTTTATTTTTGGTTCACAAAAAGACGTAATATCATTTTTATGTAAAATAGAGTTACCAAAACATATAGACTTTACAAAAAAATAAATACATTTTTTTAAATAAATTTTCCTAATTTAAATCTGTTATACATAATTTTTAAAATATATTTATTCATAACAATTATACCTTGTTTAATGGCTTGGTCATAACGAACATGTTATATGGTTATATAAATATTATATTTCAGTTCCTTAAAATCAGCGTTGGGTATAGTAAAAAAAATCAATGAAATTAAATTTATTCGAAAAATTTTTCATACAATATTGGAGTTTTTAATTAAACCCCCCTTAAAATGAATTTTACCTAAAATTAAATTACATTAGTAAATACGTCTATGAATAATTAATCTTGATTAAATCATTAGTTTCCCATATATATTCCATAAACATGTGGTTTTACCACAAAAAAAAATTACTAGGGGAGTGGTCTTGTTTTATAAAAATATTTCAATATGATCCAGAATATTTACCAAATTTTCCTCTTATGAAATTTCATTATCCATCAGTATGAACAATGAGTTAAATTCTTGTGAAGGGTCAAGTATATGGTTCCTCAAGAGATATAACAGAACATATCATAGACATTAGAAAGGTTTTTTGGATGTGCCAACTAATCAGATAACATCCTGAAGCGAACAAGAATTTTAGTGGGAAATATTTACCTAGGGATTAGTTTCTTATATTTCTAAATATCATTAACTTCATCCATGGAGATATTTTTTGAAACATCTTGTCACTAACTTCAAAATTGATATCACATAAATGATTATAAATATAACATTTCTATAGAATTTCTACCACCCTTTTGTAAAATTGAATGGATTCAAACTTCCCTACCAATTCTTCAAATATCTTAGATCCCAAAATATTTCATTCTCCATATTCATTCCAGGATGTTGGAAATCAACACTTATTTCTATATAAGACTTCATAAGGATCCATTTGAATACTTTTGGGAAAGATATTATAGTATGAAAACTCAATTAGTGTATGGTCTTGATCCCAAACACATTATAATCCCAAAGAACAAGGTCTAAACATATAATCAAGGGTTAAAATTATTTTTTGAGACTAAATTTATGTCTTAGTATGATACTTATGGATGAAACTATAACGTACCGGTTCCAGAATCCACCTAGAGGTGCCCCATACCCGGTTGGTCACATGGCCTCAAGCGTATTTCCTCGAATGCCAGAGGCTGCCAACTAGAAGCGAGGGCCTTGGGTGTGATAGTGGGGAAACTATGCCCTCATTGGAAGAGTACACAAAAAAAGAGAAAAACAATAAACAATAGCTATAGCAGTAAACAATCCACACACAAGTGAACAATGAAATACTAAATATGATAAAAAATAGGAGAACATATATATATGATGCATGATACTTATGTCAAGGAAAGCAAGCAAACAAGTCACAAAGCTGGAAATACAAACTGTACTAAAAATGGGTACAATAGAAAGATAAACAACTCCTCATCATTGCAAGCCTAAGCTTGGTCTCATTCTCTCAATCTCCTCAGCAAGTCAAGTACCTGAAGTCGAAGGGCACTTTCCCTTGTCTATACCTACAACAATATAGTTAGTTTGGGCCCAAAAGCATGACCTAATCAAGGTGTGAGACTAAATCCTAGTAGGCCACCACTTGAAGATCTATGCCTAATAGTCAATGAATATATGGCAGGTAAAAGTAAAAAAGAAGTAAACAGGAACATGCTGAACAATAAACAATCCACAGTTTCAATGTCAAGCAACAACTAACAAGCAGTAATGCACAACAGGTAACCCTCTGGGAATTACGAACAACCATCCCCTTTAGTCCAAACTAGAAAGTACCAACAACCGTATGGGTAGTGCACTCAGCATGACCCCTCTAGTTTGGTCATAAAGAATTATAAAGACTCTTTGAGGAAGCACATGTATTCAACTTACCTTATAGTCTAGGGTTGTCAGGAACTCTCTGAGTAAGCTCGTACAGTCAATTACCCTTATAGCCCCAAGGTCAAGGACTCTCTGAGGAATCACACTTGGTCAATTCCCCTTATAGCCAAGGTCATTCGTAGACTCTCTGAGGATTCTCACACAGTCAATCCCTTCTATAGCCTATGATAATTAGGTGATTCAAACAAACAAGATAGAGACTCTCTGAGGAAGATCACATAGTATATCCCCGTATAGTATAAATTAGTCAAGGAATCTATAAGGAATCTCTCATGGTATATCCCCTTATATCCCTAAGTAATCCTAGGCTCTCTGATGATGCTCACTCGGTTAATCCCCGTATAGCCTAAAGCTCAAAGACTCTCTGAGGAAGCTCACTCGGTTTATCCCCTTATAGTCTACTACACCCGGTTCTCACGACCCTGTATAGGATAACATAATAGAAATATAATATGGCCAAATTAGACTTACAGAACTACTTAGATAAATAGTTCTACAACATATCAAGCATGTCAGAAAACATTTCTCCATCCTACTACAACATGCATGGAAACAGACAAACCAGGCAAGGAAAAACAGGACCAAACAGTTATAAACAGAACACACGTATGCTGAACCACCAAAGAAAATAAGTTCATCCATATTCATATTCAAACATCCTCTATACAGGAATACTAGCATGGAAGGTAAACAATAGGGGTAAAATGGTAAACACACAATACCCCGTTCAAGGGTATTGGTGGAATTTGTACATAATATTCAAGGAATTTCAACAGAAAGGCACAAACCACCTTCCTTGACATTAGGAGATATATATACTTTAAACACGGGGCTTTAAACTCCATAGAACGTTGTAGATCTAAAAAAATGTACAAAAATTTCAACCCACGATAACTTGGAAAAGAGGAGGAATTGGAAAATGATACTCTGGAAGAAGGAAGAGATTACCACTGTGATTCCAATGAAATTGATGGAGTTCAAATCAGAGGTTGGATAGAGGATCAAGGCCTCATCAAATATCCACAGATGCTTGGCGCTCTCAGATGAACTAAACCTAAAAGGAGTGGTTTCGGTCCGTCAGACGCGACCCTGGTGCGTTTAATGAAAAAAACATAGTACACGGTGTGTACTTTTGAAGTACTTGAAGTGTACTCTCCCCTTCCATACTTCACTTTAGGCAGCCTCCACATCAACCATACATGTCCATGTGTGTGGCCATGATAAGGCCAGCACATGGCCTCCAGCAGCATCACAGTACACGACGTGTACTTTGAAAATTTCTAGATTTTCCTCTTTTTTCAAAAAACGACTAGAAAAGGAAAAACATACCTGAAATGAAAATTCGAGTTCTTAAAAACTTCCCCCCTTAAAGAAATTCATCTCCGAATTTCCCTAGCATGGCGTAGAAGAAGAAACCTCGAACAGCTCCAGCCACTGTGCTTGTACATCAGCCTCCCTCTCCCAAGTCTCGTCCTGTACCCGCCTATGCTACCATAGCAACTGTACTAGAGGAACAAACCGAACAAGGAGAAGCTTTGTACTGTGATCGAAAATCTGGATAGGATTCTCCTCAAACGACGCATCCACCTCGAGCTCAACCTCCTCGGGTTGTAAGACACAAGACGGATCTGAAAGGTAATGTCGGAGCTGAGAAATATGGAAGATGTCATGCATAGCCTAGTACCTATGAGGTAACTACAACTGATAGGCAACTAACCCAACTCTTTCAAAAACCTCAAATGACCCGACGTATCTCGGTGAAATGTTACCCTGTCTCCTAATAATCCTTTTCCCAACCTTGGTGCGACACACAGAAAAACCTAATCCCTGACCTCGAACTCTAGAGGTCATCTCTGCTGATCAGCATAAGACTTCTGACGAGACTGTGCAGTAGCCATCCTCTTCCGAATCAACTCTATCTGCTCTATGGTCTCCTGAATAAGACAAGGTCCCAATATAGCTACCTCTCTTGCCTCCAGCCAACATAAGGGTGATCATCATGGCCTACCATACAAAGCCTCATAAGGTGACATCTGAATAGTTTTCTGAAAACTATTGTTGTAGGAAAAATACACTAGAGGTATATGCTTCTCCCAAGAACCTCCAAAATCTAGAATGTAAGCTAGAAGCATATCCTCAAGCACCCGAATCGTACGCTCGGACTGGCCATCTTTCTGGGGATGGTATGCTGTACTCAAAAGTACCTTTGTTCCCAAAGTCTTCTGAATCCCCTTCTAGACCTGAGAAGTAAAACACACATCCCTGTCTGAAACAATTGACTGTGGAACTCCATGTAGACGCATAATCTCTCGGATGTACAACCATCCCAGCTCATCAACACGGAAGGTCTCCTTGATCAGCAAGAAGTGAGAAACCTTCATAAGCCTGTTGATGACAACCCAAAAAACATCATTCCCTCGAGGCAACCTTGGAGAACTGATCACGAAGTCCATCACGACATTGTTCCACTTCCACTCTGGAATGGGTAACTGCTACAAAAGACTTTCTGGTTGCTGATGCTCCACTTTCACATGATAACAAGTAGAACACCTCATGAAAAAACTAGCAACATATCTCTTCATACTTGGACACCAATACTGGTGGTGTAGATCGCAATACATCTTGGTGACGCCAGGATGAACTACCCAAACTGAGGAATGAAAATCCCACATAAGCTCCTCGCGTATGTCTACGGGCACCCATACGTGTCTTTGGAAACATAAGATCTCATCCTCGCCTGTTGTCCATCTAGGAAGAGGGTCCTCTCCTGACACACTGTCCCATAGGACTAAGCCTTCTGAGTCTAATAGCTGCCTCATTCACACCCGATCAAGAAGGGTAGAGTTAAAAGCTACAGAAGATAGAAACGTCTGCCCCTGTCTGTCGTGTACCTCCAAAAACATCTCATAGAACAGAGCCATAATCCTCCACTCACTGTTGGGCACTTGAAATTCATGTATCTGAGTTCTCCTTCTCAACTCATCAGCCACTAAGTTGCCTTTACCAGGTGTATAGGAAATCTCAAAGTCAAAGTATTGAAGATACTTGACCCACCTGTGTTGTCTTAGATTCAGATCACGCTGAGTGAAGATGTTCTTGAGACTTTTGTGGTCATTGAAAACCACAAAATGCTCTCCCCGAAGATAATGTCTCCAATAACGCAAGGCATGAACAACTGTAAACTCTAGATCATGCGCCGGGTAATTCCTCTCATGTGGCCTCAACTACCGAGACTCGTACGCAACGACTCCATCTCCCTACATAAGCACAACTCCCAGCCCGACACCTAAAGCATCACAGTAAATAGTATAACTCTTGCCTGAATCTGGGAAGATCAATATTAGAACTGAATTAAACCTTCCTTTCATCTCCTGAAAGGCTGACTCACAAGAATATGACCATAGGAACTGCTCACCCTTCTTAGTTAGATCTGTCAGTAGTGCTGCTATGTGTGAAAAGTCCTGTATGAAGTGTCTGTAGTATCCATCCAGCCCTAGACAACTCCACACCTCAAAGACATTCTTCAGATTCTCCCAAGAAACTAATTATATCACTTTCTTAGGGTCTACTGATACTCCTGTCTCTGAGATAATATGACCCAAGAAGTGAATCTGATCCATCCAAAAGTGGCACTTTGAGAGCTTAGCATATAACTGATGCTCTCTCAGTGTACACAGAACGATCTCAAGATGTGTGGAATGGTCTTTTCAAGTGTGAGAGTACACCAAGATATCATCCACAAAGACAACCGTGGAGGAATCCAAGTATGGATGGAAGACTCGGTTCATCAATGCCATGAAAACTAAAGGTGCATTTGTGAGACTGAACAACATAACCATATACTCGTATAGACCATACCTTCTCCTAAAAGCTGTGAGAGGTATATCATATGGTCTAACATGAAACTAATGGTAACCAGACCTCAAGTCGATCTTTGAGAACACCCAAGCTCCTTGAAGCTGATCAAAGAGATCATCAGTCCTCGGCAAGGGATATCGGTTCTTGACCATCAACTGGTCCAGCTTCTAATAATCCACACAAAGCCTGAGGGTGCCATCATCCTTATTTTCAAACAGGACAGGCAAACCCCAAGGAGAAGTACTGGGTCAGATGAAACCTCTGGCCTACAACTCCACCAACTGCTTCTTAAGCTCTTGCAACTCAGGTGTAGCCATCCTATAAGGAGGAATGGACACTAGTGCCGCTCCTAGAAAAATCTCAATAGAAAAGTCTAACTCACACTATGGAGGGAAACCTGAAAAGTCTTCTATAATGACATGCCTAAAACGATCCACCACTGGAGGAAAGTATAACTGTGAAGTCACTTGGTCATCCAGATATAGACTGGAAATCTGGGCTGGAACTCCTCTTAGCCCATGATGCTCGGGTCCTGCTCGACTCACCTGGACATCCCACTCACCCCAATGAAGAAAAGATCCATCCTATGGTGATATGAAACTCACCCTACGGTGATAGCAATCGACGACTTCCTGGAAGGGGACTAAACAGTCCATTTTGAGAATGACATCATAGCTTGTCATCTCTAGGATATAGAGGTCGCATATGAAGTGACACCCCAAAACCTCAAGAGGGAACTCTCTGCACTGATGTACACTAACCACTCTAGTCCCCAACGGTGTGTCTAGTGTCAATATATTAGCAAAAGAAAAGATGAAGAGACCAAGGCTTTCCACAACAGAAAAATCAATAAATCTATGGGAATCCCCTGTGTCGAAAAGAGAAAAAGATAAAATTGAGGATACTAAGATCGTACCTTGAATGGTGGAATGTCTGAGATCTTGCTCATGCTGGGTCTGCTCCATCACAAAAGTCTAACCTGCTCCACGGCCCTGTGACCCTGCCTGACCGCTCTGAGCTGATCCGCCCTACTGTCGTTGATAGACCATCGACTGACCACCCCGACCACGACCTCCACCTCGGTCTGAACATCCGGAATAACTCCAGTTCCCATACTAGTGAGCAACTAGTGGTGATGCTCCTAAATAAGGAGTCATAGGAGAACCTCTGTCTCTGGCTGTTGGAGGTAAAAACTGACAGAAACATTGGAGATGGTCCATCCTGCCGCAAGATCGTCACTCCATCGGGTCTCTCGGGCAACGTGGACTCATATTCACGCTCCTCCCGCACTGTTAGCACACCACATGGCTACTAGAAGGTGCATACCTCCTACTCTGATCTCCTCGAGAAAGCTCCATACGGCTCTTCATGGTATCAACAGGAGGAAGACTAACTCTGGATGTCGAACCACCCTGGATCACTACTCCAAAATCCATCAGATTGCACTCTGTGATTAGTTCCTGGTTGAAGATAGAGGATATCAAAATCAACCTGAAGATGTTCACCTAGGAATGGATCTCCTGCTTAAAACCGCCCTCAAACTTCCTAGCCAGGAACAACACATCACCTGCTGGGATAGGTGTGAAATGATGCAGCTCCGTGAAATGAGAGGAATACTCCATCACAGAAAGAGTACCCTACTCTAAGCTCATGAACTCCTGGGCTTGGTCGGCCCTCAAGGTCTTCTGGTAGACGTAATCATAGAAGATACACTTAAACTCCTCCCAAGCCATATTCTGGTGGCATCCCACCTGAGAGATGAAATCCCACCACCTCTTGGTAGAGTCTTGGAGCATGTAGGTCACGAGCTTCACCCTCCTTTATGGTGGCACCTTGAGATGCTCGAATATCGTTAGCGTGGCTTCGAGCCACAACTCTACAGCCTGAGGTCCTCCTTCCCCTGAGAAGGTGGGATGCTACTGATGCTTGAAAACCAGCGTCAAATCAGCCATCGACAGGGCATGAGGATACACTCCTTGGAAGGTCTGCATCATCCTCAGGAAACCCTCCCTAAACTGCGCATCGGTGCCTGCAACTAGTATAACCACTGGTGCAAAGGCCGACACAACATGAGGATCTACAGGATGTCCCTGATCAGCCATATCGGGCATCTAATCACTGCCCTACAACTAGTGGTCAACCGGAGGATGTCTCAGTGGAATGACTCTGCAAGCTCAAACACACACCTTAGACTCAAGATTATCAAAACTGAAAACTGGAAGGAAAATAAGGGAACAAAATAATGAAAGCCTTCAAGTTTTACAAAACATGACTACATAGCCTATACTTTTCCTACAAGGCATGTTCCCATAATTCATTCACATGGGCGTGTACTTCTGCCTAAACTGGTCGTGTAACACCCTAAATACACAACGTGTTGTCTGAACACACGACCTGTACTTGAATCCTCTTCCCTGACCGAGTCCTTCTACATAGTCTAGCCACACTCCTCTCTTAAGACAAAACTACATGGTGTGTTCAAGGTGGACACAGCGTGTACTTCAACAAGCTTCACTGGCCCGTGTTGTTAGCTACATGGCCTATGTACCCAGGTTTCACTACACGACTTGTTTCAGACGGACACAGTGTGTACACAGAAGTCCCAACAACCCGTGTTGTTAGCTACATGGTCGGATACCCGGTTGACACTACACAACGTGTTCCAGGAGGACATGATGTTTATGAGAAGAGGTAACACCGACCCATGTTGTTCGTGACACGACCGGGTACCCAGGTCATACTACACAGCGTGTAAAATTCAGACATGACGTGTATGTGAAAAGATAACATGACCCAGGTTGTTCGTGACACAGACGAGGTACCTATTTCAGACTACATGGTGTGCTAAACTAGTACATGGCATGTTCCTATAAGAATTTACCCATCCCATGCCTCTTCCTACATAGTCTTTGACACAGTTTAGAGACTACAAGACGTGTACATAAGTACACAACATGTACTTTTGAAAAATTGTTTTTCCCAAACAGAAGAACACATGGCGTGTAATCAAAACTACACATCGTGTATTCTGAGATTTTTTGGATAGTAAGCCTTAGAAACTACTATGGAGCCCAGAAAAACACTGAAACGAACATTGAAGGTGGCAAATTACGATCTGTGAGGGGCCATACTCCCCAAAAATAAAATTTTGCCATCTTATACAAGTTATAACAAGCCAAAAAAGAAATGATCCACCAAATTCAGATCCATGAGGGCCCATAACACCTCAAGAACCAAAGTGTGGCATCCATATAAGAAAATAACAATAAAAACAAATTCCCTATCAAACATCAGAGATTCTATCAAAGAATCTATCACAAAAGCATGCATAATATACACAACATCTATCACAACAACATGCAATTGCTAATGCATCATAGATGGAATGGAAAGAATGCATGGCATGTGATTTCTAACAAGTGCCTACATGATGCATGAGATGGAATACCATCATATCATTGGGTTGCGATGGAAATAGAACCACAATAACAACAACGGTAACAACACAAAGCATGTGAATCACCCAATGGTGAAATCAAATCAATTGTAAAATTGAAAACTAGTAAAATTTCAATAAACGAGGTAGTATGGCTTTTCCCTATACATGGGTTAGCTACTCCCAAGAACAACTTATTACCAAGTACCTATTCCATCCTATCCTTGGATATAGGATCCAAATAGTAAGTTAAGAGAAAAGAATACTCTCACACCACTTTGTAACATCCCGGTTCTGGAATCCACCCAGAGGCGCCCCATACCCGGTTAGTCACATGGCCTCAAGCGCATTTTCCCTGAACGCTAGAGGCTGCCGAATAGCAGTGAGGTCCTTAGGTGTGATAGCGGAGAAACTATTCCCTCATTGTTAGAGTACACAACAGAAGATAAAAACAATAAACTATAGCAGAAGCAGTAAAAAATCCATACACGAGTGAACTGAAGAATAATAAATATGATGAACAGCAAGAGCACATATATATATGATGCATGATACATATGTCAAGGAAAGTAGCCAAACAAGTCACAATGCTGGAGATACAAACAGTACTGAAAATAGGTACAATAGAAAGATAAACAACTCCTCATCATCACAAGCCTAAGCTTGGTCCCATGCTCTCCATCTCCTCAACAAGTCAAGTACCAGAAGTCGAAGGGCGCTTTACCTTGTCTATACCCACAACAATATAGTCTGTTTGGGCCCAAAAGCATGACCCAAACAGGGTGTGAGACTAAATCCGAATAGTCAACCACTCAAAGATCTGTGCCTAATAGTTAGTGAATATATGGCAGGTAAAAGTACAGAAAGCATAAAACATGAACATGATGAACAATAAACAATCCACAGTTCCAAAGTCAAGAAACATCTAACAAGCAACAAATCACAACAGGTAACCCTCTGGGAAGTACGCATAGCCATCACCTCTGATCCTACCTAGAAAGTACCAACAACCCTCTGGGCAGTGCACTCAGCCTAACCCCTCTAGTTTGGTTATACAAAATTATGAATACTCTCTGAGGAAACACACGTAGTCAACTCACCTTATAGTCTAGGGTAGTTAGGAAATCTCTAAGGAAACTCGCACAATCAATTCCCCTTATAGACCCAAGGTCAAGGACTCTCTAAGGAAGCACACTCGGTCAATTCCCCTTATAGACTAGGTTGTTCATAGAATCTTTGAGGAAGCTCCCCCAATCAATCCCTCTTATATCACATGGTAATCATGTGATTCAAACAATCAAAACAAAGAATCTCTGAGGAAGATCACACGGTCTATCCCCGTATAGTCTAAAGCAGTCAAGGAATCTTTGAGAAATCTCTCACGTTCTATCCCCTTATATCCCTAAGTAATCCTAGTATCTTTGAGGATTCTCACCCAGTCAATCCCCGTATATCCTAAATCTCAAATACTCTCTAAGGAAGCTCACTCGGTCTATCCCCTTATAGTCTATTACACCCGGTTCTCACAACCCTTTCTAGGATAACAACATAGCAATATAATATGGCCAAAGTATACTTACCGATCTACTTGGATAAATAGTTCTAAATCATATCAAGCATGTCAGAAAACATTTCTCCATCCTACTACAACAAGCATGGAAATAGACAAAGTAGCTAAGGAGAAACTGGACCAAATAGTTATAAACAGAACGTGCGTGGGTAGAACCTCCAAAGCATAGAAGTTCAACCATATTCGTATTCAAGCATTCTCTACACAGGCATACTAGCATGGAAGGTATACAATATAGGTAAAACAGTAAACACGCAATACCCCATTCAATGGTATTAGTGGAATTTGCGCATAATATTCAATGATGTTCAACTGAAAAGCACAAACCACCTTCTTTGATGTCAGGAGATTGATATACTTGAACCACAGGGCTTGAAACTCCTTAGAACATCATATATCTACAAAAACGTACAAAAAGTTCAACCAATAATAACTTTGACAAGAAGAGGAATTGGAAAACGATGCTCTGGATGAAGGAACAGCATACCGCTGCGATTCCAACGCAATCCACAACATTAAAATCAGAGTACGGACATAAGATCAAGGCCTCGTCGAAGATCTGCAGATGCATGGTGCTCTCAGATGAATGAAACCTATAAGGAGTGGTTTCTATCCTTCAGACGTGACCCCAGTGTGTTTAATTAAAAAAACAAAGTTCACGAAGTGTACTTTTGAAGTACACAGTGTGTACTCTCCCTTTCTATACTCCACTTTATGCAGCCTCCACATCACCCATACATGGCCGTGTGTGTGGCGATGACATGGCTAGCACACGGCCTCCATTGGCATCGCAGTACACGACGTTCACTTATAAAGTACATGGCGTGTACTTCGAAAATTTCCAGATTTTCCTCTTTTTCCCAAAAACGATCAGAAAAAGAAAAAACATACCTGAAAAGAAAGTCCGGGTTCTTATAGAAACTCATCTTTATATCAAGATATTATTAAAGACTTCACCAGATCTTCATGAAAAACAATGGATCCTACACAAAAGATAATTAAATACACTAATTCATTCAACCTTAACGCATCTTTATTTTATACCTTATAATGCTAATTCAAATATGAATTTACTATGATACTGATGAAATGTGATGATTTGGAATGTAAATAGAATACGATCCATATATCATTGTACCCTTTAGATGTTTTTGGTAGTTTGATGATAAAAATAATGGTGATGTTTTCCCATTTTCATTTTGGTATGGGTAATGGATGTAACATCCAGATAGGCTTTTTGTAGAGACCCAATCTTGACATACATGGAAATTACATTACTTTTATGGAATAACTAATACATAACAAAAACAAACACTAAAGTACCATAATAGTTTAGTGTCTTTGGAAACTCAGAATATAATATTCTAATCTTAGTGAAAGATCTTCAACATCTCTTATAAAGATCTTCCCTTTTTTTCTTACCTAAAACCTTTCTTTATAACCTAGGGAAAATAAAACATATAAAGGGTGAGCTCAAATGATCAGTAAGGGTAATCATGGAGAAAATAAAACAAACCATATACATTTGAACTTCAAAACATGAACATAAAGTTTACACATCAAAATCTTGAGTTGTGAAATAAATCTTGGTAGTACGTAAAGCATAGGTCATAAAAGAACATCAATCATGATAAAATAGAATGGGAACAAAACATTTAATTGTGGAAAACCATTAAGCACATGATATGATTTCTATAGTAGCCAAGGAATTGCTGCCAAGACCATCTTAGTGGACAAAGTCCCTTTCTGAATCGAGTTCACTCCTCATTCCAGTCCTATATCACTGAACTGGATTAACTTAACATTCCAACCATGTCTATCTCATGAGATATAAATCTTTACCCTATACATTATAGGGAGATATAGGTCCCATCTATCTCATAATTAAATCATTCTTACCTGTTCCGCAACATTAACATAAATCATTCATCATAACCCAAAGAATAAAAATGGGTTTCATAAACATCATCCCATCATAACATAATCCATATAAAACAAATGGATATCGTTTCATCATAAGAAAAGTGAAACCATGTAAATCATAGAGATATTATACTTGAAACATACACATATGAAATAATGTCATCTTATATGGAAAATGGTTTTGATAAAACACTTGAAAATAATTCTTGAGAAAAATATCCTTTCTTCTTAAAAATCATTTTCTTTTCACAAAATGCCACTGAATTTTAAAAGAAAAGGATTTTATTTAAAATAAACATGAAATATTGTAGAGTAAACTTCATGAAAATAAGGCGTTATGAAACTATAAAAATCTGTTTATGCCGTATAAGTTAAAAAAAACATTCTCCTCGTACTTTTAACAAAAAAGTCAAAAAGTACCACATATGGTAAACAAAAGAAAAATTCCTTCCATAACACAAAGTAAAAGTCAAAGAGGGGTAAAAGATAAATTAAACATACATGGAAGAATATTAAACACTTTATGAAAAACATTTTTTATAGACATGGATGAAAAATATAACCCTAGTAAATACTTATGAATAAACAATCTCATATAAGAACGAGATTGGAATAGTTATCCCTTACCACAGGTCCGATATGATTCGTACGTATCCCAACGTCATGTATAATGATTTAAATAATGTAGTTTACTTATTACAGAATCATATTAATTGTTATGATATCATATATGGTTCACTTATGACTTCATATTACCCGTTCTTTTGTAAATTCCATGTTAAAGCAGCGTTTTGGGTAAAATCGTTTTATTTATCCTACGTGTTTGGACTTGTTGTTATTGATATTATTATTACTTATATCATGATTTAATTACTTCAAGAATTTAAATAATGATTTATATATCATATATATTTAGTATATGTATATATATATAATATATAGATAAATGAAATGAAATACATCGTTCATGGAGACAGTAGGCTGTACGTACGCATGAACGCTGTTTTCCTTTCCTTATTGAATTGAATGGAAGTAAGTAGATGAAATATATATACATAAATCCATTAGATTTATCATGTAATATATTTCATTATTATTTGTTATATATACTTTATAATAATTCTTTAATGGTTAACATGGAGAATGAATCTCATCACGTCGTGGATACGGTAATCCGTACGTACGCACGAGCGATGATATCGTTCCCATAATTATTGAATTGAATTGGGGTGGATGATATAATATCTCATAATCAGTATTATGTTATAATAACTATATATAGTAATTCTTTACAACATTATACCCATCCAATTAAAGTGGTGGTGGAAAAACAGATAACACCACGACGTGGAGATGGTATTCCATACGTATGCACGCGCGGTGATTTCGTTTTTCGTAGGATGGATAGAAGGTGAAATGGGGTTGTTTCATATTTATAATAACATATCAGTATATTAGTGATACTTATGTTATTACATTATAATTAAAAAACTAAATAAGAAGATGTTGAAGAAGAAAGAAAACTTGAAAGAATCGGTAGAAGAGATTACCTCTTCTTCGACGCACCTCTTTTAAGATTCCTCTTAAGGCACTAGAGATGGTCTTTTGAGGAGAACAGAACCTCTATAATGTTTTTAGGGAAGTTTATAAGGGAAATAAGTAGGGGTTGTCCGAGCATGAAATTTCAAAATTGTGTAAATAGAAGAGGGAGGAGGTTCCCTTTTATAAGGGAGGAGAGGGGCCCCTTAGAAAAAACATAAAATATTATTTTATAATAAAGTCATATTCGTTTTATAATATCTCTAAATTGATTTATTTTGAAGCTAAAGTGGGTATGGGTTGAAATAATATCAACCAATAGGTTTTATACAAGTTTAGGTTACTATTTTAACCTTATCATTTAGATTTAACTCTAAGTTAAATAATTTATCTTTTACCGTGTCTTCTTGTTTTATTACACTATATGGTTAATAAAATTACTATAAAATCCAAAAAAACCACAATTGGTTCATTATTAATATATATAACCTTATCTAAGTAAGTTTTCCAAACATTATATTTTTAGGAAAATAATAACAAATAATAATATAATATTTGTTATAAAAACTATTTTATGTGAATTTTGGCACTATTTGGTAATTGATTTTTGTGAAAACTATAATAGCATGATTAGTTAGAAAAAAAGTAATTAAATCAATAATATCATGTCATATTAACCTATAAAATTATTTTAATTCATAAAAAGTCT
Source organism: Viscum album (assembly GCA_963277665.1). Taxonomy (NCBI): domain Eukaryota; kingdom Viridiplantae; phylum Streptophyta; class Magnoliopsida; order Santalales; family Viscaceae; genus Viscum; species Viscum album. The sequence continues at coordinate 512,064,299 of OY728140.1, forward strand.
CAAATTACATTTATTTGGGTATTTATAACATCAATTATGTTAATACTTCATTAATAAGGTAATTACTATGTCATCATGGTGTCATAAATAAATTAAATTATTTAATGTCTAAAAATTATAAATAAAATACCATTATGTATTAAATATTTTTATATTTCTAATGAATATTTATAGTCTAATTTACCTTATGTATAACCATATATTAAAAATGTTTTAGTTATTAAACTTTGATTTTAACTCTTTTAACTCTTCTTTAAATAAAATAATAATAAGTGTCCTAATCTAATACAAGTGGACCTAAAGGGTAATATTTTATTCCTAAGGTTGTTTTTTGTCGAATTACACTTATCCAATAGAATTAGGACATGTTTTAGGGTAATAATAATATCATTTTTACCCTTAATTACACTATTTACTTTTAATTGTGGTAAATAAAAGTAAAAAGTTACTATTCAACAAAATTTTTTTTTATCTTATTGAACCACATTTTACCCCTTGATATTAACTGTGTATCTAGGATTTTCAAAATTTTACTCATAGAAGTGGTAAAATTAAGTTTTATGTGCAATTGCAAATGCTCCAAGGAGGTGAGTAAAAGACGGTGAAAAGTTCAATAAAATTTTTATATATGTAAAATTATTATAAAATGACTCCAATGAATTAAATTGAACTTATATAATTATTATGTATCTATATTTACCTAAAATAAATTTAAATAAAATAAATGATTATTTAAATAAAAAGTTTGTTTTAACCAATAACTCAGTGTTTTCACTATTCATGAAAAATTGAAAGTTTTCAGAAAAATACCAAAATTTCACCATAGGATAATTTCGATTTTCTGAATCCAAAAATGACGTCCATTTTGAAAGATAAAATTTATAAAATTTCAAAAAGTGGGTATTACTATTCATAACGGTTAGTTTATATAATATTTTAATAACATATCATTGTTTAGTGAAACTCGATATTGCCTAAAACACACGCTATCGTGGAAGGTCGCGATTACGTGGAAGGAAAGCCAAGTCAGGGTTGCATGTAGTGCAAGATTACTTTGTTTTTGTGTATAATAAAATCCAACCATATTTCATTTATACATTGAATATATATATATATATACACTCAATGTTGCATAGAATAACTTCTATCAAACGATCTTGAAATTTTTGGTAACACGATCCAAGAATAGTGTTGCGTATACTGCAAGCTAATACGGTGTTGCGTATAGCATAAGATAATCTTGGTGTAGCATACAACACAAGACATCAAATAAATTAAAAAGAATAATTCTCATAAAATCTCAGGGTGTTACATTCTACCCCCCTTAAAATTAATTTTCCCTTGAAATTAATCGGGGTTATAAATTGTTTACTACTTAAAAGTTTCTTTCATAGAAACCCATATTGTAAAAAGGAATAATAAAAATTAATTTTAAAAAGGAAAGTTAAAATCATAACAGTCACCCAAAGTAACTCAGCACTGGGTTTCCACATAGGATAACATAGGTGAAAATATGGACATGGAAGAGAAATCTAACCATCAAGTTCTAATGGAGAGTGGTAGAGAACATGGCAATGAAAAATCTATCAATCACAAAGCCATAAATTAGTGATGATTTAAGGTACAATCTAATTCATCGGGTATGAGGGTACTAAGATAACATTTTTAGTTCTCAAGATCATTTCCCAAATGTTGAAGAATTATTGAATTACTTAATTGATTTTGGTACAATCTCACCATTGTTCGTGCCTTAAACAATTTCCACTTCATCTCTTAAATAAATAAAGTTGAATTTTTCATTTGTGATGTGTTAGCAGATTATGCGATAGAATGATAGGTCATTCCATCTGTTTCTATAAAAAAAGTATAGCACAATTTATTAAATATACATAAGTCCATCTATGCTGAGATTAATTGTATTTGGTTGCTAAAATAGACTTATACTTCATCTATCATAGTGATAAATGAAATAAAAATAGTTTCTACTAACCAGGGACTTCTTGTAGGCCAGTGGTAGGCGATAGAGGCCTATCACACTTCCGTTGTGGGTTCGATTCCTGCATCCATTTCCAACACGACGAGTTATCACTCGTCCTATGGGTTGTCCTTTTTCTAAAACCATACTATTATAATATTCCAGAAAAAATATCAAAAAACAAGTTCTATCCTTAAATAATACTATCTGATGTACAACATAATCCATTCCAATCTTTAGGCTTATCCAAAATACATCAGTCCAATCTCATAGTATAAAGAAAACAATTACTTGAAAGGTCACATAACAAGCACGTGAATACCATCATTTATCCCCCATATATCATAAGATATGTCCTGTTTGTCACATTCAAAACATGTGAATACCTTAATCATGTATTCTTTTGAAACTTGAATTACCTTAGTGAAAACATGAATGCTGTAAAAATTTAACTCTTTCCACATACCAAAATCCCTAAATTTCTATATACTCAAACCATGATATCACTTTGTCCTTATATCTGTCATGAGCTCATGAATACTATCAAACATTTCATTTTCTCCTTATCCCTTCATTATGCACATATCATCTGCTTTCCAAAAATATTTCAATCACTTTTCATGGTTACCAGTAGCATACAATTATTGAAAACCAATACATATATATTCTAGCATTCCACGATACTATAAATGAGATTCCATGATACTATTTTGAAATCCCATTACATAAACACTTAATCATTCCACAACATCATTTTCATACTCAACATCATAAATAGTGATCACATGTGAATTCCCTTTGTCCTTTTGCTTAAGAGGTTGCTCACTTAGATCATCATTAACCCTTGGATTAGGGAATTGATTAGCATAATTCCCCATTTCCTTGCACATGAAGCATTGAAGTGTTGGTGGAGCGTTCTCTGTAGTCTTTTCTCTATTCACATCATTAGAAACCTTTTTCCCATTACTTCGGAACTCAGTTGCTCGATGAACTTCTTTTCCACACTTAAAACATTTTCTAGTACCTTTTAGATAATCTCCACCATGATTTTTTCCACACTTTTAGCATAAAAAACATTCACCTTCTTTTCACCATTGTTCTGTGATTTTTCCTTGAACTCCATCTTTCATTTCTTGTCAAAACCATAAGATGGATATGTAACAGCAACTTACAATTCTACCTTGATAGAACAACACACAATTTCTTCATAGGTACTGAAGTCTCTTATATATAATGCCCTTAGAAGAGTTGGTTTTAAGTCACTGAAGAATCGATCAACTTTACTTTCAGATTGGATGATAAAGCCAGATGCATATCTTGCAAGCCTTTGTAAAATTCGCTTCGTATATACCAAAAGATTCATCATCCTTTTTCTTAAGCTCAAGGAACTCCTATTCCATATTTGTTCGAAGAATACGAGGGAAGTACTTATTGAAAAATAAGTTCTTTAACTCATCCCATTCCATGGATTCAATTTCATCTTGGGGCATTGTATTCTTAATTAGAGTCTACCACTGGTCTGCTTCACCATCTAACCAGTAAACAACCAAAATGACTTTTTCATGTTCTGAACATCGTTGTATTGAAAATATATTTTCAATGGTACTAATACATTGTTCAGAAACAAGTGGTTCAGAAGACCCACTGAAAGAAGATGGATGTTGCCTCATGAAGGACTCAATAGAATATTGTTTCTTTCTCACCTCATTTGGAAGTCCATAATGATTCATAGCCTGTGTATGTATAACAATAATATTTTTCTCTCCATATCCCATAACATTGGTTTGTTTATGAAGAAAATCATTTCACTATCTATTACATTGACCAACACAGTTCTTTCGGGTTCCAGCCATTGTCTAAAACCCAAAAAGAACAGTGTGAGAGGCAAAAATCATGCTAGGAAAACAACATAATAAAGGGGGATTACTTTCAATATATAACATCTTAGGTTTAATTCTAAGATCATTACCATAATTCTAGGACTATAACCTATACACAAACTTATCCTTAGGGACATCCCTAGATATACCTTAGAAATATCTCTAGGGATGTCACTAAATTTTTCGCATCCTAGTTTCCAAAGGTTAACTAAACCTTTCCTATGATACCAACTGTAGAGACCCAATCGTGACATACATGTACATTAAATTAATTTTTTGAAATACCTAATACATAACAAAAACAAACACGAAATTATCGTAATATTTTAGTGTATTTGGAAACTCATAATATAATCTTCTAATCTTGGTGAAAGATATTCAAAATCTCCCATAAAGATATTCCCTTTTTTTCTTACCTAAAACCTTTATTTATATCTTGGGGAAAAGAAAACATATAAAGGGTAAGATAAAATTCTCAGTAAGGGTAATCATGGAGAAAATAAAACAAACCATATACATTTAAACTTCAAAACATGAACATAATGTTTACACATCAAAATATTGTGTTGTGAAATAAATCTTGGAAGTACGTAAACCATAGGTCATAAAGGAACATAAATCATGATAAAATAGCATGGGAATAAAACATTTAATTGGGGAAAACTATTAAGCACATGATATTATTTCTATAGTAGCCAAGGCATTTTTTCCAAGACCATCTTAGTGGACAAAGTCCCTTTCTGAATCGAGTTCACTCCTCGTTCCAGTCCTGTATCACTCAACTAGATTAACTTACCATTCCAGCCATGTCTATCTCATGAGATATAAATCTTTACCCAACAAATTGGAGGGAGATATCGGCCCCAGCCAACTCATAATGAAATCATTCTTACTTGTTCCACAACATAAACATAAATCATTCATCATAACCCAAAGAATAAAAATGGGTTTCATAAACATCATCCCATCATAACATATTCCATATAAAACAAATGGATATCGTTTTATCATATGAAAAGTTAAACCATTTAAATCATAGAGATATTATACTTGAAACATACACATATGAAATAATTTCATCTTAGATGGAAAATGGTTTTGATAAAACACTTGACAAGAATTCTTGAGAAAATATCCTTTCTTCTTAAAAATAATATTATTTTCACAAAATGCCACGCAATTTTAAAAGAAAAGGATTTTATTGAAAATAACCATGAAATCTTGTAGAGTAAACTTCATTAAAATATGGTGCTAAGAAACCGTAAAAATCCGTTTATTTCTTATAAGTTAAAAAAACATTTTCCTCCTACTTTTAATGGAAAAGTCAAAAAGTACCACATATGGTAAACAAAAAAAATATTCCTTCCATAACACAAAGTAAAAGTCAAAGTGGGGTAAACATGACTTTAAAAATACATGGAAGAATATTAAACACTTTATGAAAAACATGTTTTATGGACATGGATGAAAAATATAACCCCATTAAATACTTACGAATAAACAATCTCGGATAAGAACGATATTAGAATAGTTATCCCTTACCTTAGGTCCGATATGCTTCGTACATATCCAAAACTCTTGTATAATGATTTAAATAATGTAATTTACTTATTAAATAATCATATTAATTGTTATGATATCATATATGGTTCACTTATGACTTTATATTATCCGTTCTTTTGTAAATTCCATGTTAAAGCAGCATTTTGGGTAAAATCGTTTTATTTAGCGTACGTGTTTGGACTTGTTGTTCTTGATATTATTATTAATTATACCATAATTTACTTACTTCCATAATTTAAATCATGATTTATATATCATATATATTCAGTATATGTATATAATAGATAGATAAATGAAATTAAATACACCGTTCATGGAGACATTAGGCCGTACGTACGCATGGACACTGTTTTCTTTTCATTATTGACTTGAATGGAAGTAAGTAGATGACATATATATATATATATAAATAAATCCAGTAGCTTTATAATTTTATATATTTCATTATTATTCATTATATATACTTTATAATAATTCTTGAATGGTTAACATGAATAATGAATCTCATCGCGTCGTGGAGACGGTAATCCGTACGTACGCACGAGCGATGATATCATTCCCATAATTATTGAATTGAATTGGGGTGGATGATATAATATATAAGAATCATTATGATTTTATAATAACTATATATAGTGATTATTTACCCCATTATACCCATCCAAGTAAGGTGGTGGTGGAAAAACATATTACACCACGACATGGAGACGGTATTCCGTACGTACGCACACGCGGTGATTTCATTTTCCGTAGGGTAGATAGAAGATGAAATGGGGTTGTTTCATATTTATAATAACATATAAGTATATTATTGATACTGATGTTATTAATTTATAATTAAACAACTAAAGAAGAAGAATTTGAAGAAGAAAGAAAACTTGAAAGAATCGGTAGAAGAGATTACCTCTTTCTTCGACGCACCTCTTTTATGCTTCCTCTTAAGGAAATAGAGTTAGTCTTTTGAGGATACCAGAACCTCTATAATGTTTCTAGGAAAGTTTTTAAGGGAAATTGGAAGGTTTTGGATGATATTGAAAGCTCAAAATTACGTAAAGTGAAGAGGGAGGAGGTGCCCTTTTATAAGGGAGGAGAGGGGCACCTTAGAAAAAACTTAAAATATTATTTTATAATAAAGTCATATTCGGTTTATAATAGATCCAAATTGATTTATTTAAATGATAAAGTGGGTATGGGTCTAAATAATCTCAACGAATAGGTTTTAGATAAGTTTAGATTACTATTTTAACCTTATCATTTATATTTAACTCTAAGTTAAATAATTTAACTTTTACCATGTCTTCTTGTTTTCTTACACTATATGGTTAATAAACTTACTATAACAAGCCAAAAGAACCCCAAGTGGTTAATTATTAATATATATAATCTTATATAAGTCATTTTGCCTAACCTTATATTTTTATTAATAGAATAACTATTAATAATATAATATGTGTTTTAAAAACTATTTTCTGTCAATTTTGACTCTATTTGGTAATTGATTTGTGTGAAAATCATAACAGCATTATTTGCTAAAAAAAATTAATTAAATAAATAATAACATGTCATATTAACCTATAAAAAAAGTTTAATTCATAAGAAGTCTAAAATTACATTTATTTGGGTATTTATAAAATCAATTATGTTAATATTTCATTAATAAGGTAATTACTGCATCATCATTGTGTCATAAATAAATTAAATTATTTAATGTCTAAAAATTATAAATAAAATAAAATTATGTAGGAAAGCTTTTTATATTTCTAATTAATATTTATAGTCGAATTTATCTTATGTATAACCCTATATTAAAAATTTTTTAGTTATTAAATTTTGATTTTAACTCTTTTAACTCTTCTTTAAATAAAATAATAATAAGCATCCTAATCTAATCCAAGTGAACCTAAATGGTAATATTGTATTCCTAAGATTGTTTTGGGTCGAATTAAACTTATCCAATATAATTAGGACATGTTTTAGGGTAATAATAATATCATTTTTACCCTTAATTACCCTATTTACTTTTAACCGTGGTAAATAAAAGTAAAACGTTACTATTCAACAAAAATTATTTTTATCTTATTGAACCAAATTTTACTCCTTGATATTAACCGTGTCTCCTGGATTTTAAAAATTCAACTCACAGAAGTGGTAAAATTAAGTTTTATGTTCAATTACAAATGCTCCTAGGAGGTGGGTAAAAGACGGTGAAAAGTTCAATAAAATTTTTATATATCTAAAATTATTATAAAATGACTCCAATGAATTACATTGAAATTATATAAGTATTATGTATCTATTTTTACCTAAAATAAATTTAAATAAAATAAATGATTATTTAAATAAAAACTCGTTTTTAACCAATAACTCAGTGTTTTCACTATTCCTCAAAAATTTAAAGTTTTCAGAAAAATACCAAAATTTCACCCTAGGATAATTTCGATATTCCAAATCCAAAAATGAAGTCCATTTTGAAAGATAAAATTTATAAAACTTCAAAAATTTGGTATTACTATTCATAATGGTTATTTTATATAATATTTTAATAACATATCGTTGTTTAGTGAAACTCGGTATTGCGTACAACACACGCTATCGTGGAAGGTCGCGATTGCGTGTAAAGCAAGCCAAGTCAAGGTTGCGTGTAGTGGAAGATTCCTTTGTTGTTGTGTATAATAGAATCCAACCATATTTCATTTATACATTGAATATATATATATATATATATACATTCAATGTTGCGTAGAATAGATTCTATCAAACGATCTTGAAATTTTGTGTAACAGAATCCAAGAATAGTGTTGCGTATACTGAAAGATAATATGGTGTTGCGTATAGCGCAAGATAATATTGTTGTAGCATACAACACAAGACATTAAATAAATTAAAAAGAATACTTCTCATAAAATCTCGGGGTGTTACACTTTTCTCCCACAATGTTAACATTATTAAATACCAAGAATCGATATGAAATCTCTATGATATATCTTTTCATGTCATCCCTTTAGATATTATCATTAAAATATCAATACATATTCATACTTACATGATTAATTGACAATGAAGAAACATGTACCTCCTCTAAAATCACCTTCTTCAAATCTTGTATATATAGAACACATACATAGTTTCTAAATCTTATTATTCCATCAAAATCAAGGCTAAACTAAGGAGAATTTTTAAACTTTTTCTCGAAGATATATATCTCCCATATACGTATATTTAATATCCACATGGATAGACGGTTGAGAATTAATTTTAGAAAGATAATAATTCTCCCCTTCTATCAGGATTCCCATATCCATCCTTTGAAAATATTGAAATATTTTATATTTTGGAATCCAAATCATGGATAAGATAGCATGATCCTTTTGAATCAAATAATTTTCCACCTATTTCTCTTTCCCTTTGTGGTAATGTATTGAGAAGTCATAATATTTAATCATCTCCACCATTCTCCTTTAGTGAATGTCAAAATCTCTCTATGTGAATATATGGATTAAAATTTTGTGATCAATATATATATATCAAACGTTTCCCATAAATATAATTCTTTATATCTTTAATTCTAAAATTATCACAGCTTACTCCAAATTGTGACTTGGGTAATTTTTATCATGGCCTAAAAATTTTATTGTGGCATAAACTATAACCATTTCATTTGGAATAACAATTCATCTCAACTAATTTTTTGATGTGTCACTAAATTTTACAAACCCTTCTCAACTATAGGGTAATATAACCATAGTTGTACTGACTAATATTCTCTTTAGTTCCTTGAAATTTTATTTGTATTCATTCATCCAAAGGAACATGGATCCCTTAAGATTTAAATGGTGATAGGGTTAGATTTTTGGGACAAATACTCAAAAAACCCATCAATAATATCCATCCAAACCAAGATAATTTAGATGTAAGTCACTATGTTTTCACAGGTCCAACATTCAAAATTATTCTTCTTTGATTAATCCACTAATATACCCTCTCTTGTTATTATATTAACAAAAAATGAATCCTTATGTAAAAAATTACAATTTTATAATTTTTCATAAAACATGTCATTCCTTGGGGTATTCAATATAATTCTCATGAGATCATCATTCTCATTCTTGATTTTCTAATAGATAAGAATGTATTCTATATTGATTACCATAAACTGACCAAGGTAATCTCAAAAGCCTATATTCACCAAATCCATGAATATAGTGGGGGAATAAATATGAAAAAAATGATGTCACTATATACTTCTAGATTCGATAAATTGTATGGAATTATTTCTTTGGTATATCCTTCTTATTGACCACCAATTGATTATATAATGTAATAAGTTCAATCATAAAAATATATTGAGCTCTATGCAGTTGATCATATGAGTCCTCAATGTAGGGTAGATAATACATTTTCATGATTTTTATGTTGTTCAACTCTTGATAATCAAACCAATGTCACAACGTTCAATAGTTTTTTAGATATAGAATGAGTCCAACTGATCATGAAAAATGTGACCGAATGAATCCCTTTTCAATATTCTCTTATAGTTTTCCCCTTAATTCTTGTATCTCAATCAGGACCATTCAAAATGGATAATTTTAAATATGTTTGGTACCAGGTATGAGTTCTATTGAAAATTATACATCATGATTTGATGGAATACTAGGAAAATAATCTAGAAAGATGTTAATAAAATCCTCCACAACAGGTTTATCATTTATATTTAGTTTCTCCCCATCTACTTGAGATAATTTCCCAATTTGAATGAGAATAAAAACCCATACAAGGATGTGATTTCCATAAGACAGTCATAATTAATATCACATGAATTAAAAAACTCATAGGGTGGTTTGGAATATCTAACAAGAATTCACCTCTTCAAAAATTTATGTGAGATATATTTATATAAATCCAAATCAGGCCTTAGATAATATAAAATTAAACCAAATGAAGAATTATATGATTTTCAGGAAGAAAATTCATAGAAACATCAATCGGATATGAATCATATACTTAAGATGTGATCATCATACCATTAGGGATTTTTACTGATAATTGTACATCCAGAAATAAGGGTGGATTTTTTATAACTTCATGAAATTATTCAAATATAAAATATTTGGTTGGTCCATAGTCAAATATGAAATTATATTCTTTATGTTAGATAGTAATTGTACCTTTCATCACATCGTTATCTCATCCATTATCATAAAATGTGGTTATATGTGATTTCCCCATTTCCCTCATCTTAAGTGGTTACTTCCATATATCATCATCATTATCCATCAGAATCTGGAACTCTTTAGAACAAATCATATACTACTTTCATTTAAAACATTGGAGTGTGGGTGGTGAATTCTATGGATCTTTCACCCATTTCAAATCATTAGTTAAAATTTTACAATAACATCAGCATTATAAAATTCAATACACATCCATACATTAATAAAAATTTTATCGGTACCCTTAATATAGTTTCCTCAATTTTTTAAAACACACATTGAGCATGAATGAAGGATCATTTTCTTCCCTTCATGGTTATTAGGGTTTCTTGTGAACTCATTATTTCGTTTCTTATCAAACCCATGTTATTTATGGATAATTATAATATCTATTTCCACATTGGGAGCACATCCAACAATTTCATCATAGATATTGATGTTCTTTATGGATTACTCCATTAAAATGTGTGGGTTTAATATACTAAACAATCAATCAACCATAATTTCTTGTTGGATGATAATTCCATAATATTACCATTAATGTCTTGTAAATGTTTCCTCTCAGATACCAATGTATTTATAATCATTTTACATTAGATCCATGGATTAGGTCCCCATTTCATTTGAAGAACGTGAGGGAAGTAATTATTGAAAAATATTTTATTAACCTCATCCCACTCCATAGAGTCATTTTTATACTTTTAAATCATATTTTTGATGAGAGTCCACCATTGATCTACTTTGACTTCTAAATGATAATCAAGAAAAATTAAATTTTCATGTTTTGAACACTAGAGAATGGAAAATATATTTTCATTGGTATTGATCCATTTCTCAAACAATTGTGGATTAATAGAACCACTAAATGATTATAGACCATGCCTCATGATGGAATCAACAAAATTTTCCCCCCATTGGATGTTTGAACGTTTAATATTATTCATAGCTTGAGAATGTTGTGTGAGTATTTAAACAAGATATTTTATTCTAGATACTATAGCATTCAGTTACACAAGAGGGAAATCATTTCATTTTCCATTTCATTCAGTATTAACATGATTCCGTCAAGTTACTACCATCAACTAAAACCAAAAACACAATGTGATAAATAAAAATCATATTGGGAAAAAAATCAGTTCTAGGATGTCTAAATCAAGACACTTTCTTTTAAAATCCTTACAACTAAGATTTTTCCTAGGTTTTTCATGTTCATAATCTACTCAAATACTTCACAATGGCTTATAATGAAAATTTTATTTAACCAAATCATATCCCTTGACACTGTCAAATCAGGTACACAGTATGGCTCATTGTCATGTACATGGTAATACTCATGCTAAACCCGACACACCTTTTTGAAGTAATTATCTGTAGGTACATATAATCTAAAGCAATGTCCACTTTTACTATCTATAATGGTATATAAATTATTTGGTAAACCACATAATACCTTCCTTATGAAAAAATAGGATGTTACCTTATACAGTGGATTATCCTATAGGTTCCCACTAAACCATTCTCATCCAAGTATCCATTGGTTTACGAAACCTATTATATGTACCAATAATAATATACAAGGTTTTCGTACATAAGAAATACTTAATTTTTTATAAATATTCATAAAATTTTACAAAAACATTCTAGGGGATTGTAATTGTATAATGTCATTGGGAATATGGAGACATACACAATTGATTTATAAGAGTTATACATCATATCCATCTTAGTTACTAATAAATTACAACAATATAAGGTATATAAAATTTTGTACTTATCATAATATCCTGAGTAAAATAAGTTTAATAATGGGTGTAATTATATTTTAGTAAGTTTAAAAAACGGAAATATTTAAACATAATGTAAGAATTAGGTTATGAGAACATTTGTATAACATATGAAAACCATACACTTCATATAAAAGATAAAAATATTGAGTCATGTAATTAATAATTGAAGTACATATGAATTGAATCATAAGTATATAAAAGAAAAATTATCCATGAGAGAACATCATTTAGATGATACATATAATTTTGGTGTACACATAAGCATAGAATATCATTTTTATGGTATTCATGGATCATTTACAAGGATAACACAATAGAAGGGGTTTACTCTAAAAACTATCGTAGTAGACCATGTTCACTCCCATGACCATCATACAAAAAAATGTACCTTACTAAATATGGTTCAGTCCAAATTACAGAAATTGTTATCAAATGAGATTTCAATCTTTACCCAATGAAATGGAGGGATATATAAGTCCCAAACATCATACAATAAAAACCATACATGTGTGTGTCACAAGATCATAAAAAATCATTATATGATCACCATTGAAAGAAAATTTTACTCATAAATATTTCATCAAAAAATAACCGATGGAAAAGAAACATTTTATATAATCATTTCATCAAATATTCAAGGCATAACCTATGGAAAAACAAGATTTTTCATAATAATTTTATCATGGTATAATCCATGGAAGAGATAAGGGTTCCATAAATATCAATTAATCATAAGAATTAAAAATATAAGGAATGAATAATAATGTCATACTTGAATCAAATCCCCTTTAAGGAATAATTAACATCAAAGGATTTCATCTTAGATGGAAAATGATTTTGAAATATCACATGGAACATTTATTAGGAAAAAGAACATTTTCACATTGAAAATAATTTATCTTAAAAATCGAAATTATTAAAACATTTTCAAGATAATTTTCCTTACAATTATCTGTTATAACTTATAATGTATTCTTTAAAACATTATGTGGGAATGGTTATGTGAAATTTTATTCATTTCATACACATTATAACAAATATTCATTTCACAACATCAGTAAAATCCATATTGCACTTTTTTTTTTGAAAATTACATCAAGATTCCTTTAAATTTGTTTTGTAAAATTTCAAATAGGTGTAAAAAAAGCCATTAAAAATTATTTTAGAGTAGAAAAAACCTTCAATAAATCTTTTTTTTGAAAACACTAATATGGAATATAAAGGGGCTTCCACCAAAAAGGCGAATAAAGAAGATTTTCTTTAAAAACACTATTTTCCAGCCTCTATTACATAAAGAGTGGAAAAAGATGGTGAAAAAGTTTATTATATTTAAATTAACATAGGAAAATAAAATTCACAATCTCATTGAGATATATATAAAAATATTTTATTATTAGAAGCATACAAACATCAATGTTGATAAATAACGAGATTTCATTATAAAATCCTGACAACTTTAGTGTCTTTTGAATTATAGGAACCATTAAATATAAACATAAAATTAAACCATAAATTTCATTAAATTACATATATTAATGATATAAAATTTCATAGGGTATTATATGCACCTCATAAATTATGATTGGTGCATAACATATCATATATCCCAAATATGGAAATTTGAGACACACATCCCTTACCTCGAGTCGTGACTTCATTCATAAACATTAGAAAACCATGCATAATAATTATAAGTTTATTGTAAATTTATTATAGAAAAATAATAATAAGTATAATACCATAAATTATTTATATATGACAGCTTATTCATCTTTTAACAATAATTGTTTGATAAATAATGTTTTAGGTAATAACTGCTCCATTTTTCATGTAAGTTTTGGTTTGGTATTTCATATCATTTTATATTGATAATGGTTCTATAATATTAAAAAATCTATCCATGATATAAATATAACATATATTCATTAATTAATTATTTATATTAATTTATTAATATTAGGTATAGAAAATGAGTTACACCGTTCTAGGAGACGGTAAGTTGTACGTACGCATGAATACTAGTTCCATTTTCTTGATGGATAAAAAATGGAATATAAATAATATATCACCTTTAGAGGCATAATATTATTTAATATATATCCATTACATTCATTAATTTTTTAATTTATTATATTCCATGTATAGAGTATGTTAAAAACAAATTACATCACTTCGTGAGGCGGTAGTCTTCCATAAAAACAAGAAACATTATAGTATTCCATTCGAATGGAATGTAAGAAGTTACATGTGATATTATAATTCCACAAGTATAATTATATCATAAGTATTTGATATAATAATTATATAAATCATTATATTTGGTATAAAGAATTTTTGAAAAAATATAAATAAAATCAGTTTATGAGGTGGTAGTTCTCCACACGCACGATCAATAGTTTAGTTTCGCATTTGAGGGTGGAGGAGATGGTTTCAGTTCATTTACATGACATAAAAATATCTGAATATATGAAATATATTGAGGGTATCATATAATAATATTTTAATATGATTTAAAGGAGGTTTCATGTGAAATGAAATAAAATACTCGATTAAGGTTGTAACTTCTTCTTCTTCTTCTATAGAAATATTCTATAGGCTTATAATAGAAACCACTCTATGATAGATTAATGATGAATAAAATGATTATATGATGAAGTTATTTAAGGAAGTATGTTATTTTGGATGGTAGTTTCTGAACCAATGTGTTTTGGAAGTGTGATGATGAGATGGGATGTGGTCACTTTTATAAGCGGGGAGAGGACACACAAGGAATGTTTCAAAAACTATAAGACTACACACATTTTTCACATTATAAAAGGATGAAACATGGTTCATTAAAGAACCTTATAGGATAAAAGATGCAAACATAGTGAGAATATGGGTTTTTAGAAATTTTATATATGTCAATTTACCCAATATATTTTTAGTTTAATCTCCTAGTAATCTCATTTTTACCGTATCCATGAAAACTAATTTTTTACAATATTCCCAATTACTTATGGTAAAAATTTTAGATTAAATATTTAGATAGTATTATATATAATTATTAAAAATACTAAATAAACGTTTTCAATTTTATTTCATAGAAGGGAAATAATTCAATTTAAGATTAATCCTAGAGACACGATGATAATGTGGGTTTCCAAAAGAGTAAATTTTGAAAGGATTAAAAAAAATTATATCAAAACTCAATATGATATTGGTTGAAATAACCTATATTAGTTTAATTATAATATAATTGAACTAATTTACTTTTAAACCCTATTTTAAAAAAATGTAACCTTACAAATTATTTAAATGAAAAGGATGTTTTGAATAAAAACCATTTTTTTCAGAATTCCTTGAAAAATTAAACTTGTCAGAAAAATATCTAAAATTCAATATAATATAATTTTTGAATTTTAATTCTTAAAATGAGTTAAATATTTTCAAATAAATTTTTTAAATGTTTAAAATATTACTTCTATTTTTTTCCCAAAAAGGAAAAAAATATTTTGGGTAAATAAATTTTTTGAAACGTGTAGACATTACCAAAAATTAAGCACTTTTTATCAATATGTTTTATTTTTTATATTTAAATTCTACATAATATTTATAATGAGGATAATATTATTTTTACCACATTTTTTAAAATATACATCATAATGGACATATTAAAGAGTATTATAAATAGTATTTTTCAGTTTGTTAGAACTCGATGTAGCGTGTAGTGAAGGCTATAAAAAAATTATATTTAATCAAAAAACAATTTCAACAAATATTTTGGTGTTATAATTAGAGTGGTTACAAAGCATGTCAAACATTAGGAATGGATTTTATGTTAAAGTCTCATTTTTATCAATAATGGTTATGCTTAAATTTCCAATGATAAAATCATATAATATTTCAATAACAAATCAAATGAATTTATCTACTCATCTTATTATTTATTAATAATAAATTTTTCTATTAATTTTTTCTATTTTTGTAATCAAGATAAAAATAGAATTATTTTATGTAAAACTGAATTTATTTCTATTTTTGACTAGAAACCATTATCCTTCCATATCTATTTTTTCTAAAAAAATCCAATAACTTATTTAATAATTTACAATGATTTTTAAAATTAATTTAAATACATGTTTTAATTTTTATAAAAATGTTTAAAATTAATCTTTAAATCTTTTCCAAAATAAGGTGTGTCTTACCAAAAATGTGAATTGAATATTTTTTTATCGATTACGACATGAATGAAATTTCAAATTTTTATGACCTCTCAATACATTGAAGATTCCATTAAAAATTTACATGGTTCATTTAAAATAAATTTGTTTCTATAATATTTTGGAAGTTTTTGTATTTTAAATAAATTATTTCTATATTAAAATGTTATATTCATCATAAATTGCTTCATTGATCTTTCAAACTAATTTTTCATCAATTATAACAACCACTAATGTTACTTATGATTCACCCTAGATATGATTCTATGATACTATATTTATTCTGTCTCTACATGGTTTATGGTAGAGAATTATATATTTAAAATGATTTATTTTCTATGGGGTATGTTATGATTAAATAATAAATGGTTACATGATTATGTGGAATATATAATAATGTATTATAATTATTATATGGGTTGGTCTATTATAGACCTCCTATGAATTTGGTAACTAATTATGTTTTATGATCTAATAAGGTTCTAGGGAGGTTATCCCAAAAAAAAGGTTACATAGAGGGTTTTTATATGCCCAAAATATGGCACATGGGTGTTTATCCCAATATTTTAATAGGTACAAATTTTGTTAGACCAATCCTAACATTAGATAAATTTATTTGTGGTTAGACATGATATAAGAATTCTGTTATTAAATTGATTCTAATATTTGTGAACCTTTTTTGTGATTTGAATTTTTTCCAATGTTATACATGCATGGTTAATGTTTTTTATTCCATTATGATTCATGTATTTTGATTTTTTAACACCCCAAGCTTCCACGGTACGTTTTCCTTCTAATAATGCAATGGTGTGCATTGTACGCAACATCGAGTTCTAACACACCACAACCAATCCAACTAGCCGTTATGAATAGTAATACCTAATTTTTGAAATTATCTAAATTATATCTCTCTAAATGGACTTCATTTTTGGATTCGGAATATCGAATTTATCCTAGGGTGAAATTTTGGAACTTTTCAGATAACACTTATATTTTGATGAATAGTTAAAATTACTAAATTTTAATTAAAAACAACTTTTTAAATCAAAATAATTGATAGTGATAAATTATATTATTGAGTGGATTTAAAGTATAATTAGAATATATTTTTACCATTTTATCCAATGTTGTTTATTAGAATTAATTTCACTTTGAAATTGGACATAAACAATTATCAATCTTTTGATATATATTTTTTCTTAAAAACATCCTAGCGAGAATTAATTATAAAATTAATTAATACAACTTATATGTTTAGAATTTTGTAAAATAGACATAATTTTTGAATTCGGAATATCAATTATATCTTAGGGTGAAATTTTGGCATTGCTCTGAAAAACATCAATTTTTGATGAATAGTGAAACTACTAAGTGGTAGTTAAAAAAAACTGATTTTTTCATAAAAATTAATTGTACTACTTCTGTGAATGTAATTTTGAAAGTCCGAGAGACACGCTTAATATAAAGAAGTAAAATGTGGTTCAATGAGATGAAAATAATTTTTGGTGAATAGTAACTTTTTACTTTTATTTACCACAGTTAAAAGTAAATAGGGTAATTAAGGGTAAAAATGATATTAATATTACCATAACACATGTCCTAATTCTATTGGACAAGTGTATCTCGACCAAAATCAACCTTAGGAATAAAATATTATCATTTAGGTCCACTTGGATTAGATTAGGACATTTATTATTATTTAATTCAAAGAAGAGTTAAAAGAGTTAAAATCAAAGTTTATTTACTAAAACATTTTTAATATAGGGTTATAAATAAGCTAAATTAGATTGTAAATATTATTTAGAAAGCTAATATGATTTCCTACATAATTATATTTTATTTACAATTTTTAGACATTAAATAATTTAGTATATTTATGACACAATGATGATGCAGTAATTACCTTAATAGTGAAAAATTAAAATAATTGATATTATAAATACACAAATAAATATAATTTAAGACTTTTAATGAATTACACTAATTTTCTAGGATAATATGACATATGTGGATTTCTTTAATTGACTTTTTTTGAATTAATCATTCTGTTAGGAGTTTCAAAAAAAATCAACTATTGAATAGTGTCAAAATTGACATAAAAAAGTTTTTAAAACGAATATTATATTATTAATTGATATTAAATTCCTAAAAATCTAAGGTTCGGCCAAGAGACTTATATAATTATTGGTATATTATTAATGGACCACTTGGGGAGTCGCTTGGATGTATATAGTAAGTTTATTAACTATATAATATAAAAATACAAAGGACATGGTAAATGTCAAACTAATTAACTAAGAGTTAAAACTAAAAGATAAGGATAATATAGTGACCCAAACCTGTCTAAATTATATTGGTTGAATGGTTTTAGACCTATAACCACCTTAAACTTTTAATAATCAACTTTGTAGCCATTAGAAAAAGAATATGAATTTATTATAAATTAATATTTTTAGCTTTTCCAATGGTGCCCCTCACCCCTGTTATAAAAGGGCACTCCACCTTCTCATTTATTCACACCTTAAAAGCCTTTTTGTTAGGCCAAACCCTGCCCAAATACTCTCTCAACTTCCCTCAATAGAACCTAGAGGCCTTAGTTTGATCAGAAAGCCAACCTAAGGAGCCCTTTTGATCAAATCAAAAGGAAGAACCCAAAGAAGAGGTAATGTTTTCACCACCCCTTTTCAAGTTCCTTTCTTCTTACACTTCTTCTTTATTTGTTATTACCATTATAAAATAATAACTCCAGTATATTATATATAATGTGATGTTATTATAAATTTGGTACAACCATATTCAGTATTCTATCCACCCTATGAATAACATGTCACCAGACGTGCGTACGTACGACTTACCGTCTCCACGTCGTGGTGTAATTATTATTCAATATATTATTATTTGGGTGGGTATAATAATGATTTGAAACTCATGAAAATAATAAATATAACATTATAATGATTCTGTATATATGATATAACATCCAATTATATATTATTTTAATAACAAAATAATGATTTTGTCGCTCGGGCGTACGTACGGACTACCGTCTCCACGAACGCGATGAGATTCATTCTCTATCATATCCATTCAAGTATAATTATCATTTTATGATTTAAAAATAATTTTTAAGGATATGATATAATTCTGGATATGAATAAGATACAACCTATCCATGACAAACATGTCTTACATAACAAAACATATAAAAGAAAACGAGTAAGTTAACACCTGAAATGATGATAATTCTAAGATATTATTAACAAATCAATGTTAAAAGATCATATATGATATCATATTAATGAATATGATTCAGGAATAATTTAATAACAATTATTTCAACATTATACAGGAGGTTAACCTACCTCCAACCAAGGAAAAGTACAAGGTAAGGGGTTTCTTATCTCACTTTTAATTCCGTGAGAATTCTGTTGTTCACCACTTATTTATTGCATGTGGTGTGTGTACTGCCCATGATTGTATTCATTATGTAATATAATATAATTTATGGATATTTACATCATCATTGTATTATCCTTCTTTCATGGGTGTATGTTTCGTAGTTACCAAATCGATAAGGGAATTTGAAATTTCCATTTCCATTTATTTGACGTTACACAAACTTCATTGATTATTTTACTCCGAGATTATGTGTGGAATCACTATTCATTTTCTTATGTCATAATTTCCACTCCCATTTTCTGTGGATATACTTTTGATACACATAATCACTCCATTGATAAATTCTCAAGTCATCGGTATGAACTTGATAAGAGTAATTTTTACTCAATCTCGATTTGTTGAGATAAACATCCAATTCATTGGTGTTGTTTTTACTAGAATATGTGTGAATGTCCTTTGATTGTTTTACACTTAATATACAATCATATTTATTTCATTTATATTTTTCACACATAATTATGTCATTGATTTATCCTTAACCTAAGTATACGTCCTTTATGATAGATTTCATCTCAATTTACATTCCATTGAGACTTCTTTGTTGTTATACACCAAATTACTTTTATGTGGTGTATATAATGTACCTTGACATAGTATATCATGAATCACTTTATTCTCATGATATTACAAAGTTTTTATTACCTCAATTATTTTTACTCAAGTGTCTCTCTCTTGGTTAGAAACTCTAACTAAAATACCATTTTTCAATGTTTTGAAGACCTATTCTTCTAAATCTTGCTCATCAATGTCCATGTTTTAAAAAAAATGGTTTTAAGGATTTATTTATATGGACATTAAAGTTTTAAAATTAAAACTCATTTTGAAAGTTTCAAAGTGGTATGGGACACTTTGATTCAAAAATCAATTTTTAAACGGCTTCTTGACAAATAGTGTGCCTTTTAAATGATTTCAAGAAAAAGGGGGATATTTCTCTCAAATAGTTTTGATGATTATTTTCTTCTATGTCAACATCCTTAATTATTCTTGATTGAGGTTAATGTGATACAATACAATCTTCCATATTCTATCGAATGAGTTATGTTTGACTGTGGATGTGTTATTTTTATACCATTCATGGTTTGTGGTTAAAGTATTGACATTTAATATGCTAGTTTTAATACGAATGTTTATGTTATGTTTAAACCTGTTTATATGAGGAATTCATTGGACTTAATAAGTGATGGGTGGAGCCCGCTATAGCTCCTCGATGCATCGGTAGGTCTCATGAGACAAACTAGTGTCTTGGCACAAGGCCGTGGCAAAATCTTATTTGTAGTCTTGGCACGAGGCCTTGGCTATGTGGTTATGATAGTCTGGAATTATGAATTCTGTCATTATGAAAGTGGTTATTGATATAGCATGTGATTGTTCAACTAGTAGAATATCCATGTGAATAAGTAAATTTCATTATTTCATTTTATCTTTTCCATACTACGCTGATGTTCAGGTTTAAAAGGCTTTTGTTTTAATTTTAAATTGTCTTAAGTGTTTATGCTTATCTATGAATGCTTCTGCTATAATGTTATCCTTACTGAGCATCTGAGCTCACCCCTTTCAATGTTTTATTTTTCCCAGGATTATGAAGAAGTAATTTATGAATGACCAGTAGGGATAGTATGAGGGGATATGAAGACATGATGTTTTTTATGATGTAATGCAAAACATTAATTTTGTATCTAGTGTTTCCGAGACTACTAAACTAATCGGTCTTTCGAGACTTGATCCTTTGTGATCATGCCAATGTTATGTAATAATGCACTGACTCTGGGTATCTAGGGTCGGGGCGTTACAGTTGGTATCAGAGGAAGTTTGTTACAAACCTTGGAAGCTAGATTTAGATAAACTCTGATTAGAGCACGTAGACCTAAGACGAACTTTGAGGATTAGTATAAAAGAACTTCCTAGAATTTTGTTATTGTAGAGATTTTGTGAGTTTTCCGAGCAATACATCCCTATCTGGATATGAGAAGGTAGAGGCGGCTCTGGCACAGATGTACCTAGGGGTAAAAACTGAAAACACTACTTTGAGCTAGACTCGAACGGGAACTGGTGGACGACAACAGGCCTTGTTGCACTCTTAGTTACGACACTCCTGGGGGATATGCTTAGGATAATTTACATTTTCTTTACAAACCGATTTGAAGTATTATATATATAAGATGAGAGTAAATGACCTTGGTTAATCCTAATGTGTTTCACATTGAGAATATGGTGAAATGTTAATCTCTAAATGATTTTATGAGTACTGTTACTCAAACAATGATTTCTGGGTTTAGTCAATGGCTGGATTCCAAGGAAGTCATAGTGACTTTGAGAATGATGTACAAGGTGAGAACGATGGTGGCAATGAGCAACAAAATGGAATGTTGATAGGCGTAAAAGATATCGTCTTTGTGCCAAATCAATTTTCCAAAAATATGATCAACAATATATATATTAACCAATTCCCAGAACCAAAAAAGAAGAGAAAGGTGATGAATGATAAGAGCTCCAGTAGTGGAGACCATGGAGAAAGGAATCCTCAATTTCCATTATGCAGGAAATGTGGAAGGAGACACCCAGGAAAGTGTCTCAATGGGACAAAGAAATGCTTTACATGCGAGAAGGAAGGACATAAAGTGAAGAATTGCCGAAGAAAAATGAAGGGTACTATGGAAGAAGATAAAAATGGTCCCAAGAGTCCATTTATAGTCATTTGCCGTAAATGTAGGGGACCTGGCCATTACCCGAGTGAATGACCTATTCTATAGGATATTTTCATGGTCAAAGAAGAAGCTATGTGGAAATAAATGGTTGTAGAAATGTTTAAAAAGTATTAGTTCTCCTTGTTGATGGGTTTACTTTGGAATAATTTTCTCTTGTATTTGTAACCTCGTAGTTTTCCATGTGAGAATGATATTTGAGGAAGAATTATCTCTTCTCTTGTGGATATAGTTATAAATAACCATTTGGTTTTATATGATCATTGGGTTTGAGGTAATTACAAATTATTATAATCTGGGATGAAAATGCAAGGTATGAGATAACATTTGTGGTTAAATTATGTTATGGAATTTATCTCATTTTGGTAATGTTATAAAATATAGTTTTTGAAAAAGGAAAACACGTAGACCGTGTGACAACCAGTCGCGTCGGACAAAGCTGTGGGAATCGAACCCACAACCAAGGTGCGATTGGGATTTATTTCCTACCACTGGACTACGTGAAGTCCCTGGTTAGTGTGACTATTATTTTTAGTTAAATGGTTTTATTGATCAATAATAAGTTGATTTGGGATCTCATGTCTTATCAAATGAATACCCTTAGTATAGGAAAATGATTTGGTGATTAAGTGATAAATGTTATTTTGGAAGTTGTTCTCTTTGGTGTGAACACTATATGCCCAAGGAAAATAGAATAGTATGAAATTTCATTTGAGGAGCAATGGTGGATTTTTATCTATGTTTTTATTGTGTATTTATAATGATTTGGTTTATTTATGGAAATGATTAGGTTAATTACTTTTAAGTATGTGACTTAAAGAGTAATTAATGTCATCTGGAGATACAATTTAACGTGGAAGACTACATTCTTAATAAGTTTTGGTTTTCAATATTAGTTTTGATTATATTGAAGGATTTTAAGGACAATTGATTATTGAATGGTATTTATTTAACTTTGGGGTATTGTTGGTTTAATTTTCGAAATTAAGATTAGTGTTTATTTCTGTCAAGGAGTATCCTTTTTTGGGATCATTAGATGTTGTACTAACCATTTTGGTTTTGATTAATCTCTAAAGATAATGTAAATATATAGTTTATCCTGCATGGATCATGTGATTCTATAGAAGTTTATTCTAGCTCTTCTAGTGTGACCAAGTCTTCTTGAATACTCATCGTTTAAAAAAAATAAGTTAGGGGTGTAAATTTATTAAATAATGAAACTCTACTTAAAATGTAAGTATATATCTTTATATTCTTAGTCAATATCATAAATGAATTCCTCATCCTTATGTAATGTAACTTAAAACAAAAAAATATTGTCCATTTACTTTCCTGTTAGGAGACTAATGGCCGTTTGTCCCAACACAAGTTTGTGGTTTTCTTATTGTTAACTTTCTCCTGATCATGATTTCTATCCCTCTCCATCAGAACTTGACACTTAGTTTATCATCCATATCCATGTTTTCCTATATGGAATCCGAGTATGGGTTATCTTGGTTGAACTTTATACCTCTCTTTCTTTCTTTTAAAGTGATAGTTTTATTGACTCTTTTTCCAATGTGGGACTTTCCATTATATTTCCAAGCACAATTTTATAAATTGCGAGGACGCAATCTATTGAACGAGGGTAGAATGTAACACCCCAAGCTTCCACGGTACGTTTTCCTTCGAATAATGCTATGGCGTGCATTGTACGCAGCATCGAGTTCTAACACACCACAACCAATCAAACTAGCCATTATGAATAGTAATAGCTACTTTTTGAAATTTTCTAAATTCTATCTCTCAAAATGGACTTCATTTTTCGATTCGGAATATCGAATTTATCCTAGGGTGAAATTTTGGAACTTTTTGGATAACACTTATATTTTGATAAATAGTGAAAATTAGTAAATTTTAATAAAAAACCTCTTTTTAAATCAAAATAATTTATAGTGATAAATTATATTATTGAGTGGTTTTAAAGTATAATTAGAATATATTTTTACCATTTTATCCAATGGTGTTCATTAGAATTAATTTCACTTTCAAATTGGACCTAAACAATTGTCAATCTTTTGATATATATTGTTTCTTAAAAACAAGCTAGCGAGAATTAATTATAAAATAAATTAATACAACTTATATGTTTTGAATTTTGTAAAATAGACATCATTTTTGAATTCAGAATATCAATTATAGCTTAGGGTGAAATTTTGGCATTGTTTTGAAGAACTTCAATTTTTGATGAATAGTGAAACTACTAAGTGGTAGTTAAAAAAAACTGAATTTTTCATAAAACTTAATTTTACCACTTCTGTGAATGGAATTTCGAAAATCCGAGAGACACGGTTAATATCAAGAAGTAAAATGTGGTTCAATGAGATGAAAATAATTTTTGGTGAATAGTAACTTTTTAATTTTATTTACCACTGTTAAAAGTAAATAGAGTAATTAAGGGTAAAAATGATATTAATATTACCCTAACACATGTCCTAATTCTATTGGACAAGTGTATCTCGACCAAAAGAAACCTTATGAATAAAATATTATCATTTAATAACACTTGGATTAGATTAAGACATTTATTATTATTTAATTCAAAGAAGAGTTAAAAGAGTTAAAATCAAAGTTTATTTACTAAAACATTTTTAATATAGGGTCATACATAAGCTAAATTCGATTGTAAATATTCCTTAGAAAGCTAATACTATTTCCTACATAATGATAATTTATTTATAATTTTTAAGCCTTAAATTATTTAATATATTTATGACACAATGATGATGCAGTAATTAGGATAATAGTGAAAAATTAAAATAATTGATAATATAAATACCCAAATAAATATAATTTAAGACTTTTAATGAATTAAACTAATTTTATAGGATAATATGACATATTTGGATTGATTCAATTGACTTTTTTGGAGTAATAATTCTGTTATGAGTTTCAAAAAAAAATCAACTATTGAATAGTGTCAAAATTGACAAAAAAGAGTTTTTAAAACGAATATTATATTATTAATTGATATTAAATTCCTAAAAATCTAAGGTTCGGCCAAGAGACTTATATCATTATAGGTATATCATTGCTGGACCACCTGGGGGGTCTCTTGGATGTATATAGTAAGTTTATTAACTATATAATATAAAAATCAAAAGTGACATGGTAAATGTCAAACTAATTAACTAAGAGTTAAAACTAAAAGATAAGGTTAATATATTGACCCAAACCTGTCTAAATTCTATTGGTTGAATGGTTTTAGACCAATAACCACCTTAAACTTTGAATAATAAAATTTTTAGCCATTAGAAACCGAATATGAATTTATTATAAATTAATATTTTTAGCATCTCCAAAGGTGCCCCTCACCCTTCTTATAAAAGGGCACTCCTCCTTCTCATTTCTTCACACCTTCAAAGACTTTTTGTTCGGCCAAAACCTACCCAAATACTCTCTCAACTTATGTCACTACAACCTAGAGGCCTTAGTTTGATCATAAAGCCAACCTAATGATCCCTTTTGATCAAATCAAAAGGAAGAACCCAAAGAAGAGGTAATGTTTTCACCACCCCTTTTCAAGTTCCTTTCTTCTTCCACTTATTCTTTATTTGTTATTACCATTCTAAAATAATAAGTCCAGTATCTTATATATACTATGATGTTATTATAAATATGGTACAACCATATTCATTATTCTATCCACCCTTTGAATAACATGTCACCATACGTGCGTACGTACGGCTTACCGTCTCCACATCGTGGTGTAATTGTTATTCAATATATTATTATTTGGGTGGGTATAATAATGATCTGTAACTCATGAAAATAATAAATATATCATTATAATGATTCTGTATATATGATATAACATCCAATTATATATTATTTTAATATCAAATGAATGATATTGTCGCTCGGGCGTACGTATGGACTACCGTGTCCACGAACGTGATGAGATTCATCCTCTATCATATCCATTCAAGTATAATTATCATTTTATGATTTAAAAATAATTTTTAAGGACTTGATATAATTCTTGATATGAATAAGATACAACCTATCCATGAAAAACATGGCTTACGTAACAAAACATATAAAATAAAACGAGTAAGTTAACACCTGAAATGATGATAATTCTAAGATATTATTAACAAAGAAATGTTAAAAGATCATATATGATATCATATTAATGTATATGATTCATGAATAATTAAATAACAATTATTTCAACATTATACAGGAGGTTAACCTATCCCCAACAAAGGAAAAGTACAAGGTAAGGGGTTTCTTATCTCACTTCTAATTCCGTGAGAATTCCATTGTTCACCACTTATTTATTGCATGTGGTGTGTGTACTGCCCAGGATTGTATTCATTGTGTAATATACTTTAATTTATGTATATTTACATCATCATTGTATTATCCTTCTTTCATGGGTGTATGTTTCGTAAGTTACCAAATCGATAAGGGAATTTGAAATTTCAATTTCCATTTATTCGGCTTTACGCAAACTTCATTGATTATTTTACTTCGAGATTGTGTGTGGAATCACTATTCATTTGCTTATGTCATAATTTCCACTCCCATTTTCTGTGGATATACTTTTGATACACATAATCACTCCATTGATAAATTCTCAAGTCATCAGTATGAACTTGATAAGAGTAATTTTTACTCAATCTCGTTTTGTTGAGATAAACATCCAATTCATTGGTGTTGTTTTTACTAGAATATGTGTGAATTCCCTTTGATTGTTTTACACTAAATATCTAATCATATTTAGTGAATTTATATTTGTCACACATAATTATGTCGTTGATTTATCCTTAACCTAAGTATACGTTCTTTATGAGAGATTTCATCTCACTTTACATTCCATTGAGACTTCTTTGTTGTTATACACCAAATCACTTTTATGTGGTGTATATAATGTACCTTGACATAGTATATCTTGAATCCATTTATTCTCATGATATTATAAAGTTTTTATTACCTCAATTATTTGTATTCAAGTGTCTCTCTTTTGGTTAGAAACTCTAACTAAAATACCATTTTTAAATGTTTTAAAGACCTATTATTCTAAATCTTGGTAATTAATGTCCTTGTTTTAAAAAAAATGGTTTTAAGGATTTATTTATATGGACATTAAAGTTTTAAAATTAAAACTCATTTTGAAAGTTTCAAAGTGGTATGGGACACTTTGATTCAAAAATCAATTTTTAAACGGCTTCTTGATGAATAGTGTGCCTTTTAAATGATTTCAAGAAAAAGGGGGATATTTCTCTCAAATAGTTTTGATGATTATTTTCATCTATGTCAACATCCTTAATTATTCTTTATTGAGGTTAATGTGATACAATAAAATCTTCTATATTGTATCGAATGAGTTATGTTTGACTGTGGATGTGCTATTTTTATACCATTCATGGTTTGTGGTTAAAGTATTGACATTTCGTATGCTAGTTTTAATATGAATGTTTATGTTATGTTTAAACCTGTTCATATGAGGAATGCATTGGACTTAATAAGTGACAGGTGGAGCCCGCTATATCTCCTCGATGCATTGGTATGTCTCATGAGACAAACTAGTGTCTTTGCACAAGGCCTTGGCAAAATCTTATTTGTAGTCTTGGCACGAGGCCTTGGCTATGTGGTTATGATAGTCTGGCATTATGCATTATGTCATTATGAAAGTGGTTATTGATAAAGCATGTGATTGTTAGACTAGTAGAATATCCATGTGAATTAGTAAATGGCATTATTTCATTTTATCTTTTCCATATTATGCTGAAGTTCAGGTTTAAAAGGCTTTTGTTTTAATTATAAATTGCCCTAAGTGTTTATGCTTATCTATGAAAGCTTCTCCTATAATGTTATCCTTACTGAGCATCTGAGCTCACCCCTTTCAATGTATTATTTTTTCCAGGATTATGAAGAAGTAATTTATGAATGACCAGCAGGGATAGTATGAGGGGATATGAAGAAATGATGTTTTTTTATGATGTAATGTAAAACATTATATTTTTATCTAGTGTTTCCAAGACTACTAAACTAATTGGTCTTTTGAGACTTGATCCTTTATGATCATGCCAATGTTATGTAATAATGCACTGACTCTGGGTATCTAGGGTCGGGGCGTTACAGTTGGTATCAGAAGAAGTTTAGTACAAACCTTGGAAGCTAGATTTAGATAAACTCTGATTAGAGCACGTATACCTAAGATGATCTTTGAGGATTAGTATAGAAGAACTTCCTAGAATTTTGGTATTGTAGAGATTTTGTGAGTTTTCCGAGCAATACATCCCTGTCTGGATATGAGAAGGTAGAGGCAGCTCTGGCACATATGTACCTAAGGGTAAAACCCGAAAACACCGCTTTGACCTAGACTCGAACGGGAACTGGTGCACGACAACAGGCCTTTCTGCACTCTTAGTTACGACACTCCCAGGGGATATGATTAGGATAATTTACATTTTCTTTACAAAACGATTTGAAGTATTATATATATAAGATGAGAGTAAATGGCCTTGGTTAATCCTAATGTGTTTCAAATTGAGAATATTGTGACATGTTAATCTCTAAATGATTTTATGACTACTATTACTCGCACAATTTTTTTTTAGTTTTAGTCAATGGCTGGATTCCAAGGAGGTCATAGTGACTTTGAGAATGATGTACAAGGTGAGAACGGTGGTGGAAATGAGCAAAAAAATGGAATGTTGATAGGCGTAAAATATATCTTCTTTGTGCCAAATCAATTTTCCAAAAATATGATCAACAATTTATATATTAACCAATTCCTGGACTCAAAAAAGAAGAGAAAGGTGATGAATGATAAGAGCTCCAGTAGTGGAGACCATGGAGAAAGGAATCCTCAATTTCCATTATTCAGAAAATGTGGAAGGAGACACCCAGTAAGGTGTCTCAATGGGACAAAGAAATGCTTTACATGCGGGAAGGAAGGACATAAAGTGAAGTATTACTGAAGAAAAATTAAGAGTACTATGGAAGAAGATAAAAATGGTCCGAAGAGTCCATTTACAGTCATTTGCTGTAAATGTAGGGGACCTGGCCATTACCTGAGTGAATGCCCTATTCTATAGGATATTTTCATGGTCAAAGAAGAAACTATGTGGAAATAAATGGTTGTAGAAATGTTTAAATAGTATTAGTGCTCATTGTTGATGGGTTTACTTTGGAATTATTTTCTCTTGTATTTGTAACCCCGTAGTTTGCCATGTGAGAATGATATTTGAGGAAGAATTATCTCTTCTCTTGTGGATATAGTTATAAATAATCATTTGGTTTTATATGATCGTTGGGTTTGAGGCAATTACAAATTATTATAATTTGGGATGAAAATGCATTGTATGAGATAACATTTGTGGTTAAATTATGTTATGGAATTTATCTCATTTTGGTAATGTTATAAAATATAGTTTTTAAAAAAGGAAAACACGTAGACCGTGTGACAACCCGTCGCGTCGGACAAAGCTGTGGGAATCGAACCCACAACCAAAGTGCGATTGGGATTTATTGCCTACCACTGGATTACGTGAAGTCCCTGGTTAGTGTGACTATTATTTTTAGTTAAATGATTTTATTGATCAATAATAATTTGATTTGGGATCTTATGTCTTATCAAATGAATACCCTTAGTATAGGAAAATGATTTGGTGATTAAGTGATAAATGTTATTTTGGAAGTTGTTCGCTTTGGTGTGAACACTATATGCCCAAGGAAAATAGAATAGTATGGTATTTCATTTGAGGAGTAATGGTGGATTTTTATCTATGTTTTTATTGTAGATTTATAATGATTTGGTTTATACATGGAAATGATTATGTTAATTACTTTTAAGTATGTGACTGTAAGAGTAATTAATGTTATTTGGAGATACAATTTGACGTGTAAGACTACATTCTTAATAAGTTTTGGTTTTCAATATTAGTTTTGATTATATTGAAGGATTTTAAGGACAATTGATTATTGAATGGTATTTATTTAACTTTGGGGTATTTTTGGTTTAATTTTGGAAATTAAGATTTATGTTTATTTCTCTCAAGGAATATCCTTTTGGGGGATCATTAGATGTTGTACTAACCATTTTGGTTTTGATTAATCTCTAAAGACAATGTAAATATATAGTTCATCCTGCATGGATCATGTGATTCTATAGAAGTTTATTCTAGCTCTTCCAGTGTGACCAAGTCTTCTTGAATACTCATCGTTTAAAAAAAATGAGTTAGGGGTTGAAATTTATTAAAGAATGAAACTCTACTTAAAATGTAAGTATATATCTTTATATTCTTAGTAAATATCATAAATGAATTCCTCATCCTTATATAATGTAACTTAAAACAAAAAAATGTTGTCTGTTTACTTTCCTACTAGGAGACTAATGGCCGTTTGTTCCAACACAAGTTTGTGGTTTTCTTATTGTTAACTTTCTCCTGATCATGATTTCTATCCCTCTCCATCAGAACTTGACACTTAGTTTATCATCCATATCCATGTTTTCCTAC
Organism: Viscum album; assembly: GCA_963277665.1. Taxonomy (NCBI): domain Eukaryota; kingdom Viridiplantae; phylum Streptophyta; class Magnoliopsida; order Santalales; family Viscaceae; genus Viscum; species Viscum album. The sequence goes on from OY728140.1 coordinate 512,095,587, forward strand.
ATGGAATCCGAGTATGGGTTATCTTGGTTGACCTTTATACCTCTCTTTCTTTCTTTTAAAGTGATAGTTTTATTGACTCTTTTTCCGATGTGGGACTTTCCATTATATTCCCAAGCACAATTTTAAAAACTGCGAGGACGTAATTTATTGAAGGAGGGGAGAATGTAACACCCCAAGCTTCCACGATACGTTTTCCTTCGAATAATTCAATGGCATTCATTGTACGCAACATCGAGTTCTAACACACCACAACCAATCAAACTGGCCATTATGAATAGTAATACCTACTTTTTGAAATTTTCTAAATTCTATCTCTCAAAATGGACTTCATTTTTGGATTTGGAATATCGAATTTATCTATGGTGAAATTTTGGAACATTTCGGATAACACTTATATTTTGATGAATAGTGAAAATTACTAAATTTTAATTAAAAAGAACTTTTTAAATCAAAATAATTTATTGTGATAAATTATATAATTGAGTGGTTTTAAAGTATAATTAGAATATATTTTTACCATTTTATCCAATGGTGTTCATTAGAATTAATTTCACTTTGAAATTGGACCGAAACAATTGTCAATCTTTTGATATAGATTGTTTCTTAAAAACACGCTAGTGAGAATTAATTATAAAATTAATTAATACAACTTATATGTTTATAATTTTGTAAAATAGACATCATTTTTGAATTTGGAATATCAATTATAGCTTAGGGTGAAATTTTGGCATTGTTCTGAAGAACATCAATTTTTGATGAATAGTGAAACTACTAAGTGGTAGTTAAAAAAATCTGAATTTTTCATAAAACATAATTTTATCTCTTCTGTGAATAAAACTTCAAAAATCCGAGAGACACAATTAATATAAATAAGTAAAATGTGGTTCAATGAGATGAAAATAATTTTTGGTGAATAGTAACTTTTTACTTTTATTTACCACGATTAAAAGTAAATAGGGTAATTAAGGGTAAAAATTATATTAATATTACCCTAACACATGTCCTAATTCTATTGGACAAGTTTATATCGACCAAAACCAACCTTATTAATAAAATATTATCATTTAAGTCCACTTGTATTAGATTAGGACATTTATTATTATTTAATTCAAAGAAGAGTTAAAAGAGTTAAAATGAAAGTTTATTTACTAAAACATTTTTAATATAAGGTTATACATAAGCTAAATTCGATTGAAAATATTAATTAGAAAGATAATAAGATTTAATACATAATGATATTTTATTTATAATTTTTAAACATTAAATAATTTAATATATTTATGACACAATGATGATGCAGTAATTACCATAATAGTGAAAAATTAAAATAATTGATATTATAAATACCCAAATAAATTAAATTTAATACTTTTAATGAATGACACTAATTTTCTAGGATAATATGACATATTTGGATTGACTTAATTGATTTTTTTCGAAGTAATCATTCTGTTATGAGTTTCAAAAAAAATCAACTATTGAATAATGTCAAAATTGACATAAAAGAGTTTTTAAAACGAATATTATATTATTAATTGATATTTAATTGCTAAAAATCTAAGGTTCGGAAAAGAGACTTATATAATTATAGGTATATCATTAATGGACCACTTTGGGGGTCTCTTGGATGTATATAGTATGTTTATTAACTATATAATATAAAAATACAAAGTGACACGGTAAATGTCAAACTATTTAACTAAGAGTTAAAACTAAACGATAAGGTTAATATAGTGACCCAAACCTGTCTAAATTATATTGGTTGAATGATTTTCGACCTATCCCCACCTTAAACATTGAATAATCGACTTTAGATCCATTAGAAACCGAATATGAATTTATTATAAATTAATATTTTTAGCTTTTCCAAAGGTGCCCCTCACCCCTCTTATAAAAGGGAACTCCTACTTCTCATTTCTTAACACCTTAAAAGACTTTTGGTTCGGCCAACCCCTGCCCAACTACTCTCTCAAATTCCCTCACTACAACGTAGAGGCCTTAGTTTGATCATAAAGCCAATCTAAGGAGCCCTTTTGATCAAATCAAAAGGAAGAACCCAAAGAAGAGGTAATGTTTTCACCACCCCTTTTCAAGTTCCTTTCTTTTTTCCACTTCTTCTTTCTTTGTTATTACCATTCTAAAATAATAACTCCTGTATATTATAATTAATGTGATGTAATTATAAATATGGTACAACCATATTCAGTATTCTATCCACCCTTTGAATAACATGTCACCATACGTGCGTACGTACGGCTTACCGTCTCCACGTCGTGGTTTAATTGTTATTCAATATATTATTATTTGGGTGGGTATAATAATGATGTGTAACACATGAAAATAATAAATATAACATTATAATGATTCTGTATATATGATATAACATCCAATTATATATTATTTTAATATCAAAAGAATGATATTGTCGCTCGGGCGTACGTACGGACTACCGTCACCACGAACGCGATGAGATTCATTCTCTATCGTATCCATTCAAGTATAATTATCATTTTATGATTTAAAAATAATTTTTAAGGACTTGATATAATTATGGATATGAATAAGATACAACCTATCCATGAAAAACATGGCTTACGTAACAAAACATATAAAAGAAAACGAGTAAGTTAACACCTGAAACGTCGATAATTCTATGATATTATTAACAAAGCAATGTTAAAAGATCATATATGATATCATATTAATGTATATGATTCATAAATAAATTAATAACAATTATTTCAAAATTATAAAGGAGGTTAACCAACCCCCAACAAAGGAAAAGTACAAGGTAAGGGGTTTGTTATCTCACTTTTAATTCCATGAGAATTCCATTGTTCACCACTTATTTTTTGCATGTGGTGTGTGTACTGCCCATGATTGTATTCATTGTGTAATATACTATAATTTATGGATATTTACATCATAATTGTATTATCCTTCTTTCATGGGTGTATGTTTCGTAAGTTACCAAATCGATAAGGGAATTTGAAATTTCAATTTCCATTTATTCGGCTTTACGCAAACATCATTGATTATTTTACTCTGAGACTATGTGTGGAATAACTATTCATTTTCTTATGTCATAATTTCCACTCCCCTTTTCTATGGATATACTTTTGATACACATAATCGCTCCATTGATAAATTCTCAAGTCATCGGTATGAACTTGATAAGAGTAATTTTTACTCAATCTCGATTTGTTGAGATAAACATCCAATTCAATGGTGTTGTTTTTACTAGAATATGTGTGAATGTAATTTTATTGTTTTACACTTAATATCCAATCATATTTAGTGCATTTATATTTTTCACACGTAATTATGTCGTTGATTTATCCTTAACCTAAGTATACGTCCTTTATGAGAGATTTCATCTCAATTTACATTCCATTGAGACTTCTTTGTTGTTATACACCAAATCACTTTTATGTGGTGTATATAATGTATCTTGACATAATATATCATTAATCCCTTTATTCTCATGATATTACAAAGTTTTTATTACCTCAATTATTTGTATTCAAGTGTCTCTCTTTTGGTTAGAAATTTTAACTAAAATACCATTTTTAAATGGTTTAAAGACCTATTCTTCTAAATCTTGCTCATTAATGTTCATGTTTAAAAAAAATGGTTTTAAGGATTTATTTATATGTACATTAAAGTTTTAAAATTAAAAGTCATTTTGAAAGTTTCAATGTGGTATGGGACACTTTGATTAAAAGATCAATTTTTAAACGGCTTCTTGAAAAATTGTGTGACTTTTAAATGATTTCAAGAAAAAGGGGGATATTTCTCTCAAATAGTTTTGATGATTATTTTAATCTATGTCAACATCCTTAATTATTCTTGATTGAGGTTAATGTGATACAATACAATCTTTCATATTGTATCGAATGAGTTATGTTTGACTGTGGATGTGCTATTTTTATACCATTCATGGTTTGTGGTTAAAGTATTGACATTTAGTATGCTAGTTTTTATATGAATGTTTATGTTATGTTTAAACCTGTTCATATGAGGAATTCATTGGACTTAATAAGTGACGGGTGGAGCCCGCTATAGCTCCTCGATGCATCGGTAGGTCTCATGAGACAAACTAGTGTCTTGGCACAAGGCCTTGGCAAAATCATATTTGTAGTCTTGGAATGAGGCCCTGGCTATGTGGTTACGATAGTATGGAATTATGCATTCCGTCATTATGAAAGTGGTTATTGATATAGCATGTGATTGTTCGACTAGTAGAATATCAATGTGAATAAGTAAATGGCATTATTTCATTTTATCTTTGCCATATTATGCTGAAGTTCAGGTTTAAAAGGCTTTTGTTTTAATTATAAATTACCTTAAGTGTTTATGCTTATTTATGAAAGCTTATGCTATAATGTTATCCTTACTGAGCATCTGAGCTCACCCCTTTCAATGTTTTATTTTCCCCAGGATTATGAAGAAGTAATTTATGAATGAACAGCAGGGATAGTATGAGGGGATATGAAGACATGATGGTTTCTTTATGATGTAATGTAAAACATTATTTTTGTATCTAGTGTTTCCAATACTACTAAACTAATCGGTCTTTCGAGACTTGATCCTTTGTGATCATGCCAATGTTATGTAATAATGCACCTACTCTAGGTATCTAGGGTCGGGGTGTTATAGATTTTCCTAGTATAATGTTATGACTCATGTTTGTGATATATGATTTCCTATGTTTGGTTTTCATTTATAAATTTCAAGTTATCATAGCCTTATTCTCATGTTATGGTTAAATAATTTTTCATATCTCCCTTTTTTACCCCATCAATGATTCTAATATCACTATTTATTATATTATATATTCTATAATATAAGAAGATATATTTTATGTATAATGTATCTAAGAAGGTTTACAGTTGGGAAGAACACAATGGGAGATCATATATAACATTTATGTACCAGTTTATTATGTATCCAAAATTATAAAGACACAAAACCATTAAATTTTTAGTTAGGATAATAATGTTATGTAATTAATATTTATCTAGTAAGAAATGATATTCATTTATGAAATGTTTTGGTATTTATAATAAAAGTGTTTACAAGGGTCTTCATATAGTATCTAATAATACATTTATCCATAAGATAGGGTTTCATAGACACTATAACTCTTGTAGCGTTAACATAGTCCCAATGTGGTCCATTTAATCTAAGCCACACATTATTGATCTATACTTGGCCATATTTTTATGACATTAATCCATAATACAATGGTATGTAATGGACCTTGTCATATTGTTCAATTTCATTAGACATTGTTACTTAGACAATATATCATAAAAAATATCATTAAATAACTAATAATTAAAGATTTTTTATACAACTAAATGAATTAAAGATCATTCTACCAAAGAGGAAAACCACATATAATATGTTAATAAACTATGCATGATAATATGGGGTAGTGTAAATGGATCTTACCATCTCAACAAAGAGTCAAATCATATCCATTTATAGTTCAAAAACATTATATATATACATCCATGTCTATTCATCCTCCATCAAACACTTTTAGGCCCTAAATCATTCCAAAAAAATACTAATTTATTTAATTATAAAAAGTTATAATTTTTCTATAAAATATATGAAAAATCAAAAAAAAAGGAAAAAAATTAAAATTTAATGAAAGACTCATTGGTTGTTACTCCCTGGATAGAAACATAACTAACCACCCATGGAAGGTATGAAACACTCATTTGAAGTCATCTAGGGAAAAATCCTATTATGTGAAAACCATTAAAAAACATTTAATATATATTTTTTGAAACTCATGTAGAAATCAATTGAGCAGAATACCTTAGATGCAACATTTTCCAAAATATTTTGAGCCAAACACAACAAAATCCAGAATATATGACATGAAAAAACCCTAAATCAATTCCATGATATGATGTTTGGTTTAATCTAAATAGAAAAAACATATAAAAGTCACAAAGATTCAAACCATTGATAAAACACTAATCAAAAACATGTGTTCATTATTGATGGAAATCCTATAAAAATTCCTATCAAAATCCCATCCATTGTCAAATGATTCCACCAATATTTGGTAGAATTACTATATAATTATAGAATCTGTATCAACCTAATGATAGATAGATGACCATAAATAACATGGAGATAGATAATTTAGATAGAATCGAGACATTATAGGAAAAACGTGTATAAATTTACATGAGAAATCAGGCACCAATAATGGTGAAATTATCTACTGCCACATAAGGAAATTGAATCCAAAATAGAAGAATAATAAAGTATCTTACTTAGAATTCCTTATGTATCTCACCTAGATCCAAAACACATTGAATTTAACTCATAGTTGATGGAGAGGAGAGAACTAATCGTTAGTTTTAAAAAATTGAATGTATGGGGGATACAATCCAAATATGGTTTATGGCTAAATGGACACATATTAACTTGATTAAAATGCTTCCCAACATACCCCAACTGGATAACTACTCATGGTCTACTAATGATCTGGTGATAAACCTGATTCCCAACTAGCCTATTCCTTACTTTTATACTTCTCCTAAGATTTGCGTCCCCCACCATGCTTCCATTATATTCTAAAAACACCTAATTAAGACGTTTCAACTTGAATAATCTCAATAAAACCACCAATTCCTTTGATAAATATTTAAACATATTAAATGTTCAAATTCCATGAAAAATTCATAACAAATAATAATATTGGTCATCAAAATGACCATAAAATGTTTATAAGATTTTACCCATTCTAATTTTCTGACATGGAATAAGGTATAAATATTTATTTATATTTGGATATAAAACAATTTTAGTAACTTAGAAAGTTCATGGAAGAGACCTTTTATTGAATAAATCTTACACCCCATCAACAAGGAAATTTTTAATGATTTCCCATGCCATAAAAAATGATGAGATTAAAAATACAACTGATCTGAGGGAATGATATGGGTTGAGTTTATAAAAAATATGTTTAATTTAAACCCCATTAGGTATGTTATAGATTATATCATCGCTAGTATCATTAATTATTTTGAAATAATATTGATGAAATGTTCCCCAAACTCCTCCTTTGGGTAAAAAACAAACTCACCACTACTTAGCCTTGAATATAAAGATTGAAAGTGGATAAAGGATATCTGAATGACTTCATTCACATAAGAAATAAATGATATATCATCAAGTTTCATATTAAAATTAGAAATAAACATCTATTATTTGATACTAATGTTTCCGAATGTAGTGTTATGGTCGCCCCCGCATCATAAAAGATATAAAGACTTATCCCTTGCAATCCTCTCTATCTTGAACTGGTATTTCACAAATATTTTTTTTATTTAGTGAGCTTCACAATGACACCATTATTTAAAAAATTATATAGGCTGGAATATGGTTTGTCTTTATATTTTTCAAGAGCCTCTAGGATGGAATGAACATTCTTCTTGTTGTTTTTATAGGAATAAACATCATCCTTGAGCCACCTAATATTGTTTTTCAAGGTGCACCAAGTATGGAATTGAATGGAATAAATTTATTTTTCATAATAATTGTTAAAAAAATTCATGATTATATATCCATAGGCTAGAAATGAGAATAATATAACAAGATGTATTCATAGTTTGAATTTTGATAAAAGATGAGAATATTTATAAAGAGCCCTCATCTTGTGAGTAACATATGTATTTAGAAAGAAAATTGTTCCTTATATATTATATACACATATATTTAAATGGATCAATACATACCAAAATCAATTCATATGATTATACTAGATGATGTTCTATATAAAGTATCTATCCTTTTTGAGATAATTACATACTTTAAAAACTCTAAAATTACATGTGAAATTAAATAAGATTCCCCCTTACATAGATTAATCTATAATGGAGTTAATGTCCCCCCAGATGAAACCTATAAGGTAACCAGGATCACAAGAAGAAAACATATACTATAGTTATTCCCTTTGAAATGGAACTCATTTTTCATAAACCATATATAGGTAAAGATAATTATATGATATTTGAATCATAACTATATGAAGTTGAGAAGTTGGATATAAAGGATCCACATGCAAATGGGCCTTATATGAATAAAAATATTCATGTTTATGGGGCTCCCATGTATGTAATTAAAACCATGGATCTTCGACACAAGATCCAATATTTTAAATGACTTGTTGTATAATTACCAAAAAAACACACACACACCACAGAATCTCAAATAAAAAAAGACCGATCATAGCCCCCCATGGGATAATCAACCTATCATGACCTTCTTGTTTATATTTATATAGCCTAAAAATACTTTCTAGCAAGACATGCATAGCCTGTAGCCCCACATTCATATGAGTTCATCAACTCTGTGTCGGAAGAATGTGCCTCCCTTTCATGAAGACATGTCTGACTTCATATCCTGCCACAGTATCAAAGCCGCCACCGGAGAAGATCACTGAAAAACCCATCAAATGGACCCACTCTATATCCCACTGATTTTAGCATAGTTTCCATCGGTGATCCCACTGGATCCACTAGAACCTCCCATCTCCAGACACCTAGAGAACATCCTCCATCGACCTCTCTTCATATGCCAATCTTTCTTCCACCGTTTAGACCCCAAAAGCCAATATAGATCATGCTGGATCTGAAACTTCCTCTATCTGTCACTGCCTACTGGACCTATCTCCAACACCTACCACTTAAAACCCAGTCACGACTAACATCACCTCCTCGATCTTTTTGTCTGCAGTGTATCTCCTAACCGCAATCACTACGCAGACCGTCCCACCCAAGCCAAAAACTATTCCCCAGTGAAACACCTCATTTGAGTTCAACACTGGAACTCTATGAATCCAAGGAATAAATGACTGAATGTGGTATTATTTTGGGTTAAACCACTGTTATGATGTAGTATATAAGGCACACGAACTAGTAGTCTGATTCCATGACTACAAAAAATCAAATTCATAGTCTTAATTTTTCATTGGATATTGATTATTGAATATAGTGATATTTTTATTTCATTAATCAAAGGAATCAATGCATTTTTAGAGAGAATAAAATTCCCCAATAATTAAATATATTAAACTATTTTATAGGGAGAACAAGAATTTTACTTTGGATCTAGTGCCCCTCCACTGGTGTCCCGCACCCGATTCGCCACATGACCCCAAGTGCATTTCCCCAAACGCCAGAGGCTGCTGACTAGAAGCAAGGGCCTTGGTAAGTTATTGAGGAAACTATGCCCTCATTTGGTAAGGTATACAAGGTAAGGAAAACAACAGTCAGAAGCGGAAGTAGTAACAACATACATATCTATAACCAAATAGTGGAAGAATAAATATATAGCAATGATGATAATGATGCAGCATGTACAAGTATCTAAGGAAAGCAAAAAACACAACAACATGCTGAAATACAAGTAAAAACAAAGTGCTAAAATAACAACAACTCATGCATCATCACAAGCCTAATCTTGGTCCCTTGTTCCCCAGCTCCAAGAAATCAAGTATCGGAAGTCGAAGGGCGCTTGCCCTTATCTATACCTACAATAACAAAGTCTGATTGGGCCCAAAAGCATGGCCCAAACAGGGTGTGAGATACAATCCCAGTAGGAAATCACCCAAAGATTTGTTCCTAACAGTCAATGAATACAAGGCAAGTAAAAGTGTGGGAAGCAGTAAACAGAAAAGCACACAGCAGCTACAATCCACAGTTCTAGCATATAAAGTACACAAGTGACAACCAACAACAAGTAGAAAACAGGTAACCCTCTGGGTAGCTCTCATAGCCTAACCCATATGGTTTAACCTACAAGTACTAGAAATCCTCTAGAAGGCACACACAGTCTCACTCCTCTGGTTCTGCTAAGAGCAGAATATCTGAGGAAGCAATCACTGTCAATACCCCCTATAGTCTCGTATCATGCTAAAGGATCTCTGGGGAAGCACTCAACGTCTCATTCCCCCTGCGGCCCGCCTCGAGGAACTACATACTCTTTGAGGAAGCTCTCATCGTCAATTCCCCCTATGGTCTCACATCATATTAAAGACACTTTGGAGAAGCCCTTACATCCATTCTCCCTATGGTCTACTACACTAGGTTCTCACAGTCCTGTGTGAAGATAATATGCTCAGCGCGTGTGTATCACCCATGTAAACCTCAAGAACTACTTGGCTATCATTCTAAGGCACAATAGCATAACAGTATAATAGTTCTACTATCCTACAATGAGGCATGGCAACTGGAAAAATGCCTGATAAGAAAAACATGCAAGGCAAAGCACATGAACACCATATAAGTTACCCAAATTTACAAGCAATTACCTATACTTAAGCAATCAAGCAAAGCAGGCAAATAACAGGGCAAAACAGGAAACACACAATACCCCGTTTAAGGGTATTGGTGGAATTTGCACATAAATACTCAAAAAATTTCTATAGAAACGCACAAACCACCTACCTCGATCCTAGGAGATCGATATACGTGAACAATGATGAAATATTATCCTTAGAACGTCATAGATCTGAGAAAACATCCAAAACACATAAACCATGATATCTTGAGAATGAAGAGGAATTGGAAAACAAGGCTCAAGAAGAAGGAATAACTCACCGCTGCGATTCCAACACAATTGACCATGCTCGAATCGAATAACGGATGGAGAGGTGGGATCTCGTCGAAGATTCATAGATCCTCGGCGCTCTCGAATGAACGGAACCTAGAAGAAGATGTTTCTGTGCATCAGGCGCGACCCCAGTCCGTTTATGAAAAAAAAGTACACGATATGTACATTTAGAGTACACAGTGTGTACTAGGTCTTTCCGTACTCCGCCAAAATCGTCCTCCACATCACCCATACACACCATGTGTGTGTCCCAGACATGGCCAATACATGGATTCAAGCGGAAAATGAGTACACGACGTGTACTCAGAAAGTACTTGGCGTGTACTTCAAAAATTTCTAGAAAATTTATTTTTCTCAAAATCTCTAGAAAAAGGAAAGGTGTACCTGAAACGAATATCTGAGTTCTTACAAACTTCCCCCATAAAGAAATTCGTCCTCGAATATCGCTAGCGAGGCGTAGAAGAAGAAACCCCGAAGAGCTCCGGCCATTGCGATCGTACATCGGCCTACCTCTCCCAGGTCTCATCCTGTACTTTCCCATGCTACCATAGCACCCGTACAAGAGGGACAAACCTCCCACAGAGAACCTTTGTACTATGATCGAAAATCCGGATGGGATGCTCCTCAAACGATGCATCTGCTTCGATCTCAACCTCCTCAGGCTGAAAGACATGAGATGGGTCTGAAAAGTAACGTCGGAGCTGGAAGACGTGGAAGACTTCATTCATGGCCTGATACCTCTGGGGTAACTGCAGCCTATAGGCAACCAGCCCAACTCTCTCCAACACCTCAAACGGCCCGACGTACCACGATGAAAGCTTACCCTGTCTCCGAATCCTCTTGTGTCCCAACCTCGGTGCGACATGTAGGAAAACCTGATCCCTGACCTCAAACTCCAGAGGTCACCTCTGCTGATCAGCATAAGACTTCTACCGAGACTGTGCTGTAGACATCCTCTTCCGAATCAACTCTATATGTTTTGAGGTCTCCTGAACAAGACGAGGTCCCAACAAAGCTGCCTCTACTGCCTCCAGCTAGCATAAGGGTGATCAATATGGCCTACCATACAAAGCCTCGTAAGGTGCTATCTGAATAGTCGCCTGAAAATTGTTGTTGTAGGAGAACTCCACAAGAGGGATATGCTTCTCCCAAGAACCGCCAAATTCTAGAATGTAAGATTGGAGCATATCCTCAAGCACCTGGATCGTACGCTCAGACTGACCATCTGTCTGTGGATGGTATGTTGTACTCAAAAGTACCTGTGTACCCAAGGCCTTCTAAAGTCCCTACCAGAACCGAGAGGTAAAGCACACATCTCTGTCTGAAACAATGGAGTGTGGAACTCCATGCAGACGTACAATCTCTCTGAAGTAAAGTCATCCCAGATCATCGACACTAAAGGTATCCTTGATCGGCAAGAAGTGAGAAACCTTCGTGAGCCCGTCGATGACAACCCAAACAGTATCGTTCTCCCAAGGCGACCTCAGCAACCTGGTCATGAAGTCCATCGCAACATCGTTCCACTTCCTCTCCGTAATGGGTAACTGCTGTAAAAGGCCTGCTGGTCGCTGATGCTCCACCTTCACCTGCTGACAAGTAGAGCATCTCATGAAAAAACCAGAAACATCTTTCTTCATACCTGGCCACCAGTACTAGCGATGAAGATCTCGATACATCTTGGTGACACCAGGATGAACTGCCCAAACTGAGGAATGAAAATCCCGCATCAGCTCCTCGCGTATGCATGCTGGAACCCATACACGTCCCTAGAAACACAAGATCTCATCCTCACCCACTGTCCATCCAGGAAAGTGTCCTCTCCTGACACACTTTCCCGCAAGACTAAGCCTTCTGAGTCTGATAGCTGCCTCATCCGTACCCAATCAAATATTGTAGAGGTAACAGCTATAGAAGATAGAACGTTCTGTCCCTGTCTGTCATGCACCTCCAGATGTATTTCAGGGAACAGAGCCATCAGCTGCCACTCATTACTGGCCTCCTGAACTTCCTAAACCTGAGTTCTCTTGCTCAACACATCTGCCACTGCGTTGCCCTTTCCCGGCGTATAGTCAAGCTCGAAATCAAAAGACTGGAGATATTATACCCATCTGCACTGCCTCCGATTCAGATCACGTTGAGTGAAGATATATTTGAGGCTCTTGTGGTCGGTGAAGACCACAATGTTTTCTCCCAGAAGATAGAGTCTCCAACAGTGTAAGGGATGAACAACAGCTGCCAACTCCAGATCGTGCGTAGGGTAGTTCCTCTCATGTGGCCTCAACTGCTGAGACCCGTATGCAACGAATCACTGTCATTGCATAAGAACAGTGCCTAGTCTGATACCTTTAGCATCACAATAGACAGTATAGATCTTGCCTGGCTCTGGCAAGACTAGTATCAGTGCCGAAGTGAACCTTCCTTTCAGCTCCTGAAAGGCTGACTCACAAGAATATAACCATAAGAACTTCATCCCCTTCTTGGTCAGACCTGTCAAAGGTGATTATAGGTGTGAAAAGTCCGGAATGAATTGTCTGTTGTATCCAGCCAGCCCTAGGAAACTCTGTACCTCAAAAACGTTCTTCAGCTGTTCCTAGGAAACTACAGCTCTCACTTTCTCTGGGTCTACAGATAGTCCTTCCTATGAGATGATATGACCCAGGAAGTGAATCTGATCCATCCAAAAGTGGAACTTTGGGAGTTTATCATAAAGCCGATGCTCTCTCACTATATTCAAAACGATCTCAAGATGGGTAGCATGGTCGTGTTGAGTGTGAGAGTACACTAAGATATCATCCACGAAAACCACGATGAAGGAATCCATGTAAGGATGGAACACTCGGTTCATCAGTGCCATGAAAACTGCATGCACATTCGTGAGACCGAACGACATGACTGTATGCTTGTATAGAACATACCTACTCTAAAAAGATATCAGAGGTATATCTGATGGTCTAACACGCAACTGATGATAACCAGACCTCAAGTCGATCTTTAAGAACACCCGGTCTCCTCAAAGCCTATAAAAGAGGTCATCGATCCTCAACAAGGGATATCTGTTCTTGACCGTCAACTGGTTCAACTTCCGATAATCCACACAGAGCCTAAGGTTACCGTTTTCCTTCTTCGCAAACAGGACAGGTGAACCCCAAGGAGAAGTACTGGGTTGTATGAAACCCTTTCCCTGCAACTCCTCCAACTGCTTCTTGAGCTCCTGCAACTCAGGTGTAGCCATCCTATAAGGGGGAATGGACACTAGTGATGTTCCTGGCATGAGCTCATTCGAGAAGACTACCTCACGCTCTGGTGGCAAACCCGAAAAGTCCTCTAGAAAGACATCCCTGAAACGATCCACCACTAGATGAAAGTCCAACTGCGAAGTCCCCTGATCATCTAGATAAAGACTAGCAATCTGTGTTGTCACCCTTCCTAGCCCATGATGCTCGAGTCCTTCTCGACTCACCTGAACATCCCATTCACCTCTATGCAGAAAATATTCACCCTCTAGTGAAATGAAACTCACCCTGCGGTGATAACAGTCGACGACTGCCTGGAAGGGAACCAACCAGTCCATCCTAAGAATGACATCATAGCCTATCATCTTTAGGACATAGAGATCCCATAAGAAATGATACCCTGCAACCTCGAGAGGGCACTCTATACATTGACGCACACTCAATTTCCTCATCCCCAAAGGTGTGTCTAGTGTCAATGAGTTGGCAGAAGAAAAGATGCAGAGCCCAAGCCTCTCCATGACATCAATAGATATAATGCTATGCGTAGCACCAGTATCGAAAAGAGCTGAAGATAAAACTGAGGCTACCAAAATCGTACCCCGAACTGTAGAAGGTCCGGAGTCCTGCTCCTAATAGGTCTACTCCACGGTGAAAGACTGGCCTGCACCGTGGCCCTGCGCCCATGGATGACCACTCTGAGCTGATCCACCTTGCTGGTGCTGAGGGACTGGTGGCTGACCACCACGGCCTCAACCTCCACCTCAGCCCGAACGGCCGGAAGAACTCCAGTTCCCCGACAGGTGAGAAACTGGTGGTGCTGCTCCTAAATGAGGAGTCATGGAAGAACCCCAGTCACCAGCTACTGGTGAAAAAAACTGGAAGAAATGCTGAAGGTGACCCATCATGCCTCAAGATCGGCACTCCACAGGGTCTCTCAGGCACTGAGGCCTCGTGTGCCCTGCCCGGCCACACTGGTTTCATATCACCTAGTTTCCTGATGATGCATCTCGCTTCCTCAGATCACCACGCGTAGACTCCCTATGGTTATTCTTACTGTCATTTGGAGGAAAACTAGCTCTGGAAGCAGAACCGCCCTGGATCAAAACTCCAGAGTCTCTCAGATTTCGCTCTGAAATTATTTCCTAGTTGATGATGGAAGTGATGGAAGTCAACTGGAAGAGATTCACCTTCGAGCGGATATCCCGCCTGAGACCATCCTCAAACTTCCTTTCCAAGAACACCCCACTCCCATCCCGGAGGGGTGTGAAATGCTATAGCTCAGTGAAACGAGATGAATACTCCATGACAGAAAGAGTACCCTGCTCTAAGATCATGAACTCCTAGGCTTGGTCTGCCCTCAGGGTCTCCGGGTAGAAGTAGTCATAGAACACGCACTGGAACTCCTCCCAAGACATAACCTGCTGATGAGCCGCCTGTGAGATCCCATCCCACCACCTATTGGCGGTGTCTCAGAGCATGTAGGTAGTGAGCTTGACCTGCCTCTCTGGAGGTGTCTCAAGATGCTCGAAGATAGTCATCATGGCTTCCAGCCATGACTCTACAGCCTGAGGTCCTCCTTCCCCCGAGAACATGGGAGGATGCTGCTACTGAAAAACCCGCATCAAGTCTGCCATAGTCGAGGCAAGAGGCAGTGCTCCCTGAAAGGTTTGCATCATCCTCATAAAACCTTCCCTAAATTGTGCATCAGTGACGACAACTAGTATGGCAGCCGGTGCCAAAACTGGCCCGACTGGAGGATCGGAAGGAAGTCCCTGATCAGCCATATCTGGCATCTGATCACTACCTGACGACAGACGTACAACTGGAGGACGTCTTAGAGGCATAGCTCTAAAAGATTAAAGGCACACCTTAGATCAGAATTAACAAAGACATAGAACACAAGAGTACAAAATGGGAATAGGGGAAGGAAAACACACAAGTTTAAAAAACACGACTACACGGTTTGTATAAAAACTACACGACGTGTCTTCTTAATCCACTAACATGGGCGTGTACCCCTACCCTAAAGGTCGTGTAACGCCTCAAACTACACGACATGTTTACTCCACACACTGCGTGTACTTGAAAACTATTACCTTTCCCGAGTCCCTTTACATGGCTAACCCACACGGTCAGACTTAACCTGAGGCCACACGGTGTGTTCGGAGCCAACACAGCGTGTACTAGACAAGGCTTCAACAGCCTGTGTTTGTTAAATACACGACCATCTACACAGATGAACGTTACACGGCATGTTCCGAACAAACACGGCGTTTATAGGTGAAGGTGACACCGTCCCGTGTTGTTCATGACACGGCCAGGTACCTGAACAAAACTACACGGCATGTTCTGAAAACAACACGGCGTGTCTAAGATAAGGTAATGCCGACTCGTGTTATTCGTGACACGGCTGGGTACCTAGACAGTACTACATTACATGTTCCTTTACAACACGGCGTGTTCTACTTGAGCTTCCCTGACCCATGTTGTTAGTGACACGACCGAGTACACGGCTCCGAACTACACGGCGTGTTCCTAAAGTTACTTCCACAACAGCATGTGCCTTCTCACACGGTCAATGACATGGTCTAAAAACTACACGGCGTGTAGTCAAAAGTACATGCCATGTATTCTGGGTTTTTCTAGGAAGTAGCTTAGAAACAGCACTGAAGCCCAGAAAACACAGAAAGTAAGTCAAAGAGGTGCCAAATTCGGATTCGTGAGGGCACATACTCCCCACGAATCAAAACTTGGTGTTCATTTAAGCAAGGTAGAATATAAAAAATCCTCTTACAAGGCAGTAGAGATTCTATCAAGCATCTATCACAATAAAATGCATAATCTACACAGGGTCTATCACAACAACATGCAATCACTAATTCACCCTAGATGACATGACAAGAATGCATGGAATGTGATTTATAACAAGTGTCTATATGATGCATGAGATGGCATACCCTCATCCCATCAGGTTGCGACATAAATAGAACTGTGATAGAAAAACAACAAAATCATAGGACATTTGAATCACTCTAGGTGTAATCATATCAACCGTAGATCTCAAAACCAGAAAACTGCAATAAACGAGGTAGTATGGCTTTTCCCTATACACGAGTGAGCTACTCCCGAGCACAACTTAATACCAAGTACCAAATCCATCCTATCCCTGGATAAAAGCCCCAAATAGTAATTCAAGAGAAAATAAACTCCTCTGATACCACTTTGTAACGACCTGAATCCAGAGCCCCTCCACTGGTGCCCCGCACCCGGTTCACCACATGAACTCAAGTGCATTTCCCCAAACGACATAGGCTGCCAACTAGCAGTGAGGGCCTTGGTAAGTTATTGGGAAAATTATGCCCTCATTTGGTAAGGTATACAAGGTAAGGAAGACAACAGTAAAAAGTGGAAGCAGTAACAACATACATATCTCTAACCAAACAACGGAAGAATAAATATATAGAAATGATGATAATGATGAAGTGGGTACAAGTATCTAAGAAAAGCAGTAAACACAAAAACATGCTGAAATACAAGTAAAAACAAAGTGCTAAAATAACATAAACTCCTACAGCATCGCAAGCCTAAGCTTGGTCCCTTGCTCCCCAGCTCCAAGAAATCAAGTACTGGAAGTCGAAGGGCACTTGCCATTATCTATACATGCAACAACAAAGTATGCTTGGGCCCAAAAGCATGGACCAAATAGGGTGTGAGATACAACCCCAATAGGCAATCACCCAATGATCTGTGCCTAATAGTCAATGAATATAAGGCAAGTAAAAGTGCGGTAAGCAGTAAACAGAAAAGCACATAACAGCTACAATGGACAGTTCTAGAATATAAAGTACACAAGTAACAACCAACAACAAATATAAAATAGGTAACCCTCTGGGTAGCTCTCACATCCTAACCCCTATGGTTCAACCTACAAGTACTAGCAACCCCTTAGGAGGTACACACAGTATCACCCCTCTGGTTCAGCTAAGAGTATACTTTCTGGGGAAGCACTCACCGTCAATTCCCCCTATAGTCTTGTATCATGCTAAAGGCTCTCTGGGGAAGCACTCAACATCTCATTCCCCCTGTGGCCCGCCTCGAGGAACTACATACTCTCTGAGGAAGCAATCATCATCAATTCCCCCTGTGGTCTTGCATCGTATTAAAGACACTATGGAGAAGCCCTTACATCCATTCTCCCTATGGTTTACTACACTAGGTTCTCATAGTCCTGTGTGAAAATAACATGCTTAGTGCGCATGTATCGCCCAAGTAAACCTCAAGAACTACTTGTCTATCATTCTAAGGCACAGTAGAATAACAATATAATAGTTCCACTATCCTAAAACTAGGCATGGCAACTGAAAAAATTCATGATAAGCAAAACATGCAAGACAAATAACATGAACACCGTATAAGTTACCCAAATTCACAAGAAATTACCTATACTTAAGCAATTAAGCAAAGCAGGCCAATAACAAGGCAAAACAGGAAACACGAAATACCATATTTAAGGGTATTGGTGGAATTTTCACATAAATACTCAAATAATTTCTAAAAAAAGGCACAAACCACCTACCTCGATCCTAGAAGATCTATATACATGAAAAATGATGACATATTCTCCTTATAATGTCGTAGATCTAAGAAAACATCCGAAACACATAAACCACGATATCTTGAGAAGGAGGAGGAATTAGAAAACAAGGTTCATGCAGAAGGAAGAACTCACCGCTGCGATTCCAATGCAATTGATCGTGCTCGAATCAGAGAACGGACGGAGAGGCAGGAGATCATCAAAGATTCGCGGATCCTCGACGCTCTCTGATGAATGGAACCTAGAAGAAGACGTTCCTGTGCATCAGGTGCGACCCCGGTCCGTTTAGTGAAAAAAAGAAAGTACACGGTGTGTACATTTAGAGTACACAGCGTGTACTAGGTCTTTCTGTACTCCTCCAAAATCGGGCTCCACGTCACCCCTACACACCGTGTGTGTGGCCCAGACATGGCCAGTACATAGCTTCAAGTAGAAAAAGAGTACACTCCATGTACTCAGAAAGTACATGGCGTGTACTTCAAAAATTTCCAGAAACTTTATTTTTCTCAAAAACTCCAGAAAAAGGAAAGGCATACCTGAAACAAAGATCCAGGTTCTTACATTTCATTAATCATAGGAAAAATGAATTTTTAAAGAGAATAAAATGACCCAATAATTGAATATATTTAACTATTTTATAGGGAGACCAAGAATTTTACCTTGGATCCAATGCCCTCTAACAGTAGAGGGGAAGCTAAATATTTTCTAGAAAGATCATGATATCTCAATCTAGTGGTAATGTTTTCTATAGAACTAAATCATGGGATTTATTTAAATGAATAAACCTATAAGTTTTCACCACATGTAAATAATCACCAATTCAAAGATTATTCATGAAGATGTTTGGATGGAAAACCTCTTCAATGGAAACTACATTTTATAGGGAAAACTAAGGACTCAAAAGTGCCTCTATTGATGAACATTAATTATTAGATAACTTTAGGAATCATATAATATATTAAACCATCTTGGGAGAGAAATCTTCATGGGAAGAAGAGACTGTTAGTGACAACTTGTCTTATAATACCAGATCAGAGAGTGGGACCTATTAATGGAGCATTAAATGGGGAAAACATGGTTCTAATATTAAATTTCCATCATCCTTCTCAAACATAGCAACACCCATTCTCCAAGAGAGTGTGGGTGAATCCATCATCATAGGGGACCATAAATATCACACAGAGACAAGAATTTAGGAAGATGTATGTGACCAAAAGAGGATCCTAAACATGTAAGAAATCAACTCATCCTAATACCTATGGAAGACCAAATGAGAAAATAGATATATGGAGTGGGATAATAGCCAGGGGAGGGGTAAATATTGATTAATTTTAGAGTATTCAATGGGAAGGGTAGAATGGAAAATATTTAATCCAACCCAATAAACCATTAATCCTGGAATATGATTTTTTTGGAGAAAACCATCTGTTCTTTGTTGTTACACACCAAACCAAAAACCATTTTGGAGGATTACACCAAACTCTTCTTGAATGGTAAGAATTCAGCTAAAAATGTTCTAAGAGAATATATTTAGAAGATCATTATCCACACATATATAGGATAACATCATTTTTTCATCTGAATCCTTAATAAATCTATATAATAGAACCATATAATAAAATCACCCAGGCCCTTGAGGATCATTGGGTTGTGGATGAAAAGAACATGGAAAAATACCTAAAAAAATATTTTTTAATCACCTGAATAATAAGTGATTTAAAATAAAAATAGATCCATTAGGGTAGTACGTACACCATGTCAAATAAGTATTTATGATAATTTTGAAATATGACTAAAGGAATGTAAATTGATACAAGGTATATATACCCTAGATTCCTACTTGGAAATATGAAATCTGACCTCCAATATATAAATCATAGAATCTTTAACTGTTCTTTTTCTATGTTGGTGTAATAGTTTTGATTATCATTCCATAATTATGATTTCACCATCTACATAATATTCATGTTACTAGAACATATGTTTCATAATAAATTATGTTGTTTTAGTTTATTTCTTATGTGCATCATGTGCAATTATGTAAGATGGAATACATAATGTGAATGTTTTTGTAAATTTTAATGAAAAAAGTGGTATGTTAATAAGGAGTAATTCATAATATTATTGATCCATAATCAAAATAAATATTTAATTATTTATATCATATCATAAAAGTAACTCTGTTTCCATAACCCTCACTGATAATAATTTTTTTCAATATTAATATAGGGGTTTAAACCAGTCCAAACAAGAAAGAGATACAATAAGTGGATGAGTGTGATTATGATAACATTTTATTTTACTATCAAAATTTCAAAAGCATAATGAGTTTATATTGATGTGATTAATGAGAGAAATCAAAATTTATAAGAGGATGATAAATAAGATAAATTAAAATAACCAGAATATTTTATAATTTTAAAAGAATAACTCATATCTTCTCATATAAGTATTATTTATTTTCATGAAATTAGATAAATACATAGGGACCAGTGTCACGACGTATCCCCAGGGCCCATGTTGTGACTCCCCCAAGCCTGCATCCCAAAGGCCAAGGGTTGGTGACTAGCTCTGAAGGAATCAACCAGAAAATAGGAGGCATTTTCATAACTACCTATACACACACACACACAACCACGTCCCAAAACTGGAATGGTGAAACATGAATGCCACTAAACAACAACAATGTAAAGGTGCAGGTTGTAGGTCAAATAGGCTAGAATACAAACCAAACAAATGAAGAACTAAAAAAAGTAATGTACAGAAGATCTTTGAAAATCCATCCACTGAAAACCTCACCTAATGGGTTAGTTTAGAGTAGCTATTGGAAGCTGTAGAAGCACACCCTACCTGCCTGATATCACTGGGCACCACCAGGTCCTAGTCCACCATGTCATTTGTTAAGGTGGCGGTCGACTACACTAGACCCAACATGTGTTGCCGAAGCCTATGCAGGGGTGAGTAACAAAATAATCAGTAGGGAACTAAAACCACAAATGAAAGACCAAAAATTTATTCAGAAAGAAAATCATGAAGAATGATCACGAAGAAAGACAACACATATAGGTATAATCTAATGATAGGAAGAAAACCCATCAGTTGTGACACTGAACTCCTTGTACTACTGAGGTACTCATCCCTGATGAGTACCGTGGGTCTGCTGGGTCCCACAGAGACAATTTCAACATAGGTCATCATAGCTGGTCCATAGAAGGCCACTTGTAGTTGATCCACACATGGTTGTTGGTAGCTGATTCACATAGGGTTGCCGGTATCTGATCCCCACAAGGTCTCTTGGAGATGATCCACACTTGGTCACTTAGCGCTGATCCACACAGGGTCACTTGGAGCTGATCAACACAACATCTCTTGGAGCTGATCCACACAGGGTCCCTTAGAGATGATCCACACATGGTCTCTTGGAGCTAATCCACATAGGGTCACTTGAAGCTTATCTACATAGAATCATTTAGGCTAGCTCGTCAGTTGTCTTCTGGTCTTAACCAGCCGCAGGATTCCCAACAGTAGCATGCTTGATTCTCATATAATCAAATCCTAAAGAAATTATTCGCATTTCATATTCATTGAAAGCATCATTATATTGATGAAAATGAACCGACTTACCTTGAGGGTTTCAACACCACAAACGACTTGTATATCGAACACTCAATCTGAAAGATATGATTGTTTTTTTGAACAAGGGTCAGTTGTGTCCAGGTCTAGTCTAGCCTGGTCGGACCGACCCAACACAGGTCCATCCCATTGGGTTTTAGGGTCATGGGTGTAGCCTGCCTCCTCCCCAGACTGCTGTTGCGAGCCGTTTGTTGTCTAGCTGGATGCCTGTGCATTCGACTTTTAGCATGCTGTGGTCAGCATAGACAACTACCATGTATCTTGCATGTGGTGTCACTGGACCGCATGCCAGCGGGTTATCAGCTGACACGTCTTTGTTTTCCAGCTATCGTCCCACTACCGGCGGCTCCGTCTACACCTCCACGGCCGGAGCCGGTCGCAGCTGCCTCCTCAGCATGATGACGGTACTTTCTGTGGACCACTGGGTCCATTCGGGTGGTCCGTTCCACAAACTGTCTACCACAGTAGTCTTCTTGGGTAATCATATTCCTTTCTACGACCTTAGTACCGAATTTCCATCAATATGGAGTTGCGTCCACGACGAACACACAAGAACATACAAAGTAGGAAGGGCTCATGCCTTGTTCATGTTGGCCCACACCCTCTATATTAGAGGCTTAGAAACATGGAGAATATTTAAGGATTTTTCAATGTTCAATCCTAATGAAAAACCCTAATACAAATCACCCTCCCACTAGAACAATCGACCCGTGGACCAACCTATTCATGGGGTGATCCACATTCATTTTTAGAAATAAGTATGGGGAAATCAAAATCAAAAGCACCTCGTACATGGATAAGGTTCGTCATTGGTGTTGATATGTTTGAATATGTTGGCGTTCATCAATCTTTAGTCCGAGATCCTCCTCCAAGGTTTCATCACCACTTCTCGATCCATCATTGTTCTTCATTGGAGAGAAATCCTCCATCATTCGTCGGATAAATTATAGCTCTGATTCACCAACCCATTATTCCATTAAAATAGAAATTCATTACAATGTTTTTGGTATGCTTAAATTAATGATTCATTACACAACACATTTACGATCCTCATAAATGGGGGTTTTTCATCACCTCGTCACTTCCCCACTGTACTGTGATACCACCGCTCAATGGCAAGGTCAAGAAAAAATTAACTTTTTTATTTTATTATATTTCTCTTCTAAAAGGTCTGAAAATTATCTTTCCCAGTCAACCCTCACAAGTTTAAGTTAGGTATTTCAAGGAAAATCCCCATGTTATGAGTTCAACAGTGTCCTATAGATTTTTGATATATGCACTATATTAAATGTTATAAAAAGTTTCTCGTATGTGTATTTAAATGAACAAATTTTTTTTTTAAAATTCTATTCCAAGCTCACTGGGCCTCAGAATAATGTGTCATCTGATCGTATAGCCTTCAAATAATCCTATATAATTTTAAAAAAATACATAGAATTTTTGGGATATTACATTCTCCCCCCCTTAGGGATTTATGTCATTGAATGAAAAAATAAGGGATGAACAAACAAATGCGGGTACTGAGCATAAATCTGAGCCTTCCACTCCCATGTTCTCTCCTTGAGATTTCCATGTGGACACCAAACACACCCCAGAGTAATATATTGTCCAAGAAGTACCCACTACTATATATCCTCTATCTCTACCAGTAACTCCGCAAACATCGCCCCATTGTCAATGACTAGTTTTCCCCAGTCGATGGAATGCGATGGATCATTCCCATACCTCATCAGCTGAGATACCTAAAAACATTGTGCACCAGGTGCATCTATAGGGGATGTTCTAGGAAGTATGCCACCTCGCTAACTCTGCTTAGGACATGGAAAGGTCTGATTAACCTTAGAGATAACATTCCTCCCTATTTGAATCTATGAAATCTACATCGGGGTGAGACCCGAAGGAACAGGTGGTCTCCCTCCTTGAAATCCAAGGGGCAATGTATTCTATAATCCTAAGATTTCTTCTAGCTCTGTGTAGTCTTTATCCACTCTTGTATGATCTTTACCTTTTTATTGGTATCTTGTACTAACTCTAGATCCATGAGTCCTTACTCCCCTAGGTTTGTCTAGCATAGAGGTTATCTTCATGGTCACCCATACAAAGTCTCGAACAGTGCCATGCCAATGGTGGAGTTATTTCTATTGTTGAATGAAAACTCTACCAGTCCTAGTTGTTCCTCCCAACTATCAACAAAATCATGGATGAAAGTAGGAATCATTTCCTCCAAGGTATGTATGGTTTGATCCATTTGACCATCCATCTATGGGTGAAAGGTTGTGCTCAAGCACAACTGAGTGTCGAACACTTTCTATAATACCATCAATAATAGGGATGTGAAGCGAGCATCATGTTCTGAAATAATCATCAAAGGAACCTTGCGAAGCCGCACTATATTTTGAACATACAAGCATCCCAATACCTCTATCGATCCCTAATCTCAGATGGGTAGGAAGTTAGCGGACTTGGTGAGTCGGTCAATGATCACCCAGATAGAATTTTAGACCTTGGACGTGCGTGGTAATCCCGTAATGAAGTACATCAAGATACCATACAACTTCAACTCTAGTACCTCAAGTGGTTGTTCCATGTCTGTTGAAACCTGATGCTTAGTATTCATATGCAGATAAGTGAGGCATTGTGAAATAAATTCATACACCAATGTCTCCTTCCCTGGCCACCAATACTTATGTAGGAGATCCTGGTACATCTTCTCCACTCCAGAATGTACTGAAAAAAGGGTGGTAGGAACTCCCACAAAATCTCATCTTGCAATGCCACTAGTACTAATGTGTATTCTAGGAAAATGATGACATGCTCCCCACCTATCAAAAACCCATCTGGAGCCCATCTTGAGGATAACTGAGCTCGTTGGCTTCACATTCAACATCAACTAGATGTGCCTCCCTAAAAATTTATAAGAGTGGGGGAGTGACAATCATCAAATGAAGGTAAGGTGCTCCATCATAATCCACAAAGAATATCTGCATCATGGCTAGTTACTCGGTCACCTCCCTCAGCAGCTGCAACAAGACCTCATGCTGAGCACATCTTCCACCATGTTACCTTTCCCAGGAGTACAGACTATCTCGAAGTCATAGTCCTATTGGAACTCCAGCCATCACTACTACCTCATGTTTAGGTCCTTATGGGAGAAAAATATACCAAATAATTTTGTGTTCATATTAGATGGTGAACCGTTCACCCATCAAGTAGAGTGGTCACATCATTAGAGAAAATACCACTTCTACTAAGTCTAGGTCATGATCGCATATTTTTGATCATTTTTTCTCAACAACAGCATACCGTATGCAATCAATCCTCACTCCTACATCTGAAAACAACCCAATATGGTCCCTGATGCATCACAGAAAACTACATACCCAATTCCCTCCTATGGTTGTCTCAAGAAGGGGGCACTTGTCAATCTCTGCCTAAGCTCTTAAAAACTCTTCTAGAACTTCTCCATCCACAAAGAGAGTTGTTCCTTCCATTTAAAAGCTGATAGGGGTGATGATAATATGGAAAGGTCAGGATCAAACCTCTAGTTGTGTCTAGAAAACCCCAAGAAAATTCTCACCTTAGTCACACTCTTGGGTGGCTCCCAAGAAAGCACTACCTCTATCTTCACTGAATCCAATGAAATTCCATCCTCCGAGATGACTTTTCCCAGAAAGTAGAACTCATTAATCCATAACTGGCACTTCCATAGCTTTCCCTAATTTTGGTGCTCTCGGAGTGTATCCAGTAGTATTCATAGTTGTGTAACATGCTCCTCCTCCGACGCCGAGTACATCAAGATGTCATAATTGAAGACCACCACGAAACGATTGAGGTAAGTATTGAATATCTTATTCATGGGCCCCATGAGAACTGATAGAGAATTGGACATTAATAAGGGAATCACCAATAACTCATAGTGTCCATACTGAAATCTTAATGTTTTCTTTGGTACAGCCTCATCCTATAACCAATTCTGGTGATAGCCAGATCTGAGGTCTATCTTGGAGAACCACCTTGCTCACTTCAGCTGGTCGAAGAGGTCTTCAATTCTTGGAAGTGGTTATTTTTTCTTCACAGTCACATGGATTAGGAACCGGTAGTCCATGAATAGCCTCACGGTTCTGTCCTCCTTCTTGTTAAACAATAATGAGGATGCCCATAGTGAAATACTAGGACTTACGAATCCCTTCCCCTACATGTCCTCTAGCTATACCCATAACTCACGATGCTCTGTGGGAGCCATCAAATATTCCAGAGTGGATATTGGTTCCATCCAAGTGTACAGATGGATGAAGTAGTCTACCTAACTGAGAGGAGGTTATCCTTAAACATGCTCGGGAAAGACTTCTTCATATTCATCCACCGCTATAGGAAAGCACAGACTCCTCTCATCCTCTACACTAAGAGTCGGGCTAGAAAATTGGTGAGTGATCGGCTGCACCCTCCTTTGACAATGTATGTATGACACTTTAAGAGTTATCTTATCACTGATGAAGGAAAATAAGGTCCCATCTTCATGAACACACCACACTATATGCCTAATACAGTTGATCTGAACATGAACTATTGATAACCAATCCATACCCAATATGAGGTTGTATGACCTCAACACTACTACTAGGAGATCCAAGCCGAAGCTATAACCTCCAAGAGTAAGTTCACATTTCCATAACTAATGTGTAATTTTCTAATACCCTCTGGTAGAAGTCTCTAATAATAAGGATAGAGCCAATGGATCCACCCGAATCTATGAGTCTCGAACGATGTATGTGGAAAAGAAAGAGTGAATTATAACTTTGTCTATAAGAAATGTATCTAAGGTGGAGAAGACATATATCATAGCACTAATCATCTCTAGAGCATCGTGGTCATAAGATTCCATTTCCTAAAGTAGAGATCCCCCATATCCACCTACTTACTATGACCATGGTGGACCACCTAGGGGTGGTGGAGGTAGTACCACAGACCGTCGCCCACCGCATGTTGCTCGGCCTGCTCCCCTACCACATCATCCGCCCTGAAGACCTCATTTCTCAAACCTATGACTCTACCTTGGAGGTTCCTCAACTGTCTACTGATCATTTGTGCGGCTGGTCAGGTAGCCACGATCCATGTGTCCCTTCCCTCTATGTGAGTATCATTCCCTTCTCCTCTACTAACCCCAACTTACTTAGAAGCCTCGCACCACTGATCCTGTGTCCTGGGGTCTCCCTCTAGATGGTGTATCCCTCTTGGAACTCTGCGTCATCTCTCAAATACCTGCCATGGATGACTCGACCACTAGTCACCCAGTGGTAACTCCCACCATCAGTGCCTGATTTTAGAGTTAGCTATTTACTATTAGAGATCTCTCAAACACTTCATCTTGAGTGGGGATGTTGAGGGAAATCATCAATGGATGATCTCCCATCAGAGTCCCTACTCAAATTTCCCTAACCTGAATAACGGGTCTCAGAGCGTATATGTAGAGTAGCTAAAGAGATCATTAAACCTTGTAGAGTACTCAGACACTGACTTGCTACACTACTTTAGGAGAAGTAGTGTAAGAACCCAGATCTTTGTTTCAGGTATGTCTATCCATTTCCTAGAGTTTTTGAGAAAAGAGGAAATTTTGGAAATTATTGATGTACACGCCGTGTACTTTATAAGTACATGCAGTGTACTCTTTTGCCGCTCGAAGCCGTGTGTTGTCCGCGTCCGGGCCACACACACAGTGTGTAGGGGTGATGTGGAGACCACTTAAAGCGGAGTATGAAAAAACCGAGTACACTCCATGTACCCCAGAAGTACACGCTGTGTATTTTTTTCATTAAACAGACCGGGGTCACGCCTAATCGCCAGAACAAACTTCTTCTAGGTCTCGTTCGGCCGAGAGCTCCCGTACGACCACATTTCTTCTTCGGGCCCCCGTGCCTCCGTCTGATCTCCGTTTCAGCCGCTGTCAATTGCGTTGGAACCACATCAGTGAGTTCTTCCTTCTCCTAGAGCTTCGTTTTCCAATTCCTCTTATTTCTCAAGATATCATGGGTTGAGCGTTTTTTACATTTTCTTAGATCTTCAACGTTCTAAGGAGAATCAATCATCGTGGTTCGCTTATATCGATCAACTAGCATCGAGGTAGGTTGTTTGTACCTTTCCGTAGGATGTCTGTGAATATTTTGTGCAAATTCCACCAATACCCTTGAACGGGGTATTGCATGTTTCTTGTTTTTCCCTTGTTGTTTTCTTACTTTACTAATATTCCTATGTAGAGGTCATTGCATGTGAATAGGGTCAATTGTACTATACTCTGGATGTTTTTCCATACATTTTTTGTCTATTAGGAGTTTTTCCAGTTTCCCTGCCTTGTTATTGGATAGGGGAACTGTTGTACTGTTATGATTTTGTGCCTTAGAATGATAGCCAAGTAGTTCTTGAGGTTTACTTGGGCCGATACACACACTATGAAAGTTTGTTTTACACAGGGCTGTGAGAACCTACTGTAGTGGACCACGAGGAGAATGGATATAAAGACTTCTCTATAGTGTCTTTAATTTATGATGCAAGACCATAGGGGGAATTTATGTTGAGTGCTTCCTCAGAGAGTCTGTAGTTCCTCGACGTGGGCCACATGGGGAATGAGACGTTGAGTGCTTCCCCAGAGAGCCTTTAGTATGATACGAGACTATAGGGGGAATTGACGGTGAGTGATTCCTCAGAGAGTCTATTATTTAGCTGAACCAGAGGGGCGAGACTGTGTGTACCTCCCAGAGGGTTGCTATTACTTATGGGTTGAACCATAAGGGTTAGGCTATGAGAACTACCTAGGGGGTTACCTGTTGTTCTTCTTGTTGATTGGCTGTTACCTGTCTACTTTATATGGTAGACACTGTGGATTGTAGCTGTTGTGTGCTTTCCTGTTTATTGCATCCTGTATTTTTACTACCATGTATTCACTGACTGTTAGGCATAGATCTTTGGGTGGTTTCCTAGTGGGACCTTGTCTCACACCCTGTTTGGTCCATGCTTTTGGGCCCAAATAGATTATATTGTTGTAGGTATAGATAAGGGCACACACCCTTCTACTTCAGGTACTTGACTTGCTGTGGAGCTAGAGAGCATGGGACCAAGCTATGGCTTGCGATGTAGAGGAGTTTAGCTATTTTATTTTGCTCTTTGGTTTAGTATTTTATTCAGAATTGTGACTTGTTTGGCTGCTTTACTAGACCTATGTATCATGCATCATTTTATATACATGTGTGTGTGCTCTAGTGGTTTACTGTTAGTCTTCTGCTATTTATTATTTACTCTTGTATGGATGGTTATGTTTTCTGCTATTGTCTAATTGTTTTATTCCACAGTGTACTCTGCCAATGAGGGCATAATTTCCCCACTATCACTCCCAAAGCCCTTGCAGCTAGTCGTCAGCCTCTGGAATTTTGGGAAATGCGCTTGAGGCCATGTGACCAACCAGGTACGGGGTGCCTCTTGGTGGTTTCCGGAACCGGGACGTTACAAAGTGGTATGAGAGGAGTTCCTATCTCTTGATTTACTGTTTGGATCCTTTACCCAGGGATAGGATGGATTCAGTACTTGGTATTAAGCTGTGCTCGGGAGTATCTAACCCGTGTACAGAGAAAAATCAATCTACCATTCGTATTATAGTTTTTTGGTTTTTCTAATTTACCGTTTATCTGATTTCACCTAGAGTAATTCACATGCTTTGTGTTGTTATTGTTGTTGATATTATGGTTCTATTTCTGTCGCAACCCGATGAGATGATGGTATGCCATCTCATGCATCATATAGGCACTTGTTAGAAATCACATGCCATGAATTCTTTCCATGCCATCTAGCGTGCATTAGCAATTTCATGTTGTTGTGATAGACGTTGTGTAGATTATGCTTGCTGTTGTGATATATGGTTGATATAATCCCTACAGTCTGATAGAGAGGTTGTTTGTAATTTACTTTGCTTAAATGAACACCAAATTTTGTTTCTTGAGGTGTTATGGGCCCTCTTGAATCAGAAATTGGTGAATCATTGACCTATTTTTCCTTATATATGACTGTATTGGATTCTAAGATTTGATTCTTGGGGAGTATGAGCCCTCACGAATCAGAATTTGACACCTTCATGCTCATTTTTTTAGTGTATTCTAGGCATCGGTGCAGTTTTAGAGCTACTGCCTGGAAAAATTCATAATACACGGTGTGTACTTTATATATACATGTCATGTAGTTTTTAAACTGTGTCACTGACTGTGCGAGCAAAAACATTGGTTGTGAAAAATCTCTAGGAACATGCCGTGTACAGTAGGTACACGCCATGTAGTAGTAAGCTATGTACCCGACCGTGTCACTAACAACACGGGTCAGGGAAGCTCGTGTCATACATGCCGTGTTGTGTATGAACACACCATGTATCCTTGTTCTCAGTACCCGGTCGTGTCACTAACAACACGGGTCAGGGAAGCTCATGTCATACATGCCGTGTTGTGTATGAACATGTTGTGTATCCTTGTTCTCAATATCTAGACATGTCACTAACAACACGGGTTGGGGAATCTCGTGTCATACACACCGTGTTGTTTATGAACACACCATGTAACCTTGTTCTCAGTACCCGGCCGTGTCTCCAACAACACTAGTCAGGAAAAATCTTCAAGTACACGCCACGTTTGTTTGAAACATGCCGTGTAGTCTTAGCCGTGTAGCTGACCATGTAACTAATAACACGGGTCGTGAAACCTTGTCTACTACACACCGTGTCCACCAGGAACATGCTGTGTAGTCTCATTTTAAGAATACCGTGTGGGTTAGCCGTTCAAGGAGACACGGGAAAGGGAATAGAGTTAAGAACACGCCGTGTAGAATTTATACATGCCATGTAGAAATGTTTTGTAAAACTTGAGTGTTTCCTTCTCCTGTTTCCATTTTGTACTCCTTTTTTCTCTGTTGCTGTTGTGGAGAGCCTTGGGTTCTGTATCCTTTATTCTGCTGACTTGTTGACACTAGAGAAACCTTTGGGGATGAGGACATCTAGTGTACGTCAGTGTAGAGAGTGCCCTCTCGAGGTTGCAGGGTATCGTTTCTTATGGGATCTCTATGTCCTAGAGATGAAAGACTATGATGTCATTCTCAGGATGGACGGGTTGGTTCCCTTCCAGGAAGTTATCGACTGTTATCACCATAGGGTGAGTTTCATTTGACCAGAGGGTGAATATTTTCTTCATAGAGGTGAATTGGATGTTCGGGCGAGTCGAGAAAGACTTGAGCATCATGGGCTAGGAGGGGTTACGACCCAGATTGCTAGTCTTTATATAGATGACCAGGGACTTCACAGCTAGACTTTCGTCCTATGGTGGATCATTTCAGGGATGTCTTATAAGAGGAATTATTAGGTTTACCTTAGGAACTTGATGTGGACTTCTCTATTGAGCTCGTGACAGGAGTGGCACTAGTGTCCATTCCTCCCTATAGGATGGATACACTGGAGTTGAAAGATCTCAAGAAGTAGTTGGAGGATTTTCAAGCAAAGGGTTTCATCCGACCCAGTAATTCTCCTTGGGGTTTGCCTATCTTGTTTGTGAAGAAGGTAGACGGTAGCCTTAGGCTCTGTGTGGATTATCAGAAGCTGAACAAGTTGACGGTCAAGAAACGATATCAATTTACAAGGATTGATGATCTTTTAGATCAGCTTCGAGGAGCCCGGGTGTTCTCAAAGATCGATTTGAGGTCCGGTTATCATCAGTTGCACGTTAGACCATTAGATATACCTCTGTCAGCCTTCAGAAGTAGGTATGGTCTCTACGAGTATACGGTTATGTCGTTCGGTCTCACGAATGCGCCAGAAGTTTTCATGGAACTGATGAACTGAGTGTTCCATCCTTACTTGGATTCCTTCATCGTGGTCTTCATGGAAGATATCTTGGTGTACTCCCACACTCGGCACGACCATGCTAACCATCTTGAGATCATTCTGAGTACACTAAGAGAGCATCATTTTTATGCTAAACTCTCGAAGTGCCACTTTTTGATTGATCAGATTCACTTCTTGGGCCACGTAATCTCAGAGGCATGAGTATATGTGGACCCAGAGAAAGTGAGAGATATATTTTCCTGGAAGAAACCGAAGAACGTTTTTGAGGTATGGAGGTTCCTAGGGCTAGCTGGATACTACAAAGGCTTCATTCAGGACTTTTCATGCATAGTATCACCACTGAAAAGTATGACCAAGAAGGGGGTGAAGTTCTTATGGTAAGATTCTTGTGCGTCATCCTTTCATGAGATGAAGGGAAGGTTAATGTCAGCACTGATACTAGTCTTTCCAGAGCCAGGAAAGAGCTATACTGTTTATTGTGATGCTTCAGGTATCGGGCTGGGTTCTATGCTTATGCAGGGAGATAGAGTCATTGCGTACGGGTCTCGACAGTTGAGTCCACATGAGAGGAACTGCCCGATGCACGATCTAGAGTTGGTAGCTTTTGTTTATGCCTTACGCTGTTGGAGACATTACCTTCTAGGAGAGAAATTTGTGGTTTTCACTGACCACAAGAGTCTCAAGTACATATTCACTTAGCGTGATCTGAATCTGAGACAGTGCA
This sequence comes from Viscum album, assembly GCA_963277665.1. Classification (NCBI taxonomy): domain Eukaryota; kingdom Viridiplantae; phylum Streptophyta; class Magnoliopsida; order Santalales; family Viscaceae; genus Viscum; species Viscum album. Next base: position 512,128,277 of record OY728140.1, read on the forward strand.
GGTGGTTTGAGTATCTCCTGTATTTTGATTTCGAGCTTGCCTATATGCCGGGAAAGGGCAACGCAGTGGTAGATGCGTTGAGTTAAATAAATCAGATTTAGGCAGTTTAGAAGGCCAGCAGTGAGTGGTAGCTTATGGCACTGTTCCTTGAGATGCATTTGGAGATGCACGACAGACAGGGAAAGACTTACCTATCTTATGTAGTTGTTACCTCTACACTTCTTGATCGGGTACAGATGAGGCAACCATCAGAATCAAAAGGCTTAGTCCTATGGGAGAGTGTGTCAAGAGAAGACCATCTTCCTGGATGGATAGTGGGTGAGGATGAGATCTTGCATTTTCAGGGACGCGTATGGGTTCCAGCATACATACGTGAGGAGTTGATGTGGAATTTTCATTCCTCAACTTGGGCAGTTCATCATGGCGTCACCAAGATGTATCGGGATCTTCATCACCAGTACTGGTGGCCAGGTATGAAGAGAGATGTTGCTAGTTTCACCTTGTGGTGTCCTACTTTTCAGAAGGTGAAGGCAGAGAATCAGTGATAAGCATGCCTTTTACAGCAGTTACCCATTCTGGAGTGGAAGTGGAACGATTTTGTGTTGGACTTCATGACCGGATTGCCGAGGTTGCCTCAAGGGAATGATGCTGTTTGGGTTGTCGTCGATAGGCTTACGAAGGTTGCTCACTTTTTACCGATCAAGGAGACCTTTAGTGTTGATAATCTGGGATGACTATACATCTGAGAGATTGTACGTCTGCATGGAGTTACACACTCCATTATTTCAGACAGGGATGCACGCTTTACTTCTCGGTTCTAGTAGGGGCTTCAGAGGGCTTTGGGTACACATGTACTTTTGAGTACAACATACCATCCCCAAATAGATGGCCAGTCCGAGCATACAATCTAGGTGCTTGAGGATATGCTCTGAGCTTTCATTCTAGACTTTGGAGGTTCTTGTTAGAAGCATATCCCTCTGGTGGAGTTCACCTACAAAAACAGTTTTGAGGCGACTATTTAGATGTCACCTTATGACACCTTTTATGGTAGGCCATTCCAATCACCTTTATACTGGCTGGAGGCAAGAGAGGTAGCTTTATTGGGACCTCTTCTGGTTCAGGAAACCTCAGAGCAGATAGAGATGATTCAGAAGAGGATGGCTATAACACAGTCTCGACAGAAGTCTTATGCTGATCAGCAGAGACATCCTCTGGAGTTCAAGGTCGGGGATCAGGTTTTCCTGCATGTCGCGTCGAGGTTGGGACACAAGAGGATTCAGAGACAGAGTAAGTTTTCACCACAGTATGTCGGGCCGTTTTAGGTGTTGGAGAGAGTTGGGCCGGTTTCTTATCGGCTATAGTTACCTCAGAGGTACCAGGCTATGCACGAAGTCTTCCACATCTCTCAGCTACGACATTAATTTTCAGACTCGTCTCATGTCTTTCAGCCCGAGGGGGTTGAGCTCAAAGCGAATGCATCGTTTGAGGAGCATCCTATCCGGATTGTCGATTGTAGTACGAAGGTTCTCCAGGGGCGGTATGTTCCTCTAGTATGGGTGCTATGGAATCACGGGCGAGTACAGGATGAGACATGGGAGAGGGAGGCTGATGTACGATCACAGTGACCAGAGATGTTCGGGGTTTCTTCTTCTATGCCTCATTAGGGAAATTCAGGGATGCATTTCTGTAAGGGGGGAAGTTTGTAAGAACCCGAATCTTTGATTCAGGTATTTTTTTCCTTTTCCTGGAGTTTTTGAGAAAAGAGGAGTTTTAGGAAATTTTTGAAGTACAAGCCATGTACTTTATAAGTACACACAGTGTACTCCTTTTTCACTCGCAACCGTGTGTTGGCCGTGTCCGGGCCACACACACGGTGTGTAGGGGTGATGTGGAGGCCGCTTAAAGCAGAGTACAGAAAAACCGAGTACACACCGTGTACCCCAGAAGTACACACTGTGTATTTTATTTTTCTATTTTCATTAAATGGACCGGGGTCGCACCTAATCTCCAGAAACACCTTCTTCTAGGTCTCGTTCGGCTGAGAGCTCCCGTAAGATCGTGTTTCTTCTCTGAGCCCCTGTGCCTCTGTCTGATCTCCGTTTCAGCCACTGTTGATTACGTTGGAACCACAACGATGAGTTCTTTCTTCTCCTAGAGCTTCGTTTCCCAATTCCTCCTCTTTCTCAAGATATCATGGGTTGAGCATTTTTTAAATTTTCTTAGATCTTCGACTTTCTAAGGAGAATAAATCATCGTGGTTCACTTATATTGATCTCCTAGCATCGAGGTAGGTTGTTTGTGCCTTTCCGTAGGAAGTCTGTGAATATTTTGTGAAAATTCCACCAATACCCTTGAACAGGGTATTGTGTGTTTTCTATTTTTCCCTTGTTGTTTTCTTTCTTTGCTAATATGCCTATGTAGAGGTCATTGATTGTGAATAGGGTAACTTGTACTGTACTCTGGATGTTTTTCAATTCATTTTTTTCCTGTTGGGTGTTTTTCCAGTTGTCATGCCTTGTTGTAGGATATGGGAACTGTTGTACTGTTATGATGTTATGCCTTAGAATGATATCCAAGTAGTTCTTGAGGTTTACTTGGGTCGATACATGTGCTATGCATATTTTTTTACACAGGGCTGTGAGAATCTAGTGTAGTAGACCATAGGGAGAATGGACGTAAGAGCTTCTCCAGAGTGCCTTTAATTTACGATGCGAGACCACAAGGAGAATTGAAGTTGAGTGCTTTCTCTAAGAGTCTGTAGTTCCTCAACGTGGACCATAGGGGGAATGAGACGTTGAGTTCTTGCTCAAAGATCCTTTAGTACGATGTGATACTATAGGGGGAATTGACGGTGAGTGATTCCTCATAGAGTCTATTATTTAGCTAAACTAGAGGGGCAAGATTGTGTGTGCCTCCCAGAGGGTTGCTAGTACTTGTGGGTTGAACCATAAGGGTTAGGATGTGAGAACTACCCAGGGGGTTACCTATTGTTCTTCTTGTTGATTGGCTATTACTTGTGTACCTTATATTCTAGACACTGTGGATTGTAGCTGCTGTGTGCTTTCCTGTTTACTGCTTCCTGTATTTTTACTACCATGTATTCACTAACTGTTAGGCACAGATCTTTGGGTGGTTGCCTACTGAGACCTTGTCTCACACTCTGTTTGGGCCATGCTTTTGGGCCTAAATAGATTATAGTGTTGTAGGTATAGATAAGGGCAAGTTCCCTTTTACTTCAGGTACTTGACCTGTTGTGGAGCTGGAGAGCATGGGACCAAGCTATGGCTTGCGATGTTGAGGAGTTTACCTATTTTCTTTTGAAATTTGGTTTAGTGTTTTATTCAGCATTGTGACATGTTTGGCTTCTTTCCTAGACCTATATATCATGCATCATTTTATATACATGTGTGTGTTCTCCAGTGGTGTACTGTTATTCTTCCGCTGTTTATTATTTACTCTTGTATGGATGGTTACATTTTCTACTGTTGTCTAATAGTTTTCTTCTGCTATGTACTCTGCCAATGAGGGCATAGTTTCCCCACTATCACACCCAAGGCCCTCGCTGTTAGTCGGCAGCCTCTAGCATTTGGGGAAATGCACTTGAGGCCATGTGACCAACCGGGTACGGGGCACCTTTTAGTGGTTTCCGGAACCGGGACGTTACAAGTAGCTCCTGTATGAGCACTGAGCACAAGTTCACAGGGAATAACTCCTCCTTGAAAAGCCCCTTAAACTCAACATGGTATAGGGTCACCTTATTATGAGTTTGAATCATCAAGCTCCACCATCTCCCTACCGGTCCCTAAACAAGGCTCATAGGTAAGATCGATATCTCGTCAAGTGGCGTCCTCACTAGGTAGAGGACCCACGTCACCGCCTCTAGCAAGTCCTCAGTGGCCTAAGGATCTATCTCTCCCCTGAACCTGGGAGGTATCCATCTCTATAACTCGTGCAAGGCTCTAAGCTGGCATGCATCCTCTACCAGTAACACCTGTAGTAATTTACAATCAATAGGTGGTGGTAACACTGGTGTGACACCCATCGAGGATCTCTCTTGAACAGGTCCCTAAACTGACGCCTCATCACTAGGTGTACTGTCCACAAGGCCACGCATCAGAATACTAGCTGGCTGTCTGCATGGAGGCATCCTGATATAGATCAATATGTACCATGGTCAATAGATTATACATGGTGAGATGACTTTAATTCATGAAGAATATGAGGAAACACCCAATTCCTATATGATACATGCAATCAGTGTTTTTATTTATGTAGCCAAAAATCATAATTCAAGGTCCTGGTGTGTGGATATGTCAACCATCGCACCAACACTGGACTCCCTAAAATTGAAAGTCAAACTTGAAACATTTAACCCTATTTTCCCTAAACAAAATAGTAGACTTTTAGTCTTTGTAGTAGAACCAACCACCTCTAATACATCTATGTCATGACCCATCCCCTGGGGCCCATGCCATGACTACCCCAAGCCCACCTCATAATGGCCAGTGGTTGGTGACTAGCGTCGAAGTTTTTGACCTGAAAATGGGAGGAATTTTCTTGAGTACCTATATGCACACACACACAACCATTTCCCAAAAATAGAAAAGGTATAACATACATTACACTAAACAACCACTGAGTAAAGGTACAAGCTTTAGGTCAAATGTTCCAGAATACAAACCGAACAAAATTTAAACTGAAAAAATAGGAATGTACAGAAGAACTCTGAAAATATATCAATTGAAAACCCCACATTATAGGATAGGGTAGATTAGCTTCCTGAATCCATAGAAGCACGCCCCGCCTACATGATTTCACTAGGCACCACAGGGTCCTAGTACACCTTTTCCTCAGTCAAGATGGATTTCATATTCACTAGAAAAATAATGTGTAGGTGAAGAGTGTGAAGGTTTGAGTAAAAAAATACTCATTAGAGACCCCAAAATACAAATGAAAGACCAAAAAAATCCAGAAAGAAAACCGCAAAGCATGATCACAAAGTAAGACAACTCGCATATGTATAATCTAATGTATGGAAGAAACGCTATCAGACATGACACTGAACACCTTGGACTGCTGAGGTACTCATACCTGATGAGTATCATGGGTATCCTAGGACATAGAGATTAACTTACCACTTAGTCCATCATAGTTGGTCCACATAGGGACACTTGTAGCTGATCCACACATGGTCCCTGGTAGCTTATCCACACAAGGTAGTTGTATCTGATCCACACAGGGTCGGTTGGAGCTGTTCCACATATGGTTTCTTGGAGCTGATCCACACAGGGTCTCTTGGAGATAATCCACAAAGGGTACCTTAGATTTAATCCACATAGTATTTCTTTGAGCTGATCCACATAGGGTTTCTTGGATCTAATACACACAGGGTCACATGGAGCTTATCCACACAGGGTTTCTTGGACCCACTCATCAGTAGTATTTGGGACTTAGCTAGCCGTAAGATTCCTGCACATAGCACGCTTGGTTCTAGTAAAATACAAACCTAAAGCCATTCATCACATTTCAGCTTCCATGAAAGCCTCCTTAGAGTATTGAAAAAGAACATCCTCATTGTGAGGGCTCCAACGACAAAAATGGATTTTCAATCGGACACCCTGTCTGAAGGACATGACTATTTTTGTGAAAAAGGGTCGATGGTGTCTAGGTTTGGTCTATACTAGTCAGACCGACCTGATCCAACCAGGCCCAAGGTCCATCAACCGACTTTGGTCTGACCCAGTATGGATATTACATGGCTCATTGGGCTGTAGGTCCTACCTGTTGGGTTGTGGGTCTAGCCCGCCTCCTACCCGGCCCGCAGCTGTGGGCCGATTATTCTCCAGCCAGATGCCTGCACATCTGGATTCAAGTGCATCATGGTTGGATTTGTCTGTCGCCTTCTCTACCGCACACAGTGCCATTGGACCACGCTCCAGTAGGTTTACGATGCCCATGAAGCGTCGGTCTCCCTTTCTGACTCGGTCAAGTGGTTGCATCCTAGTCCGCCATCCATTGGACTGCTAACAGTAGATCCTGGCTCCTCAGTATGCCACCACTTACCCGCAGCCGCCACCGCGGGCCACCATGGGCAGTGATTTCCGCAGACTGTTGGGTCCTCTCCGGTGGTATGTTCTACGAACCGTATGCACTGATGATCTTCTCGAGTCGTCGTCTTCCCTAAAACAGCCTCGGTACTAGCTTGTCATCACTCCAAAGTTGTGGACAAGAAGACCACACTAGAATTATCAATGGCGGAGGGACTCATTCCTTGTTTGTTCTGGTCTGCACCCTCCATTATATAGTTTTATAAACATGTGTAAGGTTTAATGATTTATCAATGTTCATTCTAAATGAAAACCCCTAATGGAAATCACCCTCCTGCAAATAAAAATGACCCTTAGATCAAACTATTTGTTGATTGATCTACGTTTTTTGTTTTAGAAAGAAGAATAGAGAAATAAAAATCAAAATTAACACCTACCTCAATAAGGTCTCTCATTGGTGTTGATCCATTCGAATATGTTGGTGTTCATCGATCTCTGATCCCAAATCCTTACTCCAAGGTGTCTTCACCACTTTCTGATCCGCCTACATTCTTTTTTGGAGTGAAATCCTTCCCTCTTCATCATAGATATCCCCGCACTGATTTAGAAACCTAATATTCCATGAAAAGAGAAATGACTTGCAATATTTCTGTTACGTTGCATTGTTGTGTCATTACGCTATTTCATTTATGAAACATTGTTTCTGTTACGCTTCAATTAATGAGTCGTTGCACTGCACATATATGAGCCTCATTATTGGGGTTTGTCGTCACCTGTCACTACACCACAGTGCTGGCATGACACTTCTCAATAGTGAGGGAACGAAAAATAAAATATCTTTTTTAATTTAATTTATTTCTCTTCCAAAATGTCTGAAAATTATCTTAACCAGTTGACCCTTACCAGTCGAAGTTAGTTCCTTTTTAGGCGAATCCCGATGTTCTGAGTTCAACAATTCCCTTTGATTTTTGATCTAAATAACAGTTTAAATGTTAGAAAACCCTCTCACACAGTTATTTAAATGAAAAAAAGTTAAAAATTCTATTTTGGGCTCACCAGGCATCAGAATCAAGTGTTGTCTGAGCGTCAGGTTTAGAAATTATACCATATAATTTTAAAAAAAATATTTACATTGAATTCCTAGGACATTACAACCATAAGATACCCAAAATGTGATAGGAATATATAGTAAGGTAATATAGAAGGAAATATAGGCATTTTATAATATTATATGCATTTTTTTGGTTTTGGAGGTGTCCTATTATAAGTAAGATAATTGAAATTTCTTATTTACACGCTACTTAGTATAAAATGAGATGTCATTTTCTATGTAAGTATATTAAAATATTAAAAATAATGATGATATGATTTTGGGAGGTTGATAAAACCATCATCTAATAATGTAAAGATATTTTTTATTAAATTTTATATTTTCCCCCTTGATTTTAACACTTTTATATTATTTTATCCAATACCAAGGTGATCACTTCTTAACATTGTCACATATTTCTTTTTGAAAAAAATGAAATAGAAATTGATACAAAATTTAGTAATTCATAGTAATAATATGAAACAAATTTTATTTGGTTAATTTTCTAAATGTTAGAAAAATTAATTTTAATGCAATAATGCATAATTTTGTAAGACAATTCATAGAAGAAATTTATTTTTCGTATGAAAATGAAATTATACTTATTTGATCCACTGGACATTTATCGTATCTATTCCTAGGATATTTATTGGTTCATGATTAAATAATTAATAGTTATTTTTCTTTCAAATAAATCCAAAACCAAAAGTTATCTTTTTTGATACTAATGTAAAGGAAAATGACTAAAAATTATTTTTTATTAAAATAAAATACAAATTAGGTTTCAAATTATCAAATATTGCATTATAAATTCAACATTATCATAAAAAAACATTTTTGACATATTAAGAACAAATTTGGTAGAGTTATAGATATAAATATTTTTAAAATATTGCTTATTTCATGATTAATTTAAAATGATTATGTTTTTCTCAAAAATATTTCTTTTTAGTAATCAATAAAAAATAATATTCTTCTTAAAGATACTAAAAATTCACCCTTTGGTAATTTTAATGCGTGAAATCAAAAAATGATGTTTATTTTATTACATTTAATTTTTCAATTTATGTAATTTTTCATTTAATTAAAAATATAAAATAAAATTATAATAATGTTTTTTAAAAAATAATTTTTTTAAAAATATTTCATTGAAATCTATCCACAATTAATATCAAATTATTTTAATCAAATCCTATGAAAATTAATTATTCATCTAATATACATTAAAATAATTTAATTAATTAGTATTGGAATAAATTAAATTATTAATTTTTAGATTATAATTATATTTAATGAAATAATTTATTTTTACTATAATAAATCATTTTAATTAATTATAATTTTTATTTACTTGTGGTGTTATTCTTCATTTAAATTTTTAATGATATATCACGTTTTATTGTCATAAAGTTTTAATGTTTATCCCATAATTTAATAAACTATATCTTAGTTTATTTTTATTTGGTATTATGTGTAATAAAATGTTTTGACACAAATTTTATTTAAATGAAAATTTGTTCTAAAATATTGTTGACTTACATTCTACCCCAAAAAATAAACTGTATCCTAACAATTCTATTTCTCTCACTGATGGAAGATAGATATTGGTATTCTTAATATAGTAAATATTTAGGAAAAATGTTATATTTTCATGATTCTCAAATATTATTCCATTTATTCCTCATTATAAAACATATGAGTTTCTATAGAAATTTCTTTCATAACATCATTTTCATGATTTATTTTCAACCAAATACCCAAAAAACGTGTAATAGAGATTCAGGGAAGTATCCTATAAAAACCTACTATGATTTGAATATGGAATATTAATCATGAAATGACTTCTCCAATGACAAATAAATTTCAACCCATTAAACATTATGTTTCTCTATGACATAATTTGATCAATCTATTAGACTTTCATTTACATTACAGTTTTCATAAGTTTCATCACTTCAATATAAATATATCACGACCCGTCCCACATGGCCCAAATCGTGACTACCCTAGGCCCGCCTTCTATAGGCCAGGGCCTCGAGACTAGCACCAAAGGCGTAAATCCCTAAATTGGGAAGGCATTGCCTTTATAACTATAAAAAAACACATCAGAGTAGACAACTGGAAGTAAACACTAAGTAAAACTGTAAGAAAAAGCAGTGATAGAAAGTAAAATGGTCCAGAAATACAAGCCCAACAGAAAAGTACAAGTACAATAGAAAGCAAGTATAATTGAAGAAAAGTAAAGCAGCTACTAGGTCTTCCTCCAGGGTTCCTACCTAAAGTGTAGGTACAAATGGCCTCCTCAGCACTCCATGTTTGTCCGTCTCCTCTGTGCACCGTCACACTGAGTGATCCACCTGTGGGTACCATCCAGTCCTGCTACTCTATGCCTCAGTCAACGCTATCCGTTGTCTGCAACCAACACAATGAGGTGCGAGCATAGCCTGTTCAAGGGTGAGTATAACGATACTCAGTAAGGACCCTAAGACCCTCAAGGTATCACTAAATCCAACAAGTATAAACCAAAAATTATGAAATCAATAGATAACCATTACTTAGGTATATGCCCATACATAAACCTAAGTTATCTTGTAACCCATCTCAATCATGAGGAAAACACAAAAGTCATTGACTCAGCTCAACCATGATTTTATTCTAGGGATAATATCATTCTAAACCCTTGGCTGTGGGAGAAATACTTCTCTATCGAGTATAGTGGGCATGTCACGTCACATAGAGGAACTTCCCAATAACTTGGACTGCTGAGGTACTCCTCCTGTCGAGTACCGTGGATTTTCTGCGCTCTCATAGAGGCGATATCCACCGTGGGTCTGCTGCCCTCACACAGAGGCACTCCCCTGGTAGCCTACTGAGGTACTCCACATGTTGAGTACCGTGGGTCTTCCATGTTCACATAGAGGCGCTCCCCACCGTGGGTCTACTGTGTCACACAGAGGTTCTCCCCACTGGGCTAGTCGAATCTTACCGAGTTGAATCGATTAGCGGTCATCAAGTCTCAGCTAGCTACTAGGTTCCCGCACAAATGCCTTCTCATCACTAGAAGATCTGCTCCACAAGCTACTCTTCGATACTCCAACTTTCACGAATTCCCACGTAGAAGTATCTCAAAGGTCTGCCACATCATAGGGGTCTCAACGCAACAGACGACGCGTCAATCGGATGCCCAGTCTGTTAGTTATCATCCTTTTTAGTCTCGTGGGGCCCGGTTGGATTAGTGTACGATCCAACCTGATAGTATCTCAACTATACACCGAACTCCATTGGGGTATTCTCAAAGGGAATTATTCTCTCTAAGAATACCGTCACTATTGACGGTTCGTAAAACAGACATCTGGTGCCAAATATATGACCCAAGAAGGTAATGGGTCAGTAATGGGCCTGGGTCCGGTCTGACCCGATCAGACAGACTCGGCCCAACCCAGTCTGGGCCGACCCGGTCTGGGTCGACCCGGTCCGACTCGCTGATTCTAACTCGGCCCATTGGGCGGGTCAACCTACTAAGTTTTGGCCCGATCCGCTGGTGTAATGCCCCGACCCCAGTTACCCAGAGTCGGTGTATTATTTTAATACATTGTCATGATTACAAGGAATCAAGTCCCAAAGGACCGATCGGTTTAGCAGACTTTGAAATTGATTTCATACAATGACATTACATTAAAATTTCAAACATAAAACACAGTGTAAATAGTTCTTTGAGAACACCATTATTCCCTTTAGCTTAACCCTGCATATCAATCATAACACTCTTCTTGGAATCCTGCAAAAATGAAACATAAGAAAGGGGTGAGTTAAAATGCTCAGTAAGGGTATGTAATACAGAAGAAAATGACATAAATATTAATCATGGAGAATAATTTAAACCAAATACCTTTACCAATAATAAACATGAATACTTTTATGGAAAGAATATGAGATGAGTAAATAATGCCATAATAAAACATAATCGGGGGATTCTACTAGTTGAATGACCACATTAACCATCAATATTATTTCTATAATGAGGGAATGTATAATTCCAGACATTCTGAAACCCTTTTTCAAGGCTTTGACCAAGACATCTAAAAATGATTAAGACATCGGCCAAAACCATATATCAAATTGGGAAAGGGCCTCAGCCAATTCCACATCTAGTTGTCTCATGATACCTACCGATGCATCGAGGAGTTATAGTGGGCTCCACCCATCACTTACTAAGTCCAATACATTCCTCACATGAAAAGGTTTAAACATATCATAAAAATTCATATAAGAACTAGGATACAAAATGTCAATACTTTAACCATTAACCATGAATGGTATAAAAAGAACACATCCACAGTCAAACATATCAGAAAACCTTCAATACAAGATGGAAGTTTTGTATCATAATAAATTAAATTCAAACAAGTTTAAAATCAATCAATGGATATTGATATAGATGAAAATGATTTGTAAAACTCTTTGTGATAAATATCCCTTTTTCATAAAAACATTTAAAAGTCACACAATTTAGAAAGGAATATATTTAAAGACATTTTTGAATCAAAGTGTCCCATACCACATTGAAACTTTTTAAAGGAATTAAAATTTTAAAAACATTCATGTCCATATAAATAAATCCTTAAAAACCATTTTGAAAATATGGAAATTAATGATAATGATTTAGAAGAATAAATATTTAAAATATTTAAAATGATGTTTTAGTAAAAAACGTCCCTTAAAAAGAATCCTTTTGAAAACTATTTTATGAAACATGGAAATGGATAATAAATAGGTCCCAGTAGATACTTATGTAAAAGCAACCTCAGATAATAAATAGACTGTGAAATTAACCCTTACCAATTTGGTAACTTATGAAACATACACCCCATGAAAGAAGTACCATACAATGAAGATGTAAATACACATAAATTAAAGTGTATTACACAAAGAATACAATTATGGGTAGTACATACAACACAAAAAAGTAAATAGTGGTGATATAACATGAATCTCATAGGAATAAGGAGTGAGATGAAAACCCCTTACCTTGCACTTTCCTTTAGTCGAGGGTACACTTAACCTCCTCTTCTTCAGGAGCTTCCTTTTGCTTTGATCAAAATGTATCCTTAGGTTGGATTTATGATCAAACTATGTCCTCTAGGATGAAGGAAGGATATTTTAGAGGGTATTTGGGCAGGGGTTGGACGAGCCAAATGGCTTAGAAGGTGTGAATTAGAGTGAAGGGGGAGTGTCCTTTTATAAGAGGGGTGAGGGGAACATTAGAAAAAACATAAAATATTATTTTATAATAAATTCATATTCGGTTTATAATGGCTAAAAATTGATTTATTTGGTGGATAAGGTGGGGATGGGTCTAAATACACTCAACCAATAGGTTTTAGACAAGTTTGGGTCACTTTATTAACCTTATCTTTTAGTTTTGACTCTTAGTTAATTAGTTTGACATTTACCATGTCTCATTATATTTTTATATTATATGGTTAATAAACTTACTATAAACTTCCAATCGACCCTCAAGTGGTCCATTAATTATACACATATCATGATATAAGTCCTTTGGCCAAACCTTATATTTTTAGGAATACAATATCAATTAATAATATAATATTTGTTTTAAAAACTCTTTTATGTCAATTTTTACACTATTGGATATTTTGTTTTTGATAAATTCATAAAAGAATTATTACTTAGAATATAATTCATATAACCAGTCCTATTATGTCATATTAACCTAGAATTTTTTTTAATTCATAAAAAGTCTCAAATTACATTTATTTGGGGTTTTATAATATCAATTATCTTAATCTTTCATTAATACGGTAATTACTGCATCCTTATTGTGTCCAAAATAAATTAAATTATTTAATGTCTAAAAATTATAAATAAAAAACAATTATGTAGGAAATCTTTTTATCTTTATAATTAATATTTATAATAGAATTTATCTTATGTATAACCCTATATTAAAATTTTTTTAGTTAATAATATTTGATTTTAACTCTTCTAACTCTTCTTTGAATTAAACAACAATAAATGTCCTAATCTAATCCAAGTGGACTTAAATGATAATATTTTATTCCTAAGGTTGTTTTTGGTCAAGATAAACTTTTGAAATAGAATTAGGACATGTTTTAGAGTAATATTAATATCATTTTTACCCTTAATTACCTTATTTACTTTTAACCGTGGTAAATAAAAGTAAAAAGTTACTATTCAAAAAAAAAATTATTTTTATCTTATTGAACCACATTTTTCTCCATGATATTAACCGTTTCTCTCGGATTTTCAAAATTCCACTCACAGAATCGGTAAAATTAAGTTTTATCTGAATTTGAAAATTCTATTAGGAGATGGGTAAAAGACGATGAAAAGTTCAATAAAATTTTTATATATCTAAAATTATTATAAACTGACTGTAATAAATTACATTGAAATTTTATAGGCATTATGTATCTATTTTTACCTAAATGAAATTTAAATAAAATAAATAATTTTTTAAATAAAAATTTAGTTTTAAACTATAACTCAGTGTTTTTCACAATTCATCAAAAATTGAATGTTTTCAGAAAAATACAAAAAATTCACCCTAAGATAATTTTGATATTTCGAATCAAAAAAATGAAGTCCATTTTGAAAGATAAAATTTATAAAATTTCAAAAAGTGGGTATTAATATTCATAACAGCTAGTTTGGTAAGTTATGGTGCGCTTGAACTCGGTATTACCTATAGTGCAAGTTATTGAATTACTTTGAAGAAATAATGTACTATGAAATCTTGGGGTGTTACATTCTTCCCTCCTTCAATAAATTTCATCCTAACAATTTGAAATTGTTCTTCAAAAATAAATGGTTAAAAATAGAAAATACCATTATGGGAAAACCCACATCAGAAATTGGGTTAATAAAATTTAGTCTTAAAAAGAGGAAAATGGGAATGAAAAAGTCACCACAAAATTATGATCTCGATTAGGAGAAAATTGGTGGAAATTAAAGACAGATAATTGGAGTAAAAACGTAAATATTTATAGAGAGTGATTGAGTCATCAATCACAAACAATTGTAGAATTGTGGGCCTTAAAGCCACAAATCTATGATGATTTAAAATACCATCGGTTCAACAAAACATAAGGTATTAGGATAACACATTTTTGGTTTTAATATGCCTTACTTAAAGTTTAAGAATTTATTTCTTCATAGAATAAGAGAAAAGAAAATGTATAATTGTCAAGTCGATTTCCATCCTTTAACTAATTTCGACCACAAACTCATCTTTCACTCTAAAAGATAATAGAACATAAAAAAATATATTCTATTTATCCTATCCGTATAGGGTTAAAAAAATGAATTTATAATTCATCTACCAGACCCTTTAAAAAAACTACATTATTCAATCCTGAACATCATGTGGGTTAGTGATAGGTGATACACTGTTGTCTCCCTTCGGTTGCGGGTTGAAGTATCGCGGCCTTGCCGGATGCGATGGGTTGCCACCCGACCTCTGGGTTGTCCTTTTTATGGAAATCCAAAAATAACCTTAACAATAGTATCCAATTTCAAAATTAATCCATTTCAGCCTTTAAAATTATCCTAAATACTTATATCCAAACTCTCAGTCCAAAATTTATAAGGAAGTTAAACATAATGAGGATCCTTTTTTCCAGGTAATAACATGTGAACACCTTCATCATGTATTCTTTTACAACACTACAACATCCTGAATTACCAAAATCAACCATCTCTTATTCCAAAACACTACCTCATTATCAGGACCATATTAAGGATTACCTTTCCTTCAACCATATATTTTCAAAAAAGTGTAGCTTACTATTAAGTCACTTTTCTTAGAACCATATAGTCTCAAATCCTCAATAAAATAGTACTGTAGTACTATCCTTATTTATCTCCATAATTCATGTAACCAGTATACTGTTGATACAACACTAAAATGAAATAATTCTATAATAACAACATAAGAACACTAGTCATTCCTCTTCATAAGAGGTACTATCATAACTTTATTATTATCAAATAACATCATTTGCGATATACTCTTATGAATGGGACATTGATTCGTGTAGTGTCCCAATGCCTTGCAGATGAAGCATTGTACAATTGAATTTTTTTAACCATGAAATCACGTACTTGGTGTCCTTTTTTCTCCATACTTATAACAAACTCCCATTCCCTTCACTAATTTACCATGGTGATTCTTTCCATAGTTATCACATATGGGAAAATCCTTCTTTTCCCTCTTCCCTTTATCCATCTTTCTCTCTTCCATCCTTTTCTTCTCTTGCTTCCCTTCAAAGCCATAGGACTAAGATAATTATTTACTTATATTATTAACACATGATACTATTTCTTCATATATTGAGAATACATGGGAGACTATTTCTCTTCTACATGATGGCTTAATACCGGGAAAGAAATGATCCTTCTTACTCTTTGGATCATACGTATTGTTGGAGTTCACATTCCTTCTATTAGGTGCCATTTCTATACAATGGCATACACAAGGTCAGTTTATGAATCACAATTCATAATTCCAAACATGTAAAATACCTAACGTAAATTGAACAGTTTATGGATATAATCCATAATGAAAAAAATATTTCTTTGAGGAGGTATATACTCATAAACCCTTTATAGTGGTTTGTAAAGAAAACAAGAATTATCCTAAGAATATCCCCTAGGAGTTTCGTAACCAAGAGTGCAACAAGGCCCGTTTTCGTGCACCAGTTCCCGTTCGAGTCTAGCTCAAATTGGTGTTTTTAGGTTTTACCCCTAGGTTCATCTGTGCCAGAGCCACCTCTATCTGCTCGTATCTAGATAAGGATGTATTTGCTTGGAAAACTCACAAAACCTTTACATTACCAAAATTCTAGGAAGTTATTCTATACTAATCTTCAAAGTCTATCTTACGGTAATGTGCTCTAATCAGAGTTTATCTAAATCTAGTTTCCAAGGTTATTTCTAAACTCTTCTGATACCAACTGTAACGCCCCTACCCCAGTTACCCAGAGTTGATGCATTATTTTAATATATTGGCATGATTACAAGTAATCAAGTCCTGAAGGACCGATCGATTTAGCAGTGTTGGAAATAGATTACATAAATTAACATTACAATACAATTTCAAAGATAAAACACAATGTAAATAGTTCTTTGAGAACTCCATTATTCCTTTTAGCTTAACCCTGCATATCAATCATAATAAACTTCTTGGAATCGTGGGAAAATGAAACATTAGAAAGGGGTGAGCTCAAATGCTCAGTAAGGGTAAGTAATACAGCGAAAAATGATATAAATATTAATCATGGTGAATAATTGAAACCACATGCCTTTACCAATAATAAACATGAATACTTTTATGGAAAGAATATGAGCTGAGTAAATAATGCCATAATAAAACATAATCATGGGTATTCTAATAGTAGAATGACCACGTGAACCATCAATATTATTTCCATAATGAGGGAATGTATAATGCCGGACATTCTGAAACACTTTTTCAAGGCCTCAGCCAAGACATCTAAAAATGATTAAGGCCTCTGCCAAAACCATATATCAAATTGGGAAAGGGCCTCAGCCAATTCCACGTCTAGTTGTCTCATGAGACCTACCGATGCATCAAGGAGTTATAGTGGGATCCACCTGTCAATTACTATGTCCAATACATTCCTCATATGAAAAGGTTTAAACATATCATAAACATTCGTATAAGAACTAGGATACAAAATGTCAATACTTTAACCATTAACCATGAATGGTATAAAAATAGCACATCCACAGTCAAACATATCACAAAACATTCAATACAATATGAATGTTTTGTATCATAATAAATCAACTTCAAACTAGTTTAAAATAAATCAATGGCTATTGATATAGATGAAAATGATTTGTAAAACTCTTTGTGAGAAATATCCATTTTTCATAAAAACATTTAAAAGTCACACAATTTAGAAAAGGAAGACATTTAAAGACCTTTTTGAATCAAATTATCCCATACCACTTTGAAACTTTTGAAAGGAATTAAAATTTTAAAAACATTCATTTCTATATAAATAAATCCTTAAAAACTATTTTGAAAACATTGAAATTAAAGAGAATGATTTAGAAGAATAAATATTTAAAACATTTAAAATGATGTTTTAGTAAAAAAATTCCCTTAAAAATAATCCTTTTGAAAAATATTTTATGAAACATGGACATGGATAATAAATATATCTCAGTAGATACATATTTAAAAAATACCTCAGATAATAAAGAGATTGTGAAATTAACCCTTACCAATTTGGTAACTTATGAAACATACACCCCATGAAAGAAGTACCATACAATGAAGATGTAAATACACATAAATTAAAGTGTATTACACAAAGAATAGAATTATGGGAAGTACATACACCACACAAAAGGATATAGTGGTGATATAGCATGAATCTCATGGGAAAAAGGAGTGAGATGAAAACCCCTTACCTTGCACTTTCCTTTAGTCGAGGGTACGTTTAACCTCCTCTTCTTTGGGTTATTCCTTTTGATTTGATCTAAAGGGCTCCTTAAGTTGGATTTTTGATCAAAATAAGGCCTCTAGGTTGAAGGGAGGATAGTTTAGAGGGTATTTGGGTAGGGTTTGGCTGAGGAAAATGGCTTAGAAGGTGTGAATTAGAGTGAAGGGGGAGTACCCTTTTATAAGAGGGGTGAGGGGCACCTTAGAAAAAACTTAAAATATTATTTTATAATAAATTCATATTCAGTTTATAATGGCTCCAAATTGAATTATTTTGATGATAAGGTGGGGATGAGTCGAAATCCACTCAACCAATAGGTTTTAGACAGGTTTGGGTCACTTTATTAACCTTATCTTTTAGTTTTAACTCTTAGTTAATTAGTTTCATATTTACCATGTCTCTGTATTTTTATATTATATGGTCAATAAACATAATATAAAATTCCAATAGACCCCCAAGTGGTCCATTAATTATACAACTATCATGATATAATTCCTTTGGTTGAACCATATATTTTTAGGAATATAATATCAATTAATAATATAATATTTGTTTTAAAAACTCTTTTATGTCAATTTTGACACTATTGGGTATTTTGTTTTTGATAAATTTATAAAATAATTATTAATTCGAACAAAATTCATATAACCAATCCTAATATGTCATATTAACCAATAAAATTATTTTAATTCATAAAAAGTCTTAAATTACATTTATTTGGGTTTTTATAATATCAAGATTCCTAATCTTTCATTAATATAGTAATTACTGCATCATCATTGTGTCATAAATAAATTAAATTATTTAATGTCTAAATTTTTTAAATAAAATACCATTATGTATTAAATATTTTTATATTTATAATGAATATTTATAATTGAATTTATCTTATGTATAACCCTATATTAAAAATGTTGTAGTTATTAAACTTTTATTTTAACTCTTTTAACTCTTCTTTGAATTAAATAATAATAAATGTCCTAATCTAATACAAGAGGACCTAAATGATAATATCTTATTCCTAAAGTTGTTTTTGGTCGAGGTAAACTTTTCCAATAGAATTCGGACATGTGTCAGTGTAATATTAATATCATTTTTACCCTTAATTAACCTATTTACTTTTAAGCGTGGTAAATAAAAGTAAAAAGTTACTATTCACCAAAAAATTATTTTTTATCTTATTGAACCACATTTTACTCCTTGATTTTAACCGTGTCTCTCAGATTTTTGAAATTCTACTCACATAAGTCGTAAAATTATGTTTTATGTGAATTTTTAAATTCTCCTAGGAGATGGGTAAAAGACGGTGAAAAGTTTAATAAATTTTTATATATCTAAAATTATTATAAACTAACTCCAATGAATTAAATTGAACTTATATAGGTATTATGTATCTATTTTGACCTAAAATAAATTTAAATAAAATAAATAATTATTTAAATAAAAATTCAATTTTAAACATTAACTTAGTGTTTTTCACTATTCATCAAAAATTGAACGTTTTCAGAAAAATACCAAAAATTCAACCAAAGCTAATTTTGATATTCCAAATCCAAAAAATTAAGTCCATTTTGAAAGATAAGATTTATAAAATTTCAAAAAGTGGGTATTACTATTCATAACGGCTAGTTTGGTAAGTTATGGTGGTCTTAAACTCGGTGTTGCCTGTAGTGCAAGTTATTGAATTACTTTGAAGAAATAAAGTACTATGAAATCATGGGGTGTTACAGCTGGGCCCGGCCTAGCAGACTGTGAGGGCGGTTTGGTCCGGAGGTTGCCATGTAGGCGACTCGACCCGAAGTTTGGGGCCGGTTCGGCCAGCGCCGCGAGGGGTGCGGCTCGGGCGACTCGGACCGGGAGGTTGGGCCGGTCGGGAGACCAGCGGGCAGGCGGTGCAGAGTACGGGCTGGCCGCGGGTGCACCGTGTAGGGCGCTGCAGGGGCTGTGCAGGCCACGGGGGTGCTGGCAAGGCGCCGGGCAGGCCGCGGGGGCACCTGGCAGGCCACGGGGGCACCAGCAGGGTGCCACATAGGGCGTGGGGCAGGCCACGTGGGCGCTGTGCAGGGCACGGGGGCCGCGAGCAGGTGGGCCGCGTGCCGAGAGGCTGTGGGCAGGTGGGCCGCGGGCTGGGTAGGGCGCCTGGAGGCCGCAGGCAGGCGGGCCGCTCGTTGGGCAGCGTGAAGGGAGGCCACGGGCAGGCAGGCCGCGCGCTTGGTAGGGTGCCGGGAGGCCGCGGGTAGGCGGTCCAGGGGCCGCTCGAGCTAGTGGTTTTCGGCTGGAAGCATCAATGTGCTGTAGAGGCAGCGCGATTCACGGAGGCCGCGGGTAGCACAACCATCTTCGTTGCCACCTTCGTCAACGACTCCTCATCTCCATGCCAAGGTTCATCATAAACAAGATCGGTGGAGGGGTCGGGTCATGTTGGTTTTTCCTGCTCCCTCCGCGTTTAGGTTGGTAACAATTGGATTATCAAAAAGAAGATGATCATTTATACATCCGCAAAAATCCCATTTTATCCTTTGAAGAAGGAAAGGAAAAGGTACAACATCAACATGTAATAAACCCCCTACCTTAGTTTTTTCGTTCGTCATTTGTTGACGTCGCAAAAAGATGGTCATCGATCTGTGGTAGACGAACACGTCCCACATCGATGGAGTCTGAGGAAGAAGGCCAGAGGGGGTCATTCTTCATAGTGGAAGGTGTACCTCGTCGTCTTTCTTCATCGGAAGAGTGTTCTTCGCCGGAAGAGTGTTCTTCGTTGAAGAGCGGTCTTCGTTGGAGAGAGTTCTCTCTTCTACCAAGCTCCACCAAATGAAAGATTCCCATGAAATGAAATAATAGATCATCTCTTATTTTTTTGGCACAATGATTTCAAAAAAGAGAAATAAATGATAAGGCTCCACCTAATTAATTCACGAGGTTAGAACCTTTAATTAAAAGTGTTGGCTCAACAATTAAAGGGGTGGATTTGGCATAATAAATAAGGGGAGTTGAAGAGTTTCTCCATCTTAAATGGGGGGTTCCAAGGGGTTAAAATCCCAGGTGGTCCCCCCCAAAATTATCCTCCCAAGGGAGTTTATGTTCGGGTGGGCCCCACCACCATAACCTCTCATGGGAGGTTATGGTGTGGTGGCCCCCACCTCTAACCTCCTCTTGGAGGTTTTAACCACCAAGAATAAAAATCAAGTCACAGTTTATTTTTATTTAAATTAAGTTTAAAAACTCAATAACTAACTTTCATTCTCGACCAACTACCGTCGAGGTGAAAGTCTTCTTAAACGAATACCAGTGCTGCGAGTTCAACAGTGCCCTCATAATTCAATTCCGAGCATGAGTTCAAAAGTTATAAAATCCCGCTCATACGTTTACTGAACGTACCGAACAAAACTTCCGAAATTGATTCCTGGCACACTGGGCCTCGGAATCAAGCGCCGTAAATTTTCGCAGACTCGTAAAAATACTATGTATTTAAGAAAAAAAAAATTCCAAGGAATTTTCAGGTCTTTAAATTCTCCCCACCTCAGGGATTTACATCCCCGTAAGCTAAAACATCAACTATGGGAACAAATGGGGGTACTGAGCATGCATCTGAGCCTCCCGCTCGTATGTGCTCTCCTGGAGGTTCCCATACTGCCAGCGTACGTGCACCCGAGGTATCGACCATCCATGTAGGACCTGCTCCGGTCGATCCTCAATTTCCACTGGAACCTCCATAAAAGTCGCCCCATCGTCGATGTCCAGCTCTCCATGATCAATGATGTGGGAAGGATCGTGCACGTATCTCCTCAGATGAGATACGTGGAAGACGTCGTGTACCTGGTGCAGTTGAGGTGGAAGAGCTAAGAAGTAATCCACCTCACCTACTATATTGAGGACCTGGAAAGGTCTGATGAATCTCGGAGATAACTTTCCACCTCAGCCAAGTATCCGTAGACCTCGTCGAGGTGAGACCCATATAAAGATGTGGTCTCCATCCTCGAACACCAGAGGTCTCTATCTTCTATCACCATATGACTTCTTCCTGCTCTGTGCAGTCTTCCTCCACTCTTGGATGAACTACACCTTCTTCATAGTAGCTAGTACCATCTCGGTCCCACTAGTGCTGACTCCCCAGGGTCAGTCCAGCACAAGGGTGATCTGCATGGTCACCTGTACAAGGCCTCAAAAGGTTCCATCCCTATGGTGGAGTGATAACTATTGTTGTAAGAAAACTACACCAAAGGAAAGTGATCCTCCTAGCTATGACCAAAGTCGGGGACACATGCACGTAGCATGTCCTTGAGGGTCTGAATGGTCCGCTCAGTCTGACCATCTGTCTGAGGATAGAAGGTGGTGCTCAAGCGAAGCTGTGTCCCGAAAGCTTCCTGTAACTGATTCCATAGCCGGGAAGTAAACCATGTGTCACAGTCAGATACAATAGAGGTAGGTACTGCATGTAGTCTCACAATCTCCTGTACATAGAGGCATCCCAAGATCTCTACTAAACCATACTCTCTGATGGGTAGGAAGTGGGCCGACTTGGTGAGTTGGTTGATGATTACCCTAATCGAGTCATGAAACCTGGATGTACGTGGAAGAAATTTCATGAAGACCATGGATATCCCATCCCAATTCCACTTTGGGACCTATAAAGTTTGAAACAAGCTTCCTAGTACCTGGTGCTCTGTCTTCACTTGCTGACAAGTGAGGCACCGTGAGATAAACTCTGCTACTGCCTTCTTCATACCTGGTCACCAGTGTTGTCGTCAAAGGTCCTGGTACATCTTTTACACTCCAGGATGTACTACTAGAGGGGATGTGTGGAAATATATCAATACTTCCTCCTGAAGTTCCACTGGTAACAAGGTACATCCTCTAAAGAGGTTGACATGCTCCCCACCTTCAGAAAATCCATCAGGTGCCTACCTTATGGATATCTGAGCACGTCATGTCTCGTAGTTAGTGTCCCCATGATGTTCCTCCCTGAATCTCTAAAGAAGTTGGGTAGTGACCGTAGGAGACTATAGGAATGCTACTCCATCTCTATCCACAAAGGATATCTATAAAGCAGCCAACTTCTCTATCATCTCTCCTAGTAGCTGTATAACAGTCCTCCTACTGAGTGAATCTGCAACAATATTCCCCTTCCCAGGAGTATAGACTATCTCGAAGTCATAGTCCTGGAGGAACTCAAGCCAACATCGTTGTCTCAGGTTGAGGTCCTTCTATGAGAAGATATACCTGATACTCTTGTGATCAGAGTACACGGTAAAATTCTCACCCATCATATAGTGCCACCACATCTTCAAGTCGAAGACCACTGCTGCTAACTATAGGTCATGGGTAGAGTAGTTTTGCTCGTGTTGTCTTAGCTGCTGAGAACCATATGTCATCACTGATCACTCCAGCATTAGGACACACCCAAGTTTGGTCCATGATTCATCGCAGTAAACTACGTACCCTACGCCCTCCTCTGGAAGCCTCAAGATGGGGGCACTAGTCATCCTCTGCCCCAGCTCATGAAAGCTCTGCTAGAATCTCTCTGACCACAAAAAGGGTTTCCTCTTCTTTGTCAAGGATGATAGCGGTGCTGCAACTCTGTAGAAGTCTAGAAAGAACCTCTAATAGTATCCAGCCAAACCCAGGAAACACCATACCACCATCACACTCCTGGGTGGCTCCCAAGCAAGTACCGCCTCAATATTCATTGGATCCACTACAACTCTAGCCTTCGAGATGACGTGTCCCAAGAAGTAAACCTATCGAATTAAAAAATGGAACTTTGAGAGCTTACCATAAAGTTGGTTCTCTCAGAGTGTGTCCATTACTACCCACAAATGGTAGGCATGTTCCTCCTCAGTATTTGAGTAGATCAGGATTTCATCAATGAAGACTACCAAAAAGCGATCGAGGTATGGCTGGAAGATCTTGTTCATGAGTCCTGTGAACACTACTGGAGTGTTGGTTGTACCAAAAAGAATAACCAATAACTCATAGTGGCTATAACGACACCTAAAGTCCGTCTTTTGCACATGCTCATCTTGAACTATGAGCTGGCGATAGCCTGATATGAGGTCTATCTTCGAGAACCACCGTGCTCCCTTCAGCCAATAAAAGAGGTCGTTAATCCTCGGGAGTGAGTACTTCTTCTTCACGGTCACCTGGTTCAGGAGACGGTAGTCAAAAAAATGTCTAAAGCTCTCATCTGCCTTCTTAGTGAATAGAATCGGGGCTGCCCAGAGAGAAACACTAGGACGGATGAATCCCTTCCCCTACAAGTCCTCCAGCTGTACCCACAGCTCACGAAGCTCAGAGTGAGCCATCCGAGATACTGGATTAGATATCAGTGCTCTCCCAGGGTACAGGTCAATGTAGAAGTCCACCTCTCTGTGAGGAGGTAATCCTGAAATATCGTCAGGGAAAACATCCGTGTACTGGTCCACCACTACAGGATAAGTCAGACTCTCCACATCAACTGCTCTGAGGGTAAGGTAAGCCAACTGGTGAGTGATCGGCTAAACCCTCCTCCAAGTAAGTCCATCATGTGCTGGAAAGGTTTTCTTCTTGCTAGTGAAGGTAAACATACTCCCATATGAGTGGACACACCGTACTTGTCGCCTAATAATGTCAATCTAAGCATGGACTATAGATAACCAGTTCATACCCAAGATAACGTTGTAAGTCCTCGACACCGCTACTAGGAGATCCCAGCCAAAGTTGTTGCCTCCTATAGTAAGCTTTCAATTCTAGAAGTAGTGTGTAATCATCGAATCATCTCTCATAGGAGTCTATAACTATAAGGATCGAGCCAAAGACTCTGTAGGAATCTCTGAGATACGAACAAAGGTAGTGGAAATGAAAGAGTGACTAACAGTTGTGTCTATAAGAACTACAACTAAGGTGGATTAGACCCAGATCGTACCTCGAATCATCTCTGGAGCACCGAGATCGTAGGTCTCAGCTTCCTGAAGCTAAGCTCTCCCCTGTCCACCCACTCCATGCGGTTGGGGTGGGCCTCCTGGTGGTGGTGGTAACACCTCGTAATGTCTTCCATCGCCAGTTTCATGTCCAACTCCTCTTCCATGTTTGCCTCCTCCTTGAGGACCACCTCATTCGAACCACTGCCTCTACCTGGGAGGTTCCTCAACAATCTTCTGATCATTTGTACGGTGGGTCGGACAATCACGAGACATGTGACCCTAACTGTCGCATGAGTGACACTGCCTACTACTGGCATGTGTGTCTCTACTTCGTGTTCCCCGCACAACCGATTCTGAGTCATGCGGTCGACCATCTGTAGGTCTGGTCCTCTTGGACCTCTGTGACATCTGTCTACTGCCATCTATAGAAGACTCCACTGCGTTTCAGCTAGTGGTTGGTCTCGTTAATGAAGACTGCTCAGCAAGGAAACTCTCCAAAAAGAGGGCTCTCTCTATAACCCTTATTTGCGTCGGGATGCTAAGTGAGACCATCGGATCTCTGATCTCTTGCCTGAGCCCCTGCTCAAAGGCCCGACCCCAAAATAGTGGGTCTCGTATCATATCAACAGAGTAGAGTGAGATGTTAGTGAACCTCACTGAGTACTGTGCCACTGTCATGCTACCCTAATGTTGATGAAGTAGCTCTTGTATCCACACCATGTAGAGAGTGGATGGGAAAAAATCCTTCAAAAACAGGCTCTCGAAGTTTTCTCAGAGTAGGGTTACCTCGTCATGAACCTGGAGCATCAGGATCCACCATCTGCATACTGCTCCCTGAAGGAGACTCATGGAAAGGATCACCATGATGTCTGTTGGTGTCCCTACTAGCTTGAAGCCTCTCACCACAGCCTCCATCCAATCCTCAGCCGCCTATGGGTCCATCTCTCCCCTGAACTTGGGTGGCCTCTAGCACTAGAACTCGTGAAATGCACTCAAGTGGTGTGCATCGTCTATTCCTAGGGTTGGTGGCATCCATGGCCCAACAGGAAGTAGTACCGATGGTGCCTCCGCTGGAAAAGGGCCCTGCACTTAGGCCTCATCTCTCGGTGGGCTGTCAGTGCGTACGACTCTCGGGGCTCTAACTGGACATTCACGGGGAGGAATACTGAAAGAAATAGATGCGACATGGTCAAAAGATTATACCTGGTGAGATGACATGGTGGAGTTGAATTAAAGAAAACTTTTGGAAACACACACGCAATCAGTGTTTTCATGCACTGAGTCGGAAATCAGATGTCAGGGTCCTGTTGTATGGATACGTCGGTCTCCCACACCAACACTAGAATCCCTAAACTGAAAAACACACTTAGTACCCTTAACAGTATTGCTTCCCAGAAAAGAAAGATCAGAAATCTAAATTCTGCAATAGAACTGACTCCTATGATACCAATTTGTCACGACTCGTCCCCCAGGGCCCGTATCGTGACTACCCCAAGCCCACATTCCATAGGCCAGGGGATGGAAACTAGCACCAAAGGCGTAAATCCCTAAAATTAGAAGGCATTTCCTTTATAACTATAAACAAACACATCAGAGGACACAAATGGAAGCAAACACTAAGTAAAACTGTATACAAAAGAAGTGTTGGAAAGTAAAAGGGTCCAGAAATACAAGTCCAACAGGAAATTACAAGTATAACTAAATGCAAGTACAACTGCAGAAAAGTAAAGTAGCTACTGGATTGTCCTCTGGGGTTCTTACTTGAAATATAGGTACATATGGCCTCCTCAGCACTCCATGTCCATCCGTCTCCTCCGTCCACCGTCACACCGAGTGATCCACCTCCAGGTACCGTCCAATCCTGCTACTCTCTACCTCAGTCAGCGCTGTCCATCGTCTGCAACCAACACAACGAGGTGCAGGAATAGCTCGTGCAGGGATGATCATAACGATCAATAGTAGTGACCCCGAGTCCCTCAAGGTCTCACTAAATCCAACAAGGATAAACCACAAAGTATGAAATAAATGGATAACCATTACATAGGTATATGTCATGTACATATACCTAAGTTATCAAGTAACACATCTCAATAATGAGGAAAACACAAAAGTCATTGACTTAGCTCAAACATGATTTTATTCTAGGGATAGTATCATTCTAAACCCTCAGCTGCTAGAGAACTCCTTCTCTGTCGAGTATAGTGGGCCTGCCACATCACACAGAGGCGCTTCCCACTAACTTGGACTGTTGAGGTACTCCTCCTATCAAGTACTGTGGATCTGTTGGGCTAACACAAAGGAGCTCCCCACCGTTGGTCTACTGCGATCACATAGAGGTGCTCCCCTGGTATCCTGCTGAGGTACTACAGGTGTCAAGTACCGTGGGTCTTCTAAGCTCACACAGAGGAACTCCCCACCATTGGTCTTCCTTACTCAAACAGAGGCGCTCCCCACTGGGCAAGTTGAATCACTCTGAGTCGAATCGATTAGCAGTCGTCAAGTTTCAGCTTGCCACTAGGTTCCTGCACAAATGCCTGCTCGTTTCTGGAAGATCTGCTCCACAAGCTACTGGTTGATACTCCAACTATCATGAAGTCTCATGTAGAAGTATCTGAAAGGTAAGAAATGTCATAGGGGTATCAACGCAATAGACTACATGTCAATCAGATGGCCGATCTATTAGTTATCACCCTTTTTAGTTCTGGGGACCTGGTTGGATTCGTGTATGATCTAACCAGACCGTATCTCAACTATACCCGAACTCTAGTGGGGGTATTCTCAAAGGGATGGATTCACTCCAAGAATACTGGCGCTGCTGACGGTTCTTAAAATGGACGTCTGGTGCCAAAGATATAGCTCAAGAAGGTAATGGGTCCGTAACGGGCCTGGGTCCGGTCCATCCCGATCGGATCGACTCGGTCCAACCCAGTCTGGGCCGACCTGGTCTAGGACGACTTGGTCAGACTCGATGGGTCTAACCTGGCCCATTGGGTGGTTAACTCGCTAAGTTTTGGCACGGTCCGCTGGGCCCGGCCCTGCGGACTGTGAGGGCGGTTCGACCCGGAGGTCGCCAAGTAGGCGACTCGGCCCAAAGGCCGAGGCCAGTTCGGCTAGTGCCATGAGGGGTGTGGCTCAAGAAACTCGGCCCAGGAGTTTAGGGCAGTCGGGAGACCAGCGAGCAGGCCGTGCGGAGCGCGGGTTGGCTGCGCGTGCACCGGGTAGGGAGCGGCAGGGGACGAGCAGGCCGCGGGGGCGCCAGGTAGGTTTTGGGGGCACCGAGCAGGTTGCAAGGGATCCGGGCAGGTCGTGGGGGCACCAGGCAGGCCGCGGTAGGGGCTGTGCATGCCACGGGGGCACCAGCAGGGCGCCGGGTAGGGCGCGGAGAAAACCGCATGCCAGAAAGGGCACCGGGAGGCCTCGGGCAGGCAGGCCGTGCGCCGGGCAGGGCTCCAGGAGGCCATGGGTGTAGGATTGAAATAACGATGTAGATGCTCAATATACAAGAGGGGGGGGGGTGAAATGTACAGTTTAAAAATTCCTTTGTAACCTTTAAAGTTGGTTACAGATAACTATGTTTTCCATAGAGAAGGAATGTTATAATTTTAACAAAGTTAAACTAAGCATATTCACAACACCTCTAACACCAATTGGACAATTGGAACTAAAGTTTACAAAATGAGATTCTACCTTAAAGAATATAGAATCTAAACTAATCAGAGTACAAGTGTAAGGAAATACAAAAAGATTATACTTTCCTTACAATACAATATGCAGCGGAAAAACGAGTAGTAAAACTACAAGTAATAAGATATAAATCTTTTAACCCAAAGAGAATGGTATCCAACAACCTTAGATAAAGGTCCCTTGATTTATACTTTCAAGATATTATGTCTTACCCACACCAGGGTAATCCCTCGATACGAAGATCAATGTCTCTATCTTGCTATCCCCGAAATCCCTCAACTTCAAGGTAGTTGGAACCTCTGTCTTCCTCAGCAAGAAAGCCCTCGAACTTCAAGGTAGTCGAAACCTCTATCTTCCTATCCCCGGAAGTCCTCGAATGTAATCACCAACATTTGGAGTCGCACGAAGAAACCTGAACGAGCAGTTTAGTATGCACAAGTCCTGAAAAGATTCTCTCTCTATAAATCACCTTAATAGCGTGTGGTCATTAGATCAATCAACTTCAGTTTTTGAGCTCTTTCAAATGAGCTCTTATTTATAGGAAAATTTCCAACTGTTAGCTCCATCCTCCAACGGTCATATTTTCCATGAAATTCGGAGGGACTTGTACACGTGTAACTCAACCAACGGTTAATTAGAAATAGAATAAATGAAATCATTTAATAATAAATCATGTATAACTAAATGCACGAAATCATTTTGAAATGGAGAAAAATTAATTAAGAGCCATATAAAATTTCAGAGTGTAAGTAAATTAAATGTTCAGAGTCTAACAAATTTGAAATTCAGAGTCTATGTTTAAGAAAAGTTCAGATTCTGTTTCATAGGAACTCAGATTCTGGTTTCACCAGAGATCGAAATCTGAACTTGCAGAGTTCGAAGTCGAACTAGTAAAAGTTCGGAGTCTAACTACTTAAGAGTTCAGAGTTGAACTACTTATGAGTTCAGAGTCGAACTTTATAAGAGTTCGGAGTCGAACTACTTAAGAGTTCGGAGTCGAACTTCATAAGTGTTCGGAGTCGAACTACATAAGAGTTCAGAGTCGAACTTCATAAGAGTTCGGAGAGGAACTACTTAAGAGTTCAGAGTCGAACTTCATAATAGTTCGGAGTCGAACTACTTAAGAGTTTGGAGTCGAACTTCATAAGAGTTCGGAGTCGAACTAATTAAGAGTTCAGAGTCGAACTTCATAAGAGTTCGGAGATGAACTACTTAAGAGTTCTGAGTTTAGAATTCAGATTGGAACTTCATAACAGTTCACATCCAGAATTCGGATCCTAAATACAGAATGCCCCAAATCTATACATTATATGATTCCAGAATTTTGGTTAAGAAACCGGTTTTTGTACATAAGAAAATATTGCTATGTATAAGAGATTCTAGGTTAGGGTAAATTTCCATATGGAAGAAAATTTTACTTATGGAGTTAAAACATACATTTTCTTAATTATAAGGTGTTTGTGATTTTCAAAACAAGAAGGAATGGAAAAGTCATAAGGAAAACCTTATTGACTCAATAATCTCCCCCTTTTTGGAAAGCACAAACATCCTTCCAAAAAAGAATATAAGGACTTTGAAAAATTTCATTAGACTTTGAAATTAAAACCTATATCCCTTTGTTCATGAATGAAAGTGAATACAACTAACTCCCCCTTAGGCATTGAAACTCTAAGGATTGTATTCTGACTTTCCGGAGTGGAGTTCTCATTATCATGGGAATGAAATACTTCGTAGTGAGAAACTCCCCCTTAATTTAAGAATATTTCACTTAGAAATTTTTCTTTCTCCTCCTTAGGAGTAGTTCTTTTTCCTTCTCCCCCTTTCTGATTTTCAAAAAGAATAAAAGGGTATGGAAAAGAAAATATGGTACCTGAAACATTAGTATATTACAAGATACAACAAACCAAATAATATTTCATTAGAGTTGGGAAAAATATTACAAAGAAAGAAAACTAAATCAAAAGATCGGAGTGGGATCATTTGTCTTCCTTTTATTTTGGAATGAGATTCTTTAACAAGGTTTTTAGCTTCTTTAGGTCTCTTTGGTCTTCCTCAACTTGCCTCTCCAAGGATTTTTTCTTTTCTTCTTGGACTTTTAAAGCTTCTGCATGAGCTTCTTGCTTGAGCCTCCATGGCTTCTTTCTACAACTTTATTATTTCATCTTGCTGAATGACTCTTTTCTCAAGCTCAATCCGCAGATTTCTATAATTTATAAGATTTTGAGCCAGATAATTTTCCTTGTCATTTAGTTCCTTCACTTGTTGACTCTGGGAACTCTACTCAATAATCAGCTCATCTTAAAGATTCTTAATCTTTTTATCTGTTGTGTCAAAGGAATTTTGAACTTCATCCTGAAAACATTCAAACTGAACTAAATCTTCATCAACTCTCTTAGAAAACTTTGTTATCTTACTACAAGATCTTCTATACACATCATTATCAATAAAGAAACTTTTTTTGTTCGGCTTTGAGATTCACTAACTTATCCATGACCATGGATATGGAATCCAATTTCTGATTCATACTTTGTTGCAGCATCTAGCATATGGAATCTGTTGTTGGAAAAATCGGAATGGTGTCCACCAACTTCGTCAGAGATTGAACCAAAAAATCATTCCCATGAGATGATGATTCCGAATCAGATACATATCTTTGAGATTGTTGTTCTTCAACATGCACTAGCTTCCTTCTAGAGGTACCACCAACCTCTTTCCTCTTGATGACATCTTTTAGAGGAGTATCCATGAGATCTTTCTTCCCCTAATCAGATTTCGGAATGGGTTCCTCATTAGGAGATACTTCCTTAGATTAAAAAACTTGAATAATCTGGTCTTCATCTTGTTTCTGTTTTTCTTGTCCTTCCTCAAGAAAATTCCTCTCATAGGATTATTCTTCATCATACAAGACATTTTCTTCTTCTTCTTCTTCTTGATGTTGCTTGCTAGCTTCCTCATCTCCCTTTCCTGGAGTTACTAACTTTGCGGATTCAGCCTTATCTTTACAGTCCTGTACTTGCTTGATCAGTGTATCCAAATCTTCACTTCCCTCCTTTTATTCTTCTTCTTCTTCTTCTTCTTCTTCCTCTACCTCTTCAGCAACTTCTTTTTCAGCTTCTTCAACTACTTCTTTACCCTTGGATTTTTCCAGAGTGATATAGTTCTTGGCTGGAGTTTCTGGTAAAGAAGGCGCTGTTAGGAAAGATTTCGTAACCGGAATCAACTCAGATGCAAACTCTGTAGCTCTCAGCAAAGATTGCACCACTTTAGCCTCAGACGCTTTCTTTTTCATTTTCTTCTCTTTCTCTTACTTCTATAACTCTTCTGCAACTTTTTATTTTAAGGCTTTAGCACTAATACAATAAAGGGCTTTAGCGACCGCCAAAAGCGGCCGCTAAAGGCTTTTAGTGGCTGCTCAATGACCAATTTTGGCAGTCACATTTGGCCCGTCGGTAAAGACCAACAATGACCGCCATTGGCGGCCGCTAAAGGTCCCCTCGAAAACACAGCATTTCAGACGCGGGGGACACATGTGGATAGTGGAAAATGGTGAAGAGTGATGCAGGGGGCATGGGGGGGGACCATGGAGCTTCGACCGTCGGCCATGGCAGATCCACGGTGGTCGGAGTGAACTGTAGTACACTATTGGTGGATGAGGGGTGGTGGTCAGATGTTGGTGGAATGACGAGGGCCTGTTTTAAAAGTTTTTTTCACAACGGTGGGTGATAAGGGTGCTGATGGGGTGACCAGTGGTGGCGGCGGGGCGACGAAGGCTGAAATGGAAGATGGCTTCAATATTGCAGCGGGAAACCCACGAAGAAGACAATACAAGTGGGAAAAATTCCTCTCATTTTTTAGTGGTATTAGCGGCCACCATTGGCGGTCGCTAATACCCCCTTTAGAGACCGCCAATGGCGGTCGCTAAAGGCTAAAGGCACAGATGCCCAGATTTCTGGTAGTGTAGCCTCTGCAGGGTCCAATCCAAATTGTGGATCCCCTTCCTTCCTCTTCTCTTTGTCTTCCGTCCACTTAGCTGCCACTTCATCTATATATGTTTTCTGCTTCTTCGGTTTGGGGGGAGCAGATTTAGTTTCCTTAGCCTTAGGATTTTCTTCATTAGCAACCACTTCCTTAACTTTTATCTTCTTCCTTTACTTTTTGGATGGTTCCGGAGTGTGAGTTTCTTTCTGAGCCGCTTCAACCTCTTCGACAAATAGAGGGTAAAATTCTTCGGATTCACTGGAACAACCCATCTTCATCCTATTCAAGGTGCCATCACTAACCAGCATAAGCTTGCAATTCCGAACTTTTTATTTGCATTCCACCATGAAGGATTCTAATCACCGAACTATCAGCTTAGATAGTAAGGCAGGGAACATGATTATCTGAGCTCTTAAATTTCCTTCTTTGATGGTCTGATCTTGACCAAGATATGCCTCATCAGATTTATCTTTCCTAGATTTACCAAGAAATCTAAGACGTAGATATCACTTTTCTTAAAATTTTATTTATCACCTCTTCTTGGAACCATAAAGCCTTGTACCCAAATCTAAAGGATTCTATTATTCATAGTGAGACGAGTAATCTTAATGGTTGAATCATCCTTAAGTCTAATACACTTCATTGCCTTCTCCTTGTTGAAACTTCCTTGCACATTGGGAAGATTGTGTGAGCAGAATTCAGCTTCTCCTTCATAGGATAAACCAACAAAGCTCACGGACTTGGTGTAAGATAGCTTATAAGTCTTCCCATAAGACTTGAAAGAAAACCACTCTTCCATATTCCATTTGGAAGGAAACAGACTCGTAGAACTCGATCAACAAATCAGTATAAACCGGATCCTGTTTATCTGACTTTGCTATGAAGACATCTTCCCATCCATTCCGTATAATATTCTTTAAAATAAGGGAATCAATCTTATAGAAGTCCGGATGAACTAACCTTTCCCTGAAGACTAACCACATAGAGAATGGTTTCGAAGTTGACATATCTTGAGATGTAGCTTCACCAGACATTCAGATTGAAGAATTCTGAAAGATTCAGAACGACTTAGGAAAGTTCAGAACTGGTCTTAAGAAGATCATCAGGGCTTCGAGATGCGAAATATTTCAAAACCGATGTGGGATGAGTCTTGGGGTCCCCTTTATATAGGCGATAGATGTAACCATTGGTCTTCCAAGAGCCATCTAATGGTTGAAGAATCTTTGATCTGATCTGACGGTTGAAAACACTCCCGCAAGGAAAAACTTGACTCCGATATTTTGAGGTTTTAAAGAAAACATTCGAATTTGATGAAAACTATAATCCAAAATTTTAAAAACTCAGGAAAATACCATTAAGAAAAAATATGATTACGAAACTATAAGTAAGAAAATCATAGCTTTCGGATTGGCTAGAAAGATTATTCTTAATTGGTAATATTTAAAAATAAACTCATTATGAAAGTTATAGTACGAAAATATCATTACAAAAACTCTAGTATGAAAATATCCATTACGAAAATTTAAGTATGAAAATATCCATTCTGAAAATTTCAGTACGAAAATCTCCATTCCGGAAGTTTTCAGTTCTGGAAGTTTCCATTCTGGAAAATTTAGTTTCAAAAATTTCTATTCCAGAAACTTCAGTTCTGAAAAGTTTGAAAAACTAACTACGAAAAATTTTAGTTACACTAAGTTTGAAAAAAATATGAAAATTTAGTTATACTAACATTTAAATGTACTCCCCCTATGAAAAGGATTTTATTACTGTTAGGAGAATTGTTCAACAAGAAGTTAATAAAGAATTATTACCTTATGGTTATCATTCCTAACTTTTGTTTAATGTATTCAAATCTATCGGAGTGTAATGATTTTGTGAAAATATCAGCAAGTTGATCTTGCGTTCTGATAAACTGAAGAATGATATCTCCTTTAGTTTTGATAATATTTTCAAAATAGATTTTGTTACCAGTCATGTTCCAGGAACATCCACTATCCATGTACCATGTATTGTTTTTGGTACTCCCTTTATGTTTCTGAAAACAAGAAAAGAATTAGACTTTCAGAATCCAAACTTGTTTGGATCCGAGATTTCCAGACAACAAAATTTTAGGCACCCACATCTTCTTTGAAAAATATACCTTATGAAAACCTAAAGATTGGGGTTTTTTAAAGAACAATTCTTTGCCCAGTGACCACCACGTTGACACTTGGTACAAAATGGGGCACTTTGTGGTACAAAGTAGTTGTTACTAAAAGTTGGTTTTGCATGGGTATAACCAAATCCAGATTTGTTTTTTAAAGGTTGAATTTGAGAATACATTTTATCAAAATTTTCATTACCATGGGAAAGTTCGATAAACACTTCTTTAAAGAAAAAATTTCGGACTTGAGTTTTATAACCAAGTATTTATCTTCAAAATCATTAGAATTAGAACTAGAGCTAGGCTCAAAAATACTTTTCTTTGAAATTACCTTTTCTAAATCTTTAGAACGTTTGTTCTTCTCAGAACTTACTTCCTCAAGTTTTTTTGAAATATTTATAAAATCAGAATTTTTCCTATCATGATATTGAGAAAGATCTGATATTTATTTTGTAAGAATAGAATTCCTAGAGTTTACATTATCAGGTTTTTTATTGAGTTTGGAATTCTCAATTTTAAGAAGTTCAGCAAACCTAGAAACCTCTTCATGGGTAGGTAAAGTATTTTCTTCTTCAGAAGAGGATTCTTCATCTGAAGAGTTATAATATTTTCTATTATTAGAATTTAAATAAATATTGGTCAATGGTTCATCATTTCATACCTTAGCCATAAAGCAATGTTTTTTAATGGGTAATATGGCTATAAGACCAAGATTATTCTGTTCTGAAGATTCATAATCAGAAGATTCATCTGAAGAGTCACCACCACTGGAACTCTATGTGTCATTTTCTTTTAGAACTTTTTAGCTTTGGTTTTGTAGTACTTCTTTCTGTTCCTTTCAGAATGCCTTTCTTTCCTTTCTTTCTTTTTGATCAAAGGACAATATGGTCTAATATGTCCAGCTCTCTTGCATTCATAACAAGTGACTTCTCTATCATTCCTATCTTTCCTTCACTTTTTCTTATACTTGGATTGGAAATTTCTCTGGCCAACTATCTTGTTCATCCTTCGATAAAGATTTTCTAATTCATTTTCTGAGATCTCACTCTCACAAGATTCGGATTGGATAATAACTTTCTTAGACTTGGATCTAGTTACTCTCTCAAGAGTCTTAGCTTTCACATGATTTGATGTTGCTATAAAAGAAATAGGACCATTTCCATTCTTCTTTTTGATGTTGTCAGCATCTCTCTTCATTCTTGTTTCATGTTGGAGAAGAGTTCCAAATAGCTCATATAATGAAATTTGAGTGACCTTCATATTCTCATAAATAGTTGTTCTTTTTGATTCCCAATCATTGTGCATAATATCAATTATCTTATCCACAAGAGGTTCATCATCCAGACCTTTCTCTCCCATAGACTGAAGACTGTTCACTATAGTCATAAATCACTGTTGAACTTTGTAAATTGGTTCACCATAAGGAAAATTGAATCCATAGTATTCAGTTCTAAGCATAGCTCTCCTAGTCTCAATCACTTTAGAAGTGCCAAAGTGTGTAACCTCTGACTTCTTCCAAATACAATTAGCTGCTTCACAAGAAGAAATTTGGCTATATATATTTCTTGTCATTGAACATAGTAAAGTATTGCATACCTTATAATTGAGTTGATACTCTGGCTTTTCTTGGTTAGTGAAAGTTCTAACTTCCTTATCAGGATTTTTATAATCACCAGTAAGCATAACAAAATTATCCACACTAGTATTGATAAAAAAATCCTTCATTCGATCTCTCCAGTACTCATAGTAACTGCCATCAAATATTGGTGGTCTTGTAGGATTTAGATTGTCAATAGAACCAACATTGACTCCTGCCATTCTTAAAATAATATTGGCAACCAAACTAGTTAGTAGAAAAAGTTCGTAACCACAAATTTCGGAATGATAATTCAGAATGACAATTCGGAATGAAAAAGTTCGGAATGAAAAAGTTCAGAATGACAAAGTTCGGAATGACAAAGTTCGGAATGACAAAGTAAAAAAAACTTTCTAAGAAATGATGAAGAACAATGAAAAAGTGAGCAAGAAAAAATTATATGTCAGTATAAGTATTTCAGAGACCTCCTATGATACCAATTGTAGGATCAAAATAACGATGTAGATGCTCAATATACAAGAGGGGGGTGAATTGTACACTTTAAAAATTCCTTTGGAACCTTTAAAGTTAGTTACGGATAACTATGTTTTTCTTATACAAGGAAAGTTCTATGTTTAACAATGTTAAACTAAGCAGATTCACAACACCTCTAACACCAATTGGAAAATTGGAACTAAAGTTTACAAAATGAGATTCTACCTTAAAGCATATAGAATCTAAACTAATC
This sequence comes from Viscum album, assembly GCA_963277665.1. Lineage (NCBI taxonomy): Eukaryota > Viridiplantae > Streptophyta > Magnoliopsida > Santalales > Viscaceae > Viscum > Viscum album. Next base: position 512,164,959 of record OY728140.1, read on the forward strand.
AGAGTACAGGTGTATGGAAATATAAAAATGTTATACTTTACTTACAACACAATATGGAGTGTAAAAATGAGTAGTAAAACTACAAGTAACAAGATATAAATCTTTTAACCCAAAGAGAAGGGTATCGAACAAACTTTGAAAAAGGTCCCTTGATTTATACTTTCAAGAATGTCTGTCTTACCCACACCAGGGTAAGCCCTCGATACAAAGATCGGTGTCTCTGTCTTGCTATCCCCACAAGCCCTCAACTTCAAGGTAGTTGGAACCTCTGTTTTCCTCAGCAGGAAATCCCTCAAACTTCAAGGTAGTCAGCACCTCTGTCTTCCTATCCTCGGAAGTCCTCGAATATAATCACCAACATTTGGAGTCGCACAAAGGAATATAAACAAGCAGTTCAGTACACACAAGGCATGAAAAGCTTCTCTCTCTAGAAATCACCTTAACAGCGTGTGGTCTCTAGATCGATCAACTTCAATTTTTGAGCTCTTTCAAATGAGCTCCTATTTATAGGCAAATTTCCAATGGTCGGCTCCCTCTTCCAATGGTCATATTTTCCATGAAATTTGGAGGGACCTGTACACATGTAACTCAACCAACGTTTAATTAGAAATAGAATAGATGACATCGTTTAATAATAAATTATGCATAACTGAATGCAGGACATCGTTTTTAAATAGAGAAAAAGTAAGTAAGAGCCATATAAAATTTCAGAGTGTAAGTAAATACAATGTTCAGAGTCTAACCAAAGTAAAATTCAGAGTCTATATTTAAGAAAAGTTCGGATTCTGTTTCATAGGAACTCGGAGTCTGGTTTCACTAGAGATCGAAATATGAACTTGCAGACTTCGAAGTCAAACTAGTAAATGTTCGGAGTCGAACTACTTAAGAGTTCAGATTCGAAGTACTTAAGAGTTCGAAGTCGAACTTCATTAGAGTTCGGAGTCGAACTACTTAAGAGTTCAGAGTCGAAATTCATAAGAGTTCGGAATCGAACTACATAATATTTCAGAGTCAAACTTCATAAGAGTTCAGAGTCGAACTACTTAAGAGTTCGGATTCGAACTTCATAAGAGTTTAGAGTCGAACTACTTAAGAGTTCGGAGTCAAACATCATAAGAGTTCGGAGTCGAACTACTTAAGAGTTCGGAGTTCAGAATTTGGATTGGAACTTCATAACAGTTCACATCCAGAATTCGGATCCTAAAAACAGAATGCTCCAAATCTTTACATTATATGATTCCAGAATTTTGGTTAGGAAACCGGTTTTTATATATAAGAAAATATTGCTATGTATAAGATATTCTTGGTTAGGGTAAATTTCCTTATGGAATAAAATTTTCCTTATGGAGGGAAAACATACATTTGCTTAAGTATAAGGTGTTTGTGATTTTCAAAACAAGAAGGAATGGAAAGGTCATAAGGAAAACCTTATTAACTCAACAACGGGCAGGCAGGCCACGCGTCGGTCAGGGTGCCGGGAGGCCGCGGGCAGGCGTTCCGCACGCCCGGAAGGGTGTCGGGAGGCCGCGGGTAAGCGGGCTGAGAGCCGCTCAATCCAGTGGTGTTCGGCCGGAATTATCATTGCGCCGTGGGGGCGGCGTGATTTGCGGAGGTCGCAGGTAGCGCAACCATCTTCGTTTCCGCCTTTGTCAGCGTCACCTCATCGCCATGCCGAGGTTCATCATAAACAAGATCGGCGGAGGGGTCGGGTCATGTTGGTTTGACCCGCACCCTCCACATTTAGGTTGGTAACAATCAGCTCATCAAGAAGAAGATGATCATTAATACGTCCGCAACAATCCAATTTTATCCTTTGAAGAAGGTAAGGAAAAGGTACAATATCAACAAGTAATAAACCCCCTAACTTAGTTTTGTCGTTTGTCATTCGTTGACGTCATGGAAAGATGGTTGTCTATCCGTGGTAGATGAACACGTCCCCCATCGAAGGAGTCTGAGGAAGAAGGCCGTTGGGGGTCGTTCTTCGTAGTCGAAGGTGTACCTCGTCGGTGTTCTTCGCCGGGAGAGCATTCTTCACCGGAAGAGCTTTCTTTGTTGAAGAGTGGTCTTCGTTGGATAGAGTTCTCTCTTCCCCCAAACTCCACCAAATGAAAGATGACCACCAAATGAAATAATAGGCTGTCTATTATTTTTTTGGAACAATGATTTCAAAAAGAAGAAATAAATGATAAGGATTCGCCTAATTAATTCTTGAGGTTAGCACCTTTAATTAAAAGTGTTGGTTCAACAATTAAAGTGGTGGATTTGGCATAGTAAATAAGGGGAGTTGAAGAGATTTTCCATCTTAAATGGGGGGGTTCCAAGAGGTTACAAGCCCAGGTGGTCCCCACCAAAATTATCCTCCCAAGGGAAGTTATATTCAGGTGGGCCCCACCAACATAACCTCTCATGGGAGGTTATTGTGTGGTGGCCCCCACCTCTAACCTCCTCTTGGAGGTTTTAACCACCAAGGATATAAATCAAGTCACACTTTATTTTTATTTAAATTAAGCTTAAAAACCCAAAAACTAACTTTCATTCTCGACCAACTGTCATTGAGGTGAAAGTATTCTTAAGCGAATACCAGCGCTACAAGTTCAACGGTGCTTTCAGATTTCAATTCCGAGCACCGGTTCAAAATTTATAAAATTCTTCTTGTACGCTTACTAAATGTACCCGAACAAGAATTCAGAAATTGATTCCGGGCACACCGGGCCTCAGAATCAAGCGCTGTAAATTTTTGCGGACTTATAAAAATCCCATGTATTTAAGTAAAAACATTTCCACGGAATTTCCAGGTCTTTAAAACATATCCACATCCTCAAAATATATTAAACATAATTTCATTGAGATCATTATTATCACATTTAAATAATACTTGGGAACCTCTGATCTCAGAATTAAACTTTACCTTCACCAAAAAAATATCAATCACATAAAAATATGTATATATATTAAAAATATATATATTTTTAGAAAAATTATAGTCTTCCCAAAAATAACTTCAACAACCATGTCACAAAATCACTTTGGAACCCCCAAGTTTATCTACAGTTATTGAAGCATATTCTAAAAATTAATTAACCCGTTTTCCTAATTAAATATAATGACATCAATATAAAATAACTTAACAAATAAAATTCTTACTTATACCTCAATTAGGTATTCATCCATAAAAACCAATAAAAACACCATTATATCATTAATCACCTTCAAATAAAATCTCATTATCCCTAAAAAGGTGTATCTAGGCCTTTAAAATTATGATAAAACATAAAATTATTAAACCAAAATGTTATCCAAAACTCTTAAAATATCTCTATAGGATTAAATGATAACCTATAAATCTATCTAAACCCTAATATGATACCAACTATGATTCCCCAAACACACACACCCACATATGGTGCTAAAATAATATTCTTTACAAATTGGGTTTGATACCAACATATGCGACCTAAAAATTACTATCCATAATTACAATACCATTAACAATATTATTCCACTTACAAAACCAAGTCCATTTAGGTTTAATGTTTTAGGGAATTATGAAAAACTATTTAATAAAAAAATCCATATTTCTCACATCAAATGTACATTTTTTAATGTAACTGATGATACATTATTTCATGATAACTCCCTAAAAACATCCACATAATCATTTATAGATGATACCCATGTTGATAGAAGACTAAATAATATTCTCTACAACTTGAGAATATGGAAACACGGGACATGTGAGCTCAAATGCTCTGTAAGGTTATATACTACAACAAACCATGATTTCACTATATATTTTCCTTAAATAAAAATTATATTAATAGAATTATCTAAATTATACATTGGTCTAAAATGAAACAATAATTTTTTAATGTCAAATTTAACCATTATAATATTTCCATTCAATTAGCTAGTGGAAAAATATATCAATATTAAAAAATGTAAAAAGGAATGAAATTACATTGAGTGATATAAATCTCCATTATAATTAACATTAATCTTAGCTTGGTTAAATAGTAACTTAGATATGGTTTTCCCATTACCAACAACATTCTAAACTAAAGAAAATCTTATATGAGTAAAATCATATTCTATAGAGATTATAGGTTTTGAAACTATCTACAAGATATATGCTTGATGAATCACCACCCTCAACGACCACTAGATCCTACCTTATGCTTAGATTTTTCCTAAAGATCTTAAGGTGGTCTGTAACTATAAATTAGGATGATATAATTAGGTTACTATTAATGAAATACTTTATTTATCACATGTATTTTACCAATTTTTATTTTTTACTTATAAATAAAATAAATGCCTTTTTACTAACTCATCGATAACCTTAATGAGATATTTTTATTATTAAAAATGATTTAAAATATTTATGTTTCATTTTTAAGGTAACACATAATATATTATATATTTTTTATATGATTAATATATATAATAATAATAATAATAATAATTTTATTTGTAATTGGTATGATGTAAGGTTAAGAATGGGTAATACGTTGAAAAGTTATATTACCATAAAAATTATTTTTCATTATATTTTATGAGTTTATTTAAAATTTAAAATAGAAAATTATATAAATTATTTTTAATGAAATTCCTTATTATATTTATAAAAGAGATATTATTTTAGTATTGTTTTGGAATTTTCTTTAAAAATGATCTATTTTTAAGAGAATAGTGGAATATAATATATTTATAAATGACATGAAATTTATGAATTTATTTGTATATAAGTAATAACTATAAATATATAAAATTTATTTCTAAACCAAATATTTATTTTATAACCTATATTATAATATTTTAAAATTTAGTTTTTAATTTATGAACCCATATTTGACACTTAAGTAGTTAAAAAATATTTTTCTAAAAAAATTATTATGCATTTAGTATTTTGAAATTAGTTTGTAATACTTTTTGAGGATTAATATAATTCTTTTTCAACTTATTAATTATAATTTTTAAATTATTAAATATATACCATTTTATTTTCAATGATAAAGGGCCAATTTCATTGATAAAAACTAGTTACCCCGGTAAAAATCAAATGTAGTAAAAATGGTTTATTTAAGAGGGAAAGACAACAAACATGTTTAAATCATGTATGGGAAAGGGTGGTTAAGGCCTTGAATGAACTTATCCCTTACCCATATATTATATTCAAATTTTTGATTAACATTCACAGATAGTGACATCACATTATTAGAAGGTTTTTGGTTTTTACCCAAATATCATCATATTTCACATATAAATGTGACATTCCTTTCCTCACATTACCTCACAAAAAACCCAATTTTTTCAACAACAATATCTCTAAAAATTATCCTAAATATTTTTAGACATCATTAAGAGGTTATGATCTTCTAAAAATTGAATCCCTCAAATCCATATCCCACATTAAAAAGGAGATAACCCAAGAAGTGAGGTATAAATTTCTAACCACTCCATTATCATTTTAATTCATTTATGTGAGTTTATTATTCCAAAACATTCAATAACCTATCTGAAAATAATTAAATTAATAAAATTCTTATACTGGTATGTTCTTTTAATTATTCTATAGTCATTAAACACCATTCAAAATTCGATAAAAAATAAAACTCCCACTTTTAAATTGTGTAGACTACTGCTTACACAAGGAAAAGTGTTTTTTTTCCTTCGATGCCTTCTAATTATAGTCATAATAAGTAATTTAATATATAAGTATACTTTTTTGAAATATTTTAAATTATTAAATTTTAATCAATATTTCTCATTATCCCTTTTTAATGGGAACCCCAATGACATCCATACATATATGTAGACTACCACCTCTATGAAACAATGTATTTTCACATTTCATGTCATCATCACCTTATATAGATGGTAATGAAAATACGTTAAATGGATTAATATTATTTTTATTAAATTATGAAGTTTTTAATAAGAAATATTTTATAACTTATTAACAATATGACTAATAAATATTTGTGGTACATAAAATTATCAAAAAGGCTGTTCAAAGATAAACAAATTGTTTCTTTGTACTAATATATATATATATATACATGATAAATTAATCTAATAATTATATAATATGATTATATATTTTTATAATAAATAATAAATAATAAATAATATAATTATGCTTCTAGTATAATTAAATTAATGTTAAATAAATTTATAACCATTAATTAATTATGGTATGTATTTATTTGGGATTGTTTGACAACCTACAAGAACAATGATATAAATTTATTACATGTATGAAAATATAAATTTAGTTTTTGGTATATGTGATATAAATATTTAAATATTCATGTTATTTTATTTGTTAAATGTTAACATTAAAATGGAACTATTTTTTTTATGAATACACCCTTTCTTCAATATGCATCCTCGAAACATTATCACTGCTAAATATATGTCTAATGATCACAAAAAAATACTAAATAAATAAATAGTAACATTATAAATAATTATAAAAACATCAATTAATGTTCCATTTATGATCTGAGAATGATGAACTTTGGATTATTAATAAATAACAATAGTGCTATTGTAAAACGATTTCAAAATGATCCAAATTACTCACACCTGATATCAAAAATAGATAATATCTATATGATATATATATATATATAATATTTATAAATCATGTTTATAAATGTTTATAGATATGAAAAATTTTCTAAAATGATTTATTATAATTGTAACTTTTTTATATAGGTGGTTATGGTGTATTTTGACTAAGAAACAATTAAGGTATGAGATTCTTTATCAAAAATTTAAATTCATGGAGAAAATTTATTATTGTGAACCATGATATCCTTTATATATTGTGATTAATTCAGAGTGATTTTATTTAACAATATTTTGTTAAGATCCATATCATGTTCTATTTTGTATTTATTTCAATTCAAAAGATACTAATATTGAATGAGAGACTAATAAATCAAATTACTTAATTGAGTTAAAACATATTTTCAGGAATTTATTTCCTACAAAATGATTTTATTCCAACCTAAGATTTTATTTTGTGGTTATTTATTTTTCCTCTCTAGGAAAATTGAATCATTTGATTCAAATATTCCTTTTTGAATAATTTATTTCCTATAAAAATTATATCATTTTAATTAATAATTCTCAATCTATGAAACAATGATTTCTATTTATTTTTTCATCTTTTACATCCCCTGAATTTTCTCTTTTATAATCAAAATATGAATTGTGTGTTATCTCATGTGACCATTATATTTTTATTATTTATTTTTAAATGTTATTTTTTATACTATTTTTAAGTTATTGTTTTCATAAATGATATTTGGAAATATTTTAAAGGTTCTATGTCTCTAAAAATGTAAATGTTTTATTACCCAAACAATATTTATTTTATGTCTATTATGTTTTATTTTCAAATATCTATTATTTTTTAATATTTTGAAAACTAATTATTCTCAAAAGTATTACAAATAGCTTTCTAGAAAAATATCTTTGGGAATGTGACCCATAATGAACTAATTTTATGATAATGTTAATTTTATTTTTAAACATCTATAAGGGGAATAATCGATAAATGTATTTTTCATTCCTTTTCATCCATAATGTTTAACCTTAATGTTTCACCAAATTTATTTAATTTTTGTATATCCTAATTTTAAATCATTTATTGATGTTTTTCACCAAGATTCTATTCACCTATTGATTGGGGAAATTATTATCTTAACAATTACCCCTCTATCTATATTGTGTAAAGGAAATATGATTTATTATCATTATTTAATTGTATTTATCTATAATGATACTTGATTTTATTGGATACCCATATAATTTATATAGGTTTATCAATTATTCATTTTTTATGGAGTTATTAATGATATTATTTTTTATTCTATTTTATCATGATAAATAACCCATTTTACTTCCATGAAAAATTTATGACGTGTTGAAATAAAAACAATTTTCATTCCATGGGTTCTTTATAATATAAAAAATAATTAATTTTCCATTAAATGTTGTATAAACACCAATTTATTTCACTGGGTTCATTATCATACGATAAGTAAAAGATTTCAAGTTGAAGTGAAAACTATGGATGATGGAAGGCATGGTCTAATATTTCTCTCTAAATAATTATTTAAAAATTTATATCTCACAAGATAATTATTCTATAGTATGGTTTAGTTTCTCATAGGCGTGGGAACTGATTGTGTGTCCAGCAAAAGTATTTATTCCCTATATAAATTATTATGGAATATTTGAAATAAGTTCCATAGTTTTATGATTTCTATCACGAATATTTTATGATGTCATTGAACATATTTATTGACTCATGTTTCATGAATATTTTGATTCACCTATTATGTTATGATAAGACTTATTCCATTATTAATAATCAATTCTCTGTTGGGAATATGATTTTTATTAAAACAGATTATACACATAATCTTATTTTGTCCTAACTTATTATTTTTTGATTGGTAAGGTTTTTTATACCCTTAGTGATAATCTGATCTCACCCCATTATTATGTTTAAATTTCACCAGGTTATCATGATAGAAAAATAGAAAAAATTCAAAAATGTTTTTCTTATGTATTTTATTTGATGGATACTTTGAAGATACATTGTTGAATGAGTAGTTTCATATATAATGGGAAAATATACATTTGTTAAAAATAAAATCGGTTTTTCTATTTAAAATTTATGACTACATTTATATAATTACCAAACTAAAAGGTCTTGTGAATTTATTACAACGAAATATTTTCTCTTAGTTATGAAGATGGGATGGCCATTTCTATGGGATACTATAGCTACCGATAGATCATGGTTTACATACACTATAGATAATGATGACAATGGTTGATGGTAAATTTTGTATTATAAATTTCATCAATTGTTGATATATGATGGTTGATTACAATATAAAAGGTATATATAACCCTTTAGTTCATTTGTGGTAATATTCTAGGGATACTATATGATAATTTTAGTAAAAACCCATGTTGTAAGTCTAAGATATTATTCAATTAATATGATAACTTATTGAAATTTTATTAAAGGGGGATGTGTGGTTTTATATAAATAACATACTTTTTAGATAATACATGTGGATACATGATCTAAAATATATTTTTTTATAGGTAATAACTCAAAAAGGGAATCATGGGTAATAAATCAGTCATCACTTGGTGAAAGATAAAGTGGTCTAATGGAACACCAAGTTTGACACACTAAAGGGATATGATTTGGTTATTAAAATTCTCTTTATAATCCATTATAAAGGATTTATTATTTTAATAAATTTGTAAAATTATTATGAGATAAACCAACCTAATGAAACACATATTGAAATAATAGTGATTTATGTTTAACTGAAATATGATGCAATAATTTTTAAAGTAAGATATTTCAGGGTTGAATTTTTCATGTAATTATCATACAATAATTCTGATTTGGTTTTAATTATTTACCACTAATTATTATCTCCTTTTTATTTCAGTAATACATGACACACAAATAAAAAATTTAGCACTATATTCCCTGGAAAATGAAGAGATATTCCTAATAATTAAAATAATGAGAAAAGAGTTGGGATGATAAATATTGTGACTATACAAAACAAACTATCAAGGATTATGATTAATAATATAAACCTAGTGGATATTTCAAACACACAAATTAAGATAAATATTGAGCCTCATAGATGTTTAGGTGATGAAGATGATTAAAGAATGTATTTTAAAATTTTCTCCATGTCAAAATTATGGTAATAATTGTTGGGTGGTATATCATAAAATAATCGGGTGATTTTTTTTGTGTGGTAAAGGAGTGAATAGTGTAAACACACAAATATTCTCAAACATAAATATTACATAATTATAAGAAAATATTAATTACATATTACAATGATCCATAATAGAATCATTAAAGTATACTAAAATTCAATAATTCGAACATAAATAACTTGTTCAAAGGAGAAATATAACTTCACCAACAAATTTAATCATATCTAGAACCCATATTAGACATATCATACACAATTACAATCTTCATAACATGGAGAAAAAAATGTAAGATAAGTTTATTTTTAAATATTAGTAAGGGTAAACATTATAAATATTAATATAACATAAGAATATTGGTATGATATAATGAGAATAATATTTCGAAACCATACCCTACAAACCGTAAATCATAAACTTCATTAATGGAATAAAATATCTAGAGTTTAAAATACATGAATCATAATATAATTAAATTAAGTTTGTTATTATTGTATAACATTTTCATAAGACATATATTTTGGGAATACATATAAGCTAATGATATTTTGAAAATCTATATATAGAAATAGGTTCTTGCATTTCATTAAGGACATGAAATTAATCATTCACATAAACTTATAAAAACAAAATCAAGTCCACAAATAACATTATGGATATCAAATCTAGGTCCATGCATAATAATATGAACCTATAATTATGTTTATGCATTTTATTGTGAACATGCAATAAAGTTCATTCATAACAATGTGAACTTGTAATCAAGATCAAACATAACATTGTGAAATTTTCATCAGGTTCACACATAAGATTGTGAACATGTATTTATGATAATAGATAACATTATGAACATGTATTTATCTTCACACCTAACATTATTAACATGTAAATACATTCACACATAACATATTTAATTTTGAGTTATACATATTTACCCAATTAATTGGATGGAGATAAAGGTCCCACAATCACATAATCTATACATTTGTGTTCCATAATATCATAAAACCCACATCATATCATATCCTTTGAAAAAGAAACTAATTTCATAAACATTTCATCATAGTATAACCCATGAAATGAAACATGTATCCTAAATATATTATCATCATAAAAATAAACCATCCATAGAAATAATAAAGATGTATCATTGGATTGTATTCCAAGTCATGCTTATATAAACATCAAAAGATGTCACCATATATGGAAAATTAATTTGAAAAAAGCATATTGAACATTTCTTTTGGAAAATAATCTTTCATTAAGAATTACTTTTTTTTAAATTGAAAATATATTAAATATAGTTGAAAATTTTACATGGAAATGACAATTAAAAATTATATTGTAATATTTAAATAAAATCATGTTCTTAATTTTGGGAAATTCAGTTTATACCTTATATGTTGAAACAAGGATTCTATTCACATTTTTAATAAAATCCTAAAAATCATTTTTTGAAAATCAAAATGATCATAAATTAAAAATCATATGAAAAAGTAAATAATGGGTAATAATTTTTTTAATAAATACTTTACATAATGTTAAAAAAACATTTTAATAAAACATTTATGTAGATGAAGAAGGGTTTTCGACCGAATAGAAAAGAAATATCGTTTTTATTTAGAAATATTATTTTGGAATCCTGAGTACATAAAGGGAGGAAAAAGAAGGGAAAAATGTATTATCATGAAAAAACCATAGGAGAATAAAATTCATAATTTTAATGAGAGTATTATAGTAATATTTCATCATCATAATCACACATATAAACAATCCAAATAAAAAATGATATTGTATCATAAAACCCTTATAAAATTGGTAACATTGAATCATAAGACCCATGAAAGAATAAAAATAAATGAAACAAAATATATGATGATAATAAATAAATTTATGATATTTTACATCAAAGGGGCTATATATACACCTCATAAATGAATATAGGTGCATTACATCATTTATTTACTTATAAAGTCAAATTGGGACAAAAATCCCCTACCTTAAGTATCAATATTCATCAAACACATTCGAACCTCATATTTAATAAATATAATATTATTATACCTATATTAATTTAAACTAATTATATATATATTACCATATATAATCTAATTAATACCTTTTATTATTCATTCAATAAAAATTCTTTATTAAATTCACATTTCGGGTAATAACTGCTTTGTTTTTCATGTATGTTTTGATTTTTTCTTTATAGACTCCATGTATTGATGATGATTCTATCATGTATATAATTTTTACCAAGTTATATATAATATATATCAATTATATTTTTATTTATAGTAATTTTCAAATGTTATAGACTCAAAATGAATTACACCATTCATGAAGATGGTAGGTTGTACATATGCATGATCTTTGTTTCCATTTTCTTAAATGATTAATATAAATAAAATTAAAAAATATATTACCATTAAGGAATAATTTTATTTCATAAATATCATATATGTTTATTTAAATGATTACTCATTCCATTCCATATAAAGCGTACATGAAGAACTAATCACTTTGCATCACAAGGCAGTAGTTCATCATTCAAACGAGTGACATTATCATATCCTCATATAATGCAAAGTAAGAGGGTATATGTGTTATAATAATAACATAAGTATTAATATGTAAAAACTATAATTTATATTCATTTATTAATTATATATTTCTATCCCTGCAAAACATAAATGAAAAACACATAACATCAGTTTGTGAGGCAGTAATTTACTATACATATGAGCAACGATACTGTTTTCCAATGGTTTAAATAGTGATAATTTAGATGATGTGTTATAATTAAATATTTATAATGCTATAATATATATAGTTTAAAATTTTTAAATCTATCATTATATCCATCTATCATATTAGGTGATGGAAAGTGAATGACATTGGTTTGGGAGGCGATAGTCTACTACAAACATGATTCACAATTTCATTTCCCATTTGATAGAGGTAGAGATGTATAGAGGTTATTAAATTAACAAAAAAATCTAATTACATGGGAGATACTGGTGATTTTATATTATCATAGTTTATGATGACATTAAGGCTGTGGAAGAATAAATAAAACAACAAACACAAGATTAATAATTTTATCTCTTCATTGGAGAACAACTTTAGATTTATACCTAATGAATTCTTAGGAGGGTTTTATAATAAAAAACGTCTATATGAATGATATATGGAATTATTTAATATATTTTGTTATTTCTTGGAAAAAAGAGTTTCATAAGTGTTAATAGGTTAGGGTAGGGGCTAAAATTTTATAAGTGGGAGAGACGACACAGTTGGAATATTTGAAGAGAATAATGTTTAACCACATTTTTTACAAGAAAAAAGGCTCAAAAAAGTTCATTATCTAAATTTAAATGTAATAAGTCCTATATATGTCCATACAATGTGTGTTTGATAAGTTTATATGTCATTTTATACCTTATCTTTTATGTTTAACCCCAAATAATCATGTTTTTACCTTAATTATGGTAATTAATCATTAATTTTTTTACTTCTAATTTCGGTTAAAAAATTAAGATTAATGTATTAGATAATAATAACTATTATTATTAAAAATATAAAATAAATTTAACAAAATTTTATTCAAAAAATTGAATAATTATAATTTCAAAATAGACCAACAAATGCGACGACCAATAGATTTTCAGAAAGGAAAATTTTCATAAGATAAAATATTCATAAGTATTGAAAGATTCTGTATCAAAATTAAAAATTAAAAATATTATAAAAAAATAATTTTTAATAAATGGATATATAATTGAACTAATATTAGTTTTAAAACTTTTTAAATTTATAGGTTAAATTTTAATTTCTTTAGCTGAAAATGTACTTTTTATTTAAAAATATTATTTTTCACCTTTCACACAAAATTTTATATTTTTAGAAAATTCTAAAAACACTACATTATGATAATTTTGACATGAATATATCAAGATGAAATTGATTCTTTCAAATAGTTTTAATAATTGTTTTAAAAATTATGATGTTATTTTTTAAGAAAATGAAATATAATTGTTTTTAGAAAATAGTTTTTTAGAAACATATGAAGACATTAACATAAATTAAGTATGTATTTGTCAATATGATTTATTTATATAAAACCATTTATTTGAAAATTTGAAATTTGTTTTTTCCCATTCATATCTCTTTGTTTAATGAATATGTTATAATAGTCATATTTAAATTGTAATAGAAATTGTATATTGTGGTGCGTTAAAACATAGTATTTTGTATAACACAAGCTATATAAAAAGTTATCTTTTTTCAAAAAATATATATTTAATAAATTGTAGTGGTGACTCAATCTACCCCCCACCAAAAAAAATTTCTCCATATAAAATTTTCCACATTGGTAAATATAGTTGAGGACACTTAAACTTCATTATATCATTGGTTTCCCATGTAGCTTCCGCAAGCTCGTGGTTTCACCAAAAAACATTGACATGGTGAGCAGTATTTCCTTGTAGAAAATTATCTATATAATCTAGTATCTCCATTGGTTATTACTCATAATAATTTTCGTTCTTTATAAGTAAGAAATATATGTTAAGTAAATTTTAAGGATAAGGTATTTAATACATATGACATATATATAGAATAAATCATGGACATGAGAGAGGTTTGGTCAAATCTCCAACTAATATTATACCATCCTGATATGACCATGAATTTAAAAGGGATTGATATAACTAGTTCTAGGATTACCATTCCTCTAAAATCTTATAAAATTCTTCCACAATTAAATGCATAGGAACACATTTTCACCAGGTTGTATTTCTATATCAGGTCAAAGGTTATTAATATAATTTCCAAATAAAAAATGTGCCAAAAATATGTGTTTGTGAATGGATGTAACCTTATATACCATTTATTTAGATAAATTAGTCCCCAATATCTTTCCTTCTCTAACTTCAACCTAGAATGTTCGTGTTATGCATTTGTGTCCTTCTAGTGATTCATGAGGAACCATCTTAATGATCTAGTGAAGAATATTGTTGTAAGAAAAATAACCAAATGAAGGAGTTGATACCAAACAAATTTGAAATTCATTTAAAAAGATCCCAATATATCCTATAATATCTGAAATCTTCTTTTATCCTAATCATATTTTTATGAATGATATGAACGGTTGAAACTCCATTCTTTATCAATGGATTATTTGAGACTTTTACATAACATTGATGTAAACATAGAATCCCAAAAAGATACAATTTAATGTGTTATTCCATGTATCTTAAACACATCATTAATTTATATCCTAGAATGATGGTCCAGAGAAAAACCATTTTAGTAGAGATGATGTGTGTTAATTTTTTTTATGGTGGAATAAACCTATATAGTAATATTCCCTTTAGTCGTTTTAGGGACTCTGATGAAAAAAAAACCATGGTGATGTCTTCCCAAGTACTTTTTGGTATGGGTATTGGTTCCTACATCCCCTTATAAATTTTCCTCCCATTCTTACCTTTCTGAAATTTACATTATTTTGAAACAAACACTACAATATCTCTCTTCATAACATCCCATAATAAATATTCTTTCAGATGTCTATACATCTTCGTATATCAGGGATGGATAAAGAATGACGAACTATGAGTTTTCTCAAACAAAATTTTGTGTGGACAGAATTCATAGAAAGTTATTGAACCTTGTCATTAAATCATGACCATCTTTAAAATAAGAAACATTTCTACACTTTGTATATCTATATATCTTCCTTTAGTTCTTCTTTATTATAAACTTGAATATATATTTTAACATTTAATTTATTAAGATAATATTTCTCCCCTTCAAAATTTCAAGAACCATGTCTTAAAAATCCTTAAATTTTAGACCTTTTTTATCCTTTTCAGGGATAAGCTTGCATAATCATTTTGACTCAAAGAATCATCCAACATGTTCCCTTTACTATGGCTGCAATGTATTGTACATACATAATATTTAATTAACTCTAGCCATCTTTATTGGCTCATATTTACCTCATTCTATGTGAATATATACTATAATATTATGGGATTAGTATATATTTATTAAATTTATCCATAATGATAATTACTCCATATCTTTAATAAAATTACGATAACCATCTCCAAATGATGAGTTGGGTAACTTTTCTCATCAACCTTCAATAGTCATGAGGCATAAGCTATAACCATGAAAATCTTCTTGACAACACATCCAAATCACTTATTGGATACATCACTATAGATTACAAACCCTTCTCCAATGGATGGTAATGGAAGAATAGGTGTGTTGACTAATCATCTCCTCAGTTCCTTGATATTTCCCTCACATTCATCAATAGGGAGGAATATGGATCCCTTTTGAGTTAACATGGTTGGTTGATTAGATAGTAATTATAAATTCTACACAAACCATCAGTAATATCCATCTCAACAAACGAAACTATGTATCTAGGACTCCCCCATTAGTCTATGGAAACATTCAATAACTTCCATATTTTATGTATACACTTATAAACCCTATTTTGAGTAAATATGACCAAATATGGAACATTTTTATCCAAAATTATCTTCTTAAATTTATTATATAGTTTATCCTTTATTATAGTATTAATTAAAATTATCAAGTGATCATAATTATCTTAGATTAGTTTTGAATAAAAAGTATATCATCTGCCAAAAATACCAAGAAATGATCAAGTTACTCATTAAAGACACTATTCATAAATTAAATTAAGATAACAGGGAATTTCTAAGGTAAAATGGAATCACTATATAGTAATATTATCTATACCACAAATGGATTGTTTTCTTGCGTATATCATACTTATTCAACATCAATTGATGATATTATGGATGAAGGTAAATCAAGGAAATGTATTGATATCTATAAAACATCTAAAACATGTCATCAATATGGGGTAGACGATACATGTTCATAAACATAATATTATTAGTATCCTGATAATAAGTTTAGAGTCACATTGATCAGTATTTATTTTTAAAAAATAATATAGGTTCTCCTCAATATCATAGAAATGGATGAATTAATCCCCTTTAAAGGTTCTCTTGGATTTGTTCCATCAATTCTTGCAACTCAATCAGGGCCATTCTATAGATTTTCTTTGATATAAGTGTAGCATCTGGTAGGAGTCCTACTGAGAACTCAACTTCTTGATTTGGTGGATGACTAAGAAAATATTTTAGAGAGACTTCAAAAACTCATTCACAATACGAATATCATTGATTTTGAGTTTATCCCCAACCATTTGAGATAAATTCCACTTATGAATAGGAATCAAGACCCATATGATCGAAGTGATTTCTATCATTAGATAATATCTATCATCACATTAATAAATAATAATCGGAAAGTTTTTAAAATCAAATGTGACAACCCTTTCTTATAAATCGATGTGGGATTTATATATAGTAATCCAATACAATCTAAAGATAATATCAAACTCATCCAGAGGTATAATACTGAGGTTTTAAGAAATCACAATCTTGGAAACACGAACTCGAGAAGAGTAATAGACATCCAATTAGATGGTCATATCATTATGTGTTTTCACTAATAAATCATCATATATTCACTTTGGTGGTAATTTTATACATAATAATATGTATTTATATATACATAATGGATATGCTTAATTAAAAATTATTTATGTTATATTTGATAATGCATGAGGATTTGGTTCGTTTTTATAGAAATTAGGACTTTTGGAATTAAAGGAAGAAATGATGAAAATTTTCAAAAAATGGATTTACAAATCATATACATCATACATAATCTATATTTCTAATTTAAAGAATTCTTTCAGAGTAACATACCAACCCATGATGACTTTATATGGTATAATGTTACTACACAATGTGTACACTCATTACACAATATGTGAATTTAAAAATTAGAATCCTACTGAAAGTAATTCCATTATATGGAATACAGAGTATACAAAATTTTAAAACATTAGGATACTACTCATTAAAATATAAAAATTTATTATAACACCATGAAATTTTTAAATATGATCATTATATTTAATTGTATATGTGACATGAAACATCAAGCATAGAATGGAATATTACTTACCAAGACTTTATGTCATTTTCCATATTGTAAATCAAGTAATTATAATTTATATATTTAATTACATGAAATTATTAGTTTATCTTGAGTTACACACATACTTGATTTTAGCAATTTTTACACAAAAAATGAGTTCCATTGATTGATTGTCTTACACACAAGTTCAAGTTTTATAAAACAACAATATAATAATAATATCATTATTTAAAATGAGAATTATGTCTTATCAATTAAATTTCATTTTAAGAATTGGATTAACTAAAATTTTAAAATATATGGTTTAATACATTGGTTATCAATTAATAATAAATGAATATAGAAACCAATTGAAAATAAAGGAAATGTTTTTATAAAATACCTATTTATGTGCCGAAAAAAATTTATCTTAATAAATTAATTATTTACTATTAGTTGATGATGTTAATTAAATTTATATATTATATATTCTACACATTTTTTTAAATTCATAAAATATATTTTATAGGAATAATATAAGTCTAAATCCAATTTTAGGGCATAAAAATATGTATTTTGATAAATATGGGTTTTTCATCTTTTAATGGTATTCTAGTTTAAAAACTATAAATTTAACATTTTATAAATCTTATTTGAAAAAATATTTTTCATTTTTCACATTATAATTCCAAAAATATATTATAGTGAATTTTTGGTGCTTTTCTATTATGTTTAACTTTTTTGAATATTGAAAAATTACCGAACTCTAATTGAAAAATGATTTCTCGTCTAAATAAATTATAATGATAAAATTATATATTTAATTTGTTTTAATGTCATAATAGTTAAATTATAAACATATTAATCTCATTTTCATAAATTGAATAATTTTTATATTATATTGTTATATAAAAAATTAGTAATCTTTCAAACATTTTTACTTTGAAAACTTAATTTCTCATCTTTTTTTCTAGATTAGTTTAAAATTAATTTTTTGCACTTATGTGAATTGAATTTTGGAACATGGAATCCATATTGGGAATCATAATTATTTATAATTCTTAATATTTTAAACCTAATTTTTCACAATAATTATTAGTGAAAATAGATTAAATGAATTAATGAGAATAATGATAAAAAAGGGTTTCACACGTTACAAGAATTTATATTAAAATTATTTTTTCACACACATAAGATTTTAAATTAGTGCGTGGGAAAAATATATTTATAATAATTGGATATAAATTATCTAATAAATATACTTTTAACTTTAATATTAATATATCAATTACCTAGGTAAATAAAAATTTACAATTTACCTTGGTGAAAACTATAAACCTAAAATTTAGTAAACTTAACGACTAATGAATAACTTCATAAAATGTATTTATTTTGTTTGGGGGAGGTACTTCTCAAACAATTAATACCTAAACTACATTATTTTTCAATTTATGAGGCACATGAGGTAAGGGATACCTCCCACGGGTGAATACTATTGGGTATTTAAAAGACTACCACTCCTCCATTTGAAAAGGGAAGTCACTTTTCCCACTTATTCACACCTCCCAAAATATTTGGATATAATAAAACCTAAAAAAAATGCATACCAAATTCCTCCCCCACACCCTTGAATCCTTAAATTGGGTATAAATCTATCCGATGATTTACTTTGGTGAAAACCAAAACAAGATTGTTGAGAAAGAGTTAATGATCATCAAAAAATTGTTTTTATTTGTTCGTCAAACACCATAATTTAATTTCTTAAAAACATTATACAACAACCATAGTGTCTTAAACCTAATTATATGCTATTATTTTAATTTTATTACCTATAAAATCATTAAATTATATAAAAGGGGTCATGAAATCATTATTCGTGTGTATGGCATACTACCACCTCATGAACTAATAAAATTATTTCTTCCATTACCACCTTTAATGGTTGTGAATAATAAGGTATTTTTAGTTTTTATATGATATATATGACAGTTATGATAACTTTATGCTTCAAAAATAATTATGTAGCACATAACTTCATGATTTCTAGTTTTTGGGAATATGACAACTTCACTCGTGTGTACAACAGACTACCACCATGTGAATCGACGTGATTCATTTTCACTTTACATGGAATGTGTTGTAGATTGATTTAATAAAAAACTATGTGATATATATAAAATGAATACGATAATATATTTATAATATGAATATATATTATTTACATTTATTTCTTTCAACATGATAATAAAATAGAAAAAACATTCATGAAAACTTATGAAATGTTATCTCCATGAATGATGTATTTCATTTACTATCACAAATTTTATGCATTAATCTAAATAAATATATAATTAGTATATATTATATTTAAATTGTATTTTAAATTTAGGATATGATTGTGTGATGACAAAATTAATATGAAAAAAATAACAAGTCAAGACATACTTAAAAATCAAGACAATTACCAATTGGAACAATGAAAATAAAATAAAATTATGAACAAATGGGTGATAAGATGATAAAAAAGGATAATATAAGAAATTATAAATAAAAATATGGTGTTGTGATAATTTAATACCATTCTAAAAACCATTATACATACTTTTAAATGGAGTTCAACCAAAATGGAGCGTAAGGTGGGGGATTTTGTCTCAATTTCATTTAATTGATGGATATCATAATATTATAAACCTGATTACTTTTACATGGAGTATTTACTGGCCCATGTTATGCTATATCGTCAAAAATTCATTCTTAAGGGTATAGTAAGTAATAATTTGATTTATTTAATTTAAGGTGATTTTAATTAAATGTTATAAGTGGTAAATAATTTGAAAACTCAATTCCTTTTCATTTGGTTATATTAATTATTAGTTGTTAATATTATAAGATTTCGTGTGTAATGAATTTTGAATATCTATTTTTGTATATCCACTTTTTTATGTTGATTTATAGTTGAGAAACATAATCAATTCATTTCTAGATTCTCACTTTAACATTACAATATTTTGAAGGGTTTACTTGATCACATCATTTTATTCAGGATTGTTTGCACACAAATTTTTGTTGAATGGAATTATATGATCATTGTTTAATAAAACATTTAATTTTATTCTCCTAGGATTAGTTATGATTTTTTCATGTAATAGTAGAATTTTTTCACTCTTTGGTACAAAAAATGTTTTTTAAAATGTTTTTAAGAATACCCAAATTCGTTTTTTTCTTTGGATGTAAATCTATTTTCTTAGACAACCATGTTTTCTAAAATAAATTTCAATTTTATTTATTTATCCTTTTTAATGATTTATTAAACAACATTATAAACTGTTTTTCCTCTTTAAAAAATGTTTTCAATTGAATCATTTTGTCAATATTCAAACAAGGAACTTTTCTAACATTTTTCCATTTCCAAAGGAATTTTTTTTACCTAGTATGACATGTATAGAATGACAAACCATCATTTACTTAAAGATTATATTATATGTGTATGAATATATTTTTAATGAAATTCCTTTTAAATGATATTTTCAAATGAAAATATATATTCAAAATGTTTTCCAAAATGAAAATTATGTTTTCCTCAAGAATTGTTTTAAATATATATTTATTTCATAAATGATAACAACCCTTATTATTAATCCAATGGGTATACATCATATTTATTCTATTTTTATTCTTCCTATTTATGGATTATGATTATTTTGATTGAGTATATAATTGAAATTCACTTCCAATAATAATTTTATGGCCATTAACTTCCCTTTGGGTTATTCAATTTTCATTGACCATTTTCCATTAAATTGTACATAAATATCCTCATTATTTATCCTAAAAATGGTTTTTTCCTATACCATATATCATTTTCACATACATGTTTTCATTTTATAGTCATTTACTTATCTAGGAAAATATTGATAAATATGTAATCATATGTAAATCATAATATTTTATAAGGTCATTATTTATTAATTAAATAAATTACTCAAAATATGAGGACTTATTTAGAATTTATGACATATGTTGGGATCTGTTTAAATTAAGAAACCTGATACATCAGCAGTATCATTAGATGAAATTAGATGAAAAAACCTTATTCCTTAGCAACTATATTTTTTTATATTTTCTAATGATTGGTATTTCTAGAAGATATATGGTTAGCCAAACCAAATCATTTTCCCCCATTATGTTTTAACCCTAATTATAATAGTTCTTGATTGTAAAGTTATCATGTATCTAGTGAACATATTGTTTGTTAAATATATGTTTCTTTCATTCATATTTAGTTTATATTATGCATGATATTTTCATTGGGAAACAAAATCCATGGATTCATTTCATTCCTGGTTTATTTATTATATGGAATGTTTTTCATTTATTTATGTTTCTATATTTATTATACCATATCAATTTATTTAAATGGAATGTGTGTTAAATTATTTACCTTAAAATGTATATTATTATTCTTTATTCATGATTATTTCCATTGTACTTAACCATTACTAAGAATTTAATATCAAAATTATTTGTTTTTCGTTATCTAGTATTCCATTAATTTTACAATGACTAATACATAGGGATATTATAGGTCGAATAAATATTTTCTAGAATAAAATATGTTGTAATTTTTAAATTCAATTTTAATACAAGACTCATCTATGTATATAGTTTACCAATACTACTAAACTATTTAGTCATTTAAGAAATGATCTCTTGTATCTTATGCCAATGTAAAGGTATCATGTAATAAATTTATTCTATTAGTGTATGGGTTACTATATTTGGTATCATAGAACATTTAGTATAAACCATGTAATCTAGAATTTGAAAATTTTATATTATGGAACAAAACCCTATCATATAATTTAAGGATAAGTATAGACGAAAATCATATATTTTTGGTAATATGAATATATGTGGGACTTTTTGAAAATAAATCAATAAATGGATACTAAATGTTTATGTGGTTCTGTCACAGACATACCTAGGTACAATT
The DNA here is from genome assembly GCA_963277665.1 of Viscum album. NCBI lineage: Eukaryota > Viridiplantae > Streptophyta > Magnoliopsida > Santalales > Viscaceae > Viscum > Viscum album. The sequence continues at coordinate 512,187,769 of OY728140.1, forward strand.
AATTTGAAAAGGGCATATCCTTCTTGAATTGAGTGTAACCTGGTACATGAAAATAGTATTTACTATGCACCAAGCGAGAATCTCTTGGGAGATATGGTTAAGATAAGTAATATATTTTTTACAATCCATTAAATGCATTTTAATAGATAATTACAATTAATTAATTATGTTAACCCCTATACCATGAATGGAAATATGTGTAAATAAAATGGTTGAAGTATTTATGTATTGAAATTAATGAATTAAATAGTTGAAGTATTTTTATCAAGGGTATTTTGGTGATAATAATTATGAAACATTTAAGGACTGGAAAAATGTTTTTAAGAACATATGTGTTCTAAAATGTAAGATTTGTTATTATCAATAAGGGTTTATGAGTTTAAGATTGATCATATAATCCATGTGTTATAGGAATTTTTTTGTTTTTATGTGATGAGAGTCTACCAAGATTTAAGACATTTTATAGAAATTATGGAAGGATTATGTTTAAGAGTAAATCATTTTTAGGAATAAGGAATTTATATTTTATAGACATAATTCTAATGATATTGATAACCTTTGGGGTTAATATGGTCATTAATGAAATGGTAATAATTGTATTAGAATAAATAAAAAATTAATTTATATTGGAAACCATAGAAAAAAATTTATTTTAAGACTAAATTTATTTCAAGGATGTCTAATATCATTTTGGGAACTTTATAGTAATTATATAGTTTATAAAAAAGGACAACCCACATGAAGGGTGAAAAAAAATCATATCAGGAAAGGTGGTGGATAAACTCTTGTCAGAAAGACAATAATGTTTTCAAGACTACAACTAGCCTACATGATTTCTTAGTTTATGGGTCATTTTTGTTCGCAAAACAAGTTTATGAATATATATTAAAGATTAATTAATGGTATTAACATTGAGGTTTAGATATTAATGTATTATATTGGATAACCTGTGCAAAAAATATTTGATTTGGAAATTATATCAATACAGATAGAAATACATTTCATTCTTTTTTAGATCTTATGATCATTTAAAATAAAATTTTTGTACTTTAATAATAAAAAATAATTTATGGATATTCCTTTCCTGTAATAATCGTTCAATACACAACCAATTAATGAAACTGTTCGTATTAAAATGTATCATGTAAATATATTTCATCAAATTCTTATATAGTAAATCAATTTAAAAAATTTAGAAAAAATATCCAAGAATAAAATGTTATCGTAATATCATCATTTGTGTTGATATCAATGACCTTTTCGAACCTATTAAATGTATGGATTTTATTCCCTCAACATTCCATTGTTCATTGAATTTATTATGATCAATGGCCTAAATAATGACCAATAATTATATATAATTTCCCTCCATGTACATATTTTCACTTTCCACTAATGTTATCCTATATATAATCCTAGTCATGTGTCATTCTATATGACCTTTGTTCTTCTCTATTTATTCTATTAAGAGGTTGTTTTAATTGGAATTTTACAATGTGAGTTTTTTGAAAAATGATATATCTAAATTTCAAACCCTTGAATATCTACATTAAGTTTACATTGAGATAGAGTAATTTATTTATGGTGGGGATAATATAACACGTAAACTTTGTAAAATATTAATATCAAATTAAATTGCATATATGTCACGCAACCACAAACATAGAAAAGAATATAACAATTCTATAAATTATGACATATTTTATATTTTATATAAATTAAATCTATTAAATAGACTTAATTACATGAAATTTTATGTTTGAAATTTTTTACAAGTAAAATAAATTTTATCTTATGTTACAAACAATAAGGAGTTGTTTGGATAGATTATGTTACAAGCAAGATCATGATTTACCAAACAGTAATATACCAATAGTATTATTATTTAAATTGAATTGTATTTCCAAGCCATTAAATTGATGGCTACAAATATAATTAAATAAATTATTTAAATATATGGTTTAATTAATTTGTTACCAATTAATTAGAAATGAATATAAAAACCAATAGAATATAAGGAAATGTTTTTATAAAAAAACTATTTTATATCCCAAAGACATTATATCATTTTAAAATAAAATAATTACTATTTTTGGATAATGTTAATAAAATTTATATGCTATATATTCAATAATTTTATTTATGTTCATCCAACATATATTATATTCAAAAGATAAGAACAAATCTAATTTCACACATAAAATGGTGTATTATTTTTAAAGATGGATTTTTAGCCTTTTAAGGGAGCACTTATATTAAAAAAAATTAATGCTTTAATAAATAATACATGAAAAATTAATAATTATTTTTTGAAATAAGAATTAAAAAACTATCTTTTGTTGAATTTTTGGTATTTTTATGAAAAGTTTCATTTTTTGTTGAATAGGGAAAAATACTGAATTTTAAATGAAAATAGACTTTTCTTATAAATAAAATACAATGACAAAAAAATTAAATTAATTTTGTATTCAAAATAGTTAAGTTATATATCTATTAATACAATTTAGTTTATTTAAATCATTTTAATATTTATCTTAGATATAAAAACATTGTAAACTATTGAATATTTTTACTTTGAAACCCAACTTTCTCTTATCGTTTGTAGGATAGATTTTAAATTAATTTTTATCACATATATGAATTGAATTTTCCAAAGTTGATTAAATATTTGGAAAAAATAAAATTTATTATTTATTATATGGAAAAATTTATATTTGTTCCAGAATAAATAGTAAAAAAAGTTAAAATTAATTAACAAAATTTTGGTTAAAACGTGGTTCGGGGGATTAAAAACATTTATATTAAAATTAATTTTACACCAAAATATGAATTGTATTTTTTGAATTGAACTAAATATTTAGAATCCTTGGATCTAAATTATCTAATTATTATCTTTTTAATTGTAATATTAATGGATAAAATACATAAGTAAACCAAAAGATACAAGTTACCTTGGTAAAAACTATAAATAAAAAATTGAGTAAAATTAACGACTAAGGAATAACATGATAATCAATGTATTTATCCTATTTTTAGAGGTATATCTATACTAAGGAATCCCTAACTGACATTAGTCTATAATTTTTATGTCACATGAAGTAACAAATACCTCCTAGTAGTGAATAATTTTTTGTATTTAAAAGAATGGAACACCTCCTCTATTTAAAAATAGAATTCAACCTCCCCGCTTATTCACAACTCCCATGATATTTGGGTTGGCCAAACCCATAAATAATAAATTCCATAATTCTCTCACCAAATCCTTGATGCCTTATTTTTTTGGAATTAATCCATTCAATGAATTCTTTTTCTGGAAACCAAAATGAGATACCCGAAGAAGAGTTAATATTCATTAACAATTTTTTTGTTTTATTTATTTATAAAAACAATTCAATTATTTTTATGTCATGATTAAATTATAACATAATTATAAAAAATATATTGATATTATTTCATGTTAATGGTATTTCCAACAACATCATACACTTTCATCAAGTGGGTTATGAAATCATCATTTGTGTATATATCAGACTACCACTTTACAAACAGATGTCATTCATTATTTCATTACCATATTTCATAGTTAATAATAATGATAGATTTTTAATTTATATATGATATTTATGATATATTTATTCTTCTAAAATTATTATATATGTCATACCTTTGGGATTTCCATTTTTTGGAAATACGATAACTCTGTATGTGTGTACGGAGGACTACCTCCATGCAAAGAGATGTGACTCATTCAATATTTAAATGGAATGTATTAAGGATAGTTTTGATAAATATATGTGATATATATGAAAAAATTTCTTTACTATAATGCTAACATACAAATAAATTACTATTTTTTCTTTATTTAAGTATGATAATAAAATGGAATCAATATTCAAGCGTATGTATGACCTATCATCTCATGAACGGTCTATTTCATTTCCAATTAAAAAAATTTATGAATTACTATAAATAAATATTTAATGAATATATATTAAATTAAAATCATAGTTTCCAATATTGAAAATATTAAATAATGATCTATGTTAAAGGAATAATAAAATAACAAGTAAAAACATACTCGAAAAACCAGCCAATTAAGACATTAAACAATTAAAATAATAAAATATTATTAGTCTAAAAGTGATATGATGTTATAGAAGAATAATATGTGAAATTTTAAATATTAATATGTTTTTTTATATGTTAATATCATTTATAAAACTTTTATATAGGATATTAAAGGGAGTTCAATAAAATAGAATCCATAAATAAGGGATTTCGTATCAATTTCATTTCATTCATGAATATTATAACATTTTTAACCTAAATAACTTTATATAGAATATAATTCCCCTTGAAATTTAATATGATGAATAATTAATTCTTTATTTTATTTTAAGATTAAATTTGAATTAGTTGAATTAAGGGGATTATAATTTAAAGTTACCATGTGGTAAAGAATTTCATTACCCAATTTCTTTTCATTTGGTCATATGACTACCTCATTGTCATTAACATTATAAGATTATGTGTGTAATAAAATTTTCCTATATGTATTTGTATTTAAAATTATTTTATGAGTATTTATAGCTAATACAAATAATAAAATCATTAGGTTATTCTAACTTCAACATTATGATCTTTTTTAGGGTTTACTTCAAAATCTAATTTTATTCAATATTGGTTACATTTGAATTTCTATTGAATTAAATTATTTAAAAATTATTTAATTAACCCTAAAATTTTCATCCCCTATAGTTATTTCTGATTATTTTCAAGTAATAGTAAAATATTTACACTCTCTGGATCATGATATTTTTTTATAAAAAAAATTCATATTTTTTTGACTTCATATCTCCCTTTGATATGAAATCCATTTTTTAACAAAAAATGTTTTATAAATATGTTCAAAAAAAAATTTTATTATACTTTTAAACATTATTTATTGAAAAAAATTACCTATTTTTTCATTTTACAAAATATTTGCAAAGGAATATTCTTATCACATTATAAAAAGACACTTTTCTAACCTTTTACAATGGAACTAGAATTTTCTTTTTACCTTGAATGACATGTATAAAATTACCCACTATAATTATCATGAATAATCATTTGAAATAAAATGATGATATTTTATATAATTTCTTTAAAAATATAATTTTTAATGAAAAATTATTTCTAAAATTATTTTCAAAATAAAAATTATATTTTCCTCATGATTTATTTTAATGATATTTTTATTTCATCAACAACAACTTTAATTATAACTCTAATGGGTAAGTGCTGTATTGATACCGTCCTTATTCATCCTTTGGGTGGCTTATGATTATTCTAGCTAATGATAGTTTTGATATTCCCTTTATTTAATCATAAGGGTATTCATTAATTTTCCCTTGAGTTATTCACTTTCCAGTGACCATTTAACTATAAAAATTCCTTAAATATCAACATTTTTTTTATAGATATCATTATTTCTTAAAGTAAATACCATATTTACCTATAGTGTTTACTTTGATAGTTAGTAGATTATCTTGGGAAATATTGATAAATCTATATTCTTCACTCGATGTGGATATTTGTTAAGGTACATTGTTTATGAATTAATTCAATTATTCAATATATGAGGAATTCTTTAAATATGTATGAAATGAGTTAGAGTCCATTTAAATTAATCCCATAGATTCATCAATAGTCTAATTGGATGAAATCAATTGGGAAAACCCTATTCTTTTGTAACCAACATGTTTTTAACTATCACGTAAAAGGTATTCATGGTTAGGATAAGGTTGAACAAACCAAATATGTTTCTACCCAGTATGAATTAAGCTATCTTGGGAATAGTCTTGATGGGAAAGGTATCATGTACCTATGAAATTTGGATTCCGATAAATAATCATTTCCTTTATTAAGATCCAGTTAATATCATCCATCATATTTTAACTATGAAAAAATCAATAAATGTATTTCATTCTCATTTTATTGACAAAATGTAATGTGTATTTAGTTATTTACATTTACATATTTATTATGAATTATCATGGAATTTAAATAGAATGGTTGGTATTTTATTTATTTTTATATTGATTATTATTATTGATTTGTGATTACTTCCAATGCACTAAACCCTTACTGAGAATATGAGCTCACCAATATTTTGTTTCCATTACATAGGATTCAATGAGGTTTACTATGACTGATATATAGGTAAATTCTAGATGGAATAATGTTATTTTCATAAAAAATTAGGATTTGATTTGTGTAATCAATTATATTACAAGTCCCATATATATATATATATATATATATATATATATTACCAAGCATACTAAACAATTAGTACCTATGGGACGTTATTTCCATGTATCTTCTGGAAACGTAATGGTAGTAGGCACATGATACAAGCTATTGGGTTCTGTGTATCTACACTGGTTTCTTGATAGGAGTTTTGTATCTCAAATACACAGTGTTAATCCTCATTATATGATGTGAAGATTTTGATATGGAAGAAATATATGCTTGTATACGATCTAAATGAAATAAAAATCATGTATATTATCACATATTTATAATTTAGGCAGTCCTCCACACATAGAGTTCCAATAGAGGTTCATTTTATCTATTCATTTTCTCATATTTTCATCTATTTTCACTCTAAACCTTTTTTAATTACTTATATTAGATGTTTTCTAAAATCATTCTTATTTTTTAGTGATCCATCATTTTTTTCATCTTTTATACTTCATCATTATTTTTGACTCTTGGTTTTGATACTAATCTTCATTGTTCATCAATACTTTTTATTTCTTCATTGGTTCTAAATTGAAATTTTGTATGTGATTGGATTTAAATTACATTTGATTGATTGATCATATGTTCCCCTTTTCGGAATCTTTGATTTCTTATTTCTAATTCATTTAATCGTTATGCATAGAATTATTTCTATTGATTTTATTTTGATAATTATCATTATGTTATTATAATATGATTAGGGTTTATGGTCAAGATTAGTGGTATTTGAGCCAAATAAATATCTAAAATATAAACTATGTTACCACATTGCTTGTAAATAAGTTTTAAAATTTTCTAAATCTCGTTATCTTAAATTATCCCTGTAATTCAAAGGTGTAATTAGAATAATGCTGAACCTGTTGGATAATATCAGTGTAGGACTAATATCCTATATTCATTTCTTCCTAGAAGCCATGATTCCTATACTGAAGTTGTTAATTAATCTAGAACAAGGAGTCATTACTAACTTAGGTTAACCCAATTGTTTGGAACATTATAAATTGGTGTATTTTGTACTATTATTCATCATTTCACATCGGTCCATACCAAGTTATATTATGGATTTATCTTTTCCTATATAATGAAATTAACCCCTTACCCTTCCATTATACTGTTTAAATCCTGATCTATTTTGTTTTAGTGAAACTAAACCAAAGTGACTATTTATAAATTATCCAACAAAAAGGTTATCACCACTAGGTTTCTTGTAAATTGAGATATCTATGTGGGATTGACCAATCACTGCCAATTTACTACACCCTTGTATTAAGTGTATTTTGGGAAATAATAATTTAATCTAATTAGAAAAAGTGTTTATTCATTGATATATGCTAGAACATTAAATTTTGTTACATTTTCCAATGAATATTTGTGCTTTGGCATATTCCCTTACATAAAAAACAATGCATTACCTCACCCCATTCCAATTACTTCTTTTTCTTTTCCCTTTTTCATATTTTCTTCCCACATACTATAACCTATGCATTCCTTCTTCTAGCTAGTAAATACACCATGGACCCTTCACTCGGTTAAGGATCCGGAATTCACAATGACTTTTTATATTCAATCCCAAGAATGGATGACTAATTTCTATATGTAGATGTTCTAAAATGGATGATAAAAACAATATTTCATTGCCTCACCCACATAATAGCCAATATTCACCCTAAACATCTGGCTAAGTGACCAATAGAATAGAAGTTTACCATAATGGACTATATATTTCCATAAATTAGTGGCGTTGTGCCCATCATTGTATGCCTACCTATTTTGGCACACACTTTTGAAATTAAGAATGGACTCATTCATATGGTATAGAACATGGTGTTATTGAGAGGACTACAAAGTGAATCCCCCCATGAAAAAAATTGACTTTTTTGAAGTTTGAGATACCATACAAAAATAAGGCATATCATCAGACAAAATTAAATTGAAGGTTTTCCCATTCTCCATGAAAAATTATTCTAAGGATTGGCTAAAGAATCAAGCTCCAAATTAAATCATGACATAAGATGGATTAGAATATAAATTTATTGATAAATAATTCCCCCCAGTCAGAACCTGTAAACTATTAAATAATGTTCAAAATTTAAATCATGTAGATGGAGAATCAATCTGGGAAGCATGACACCCCTTCTAGAAGCTAACAAAAAACATCCCACATTATAGACTCAATATGTGGCTACAACTTTAGACATCATACAAGGGAATCTAGCCTACCACCCATAATATTATAAGAGTTTCCAATGAAGGGGGCTTATTCAAAAGAAACCAAAATTTGGTAGAGATATTTTGGAAGGGTTTCACATAATTATAGACATTATAATAATAATATAGAATCTTCGTATTGAAGAATCCATCAGGTGGAAGAGACTACCCACTTAGAAGCTCATGTAGATGCTCTCAATAAAAACATTGAATCCTTTCAACTACTTGTTGCTCCACATTTACCCCTTCATCTCTGATGATTTAAATTCAATCATGTGAGGTGTGTAGAAGTACACACCCATACCATGATTATAGGGGTTTCATAGAGGAAACTAAATTCCATGATTGCAATTTCGTCAATTATAATCAACAAGTCCAACAGTACCATCGGCCTAAACAATGTTAATAACTAAATAATAATCATTGGTTGACTTGTTATACAGAATAACAAAAACAAGGAAACCTTTTGTAGGGGATTGAACAAATTCCACCAAGGAATCAAGGACAACATCAGTACCTGTTGGCCAGAGTGAGTAATTCATTAGGGGTGAATCGGGTACCCAATAAAACATTCTGTTCAAGAATAGGTTAAATTAAAATCCACTTAGAAAAAATTAACTGTAAAATTAACCAAAAATAGTATATTGATATAATATTTATTCTTTTAAAATATTTCTTAAGGAATTATTATGTCTCAGTTAAAATATTTTTTATAATTACCTTGAATTTCTAAATCAATTTACATAGACACAAATAAATATCAACACAAGTTAAAGTAAATTATAAAATCAAGTGTTTTTTGTTAGTAAAAAGTTATCTTGAATATGATTGTAAAATAAATCACATAACATAGTGATTCAACATAATAAAAAATTGGTTTAGTCTTAGGGTGAGACATTATCCCCTCCACCAAGAAATCACTCGCTGCCAAGAATATTATAAATACAATCAAATAAATCTACACCTTGTATTAGGTTTATAGTAAATAGAAACAAGTTTTTCAGGTTGAACACCCATTCCACATTTATTTTTGGGATGTAAGAATAGAACATGTCACACATGGGGCTAATTCTACAAACCCAGTGGGAAAAATATTTAGTAAGAATAGAATAAAAAGTATTCTCTTGTAATTTTTATGACAAATCATGTGTTTGAGAACATGATAACCATACAATGCTTAAAATTAAAAGTTTTAGAAAAAATAAGAAAATAAAAAGATATGTCTAATGTGTTATGTATGTTTGTATTATTCATATCAGTATTGGCGAGGATTATGTTCTTTGTTCTATAAAATTTAAGTAGAATATAGGTTCATAGAAATAATTAGGTATGTTTTTGTTGATATTTGTATGATGTCTCAGTCAATATCAGTAATGAGTTACATGATTCTATGTCATTGGTCTTCATAGAATATCAATCATCATGTTCATGAGGATTCCAAAATTCATTCATACATTGTATTAACTATCTATATTATATTTTGTTCATTACATGAGAAAGAGATCATTTTATAATATATATCAGTGGTGGTTGGAGGTGATCTAAAATCCTCAGATCATATTTTACTAAGTTTTGAATACTTTGTCAAACTATCCAAAAATAGATTTAGACATTGATCCATTCACACCAATGTCCTTGGATAACAACGATAATAAGAAGTTGGAAGTGACTAAATATTTGGAAGAGACTCCATTGCTGGTAATGGTGACTGTCCTCTGGTGATAGATCTTCCAAGTGGTAGGCCTTATTGGAAGTGATGGTGACTTGACCTTGTGTTAGATCATCCAAGTGTTAATGAGGACTCTCATCTAGTGGTATCTCATCTTGGAAGTAATGGTGTCTCCTAGCCAATGGTTTCTTCCCATAATACTTATAAGGAATATCATATAAGTATAATTATCATATAAAATGAAAATATACAACATGTGAAACATTAGTTCTAATAGAATCTTGGTTTGTGATCATTAAAATAAGAGAGTTTGAAATGCACTTTATACAAAGGGTACCAACGTTATTTTTCTTTTTGATGATCAGAAAGCATATAATTTTATAAATCATTTACTAAATGAGTAATCATAAATTATTAGATATGTATTTTATTTTAAAGACAATATTCTTACCAATATAAATTAAATTCCCAATTTATCTCCCCCTTTGTGTTTATCAAAAAATTTTTTAAAAAAATTAAATCACAGAGAGAAAAAATAGAAGAACACAAGGGGTTTGTATTATCTAGGTTCAAAATAGATATTACTACAAAAAGATAAGAATGAAAGGGATATGAAAATGATCCCTATCAAAAAATAACATTAAAATAGAATTATTGTGTAGAATATGAGGTCTGATCAACTTTATACTTCCCTTTTTCTTTTTAATTATCTCTATCACTATATTGTGATGAGACTATAGAAGTGTATATCAGGGAAAATGTTTTAATGGATGGTAGTGTGGATGTAGGAGGAAGTGGATCTCATAAAATAGTAGGTCAAAGTTATTTGATTCTCTCAAATAGTGACAATCTCATAGGATAATATAGTTGAGGCATAAGATTGTCTGACGAAGTGATTAGAGAAGGATTGTATTGAACTAAGTCTTTGAGTGTGGTTGAAAGAATTGTTGAAACATGAATTTCTTCTCTAGAAATTATAGTGGTTTGATGGAAATTATGCTAGGTTTCCAGAATATTGATGAAATCTATAATTATTGAACCTCATCCTTCCATTTCATTCTTCCTTCTCATCCAAAGATCATTGAATAGATGGTGTGAGAACCTTTTGTTGAATCACTTGTTCATTGAAGGATCTTTTCACTAGTTGTGTCTTAATGTTCTCAGTAAAAAATTTTAAATTATTAAAAATTCCATGATTGGTTTAGATCCCTAGAAAGTAGTAATTGATAGATTTATTGATTACTCTATTATCGTGTCTAAGATCTCGAGCATATCCCATTACAAAATCAATGATATCTTCTCTATGAAGCTTAATTCGCTGAATTTTCTCGTCATGAGTGCTCACATCACCCATAGAATTTCTGTTTTCCTCTATGATTATCTTTTGCAACAAATATATATCGATTTGTACTAGAGTAGGAGGAGTTGTAGAGGATGTAGAGGTAACGGTAGTTATAGTTTCAAACTTATGATATAAAGAATTGATAAACTCTAAAAGAGTCGATGTCAGACCCTATTCTATATTTCTCAAACATTTAACTTCTTTTTCTAAGGTCTTATTTGAAATTTACATTTCCTAAATATAGAATCAAATTTTTATTTGGATATGTGATATCTCCAATTCAAACAAATATTTAACACTCTCTTAATTGAGATTAGTAGTTGATAATGGTAGAGATTTCAAGACATAAGTAAATTATGAAACCAAATTACTCCTCAAACTGTCCAATTCGAAATTCATAATCCTCTAAATAGAATTCAAATAATCATGTTCTACCAAATATAGTGTTAAAATAGGTTTAAAAGTTGGTATATGGTTCCCATGAGGATAAAATGATATAATCATACATCGTGATCAATCAGATCCCCTAGATATCCATATATTCTGAAAAAATATTCATGCTCATCATCCGAGTGAGTATAAGTATGTCCATGTTTAAGAAAACCAAGATACTTTTCCAATTATTAAAATTATCTAACTAAAGATCTTATATACAGAAGTATGGGTGATACTCTGGGAAGCTAAGAAATTTTACTAATTTTAGTTATTGTGGGAACATGTATTGTCTGTTTCAATTGAAGGTGGATGTCTTTGGAGTCTAATATACTGGAGCTGACTTATTAACTAGAATGGTAGTAAACCCCCCTCACATATACCTAGAATAACTTCTAGATGATTAAATTCCATTTTATTTATTGGTTCTAATTTTTCATATTTATCATCAATATTAAGAGTTTTATCCCCCTCTTTTCCAGCTTTCATTCCTTTTAAAGGAACTATTTGAACATCAAGAATCATGTTTTACTTTTGTTGATATTCATCTCTATGAGAACTAGATACTATCGATGAACAGGATTGAGTTGAACAGTCTCTTTTCCTAGATCAAGATCATTTTCTTTTTCACCAATTCATTTATGATCTGTACCACATTTTTTTATTATCTGTGTGTCCAGGGCCACTATTTTTGTTTCTATAATCAAAATCATTATCAACATGAGTTTCGTAATTTAGCTCTTCATCATCCTGACTAGAATATTTAATAGTATATTCAAGATCTACAATAACTTTAGATACCTCTTTACAAATAATATCACGACCACAATTAGCATTCCCATCACATGATGTCTTAGAGGTAGATATTTTTAAATGTGCTTCTCTAGAGAATTTGGTTTCTTCATCATCGTAATTTTAGGTATGAGTGTTTTTTTAGTATTCATAGATCCTGATTAACTAACATAACTAATTGATACTGAAGTTGGAGATTTAATGATCTCTGGATCACTAACTTCTTAAGCTAAAATACTTTGTTCTTAATTTTCTTCCACTTCATCTTCTTCCACTAAAGTCTAATTCCTTTCAGCAATAGGGTCAGCATTAGTGTTATCATCTATCTAATCATTATTGAGACTAGGATATTTAATGTCCTTAGGTTTTGTAGGATGATAGATTGAATTGAACACATGATAAAATTTTTCATTATATTTTACCCAGTATCCTTTACATGGGCTACTGCTTAATCTTACCCTTTTATAAATTGTTTTTGATAAAAAATAACAACCAATTTTTTCCTCAACTTTTTCTCTAGCTTTTACATTACCATTTTCATCTAATATGGATGAAATCATTTTGGGATAAATGAGGGTGTTCGATGTAAAGTTCCTCATGCACAAATCGTGCATACGGGTAATAAAAAAAATATAGATTTATTCTATTCCTTTTCTGTATCATATACCCAAATTAGATATCTTGATGCATCATTATATTTGAAGTACCCTTTCTATGGTCAGAAAACTCGGTGTAAAAATGTGAAAGGTAACATGAACTCACCATCAATCTCAGCATCATTAGGTATTATTAGTTTTTCATCTTCAATTAATTGTATTATAGCTCTTTCATAATTGAGATTTTAACTATCAATCGGTATAATTCCTTGGAAGTGAAAATATAATCCTTTATGAAGAACCTTTAAACATTTTTACCGTTCTTTTGAAGAGAAATAAATATCTCATCCATCTATACTGCTTTGAATTCTAATAGATTTCTTCCTAAATATAAATCTCACATTCTGATAAAATTTAAAGGCTACCCTCAGAATATACACATGATGATTTTTGGTAATCCCGTTCATCCACTTCTTATTTTCTATTACTTTTAACAATTGTGTATTGTTAGTTGGAATCCAATGTGCATCAATTTCTTTTCTTCTTCGATTATAGGATTTATCAGATAAAGGTCTATAGAAACAGTTTCCAGACATCTCGCAGATACTTTTTGTTTCATATAATTCGTCATCTCTTCTAGAGTCAATTCTATAACTTGGTTCACATGGGAAATTCAAATTATTTGAAGGCTTCAGGTGGAACAAGGAAGAAAGAAGATCAGTTTGAGAGTAAGGAAATGTTTTCGGAGATCAATGGTTAAAGGTAATGAATTGATTTAGATTTATCCTGATGGTTTTATCATTTAGGGATTCTAAATAAATGGTAATAAAATTTTATTAATGATAATGTAATCGGTAAAGAAAAATAGAAATGGTAAAAATGCAATGGTAACATAAAATGGAATGGTGACTCGTTCAATAGTGTCTTCATCAATGGTTACTCATCAACTATGACATATCAAATGTGACTCATCAACAGTGACTTATCAATGACGAAATCATCAATGGAGACTTATCAATAGCGACTCATCAATTGTGACTCATCAACAATGACTCATCATTGTTGACTTCCTAAATAGTGACTCATCAATGGTGACTCATCAATAGTGCCTTATCAACCAAATTATATCAATCATAATTAATGTTTAATGTCATTTAATCTTTCAGAATTCAATGATTTTTTTAAGATATCAGCTAGCTAATTTTTAGTTCCAATAAATTATAAAGTTATATCACCCTTTTGATAATGATATCTCAGAATGTGATGTCTCACATCAATGTGTTTTTATCTCAAGTGAGATACTTTGTTTCTGAAATGTTTATCACAATTCTGTTATCACAATTTATAGGTACATGTTTAAATTTGTATCCAAAGTCTAGTAAAGTATGTTTCGTCCAAAATATTTGTGCACAAAAAAATCACATACCTATGTACAATTTCAGTAGTAGATAGTGAAATAGAATTTTTCCACTTACTAAACCATGATACTAGATATTTTTCTAAAAGATGACATCTTTCTAATGTGATTTTTCTATCTTACTTGAAACCACCAAAATCAGCATCTGAAGAGATTACTAAATCAAAAACATGTTCTATTGGATAGAACAATCATAAATTGGTTGTATATGAGAGGTATTTAAAAATTCTATTGAAAGATAATAAATGTGACTCTTTGGTATTATCTTGAAAGAGAGAACGCGTACAAAAACTGATTATAGTATCAAGCCAGGTAGTATTTAATTATAAAATAAATCATATCATACCACTGTATGTATTTTGATATAACAATTTCCTAGATTCATCATGGTCTAATTTATAGGTGGTAATCATGGGAGTATCACTTCTTTTGGTACTTTAAAGGATAAAACAATTTAATATATCTTTACTATATTTGCATTGATTTAAGATAATTCCATATTTATTTTAAATAAATCTGAAATCCAAGAAAGAATTTGAGTATTTTAACTAAACTAATTTCAAATTCATTTTGCATCAGTTTTCATGAATTAGTATATAAGGAATCTTTATTCAATCCAAAAAATAATATCATCTACATATATTTTTAATATTAAAACAAATTTATAAATTTTATTATAAATAGGGTTGGATTAGATATACCTTTTGATTAAATAAGGAAAGAGGTAAGAAAATCATACCAAGCTCTAGGGGATTATTTTAGACCATACAATGCTTTTGTTAATTTAAAAACATGATTTAGAAAATGTGGATTTTTTAAATCTTGGGTGTTGTTCAAAAAAAATACTCAATTATAAATTCATTTAAGAATTAAATTTTAACATCCATTTGATATAATTCAAAGTCCAAATGTGATGGATATGAAAGTAGGGTCTTAATGGATTCATGTATTGATATAGGTGAAAATGTGTCTTCATAATAAATAGTATTTTATTGATTATATCCTCATGTAACTAGTCATTCTTTATTTCTTACTATTGTTCCAGAATCATCCGCCTTGTTTCTAAACACCAACTTTGTTCCTATAGTTATGGTGTTTTAGGTTGTCATCGAGTTACTAAACATTGTTTCTTTCAAAATGAATATGTTCTTCTTGCATAACTATTACCTAGAATTCATCATTTATGGAATCATTGATGTTCTTATGTTAAATATGTGACAAGAAGGTTTTTTGTTCAATTAGATTTATTAAGGAAGATCTGGTCTATGTATTGCTGTCAAGGTTTCCTATTGTAACATATAATTGGTTATTTCTATGAGTCCTGATGGGTCTCTGGGAAGAGGGGTGGGTAGACTCATTGTCTTCTTCCTTTTTGGATTGGGGAAGTTTACTATCTGAACTATTTTTTTGTTTAATTAAACATTCCGATGGTTTAGAATTGATATTCAGAGTTGACAGATAATCATCAGTGTCTTCTAAGATATTCTTATCATTATTGGGATAATTTTCATCAAACATAATTTGAATATATCCTTTTATTATTCTGGTTCTCTTATTAAACACTCTATAAGATTTACTAGAAGTTGAATATCCAAGAAAAATTCCTTCATCACTATTAGAGGAATTTTTTTCCAAATCTTCATTTGTATTTTTAATAAAAACATTTAAACAAAAATCTCTAAATTAATTAACCATTAGATTTATTTTATTCAATATCTCATAAGGGGTTCTATTTACGAGTGGTCTAATCAATACTCTGTTTACAGTGTAAAATGATGTATTAATAGCTTCATACCAAAGGTAGACAGGTAGGTCAAACTCATTAAACATGGTTTGTGCTATCTCTTGAAGAGTGCAATTTCAAATTTCTACCTAAACATATTGTGGTTGTTTCCTTTGAGCCTAAAATTTGTGATTATAGCTATTTTATGAACAAAATTCTTCAAAGTTTTGATTTTAATATTCTTGACCATTATCACTCCCTAAGGTCTTCATCCTAATTCCCTAAATGTTTTATACAGATTTAGAATTATTAATAATCTAAGAACAACCATCACTTTTTTATCTAGAAATAATACCCATGTGTATCTAGGGAAGTCATATATATGGACATAGACATAATGTTTTCCATTTATATTAGAGAATATAGATGATCCAAATAGGTCTATAAGGATTAAATATAAAGGCTGATAAGTTGAAACATAAAGTTAGTATTTACAATTAATATTATGATGTTTCCCTTTTTTATAGGGAATAAAAACTTTATTATTTTAGAATTCAAGATTTGGTAGGTCCCTAAGTAAACATTTCAAAGTTTTATTTCTAAATGAATGAATATTTCATTGAGATAATCTCTAATTCCAAAGACAAGATTCTTTTTGAATGGCACATAAACAAGAAATATTTTTAGAAGATAAATAATTAAAATTAATAGAATAAATATTATCATTTCTCAATGTAGTAAAAATTAAATCATATTTATTATAAAAAAACACAGAAATGTTTTTCATTTATTACATAAAATCCATCATCACATAATATGGATATGATAAGCATATTTTGTTTTAAAAAATCTATACATAAGACATTAAAAATTAATACTAAATTAGAATTACTAATCTGGAAAAGGATGATGATTTTCCCTTTTAATTTTCACCAAAATTGACATGTCCACCATCAACTTTTATCAAATTTTTGAAGTTTTAATACTCAACCAAACATGTGTTTGGAACAAACATAGTCCATATGCCATAGGATTTTTCTGGAGGTTTTCAAATAGGATTCCTAAAACACAAATTTTATTAGGAAAATGATTTTGGTACCCAAATACTCTTGGGTCTAGTTATGTAAGTAATAAGACATTTTAGAAATAAAAATTTCTTAATAGGTTTATTATAAATATAATGAGTACTTCTTAAGATAACACTTTTATTAGGTCCAGTTGCGTAGGTATTGGAAGCATATGAACTTTCAGAACTGTTATTTGATGTAAATCTGAATTTTTTTAATTTTTCCTTGCATGGGCTAGTAACCAATTCAATTTGTATACATGGGAGAATTTCTTTTTCATTATTTGAGTGAATTTTTTCTTAACATTGGTAAATGTTTCTATTAATTTATTTATCTTTTAATTTGAAAATTTTAATTCATTTTTTTATTTCAATATTTTTTTATTTTCATCCTTTTTAACATTAAGTTTATTTTTAACATTTACTTTTTATGAATTTTGTTTTTTGAGTGACTTATATTTGTCTTTCTACTTAAGGAAGGTGTCTCCCAGCATGTATAGTAATCATATAGATAATTTCTAGTCACATTTTCCAAATTTTAATTATTTTATTAATTTTCAAAAATGTATGAAACATTAGTAAGAGGAACAAGATATAGATTTTGTACCTCTGATATGCTTACTGTAAAGAAGATATTGGCTCTATCAAACTTATCTTCTTGATTGATGTCTGAGTCACTTGAGTTGTCTTCGGTGGAACTCCATTTTTCTTTCTTTTATTTTATTTTATCTTCTATCCTTATCCTTATTCTTATTTTTATATTTATATTTTGGATAGTATTATTTAAGAATACATTTACCTTGCATTCATAACATTTGACTTCATTTTTAGTATCATCCTTTATCAAATCCTCCTTTCAATGATTTTTACATTTTATTTTTTTATCATAATCTCCTATGATATTTTATTTTTTGATCAAAATTTTTCCCTATAGAATAAATTTTATCTTCTAGACATGTGTTCCATTTTCTCATCACTATCATCACAAAATACTTCTTTACTGGAATCTTTAGTTGGGACGTTTTCTCTTTATCAGGAGGTAGTACATTTTAAGGCTACTGAATTTATTTTTGGTACATCTTTGTCAATATATTTTTTTCCATTAAGATATTATTCACACATCATCATCATTCCTACAAGTTAATTTCTAGGTATATACCTTACATCACATGATTCTATAATGTACACAAGATGTTCCTCTCCATCTGTCTGGTAAGAATCTGAGTAGTCTCATCACTTGATCTTTTTTTGTCACAATTTTTTTGAGAGAGCCCATAGTATAGACTATCTCATTGAACATGATATATATATATATATATCATAAATTTATTCATCTAATTAAATTTTAAAAGTTTTAAATTAAATAGTATATGTATTTAATATCATTTCTTTATAATTTTATGTTCCTTTATGTGAGATAGATATTGTATCCCATTTTTAAAAAGAATATTTTAAAGTAAATATTTTGTTGAATTCATCATATCAAAAATAACAAAACAAATCATTCATAGCTATACAATTATTATTATAATCCATTTTTATAGCATTACTGCATTCACTTCTAGGATTTTGTGTTATCTAGTATTGATCTTCTATTATAATCTATATGTCATAACCTGTAAATTCAAAAATCATTGTCATCATGATTTCCTATTAAAAATAATTTTTACCATTAAAATAGGTATGTTTGTTGGTAGAACAACCTTCTTGTCTATTATCCATAAAGAACTAAAATTTATAAATGAAAAAATTTGAGATATTTATTATATAACTAATGTTAATGATAAAAATGTAAATATAAAGTAATCCTTTAACACCAAATGTTGGTCGGAATGCGTAACTCAAGAGGGGATTAATTGAGTTCCTAATAAAAAATTTTGTTCAATATTTTGTTAAATTAAAATCCCCATAATAAAAATAAAATGACTAATTAACCAAAAATCATAGACTGATAGATTTATCCTTCTCAAAGATTTATTAAATAATGATTAAGTCTCAGTTAAAATAATTTTTAAAAATTACCTAACTTTTGAAATCAATTTTCATAGAAAAAATGAATATCAACACTAGTTAAGATTAATTTTCAAGACAATTGTTTTTTTGTTAATAAAATGTTATCTTGAATATTATAGTAAAAAAATAACACAGTGAAATAACAAAATAAATAAGAAGTTTTATCTCAATGTGACAACTAATACCCCATGTGGGAATCACCTACTTCCTAGCTGATTATAAATATAATCAAACACATACAAAACTTGTATTAGGTATACTGTCAACAATAATAAGTACCCTAGGATAAAAATCTCCTCCCATAGTTATTTGTGGGATATAAGAATAGAATAGGCCACACATGGGCCTCTTCCAAAAACATAGTGGGAAACATATTTTGGTAGAAGATAATAACAAGTATTATCCAAAAATGTATAGGATACCGTTTCTATTGGATAATTGAAAAAAACAATAAAAGTAAAATATATATAATAAATAGGTAAAGAAAAATCTCATCCTAATGTGTTATATATGTTCGTAGTCTTCATATCAGCATTGGCGGGGAGTCTATTCTTTGTTCTATAAAATTGAAGCAGAACAGAGGATCATTGAAATCTGAAGGTATATTTTAGTTGATCTCTAGTTGATGTCTTAAAAAATTTTGGTAATGGTTTATATGAATCTATGTAAATTATATTTATAGAATTTGAATGTGAAAGTTCGTAAGGATTAAAAAATTTAGTTAGAGATCGTATCAACTCTCTATAGTATCCATCATTCTATACCTGAGAGATTGATTCTTTTTAAGTATATAGCAGCGTTGGTTGGAGGATATCCAAAATCCTCGGGTCATATTTTATTATGTCTTTAATACTTGGAAAATATATACAATAATATATTTATCCATTAAGCCATTCACTCCAAATTCCTGAAACAACAATGGTAACAAGAAGCTGGTGTTGACTTAGTATTTGGTGGTGACTTTAATGGATGTAATAGTGACTTGCCTCTAGTGGTAGCTCGTCTTGGTGGAAGCTCTTGTTTTAAGTGACCTTATCTTTTTCTCATGGTATCCCATCCAGCTGAAAATGCAACACTCATCTAGTGGTATCTTTTCTTGGTAGTAATGGTTTCTTCTATCCAATTATGACTACCCATAATACTTATCAGAAATATAATTGAAGTAGTTTTATCATATAAAATTCTACCTTCCAACTTCTGAAACATTAGTACTAAAAGATTCATGGTTTTTGTTCATTAAAATAATGGTGTAAAAAAAACTCCTTACAAGGAGGTCCCAATAACACCCACTACATGTCCCAGCTCCTTAGCCATAGTAAAAAATTCAACAGCCTTCCCTAAAATGTAGAAATTTACACTATCTCAATAGTAGTAGTATCAATGATATCTAATAATAATGACATAGTATTCCCAACCACTCTAATAAAATCATGAAATCATCCTCATTATCTTTTGGAAAGAAAGTAGACCAAATGATGACAACTCTAGTAATGGAAATTAAAAAACAAAAGTCTTTCATATACAACCTTATGCATAAAATTCAGTATATCACAATGAAATTATCTAATTTGAAACAAGGTAAATTACCAGATCATACAAAATATCATTCAATGGAATATACTAATGATATAGTTGTTATAAGTGGAAATATTCTATAATTTTAGCAACCATGAAGTGTAGAGAAAAAACAATTAGTTGAATTTGATAATGGTGGTCAAGGGACAACCATAAAATTAGAACCAACTGAGAATGCTTCAATAAAGAAACAACATGAAATGGGAGAGGTTTATATAGGACTACAAATATACAAGACAACTCTCCCCTTTCATTAGTGGATGAAACAATCCAAAATGGAGGGATAATATAAAAAACACGTGTAGTCGTTTATACAATTACATATCAAAATTCTCCTTATAGAGGAAATTTTTCAAGGGAAAACACATGTAATATTATTAAAATATTCTTATCTAGAAAAAAATAAAGTGTAAGACTTAAGATTCATATCCATAAATTAATTATTCTTCATAGATTTCAGATATATGTTTCCTTAAAAAATGAAAGACCCAAAATTCTCTCAATTCCATGTGCTATATGGACATGAATGTTTTTTAAAAGACTTGTGTGATATAAGAAAAAGTATTAATATCATTCTCATGAGTGTTTATAAGAAATTGGGTTGTGGAGAACTAAAACCAAAAATATTGTTAGTCTATCTTGTTGATCGTTTAGTCAAACATCTCTATGAAATACTCGATGATGTCTTAGTGAAGGGTTGAAAATTAATTTTCCCCACTAATTTCCTTGTTATGTATATGGACTAAGAAGGTAATGTTCCCTTAATTTTAGGAATACGATTTCTTACCAATAAGAATGGACTAATTCATGTTAACCAACAGATAAATATTTTTAAGGTCATTAAAGAATAGGTTGTGTTATATTTAGTGCAAGGCTCTATGAAAATAAATGATTTAATAAAATTTTAATCTTTCTTTCTTGAGGACAAAAAAATATGATCATGAAACTAGTACAAAAGGAAATAAGAAACTACCTTATACTAAAACGGTATACAGTGTTCACAATAACAAAAATTTCACTTCACCATTGATTAGTAAGGAAGTACAATCATTGTCCCCCTTTATTTTAAATAATTAGTACACAATGGTGGTGTCCTCACAATTGAAGTATTATTAATATAAACATATCTAAATCTAGAAAATAAATAAAGTGATGACTAGGAGGTAACCCTGGGTTGGTTTAATAGCCTAGAATTGGTTTGTTTATTCTCAATCTAAGTTATGTATAGTTAGAGGTTTTTAAAAATGACCTAGCCTAACAATAGCCTAAAATTCCCTAATACATGTCATGTATCCATTAAAAGGAATGTAAATGTTGAGTGTATGAAAAAAATTAAAATTCTAGATTCACACATCTTGTATTGTATATATAGCTTGTAAATTTTGTAGATGGTTTAAAATACCATGAACACTAGGTTCACAGTTGGTCCTCCTCCATTCCCCTCTCTAGAATGTGACCTCTCATCTCCCCATGGCTCCCCTCCTCCGTTCATTTATTCATACCTCTTCTCCTTCTCCTCTCATCTCTTCATCAGACAATCACCATTGCAAATTTTTCACTTTCCCCTACTCTTTTCTCACCACTCCACCATGGACTGAACAAAGACTATCCAAACTACTCCCACCAAATGTGCATCCCAGCATGCTGATATGCCTATACCACCCAAGGAGTAGAAGGCTTCACCTTCTCCACCAGCCGTATAGCCATCCTCATTGACCTCTGAATCCAAAATTCCATCAAATTCATATTATAAGGGGTTTTGGTCATCTTAACCAAGGTCATAGTGTGCTACCCCCCATACCCACCTAGATTTATTCTTCTCTTCACCTGTGTACCAAAATATGTTGGTCCATATCAAAGCCAAGTTGATGTAGACCAACAAGATGTTGGACCTTGCAGTACTTAAGAAGATCCAGATCCACTATGAGTCCCATTAACTCTCTATATTTCTACACCTACCACACATCACCCAGGTACATGATGATACATTCAAGGAACTATTTATTAAGTTCTTGGACACCATTGAGCTGCCAATGACTCTATCTAATTGAAACTAAGAAGTATTCTTTGGGTGGTCACCCTATGTGATTTATCTATCACCCTTAACATATACTCTACTAACTTCATTGCCTCCACATTTTTACTGGCATTAAATATCTATTCTTGTAATGTTGATGCTAGAAGTCTTTGGGTGATGATCACTAGAGATCCATAAGACCTTATGATCCACACATGATGAAGATCACCCACCACCATAGTGTTGTTCTTTGGAGTCTTCACTAGGAATTGTCTCATGTTGTATTGGCCAGGGGAGATTCTTATGGGAGAATTATCCATATTTAGGAGCTCATAAATTCATATTCCTTAAAAATCTCAGCCATCAACATGGCTGAGAAATTTCTTGAGTTCTATCCGACCACTGAAAGGTGTAATATAGGTATATTGATGGGAGGCTCCTTTATCACCCATTTGGTGAGGCATAATGATGACTTCAATTTCACCCATCCCCACACCTCTTATGGACCTTTCGAGAGATTCATCTTAATTTTTATCCACAATAAGGTGCTTCTCATGATGTATAGAAGAAACTACCAATGAGAATAGGCATATTTAGAAGATGATGACAATGCCCCATTCGAACATGTTACCGACCCAACCTCTCCTACCCATGACCATGCACCACCTACTCCCACCTCTATAACCACCTCATCCAATGTTATATGAAACACCAACTCCACCATATCCCCCGCCAAATTTTTCCACAACCACCACTAGGCCTAAAACATTTTCACTTTCCCCTCCTCCTACTCCATCTGAAATATAGTCTACTATAAAAATTCTTCTAGAGAACTAGTGAAAGATCTTAATTCATCTATGTATTCCATTTTATGGACCATCCAGTTTTACTATCCCTAATCTACCATTTTCATATGTATACATGTACCCATAATCATCTAAAGACCCCAATAACACATCTATCCACACCCCAGACACCACCCCTTTGACCTTCCCCTTGAAATGACAAATCCTACTGATCACTATGAGTTATTAGCAGATCAAGACTATACTTCCATTCCTTCTCCAATGATTCTCCCTTCATATATCCATATATTTGAAAAAATTTCCATCACATTGATTATAACCTTTCTTCCTCCATCCTTTACCAAGTTAGCTATCCGTACCACAACATCCACCATGACAGTCTGTCCAAAATCACCTTCAACTATTTATAAAATTGATAGGGAAATTAAACTATAGAAACCCACAATTTTGGAGTGTAATTTTAATGTGGGTCTTGAAGACATTGATTTTATAGACTAGTTCCATCCTGGTGCCCTCCCCTTTGTGTGTTCCGATTGGGTGAAATTTTTTATTCTACCTGTATTTCAATTTTCATATTGCATCATTTAATATATATATAGATGTAATACACATTTTATCTTCACTACTTGGTGTATTATATTAATTTATGTACAACATTAATATATCCATTACTATATCTTCCCCCTAATATATGGTTATTTTTTACCTTTATCAGAACCATCTACTATCCTAAATCAGATGCCTCATCATCTATCATTCATCGAGCACCAGAATTAGGATCTCTCAATTGAGATCCACACTTAGTAGAGATCCCCACTATAATGAGAACTGATGATTTTAAAGCCACATGATATTTGTGCATGATATTCTCTTGAGGTTGTTTCCCACCAACATCAACGTGAGATTGATCACACAACCACTAGTTCTTGTTAGAGGAATTGGACCTCTCCTCTGATGGATAACACATTCATACCCCTTTGCCCATTTATCTGTTTAATGATGTTATTGTTAAAGCTTTATGGGAGTAAAACTATATTTTTTATTCCTTTCCATCACTCATATCCTTTTAATTTTTTCATATTCCTTGATATTTTTGTTCATAGTATGTCACCCCAAAAAATTATTGTACTCAATTTAATTATTTCTCTCAGTTGATTTCATATTGTTTTTTACAATAAGCACCTTCTAATATTATTGTTTCTGTAATGACCCGACCCTAGTTGCCCGGATCTAGTGCCTTATTAAATTACATTGGAATGATTGTAATAGAGTCCAATATCTAAGTAACAAATATTTTATTAGATTTAGATGTCCATATACATACAAAAGCTAAATATTTAAACATTAAATGAAAAAGAACAAAAAAAGTTCAATGGGGAACATTCACCACTCTAAGATTATCCCTACAAGTCAATCATAATATACCTCTATATCTCATGGAAAAAATAAAACATAAGAATGGATGGGCTTAGATAATTAATAAGGTTAAGAAATAAACCGAATGATATCATAAATATAAATATTTGGTATAGTGAAGAATTGAAAACACATACCTTTAATAATAAACCTGAACACATTGTGAAAGGAATATGATATGAGTAATTATTTCCATATGAAAACATAATCATGGGTATTCTACTATTCGAATATTCACATGAACTATGGATTTATAGCTTCATAATGAGGGAAATGCATATGTCAGACCTTCCAAAACATACTATGAAGGCCTTGACCAAGACATCTAAAAATGATTATGGCCTCAGCCAAAACCATATCTAAAAATAGAAAAGGCCTCAGCCAAGCCTATATCTATTTGACTCGTGAGACCTACTGATGAATCGAGGGGCTATTGCGGGCCCCACCCATCCCATAATAAGTCCACTGAATTCCTCATATGAATGGGGATAAACATAAAAAATATATACATTCAATTTTAAACTATCATATGATACATAAATATCATTCCCTGGACATTAAGCATAAACACTGACCATTTAAAATAAATTGGTGAATAGTTTTAAGGTAAAAAATCCATAGTCAAACTAATTATAAAATATTCAATTAAATATGGTAGATGATATCATAAAGATTAATCCAAGTAATACTTAATAATCAATAGGAATGTTGAAACTGATAAAGATACTCTTATAAAATCATCCAGTAATTCTTGAGATAAATACTCTATTACGTTGAAAAGATGAGTTATTTTGGAAAAGTGTTTTTATAAAACCATAAATTAAGGAAGAAAGTATTTTCATAATGAAATGAGTGATTTTATAAATATAATGTGTTCTAAATACAGATTATAGAGTTCCCTTTAAAATAGGTATGAAATTTAGAAATTCCCTTGAGGCAGGCTTGTATTTTAGGAAGAATTTTTGAATGATAATTTTAAAAAATTTAATTCCTCTTTAATGAAGGTAGGAGTGTGTTTAGTAAAAATATAAATAACATTCATGTGTAATTTATTAGTGTTAGATATTAATGAATAAGAATTTAATTGAGGTATGAATATAATAAAAATAACCCGAAAGAAAATGGAGGATCATATGGAAAATCCTGACCTTAAGTTTGAGGATGTTTCTCACATGAACTTAATGACCTAAATAATAAAATTTAGGTTAGTAAACTAATAATTCCATAACCTACCATATATTAAATTGATATAGTATAACCTTATTAGGTTCAGTCATTTCCTTTTGATTGGTTAATAGATTCAATTTCATTGTTTGGGAGCATTTTCTTCCTTGGTTTTCATGATCTGTGTACTTATATTCAGGTAGAGATTATCATTTATAATGAGAGTGGTTGTCCATAATAGATGTTTTAAGTTATTATTTAACAAAAAAAATATTATATGGTCATTCAATTAATTTTGTTATTGGGAGTTAAGATGATTCATTATATAAAACATTAATGACAATTGTTTGGGTTAATTAGTGGTCTTTGATCGCAATGAACTCATGTTGATTTATAAAATAATATCATGTGTAAAAAAGGATTTATGAAATATAAATAACTTATAATACACATATTATTGTATTGATCGACCATAAAAATGGTTTCAGGACCAGAATTAAATACGGTAATAGTAATTAAAATCTCGTCATCCTTGAATGTGATAAATTAATACATCTCAAATGGTTTTTTTCATTTCTAGTATAAAAGAAGGGGAAAGGAGAGATGATAAATAATTATTCCTTTATCATAAAAACATTCATGTGAATTTATTTTACTTGAGTCATTACATAATTTGGATGAAAGGAGTTGAGGGAAGAAAAAAATGAACTTGAAATAAATGAACTGAAAATAGGAATTTACCTCTTGAAGTAATCTTCATTGAGAGCCTCTTTAGCAGAGATATTTTGAAATTTATATGAGACCAAGGGATAACAGGCTTTATAGGAGTGAATATAAGAGGGAGTGAGGGGCGGGGGGTAATAGTGTTGGAGAGAAGGGTTTCCAAATTATTTTACTCATTATTTTATTAAGTTTCCAAAGAAACCCAATCATATTGATTTTTGTGACCAAAAATAGTAATATATGAATTTAATTTTAAAATTTTTTTACTTACATCATACATGATTCAAGGAATAGTGAATTTAACTAATAAGGTACATATATGGTAAATTACCATATTATACTATTTATAAAAAATTCGAGTATTTCATAAAAATCTTAAAAATTCACCCTAACCATTTTCTAACGTGTAGAATTAAAAAATGAACTCCATTTTTTGAAAATAATTTTCTAAATATTAATAATTTAATTTTTAAATAAAATCATAATTTATTCAAAACATAACAATCTTCTAACTATAATTTGATTTATATGACCTTGAAAAATTAATCAATATCTATTTATATTATATCCTTATGAAAATAAAATAATAATATGATTTACTATTCAAAAAGGTCCTATTATTATTCATATTAATATATATAAGGGTATGGTACTATTCAATAAAAACGATGTTTTACTTATCAAACTCTAAAAGTCTTTCTGAATGCAACCGTGTATATCAGTTTTTTCAAAATTGAAATCACATAGGTTGAAGAATTATGTTTACCAGATATGTTATAAAAAATTGGTGTTTTTTAGAGACTTAGTGTCTCATGCATTCAATATTAAATAACTTTTCAAATTCATGGGGTGTTACAACATCCATATTATTAAAAACATACTTAATAATGTTTTATATTGTGATTGTTTTTTCTTTATAAATATTTTTTATTCTATCCCAATTTAAAATCACCCTCCAACAAGTTTCCCTATTTATATAAATTCAATATAGAGAGAACTAAATTCCCTAATTTAACTTTAAAATTTTCATTTCATTTCAATCTATGATTCCATTAATATATCTATAATGATCCTTTACAGAATAGTGTGGAAACTGTATCATTTTAATTATTGTAGACACTTTCTTGAGATTTATTATCAACACAATTGGTTTTTTTCTTATATTCAATTATCTGGGAGATATTTTTCATTAAAAGAATGATTTTACCCAAAAACTCATTAAAACCTTTTAAATAAAAACTTTAGGTTTGATATAGTTTCTACCCATTCATATTATTGTTTAGAATATTTTTAATGATTGTTTATTTTTATAATATAATTCAAATTCTATATATTTCTTATTTCTTTTGATTAGAGTATTATAAAATTTTTTACCATGTTTGACTGTGAGTTTTTTAATCGGATTTTTAGGAGGATTATAGACCTATGATTTCAAATTATTTTCTAATAATATCTCTTTAGAGACACATGGGGCTTGTGAACCTATTATTACTTGAATTGATATCTCATTGAGGGTATAATTGAAAAATTAATTTATCAAACTGATTGAGGAAATCATTTTGAACCACATTTTCATAAGAACCAGTTGTAGATATTTATTTCTTGAGAATTTAGTATCCATGAATAACCTCACTCAGATGGATCCTTCTAAATTTTATTATCCATTTCTACACTACTCTTAATATGATACATGTTTATCCTTTAAAAATGTGTGGTTGATGTTTCGGTGTTGATTGACATGAGATTTTTTTATTGATGAGATGTACTGTGTAACTTTTACCAGTGTCCCATGATGGGGTACATGCTTAAATGTTTCATATTCTATTCCTCCCATGTTCCTTTAATATAGTAAATAAAAAATATATAAAGAAGAAAAAAAATTTCGGTTCTGTATTATGATGGAAAAAAATCCCCACTACTAGATCGATGAATCCTCCGAGGGGTCATGTGTAGGTTTTTGATAGGTGTGAGATATGTACTATACATGATTTCCTAAAAATAAATAAAAAGGAAAGAATAAAATAACATGGTACATTTTTATAAAAACATTAAATACTAATGGATCTACTATGATACAGTGGAGCATTGACACACTTTATCTAATAGGTTTTACTTCATTACATTGTTCATGACTTTCATGCCTTTCTTTAGATCATATCATCTTCATGATCTTGATTTTATCACGTTCCCACTTACCAGTAGCCTCAGTTTAATTTTGAACCTATTATTTAAGCCCACATGATTAATTTTTTTACTACTATTACAAAGTGTAGATGTTAAAACCAATGAAGGACTATATTTAGGAACATGTATTTAGAGTATTATCATATCTCTAGTTACATTTTACCTAGAGTGAAGTGAAAAAATTTATTTTGAGGTGAATTGAAAATTGGGAATATTATTTATGGAGTAGTTATGAAATTGTAATTAAAGGATTATAAAATCAGATGAACGAACTGAACTATGTGGCATGGCTATTTTTCTCAGTAGGATTGGTTCTAGATGTCTAACTTTTTCTACATACACATAGTTTTGTTTTCTTAGTTTTAATTAATGTTTCATTCTTTAAAATATTATTTCATACGATATCCATGTTAATATAATTTTTTTTCATCAGTTCATTTAATTGTTAATGTGTAGGTAATTTTTTAAGATGAATTTATATATACATATTGGATACATTAAACTAATAATAGATAATCTTTTCATAAATAATCCAATAGGTTGAATATTGTTTTCTATGGAATTCATAATTTTTTCATTAAAGTAATTAACTCATAAAAATTGAAAAAATAGGATTTATATGTCCTGTACATCAAACACAATGTGTATTCTCCATTAAAAGAATTTTTGTAGGGTTAAAAACTAACTCATGAAGACATTAAATAATCCGAAGATAGTACATGATATGTACATTCACTACACGACATGGGAATTTCAAAATCATAATCCAATTGTAAGGGAATCCAATACATGAAGTTTAGAGTTTACATGACTTGAAATGTTTATGAGACAACTTAGTCAAAGATATATACAAATTTTACAATGAGAATAGTCGATCTAAAATGAACAACATAAATACTTGGGGATGTACTCCACTTAATCTAACACATGACACGAATAATATACACAACATGTAACATTAATCCTATTAATATGTTTGGCTCTCCTCTGCGAACGGAGATCTGGAGAAGTTTCATTTTCTCTTATCGTTTCTCTCATTTTTCACCTATTTTTCTACCAATCCCATTTTAATTCATTCCTTTACTTATTTTCTTGAATCCTTTTTATTTTTTATTAAATTTTAATCTATTCACCATTTATTTTAATTTTAAATTCACTTTCAAAACTAATCTCCATTTTTAATCAACACATGTTATTTATTCATTATTTTTGTATTTTGAGTAAGTATTTGATTGTATTTACAGTATATTAAATTAATTATTCTAATTAATTTTTTAATACATCATGGATTTACAATTTCTAATTAATTTCAGTAATATACATTGTATATTTAATTTTTCTTTGATTTTGATGATTTCCATCATGAGTGGCTAATCTGCTTAGGGTTTTGGGTCAAGAGTAGGTTTAATTGAACCTTATGAATATCAAAAATTCAAACAAGGTAAACTTATTGCAAGAAAATATTTATAATACAATTGTTAATATTATTCTCTTTCATTATCACTAACCTTAGAAGGATAATGTTTAATAAACATGACATAATTTGAATATATTAGCGTATAACCAATGGAATGTAATTATTTCTTCTTAGAGGCTATAATTCTTTCACATAGGTTTTCATTTAAACTAGTACAATGAGTCTTTTCTATCTTATCTTGATCCAATTGGTTTATCTTAGACCAATTTTAGCCTTTTTCATTTAATTTTAGACATTCCTAATGGTGTATCCCTATTTTGATTTAGTTTTACCCTTTTCCTATACCATAAAATTTTACCCATGCCCTTCTATTATTTTTTTTAAATCCTGAGCTAATTACTTAATAAAACCAAATAAAATTGTGTATTTGTGATGAATCCCACAAAATGGTTCTATAAAGTGGGTTTATTGTCTAACAAGTTATCTCAATGGGATCAAAGCCACACTACCACATTACTACGCACTTATTCTAAGGGTATTTTTGGAAATTATAATTTAATCTAATATGCACCCATGCATATTAAATGATGTGTTTTGGCATTTCTATAAAATTAATTTGATATAACTGAGTATTTAGATTTATAATCAAACAAGTCATTGGTTGTTCTATAGTTAATGTTAATTGTACCTTCCACCACATCATTATTGTACCCCTCATCTGAAATAGTGATCGCATGTGATTTCAATTTTAATCTTGGGTGAAGTAGTTTTTGGAATTTATCATCATCATTAAACTTTATATTTAAACACTTTATATCATAATTATTATACTCCATTCATTTGAAACAATTGAGTGTGGGGGGTTTATTCTACTGATCTCTATGTCTACTATTTTCATTGATTGGATTCTCCACACCACTTTTAAATTATTGTTCCTCATGTCTATAATTCCTCAAATTTAAAAAATTTCTTATTACATTGAATCAATCACCTATGTTCTTCCTCCCCTAGTTTTGGTAGGTTGGATATTGAAAATTCTACTCCCTATATTCTTAACATCATTGGAACTTCCATCGAACCCCATCATAATTTTCTTACCCCCAGAACCAAGAGGGTTTTGCACAATCAATTTCCTCTTTTAGTACACACTAAATTGCTTCTTCCTAGCTTCTGATGTATCTTATGGATAACACCCTTTGGAGATTTGGTTTTAAACCAAAAAATAATCTATCACCTTACTTTTAGGTAGAATGATAATATTATATGTGTACCTTGAATTTCTTTTAAAGCTATATTCATAGGTACAAAAAGATTCATCGTTTTTTCTATTAATCATGATGAATTCTTTATCTATTTTAGTATGAAGAATAAAAGGAATTTAGTTATTGAAAAATTATTACTTAAAGTCACAAATCACCATAGAGTGAATTTATTATCTTTTCCATATTCTCTTAAAATTGTTCAACAATTTATCCACCTCACCCTCCAAAGTTTAGACATCCAATATTACTTTTTCATGCTCCAACCAGAGTAAGATAGAAATTATCCTTCTAGTGGTACAAATCTATTTCTCAGTAACTAGTTGATCAACTGAACCATTAATATATGGGGACATTTCCTCATGAAGGACACAAAAAAATTCTACTCACTATGATGATCGTTTTTAAGATAATCATGATTCATATCCTAAGAAGGGTTTTCTAGCCTAATAGTGATATTTTCTATTCCATATCCCATATTATTTGATAGATCAAAAGGAAAATCATTTCATTTTCCCTCACACTCATCACTAACTTAGTTCATTTAGGTTTAAGATATTGACCAAAATTAAATATTATAGTTCATGAAATAATAATTGTAGGGGGAAATCGCATAATCCTAAAAAATCACTTATGGTATGTCTGAATCATGACACCTTTTTTAAATTATATAACACCATACACATAACCTATGTGATTAATGGTCATCATTCAAATAAATAATGATGTTTCCTAAAGAGTTTGTTGAATCTCCAAAGAATACACCCTTAGAGTGTCAAACATTTTTTTAGTAAGTCCCTTGATGATGTACCTGGTAATACTTGAGTAAATACCAACATGCATTTGGGAGAGTTATTTCCTTATAATCACATAAGTCTCAAAACCATGTCTACTTATAACATCCAATCAGGGATAAAATTTCCCAGAAACCACTATCTATATCATTCAACATTTTTCTGGAATATTTTCATGAATATATATTTATAATTAGAAATATCATTATACATATTCCAGGTGATGTCCCATATTTTTTCTCATCCTTGATTCGAAATGATAATTAAACCATTCTATGATACCAATTATCGATACCCTAATATTCTTTTTCTTATATAGTACATTTTAACATATGGATATTTATTAAATTACATAAGTATCCCTGCTAAAATCATTAATCTCTAGTGACTCTAGAAACATTTAATGTTTTAAAATGATTTATAGTTGAAATGAATATTCACTCACTAATTTCTACAAATCAAGCACCCTATCTAGACATATAATACATAATACATTTCTTTATTACATGGATAATGGAAACATAAGAAAGGATGAACTCAAATCCTCACTAATAGTAAAAATGGGACATATTAACATAACATGAGCATAAGGTTATGATAAAATCAGAATAACATTTGAGATACATACCCAAAATACAATAGATCACGAAAATGAGTCATAGAAAAAATCAAGGCATTTTATAATACCTAACTCATTACAGAACCAAATTACATGATTCATGAGAGCATAACATTTAAATAAGACATATATTTGTGGTACACACATAAACATATAACATTTTAAACATATAAAAAAATAAAAAGGTTTACCCATTTTGTTATGGACATGAAATTATGACCACACCTAAACTTATGGACTAGAAACTATGTCACAGAAAATCTTAAGAATAGGAATTAGATGCCCAGGAAAAACACATTGAACAATTAAACAGGTTCATTCATGTATCTGTGAACATATAATAAATTTCATTCATAACCTTATGACATTATTATTAGGTTCACACATAACATTATTAACATGTAATCAGGTACATGTATAACATTGTGAAAATGTATTTAGGTACACTCTTAACATTGTGAAGATGTAATTATGATCATTTATAACACATTAACTCACAAGTTATCCATATTTTCCCAATACATTGAAGGTATATATAATTCCTACCCATCACATAATCTAGAAATTTTATTATATAAGATCATGAAGTATTAATCAAATCATATATTCTAAAAAGAAAATTAGTTTCATAAAAAATTCATCATACTACAACCCATGGAATAATATTTTCTTCATTACCATATTTTCAAAATAATCCTAAAAAATAGAGAAAATGAATAAATTTGGTATCATAAAATCATAACACCATTAAATATTAAGTAATATCAAATTATACTATATTAGATGGGAAGTGATTTTGAAATACAGTCATTTGGAATATTTTTGGAGAAACAATAACCATTATTTCTTAAATATATTTTTAAAATTAGAAATTTATAAAATATTATAGAAATAATATTATTTGAAAATAACCTTGAAAACATATAAAGGGTTCTTAAAAGAAAATAATGTACACGATGGCATAGAATTCCTTTTATTAAATTCACATTTAAAAAATGATATCATTCTCATTTTTTGTAAATTATAAATAATAATTTTATTGATAATGACATGAATATTCCATTAAAATATATTTTAAAAATTAAAACATGGGTAAAAATTTAATTAATAAGTCGTTCAGATAATTTCAAAAAAAAATAGAAAACATGGATTTGGATGAAAAAGGGTTTTCTGCTGAATAGAGAAACAAATTTTGTTTTTGTTAAAAACATTCTTCTGGAATATTGATTATATAAAGAGAGAAAAATTAATGGAAAAGAATTATTCTTGAGAAATAACCAGAGGAGAATAAAATTAATTACTTCACTGATATATATAAATATATTAATATTTCATCTTCAGAATCATAATCACAAACAATCTTAATAAATGAGGATATTCTATCATAAAAACCTCACCACTTTGTTAACATTTAATCATAATACAAATGAAATAATACAATTAAATGGAAAAATATCATGAGAATAAATATTTTTATGATATTACATGTAAAATTTCCTCTATATATGCATCATAATAGAATATAGTGGCATAACACAACATGTGTCCAAAAGAAGAAAAATTGAAACAAAAATACCTAACCTTGAGTTCTAAATTCCGTCTTACATGTTCGAACCAACTATATAATAAATATAAGTTTTTATATAAATATATTATAGAAACATATTTATATATATCATAACATATATGATTTTCTAATAACTTTTTATTACCTATTTATTAACAATTGTTTATTAAAATCTCATTTCAGGTAATAATTTCTTCTTTTTTCATGTATGTATAAATTTATTTATTATCATTAATGTTACATTGATAAGAGTTACTTTAAATCCATCTGGTTATGCATGATAAAAATATCATATATATTTATATAATTTTTATTTAGAGTAATCCATAAAAGCTATGGATAAAAAATGAATCAAAACATTTAGGGAGACGGTAGACAGTACATATGCATGAACATTTTCTCAATTTTATCGATGGATTAAATAAAATAAAATTAAATATTGGATAAAAATTATAGAATAATTTTTATTTCATATATATCAAATATGGTTATTTAAAATTTTTCTTTATTACTTTCCTTGTAAATAATATTTGAACAAATAATCACATCACCTCATGAGGAAGTAGTCCACCGCACACACGAGCGACATTGACATATCACCCATGGAAGAAAAAGTAAGAAGGTATATGCGAAATTATTATTAAAAAAGTATTGTTATGTCACAACTATAATATATATTAAATTATTAAATCTTTATTATTATCTCTGTAAAATAGATATGTAAAAACATCACATCGGTTCTTGACATCGTAGTCGACCATACACATAAGCAACGACATTATTTTTCTATAGTTTGGGATGTAAGAAGTTAAATGTGTTATTAAAAATATAGAGGAATAATAATATCATTAATAAATTATAAAAATATTTTATCCATCATTATATATTTTTGTGAGAGGTACTGATGGAAAGAGAATAACATTGGTTCGTGAGGTGGTATTCTCATGTACACATGATTGACTATTTCATTTCCCATTTGATGGAGGTGGAGATGGATATAAGATCTCCATGTGAAATATAAAAATCTCCATATATGTTACATAATATTGTTATTAAATTATAATAGTTGAATAATATTTTAATTAGGTGAAACAAGAAATAAAACAAAAACACAACTTTTTGAATTTTACATCTTCTTTAGAGAACCTCATTAGGTTTATACCTAAAGCCTTCATTGGAGGGTCTAATAATAAAAAAGGCCACTATTAATTATATATTGAACTAAGAAATATGAATAAGAATGTATTTCTTAATATGTATGGTTCTAGAAGTGTGAAAGGGGGAGGAGAGAGGGTGCCCAATTCTTTGTTGGGGGGGGGGGGGGGGAGGACACACTTGGATGTTTTGTAAACAATAAAGTGTACCCATATTTTTCAAATTCCATGAGGATTAAATATCAGTTATTATGTAAATATTGTGGTTATAAAGTCCAAATATGTCTGCAAAAAGGGCATTGGAAACTTTTCTAAGATATTTTACACCAGATCATTTTAGTTTAACCACAGGTAAACATGTTTTAAGCTTCATCACGATACTTAATTTTAATTATTTTTAATATTCATTATGGTAAAAAATTAAGAATCAATTATTAGATAATATTAATTATGATAATTAAAAAATTGAAATCAATTTTTAAAAATTCCTTTTATAAAACAGAAAGATTTAGTTTAAAATAATCCCGTAAGGGTATTGAAAAAGTCGTCTTATAAAGAGAAAATATTCATAAGTACAGAATGTTTTAATATCAAATTTTAACAAAATTGAACAAAAAATGATTAAAATTTCCTTAGTTGTATTTATTTATATATAATGGAACTAATCATATTTTAAAAAATTAAACTAAAGGTAGATTTTTAGACACATTTAATAAAAATGTCATTTTTTCATAAAGTTTGTATTATTTTATATTCATCCAAAAAATTAATATTTTAGAAAGCAATAAAAAAATCACCCTATGATAATTTTGAAAAGGATTTTTAAAGAGGGTTTTTATTTTATTAATATTTTTAAACGGTTTCAAAATTTACTTTCCATATTTTTTCACAAATGCTATAAATTGTTTTTTAGAAAATAAAATATTTAGAACATATTTAGAATGTACCAAAACATTAGTGCATTTTAATCAATCTGTTTTATTTATATAAAACCATTATTAATAATATTTAATATTTTTTTATTCTTATTCATAAAACCTTGTTTAACATATTGGTTTTAAAAGTTGAGTTTGAATAATAACATAAATAGTATTTTTCGGTGCATTAAAACTTGGTGTTGCATAGAAAACATGAAATCAAAGAAATTAAATTTATTCAAAAAATATATTTCAGAAAATTTAATTGTGTTACTCAAAGAGAAACTATTTTCTATGAAAATTTGATGTTCTTAATGGACATAGTGTAATGAAAAAGATTTTATCATGATGTACCACTAATAGTGCATTGACTTAAATATGAGGAACATTAAATTATTCTAATTAATAACGAATCTTTTTTATAATAATGATATGATATATAAAATTAAAAGAAAATGGATTTCATATTTTAGGACCTATCCCACTAGAAACACTCCTCGTCTACTAGTAAGCTAAGGGTTACACCCCAAGACTGCCTCTAATTGGATAGTGGTTGGTGACTCGCACCAGGTAGGCATATCACTGAAATTAGAGGCATTAGCCTAAGTACCTATATGAACACTCACAAAATATACAAGAAATAGAGAATAAATATAATAATATACTCAAACTCTAATACCCCTATATTTTATGAAACATTTCTCTTCAAATAATTTAATTTTTTTGGTATCTTTCCCTACACGCGTCATCGAGTTTAAATGAATGGTGATATACTATTAAAATATTAACAGGACCATTATAATATAGCTGATGAATTAGAGTGTATAAATATGGATTAAAATATTATTAAATATACTTATTTATTAATTATTATTAAATAAACACTTAATAATTACTAAATTCATTTTATTAATCAAATATAAGATTTAATCAGAAAGAGATATTTGTTGCTTTGCATGAAAAAATAAATTTAGTTATTTTTTAAAGTTTTATAAAATTTATTTTAAAAAAATCAACTTATTTTTTTAAAATAAAATAACAAAATTATTCTATCGTGGAGTTTTGATAATTTTTTATAAATTTAATTTTTTTGTGAATTTTAAAAAAAATATAGTTTTCTATCAAATAAGGTATATTTAATCATATAATCAAAACATAAGTATAATATGCAGATTTATTAAACATATTTAAAGAATCATGTATGATAATAAAATAAAAATATCATACATCATTTTTTCATAACATAAAAATTATAAATTATATCTCCATAATTATAAAAAACATTTTCAAGGCTCACACTGTACTTGTGTAGCATCTAAAAAGTCTAATTTGGTACCTTATATATATATATATATATATATGAATTTAGAGATAATAAGTAATTGAAAAACATTATTATTAAAAATAATTCATAAATTATTATTTTTACTTTTATTTTATAATTATTTACATAAATAACTCTAATCATATCCAGATTCTTATGCAATACTGGCACGAAGATAGAAAGGTCAAAAAAAAAATTAAACAAATTTTCCTAACATGGATATGAGTAAATGTATATAATTAAATAATATAAAGGGTCAAACTATGTCTAATTCATTTATTTTTATGATATTAATTTATATTTAATTTTTATATAATAAACAATTTTCATTAATGCTTATGAAACGCCGACGTAGTGCTGGTTCATATACAAGTGAAAATAATTAAATTATTTAAATTAAAATTATAAGAACAATTAAATGACACAAAATTTTAAATCAATATTATTTTAAGATTTATTTATGACCATAATCATCCATGGGTAAAATTTAGGACCTTTTTGAATGAGATGGTTGCCATTATGTCCCTTACAATATTTTATTTAATAAGAATGTCAAGCTATTAGAACTATAGTTTTTAATTAGTATAAATTTTTTAATATATGGTCTAATAGAAGTTATATTTAACCTATAATAATAGTTTTGAATATTAAAAAATTATAAAAATAATGGTAATTCATTTAACATTTTCATGAATTAAATAATTACCCAAAATTATTACACAATTATGACATAATAATTATTAAGGTAATGGAAAAATTCAATAAGTGATATTAAGAAATTAAAATAACTATAATTTTAGGTAATAATGTGGATCTACAAATTTTATAGAGGACTATTCTATATCAAGTATATAATAATATAATTTTTTCATTTTTGGCTCTCTATTTTTATGGTTTTGAAGTCATAGTAATAAATAGTATCATATTTGACAATAATGATATATCATTAATAAACTATTTTATTAAATTATTTTAAACTAATAAATAAAAAAATTATATAACACCAAAGGGGAAAATTTATATTTTAAAATTTAATCCCATTTACATTTAGAGACTATTTGGATGATTTTGGAACCATAAAAGTCTTATTATATTTTAATATTTTGATAAATTCATAAAGTTCCAATTGCCTCAATTATAAAAGGTAACCCTTTCCTGTACTTCATTCATACACCTTGAGCCTTTCATCCAGACCTTACTCAAAAAAATTATATTATAAAGTTCTTTATCCACATTATTGAGGTTATATTCATTCAAAAATTCAATCCATATATCCCTTTAGAGGATATCTAAATTTATCATTTTGAATAATAGGTAATCGCTCTAACCGATCACATTCTTTTCCTACTCTTCTCTACATCCTATAAATAAGTGAAATTTCACATAAAATAAAAACATAAGTATATTTCATATGATTAAATGTTATTATTATTTTTATAAAAACACTATTATACACCCTCCTTCCCATCATAAAATAAGTGAAAGTATCCCTCGTGTGTACGTACGGTTTACCATCTCCACATAGAGATACAATTCATTTTTCATACAAATATTGTATAGATGGGTATTATTTGAGATTAAATGAATATATATGATATATATGATATAATAATGATTCTGTAAATATTTATTATTATTTACCTTTCTTTCATTCCATAAATTGAAAAATGTAAACTGCATTCATGCGTATGTACGACTTACCATCTCTATGATTGATAAAATTCAGGTTTATAATTATGCATCCTAAGAATGAATGGAAATATTTTTATAATTATTCAATATTCTTATTCATAAAATTATAAAAAATATTAAAATTTATATATGATGATAAAAGTATAAGGACCAAGACTGTCGAATTGAAACATTCTTTAAAGATGAGGTAGTTATCACCTAAAACGACGATTTTAATAAGAAAAATTAATAAATGGGTGATAATATGTCATAAATAATACATAGAATTATGTTTATTTAATAATTTAATAATAAATATAAATTTATTAACCCTAGGGTTAGATGAAGAATAAATAATGACAAGACTTGAGGTAAGTGATTTAATAACTCATACTCCATTCATTGTGTTAAACAACTATTTTATTGATTTTTTCAGGCAATGATTTTGTATGAAATGAATTTAGATTATATTATATATTATTTAATATTTTTTTATTATTATATAAATATATTAAATGTAATATAATCATTTTATTAATTTTCACATTAATTATATGATATTTGTTCAGGTTTATTTCACAATCTTATCATTTTTTGGTTTGTTTCTATTTAAGTCTACATTGGGGAATATTTATATTCCATGTCAATTTATTAAAAAAATTCAAAAAGGATCTCAATATTATACTATATTTTTTTAAAATTTATTTTTATCCATGCATTAATTTTTACAAATTGGTTTTGAAAAAAAATTAATCATTTTCCTAATACAGCTCTGTATGACATTTTTTGCAAAACATATAATGATAGAATATTTTTTTCTTATATAGATTTATAGTGTGTTGTCATTTTCATGATGCATTAATTTATTATGGAATACATTAAAGGGTTATAAGTTTAAATTTAAGAAATATTATTTTCTTTACAATTGGGTGGCTTATTAAAAATAAATAATTATTTCAAAATGGAATGGATATTTTCCTAAAGATTATTTCAAATGATTATTCAAAACCATTTCCATATATGAAAAAATTATTTGATTATAAATATTCCTTATTGGGGTCATGATTGAAGGAAAATATCTATATTATTTAATGGTTTTTTTATGTTTATGAGATAACTATGTTTATAAAACCAATATCTATTCATATGTGATTATATGATGAATAAAATATGTTAATGTAGCGCACATTTGTAAAGTTTTCATTATTTGATTGTTGGACCTATATCACCCTCCAATTCATTTGGTAAAGCTTAATATATCATGAAATACAATGTTAATTAAGTCATTGGGACTGATCTACTGTGGGAAACTTGTTTATTCAAATATATTATGGGAAATTGGTGCGTCTTAATCTTCTATGAAATATCGGTGTTCAATTATCCACTATGTTGATTTTCTTAGTGGTTAACCTTGACATATATAATGTTTTTATATATTTTTTTTATAGTTACACACTTTTATTACATGAGAATATTTTTCATGACTTATTTATTATGATTTCTCACTCTTATGGTTCATTTTTTTAAATGATAATGATTAAACCATTATTAATATTTTTGATCTATGACAGGTTGGATATAGAATTCCAATGTTATGTCCATGATCACATAACCATATCCTTGAATATTTCATTCATATAATCCTGGATTGATATCTTCTATGTTTATAGGTACTATGAATCTGATAACACCCTTCCATATAGTTCCTTCTCCATGTAAAAAAGAAAGGTTTTGGTAGGGTATTCATAAGGGGAGTACTATGACCGAATATCTTTAGGTGAGATATTGAAAATCCTTCATATCAAATGAATATAATATATCAATTCATGTAAGACTCTAAAAAATTATGGTTTGAGAGTGAATTTAATTTTTAAATTCAACTATTTAGATGTAATATCTATGTATAAAACTTTTCTGTCATCATAGTTTGTATCAGGGCAGCGTTTAAACAATATTAATTGATTAGGGTTTGAAATATTTTATTAAAACCATAGGTATAAGAAAATTTATAGGATAAAATCATGATGTTTAGATAGTGATCCTGAAAGACCAAG
The DNA here is from genome assembly GCA_963277665.1 of Viscum album. NCBI lineage: Eukaryota > Viridiplantae > Streptophyta > Magnoliopsida > Santalales > Viscaceae > Viscum > Viscum album. The sequence continues at coordinate 512,229,976 of OY728140.1, forward strand.
GTTAAAACTAAGGTGTCATTGAAGAAGGTGCCCTGGATAAGATATTCAATAAATTATTTTTCATGAATATGTGGTTATCAACTATGATTAGTGTTTCTAATTCTTTTTGTATGGTTTTATTCAATGTATTGAACTCAAAAAAACCATGATAATGTTGAGTGTGATGTAAAATTCAATGATATTCCTCCTATGCTACCATAATATATGTGACCGGGAATGAATAATCTTGTATTTATTCCCACACAACATTCTTAGCCTATGAATCATGTCGAGTTTCTAAATGACCAGGGAGGAAATAGTGTACTATTAAATCTTTCATGAGGTAATATCCACCATATATTAGTGGTTATCTTGATCCACTAGAAATTTATTTATGAAACAACATCATTTAGAAACTATTTTCCATTATTCAATGCTCCGGACATGAAAAATTTTCCCTAGTTGTGTATCATCTAGAAGGAGAAGTAGATCAATGGTGGAATCCTACCAAGAATACAAGTCTAGTTCAAGAGATTGAATCCATTTAATTAGTTGAGTTTATGAGGATATTATTCTGCAACTATTTTCCTCATATTATACATATAAATACAGTGATGGAATTTTATGGGATAAAAAAAGGATGATGAATCAATTGGAACCTGTGAGGAAACTTTTACAAGTCCTATAAGGTATCGATCTGATTTATATATCTTCCCATAAAGTGAAATTGAAAAAATCTTTGGTTTCCTAAAACCATGTCTCTGAATGTAATTACCTATATGAGACTTTAGTTTCTATGAAGAAATCATTTGATATGCACCCAAAGTAGAAATTGAATTTAGATATTCTAACTATTCCAATGATTTTTATAATAAAATAAATATCGAGTATCATGAAAAACTGAATTAATATAATAGTTAAAATAAAATAAATTCATATATATATTATAAATTAGGGAATAAAAATCAAGGGTAGTTTTATAATATAACTGGTCAGTGGTTTTAATGTGAAAAGGTGGGTTATAAATCCCAGGAATTTGAAAATGCGATTAATTGACCAGTTATTTAAATATAGTTAAAGAGTATTTCAGATAATTCACTACTCATAAACTTGTGTTTTTGGTAAATGGAATTTGGTAGTTATGGGAATAAATGCTTCAATTCAATGTATATTCTGGATAAGGATCCATAAAAATTTCTGAATATAAAGGATAAAGGTAAATCTTATGAAATAATAATGGATTATGTGAGTAAGGATAATTAGGGAATTGTTACTCTCACATACTTAGTTGGGAGTTTCATGCATGATTTTTTATGGATTATCAATTTGGAAATATTATTGTTCATCTTATTATTGTCTCCTTTTAAATGGATTCTAGAATAATAAAATAATTTTTGATATTTTATTTTTAAAATAACAAAACTATTCTTCCAATGAAACTATTTTCTAAACAAGATAAGAGATTATACATAGTAAAAAGTGTGAATTAACATTTCAATGTGTATTTGTCTTTATATGGGATTAATATGAATGTTATGGATACCAGTAAAGGATTATGTGTCGACACCCCTTTTTGGTATTTCTGTGATGGGAGTTTATCAATATTGTGGATATTTTTGGTTATATTTATGGAAATATTTCACTTTAGTTTTATATATGGGACATTGTTATTCTAGGGGGGATACCTTTATACTTTGTGGTTATATGATTAAAGGTATTGATAAACATTAGGTTTTATATTATTTTTATAATTATGGGTTGTAGTTGATCACCTTATGAATTAAACACACCTCATTCAGATAATATTTCTCTTTGGATTTTTATTCCAAAATATATATTAATGAATTCATAAGGTTGCATGGAATACCACATTAAATCATATTTTATTGGAATGTGGAGTTTAAATTGAGGTTTTAGAATGATCTAGATACATATTTGAGTTTCAACACTTCATATCAACCTCATACATATGATAATTCTGAGAGAATAATTCCAACCATAGATGAAATTTTAAGATCTTGTTCAATGGATTTCAAAGGTGGTTGGGATCAACACCTTCCCCATTTTCATATTTCTTACGACGATGGATTTCACTCATGCATTCAGATTTTTTCTTATGAGACCCTTTATTTAAAGATATATAGAACTCTAATGTACCTGAATGATGTTATATAAATAAATCTAATGTGACATGAGCATGTTAATGATATGGAAGACAAGGTAATCTCCATTTAGAAACATGTAAGGAATGCACAAAGGGGATAGAAATATTATGTGAAAAATATTCAACATGATATATAATTTAAATATGGTGATAAGTTCATTATATAAATTTATGCATGGAAGGAATATGGAAAAACTAATCCTCGTATATATTAGTTTGATTAAAATAAATGATTGCATTTTCATGCTATCTTATCGATTGGATCTTCCACCAAAACTCTCTCAAGTCCATGATATGTTCTCTGTATCTATCATGAGGAATTTCATACCTATTTCATCACATTTAATATATTAAAAGGTCACACTATTGGATACTAATATTTTTAATGATGAATTACATGAAGATATTCTAGATCGTAGAGAGAAATTTCTATAAAACAATACCACATGACTGATTAATGTTTTATGGTGAGACCACTAGCTTGAAAAAGCTACATAGGAAATGATGATGTGCTGAGGTAGATGTATCCTCATTAATTTTTATCCATGTGATTAATTTTTAGGGAAAAAATAATTTAAAGGGGGGGTATAATGTTACACTACTATATTTTTATGAAACATTTCTCTTTATAAAAAATTAATTTCTTATGTAGACTGTGTTGTATCAAGAAACGATTTTAAACAAACTATGATATACGATTAAAATATTTACACTACAATTATAACCTAGAAAAAAAATTTCTAGTTATGAATTTGAGTAACTATATTATTAAATATATATTTTATTAATTCTTTGGAAATAAACACTTTATTTTTATTAAATCCCATTATTATTCAAATATAAGTTTTAATCAAAAACAATTCTATTACATTCTATGAGAAAAAAATATAATTAATTTTTGAACTTTAATTAAATATAATTATTGAAATAAACCTATTTTTTAAAATATAATTCCATAATTAGTCTATGGTGAATTTTTTATAATTTTATCAAAAATATAAATTTTATATGAATAGTAATTATACAGTTTTTTTATAATACATTATATTTTTTGATATCATAAAAATAGAACTATAATATATAATTTTATTATAAGTATATAAATAGTAATTATTATAATATAATAATAATATCATACAACAATATTTTAGAACATATACTTTATAAATTACTTCATGATAATTATAAGAAAACATTTCCTGTGCCGACGTAGTGCTCACGATTCATTGAAAATTCAAATTTGTTTCATTATAGATATGAATTTAGAGGTAACACATTTTTTCATGAATTTATTTTTAAATATCATTCATAAATTATTATTTTGACTATTAGTTTCAAATTTTTGACTTATATAACCACAAACATATCCAAAATCATGTTCAATGCTTGCATAAGGCTTGAAAAGTCATATTAACAAATTAAATATGTTTTATTGAAATAGAAATCCATAAAAATTATTAATGTATAAATATAAATTATTATATTGTATCTAATTAATTTATTTAGATGTTAATATTTTATTTTTAATCTTCATATATGAAACAATTACATTTTATTCTTATGCAATAATACAACAGTTCTTGTGAAGAATGAAAAAAGTAAATAAAATTGATTTTAATTAAATTTATAAGAAGTATTAAATGAAAATATTTTCTGACTAAATATTATTTGATGATTTATTCTATACCATAATCATTCATGTGTCATGTTTATGATCTTTTTGGTCCAATTGGAAAACATTATGTCCCTTAGATTATTTTATTTAAAAAAAGTCAAATTGTTCAGTCTATGGTTTTTTATAAGTGTAAAAATTTTAATATATCATATTATAGAAGATATAATTAACCATAAATATGTTTTGTAAGTATAAAATAATTATATACATCATTATAATTTATTTTAATAAATTTTGACTTAAATAAATACCCTTATGTATCAAACAATGGTGATGTAGTAATTATTTAATTATTGGAAAAATAAAATGAATAATATTTGTAATATTACAATTAATATAATTTTTGTTAATGAATATGATCCCAGAATTATATTTAGTAATATGACATGTCTCGGCTAAAATAAAAACTAAATTTATTTTTACTCTTTTTATGTTTTTAAAGTCATAGTAATGAATAGTATCAAATTTGACAATAATGATATTTAATGAATAAAATATTTTATTAAATTATTTAAAAGTCATAAAAATTAAATAAGGTCAAAAGGGATAATATATGTCCTAAAACATCACTCCATGTACATTGAGATTCTATTTTTGAATGTTTTATCTCTACAATATTCTTATTATATTTTAATGATTTGAGAAATTCCTAAAGTGCTCCTCACCTCAATTATAAAAGTAACCATATTCCTTTACATAATTCCACCACCATGAAACTCATATATAAACCATAATCCAAAAAATAATCTTTTAAAATCCCCTATAAACATTTTTTTGGTATTTATCATCTGTAAATACCAACCCTAGAGCGATATATAAGAGATCTAAAGAAATTGTTTCGATAATGATGTAATCGATCTAATTGATCACTTACTTTTTATTGTCTTCTTTTACTAATATAAATATATAATATTTATCATAAAAAATTCATAATCTTACATGTTCTTAGATTTTATTATTTTTATGAAAACACCATTATACACCCTTTTTTCTACCAAATAAGAAGTGAAAGTATCGCTCATGCATATATATAGCTTACCACTTCTATATAGTGAAACAATTATTTTTTCATCACCATAGTCTATGGATGGGTATTATTATGGGTTTATAAAATGTAAAATGATATATATGTTATAACAATAATTATATAAATATGAAATATTGTCTATGATTAATTTATTCCATAAATCAAAAAAATGAAAACAACCTTCCTTCGAATGTACTGCCTACCATTTCCATGAATAGTAAAATTTATTTTTCTATTTCTATTTACAATAAATAAATAAATAAATATATTATAATATTTATATACCAATATTAACCATTTTGAAATGAAGAGACTAAGATAAATCTATAAGGACCAAGACTGTCCAATTGAAACATGCTTGAAATATGAAGTAGTTATCACCCTGAATAATGATTTCAATAATAAATTATTAATAAATGGGATGTAATATATTGAAAATAACTTGTTAAATTATGTTTATCTAATTTTTTTAATAAATTCGTATATAAAATACATGAGGCCTGAATATGAACTACGAAATACAATGCATGAGTTAAGGTTATTCTTCACTCAAATTTCATTCATTGGGTTAAACTATTATTTCGTTGATTATGTCACAAAAAAACTTGTTTGTGAAATTAAATTAGATTATATGATTTTTTGCATAATTGTTTTTGTATATTTATATAGAATACATAATATTGATTCATTTTATTAATTTAAAATTCAATGATATGTTATTTGGAATGTTTTATTTTTCGATCTCTTCAATATTCAATATTGTTTTTGTATAAGTCTCCATTGGGGAAATATTTTTTTAATGCCCATGTTTTTTAAATATAAATAATTTTTTTAATAATATAATTTTTTTAAAACTCTTTTTACTCATTTTTTAATTTTCAAAAAACATTTTGATAATATAATTTTTTTCTTTTCTAAACAGTGCTCCTTCTGAAGTTTTCAAAAAAAATAATATACAGAATGAATATGTTTTTACTTATATATCATTAGTGAATTTCCTCACATTCATGATTCCAAATTTATTGACGAATGATTCACATGTTTACAAGGTCCTTTTCAATGAAAATTATTTCCTTCATAACCTTGTGACATATTAAAATAAATAATCCTTTCAATAAGAGAAGGAATATTTTCCTTTATATTATTTCTGATATTTTTTCAATACCATTCACATCTAAGATAACATTATTTTATGTCACATATTCATTACTCAGGGTTATTGTTAAAGGTTCATATCCTTATTCATTATATTGTTAGATTATAATTATTATGGAATGATATTCATGAAACCCATTTCTTTTCATGGGATGTGATACAATAACTGATTTATTTTCATTTAGCACACATATATATGGTTTTTATTACATGAATGGTGGTACCTATATCTATCTCCAATTAATTGGACAAATATAAATTTATCATGAAATCAAAATGTGAAACAAGTAAATGGAATTTATACATTATGAGAAATAGGTGTGTCCAGATCTATTGTGGGAAATAGGTTCATCCAGACATATAATCAGAAACAGGTGTGTCCTGATCTACTATATTGATGGAATTGGTCATTAATCTTGAAATATAAAATATCAATCTATATTTATGATGGTTTCACACTTTTATGGCATGATATTAAGGTTTATGATTAATTTATGATGATTTATCACACTTATGTCTCAGGTTTCTGAAATGGTAATATTTATTCAACGAATCATGTTTATCATCTATGACAGGTTGGAAATTAATTTCATAAGTTATTTTCATGATAAAATAACCTTATTCTTATCTAATTCTTTAATGTGATTAAGAATTTATATCTTCTTTGTTTACCCTTACTAATCACCTGATGTCACCCTTTCTAATGATTCCATCCCCAGGTGATGATGAATTATTTAGGTAGGGTATGCCAAAGATGTGTAATATATGAGAAGATCATTGAGCGAGATGTTGAAGATCATTAATAAAATAAGAATATTGTATATGTAATTTCAAATGAATCCAAACCTTTACAGTTTTTATGTATATCAAATTTTCGTTTTAATCTATTTAGATCTATTAAATATGTAAAAAACATTGAATATTATAGAAACACATAGATTTTAATAAATTCAGGTAAAACCCTCTAAAATAAATCAGAGGATAGAGATTAAATATAAATGATATAAGGGAAGAAATAAATTCCCAACAAGAAACAATGTCCCAACCTAACATAAATTTGAACCGGAAAGAGACCAAAGAGATCCTATATCAAACTCTCTATGTTTGACCTCTAAACATGATTTTTTCAAAGTCCTATTATGTTACTCTAAAACCTGGTCCACCAAGGACACCATCGATCTATCTGTCATATGTATAATAGATAACACATATGAGAAAATCCTAATAATTCTTGAGTATATACATATATAGTCAGATTCCCTAAAGAACATGGGGATATTGATGAATAATAATAGTCAACTAAAGAGTAATGTAATGATGGAAAATTATACCCAAGATTATATCCTCCAAATATTCCCATGTAAAGATAGAAAATTGGTGTCTATCTCTTGATCCATATAGGATTGATGATTCAGTATTTACATCTCAAAGGTCTATCTCTAATGCAAATATCCACATGTAATATAACAAAAATCAATGTGGAGGGCCTACACCATGCCACTAAACTCCATAGTGATGGAGTAGTAATGACAATTGACATCCCAATCCCCATAATACCATGATTATAAGTGATTAAAACTCAATATATTGAGAACCCATTCCCAATATAGTATGGTGGAGTACAGGTTATAAATTTGTAAAGTGTATTGGGGACATGTACGCTTGTGTATTTTGGGAGTACCCAACCATTTTTCTCTATAACAATCAAACATGATCACTACCATCATCTAAGAATCACTAATGGAATAATCTAACTAGTAATCTCACATGCCATAACTATGATTCAAAATAAAGGATACCATCACATCATGTAGGAAAACCACTCAAGATAGGCATCTTATAATCCTAAATACGAGTCTCAAAGAAGGATATAAATATGGTATAAAGTCCATTGAAAAGTACAAGGCATGTTCCCAGGGACACATGTCATGTTTTTTTAACATTATATGCTGATTTGTTTCATCGCATGTCAATTTAATTTTTTCCATGGTCATATACTTAGGTTTTACCCATGTTCATTGTCTGTTTTCAGGAGATCTAGTTGTGTCGAGGTACATTGGTCTTTCCCATTTACACTAGTTTTTCCCATATACCTGGTCATGCTTGTATATCTAGAAGTTTATATCACTATGTACCTTAAGGTACATAATAGGCTACCTGTAATGAGTCACCCAAAATATGACATGTCAAAAGGAATGTGATGTTTATGTTTTCATGTAAACCCTATCCAGGATATAAGGGGACCACACGGTGTGTGTTCCTCTAAAATACATTTCTTTTACATTAAAATTATCTAGATTTCTATAGTCTTTATTTGATTGCTAGATCTATAATATCCACCACCTTTTATCTACCCTATATCTACCAAACAAAAGAAAGGTAAATCCATGGGTTGTAATTTATTAACATATATTGTCCTGGTATTGAATCTTTTATACCTCATGAGGTTTTCCCCACAACTCTCATTACTTTATAGGGGTCTCAATCCTTAATTAAATAACTCAAAAACATAAAAATTATTTTATATGTCCATAAAACATTGATATCCAAATAATTCAGACATACACTCTGAATATAGGGGTTCTATCATGCTTGAATCCAACACTGTATTGTTTAATTACTAACCCCATAGGGAAACAATGATGGATGTGAAGAATAATGTTAGTAAAAACACATGAACATGTTATGATCAGCATTACCCAATGTGATATCAGCCAACAACCAAAAATTTCTTAATCCAAGAGTTTCAAAAAATATAGGTAATGGGGATAAAGAGTTTAGTTCAAGAACACAAAAAAACTATTCTCATATGAGGAACTTCAATCATTAGAATGATAAGAAAATATAAAATTCCTATATAAAAAAAATTCAAAGGGTTAAAATACACAAAATAGAATTCCCTAACTTAATAACGGATAAATAATTAGTGAAGAATTCATTTGATAGTGAATAACGTGATGATCCCATTGTTTTTTATCTATCTAACAATTCTTCTTGATAGTTTTTCATCGATTCATGTTCCTGAGTAACAAACACCAATGAAACTCTTTCACTCCTCCTCTTTAATATCCTAGTGTTACAAGACTAACCCTAGAGAGTGTTAATAATAACATATAAATATAGAGGGTTTATATTTTTTCCCATTAATTTAATTTTTTTAAAAGGTTGGGGCCCAAACCTCATTTATTATTAAAGCAAAGTAAATACCTCTTTAACTGGGTAGAGGGAGACCCATTACATAGCCCAAAGTACCAATGGGTATTTAGCCCATTACATGGCCTATAGGCCCATTTTTTTGGTCCAAAGCCCATTCTGTGAATAGTACTGCTACAGTACCTGCACTACTACAATATTTCACAATACCTACCACTACTAGAGTACTCTGCTGCTACTATAGTGACCAGCCGCCGCTACAGTGCCCGCCATTTCTACAGTACCACCACTACTATAGTACGCTACAACCCTGCTACAGTCCCGATGCCCAATGGGGTTTGAACCCCCATTTTTCATGTAGAATTAAGGGGTGCTTACCAATAATCCAAACTCCAACTACTCTCCATTAATTTAATTAATTTAATAAATTATTTAATTATTTAACACACATGGAAATAGTCTCCTTTAACTGAATTCCTAGTACTGACAGACTAAATGTCTCACCTAAGGTAAACCCCACATTCTATAAAAAACTATTATCTCAAAATTCTCATCCAACCTACAAGTTTTTGAGAAAACCATATATTATGAAAATAATCATGTGCATCCATTAATATATATTAATTTTTTTATTATTGTAATTCCATGTTCCTATGGTACCCAAACACTGTGTTGATATAGAGGAAACATTTAGATATATAATGAAAAATATAATGGACAAAACAAAGAAACTAGAGTTATTACATCCCCACCCATTCAAGTATTTCCAACCTGAAAATAACATCCTACTCAAAAGGATGGGGGTATTGATCCAACATATGAATATCATGATTCTAGGAACTCTCAAGCATGCTCCCATGACTTAAATGCACTCAAACCAAAGGAATATAATTCCCTTGAAGGATCCTCTTATTTTGATCCTTGATTACAACTGGGTACTCTAAGAAGGTGGATCTATCCTCAATGTCAAACCCTACCTAATCTGTATCATTTTATGGTTCAAGCATCTTTCCCATCAGATTAATCAAATAGATAATTTAATAAATTCATTCCAACTATGGGGGAAAGTCCTATTGTTAACAAAAATCACAAATCCTTTTTATGATTTGGAATGGGATGAAGAACCTTAGGAATTTCTTCCATCCCTAGGATAGTCACTTTATTCCTCTTCATATATAGACTCTCAAGAAAACATGACCCCATTTATAAAACACCAAATGCATTTTTAATAAGTTCATATAAGATATTTATCAGCTCCAGGCTATCCCCATATGCTTGTGGATCACGAGAACCTTATCTATCATTTTCCACACCAACTCTATCCCAACAAGATATTTCTCACCAATATCAGTTCTCAATAAATTGTGACTATCAGGGTCTCCTATATAGGTCCTACAATGATTATATTCCAATAGTGGAGTAAAATATGTTATTATATGAAAAAAACTTCAATATTATAGGATAATCTTAGATCTGACACATATCCAACATATAACCTCTCAATATATCCTTAAAGACATGGATGGTCTGATCGATCTATCAATATGTCTTGCAGTGTAACACTATAATCAACCATAAATAGGTCCAGATTTACTCCATGAATCCCCTACACAACCATGATATTAACTGAGCATAATGGTCGTAAATGATCATAGTGGATACCTAACAAATCTAGGCAATACTATTCATGTTCAACTTCTCCAAACTCTCAACCAAACTCTACTCCCTTATTGAATGAATGTTTTACAAAATGACTATTTGGTAAAAAATAAACATATAACATCATGAATTCTTACTTTCCATATTATCCCCATCACAAAATCCCTTAATATTCCATCCCAATTCCATTTTAAAATCTCAAGAGTTAGATTCAAACATGTTGGAGCCTGATTTTTATCCATTACCTACTGATAGGAGAGATACTAATAGACAAAATCAGAAATTCCTCACCTGATTCTATCCCATTAGAATTATCATTGAAGATACAATTCATCTCTTCCAATCCTTGATTTATATCCAAGGGATAGATATGAGACTTTATCAATACCTCATACACAATGTGACATGAACTACTATTTATCCTTAGAAAATGATGTCACACTCCTTCATTCCAAAAACTGATCTACTTTATCTCTATTGTATATCTATTCATGTAAATAATTATTTTTAATATCTCAAAAATGTTCCTCTCTCGCATGGTGGAGAATAAATTGAGTCACTATGATTGAAAAATGAAAATATACACAACTCTCTTCTTCCAAGGTCAGCTATAATGAGGCCATATGCTCTGAAACATCTTCTATAAAATGAGAATGGTATTTCCTACTAAGGTAATATTTCAAAACAATTCCTTTCCCTTTGGTGTAGACTATCTCAAATTCGTAGTCCTTTAAGAACTCTAAAAAATGTCACTATCCTAGGTTATGGCCTCTCAGGATGAATATGTACCTATGTCAATGGTGGTATGAGTAGAAAAAACCAATCCCTCTAAAAAAAAATACCTCCACATGTTCAAGGTAAAGAAGAATGTGGTCAATTATTTATTATGGGTCACATGGTTCTTCTCGTGGGGGTCAAAACTGTATCAAACCATTAGTAATAAACACATTCCTTTGCATTAACATCAATCCTAAACTAACACTAATGGCATTAAAAATCACACATACATGATCTTTTCTCCAGTTTACCTTGACCTAAGATCACTGGTCACCCCCACATAAAATTCATGATTTATGTATGAAACAAATCTATCTGGTTAAATGGTTTCCCTTTCAGCTTCAAGGAAGTTGATGGGGCTACATCTCTACAATAGTATTCCATGATCCTTAAACAATTCCCTTCAATCCTAGAAATCTACATAACTTCAACACAATATTAGGTCATTTCAATTAATGAACTATGTAAATATTTTTTGAATCTAAAACTAAACCACACTCTGAGATGAAATGCATCATATAGTGAACCTATGAGATCCAAACTGATACTATAATATTATACTATATAGTTGGTTCTTGAGGAGTAAATTTAGGACCATCCTAAAATTATCAACATACACATTCTAGGACATATAATATAGGATTTTTTCATTGTAAAATAAAATTATCAATTGGTCCATGAATGGCTGGAAGATTTGGTTTATAAGATCCATCAACACGGTGGGGGGATTAGTCACACTAAAAGTCATCAGAACGAAATTTTTTTAGTGATATTGGAATGAAATTATAATAATATCATCCTTGTAAACCATAATCTAATGTTATAAGAACATGATATCAATCCTTGAAAACCCACAAACACCTTTAAACAGGTCAATACTGTCACCATTCTATAGAAAAACTCACTTTTTCTTGTTCATTACTAGTTTTGGGCGATGATAATCCACTCAATTCCTTATAATCATACCATCATTTTTCAAATACAAAACTGGAGATTCTCGAGGGGACACACTAGGTCTAATAAGGCCTTTCTATCGATGGTCTTCCAACTACACCCCCATCACCATATCAAATGTTCACACCCAGAAGTATACATACTATAACTTATCAAGAGGGTATTATTTGTGGTTATTAAACCTGAAGGTGTTATTATAAATTTTCAAATCAACCTGCTATAGCTTATGAAGCTCTTTGATTTGCATCGAGGAAAATCTCAAGCATCAATTCTTGTTTTCGAATAACAAGTAAAAGTATTACCATGAGATTATCACATAATCATGAGTTTTAGTGATTATAATCCACCAGTTCCCAACATCTACAAGATTAAGGTAGGTCAAAAGTGAAACAATCTATCCATATGGGGTCCATACATCTATTAAAGGCATACCACCACCAGGAAGAAATACTACATTACCTGATGATCCGGATCGATATAAAACCCAATCCATATCTTTCACCATAACTCATGTTTCATGATAATCCTATGAACATCATCATCTAAACCATATGGATATATATACTTCTCAATATACAATCATTCATCCACTTGGATCACTGGAGGTTGATCCACATGCTTCTTAATAGGTGGAAACACTACTATATCTTCTATTATAAGAAATAATTCATGAGTAGGTATCTAATATAAGGCCTTATTGATCAGCTTTCCATATACATGATCCTGTATCAATATCAAATTTGGCCATTATTATGGAGTAATCCCCACAAATAACAATAAATTCCATTGATATATGAGCATATATGTGGATCTTACAAAGGAAACACATGAAATTAATAAGAATCAATCATATATTTTGAATGTCTCATTTGATCTCCACAAATAATGTCATTGTATACTATGTCCAAAAATAGGTATTCAGAGTCCGTATCTCTGGATATATCATCCACTGCACCATCATTTGTTCCCCAATCCTGAGAGATGAACCTGATACTCTATGAGACCATTTCTAGAAGATTCCAAACCAAACCTCACAAAATGGTCTAACTCCAAACTCTAACCTAAGAAAAAACACATTTCATACCACTCTGTCATATCTTAACCCACTATGACCCCTCTTAGGATAGTAGTACACCAAGGGTGACACCCTATGCCTGCATCCAATAGGGTAGGGATTGAATACTAGTGATGGGTGTCCATATTAGTAAAATTAGAGGCATTATCCTATGTATCTATATGGAATCACACAACCAAATCCATGAGATAATATTAAGATTATATAGTATAATGATACATCTCTGGTCAAACAATGCATGAAACAACCTCAAGGAATCAAATCATATGATATCAACTAAATACAAATGATATTGAGGAAAAAAACACACCCAACCTAAAATGAGGTCCAACAGGACATGAATTGGAAAATGTAAAGGAGTGAAGAGAGACCAACTCATAATCTCTATGGACAACAACCAACCACAGTCTGTGTGAGGTACCACTAGGACCCCCATAGTGGGCCCCAGCATGGTTGCTGCTGATCTATCATTTGTATGCTCAATACACACCATGTGCAGGAAAATCACATGAATGGGTGAGTATATGAATACCTAGTAAAAATCCTAGAAAAAATTGTAGTAAGGGGAATAAAAATAGTCATCTCAACCAAAATATAAACATGAAAATTTATATCAAACATCACATTTTCAAAAGAAGCTTATGAAAAGAGATAAATGGGATATCCATATTCCCACCCAGATATGAATTTTGAGTTTTCCTACATCTCCCAAAGGTGCATCTCTAATTCCCATCACTATATGAATCCTCAAAAAGTCAGTGTGGATGGACTACACCTCTCTACTGCACTCCATTGTCAGGGGAGAATGAATTCCAATTAAGGAGCCACCATTCATTGTAACTAGATGATTGCTGTAAAACCCCCATATATAGATACACAACACCATATTTATTTTAGTGGAGTAATAACTCTACCTGTGTAAAGAGTATGGAGGAATTGTACCAATGTACATCAAGGGCGTACTGAACCTAACATACCTCTAATGATTAAATGTGATCACGACCATTAGAAGAGCATTGCAAGAAGAATCATCTCGGTCAAAAAACCTTGTCTCATGTCACAAACTCCAAAATTAAGCATATATTCACATCATATATTGAATATTACTTGGGACAAGTTACTCAAAATGCCAAATCAGAGTTCGAAAGAAATATATACACAAGTTATAAGTTCATGGGAACTGTACACAACATGTAAATAGGTCCATATGGTGTGTCTTGGATTAGCAAAATGTTCCCATGTCCCCTAACATTTACTTATTTACTTAATCCATTCCCATTTATAATGGTTTTTCTCATGTACTCTGGTCATTCTGGGGTGATCGTTTCGTGTTCGGCTACTCTGGCTGTGTCTAGGTACACTGGTCATGCTCATGTACCTATTTGGGCTCATGTACCTGGTTGTGTTCATCACCATGTACCCTCAGGTGCACACTAGAATTCCATCTTTTGGTCAAAAAACATGTGAATTTTCTCACAGTGTGTGATATTTATCACTAAACAAAAATCCATAACAACCACTGAAGGGGATCACATATTTTTTGTTCCTCTAATGTACACAATGTGTACTTTAGAAAATTCTAAATTTCCATAGTCTTACCTGGAATCTTATATCCTCTACCTCATCCACCACTTAACTAACATTAATCAACCTAAAATAAAGTTAACAGCCTATGGTCAATTATTCTTGATATTTTGAAGCCCAATATTGAAACTTTGATCTCCCACAGGGTTGCCATCGTGCCTCCCTTATAACACCCCGAGATTTTGTGATTTTCTTGAATTAATATAATCTTTTGATAGTTTCACTTCACACAACACTGAATATATATTTTTATTATAAAATAACACTATGATTTGTATTATGTTATATAGAACACCAAGGTAATCTTGTATTACAGGCGACATTGGCTTAGCTTGTGCTATAAGCAACATCGATTTTATTTGAAACAACACATTAATATTATAATTTTCTAAATAATATAGTTATAACCTGGAAATTAAAATTTTATTATTAATAATAATAACTATTTTTTAAATATTAGTTATAATGTTTTAAATAATGAACAATATAATTTTTGGTAAAGACCTTATATGTTCAAAACTACTATTTTCATAAAAGAACTACTTTTTATGTCTTTTTTGTAAAATATAATAAATTTAATTTTATACAAACATAGAAAATGATTTTTTAAAAATAGATTTCATTTTTTGTTTTAGAATTCCAAAATTATCTTAGAATGGTTTTTTTGCATTTCTCTGAAAAGTTTCAATTTTTGATGAATATTGAAAAATTCTACATAGTACTTAAAAACATACTTTTTCATTTAAATAATTATTTTTACATTAAATGGATTTTAAAGTCAAAATAGATAAATAATACATATATTAATCCAATTTTGGTCATTGGAATAATTTTTACAATATAATTAGATATAAAAAATTATTGAACTTTTGAATGACTCCTTTACCCGCATTCTAGCCACATTTTTGGGATTAACTGTAAACCAAATTTCACCACTTCAGTGAATAGAATTTAAAAAATTGAAATAAATAGTTTTAATCAGGATAAAAAATTTGATCTAATAGGATTAAAATAATTTTTTTGGAATAGTAACATTATATTTTATTTACCACAGTTAACGGTAAATAGGGAAACTAAGAAAAAAATAATATCATAATAATATACAATTACCATAAAACTTTTCCTAATTTCATTTGATATGTTTTCCTCGACCCAAATCGACCTTAAGTACAAAATATTATCCTTTTATGCAACTTTTGTTAGATTAAGACATTTATTATATTTTTTTAAAGAAGAGTTAAAAGTGTTATATTCAACATTTAATAAATAAATATTTTTCAGATAGGGTTATACATAAGATAAATTAGATGGTAAATATAAATTAAAAATATAAAAAATGTATATCCATTGTGATAATTTATTTTTAATTTTATGACAATAAATAACTTAATTAACGACTTATATAATAATGATGTTATCATTGTTTTATTAATTGATATATTAAATAACTGATATTAAGAATATTAAAATAAATACAATTTTACATAATTAATGAAATACATAAATTTTTTTGATAACTTAGAAATTGTAGTGAAATATTTTAAGTATTTTTTCAAAGTTATCATGTTGGTATGATTTTAAAAAAAATCAATTATTGAATAGTATCAAAATTTTCATAAATGATATTTTAAAATGAATAATATTTTATTAAATGTTATAAAATTTATAAAAATATAATTTTTATCAAATTAACTTTTATATTGTTAATTATGTCATAAATGATCCAATTTGGATTTTTTGTAATTTTATTGTTACTATATTAACCCTATTGTTTAAAAAAACTTGTCATGGTAAAAGATAAATTGTTTAACTAAGGATTAAATCCAAAAGGTAAGGTTAATTTTATAACCAAAACATATCTAAAATTCATTTTTTGATGCCATTTAGCACCATCATAATCTCATACATGAAGCAACTCACTTTGTATCAATTTTTAATTGAATATTAATTTAAAATAATTTAATATTTTATGAGTTTTTTAAAGTGCCCCTCCCCTCTCTTATAAAAGGTAACTTTTCCTTATCTTTAATTCGCACCACTAAATCCATTTGTATCATCTAAACAATTATTTTTTCATCTCCCAAATTCTTCTACTATATAATTGTGTCCATACATTGGAAAAAATTCTATCCTAAGGAGTCCTTTTTCACAAATTAGGAGAAGATACCTAAAAAATAGGTAATTGTTTTACCACCTCATTCAATGTACTTTTCTACTTCTAATTCAACATTTCATATTTTCTACACACCAACTTAATAACTGGAGAATTTAATATATTATTTGATGTTTTATTATTATGGGACAACAATATTCCACCTTTTACCCATCCTATGAAAAAATATCACCGTGCATAAATAGGTATGGCTTATTGAAGGACCCAAAAACACTTTAAGAGGGGAGGTATGGACCAGGGTGTCAAATTTTTATTTTTAAAGTTGTGGCTCTTGTTACTGTATTGTTTGGGACTTGTTAAATCTAAAAACAAATGAAAGAAGAGACATGACACAATACTTTTACTTGGTTCACTGCAAAGGGATATATCTAAGGAGTATATGACAACAGTGTGTCAGTGGTACCAAAATCAACTAATCTTTACTATTTTGAGGATTACAATATTAGGTCATAGTCACTCTATTCCAGGAACACTTCCTTTACAAAGGTTTAGGGATAGCTCATTGTGTCCCTCAGATCACTTCCCTCGAATCCCCCTAGCTCACTGCCTTGAGAGGATTCAAACTCAGCTTATCGACTTGATGGCCGCTTCAATAGATTTTCATTGAAGTCTTTGTCTCTGTTTAGAAAGAGACACTTCTTGTATCGAAGTCCTGAATTGATGCACTTTAAATCACTAAACCATGGAACCAGATATTCAAAACATGTAATCATCTGACACTTACAATTGCACACAACAACAACCCTGTGCGCACAAGATCAGACTTTTTCGTGCAATATTTTCTTTCTGCATGGAAAATAATTCATGAAACTTTACCCTTTATGCGAAACTGTATCTTTTGGTGTGCAGTTTAAATATTTTCCATGAAACAGTAATTTTTCTGTGAAACTCTATCTTTTTCGAGCAACTGTTAATTTTCCACGCAACTCTAAATTAACCATGCAACTTTTATGCGCATCATAGCTCAGATATTCTCTAAGTCTTTTGTCATCTCAAATTATGGGGGTAACCTATTATTTATAGGCATTTCCTACCCCCTCATGCAAAACCCACTGTGGTGCACAAAACCTCTCATTTTGTGAAAAATACTTTTCATGCAGGAACCATTTTCCGCACACATCTCTAGGTTTTTCGCATAGCCTATGAATTTTCCATTTTTCGATGTTCTGATCCTGAAACATGCTTTGCGCGCTATTTTCCTAGCACCTATAATATTGTGCTCAACTTCCTTGGCGAAACACATGATCCCTTTCTTAAAAATGACGCCACCTTCAATACTGTTGTTTTCTTGAACTGTAGGATCACTTTACTGAAAACATTATGAACATCCAATGAACATTGATAACAAACACAAACCATACTCTATTTTGTCGCATAGAACAGTCATGGTTCCTACACTTACCATCTCTACGCAGTGGTGTAAACAGTTTTTCATGTCTAATTTATTTCTATGAGAAGAACGATGAATATAAAGGATGTAAATAATAAATATGAAATAATATTGTTTATTTATAATTCACATTCATTTCAACTCCCTACCCTTTACCAGTATGGAATGATATCATCGCTTGTGTATACGTACGACTTATAATGTCCACGACACAATGAGATTCATCTTCCATGTTAACCATTCATGGATGATTTTAAAAGTTTGTATTATTAATAATTGTGAGATATATGATATAATAATTCTACTTGAATAATATATATATATATCTGTGTGTGTGTACATATATTTCATTAACTTGTTTTTATTCAGTATGATAAGAAAATGGAAACATCATTCATGTGTACGTACACCCTACAGTCTCTGTGAACGATGTATTCCATTTCATATATCTAACTATTATATATATATATTATGAATATATATGATATGTAAATCATGTAATACATTCTTAATATAATTAAATCATGATATAAGTAATACGATCAAGAAAAACAAGTCAAAACATGTACGATAATGAAATCAATTTTTACCCAAAATGTTGGGTTAACTTGGATATAATTAATAAAAGGGAAATATAAAGCCATAAACGAATCATATATGATATCAAAAAACATATTATGATTTATTTAAGAGTTAATAATATTTTCAAAACCATTTTATAGGAGTTTCAGACTTAAATGGATAGTATTAGACTTAAGGTAAGGGAATTTTGTCTCACTTTTAATTTTCATGAGATATAAGCCATGTTCAACACTAGTTTCTTGTTAGTGGTGTATGTACTTATCCTGTTATATTTTATGTCATGAATATTATTAAAATCATGGTATTTAAGGATTCATTTTATGATATTTGTAATATTATTTAAATGTTCATTGTTGTATGGGATGCTTTGAATGTTTAAAGAATTAATCATTTCTCCATTTCAATATTCTAGGAATTATCATACATATTTATTTTTATGTATATAAATTATTATAATGAAACCTTTATGTCTACATATTAACTTCATTCAATAGTTTACAAAAGGAATATTTTTATTCTTTTATGTAAGGGGTTTTTCTCTCACCTTTATTTCTATGAGACACATGCCTCATACACTACTTGTTTCTTATACATGATGTGTATAATACCCATGAATGTATTTTATGAGTATTATCTAGAAGATTATGATATTTAAATATTCTTATGATTTTCTTTCTTACACGGGGAATATGATTTTATCGATTATAATGTGATAAGTATTCATTTTCCAATCTCTCCCACATTTGGGATTATTTCCTTTTATGTCTTCATTAGGGAATATTTATCATGTATGACCATGTTTTAAAAAAAAATCATAATTTTTTCCTATTTTCTAGGAATGTTAAAATTAAAATTTACCCTTCTTTGACTTTTTAATACACATTTTGAAAGGAATCCTTCTTTTATTTTCCAAATTATGTAATTTTTAACTTTTTTTGGAAAAAGTAAGGGAAGAATGGTTTTATTAACTTATATATAATGAATGGATTTTAATGATTTCATGACACCTTATTACCTTGAGGAATCCCCTACAATATTACAAGCTTTTTTCTAAAAAAAATTCCTTTTAAAAATGTATGTAAATTTATAAAAAGAAAACTATTTCAATAAAGATTGTATATTTTTTTCAAGATCTATTTTAAATGATTTTCATTATTCATTTATATATTTTAAATATGTATTAAAAGAAAATGGTATAAAAAAGTGATTTTAATGAAAATTCATATTCCAAGTTATCTTTCAAAATCCTTCCCTACTTAGGATTACATAGTTTGTTATAGTTCAAAAATACCATTCATATTATTTCTCTGAATGGTTTATGTTTTGGTGGAAGTATGTTTAAGAAAACCACTTCTTTTTCAAGTGTTATGATTTTGATGAAATGATTGTGAAACCTATATCTTTTCAAATAATTATGATATGATTACATTTTTATGATTCCCATTTTATTTCAAGTGTTATGGTATGATTTTTTATGATCTTGTAGAATATATATGTATGAATTTATTATGATATCAGTATGACCTATATCTACCTATGATGAATTGGGTAACGATTTATATCTCATGAGATAAACTAAGATGGTCTTGGGAGTGATCCTTGACTATTAAGATTTCCATGGGAGTGAACCATGACGAGTAAGAAGGTATGAGGAGTGAACTCATACTACTAATATGTCCATGGGAGTGAACAATGACTACTAAGATAGAATGGGTAGTGAACTAATACTTCTAATATGGTGTTAGTTATGATTCATTGGCTACTATGGAAATTTTTATATGATTATGTGTTTTCCACAATTCCGTCTTTTATTCCTATGTTAGGATTTCTAGACCTATGTCCTTTATTTCCTTATAATTCATGTATTATCAACTACCATTATTTATGACATTATTCATCTATATGACATTTTTTATTCATGGTAAGATATTATATTTTTAGGATCATTTTCTCAATCCATTATGCTCATGACTATGCTTATATATCCCCCTTTCATACCCTTTCTGAGTATTTGAGATCACCCCATTCTTATGTTTCCTTTACCTGGGTCACGAAGAAGGGTTTTAGGTAGAAGTACTAAAGGTAGAGACATTTAGGGGATATTTTTAAGACCTTTCATGACGATAGAATATTCTTTCCATGATTCCAAAGACACTACACTATTATGGACCTTAGGAAAGTATAATTTAATCAACTGAATATTTATATAAAATGATTTAATATCCAAGTATGTTAAGCCTTGGTCAATATAGTTGGTATCAGATGGAAGGTATAAGCAACCATTAGAACTATGAAGAGAAACATTAGTGTGATCCCTAGGTATATTTCTATGGATATGTCTAGGGATGTCTCTAAGGATAAGTATATGCATGAGTCAGCATTTTGGAAAATGTTCTGGAATTTTTGTTAAATATAGAATGAGTGGTTTTCTAAAAATACATCCATGTTTGAATATTGCAAGTGGATATGGATCTCGAATAGATGTACCTTGGACCAACTACTCTAATATGATTTTTTGGGCTGGAATCGGGGTAATCTAGTACATGACAAAAATCCTTGATGCACACCTGGTTTGACACACCCATGGGATATTATTTGGGAATTTGAAAACTCTTGAGGAACCATCATGAAGGATTTAAGTAGAAGTCAGTTACAAATTGTTGAGTCAATAAGGTTTCTTTATGACTTTTCCATTCTTTTATGTTTTGTAAATCATAAACACTCTATCTTAAAGTAAATTTCCTTTCCCCTAAGATTTATATTTATAAGAAAATTTTCCTTGCACAAGGAAAATTTATCCTTACCATGTTTTCATTGTTGATGTCATAATTTCTCTAAACCAAAGAAATATTATTTCTAAGTATAAAATTTGGTTTCATATCTAAAACCTCAGAATCTTATAAAAACTTAGATATAGATTATTTTGTTTTCTGGATCCGAATTCAGGTTCTGAATTCTCTGAATTCAGACATCGAAATTTCTAAATTTTGACTTCGAATTATTATGAATTCAGACTCCTAATTCTCTGAATTCAAACTCATAATTCCAATGAATTAAGACTCTGGATTCTTATGAATTCAGACTCTAAATTCTTATAAATTTAGACTCCAAATTCTTTTGAATTCAGACTCCAAATTTTTATGAATTCAGACTCTGAATTCTTATGAATTCAGAATCCGAAATCTTATGAATTCAGACTCCTAATCCACTGAATTCAGGATCCAAATTCTTATGAATTCAGACTCTGAATTTCCTTGAAATTCAGATTCTGGAATTCTATAGAATTCAGGTTCTGAATTATTTTAAAGACATAATCCAAATATTCATGTATTATACACACCGAATTGTTTTTGGTTAGAATATGAACTTGTATTTTTTATTTAGACTTAGAAAAATGAATTAGACTAAGAAACCATATTTTACTTACTCTTATTTTAGTTATAAAATGATTTCATGCATTATTTTTAGAACCAACTATTATTTGAGTGACACGTGTATAGGTTCCTCCAAAATTCAAGGAAAAATATGACCGTTGGAGGAGGGATCCGACCATTGAAGATGTTCTTATAAATAAAAAATCATTTGAATGAGCTCAAAAACTATTATACAACTCTAGAGATTACATGCTTAAGTGATTTATAGATATATAGACTTTCATTCTTTGTGAGTAATGAACATATTGTTCAGAATTTCTTCTTGCGACTCTGAATGTTTTTGAGTACATTTGATGGCTTCCGGGGATAGGAAAACAGAGGTGCTGACTACCTTGAAGTTGAGGGATTATGGGGATAGCAATACAGACTCTGATATTCATATCGAAGGCTTACCTAGGTGTGGGTAAGACATACTTTCATGAAATTATAAATCAAGGGACCTTTATCCAAGGTTGTTGGATACCCTACTCTTTGGGTTAAAAGATTTACTACTTGTTACTTGTATTATTTCAATTTTTCCACTGCATTTTGATTGATAAGGAAAGTATAACAGTCGTATACTTTCTTATACTTTTACTCTGTTTAGTAAGATTCTATACCCTTTAAGGTAGAATCTTTTTCCTTATAACCTTTTCTTAAGTTTCATTTCTGGAACCATATTTCCAGAATCAAGCAAGTTTGTAGAACAAAGAGGACTTGTGAATATACCTTGTTTAACATTATTAAACATTAGAAGGTTGTATATCAACTTTAATAGTTCTAAAGGAATTTTTAAAGTATAAAATTCACCCCCTATTGTATATTGAGCATCTACATCATCATTTTGATCCTACAATTGGTATCAGAGGAGGTCTTTGTTATTCTTATATTCACATATAAGTTTTCTTGATCAAGATTCTCATTGATCTATATTTTCCTTGCGTAGTATATTTTTATCCTTATTTACAAAATTTTATTAGTAACAAGTTTGTGTGGAAAGATTTTTTTGTTTGAGATGGAAAAAAAGGAATATTGGTTCAATTGACAATATTAATCCTACTAGACCACTATTTTCGATGGGAATTATTATGAATATTAGAGATATCGTATGAAGATATTTGTTATTAACACTGGAGTGGACAAATTTTTTATGCTTACAGGATATTACAAGATTCCTGATAAGGAAGTCAGAACATTTACTAATCAAGATAAGTCATAATATCAACTAAACTATAATGTACACAATACTCTGTTGTGTTCCATGACTAGAAATTTATATAGCTAGATTTCTTCTTGTGAAGCTACAAATTGTATTTGGAAGAAGCTTTAATTAACTCATTTTGGAACATCCAATGTTATTGAAACTAGAAGATATATGCTTAGAGCTAAGTACCATGGTTTTTTCTTTCCTTATGGAGATCCTATATGTAAGGTACCATAGTGATTTATGACTATTGTCAACAGCTTACAATCCATTAGTGACAAAGTTTTGGATGATGAGGCACTTATAGAAAATATTATAGACATCATGCCTAATGAGAGGGAATATAAGAGGACAATTATAGATGATAATAGGAAAGTCTCATAGATTACTCTTAAAGAGATTTTTGGAACTCTTCTTCAATATGAGACTAGAATTAAGAGATATGCTAACAATGTTAAGAAGAAGAATGGGAATGTAAGTGTTTCTTTTACAACCCCTTCAAATCATATGAAAGCCAAGACTCCTGAGAGAGTTACGAGATCTAAATCTAAAAAGGTCACTATTTTATCTGAATCAAGTGAAAATGAACATTCTACAAATTAACTAGCTAATCTTGCTCGAAGTCTGAACAAGATAGTTTGGAAGAAAGAATTCTAGTATAGATACAAGAAGAAATAAAGGATAAGAAAGATGCTGAAGTCACTTGTTATGAATGCAAAAGAGCTGGGCATATAAGGCCAAACTGTCCTATGCTTAATAGAAAAGATAGAAAGGAAAAAATTCTGAGAGGAATAGAAATAAGTACTACAAAGATAAAGCTAAGAAAGTTTTGAAATCTAATGGCACATGGAGTGCTAGTGGTGGAGACTCTTCTGATGAATCCTCATATTACGAATCTTCTGGATAGAAGAATCTTTGTTTAATTGCCATAATACCCATTGAAAATCATTGTTTAATGGATAAGGTACACAATTATGAATCCATCACCAATGTATCCTTGAATACTAATTATAGTGATAGTAAATTTTATAAATCTTTGGATGAAGAATCTTGTTTTGATGAAGATAATACTTTACTTACCTATGAATAAGTTTCTAGGTTTGATAATCTTCTTGAGAATGAAAATTCTAAAGTCAAGAAAAAGCTTGATAGGGAAAATTCTGGGATCTCTATTCTTACTAATGAAATATTTGATATTTTTAAAGATCTTGATAAAAAACCCTTGATTTTTAAAGTATTTAAAAAAACCTTGATGATGTTAATTCTGAGAAAGATAAACATTCTAAGGATATAGAAAAAGTAATTTCTAAGATAAATGTTTTCGAGCCTAAATCTAGTGCTAAAACTGATGTATTTAAGGATAAAAACTTAGTTATTAGACTAAATTCAGAAATATTTTCCTTGAGGAAGTGTTTTTAAAACATTACCTTAGGTAAGGAAAACATTGATAAGATGTATTCCCAAATTCGACCTCTAAGGGATAATTTTGGTTTTGGTTATACTAGTTCAAAACCGATTTTTTGTAACAATTATTTTTTTCCTCAAAGTGCTCTTTTCTGCACTAAGTTTCAGTGTGGTGGGCATTATGAAAAACATTGTTCCTTAAACAAAACTCAGTCTTTAGGATTTCATAAAGATTATTTTTTAAATAAAATGTGGATTCATAAAATTTTTCTTTCTGAAGTTTTTTGCTCCAAGAATGTTTGGGTTTGAAAAGTCTAAAAATTTATTTTAAGGAAAATAAAGATAGTACCAACAGAAATACATGGTACATGGATAGTGGATATTCCCGGCATATGACTGGTAACAAAAACTTTTTTGAAATGATTATCAAGATGAAAGGAGGAAAAGTAACTTTTGAAGATAATGCTAAGGGATAAATTATTGGTATAGGTAACATCATTATTCTTGGAAAAACATTGATTTCAAATGTTTTATTTGTTAAGGGTCTTAAGAACAACCTCATTAGCATTAGTAAATTATGTGATCAAGGTTACCTTGTGAATTTTTGGAATGAAAAGTGTCTAGTACACAATTCCAAGGAAGAGTTTATTCTTCCTGTCAATAGACAAGAGAATGTTTACACACTAAACATAAAAGGCCTTAGAATCCAAGATCTACCTTGACTTAGTGCAATGTAAGATCATTCATGGTTGCATCATAGAAGGTTAGGACATTGTAACCTTTGGAACCTATGCAAACTCTCTATGAAAAGACTAGTTAAGGATTTACCAGAGCTTAAATTTGATTCTTTATAAGTTTGTGATCCTTGTCAATATGGAAAGCAACATAAATTAGCTTTTAAATTAGTCAGTGAAGTCTCAACTACTGATAAATTATATTTAGTGCATATGGATCTTTTTGGTCCAAAACAAATTGGGATCATTGGAGGCAAATATTTTGTATTTGTTTTAGTTAATGATTACACTTGATTTACATGGTTCTATTTTCTAGAAAAGAAATATGAAGATTTTTCTTATTTAAAATGTTTTAGAGCCCAAGTTAAAAATGATAAAAACATTCATTTAATAACTATTCATAGTGATCATAGAGGAGAATTTCAAAATTATGATATTAAAACTTTTTGTAGTAGAAAAGGCATTACTCATAACTTATTAGCACCCATAACACCTCAACAAAATGGTGCTGTTGAAAGAAGAAATATAATTATTCAAGAGATAACAAGAACCGCGTTGAGTGAATATTCTATAGCCAAACATTTTTGGGCTGAAGCTGTAAGTACTTCTTGTTATACTATAAATCATGGTTTGATTAGGCATTTTCTTAATAAAACTCTTTATGAGTTATAGAATTGTAGAAAACCTATACTTTACTACTTCAAGGTTTTTGGTTTCAAGGTATTCATTCTGAATACTAAAGATAATCTAAAAAATTCACACCAAAATATGATGAGGGAATTTTATTAGGCTACTCCACAACTTCTAAGGCATATAGAGTTTTTAATAAAAATACTTGTACTATTGAAGAAATAGTACATGTCAAATTTGATGAATCTGATCCTTTTTTTAAACAACCTCAACCTTCATCTTCAAATGTGTTTTTAAAAACATATTATCAAGCCTTGTTAGAAGATCCTTCTGATAAAGAAAATGTTCAAGAGGGTATTTCTGAAACATTTACCCCAGAATATTTCTTACCATACGTTGATAAACATGCTTTACAAAACCCAAATCAGTTGTTTCTTAAGAATGATCCAAGTGATTGTATCATTGGTGATGTGAATCAAACTGTAAGGTCTAGAAGTTCCTTAAATAATGAATTAGAGAATCTAGAATTCCTTTCCCAAAAAGAACAAAAAAGAACTAATGAAACTTTAGGTGATGATTATTGGATAAAAACTATGCAAGATGAGCTAAATGAATTCAAAAGGAATAAAGTATGGACCTTGGTTGAAAGACCTAAGGAAAATTCTGTTATTGGAGTAAAATGGGTCTTCTGAAATAAATGTGATGAATATGGAATCATAGTAATAAATAAATCTTGATTGGTTTCTAAAGTCTATAATCAACAAGAAAGAATAGACTCTGAAGAAATTTATGATCCAATAGCTAGAAAAGAATCTATTCATATTCTACTTGCCTTTGTAACATTCTTTAATTTCAAACTTTTTCAAATGGATGTTAAATGTGCTTTCAATAATGGTTTTATTCAAGAGGATGTTTTTGATGAAAAACCTCTTGGTTTTGAAGATACAACACATCCTAAACATGTTTTCAAACATACAAAAGCTTTGTATGGACTCAAACAAGCCCCTAGAGCATGGTTTAATAGGATTACATGATTTTTGATTTAAAATAATTATGTTATGGGAAATGCTGATCCAACAGTTTTTATAAAGAAAGATAAGATTTTTTTTGATTGTTCAAATTTATGTTGATGACATATTTTGTCCAACTTGGCAATATTTAACTGATTCTTTTGCAGATCTAATGAAATCTGTGTTTGAAATGAGTATGATGGGTGAGTTAGCATTTTTCAATGGTTTTAAAATTTCTTAAAAATCAGAAGGAATCTATATATCCCAACATAAGTATATTAAAGATATTTTAAAAAATTATGGATATGACAACACTAAGAGTATAACTACTCCCATTGGTACCTCAAATTCACTTTATCTTGATGAAGCTCAGAAACCAGTAAATCAAACATCTTTTAGAGGTATTATAGGAAGTCTAGTTTACTTGACAGCTAGTTTTCCATGATTAATGTTTTCAGTATGCTTATGTGTAAGATATCAATTCAATCCTAAGGAATCTCATTTAAAGGTAGTGAAAAGGATTTTTCTCTACTTAAAGGAAACCATGGATCTAGGACTCTTTTATACTTCTGGAAATGAATTTGTTTTAAAAAGTTTTTTGGATGCTGACATTAGTGGATGTAGAATGGATAGGAAAAGTATATCTATAAATTTTCATTTATTAGGAGATTCATTGGTTTCTTGGTCATGAAAAAAGCCACACTCAGTATCACTTTCCACTGCTGAAGATAAATATGTAGCAGCTAGAAGTTGTTGTGCTCAAGTGTTGTGGATGCATCACAAACTCGTAGATTATGGCATGAGTTTTACCAAAACACAAATTTTTTGAGATAATACTAGTTCCATTTCCCTAAGTATAAACTCTGCACATCACTCTCGTGCAAAAAACATATATATTAGGCATCACTTTCTTATGTATCACACACACAAAAAAGAGATATCATTCTTCAATTTATCGGAACACAATATCAACTTGCTGATATTTTCACTAAATCATTACCATCTGATTGATTTGAATACATTAAAAAAAATTTAGGAATGATAATTGTAAGGAAATCATCCTTGTTAACTTCCAGTTGAAACCAATCTTTTTACAGCAAGGAAATCCTTTTTATAGTAGGAGTACATTTGTTTGTTAGGTTTTCAAAAAATTTCGTAATATAAATTTTTTTTCGAAGTCTAAATTTTTTTTCTTAGTCTAAATTTTTTTTCGTAGTCTAAATTTTCTTCATAGTCTTAAATTTTGTTTTTTTAGTCTAATATTTTTTCATAGTCTAAAAATTTTCATAGTATAAAAATTTTTCATAGTCGAAAAATTTTCATAGTCAATATTCTTCAAGAAGAATTTTCTTTATTATTAATAATCTTACTTGAAATCCAAAAGGTATGTTTCTTTTCTTAAATTATCATAATCATCCTTTACTTGTTGGTATTTTCATTCATTTTTAAAATTTTCATATTCACTTTTCCTTAAATACAAATGTTTTCCTTAAAAAACCTCAAAAGATCGAAATATATCAAAATTCTTCCTTGGTTATCTTTTTATCCATCAGATCTAGACAGAAGGTTTTTCAACCATTGGATTGAGTTTGGAAGCTGAACCGTTTCCTCAAATGCCTATATAAAGGACCCCCTAATGGTGTCCCACGTCGATCTCAAATATCGTGCGTGCTGAAGCTCTTCCCTACTTACATAAGCCTGTTCCGAACTTCTTAGATCTTCCTTACTTCCAAATGTCTACTAACGTCTCTTCCCAGAATGAAATGTCGACTGCCAAGCCAATCTCTAAATGGAAGATATAAAGAGAATGGTTAGTGAATCCAATGTTTTATGACAAATATTACTCTATCATTTCCAAGAATATCAAACTCAATGGATGTGAGGGTGTATGTATTTCAAAACCAAAAGCTCAGGATTTGGTATATCCATATTTTATTAGTATAATTCTATGATTCAGTAACTTTCTTCAAGGAATATGTAAAAAGTAAGTTTTCTTTCAAGTGTTATATAATGACATATTCACTTTCTTACACCAAGGCTGCAAGCTTGGTTGTTATTCCTTATGTAGGGGAAGCTGAGTTTTATACTCACAAGCTACTTGATGTTCAAGGAAGTTTTATTAAGGAAAAATCTATGGCTTGTCTTGGTCTTTCAGAAGTAAAGACTCCAAAGATTCTTCACCTATCTACAAACTTTCAGATTCTTGAATTGTGGGTTCAAGGATTAATTATTGCGAGAAAGGGTGATAAGGATACTATAAAGAAGAGTGACATCTATATTTTGGATTTCTTTGTGAATCTAAGGAAGATAAATTTGGTTATGTACATTCTAAATATGATTGAGAATATCAAGAATGGGAATTTGAAATCTCAAATTATTATGTATCCAACCATTCCATCAAAAATGATTGTTCGGTGTTTAGAATCCTTCAAAATTCCTTGCAGTTCTATGTCATGGAATCACAAAGTCATGTTGTTGAGTGATGATCCTTTTTGAAGGATGAAAATTGGTTTTTCCAAAGAATCTGAATAATTCTATGATTTTACTAAAGAGGAATTTGAAACTCTTTCAAAATAACTGGAGGTGGATGAAAACCTTTAAAAAGGGTGGAAGGAAGAGGAAGGTGAAGGAAGTGGAAGAGAAAGAAAACAATCTAGTGGAAAAGGAAATTCAGTCAGCACCCTCGAAGCCAAAGAAACAAGAAGCTTATCCTGATGAGGTAGTAGAAAAGTAAAGGGAAGATAAGAAAAATCAGAAATAAGGGGATCCTTATTTTGGACGGGACCCTACTCAGGCAGTATCTTTGAAGGAAAAGGCAGTTGATGAGCTTGAAAATCAAGAGAAAGAGAAGAAGAAGAAGAAAAAGTTGTCTGAGCCAGAGATAATCCAATCAATCTTGAAGGATACTGACAAGGCTTCAAATTATATTTTGGTACCAGAATCCTTTCTGATAGAACCTCTACCAGAGACTTAGGGTAAGAAATTTGTGACTCAAAAAAAAGTACGAGGAAAACAAGTAAAAGGAGAAGAAGAAGAAGGTATTGGTGATACCGAATACTTGATAAAGAAAGTTGAAGATTTTCAAGAGAAGGAAAGTCCTGAAAAATTATCATTCTAAACCTCTGAAGTTGAGTCTTCAAAACTTGCTACCCTAGGGAAAGATGAGAAGAGTGGGGAAGAATTAAACAAAGTGTCTAAAGAAGAAAGCTCCAACCATGATTTCATTAAGCCAGAGGATGCTGAGGCAGGAGCTGAGAAGGAAGAGGTAGATGAAGATCAAATTATGCAACTATCTGATAGTGAACCTGAATCACTCAATCAAGAAGAATTCATTCTGATAGATGATAAGGGAAAACATGTGGTTGTTGATACACCTAGAATAGATTTGGTTAATAAGAAATAAGTGGGTGATTTATCGAAGAGGAAAACAACTGATATTGAAAAAGAATCCTCACCAAGAAAAATCTCTAATTCGGAATCATCCTCTCTAGGACATGATTTTGTAGTCCAGTCTTTGAAAAATATTGTTGGAACTATCCCTCTATTTCCAAGCATAGACTCCAGATTCTAGATGCTTCAGTACACCTTAAACAAAAAATCAGATTAATTATCCATGGTGATGGATAAGTGTGTCAAACTTGAGGTGGATTTGAAAACATTTTTCATAAAATATGAAGCCCACAAATGATCTTGCAATAAGATGACTAGCTGGTCAAAGAAAAATATGGAAGACATGAGAATATTTGATGAGTTTCAAGATAATATCAAAGATGCATTTGAAACTGAAGATGGTAAGTTCAAAGATCTCACCAAGCCTTTTGAGGAAAAGATATCTCTTGAAGAAAATACTTGGAAGAAAGAAGTCAAAGATCTGAATGGGAAATTATATTTTGTAACGGCCTGACCCTAGTTACCCAGAGTTAGTGCATTATTACGTAACACTGGCATGATCACAAAAGATCATGTCTCAAAAGATCGATTAGTTGAGTGGCCTCGGAAACACTAGATACATTCATAAATGGTGCATTACATCATAAAGTGAAAAACTAAAATAACATAGTCTCCATAGTCCACTCCCATATCCCCTTCAGACTATCCCTGTAGGCCAGTCATAAAATATTTCTTCACATCCTGGGAAAAATAAAACATTTAAAGGGGTGAGTTCAGATGATCAGTAAGGATAACAATATAGTAGAATCTTTAATAAATAAATAAAAACATTTAAGGCAATGTATAACTAAAAAAAGCCTTTTAAACTTGAACATCAACATAATATGGAAAAAGTAAAATGAGAAAATGCCATTTACTTATTCACATGGATATTCTACTGGTCAAATAATCACATTCAATATCAATAACCACTTTCATAGTGATGGAATGCATAATGCCAGACTATCATAACCACGTAGCCAAGGCCTCGTTCCAAGACTACAAATAAGATTTTGTCAAGGCCTCGTGACAAGACACTAGTTTGTATCATGAGACCTACCGATGCATCGAGGAGCTATAGCGGGCTCCACCCGTCACTTATTATGTCCAATGCATTCCTCATATGAACAGGTTTAAACATATCATAAACAATAACATAATTGTATCACATAAAACATGTATAAAGGAAACATAACACTTCCACATTTCAATCACAAGATAACAATACAACAAATTTATATAATAAAAAAATTATCAAAACCATTTTCAATACCAAAATAAAAGAAAAATAAAACATGGTATTTATTTTTCATTTAAAAAAAGTTATGGCTTGTAGGGGAAGCTGAAACTCAAATAATGGTTACGGTGGTGGAGAAGTCATTGTCGCCGCATACGTACGACAAGAAATTCCTTTTGCCGTTTAGTAAATACAATTCTTATAAAAAAATTCCTTTTGAATAAAAGTAAAAGTCAAAGGGGTTTATACACCGTATAAAAGAAAGTTGTGTATAAAACAAAATATGCCTCAATGAAAGGAGATTGAGACGAAGTCCCTTACAAAGATCATTTTTTTAAATAAAATAGATCTATTATGTGTATTCACTATAAGTACACATAAGAAAGTACAAATACAATATAGGACATGATAATATCATGATATAATTTGAAAGTAGGAGATTAACCCAAAGAACGGAAATTGGGTTAAGAAGTCCCCTTACCTCATGTCCGACTTGAATCGATCATTCATTAATCTCCAGAATAATAAACTAGAGTCAATTTATATTTTCTTAATAACCTTTTTCATGTTAATTATTCCTTTTATATCCCCTATTACCATGTTATGAACATTATGTAATTATTTAAGTTAATAACGGTCATTTTGTTGATCTATGGTACTTGAGTCAAAAATAAACTTCTTATAATTACAAGTTGTTCATGTGGTGAAATATCAATTATATCTAGAATTATATTAATGATTTAGATATAATATATATCATCTATATCTAGTATATACACGCATTTATAACATTATATAACATTTAGAGGTAAGAAATGAAATGCACCATCCATGGAGGCGGTAAGTCGTACGTACGCATGAACGCTACTTTCATTTCTATTTCGTATTTAATGGAATGAATTTATAATTATATAAAGGTATACCATAATTAGAGTATAATATAATGTATAATACCATTTACTCCATCCTTTATACATCCCACATATGGCATTAACGATTCAAATCACTTTGAGGGGGCGGTAGTCCGAACTTCCTAAAATTAAATTATCGCGTTTACCCATAATGGAAATCTTAAAGATATGCCATAAATGAAAAGTAAAGAATCATAGGGAAAACAAAAACATAATATATATCACATATAAAAATAGTGTCATCATAATGTCCACCATTAGAGGTGTTAAAAGAATATTGAACAATCATCGTTTCGTGAGGTAATATTTCACCACCCACAGAAACAGTATGTTATTTAACCATTAGACGAAGGTGTGTGTAAGTTTAAATAAAATTATTATCATAACAACATCCTAGTATATTGTAGATACTGGTGTTTTTACAAAATAAAGGAATAAAAAGAGTTTAAAGGGTTGGAGAAGCAAAATAAAACAAAGGAACATAAGAGAAGACATTACCTTAAAATCGGGTAACTCTTTTTGATTTGAGCCAAAGGCTTCCTTGGGAAGACTTCTGCCCAAAGTGAGGCTTCTAGGAGTAAGAGATGGAAGTTGGGAGAGTATTTGGTAAGGGTTTGGCCAAGCAAAATGGCTTGGAAGGTGTGAATAAGGTGGTAGTGGTGGGGGCCTTTTATAAGAGGAGAGGAGGGGCACTCTTGGAATGTCATGAAATGTTACTGTATTATATAATGATTTTCGGATTTTAAAGGTCCCAAACATATATATTTTGAGGATAAGGTGACAAGGGGTATAAATATACTCATCCAATAGGTTTTTGACTAGTATAAGTTTTATAATTTACATTATCTTTTAATTTTATTTAAATCGTTAATTAATGAGGTAATTGTTGCATCATCATGGTGTCATAAAACATTTGATTTATTTAATGTCTAAAAATTATAAAAAAAATATCATGATGTAGGGATTTTTATTATATTTCCAATTAATATTTATAGTCAAAATGTTAACTTATATAACCCCATGTAATAATTGTTTTAGTAAAACAACACATGTTTGGGTCAATATTATTTTTACTTTAAATAAAAGGTTATTAATGTCATTTTCTTACCCAAGTCGCTCCATGGGGTCCCCAAGTTGACCCATGGATTGTATTAGTCGGCCATGAATCATTCAATAAGGGTAGGAAAAGTGTTAGAGTATTTTCATATTTTTATAATATAATTTTTACCTTAAATTTCACTAATTAATTTTAATCGCGATTAATTAAACATAAAAGGTACTAATCACAAAAAAATTATTTTAATCCCATTGAACCACATATTACTTCATAATAACGACCATGTATGTCGGATTTTTGAAAATCAAATCACAGAAGTGGTAATGTTTCAGTTAAACGAAAAATCAGTTTTTTAACTACCACTTAGTGGTTTCACTATTCATCAAAAATTGAAGTTTTTGAGAACAATGCCAAAATTTCACCCTAAGCTATAATTGATATTACGAATTCAAAAATGATGTCAATTTTACAAAATTCCATGCATATAATTTGAATTAATTAATTTTATAATTAATTCCCGCTGTCACAACAAATAGCGTGTTTTTAAGAAACAATATATATCAAAAGATTGACAATTGTTTATGTCCAATTTCAAAGTGAAATTAATTATAATGACCACCATTGGATAAAATGGTAAAAATATATTCTAATTATACTTTAAAACCACTCAATAGTATAATTTATCACAATAAATTATTTTGATTAAAAAATTTGTTTTTAAGTATTTTTCAGTATTCATAGAAAATTGGAAGTTCTCAGAAAAATACCAAAAATTCAACATAGGCTAATTTAAATATTCCGAATCCAAAAATGAAGTCCATTTTGAAATATAAAATATATATAATTTCAAAAAGTGGGTATTACTATTCATAATGGCTATTTTGATTAGTCGTGGTGTGTTAGAATCTCTAACTTGCGTACAATGCAAGGTATTGCATTATTGAAAGAGAAGCATGTCGTGGAAGCTCGGGGTGTTACATTCTCCCCTCCTTCAATAAATTGAATCCTTATAATTTGAAAATTTTCTCTGAAATTAAATGGATTCAAAGAGAAAATACCTTTTTGGAAAACCCACATCGGAAATAAGGTTAATAAAATTTAGCCTTAATAGGAGGGAAAGGGAAATGAAAAAGTCTCCACCAAATTATGATCTCGATTAGAAGAACATTGGTGGAAATTTGAGACATATAATTAGAGGAAAAACATAAATATTTTTAGGGAGTGATTGAGGTCATCAATCACAAATAAGTGTAAAATTGAGGGCCTCAAAGCCTTCAATCTATGTTGATTTAAAATATTATCAGTTCAACAAGACATAAGGTATTAGGATTACACATTTTTTGTTTTAATATCCCTTTATTAAAGTTTAAGAATTAATTTATTCATAGAATAAGAGATAGGTATATATATATTTATGCTTGACAAGTAGAGTTTCAACCTTCAACTAATTTCTACCAAAAACTCATCTTTCACTCAAAAAGATAATAGAACTCAAAAATATTATATTTATCCTAATCGTACAAGGTTCAAAATATTAACACATACCATTTAGATTAGGAAAACTATTTTGTAATAACCAGGTAATTCTTGTAGGATAATGGTAGGTAATAAAGGCCTATCGCACTATGGTTGTGGGTTCAATTCCTACAGCTTTGTCCGACGCGACGAGTTATCCCCCGACCTACTGGTTGTCCTTTTCCTAAAACTATAGTATTATAATATTCCAAAAATAATATTCAGAAATATTTTAACCATAAATAATACTATCCAAGGTTCAGCTTAATCCATTCCAACCTTTATTGTAATCCAAAATACTTCTGTCCAACTCACAGTCCAAATTTTATATGGAAGGTAAACATAATGAAGATCCTTTTTTTTTCATGTAACAACATGTTAACACCTTCATCATGTATTCTTTTAAAACACTGCAACATCCTGAATTACCATGATCCCTTATTCCTTATAGAATACTAGATACACTCATTCTATCCAAAAATGTATACAAATCATTAATCAGTTTCAAGGAAGTTAAGAATATCCAATATAATTTATCCAAATCAATCATGTCCTATTCCAAAATCACTATCTCGGTATCAGAACCATATTATGGTTTATCTTTCTCTCAACCATATATTTTCTAAAAATTTAACCTGTTGTGGAGTCACTTTTCATGGTTCCACACAATCTCAAGTCCTTGATGAAATAGTACTGCAGTACAATCCTTATATACTCCATAATTATTATAACCAGTACATCATTGATACAACAATAAATTGACAAAATTATTTAATAACAACATAAGAACTCTAATCATTCCTCCCATCTGTGGTAGTATCATAACTTTATTATTATCCAATAACATCATTTGGGGCATACTCTGATGATTTAGACATTGGTTTGCGTAGTGTCCTCACTCCTTGCAGATGAAGCATTGTAAATTTGAAAATTTTTCTTACCCTTGCAGTCACGCATTTGGTGTCCTTTTTCTCCACAATTATAACAAACTCCCATTCCCTTCAGGAAGGTTCCAAGGTGTTTCTTCCCACATTTATTACAAATTGGAAAATTCTTCTTTTCCCTCGTCCCTTTATCCATCATTCTCTCTTTCATCCTTTTATTCTCTTTTTTCCCTTCAAAGCCATAAGACTCAGATAATTCTTTACTTATCTTATTAACACATGATACTATTTATTTATATGTTGAGAACACATGAGAGAATATTTCCTTTCTAAATGTTGGCTTAATACTGTGAAAGATATGATCCTTCTTACTCTTTGGATCATACGTATTGATGGAGTTCACATTCCTTCTACTGGGCTCCATTTCTATACAATTGCCTCAACTAGGATAGTTTATGAATTGTAATGAATAATTCCAAACATGTAAAATACTTAATGTAAATTTAATGGTTTATGGATATAATACATAATCATAAAAAATGTTTTCTTTGAGGAAGTATATACTCATAAACCCTTCATAATGGTTTGTAAAAAAAATGAGAATTATCCTAAGCATATCCCCCTGGAGTGTCGTAACCAGGAGTGCAGCAAGGTCCGTTTTCATGAACCAGTTCCCATTCGAGTCTAGCTCAAAGCGGTGTTTTCAAGTTTTACACCTAGGTACATCTGTGCCAGAGCCGCCTCTACCTGCTCGTATCCAGATAGGGATGTACTTCTCGGAAATCTCACAAAATCTCTATAATACCAAAATTCTAGAAATTTCTTCTATACTAATCCTTAAAGTCTATCTTTGGGCTATGTGCTCTAATCAGAGTTTATCTAAATCTAGATTCCAAGGTTAGAACTAAACTACCTCTGATACTAACTGTAACGCCCCAACCCCAGTTACCCAGAGTCAGTGCAATATTGCGTAACATTTTCATGATCACAAAAGATCAAGTCTCGAAAGACTGATTAGTTTAGTAGCCATGGAAACACTAGATACATTCAAAAATGTTAAATTAAATCATAAAGTGAAAAACTACAATAACATAGTCTCCATAGTCCACTCCCATATCCCCTTCAGACTATCCCTACAGGTCAGTCGTAAAATATTTCTTCACATCCTGGAAAAAATAAAACATTGAAAGGGGTGAGCTCAGATGCTTAGTAAGGATAACAATATAGCGGAAGCTTTCATAAAGAAAAATAAACATTTAAGGCAATGTATAACTAAAAAAAGCCTTTTAATCTTGAACTTCAAAATAATATGGAAAAAGTAAAATGAGATAATGCCATTTACTTATTCACATGGATATTCTACTGGTCTGATAATCACATGCAATATCAATAACCACTTTCATAGTGATGGAATGCTTAATGCCAGACTATCATAACCACGTAGCCAAGGCCTCGTGCCAAGACTACAAATAAATTTTGTCAAGGCCTCGTTCCAAGACACTAGTTTGTCTCATGAGACCTACCGATGCATCGAGGAGCTATAGCGGGCTCCACCCATCACTTCTTAAGTCCAATGCATCCTCATATGAACAGGTTTAAACATATCATAAACCATAACATAATTGTATCACATAAAACATGAATAAAGGAAACATAACACTTCCACATTTCAATCACAAGATATAAATACAACACATTGATATAATAAAAACATTATCAAAACCATTTTCAATACCAAAATAAAAGAAAAGTAAAACATGGTATTTATTTTTCATTTAAAAAAAAGTTATGGCTTGTAGGGGAAGACAAAACACAAATAATGGTCATGGCGGCGGAGAAGTCATTGTCACCACATATGTACAACAAGACATTCCTTTTGTCGTTTAGTAAAAACTCCTCATATAAAAAGATTCCTTTTGAATAAAAGTAAAAGTCAAAGGGGTTTATACACCGTATAAAAGAAAGTTTTGTATAAAACAAAATATGCCTCAATGAAAGGAGATTGAGATGAAGTCCCTTAAAAAGATCATTTTTTTAAACAAAATAGATCAATTATGTGTATTCACTATAATTACACATAAATAAAGTACAAATACAATATAGGACATAATAATATCAAGATATAATTTGAAAGTAAGAGATTAACCCAAAGAACAGAAATTGGGTTAAAAAGTTCCCTTACCTCGTGTCTGACTTGACTCGATCATTCTTTAATCTCCTGAATAATAAACTAGAGTTTATTTATATTTTCTTAAGAACCTTTTTCATTTTCATTATTCCTTTTATATCACTTATTACCATGTTATGAACATTATTTAATTATTTAAGTTAACAACGGTCATTTTGTCGATCTTTGGTACTTGAGTCAAAAATAAACTTCTTATAATTACAAGTTGATCATGTTGTGAAATATCCATTATATCCAGAATTATATTCATGATATATATATCATATATATCATATATATCCAGTATATACATGCACTTATAACATTACATAACATTTAGAGGTAAGAAATGAAATGCACCATTCATGGAGACGGTAAGCCGTACGTACGCATGAACGCTACTTTCATTTCTATTTCGTATTTAATGGAATGAAATTATAATTATATAAAGTTATAATATAATTCCAGTATAATATAATGTATAATACCATTTACTCCATACTTTATACATCCCACATATGGCATTAACGATTCAAATCACTTTGAGGGGGCGGTAGTCCGCACTTCCTAAAATGAAATTATCACGTTTACCCATAATGGAAATCATAAAGGTATGCCATAAATGAAAAATAAAGAATCATAGGGAAAAAAACATAATATATATCACATATAAAAATATTTTCATCAAAATGGCCACCATTAGATGTGTTAAAAGAATATTGAAGAATCATCGTTTTGTGAGGCAGTATTTCACCACCCACAGAAACAGTATGTTATTTAACCATTAGACGAAGGTGTGTGTAAGTTTAAATCAAATACATATAATAAAAACATACTAGTATATTTTAGATACTGGTTTTGTTACAAAAGAAAGGAATAAAAAGAGTTTAAGGGGTTGTAGAAGCAAAATAAAACAAATGAACATAAGAGAAGACATTACCTTAAAATCGGGTAACTCTTTTTGATTTGAGCCAAAGGATTCCTTGGGAAGACATCTGCCCAAAGTGTGGCTTCTAGGAGTAATAGAGGGAAGTTGTGAGAGTATTTGGTCAGATTTTGGCCAATCCAAATGGCTAGGAAGGTGTGAATAAGGTGGTAGTGGTGGGGTCATTTTATAAGAGAAGAGGAGGGGCACTCTTGGAATGTCATGAAATGTTACTTTATTATATAATTATTTTGGGATTTTAAAGGTTGAAAACATATATATTTAGAGGATAAGCTGATAAGGGTTCTAAATA
Source organism: Viscum album (assembly GCA_963277665.1). Taxonomy (NCBI): domain Eukaryota; kingdom Viridiplantae; phylum Streptophyta; class Magnoliopsida; order Santalales; family Viscaceae; genus Viscum; species Viscum album. The sequence goes on from OY728140.1 coordinate 512,270,156, forward strand.
TACTCATCCAATTGGTTTTTTACAAGTTTAAGTCTTAGAATTTACATTATCTTTTCATTTTATTTAAATCGTTAAATAATGAGGTAATTCCTGCATCATCATGGTGTCATAAAAAATTTAATTTATTTAATGTCTAAAAATTATAAAAAAATATCATGATGTAGGAAATCTTTTTATCTTTCCAATGAATACTTATAGTTGAAACGTTAACTTATATAACCCCATGTAATAATTGTTTTAGTAAAACAACACATGATTGTGACAATATTATTTTTACTTTAAATAAAAAGTTATTAATGTCATTTTTTACCCAAGTGGCTCCATGGGGTTCCCAAGTTGACCCATGTATTGTCTTAGTCGTACATGACTCATCCAATAAGGGTAGGACAAGTGTAAGGGTATTTTCATATTTTGATATTATCATTTTTACATTAAATTTCAATAAATAACTTTAATCGCAATTAATTAAACATAAAAGTTACTATTCACCAAAAAACTATTTTAATCACATTGAACAACATTTTACTTACTAATGACAACCATGTATGTCGGATTTTTGAAAATCAAATCACAGAAGTGGTAATGTTTCAGTTAAACGAAAAATCAGTTTTTTAACTACCACTTAGGGGTTTCACTATTCATCAAAAATTGAAGTTTTTCAGAACAATGCCAAAATTTCACCCAAAGATATAATTGATATTACAAATTAAAAAATGATTTATATTTTAAAAAATTCCTTGCATATAAGTTGAATTAACTAATTTTATAATTAATTCCCACTTCACAACAAATAGCGTGTTTTTAAGAAACAATATATATCAAAAGATTGACAATTGTTTATGTCCAATTTCCAAAGTGAAATTAATTCTAATGACCACCATTGGATAAAATGGTAAAAATATATTATAATTATACTTTAATACCACTGAATAGTATAATTTATCAGTATAAATTATTTTGATTAAAAAAGTTGTTTTTAAGTATTTTTCACTATTCATAAACAATTTGTAGTTTTCAGAAAAATACCAAAAATTAAATATAGGCTAATTTTGATATTCCAAATCCAAAAATGATGTCCATTTTGAAATATAATATATATATAATTTCAAAAAGTGGGTATTACTATTCATAATGGCTATTTTGATTAGTCATAGTGTATTAGAATCTCAAACTTGCGTACAATGCAAGCTATTGCATTATTGAAAGAGAAGCGTATCGTGGAAGCTCGGGATGTTACATATTCAGTTGATCAGAGTTGGAAGAGAGAAAGGGATCTCAGGATTGAGATAGAAGAGAATCTAGTTATGCAAGAAGAAGTTCCAAAGGGTAAGTCATAATCTCTTAAGGCTCGGGATGTAAAAATCAAATCCTTAGAGAAGAAAATAGAAGATCAAAATCAACTTCTCAAACATGGAGAGGAGGATCACAAGGAGCCCCAGAAGTTGAAAACCATAGTGAAGAAGTTGATTATGAAGGAGAAGGATGGATAATATTGTTCAATTCTGATCTTTTGTTGTATTTATTCCATGTATAATTTTTTCCAATCCTAATGAAATTTTTGGTTGCTCGTATTTTGGTTGTTTAGTACCAATATTTTAGATACCATATTTCCTTTTCCATTCCCTGTAATAATTTTTGAAAATCACAAAGGGGGAGAAAGTAATTTTATAAAATAATACTACGTAGAGAAGAAAGTTTCCTGAGGGGAAGTTCATCTAAGAGGGAGTTCTTATCCAATAATATTTTTTATGCAATAAAATGTTAAGTATCAATCCAGAAATCAAGAATAAAATCCTTAGTGTTTCCAAACCCTAAGGAGGAGTTAGACATATTCCTCACTGCCCATGTGTTAAGGGAGATAATTTTAGTTTCAAAGTCCAAAAAAATATTTTCTAAGTCCTTTTTTTTTCATAAGGATGTTTGTGTTTTCAAAAAAGGGGGAGATTGTGGAGTCAATAAAGTGTCCTTATGACTTTTCCATTCCTTCATGTTTTGAAAATCAAAAACACTCTATCTTAAGAAAAAATTCATTTCCCCTAAGATTTATCTTTATAAAAAAAATTTCCTTCCTCAAGGAAAATTTATTCTTACCATGTTTTCATTGCTCATGTCATAATTTCTCTAAACCTACCTTATTTTATTTCTTTGTATAAAATTCAATTTCATATCTAAAACCTCAGAATCATATAAAAACATAGTTATAGAGTATTCGGTTTTTAGGATCCAAATTTAGGTTATGAATTCTCAAAATTCAGACTCTGAACTTTCTAAATTCAGACTCCGAATTCTTATAAATTCAGACTCTGAATTCTCTGAATTAAGACTCCGAATTCTTATGAATTCAGACTTCGAATTCTATGAATTTAGACTCTGAATTCTTATGAATTCAGACTCCAAATTTCCTTGAAATTCATATTCTGGAATTCTATAGAATTCAGGTTTTTATTTCTTTTGAAGACAAAATCCAAATATTCATGTATTATAGACACCAAATGGTTTTTGGTCAGACTCTGAACTTTTATTTTTTCCTTAGAATCCAAAAAAATGAATTTGGCTAAGAAAATATATTTTACTTACTCCTGTTTGAGTTATAAAGCAATTTCATGCATTTTGTTTCTAACCAACCATTATTTGAGTGACACGTGTATAGGTCCCTCCAAAATTCATGGAAAAATATGACTGTTGGAGGTGGGATCCGACCATTAAATATGTGACAATAAATAGGAGCTTATTTGAACGTGCTCAAAAACTATTCTACAACTCTAGAGATTACATGTTGAAGTAATTTCTAGAGAGAGAGAGAGACTTTCATGCTTTGTGTGTATTGAAAATCTTGTTCAAAATTGCTTTGTGTGACTCCGAATGTTGCTGAGTACATTTGAGGGCTTTCGGGGATATGAAGATAGAGGTGCCGACTACCTTAAAGTTGAGGAATTGCAGTGATAACAAGATAGAATTCAAAATTCGCATCGAGGGCTTACCCAGGTGTGGGTAAGACATACTTTCTTGAAAGTATAAATCAAGGGACCTTTATACAAGGTCGTTGGATACCCTACTCTTTGGGTTAAAATATTTACTACTTGTTACTTGTATTGTTTAAAGTTTTCTAATTCATTTTTATTGATAAGGAAAGTATAAGTATCTTATACTTTCTTGTACTTGTACTCTGATTAGTAAGATTCTATATGCTTTAAGGCAGAAACCTTGTCCTTGTAAACTTTTCTTTTGTTTCATTTTCGGAACCATATTTTTGGAATCAAGCAAGTTTGAAAAACTATGAGGTCTTGTGAATTTACCTTGTTTAACACCGTTAAACATTAGAAGGTTGTTTATCAACTTTAATAGTTCCAAAGGAATTTCTAAAGTATACAATTCACCCCCTCTTGTATATTGAGAATCTACATCATCATATAGATCCTAAAAAAATATCCTTGGATAAAGATAAGGAATCATATTTTTAGAAATGTGTCAATATTTAGACATAATATAGGTTTTTTCATGATTATTTGATTCCTTGTTATGATAATTATTTCTTACTAAATTGTTCTTGGTTTTAGACAATGGATGGAGCCCGAAAGAACTAGATCATTGTTGATTATGATGGAAAATCACTTGATGATATTTCAAATGGGATGATTACTAGGGTGAAGGATATTGTGGTCACACCTAACTAGTTTTCAAGGAAAATTATTTACAACATGTACCTTAACCAACTCTCGGACTCACCATAGAATATGAAGAAGGAGATCACAGATAGTTCAGGTAATGGAGACCATGGTGGAAAGAAGATTGTGTTTCCTTTGTTTCACGAATGTGGAAATAATCCCATAATTGAATGTATTAGAGGAAAAATAATATGTTTTGAATGTGGAAAAGAAGGACACAAGACAAGCGATGACAAGGAAAAAATGAAGAGTTCAGTTAATGGAACAGATTAGAATTTTGGCCTCTCAAAGATATCATTCAATGTAAATGTTTTATGTTTGGAGGAAACCATCATTATGAAACCTAATTTCCCAAGATGAAATCTCTTGATGGGAACTAGAAATATGGTAAAAGTAATGATTATATTTCAGATGATTAATCAACTATATATGAAATGTGAAAACAAAGATGTATAATGTAATAGGATTACATATCCTTGTTAAAGTCTTAACGATGAAGTAATCAATATTTTATGTATTGGAATTCAAAAAAGATGTTGTAGAAGTAATTTTATGGTATAAATTAATAATTAAACATTTATGTATTGGTCTAATGTATTTTTTACTTATCGATTTAAGAAAATATGTTTAATGGAATTAGTAACATGAAAATTTGTTGAGATAATAAAATGATATTTTTTTAAAACATTTGATTAAGGGAAAGATACCCCTTAATATAATAATGTTGGTGAGATAATGATATTTGGATAGTGATATGTTATTTATGAATATGTTAATTGTATGATAATATTTACCTTGTAGCTAATTACGTATTTATTGAAAAGTGCATTATTCTATAATGGATGGTGTTTATATTCTTTTGGACAAAATAATAAGGTAACATTCATGTTTTCAATAAGTAAATATAGTAATTCAGTATTTCAATGTTTCAAGAGAATATTTTATTAAGTTATTAACATGTTTGGAATGTGAAAACCTATAACTAAATTTTGATATATGGGAGCTAAATGTTAAGTCGATTTACTATAATTCATTCAAATGTTTTCAGTTTTTAGTTTTTTAAAGGACTGTGGTATTATATATTTATAAAAAGCATAAGTTAGTATTCAGATAGGTTTGAGAGATTAAAGTATTATCTCATTGTAGGTATATTTATAAAAATTTTATATCTTTTGATAACCCTTTTGTTGAAGACATATAGAATGAACTATCATTATTCTCATAAATTTCTAATGCATTAATATTAAAAAATTAAACTTCATTTCAGGGAATAAAAGATGAAGTGGAAATTTATCGTGGAACCAAAAATGGTGAAGTAATTCTGAAATGATGTATGTATATCTTCTCTTAAAAAAAATTTAACATTAAGAAAAATGGATCATGATGTAAAGGAGTGTCTTAATATCATCACTTTTAATGATATCAACTACCTCTTTCTTTCTTCTTTAGTTTATGGTTTTATGATTGTTAAAATATCTGGATCACCAACTTCCTTGTGATCAGTGATCTTTATCAATCTCTATGATTATTTAAACTTTTCCTCTGTTCCTTAATCATAACCTTTTTTCTCCTTTATAGAGACCTAATCATGATATACATTGGAAAAATATTATTTTCCAACTATTCATTTTTAATGGAATGTTTCAGTATTTGGTTTTATGATGTGGCTTTCTATATTTTTATAACCTAGATAAATTTTGAGGATGAAATTCATTTTAAGGGTGGTAAAATATAACAGCATGAGATTTTGTGAGTTTCTTTATTTTTAATTAATTTAATATTTTGATTTTTTCACTTTAGGTAAATCTGAATATAGATATTGTTTATTATAAAATTGTAGTATGTTTTGGATTACTTCATATGTAACACCAAGGAAAGCTCCCACTACATGTAACACTGAGTTTTTATGAAAAAAAAAATTAATATAATAATTATTTATATAATATATATATAACCTATGTGTTAAAATTTTAATACGAATAATAATAAATACTTGTTATTTATTATCTATAATGGTCTTGATAATGAAAAAAATAATTTCTTGTAATGTTTTTCTATGTTTAAAACTTATATTTTCACAAACGTACTGCATTTATGTCTTTTTCTAAAAAATAATAAAATAAATTTTATACTCTCATAGAAATTTAAATTAGTAAAATAAATATCATTTTTGAATTGATAATATTAAAATTATCTTAGGATTAATTTTTTGAATTTCTTTATACAGTTTCATTTTTTGATGAATAGTGAAAAATACTGCATAGTAGTTAAAACCTTAATTTTTCATTTAAATAATAAATTAAACATTAAATTTATTTTAAATTCACACTAGATAAATAATAAATATATTATTCTAATTTAATTAATTGTAACTATTTTCTAATACAATGATATATAAAAGTATTGATGTTTTTAATGTCTCTTTTACTCGCCTTCTAGCCACATTTTTGGTATTAGTAGTAAACATAATTTCACATCCTCTATGAGTTGAATTTTTTAAAATAATTATTAATGGTCTTAATAAGTATGAAAATATAATCTAATAGGATCAAAATAATTTTTTTCAATAGTATCATTTAAATTTTATTTACCATGGTTAAAGTTAAATTAGGAAACAAAAGGAAAAAAAAATCTTATAATAATATGAAATTACCATAAGAATTGTACTAATTTCATTGGATAATATTATTTTCAACCAAAATCAACCTTATGTAAAAAATAAGATCCTTTTTATGCCACTTTTCATACATTAATACATTTACTATATTCTATTTGAAGAAGAGTTAAAAGTTTCATTTTCATAATTTAATAAGTAAATATTATTTTATGTAGAGTTATAAAAAAGATAAATTAGAATATAACTATTCATTTTGAATATAAGAAATTTATATTCACCATGATAATTTATTTTTAATTTTTAAAGAAGAACTAACTTAATTAAAGTATTGTATAATAATGATATTGTAATTGTTTAATTAATTGAGTAAACAAATAAATGATATTAAAAATATTTATGTAAATAAAATTTTTCTTTATTAATTACATCCACAAATTTTATAGATAATGTAGACAATGTAGTGACATATTAGAATTATTTTTTCGATGTTATCATGTTGGAATGATATTTTTAAAAATTTATTTATCGAATAGTATCTATGTTGACATAAATGTTATTTTAAAGTCAACAATATTTTATTAAATGTTATAGAATTCATAAAAATATATGGTTTGGATAAATAACTTTTATATTGATAGATATGTATAAATGATCGAATTGGGATTATTAGGGAATTTTAATGTGTCTATATTAACCATATTGTATAAAAATACCAGATGTCACGGTAAAAGTTAAATTGTTTAACTAAGGGATAAAGCCAAATGAAAAGGTTACTTTAATACCCTAAACCTGTCTAAAAATCATTTATTGATGATAATTAGAACCATTTTCATCTCAGTATCGAATCAACTTACTTTGTATCCATTTTTAATTGAAAATAAATTTATATTAATTTAATAATTTAAGGGCTTCCAAAAGTACCCCTCCCCTCTCTTATAAAAGAGAACTTATCCTTCTCCTTAATTCACACATATAAATCCCATTGGATTGGACAACCCGAGTTCATTTCCTCTCCAAACGTCCCTCAATAAATTTTTTAGTCCATACTTTGGGCATAATTCTATCTTATCGAGTCCTTTTGTACAAATCAAAAGGAGATACCTGAAAAAGAGGTAATTATTTTATGAACTCTTTGAATGTTCATTTCTTCTTCCACATCCTCCTTAGATGTAGTTTCCATACCAAAGTAATAATTCCATCATATAATATATGATGATTTGTTTTTATGATTAGGGACAACAATATTCCATCTTTTATCCATCCTTCAAAATACAATATCACCAGGCATGTATACGCACGACTTACCATCTCCATGTCGTGGTGTAAACTTTTTTTCATGTATAGTTCAATTATATAGGTATGGTGACGAATATATAGGATTTAAATAAGAAATATGGAATAATATTTATTATTTATAATTTATATGCCCTCTAATTACCTACCCATTACCAACATGGAATGACGTCATCTCCCGTGCGTACGTACAACTTACCATCTCCATGTCACCATGAAATTTATTCTCCACGTTAACCATTGGAATATGATTATAAAAATATTTATATTGTTAATAAGTACGAAATATATGATATAATAATGATACTAGAATATATATATATATATATATATATATATATATATATGTACATATATGTCATTCACTTATTTCCATTCAATACGACAAGAAAACGCTAACAGCGTTCATACATACGTATAGCCTACCATCTCTATGAATGATGTATTCTATTTCATATATATAATGAATAAATATGATATATAAATCCTGTTATACATTTTGGATATGATCAAAAATAACAATTTAAAACTTTTATGATAAAGATAGCGATTGTTACATGAAATATTGCTTTAACGTGGAAATTAGTATTAATGGGTAATATAAATCCCTAAATGGAGTATACATTAATTCATAAATATTATTATAATTTTTTATATGTTAATAATATGTTGAAAACCATTATATAGGATTTTTGGATGCATACAAAGTTTATCAGACTAAATGTAATGGAATTTTATCTAACTTTTAATTTTTGTGAGATATAAGCCATGTTCACCACCAATTTTTTCTCTGTGGTGTATGTACTTATCCTATTATATATTATTTCATTAATATTTTTATCTTACACTTATTTAATGATTCATTTTAAGATATAGTACAAATTATTTAAATGTACAAATTGGTTTACACTTCTTTGAATGTTTGATGAATTAATACTTTCTCTATTTCAATATTCATGGTATTATCATACATATTAATTTATATGTATATAAAGGATTATACATAACATTTTATTAGTAATTTTTATTTCATTAAACTATTTTCAAATGGAATATTTATAATGTTTTACATAAGGGTTTTTGTCTCACCTTTAATTTTATGAGGCACATGCCTCACACAATACTTGTTTCTTCTACATGATGTATATACTACCCATGAATGACTTTTATGAATATTATCTAGAATATTATGATATTTATACATTATTTTCATTTTATTTCTTACATGGGTTATATTGAAATATTCATTATAATGTGATGAGTATTGATTTCACAATCTATCTTATATTGAGGATGATTTACTTTTATGTCTCCATTAATGAATATTTATCATCATTGTACTTTTTTTTTCTAAAAATGTTTAAATAATATGTTTTCTTATTATACTATAAATGTTTGAAGTAATTTTTACTCATTTGATACATTTTATTACATGGTTTTAAATTTATATTTCTTTCACCATCCAAACAATGTACGTTTTGGATTTCTCAAAAAATGTATGAGAATAATGTTTTTTTAACTTATACCACATAAACATATTTTTACAGTTTCATGATTCATTATTACCTTGAAGCTTCCCCTACAAGCTTAACAGGTTATTTTCAAATAAAATGTTCTATTTCAAAATTTTGTGTTATTTTAATAAAAGAATATTATTTCAACAAAGAAAGGATAGTTTCTTCAAGAACTATTTTAAATGATAGTCATGATTCCTTTATATGTTTTCAATATAGTTTCAAATTAAAGTGTTTCTAAAATGATTTATGTTTAAAAAAACATTTTATGGAAAAAAAATGTTCCCAGTGATCTTTAAAATTCCATACCCAACATTGATGGAAAAAATTGTATAGTTTAATATTACCATTCATATTTATTCTTTAAATATTTTATGTTTTGATGGAATTATGTTTATGGAACCCACTTCTTTTCATGTGTTTTGATTTTGATGAAATGATTATGAAACTTGTATCATCTCCCCAGGTTATGATATGATTACATGTTTAGGATTCTCATTTTATTTTATGAGTAATGATATGATTGTTTATGATATTGTGGAACATATATGTTTAATTTCATTATGATATGGGTTGGAATTATATCTCCCTTTGATGCATTGGGTAAAGATTTATATCTCATGTGATAAAATAAGATGGTCTTTAGAGAAAGATTTGACTACTAAAATGGACATGGGGTGAACCATGACTACTAATATGGTATTGATAGTGAACTCATGCTACTAAGATGGCCATGGGAGTGAACCATGAATACTCTGATGATATGGGGAGTGACCTCATACTACTAATATTCGTTTATAAGCTATCCCTTGGATACTATGGAAATAAATACGTTCTTATGTGTCTGCCACAATTCCTTATTTTATTCCTATGTTAGGCTTTGTTGACCTATGTTCTTTATTTCCATATAATTACTGTCTTAGGAAATTCCATTATTACTTCCTGGATTCATGCATATGATCGTTGTTATGCAGGGTATTATCTCTTCATTTCATGATCATGTTCTCACACAATTATTCACATGATTATACTTACATATCTCCCTTTCTTACCCTTACTCAACATTTGAGCTCACCTCGTTCTTATGTTTCCTTTCCCCATGTTATGAAGAAAGGTTTTAGGTATAAGTACTAAATATGGAGGTCTTTATAAGATATTTTGAAGATTTTTCACTATGATAGTAGATTTCGATTCTATGTTTATAAAGGCACTAAACTATTATGGTCCTCAGGAATTTATTATTATAATGTACAAAATATTCATCTAAAAAGAAGTAATATACAAGTTTGTTAATCTTGTGTCGTTATATCCCATCTCTATACATGGATCCCAAACCTTAAATCCATTTCCAGAAACTGAAAAACTTCCATAATCTGTCTATTAAACTGAGATCTCAATCTCATTCATGCCTCCATCATGAATATAAGGGTTTGGTTATGAAAAAATCCATCCTGACAATGTGGAATAGCTAACCACACTGGCCAATGATGAAGAAAACTAAGGATGGTGTGGGGGAAATTCACAAGAACATGGTATAATTATCATTTTACAATGTGATCTGGGATAATGAAAAATTATTTTGGAAGGAAGCCTTGGGAGAAATAATTGAAATTAAGATAAAAAATATAGTTCAAGAATTACAAATACAACTAGTCTCATACGAGTAATGGTAATCACAATAAAAAAAGAAGATATATTAAATCCATTCTTAAAAGTAATTCGTAGGAGAAAATCCATAAAATAACAAGTTCTGCCTCAAGAAAAAGTTAATTATTAGTTAATAATTCAGGTTCTAGAGAAGAAGTTGATGATACCAAAGTGTTCATCATCTATCTCACAATTCTCCTCAATCATTTGATGTCAATCCACATTCCCCAAGTCACCAACCCAAATTATTCTCTCTTCAACCCGATCTTTAATATCCATGTGTTAGGCATATGACCCTATAGTTTTCCATAGTTTCATATAAATATAGATGAATTTTGGTTCTTTAATTAATGTGAATTAATTAATTAATTAATTATTTACATAATTTCTGATCTAATAGTCATCGTCAACCAAATTCCAAACGCTGACCAACTGTATGTCACTATTTGGTAAACCTCATATTACTAAAATAGTTGTGGTATCATATTTTTTTATCTGATATCTCAATTAGTAGGAAGCACCCTTATATTCATAAAATATGAGCACAAGTCCTTAAATATATAGTAATAATTATAATATATTAATTCCCAGGTCATGTGACACCCAGACAAAATATCAACTCTGAGGAAAAATAAAGACAGATATATATAACTATTTAAAGGACCTAACTAATGAAGTTGGTGTCATTATAGTGCATAAAACCGTAAATATGGATGTGATTTATGAGGATAATGTTTTTTGAGGAACATTGAACATCCTCTTATAAATTCTAGGGTTTTAGTTTTATTTACACCAACCTACATTATTATACCTATAATGTTTACAAAGGACATAAAAGCACTACCATGATAGATATATGTTGAATTAGTAATTAATTTTTTTTGATTTCACATATATAATTCCCTTATTTTATATTTTTATAGGAGTGTGTTTCATATATAATACTATTATATTTTAGTAAATCTTGAACTGATAATTGAAATGGATTCCCTCTCTTTATAATGATAAATGTTATGATTAGAAAATCACATCTAAATGTCAACAGATGACCACCTATTTATACAAGCTGCTTATAAACCCCCTTTGAAAACAATTATTATGGGATTTAGAATAAAGGGTTGAATAAATAATCATCAATGGTAATATTCCAATAAGGAGGGAAGATATGTTTTCATTGGTAAAACCCTAGATAATGTGGATTAAATCTCAATATAAATCAAATCTTGAGTAATGGAATCCATTAATTTTTTAAATGAGTAAGAATTGAAATAGTGATGATATAATTTATATAAGGATGGAGAATGTAACCACCCAAGATTTTACTATATATTTTATTAAATAAATATAATGTTAATAGAATTATCTACATGAAAAACTGAACTAATTTTTTTTATATATTAAGATAAACATTAATCACCATAATATAGTTGTTAAATAACTATGTATAAAACAATGTAACCTTATTACAAAATCTATTGAAGAAAGAAATGGAAAATAGTATTATAGGTATCTTTAATGAAGCTTATATATCCATGATTATGAAGGAGGTAGCTTCACTAGATATTTCAGTAGACAATTCATAAGATAAAATAAAACAATAATGGTATGGGTAAAATAATATATGAGAGAAATAAAGAATCACTGAAATCACCAAATGGATTATAATAGAGTTATAAAAACCCTCTACAGCCACCATAACATAATTTATGGTAAGATATTATGTAGAGATAAAAAGTGGATATGTAAAAATAAAAAAGGATTATATTATTTGGTGATTATTACTGTAATATATTATTTATCAAAAATATTTTACACATATTTTATTTTTTCCTATAGTAAAAAATTATTTTCATTTATTATTACATTGGTAACAGTGAATATATAATTTATCATTAAAAATGTTTTTCAAAAAACTGAATTTTACATTCCTTATTTAATGAAAGTAAATATATTATATATTGTAGATATGAGTAATATATATATAATAATGATATCGTTATTTAAAAAAAATTTCAAAACAATTGAGATTAATTAAAACTGGTATTGAAAATATATAATAATTAACTAATATTTTTGAAGATAAAAATTATAAATCAATTTTTAAAAAATTATAGATATGTAAAAAAATTAAATGGGTTATTATGATATATAATTTTATTATACTGGTGGTTAGAGTGCCTTTCAACTATGTAGTAATTGAGCTAAGGGGATGTAAAAAAATTAATTTCATGAGCTAAATTTATTATTATGCATCATGATTTATTTGCTATGGTGTGATTAAATCAAACATATATTCTTTATAAATATTTATTTTATGGTAAGAGTAATTTTATGATCTATTTTAAATGGAAATCTATTCAAAATTTATCAATGTTTAGAGGGTCTGATGAAACTCAACTTCTTTGTTGAGTTATAAGACTTCTTCATGAACCACTTTCTTCAATGATAGATTTCTTCTAAATTAATTTTTTATTTAATGGTACATTGTATTTCCACTTTTGGTAATATGGAGCATTTTTTAAAAATATTCCTCGAAAAACTTATTCACTATAAAATTTACCCATTCTCTTAAATGATAATGTTTCTTCCATTTACATATTTTCATCCCTCTAATGATCTCCTTTATTTCATTGATAACTTTTATTTCTTTTCAATGATAATTTTTTAATTTATTTTTTTTAAATTAAATTATTTCAAAGTCTTCAATTCATCATTTTGAACCCATTATAATATCTTTCCAATTATCAGTTATTGAGAAATATTTTAAATCATAAAAATGTTCCAAAATTTTCAAATCCTCTTTTCACGGAAAAAATATGCTTAATGTGACCTTTTACTTCCCCTTTTTACAATAATATATTTTTTCAAATATATATAAAGGAAATGGTCTAAAAATATCAACTTTTTTTCAAATCATCTACTATGAATAATACAAACATTTCACACAATTCCTTTAATTTGAAAATAATATATTTTTGATTCCTATGATTAATGTATATTCCCATATATGTCATTCATAAATTGGTTTTCTAAATTATTATCTTAACCATACACACTTTATCTATATTGTGTACATACAATAATCATTATTAACTTGATTTATAGTAGTTTTTTGAAAGTTTAATGATTTCATTGGATACCCAAATGTTTTCAATTGGATTATCTTATTTTAATTATTCATGGAATTATTATTAATTTGATTATGTGAATTAGTTTTAAAAAGGAATTGAAATCCATTTTTATTCAATGGGATGTTTATGAGGTGAGGAGATAAATATATTTAATTTATATGGGTTGTTTAATCCTCAAAATTATAATTACTTTCATTTCATTTTTTTTCAAAACACACATAATTTACATGGGTTATTTATGATATCATAAATAAATGATTTTCATGTGGTGATAATAAGTTAGGATGATGAATGGCGGTGTCATATATCTCCCTCAATTGTATTATTTCAAATATTATATCTCATGAGATAGGTATCTACAAGTACATTGTAGTTGAATGTAAGAGTAGAAATTGATCATGTTACTCATGACGAGAATGTTTCCCAATATTAATGTTCATTCCATTTTTGAATGATGTTTTATAGTTTCATGATTAATCTCATGACATTATTATGGTCTCGTAGATTAAATTTGTTTATTAATGTTTCCAAACTCTTTTGATTCGTGTATTATGTTAATCTAAGACTTGGGCCATGATTTATTATCCATTATTTATTAGGAATATGTTTTTATATATACTAATTATTCAAATACTCTTTTATTATGTTCACTTATGATATTTTATTGTTAAATCTTATGTTTACCCTTACCTATCAAATGGTCTAAACCATTTATTCTGTTTCCATTTCCTATGTTTATGAGAATAGTTATTGAGAACCTTGGTAAACATAACATAAATAATTCATTAATTTCAATATTTAGATAATATATCTCACAAACAATCACAAAACCTAAGGAACTACATGTTTATTTTCCTAATGATTAGATACATAAATAACCTATTTTGCAACACTTTAAAACTATACTCCATTAAAATACTTCCCTAGACCAATTTATGAATATCACTTGATATAATGAACTTCATAAAAACCTAGGGGATGGAATCATAAGAAAGGGGTGATCTCAGACACATAATATGGGAAAAATATCATAATTTATAAAATCATAAACATGAATAGGAACATAGAGAATAAATTAATTGGTACGACATGAACATTTGAATAATATTTGTTTCCTAAATTTGTGGGTTATCTCATTTTATACTCCACAAAACTATATCCATTAATTAATGATGTGATACCATTGAGTGTTGACTGTAATAAGACCGTTCGCCAATATGCCCATTGGAAACGAAACTCTTAACATTACATTTATTGTTTATAAATACATGTGATCTTGGTTAATTAATACATAAAGAAGAGTCGAAGACCTCATCTTGTAGACTCAGGCCATACGAAGCCCATCTGTCAGAGATTGGGAAGAAGGCAACATCTATAGGCATTGCTCTGGACCAAGCCCAAGTTGACCTTCAACATGTAAAGATTGAATGAAATCGCCTAAGGGAGAAGTTCAAGCTAATAAAAATCTCCACTCGAGAAATGTTGTCCGAGCTGCCCCAAGATTATATCACCATAGAACATCTTACACTTAGGTTCTATGTAGGTGTTATAAGGGCTTTGTAATGAGGCCTTATATACTTTTTGTAATCTCTTAGTATAAATAAAATTTATATTTCTTCTTATGGAAAAACTTGTGAATTTCAAATATCTGGAAAAATGTAGGATGCATTTATAGAAGTTCTATATTATTGATGAATTTTGGAAAAATGGTATCTTATAGTATTACTATAAACTTTAAATTTTTAATAATGTGAAATGATTTTTAAAAAATGGTCTTCTAAATTTGTGATCAGTAAGAAATTTAGAGCCTAAAAAGATCAACTTGATTTGTAGTGAATAGCAAAGAATGAATAGTAACATACCCTTATGAAAATTAATGAATAGTAATGAATTTTAAATCATCCAAAAAAATCGAAACTTCTCCCACGAATTTATAAATATAATTTAGACATCTAAAAAGTGAAAAAATGGTCATAATATAAGTATTGGTATTTTTGTATGTCATAAATATTTTAATTACAATTTTATAATTAATTTTATAATTTAAAATAAAAATATATTTTAAAAAAATGTAATAATAATTTTTTACTTTATTGTCTTATGGTTATAAGATAATTTTATTGGACATTGATTACATTTTCAATTGGTTGCAAAATAAGTTATTGTTTTTGGGTAGTTTTTTTTAATAAATAAAGATTTTATTTAAAAATTAAATTAAAAATATTTATAAAATAATTTTCATAAAATTGAGTTCATTTTTAATTCAGATCATTGATATTAGGTATGGGTGAATATTTGGGATTTTTCAGAAATAGTTGAATTTTCGATGAATAGTAAAAAATACAGTTTTGAGTTTCATGTGTTTCATGACATCATTGACGATGTAATAATGATGTAATCAATCTGTAAACATGTTAATAGTAAGATATTCTATGAGGTATCCTATGTGGCCAATAGCGTGGGAAAATACCATTTTCAAACCCATGGTATTTTCAATACCACTGATGAGGTGTCCCTTGGGAATTAATTAAATATTCCTCCACTTTTCCTATAAATACAAAGACATTCCCTCATTCATTTCATTCCAAAATCCTCCTCAACAAAGTTCTCGTATTTTTACCTCCCAAGTAGTCCTCCCAAGGTTCCCTCAAGACCCCTAAGGTCCCAAACTTCAATCATTCAAAGTTACTCTTCAAGGTAAGGGGACCTTTCACCCTTCTCTTTAAGTCACAACTTCCATTATTTTATGTCTTCTAGTTTCTATTTCATTATGTTGGTTTATCTTTTTATATATCATTCTTACTTCCCATTTCATGTTCAATTGATGAGAGACCCTTTCCACTCTCACCAACTGATTTTATGAATTTTTATGTGACGTCGTTAGGCTACCAAATATTCCTAAAAGAAATCACATATTCTCTTTTCCTTAGAGTTTAATTTTTATATGAAATTTCCTTAAAATATCCATACCATGATCTTATTTATTTTTATTTAATACCCATACTGTATTATGAGTTATTTATGAGTGGGTGACTATTGTCCCATCTCTTTTCAATGTTTTCTAAAACAATGTTATAATGTCGTTATGCTGCAGAATATGTGTCTCAAAATAAATCTCTTTTTCATAGAAAATTCTATTATATTATTTATGTAAATAAACAATTCTATTTCCATTTATAGGGGTATTCAAAAATACATAAAATTGATCTATTTTATTCTGGAATTTATATACATATAACCCTCACTCCCTTTCATGGTTCATAAATAACATAATGATCATGTTTTTAAGAACTTTTAAAACGTCACGATTTTGAAATGAAACCCATTTATTTAATTCTATATGGGTTATTTATGAAATGTTTTTTTATGATATATGTGGGTCACATGTAAATACAGAAATATTAAGGGTTCACCCTAATCATGCTCCAATGCATTGGGTAAATAATTTAATATCTAGAGATGAAAAGTTTCACGATACCTTGGTGAAGAACCTTAGTAATTTTTTTGACTCCATGGGGATGAACCTTGGTGATATATTAATGAGTGTCTAAATTATATGATGTACACAGATATTAAATTTACGATTCATGTTTTTTCATTATGATATGCCTCTACTTCTATTGCAAAAGTCTTTATATTTTTTAACATGTTCTTATTGATTTCACAATGAAACTGATTCCCTTGTTTTCCCTACTGGGCCTTCTGCTCACCATTTCCTTTGATGTATGTCTCTAGTTTATGAGATAAAATAATTGTACATAGGAAGAACTTATGATGAAGCCCTAAAAGTGGATTACAATAATGTTTTATTTTCTCACGTTTTATGTTCCTGATTTCTAAGACACGAGAATTTAAATATCATCTGTTTGTAAAATGTAATGAAAAGTTATGCAATAAAAAGGTGGGATGCCACAGTTGGAATCAAAGGATAGTTTAGTTATTTATGAAATTAGGATATTAAAGCGTTAGTAATAACCTGATAGAAAAGTTTAAATATAGGATTTCTTCCTGGTATTTTGGTGAGTATTGAATAAGTGGTTTATCAGGAAAATACATCTCTGTCTGGATACAAGCAGGTAGAGGCGGCTCTCGCACAGATGTACCTCAGAGTAAAATCTCCGACAAGGAGTTTTGGCCTTGACCCGGTGTATCCTAGAACATGACATTGGGCCTTTCTACACTCTTGGTTAAGACACTCTTGCGGGATATTTTTGGTTAATCATATTCTTTTTATGAATCATTATGAATGATTTAGAGAGAAATGTAATTATATAAAGCATGATGTTTTATGACATAAAATCCTTTATTATTGAAAAATTCACAAATGAAATAATGTTCTCACTAAGATTTTATTCTTTTATAAAATGGCAGGAAATTGGAGGAATCATACAAATGGTGACCATAATGGACCATACACTGATGACCCTTTGATGGAAGCCATAATGGAAACATTCATGCGAATGACGAACCAACTAACTCACGTTATGGGAAATAACATGAATCAAGCTTAGAGATCGATCTCATCACGAAGGGAACACCTTTATATTGAATCCATTATGTGTTAACAACCACCATAATCAGTGGATCTACTAACCCATTGATTGCTGAATAGGGGATGAGGTCTATCGAGAAGATCTTTTTTGTTCTCCTCTGTTTTGAACAAGAGAAGAATATTCTTCAACAATTATTTCCCTCGATCGATGATAATGAGAATGGAGAAGGAGTTTCCCAAACTGAAGCAAATGGAGAATGAATTTTTGGGAAGCTGCGAGATGAGATTCACCAGACTTTCCTGATATACCTCTAGCTTTGTCATGGATCCAAATGGTAAAGTTGATAGATTTTTCAGTGGAATGAGACCTCATCTGCGGAAGAATCTACCCAACCAAGACTATGATAGCTATGAGTAGATCGTGTGAAGTGTGGTGAAAGTTGAACTGATGTTCGGCAAGGCATAGTGGTCTCATAAATACAATGATAAGAAAAGATCAGTGGAGCCAAGCTTAGGGAGGAGATTTGATCAGGGCAGAAGAGGCAATCAAGTGCAACGTTCCACGTGTAATAAATGTGGGAAGAAGCATTTGTGGAACTACCTATTTGGGAGTGGGAAGTTCTACATGTTTGGTAGAGATGGCCACATTGTGAGAAATTGTCATAGTGAGGTAAAGACACAACTTACCAACACTAACATTAGGGGGGAAGATGGTGCAGGCCTTACCTGATGTCCAATTCTATAAGTATTGACAATTTGGGCACTTTTCCAATCATTGTCCAAATATTAGGGCAGTGGAGGGAAATCACCATCATCCTCAACAACGTCCAAGGGAACAAGGTTGTACTTTTGCAATCAATATTTCCAATGTTGAAGCGCCTAATGATGTGGTGGTAGGTAATCTTTTTCTTATCTCAATTCTAGAAGGTATTTTGTTCGATTATGGTTATACACATTCTTTTATTTCCTCAATGTTTTCAACGAATTTAGAATCAACCCCTGATTTTCTAAAAGTAAAGTTATCATTCAAGACTCCTGGTGGGATTATCCATGCATCGTCAGTGTTTAGAAACTCTAGTATTTACTTTAGTGATCACAATATTATCACAAATTTTGTATTCATTACCATGATGGAATTCAAAATTATACTAGGGATGGATTGGATCTCAATGTATACTGCTATGATCAAATGCTGAAGTAAGGAAATATCAGTAGTCTTTAATGGAAAACCTATAGTTATCTTCTAAGGAGAGATATCTCAACCTGATATTTGTCTAGAAGAACCTCCTATATCATTCTTTATGGAGTTGACCAGTGAAGAAGAAGAAGGAAATGAGAGTTGGAGGTTAGAAAATGTCTCCATAATCTAGGAATGTGTGGACGTATTTCCTGATGAGTTACCCAGACCTCCCCTGGAAAGAGAGGTAGAGTTCATGACTGAACTTGTACCTAGATTCCATCTGATATCAAAGACCCCATATTGGATGGAAAATGTGGAGTTGGAGGAGTTAAAGAATCAACTCCAAGATCTTTTGGAGAAGGGTTTTATTCGACCGACTGTTTTTCCTTGGGGAGAACCTCTTATCTTTGTGAAGAAGAAGTATGGATCAATGCGGTTATGAATCGATTATAGAGAACTGAATGAGATCACAGTAAAGAATAAATACCCTCTTCCAATAATTGATAAATTATTTCACCAACTTCAAGGGTCTCAATTCTTCTATAAGATTGATCTTCGATATGGTTATCATCAATTAAGGGTGAAGAAAGAAGATATTCTAAATACTACCTTCTAATCAGGATATGGGCATTATGAGTTTTTTGTTATGCCCTTTGGACCGACTAATGCACCTATTATTTTTATGGAATTGATGAATAGGGTCTTCAAGGACAACATTTACAACATTGAGTTAGTTTTTATTGATGATATTCTAATATATTAAAAATGTCAAGAGGAGCATGATGATCATCTAAGGGTTATTTTGAAAACTCTATGGAAGGAATGGATTTTTGGGAAGTTCAGAAAATGTGAATTCTATTCGCAACAAGTTGCTTTTTTGGGGCACATTGTTACCAATGAAGGAATCATAGTTGACCCTACAAAGACAAAAGTTGTAGAGGAGTGGCCTCAGCCTACAAAAATAACTAATATTCGTAGTTTCCTTGTATTAGAAGTATATTATTGGAGGTTTGTGAATTGTTTTATGACTTTATAACCCATTAACCATGTCAGATCGAAAATGGTTCAAGTTCATCTGGAAAAAGAATTGTGAGGAAATTTTACAAGATCTGAAGAAGAGATTGGTTACTGCGCCCCTATAAACTCTTCCCTCAAGTGGGGAAGGATTATTTATTTTTAGCGATGCATCTCTGAAAGGGATAGGGTGTGTTCTCATGAAAAATGACAAAGTCATTTCTTATACATATCAATAGTTGATGGCTTAGGAGAAGAACTATCCTACACATGATATAGAGCTGGCTGCGGTCATTTTTGCTCTAAAGACATGGAGGCACTATCTTTATGGAATGAAATGTGATATATACACAGACCATCAAAGTTTGAAGTATATTTTCACACAAAATGAATTGAACATGAGGCAGTGGAGATGGTTGGAACTACTCAAATACTATGATTTTTCAATTCATTATCATCCTGCAAGAGTAAACAAAGTCACTGATGCATTAAGTATGAAGGGCTCAGTTTTTCTTTCCATGATGAATATTCAAATATATCCTTTGATCAATGACATATGAAAGATAGACATGGGAATTATAAGTGAAGGGACATCATCAAGCCTAACTGAAATTATTTCTCAAACATCATTACTAGGTAAGATCAAGAAATCTCATAAATAATATCCTTTGTTACAGACTAAGTTTGAGGCTGTGAAGGACATAAAGTTTCCTGAGTTCAATATTAATCAATAAGGTGTACTGAAATTTCTTACAAGACTATGTGTTCCATTTGTTATAGAAATAACGAAGGATCTGATGGATGAAGATCATAGATCTACTTTTTCTATATATTTTAGAAGCAAAAAAATGTATAGGGACCTTCATGATCATTATTGGTGGGATAATATAAAAAGAGAGATTGTTGACTACACTTCAAGGTGCCTAGTATGTCAGCAATTGATAGAAAAGCAAAAACATTCTAAAGGGGAATTTCAACCACTGCCCATACCAGCATGGTAGTGGGATAATATCACAATGGACTTCATCACTGGTCTCTTGAGAACATCCAAAGTAAACAATGCGATATGGGTTATTATGTACCGTCTCACCAAGACTGCCCATTTTATCTCTATTCAGGAAGATTTATCTCCTGATCTACTTGCCTAGATTTAAATGATGGAAGTGGTAAGGTTGTATGGACTTCCACTTTCTATCATATCTGATAATGATCCAAGTTTCACATTAAAATTCTAGAGAAGTCTTCAACATACTCTGAGAATTGAATTCAATTTCAGTACGGCCTCTCACCCCCAAACTAATGGACAATCTAGAAGGACTATTCAAATAGTCGAGGATATGCTAAGAAAATGCACAAGGGAATTTAAATGAGGATGGGATCAACATCTCCCTTTATTTGAGTTCTCTTACAACCACAGCTTCCACCCAAGCATTCAAATGGCACCCTATGAAGCTCTATATGGTAAGCGATGTATAACTCCAACTTGTTGGCATGAAGCTGGTGAGATAAAGCTTCTTAGGCATGATCTTTTGCAAGATATGATAGAAAAGGTCCACGACATCCATCAACACAATAAGGCTACTCAGTGTTGGAAAAAGATCTATGCCGAAAACCATCGAAGGGAATTGGATATTGATGTTGGAGACAACATCTTTATTTGAATTTCACCTTGGAAGAGAGGCATGAGGTTTGGGAAGAAAGGGAAGATCTTCCCTAGGTACATTGGACCTTATGAAATCCTTGATCATGTAAGAGTAGTGGCCAATCTACTTGCACTTCCTCCAAATCTAGCACAAGTTCATGAGGTCTTCCATGTATTCCTCTCGAGGAAGTACATACTTGACCATTCACATGTAATAAATCCAGAGATGGTATAACTGTAACATGACCTCTCTTATGAGGAGTAGCAAGTGGATATCATGGATCATAGGGACAAGGTTATATGCAACAAAACTACCCACTTTGTTAAGGTGTTGTGGAGGAACCACAAATGAGAAGAAACCACGTGGCAACCAGAGGAGTCTATGAGGCAGAAGTACCCACACCTTTTCTCTTCTTAGGTTACAAGTTAAAATTTCAGGGATGAAATTTCTTAATGGGGGAAGAATTGAATGACCTGAACTTTTGAATAATATTTATTTCCTAAATTTGTGGGTTATTTCATTTTATACTCCAAAAATCTATATCCTTTAATTAATGAAGTTATACTATTGGTTGTCGACTATTATCTGACCGTTCACCAATATTACCATTGGAAACTAAACTCTTAACGTTGCATTTATTGTTTATAATTGCAAGTTATCTTGGTTATTTAATACAAAAAGAAGATTCGATGGCCTCATTCAGTAAACTCAGGCCGTACGAAGCCCATCTGTTAGAGCTTGTGAAGGTGGTAGCATCTATGGGAATTGCTCTGGACCAAGCCCAATCTAAGATTCAACATGTGAAGCTTGAACTAAATCACCTAAGGGAGAAGTTCAAGATGATAGAAATCACCACTTGGGGAATGTAGTCCAATCCACCCCAATATTTTATCACAATAGAACATCTTACACTTAGGTCCTATGCAGGTGTTATAAGGGGCTTTGTAATGGGGCCTTAGATACTTTTTTGTAATCTCTTAGTATAAATAAAATTTCTATTTATTCTTATGGTAAAATTTGTGAATTTAAAATATCCGGATAAATGTAGGATGAATTTATATAAGTTATTTATTATTGATGAATTTTGGAAAAGGGCGTTTTAAAATATTAATGTAAACTTTAAATAATTAAAAATGTGAAATGATTTTCAAAAAATGGCCTTCTACAGTTGTGATCAGTAATAAATTTAGAGTCTAATAAGATCAACTTGATTTTTAGTGAATAGTAAAGTATGAAAAGTAACATACCCTTATGAATAGTAATTTGGCTTAAAAATATAAAAAATTCACCCATGAATGTATAAATATAATTTAAACATCTTAAAAGTGAAAAAATGGTCATAATATATGTATTAGTATTTTTGTATGTCATAAATATTTTATTTAAAATTTTATAATTAATTTAAAATGTTAAAATAAAAATGTATTTTCAGAAAATGTAATCATAAATTTTCACTTTATTGTCTTATGGTTATACGATAATTTTATGGGACCTTAATTACTTTTTCAAGGTGTTACAAAATATGTTATAGTTTTCGAGTAGTTTTTTTAATAAATATTGATATTTAAAAAAAATAAATTATAAATACTTAGAAAATTATTTTCATAAAATGGAGTTCAATTTTTTAATTCAGAGAATCAATATTAGTTTAGGATGAATTTCTGTGATTTTTCTGAAATAGTTGAATTTTCAGTGAATAGTAAAAAATTAATGTTTTGAGTTTCGGTTGTTTAATGACATCATTGATGATGTAATCATGATGTAATAAATCTGGTCGACTTGTGAATATTATTATGTGCTATGTTATTTCTCAAGCGGCCAATACCATTGGAAAATACTATTGGAAAGCCCAGGGTTTTGCAAATACCACTGATGAGTTGTTCCTTTGGAGTTAATTAAATATTCCCTCACTTTTCCTATAAATACCAAGCCATTTCCTATTTTACTTCATTCCAAAATCTACCTCAACTAATTTATAGTCTTTTTACATACCAAGGAGTACTCCCAAGGATCCCTCAATCCCCCAAGGTCCCAACCTTCAAGCATTCAAAGTTACTCTTCAAGGTAAGGGAACCTTTCACCCTCCTCTTTTAAGTCACAAACTCTTTAATGTTATGTATTCTAGTTTATATTTAATTCTGATGGTTTATGTTATTATATATCATTATTAATGTAATTTTTATTCTAAATTGATAATAAACTTTTTCTGCACTCATCAACTGATTTTTTGAATTTTTAAGTGACGTTGTTAGGATGCCAAATTTTCGTAAAAGAAATCACAGCTTCTCTTTTCCTTCGAGTTTCATTTTCATATTGTATTTCCTTCAAATATCCATACCATAATCATATTTATTTTTATTCTATACCCATAATTTATTATGAGTAATTTATGAGTGGGTGAATCTGGTTCCCTCACTTTTCAATGTTTTCTAAAACTATGTTATATAGTTGTTATGCTGTAGAATTTTCATCTCAAAATCTCTCTCTTTTTTTTCAATAAATTTTCTTGTATTATTTATGTGAATAACCAATTCTATTTTCATTTCTAAGGGTATTCATCAATACATAAAATTTATCTATTTGATTTTTTTATTGATATACATATAACCCTCACACCCTTTCCATGGGTTATAAATGACATAAGGAAAATATTTTTAGGAACTTTTAAAACGTCACGATTTTGAAATGAAACCCATTTCTTTTATTATCTATGGGTTATTTATGAAATGTTTGATTATGATCTATGCGGATCACATGAAAATAAATACATATTAATGGTGTGCCCTAATATCACTCCAATTCATTGGGTAAAGAATTTAATCTCTAGAGATGACTAGTTTCACGATACCTTGGTGAATAACCTTGGAAATTTTTATGAAACCTTGGGGATGAACCTTGGTGATTTGTTAATGAATGTAAAAATTAAATGTTGTATCCCAATATTAAAGTTATTATTCAAGTTCTTTTCATTATGATATTCATCTACTTCCATTGCACAATTCTTTAGGTCTTTTATCAAGTTCTTATTGATTTCACAAGTATACTGATTCCCTTGTTTTCCTTACTGGGCCTTCTGCTCACCCTTTCCTTTGATGTATGTATCCTGGTTAAGAGAAGAAATAATTGTACATAGTAATAACTTTTGATGAATCCTTACAAGTGTGTTAGAATAATTTTTTATGTTCTCATGTAATGCGTTCCTGATTTCCATGACACTGGACTTTAATGATCCTATGTTTGTAAAATGTAATGAAAAGTTATGTAATAAAAAGGAGGGATTCCATATAAATATCTTAATAATTGATCATAATAGCATTTATTATAATTAAAAAACATTATATATCAATATATAATCAAATAAATATTCTTATGGATGTTTAAAAGTTAATACATGGATGAAAATATATAACAATGATTATAAATCATAATAAAACAATATAAAGGTGCTCAGTTCTTTTAAAATAAATAACGATATAAAAATGTTGTATCATCAAAGTAAAAATCATCTTTTAAATGAGGAATAACATGATAAACTTCTTTGGAAAGTGTTATAACCATCATAATGAGAAACAATTGTGATAAAACCCATTATAACCATTCCTATGAAAATAAACATATTATATCCATTCAAGAGAATGTGAGAAAACCCAACATTCCATTTCCTGGGTGAAAAAATCATTATATTGACACTAAAAAAATACCATTCAATAGAAACATAAACCAATTAATTTGGAGAAAATATAGGACCCCACCCATCATCAACCATGCATATGTGATCCACTAAAAATAAACCGTAATCATATCCTGTAGAACCCATGGAAAGGAAGGGTGTTTTAAAACATTATAGAAGTATCATAATCCAAAATGATTCATCTAATAATAAAATATATAGGATATTCAAAATTCCAATTCATAAGAGATAAAATGTGGAGGAAAAAAAGTGAAAATTCAAGACTTTTCATAGAACCTTTTAAATATTTTTTAAAGATGATGTGAAAAATACTGTGATTTTTTTGAGAAGGATATGTCAAGACCTTGAGAAAACAATTAAACCATTATAAATAAAATATCATTAATAAAAAAATATAATAAATTTTATGTTGCAAATAATAAATATATTTTCCTTAATTATTTTTTTAGTTCCTTTTAATCAAAAAATCACATCAATGAAATTTGAATGTATTTAATTTCTTAAAATATATATTGGAATTTAAGAGTAATTATAATGGAAAATTATTTTCATACATAGATATTTAATTTATTATGAACATTCATTACATTACAGAAACACACACCTAAGGTTTGTGAAGGTATAATACCTCAAGAAACATAGAAACATAAAAACCTGATTTGTAGAGCTCTAAATCATCTATCACTTAGTTGTACAAAACTGGAACCCATATTAAACATATCATATGTAATACCTAAAATCGTAACTTAGAAAAACAATCATATGAAATGGTCAAATCAGATAATCATTATGGGTAAGAAAAGGAAATACATAAACATAACATGAGCCTAAGGGTATTAGAAAATGACCAAAATATATGAATCCCATAAGTTTCATATCAATGATCAAAATCATGAGACATGTATTAAATAATAGTATTCAATAATACATGAATCATAAGGAAGTATAAAATCATGATCAATAAGTGAAAAAAATTGAAAAAATACATGGAATTATGGAATATAGAAAAGCATTGAATATCATTAACATAGTAGTCAAAGCACATTTCCAAGTCTATCGTAGTGGAATTGTTTTACTTCCCAAACAATCATAGTAGTGAAAATTAATAACCATGACTATCACAGTGAAAAATTACCTTTCTATAGTGGGATCTCTCTCCATTTCAGTGGCACCATAATGACTCTGGAAAGGTTATATGATAATTACCTTCCATTCTTTCCATTAATCAAGAAAACTGAAACATCATTTATGTATAGAAATTCATCCACATCTCTAGGAATTATGTTACTAATTTTATATATCTTAATATAGTGGATTAATCTAAATACATATATAATTAATATATCTAACATTAATATCATGGTAAAAATTCAAGAGATGATGGAACCACGATTAGTTGAATGAAAGAAAGTATAAGTGATATTAGTTTTTGAAAACAAATCATAAATATCTCATATAATAATTATGTAAAAAATTATATCCATCCCTATGAAGTGGTGAGGGAAAAGTAATTACACTATTTTGTGAGTTGGTAGTCTTTCACATCCATGATCAATGGCTTAGTATCCCATTTTAGGATGTAGAAGAAGGTTGTAGGTAATTCAGTTAACATAAAAACATATAAGTACATGGAAGATAATGACTATATTATATCAGTATAATTTAACAATATTTTAAGTAGGAGGTTGGAGAAAAAATATTAAATTCTTGGTTATAGATGTTTTCTCTTCTTCGGAAAACATAGTTTGGTTTGCACAAAAAGAATTCAAGGATGGATTTCTGATCAAACCAATGATTCATGGATGAGTGGATTTATGTAAAGAAATTATCTAGGAATGGATTGGGAAACCTAAATGTTTTTATAAGTGTGGTGAGGAGGGAAAGAGGGTCTTCCATCTTTAATTTCGAGAGAGAGGACATGCATGGAATTTTTTAAAATAATAAATTGTAACCCTATTTTTCACATGGAAAAAGGATCCAAAAAGGTCATTCTAGAACATTATAAGTGATCAGGCCGAAATATGAGCATAAATGTTTTTTTACATGCATCTACATCATTTCACCCATATTATATTTCTAGTTTTACACCCAATAAAAACATTTTATCCCAAACTGAAAAAATTAATTTTTATTATTTTCACTATTTATTAATTTAAAAACATAAGTTAAAGTCATTAGATAATATTATATATAATTTTTCCAAATATGGAACCCATTTACCCCAATTAAATTCATATAATATTTAGTGTTTAATTTATAATTAATCTCACTGACTTGATGAAAAATTGTTTTACCAATGAAAACATTTTTATATGTTTATTAGTTTATATATCAAAATTCAGTATGTAATTGAGAAAAATGAATTATATTGGTTTAATTTTTAAATTATTGAACGACCTTTTATTTTAATAACATTTAAAAATAATAAAATTATGAATTATTTAAAATAAATGGTGAATTTTTATAAAAACTAATATTTTCACTATTCATTGAATAATTAATCCTTTTAGAAAAAACTAAAAAATTCACCCTAAAATATTTTTGACATATTGATTCCAACAATGAGTTAAATTTTCATATATATATTATAAATATTTGATTTTTTTTCATTATTTGTTCAATACAGTTAATGAAATCATTTTTTTGAGAAATTTGAATTTTCAAAAACATATAAATACTTTAGAATAAATTAAGTACTTTTTATTAACATTTTATATTTATATAAAATGATTTTAATGAATATTTAAAATGGGTTAATTCCTATTCATAACAACTTGTTTAATTATTAGGTCAAAATATCCATGTTAAATATTAATATAAAAAGCATGTTTTGATTTTTTAGGACTCTGTTTTGCGAATAACGCATGCTATCGATGAAATCTAGATTATTTGAAAAAAAATATTTCATATAATCATATGGTGTAACATTCTTCCCCCATAGAATGAATTATCCTTTAAAATTCTGTCACTTTGGGACAATCAACTAGGGATACCTATACCTCATTATGTCCACATGTTCCTATATATCTTTCCCACACACATGGTTTCACAAAAAAACATTGAACATGTGAGTAGTCTTATTTAATAGAACATTCTTTATATGATCTATAATTAACATATATTATTACCCATATGAAATATATTTCTCAAATGTTATGACCATGAAATTCTGAATATGTGAAGGTTTAGGTATGTAATTTATCAGGATACATACATGAAACACATCATGTACTAGAGAGAGGTTTGGAGGAAGTGCCAAGTGATTGGCTACCATCCCGATATGATTAAGAATTTCAAAGAGACTGATATACGAAAGCACTATTTTCCACTTATTTCTAAATATCATGGACTTATTACATATAAAACTTCTTTGAAACACTATGTCACCACATTAAAATAATAGATCATGTCAGTGATTGTCAATATAACGTTTCTAGTGACTTTGTTCTGCCCATTTGGGTTTTGGAATGGCACTAAAATTATCTTCCATTTCATCAGATATCATTGATCCCAATAGTTATCTTTCTACTAATAATCAATTTTTTCCATTTTAAAAGCTGGTTTATGGGTTACCGGTACCCAAAACAAGGTTCAAAGAAAGATCCAGAACAACGCCAAATGACCTAAAACTCCACAAACCAACACCTGCAATTCAACCACAAACAAAATAAACATCACCACACTACAGATCATAGTACTAGTATTCGTCTATTAATCTCATACAAGATTCATCTTCTGCAGTGGTCGATTCCCAAAGAGAAGCCATTCCATGCCGCCTCCCAATATTACTGAACTCCCAGCTCCTTGACTGATCCAGAGGCGGTTGTTTTTCACATGAATGTTTGACCAAGATATATTTTTTAAAGGTAAGAATCATCCTTCTATCTTGCTTAATAGTAGATCTGGTTCTTCTTGGATGCGAGAGATAGTAGTAGTCTTTACTAGTTCTTCTTCTTGGAGTCGCAGACATGGTTCCTTCACACTTGGACATCCTATTATTACTACCTTGTACTATATCGTTGTAGGAATGAATAGCCGGTCCACTCATATTTTATTTATCACCCCATCCTTGTCCTTTCATTTACCAAGGAAATCCTCATAGGCAATACCATTTACCCCGCTATTACCCCCCTTCTTTGGTTCAAAGTATTACTTTTATTATGAGAAAGGAACCTAACCCCATTAGTAGGATTTTCCACAGCCTTAGAGGCTTCCTCTTGTCCCACACTTCCTCCAATATACTACTTCATAGAGACCCAAAAACCCACACCCCCATCCTATGTATTAGAACATAAACCGTATTCAACACTGACATTAGAAATGCTTTCAAACCTATTGCTTAAAGGGATAAAAGGCCTGGAAGATATATCCATACCTTTAGCCCCTTGTAAAGTTAGCTTTCTTAAAAGAACTTGTACCCTTGCCCCCCACTGACTGTACTGGGGGAACCTCCCCCTCTCTATGTTCCTCAATCCAATCCCATTCAAAAACCAACACAAACCCTTCCAAAGAATTCACCATACCAAAAGTAGCCATAACATCTTGACCATCCTCGACCAACTCCCTTCTGACATCCTCCATCTATTCAACCACCCCTGGAGGCTGGACCTCCTTACAACTTCCTTCTAGTCCTTTATCCTCTAAAACATGAACCACCCTCACACAAACCTCCATTTCCTTACCTAGTGCATCTCGTTCCCCTCGTACAAAACCAAGACCATCCACAATCATCATCCTACAGTCCTAAACTAGTTTCCATTCCACCATTGGATGGTGAGGCTCCTTACCTCCACCTTCAAGTCCCATTTCCTTCTGTCCTAGACCCACCCTCACACTAGCCTCGGAAACCCTGCCCGTAGAATCTCCCTACCTTTGAGTAGAAACCTGGGCATCTAGACAACGATCCTTCATGGGGCCTCCCATATTGAAAAACTCCACGGAATGACCTATGCAGTGACAAGAAGAGAAATAATCCGTACAGTCCTCATAGAGCACCTATTGTTTGCACCTATAATCCTCTCAAATTTTAATCCATACATGATCAAAAGGCATCCAGGATGCATCCAATTCCACACAAACCAAAGGATTAACCGGGTGACACACAAATTCTGTTCTACTAACATAACACAAATACATTCCTACAAGATTACCTAGCATGCGAATAACGGTAGGATTCTGGAAAGCCAATGGATGATTAGGGAAGCTTACCCATACCGCTTCCGAAGGCGAGTCACGGTTCATGTGAAAATAAAAGGACCACCATAATAGTATGAATCGATATCCATTGAAGCTATGAGGAGCCCTCAATCATGATTTAATGAGGACTTCTTCTGACTCAAACTGAATCATCATGTGGCATCTGTCAAGAAAACCTACAACCGCTCTTTTTTTTAAGATCCTAGGAACCAAAGATAAACCCATCAAATGCACCCACATAAGGGCGTATGTGCCTAAACCTTGCAATCAAGGTAAAATTCCGAATCACAGAAGAGTATGAGAAATATGAAGTTGAAAGTTGAAGATTAGGGCACCCGTCGAGAAAATCTAGGCCTTTGGGACTCAACGAGATTTTCAGAAAAGGGGGAAGGAAGTCGGGGTTGGAAAATGGATAAAAAAACCCTTGGTCTCTCACCGAACAACGATTCTCCCCCCACAAGGGGGGGGGGGGGGGAGGTCAGTGCAAGAACCATTGTTATCTTTCTCAAAATTCATTGTACCATGTTGTCTATATACTCTTCTTTCCATAGAGGGGTTCATAAAGATCCATATAAATAATTTTTTAAAATATATTTTTGTATTAAATCTCATCTAGAGGCGTTTTTTTGATCCAAAAAACCTTTGACATCCAAAGAAAAAAGATCTCAACATATCCTCTAGTGTTTGATTTTTTCTCTCATACTGGCCCTCTATCTTAAGATGATATATAATTCCATGACTCAACTCAGTATCAATAGATTGATAAAGACTTTAGATAACTTCAAGGTGAACCTCAGATCCCAACCAGACATAATGGAATGTTTTACACCATACAACCATAAAAATTTATTAATTTATATCATGGAAATATAATCCAAATTAAAATATTCTCTAAAAATGTTTTATTTTTTCAGAAGTTTTAATTTGATTGACTACAACCCATGTATCATTTTTCTAATTACACATTTTGGGGAATCCAATAAAAAATTCCATGGTGATGTTTTCCCATTTCTATTCCAGTGTTGGTAATTTATGTAACATACCCTTAGACTTTGTTTCATATCCTTACCTTAATTACATACCAAGAATCAAGATACAAACAATGTAACGTATCTCTTTATGACATCCAAAAAGAAATAATATTTATAATATATATACATTTTGTACTTCTAGTATGGATAGGGAATGAAGAAATATCATCCTACACTACCAACTTCATCAAATATGGTATGGGAGGAGAACAATGAAGGTTCATGAATGTTATTATTCTATCAAAATCAGGCTTAAAATTAGTAACTTTTCTCACCTTCTTCTGCATCTCTATATTGACTTTCTGTTCTTCTTTAACATTCACATGGATAGATTGTTTATCATTCATTCAATAAAGGTTATATTTCAATTATAACTTCAATATTTCTATATCCATATATTGAAAAAATATAAATATTGGATCCTTTTTATCCTCATCATGGGTAAGATATCACGATCATTTTGAAAAAACTTTTCATCAACCTTGTTCCCTTTCCCAAGGTGGGGATGTATTAATAAGTCATAATATTTCATAATCATTAACTGTCTCTTATATTTCATGTTAAACACCTTCTGTGTGAATATATAATTTAATAATTTCTGCTCAATATATATAACACTTTTTCCCATAAAGATAATTACACTATATCTTTAATGCGAAAATTACAGCAACTAACATCAACACATGAGTTGGGAATTTTCTTTCGGAACATTCAATTATCATGAAGTATAAGAGATAACCACATAGTTTTATATAATAAATCATCTCAATCACTTCATAGATTCATATATACTAATTACAAACCCTTTTCTTCTATGGGATAATGAATATAACACCCCAAGATTTCATAGTACGTTATCTCATTAAAGTAATTCTATAGCTTGCGCTACACGCAACACCGAGTTTGAGAGCACAACAATTTACTAAACTAACCATTTAAAAAGCAATTACGAATATTATTAACTACATTTTGAATCTTATATACTCTATATAATTTTAACATCCATATTATGTGTTTCTTAGACATAATATAAGAACAAATTCATTTTTTTCAGATAAAATATGTATTTTTCAAAAAATGGAATTTTACTACTTTTTAATGGAAAACCCTTTTTAAAACTAATATTTGACACTTTTATATATTTAATTTAATGAAATTAAATTATTCTTTAGAAGAAAGACATTAAAAATTAGTTTGGATATGTTTTTGGTACATTTCTAATAACTTTCATATTTTGATGAATAGTGAGAAATACTATGTTTTAATTGAAAATAAATTTTCTAACAGAAATTATTTATATTGATAAATTATGAATTTGAATGGTTTGAAAGTATAATTATATTATATTTTTATCATTTAATAAAATGTATTCCATTAGAAGTAATTTCATATTTAAAAGTTACATAAAAACATGTCAATCTTTTGATAGTTTTAAATTTTTAAAAACCCACTTTTTGGTTTTGACAACAGAAATTAATTTTAAATTAATAAATTAAAATTTTATATTTTTAATTTTGAAAAATAGAATTTATTTCTGAATTCATAATATCAAAATTATCTTAGGGTAAATATTTGGTATTTTTCTAAAAACATTCAATTTTTTATGGATAGTGAAGAACACAACGTTATTATTTAAAAATTAATTTTTATTTAAATAATTAGTTATTTTATTTTAATTTATTTTAGGTCAAAATATATACATAATACCTATATATTTTCAACAAAATTCATTGGATTCATTTTATAATAAGTTTATTTATATAAGATTTTATAGAACATTTTACCGTATTTTACCCACCTTCCAGGATCATTTAAAAATTTGCATAAAACATAATTTTACCGCTTCATTGATTTGAATTTAAATAATTTGAGAGAAACAGTTGACATCAGTATGTAAAATGTGGTTCAATTAGATAATGATATTTTTTGGTTAAGAGTAACTTTTGACTTTTATTTACCACTGTTAAAAGTAAATAGGGGTATTAAGGGTAAAAATGATATTATAATTACCCTAACACATGTAATAATTCCATGGATAAGTAAATTTAGACCAAAAACAGCCTTATAAATAAAATATGACCCCATTTTGTCCACTTATATAAGACTAGGATATTTTTTATTATTTTATTTAAAGAAGAGTTAAAATAGTTAAATTCATTGTTTAATAACTAAACCATTTTTAGTATAGGGTTATACATAAGATAAATTAGACAATAAATATTAATTATAAAGCTAAAAAAAATTCTTACACAATGTTATTTTATTTATATTTTTTATACATTAAATAATTTAATTTATTTATGACACAATGATGATGGATAAATTACCATATTAATGAAAGATTAAAATAATTGATATTATAAATATCCAAATAAATTTAATCTGAGATTTTTGATGATTGAAACTAATTTTATATGTTAATAAGACATATTAGGGTTGATTAAATAATCTTTTTTTGAAGTAATCAAGATGTTATGATTTTCACAAAAACCAAATACAAAATTGTGTCAAAATTGACATAATTGAGTTTTAAAACAAATACTATATTATTAATTGATATAATATTCCTAAAAATTTAAGGATCATCCAAAAGACATATATATCGTTATATATATTAATAATGAACCACTTGGGGTTCTACTGTCTTGTTATAGTATGTTTATTAACAATATAATATAAAAATACAAAGAGACATGGTAAATGTCAAACTTTTTAACTAAGAGTTAAATCTACAAGATAAGGTTAATATGGTGACCTAAACCTTGATAAAACCTATTGGTTGAGATTTTTCGACCCATAACCACCTTATCCTAGAAATAAATCATTTTGGAGACATTAAAAAGCGAATATTATTTTATTATAAAATAATATTTCAAGCTTTTCCTAAAGTGACCTTCACCTATTTTATTAAAGGGTACTTCGCCTTCTCTTAATTTCACACCTCCGAAGCCATTTAGCTTGGCCAAACGCTGCCCAGATATCCTCCCAACATTCCTTCCTTCATCATAGTGGCCTTGATTTTTTCATAAATCCAACCTATGGAGCCCTTTTGATCAAATCAAAAAGAAGAACTCGAAGAAGAGATAAATATTTCATCACTTCCTTCAAGTTCTTTTCTTCTTCCATTTCCTATTTCTTTGTTGTTTCCCTTATAAAATAATAACTATAGTATGTTATATATACTATGATTTTATTATAAAAATGGTAGAACCATATTCATTATTCTATACATCCTATAAATGAAAAAGTCAACATACGTGCGTACGTACGACTTACCGTCTCCACATCATAGTGTAGTTTGTTATTCAAACACTTCATTATTTATATGGGTATAATAATGAGTATAAATAATGTAAATAATAAATATTACATGTTAGTTATTATGTATATATGATATACTAGCCAATTACATATATTTTCACCATCAATATAAAGATATTGTCACTCGGGCGTACGTACGTATTACCGTCTCCACGACGCGATGAGATTAATTTCCACATTCACCATTTGGTGATGATTATAAAAATATATATTATTAATAAGTATGAAATATATGACATAAAAATGATACTAAAATCACAAAAAAACACCCACATATATATTTAAATATATCTTATTCACTTAGTTTCATTCAATACCATATGAAAAACAGAAACAACGTTTATACGTACGTAGGGCCTACCGTATCCATAAATGGTGTCTTCCATTTGATATATCTATCTATTATTCATATTTATATTCTAAATATATGTGATTTATAAATCGTGTGTTAAATTCTGGAAGTATTTAAATCATGATCTAAAGGATTCGATCAAGAATAACAAGATAAAACACGTAAGATAAAGAAAGCGATTATTTCCCAAAATGTTAATTTAACATGGAAATAATTATTTAATGGGTTTTATAAAGTAATAAATTAATCATGTATTATATAATAAATATGAATATGGTTCTGGATAATTTAATAACATACTATGGTCATTATACAGGAGGTTAAATGTACCCTCAACCAATATAAAGTGCAAGGTAAGGGTTAATTTCACAATCTCTTTATTATCCAAGGATGTTTTTACGTAAGTATCTACTGTGAAATATATATTATCCATGTACATGTTTCATAAAAGAGTTTTCAAAGGGATTATTTTTAAAGAAATGTTTTTCTAAAACATTAATTTAAAAGTTTTAAAAATTTATTCTTTTAAATCTATCTCATTAATGTCCATGTTTTCAAAATGGTTTTTAGGATTTATTAATATAGACATGAATGTTTTAAAATGTTAATTCCTTTCAGAAGATTAAAAGTGGTATGTGACAGTTTGATTCGAAAATATCTTTTAAATGACTTCATTTATAAATTATGTTGCTTTTAAGTGATTTCATGAAAACAAGATATTTCTCTCAAAGATTTTTGCTGATCATTTTCAACTATGTCAACATCCTTTACAAGATATTATTCTTGATCAAGGTTGATTTATTATGATACAAATCTTCTATATTGTATTGAATGTTTTGTGATATGTTTGACAATGGATGTTTTTATATACCATTCATGGTTTATGGATAAAGTATTTCCATTTTGTTTGCTAGTTTTAATACGAATGTTTATGTTATGTTTAAACCTTTTTATACAAGGAAGGCATTTGCCTTAGTAAGTGACGGGTGGAGCCCGCTATAGATCCTCGATGCAATGGTAGGTCTCATGAGACAAACTAGTGTCTTTAAACAAGGCCTTGTCAAAATCTTATTTGTAGTATTGGAATAAGGCCTTGACTATGTGGTTATGAATTCTAGCATTATGCATTCTATCATTAAAAAATTGGCTATTGACATTACATGTGATTATTCTACTAGTAGAATATCCATGTGAACAAGTAAATGGTATTATTTATTTTGACTTCTCCATATTATGATGAAGTTTAAGTTTAAAATCCATGTGCTTTAGACTTATAAATTTCCTTAAATGTTTATGCTTATTTGTGAATGTTTTTGCAATATTGTTATCCTTACTGAGCGTTTGAGCTCACCCATTTCTTATGTTTTATTTTCCTAGGATTCTAAGATGTGTATTATGATTGATAAGAAGGGTTAAACTATGGGATTAATGGTGTTCCCAAAGGATCATTTATGATGTGTTTTATTTTCTAATGTGTAATGTAATGTTCATGTATGTAATATATTTTATAAGACTGCTAAACTGATCGGTCTTTCAGGGATTGATTCTTTGTTATCATGCCAATGTATTAAAATAATGCATCGAATTTGGGCTTCTAGGGTCGGGGCATTACTATTGGTATCATAGGAAGTTTAGAAATAACCTTGGAAACTAGAGTGTGAAAAACTATGATTAGAGAACATTACCCTAATATAGACTTTGAGGATTAGTATAGAATAACATACTATAATTTTGGTAATATAGAGATTATGTGAGTTTTCCAAGCAATACATCCCTGTCTGGATATGAGCTGGTATAGGTGTCTCTAGCATAGATTTAACTAGGAGTGAAAACTCCGACAAGGAGTTTCGGGCTTGACCCAGGGTATCTTGGTTCACGACAACGGGCCTTGCTGCATTCTTGGTTAAGACACTCCTGGGGGATACATTTAAGATAACTCACATTTTTTTACAAGACATTATGAAGGATTTAGGAGTAAATACATTTTCAAAGATTTTTTTTTATAATTATAGACTATATGCATAATCTTTTCAATTTACGTTAGGTATTTTTCAAGTTTGGAATTATGAATTCCGATTCATAAACTAACCTAGTGTATTCCATTGTTTAGAAATGGCACCCAGTAGATGGAATAAGAACTCTTGGAATACGCATGATCCAAAGAGTACGTAGGATCATATCTTTAATTGTATTAAGCCAAAATTTATAAAGGAAATATTATCCCACATATTATCATCATATGAAGAAATAATATCATGTGTTAATAAGATAAGTAAATAATTATCTGAGTCCGATGGATTTGAAGGGAAGTTGTAGAAGAAAAGTATGGTAGAAAGAAAAATTGTTAAAGGGAATAAGGGAAAGAATGATTTTCCCATATATGATAACTATGGAAAGAATCACCTAGGTAAATGATTGAAGGGAATGGGGGTTTGTTATAACTGTGGAGAAAAAGGACACCACGTACGTGATTTCAAGGGTAAGAAAAAGGTTTCAAATGTTCAATGCTTCATCTGCAAGGAGTTGAGATACTACACGAATTAATGTCCCAATAATCAGATTATACCCCAAATGATGCAATTGGATAATAATTAAGTTATGATACTACCAAAGATGAAGAGGAATGATTAAGAGTTCTTATGTTGTTATTTAATTATTATGTCATTTGATTATTTTATTAATGATGTACATGTTAT
Source organism: Viscum album (assembly GCA_963277665.1). NCBI lineage: Eukaryota > Viridiplantae > Streptophyta > Magnoliopsida > Santalales > Viscaceae > Viscum > Viscum album. Next base: position 512,308,639 of record OY728140.1, read on the forward strand.
AATAATTATAGAGTATATAAGTATTGTACCACAGTACTATTTCATTAAGGACTTTAGATTTTGTGGAACCAAGAAAATTGACTCAATGGAAGGTTAATTTTTTTAAAAATATATGTTTGAGAGAAAGATAACTCTTAATATGATTTTTATACTGAGGTAGTGATTTTGGAATAAGATATGATTGATTTGGATAATTTATATTGGATATTCTTGACTACTTTGAAATTGATTAATGATTTTTATATTCCATCATTGTTGGAGTTTACAATATTTTTGGATATAAAAAGAATATCCAGTATTCTATAAGGAATAATGGAGCATGAATGTAATAAATATGGTTATATGATAACTCAGGGTGACACCGAGTTTTAAAATAATACATGATGAGGTATTCAGATGTTATTACGTGGAAAAAAGGATCTTCATTGTGTTTTCCTTCTCTATAAATTTTGGACATTGAGTTTGGAAAAAAGTATTTTGGAGAAGTCTAAAGGTTGGAATCGATTAATTTTTACATTGGATAATATTGTTAAGGTTAAATCATTTATTGAGATTATATTTGGATTTTCCTAAAAAGGGCAATTCGGAGGTCGGGTGACAACCCGTCCCGTCCGGCAAGGCTGTGAGACTTGAACCCACAACCGAAGGGCAATAAGGGTGCATCACCTACCACTAGCCTACATGATGTCCTAGTTTGTATAATGTAGTTTTTATAAATTAGTCTGAAAAATGAATATAAATTCATTTTTTAACCCTATATTATTAAGATAAATAAAATATTTTTGAATTCTATTATCTTGTGGAGTGAAAGATGAGTTTATGGTAGGAATTAGTTGAAAGATGAAACTATACTTGTCAAGTATATATATATATATATATATATATATATATATATTTTCTCTTATTCTATGAATAGATTAATTCTTACAATTTATGGAAGGGTTCTTAAAACTGAAAATGTGTTATCCTAATACCATATGTTTTTCTGAACCGATGAAATTTTACACCATTTTAGATTGATGGCTTTAAAGCACTCAATTTAACACTTGTCTGTGATTGATGACCTCAATCACTCCTTATAAATATTTAAATTTTTCCTCCAATTACGTGTCTATAATTTCCAACAATGTCCTCCTAATCGAGATCATAATTTGGTGGAAACTTTTTCATTTCCCTTTCCCTCTTACTAAGACTAACTTTTATTAACCCAATTTCCGATGTGGGTTTTCCACAAAGGTATTTTTCTATTTTTAACCATTTATATTTGAAGAAAAATTTCAAATTGTGATGACGTAGTTTATTGAAGGAGGGTAGAATGTAACACCCCAAGATTTCATAGTACGTTATGTCATTAATGTAATTCAATAGCTTGCGCTACAAGCAACACCGAGTTTGAGCACACCACAACTTACTAAACTAACCATTTAAAAAGAATTTATGAATAGTATAAACCGAATTTTGAATCTTATATACTCTATATAATTTTAACATCCATATTATGTGTTTCTTAGACATAATATAAGTACAAATTCATTTTTTGGATAAAATATGTATTTTTCAAAAAATGAAATTTTACTTCCTTTTAATGGAGAACCCTTTTTAAAACCAATATTTGACACTTTTATTTATTCAATTTAATAAAATTAAATTCTTTTTTAGAAGCAGGACATAAAATTTTAGTTAGGATAATTTTTTTACATTTATGATAACTTTCATAATTTGACGAATAGTGAAAAATACTATGTTTTAATTGAAAACAACTTTTTTAATCAAAATAATTTATAGTGATAAGTTATGAATTTTAATGGTTTGGAAGTATAATTAGATTATATTATTATCATTTAATACAATTTAGGTCATTGTAAGTAATTTCACATTTAAATATGACATAAAAACATGTCAATCTTTTGATAATTTTTAATTTTAGAAAACATGTTTTTTGGTTTTGACAACAGAAATTAATATTAAATTAATAAATGAAACTTCTATGTTTTGAATTTGGTTAAATAGAATTCATTTTTAATTCGGAATATCAAAATTAGCATAGGGTAAAATTTTGGTATTTTTATGAAAAATATCAATTTTTAATGAATAGTGATGAACAATGTGTTATTATTTAAAATTGACTTTTTATTTAAATAATTAGTAATTTTATTTTAATTTATTTTAGTTTCAAATAAATACATAATACCTATATATTTTCAATTTAATTTATTGATGTCATTTTATAATAAGTTTAGATATATAAAATTTTATAGAACATTTTACCGTCTTTTACCCACCTTCTAGGAGAATTTACAAATTTGCATCAAACATAATTTTACCACTTCTGTGAGTTGAATATCAAAACTATGAGAGAAACGGTTGATATCAGTAAGTAAAATGTGGTTCAATAAGATGAAAATAATTTTTTATGAATAATAAATTTTTGACTTTTATTTACCACTGTTGAAAGTAAATAGGGAAATTAAGGGTAAAAATGATATTATATTTACCCTAACACATGTCCTAATTCTATTGAATAATTAAAATTCAACCAAACAAAATTTATAAATAAAACATGACCCCCTTTGGTCCACTTGGATAAGATTAGGACATTTATTATTATTTAATTTAAAGAAGAGTTAAAAGAGTTAAATTCAAAGTCAAATAACTAAACCATTTTTAATATAGGGTTATACAAATGATAAATTAGACTATAAATATTCATTAGAAAAATAAAAAAATTTCATACTCAATGGTATTTTATTTATAATTTTTAGACATTAAATAAGTTAATTTATTTATGACACAATGTTAATGTAGTAATTTCCTTATAAATGAAATATTAAAATAATTGATATTATAAATATCAAATAAATGTAATTTGAGAATTTTTATGAATTAAAAAAAAATTCTAGGTTAATATGACATGTTAGAAGTGATTAAATAATTTTTTTGATGTAAGCATGCTGTTATCATTTTCACAAAAACCAAATACTAAATAGTATTAAAATTGATATAATTGTGTTTTTAAAAAAAATACTATATTATTAATTGATATAATATTCCTAAAAATATAAGGTTCATAAAAAGGACATAGATAAGGTTATATATATTAATAATGAAACACTTGGGGTTCTCGTGTCTTGTTATAGTATTTTTATTAACCATATAATATAAAAATACCAAGAGACTTAGTAAATGTCAAACTTTTTAACAACGAGTTAAATCTAAAATATAAGGTTAATATGGTGACCTAAACCTATCTAAAACCTATTGGTTGAGAGGTTTTAGACCCATACCCACCTTATCCTAGAAATGACTCATTTTGGATACATTAGAAACTGAAAACTATTTTATTATAAAATAATATTTCAAGCTTTTCCTAAAGTGACAGTCACCTCTCTTATAAAAGGGTACTTCCCCGTATCTTAATTTCCACTCCTCCAAATCCATTTGGCTCAGAAAAATCCTACCCAAATGTACTCCAAAAGTTCCTCCCTTAATTCTAGAGGACTTATTTTGGTCATAATTCCAACTTATGGAACCCTTTTGATCAAATCAAAAGGAAGATCCCGAAGAAGAGGAAAATATTTCATCACTTCTTTCAAGTTATTTTCTTCTTCCACTTCCTCTTTCATTTTTTTCCATTCTAAAATGAAAAATATAGTATCTCCTACATACTATTATGTTATTGTAAAAATGGTACATTCGTATTCATTATTCTATTCTTCCTATAAATGACAAAGTCACCATACGTGCGTACATAGGGCTTACCGTCTCCACGTCGTGGTGTAGTTTGTTATTCAAACACTTCATTATTTGGATGTGTATAATAATGAGTATAACTAATGTAAATAATAAATATAACATGTTAATTATTCTTTATATATAATATACCATCCAATTACATACGATTTCACCGTCAATATATTGATATTGTCTCTCATGCGTACGTATGGATTACAGTCTCCACAACGCGATGAGATTCATTTCCACGATCACCATTCAACGATGATTTTAAAATATATATAATTATTAAGTATGTAATATATGAAATAATAATGCTACTGGATATATATATATATATATATATATATATATATTTATGTACTTACAGTTATCTTATTCACTTAGTTCCATTAAATACGATATGAAAATGGAAACAGCGTTTAGGCGTACGTACGGCCTACCGTCTCCATAAACGGTGTTTTCCATTTTATATATCTATCTATTATACATATTTATATTCTAAATATATATGATATATATATCATGTGTTATATTTGGGATGTATGTAAATCATGATCTAAATTATATGATCAAGAATAACAAGTTAAAACACATATGATAAAGAAAGTTATTATTACCCGAAATGTTAATTTAACATGAAAATCATAATTAAATGGTTAGTAAAAAGTCATAAATTAATCATGTATGATATAATAAATATGAATTTGGTTCGGGAATAATTTAATAACATACTATGGTCATTATACAAGAGGTTAAACATACCCTCAACCAAAGGAAAGTGCAAGGTAAGGGTTAATTTGACAATCTCTTTATTATCCGTGGTTGTTTCTACGTAAGTATCCATTGGGAAATATTTATTATCCATCTACATTTTTCATAAAAGTATATTAAAATTGATTATTTTTAAGAGAATATTTTACTAAAACATAAATTTAAATGTTTTAATGATGTATTCTTTTAAACCTTCTCATTAATGTCTATGTTTTCAAAATGGTTTTAAAAATGTATTTATACGGACATGAATGTTTGAAAATGTTAATTACTTTCAAAAGTTTCAAAGTGGTATGAGACAATTTGATTCAAAATATCTTTTAAATTACTTCCTTTATAAATTATGTGACTTTTAAATGATTTCATAAAAAAGGGATATTTCTCTCAAATATTTTTACTTATCATTTTCAACTATGTCAACATCCTTTACAAGATATTAATCTTGATTGAGGTTGATTGATTATGATAAAAATATTCCATATTTTGTTGAATGTTTTGTGATATTTTTGACTGTGGATATGTTATTTTTATACCATTCATGGTTTATGGATAATGTATTTTCATTTCATATGCTAGTTTTAATATGAATGTTTATGTTATGTTTAAACCTTTTCATATGGGGAATGAATTGGACATATTAAGTGATGGGTGGAGCCCACTATTTCTCCTTGATGCATCAATAGGTCTCATGAGACAAACTACTATCTTGGAACAAGGCCTTGAAAAAATCCTATTTGTAGTCTTTTCACAAGGCCTTGACTATGTGGTTATGATGTCTGACATTATACATTCTATCATTAGGAAATTGGCTATTGATATTACATGTGATTATTAGACTAGTAGAATATCCATTTGAATAAGTAAATGGAATTATTTGATTTATATTTTCCATATTATGATGAAGTTTAATTTTAAATGTCTTGTGTTTTAGTCTTATACATTGCCTTAATTTTTTATACTTATTTGTGAAAGTTTCTACTATATTGTTATCCTTACTGAGCGCTTGAGATCACCACTTTCTTATGTTATATTTTTCCAGGATTCCAAGAAGTGTATTATGATTGATAAGAAGGTTTAAACTATAGGATTAATGGCGTTATCAAAGGATAATTTATGTTTTGTTTTTGTTCCTAATCTATAATGTAATGTTCATGTATGTAATCTATTTTCAAATACTGCTAAACTGATCAGCCTTTTGGGACTTGATTCCTTGTAATCATGTCAATGTATTAAAATAATGCACTGACTCTGGGATTCTAGGGTCGGGGTTTTACAATGAAAGCATAGGTTTAGTGACTAATCTTATCTCTAGTTCCCTGAAATTTTCCCCTCATTCATATATCCAAATGTATGTAGATCCCATCGGAGTTAAAATAGTGATTGGATTAGATTGTCTTCATAAATTCTCTAAATGTTTTTGATAATATTTACCCAAACCAATAAAACATTGTATATCATTCAATGTGGTTGATCTCAGCCAAAATTTAATTTCCCCATATTTGATGGATATACTTTCACTCCCTATCATGATATTATATGACCCAATTTAGAAAAATTTGTAGCCAGAATTAACAGATTTTAAATTTTACATACAAATTATCCATCATTTGGGAATTTTGTAATACTATCTGGAGATCTTCATGATCTAACATTGTCTTTGAATAGATAAGAATATTTTCTATCAGTATTACCATGAACTGATCAAGGTAATATCTAAAGACTATAATCAGTAAATCCATGAGGATAAAAGATGAATTAGTCAAACTAAATGGAATCATTATATCTACACATTTTCTATAACATGTGTAGAGTAATATCTTGGGCATACCCCATTATTAACCCTCAATTGATGATATCTATAAAAAAGGGCAATCATAGAATATTAGTATCCTCTATGTAGTTGTTCAAGAAATTCATCAATATGGGGTATATGATACTTTTTCTTGTTTTTTATACAATTCAACAACCTATAATCATTGAAAAGTATAATATATCTATATTATTCTTTAAAAAGAGAAATATTGTACCCTAGTGTCACACAACTATCTGGATGATTCCCTTTTTACGATTCTCATCTAGTTTATTCACTAATTTATATAACTCAATCGGGGTCTTTCTATAGGGATTATATGATGTATGTGTGGAACCGTGTATGTGTTCTATTAAAAACATAAATTTTCCAATCAGTGAATGACTAGTAAACTCTACCAAAAAGTAATCAACTCACACCTGGAAAATAATAATATCATCAATATTTATTTTCACCAAAACCATCTTAGAGAAACCTACATTATGAATAGGAATCATAACCCATAAAATAGATATGGTTTCCATCATAATTTCATATCTATCATCACACTAATATATGATCATCAATTGTATTGTAAATATAAATGTGACTTCCCTACCTCAATAATTGATGTGTTATTTATATATATTAAGTGAATCCATACCTAAGAAAATATAATATCCAATTAGAGGAAGAATGAAAATATTTTTAGGAATCGCATTCCCAAAAACATAAATCATAGAGGAGTCATATATTTGAGCTGTGATCATCATAAAATTATGGATTTTTAATGAAAATTGTATATCTTATTGTATGGGTGGAATCATGATAACTTTATAAAATCATTTAGATATAAAAGAAAAGATAGATCTAGATTGAAATATGACATTATCTGTTATAGTGTGGATGGTAAGTGTAACTTTCGCCACAACATTATTGTATAGCTCATTAAAAATAGTGATCACAATAGATTTTCCCTTGTCTCTCAGAACAAATGATTATTTTCATTTACCATCACCATTAAACTTCTATTTGGGAACTGATTAGCATATTACCCATACACATTTTATTTGAAACATTGGAGTTTGGGTTGTTCATTTTTTGGACCATTCTCTATATTTGAAAAATTAGTTAATATCTTCCTATGAAATAGTATTTCTATTTTCTAATGACTTATCTTCAACATATATTACTTTTAATAGTCCCCATAATATATTTTCTTCTATGTTTCCTATCGCACATAGAGCTTGGAGAAAAAAATAATCTTCTTCTCTTGAAGGATATTAGTCTTTCTATTAAACATTATAATTATTTTATTTTAAGAAACATATAATTAATGGGAAACCCCAAAATCTATTTCCACCATCAAAGAAACATGAAGGACTTATTTATAGTTAATGAAATCTCTTATGGATAATTCCCTTCAGAAGACCGGTTTTAATCCACTAAAGAATCAATAAACCTTGCCTATAAGATGGATTATAATTCCATAACAATTCCTCACATGTCTTTTATAGTATTATTCATTAATACCAATATATTATTCATCCTTATACATTATTATAAGTTCATTCTCCATTATCATAACAAAAAATTGAAGGGAGATACATATTATTAAAATAAGCTCTTATACTCATCCAACTCCATGGAATTGATTCCATCTTGTTTCATTGTATTCTAGATTATATTCTACCATTGATCATCTTTGAGTTCACAAAGATAGACATCCAAAATGAATTTTTCATGTTTTAGGAATTGTATATTGAAGAGTATCTTTTTAGTGGGATTGATACATTTCTTAGTAACCATAAAATTAGTAGAACCACTAAAATATAGTTTAGGTTACCTCACGAAGAATTCAACAGACTATTGTTCCCTCATTTTCTCTTTTATATTTTTATCATGATTCATTGCCTTTGAATGTCATGTGTGCATATAAATGATATTTTCGATTCCTACACCCATAAAATCCAGTTTCATAGGAGTAAAATAATTGAATTTTCTATTTCATTCATCATTTAAATTGTTCCATTAGTATAAATCCATCGAATGAAACGAAAAAATCATTGTGTGAGATATAATCATAGTGGTAAATGTAATGGCCTAGATAGTGAATCCATAAATTTTTTTCCAAAAACTCAGTTCCATTGAACAGTTCCACTAAAACGGTGGCACCGGTCCCGGTGGCACTGTAATGATGGCACCAGTCATAGTTGCACACAAAAATGGTGGCACCGATTACGATGTTCCACTGATCTGGTGGCACTATTATGGTGGCATCGTGATAGGGTCCCCATAGCGGTCGCATCGTCACAGTTGCACACTAAAATGGTGGCACTGCTTATGGTGTTCCCCAAATCAGTGGCACCGTGAAAGTAGCACCACTTATGGTGTTCTACCGAACCAGTTAGACCGTGATGGTGGCACCGTAGCGGTCACACCGTCACGGTCTCACATCGAAACGGTGGCACAAAATACAGTGGCACCGCGATAGTGGCACCCTTACTATTTCTCACAAAATGGTGTTCTACCCCTTTTTTCAGTTTCTGCCTTTTTCAAGTTCCACCCCCACAATGTATCATTTGATGTAAATGTTTTTTAATTCCCCTTTCAAAGCCACTAATAGCCCATAAATGATACCAAAAATTCTCCAAGATCTCGGATACCCTTGAATTACCAAAATGCTTTGCTTTTTTACTTTGTGTCACACTTTTTTCTTGTACTTTTCAGTTCCACCCCTGTTACACATTTTTTCATGTTTAAAGGAAACACTTAAACTCACCGCTGTTATGGCCACCTCTCTGATGAGAATTATTAAATGAAAATTAATTCCATCATGTGTAACCACCCAAAAACATGGAGAAACCACAATCTTCCTTTAATGAGATTCAACAAATCATATCTCGTAACTCCAGGATCTCACCTTTTATCATAGGGGGATTATTTCTTCTTTTTGGACGATATCTTTCTTTTCCATGGTGCATTTGGAGTCTCCTTCCCAAGGATTGAGGAGTGCCTGTGCTGAAGCCTCTACTTCTCACTCTTGGAGTTCTCAAAGTTCCTCCCCTACAAGTGACACATCCCCATCTCCTAGAGCATGGAGAAAAACATCGATCGTTGATCATCCATGTATGGATTTTCTTAATCTCTCTTTACTAAGTATCATGCAGGGTTAGTATGATAATTTTTCTATGAGGACAGATGAAATCAAACTTTAACAAAGATAATAAATGGTATTTAAAGAATGAAGGGGTGTGTTTGATGATGTTGTTGTACTCTTTTACCTTTGATTATATGTTGTGAATTGTATGGGATTATGCACACTGAAAATTGTGGCTATAGGTGGTCCTTCCTTGTCCACTAATGAACCTCTGTTTTCTGGATAATTTTGTAGTTTAATGGCTGTAACATGGAAAATGGTTAATGTAACACCCTGAGATTTTATGTAAAATATTCTTTTTTAATTTTATTGATGTCTTGTGTTGTGCGCAATACCGAGTTTCACTAAACAACGATATGTTATATAAACTAGCCGTTATAAATAGTAATACCCACTTTTTAAAATTTTCTAAATTTTATCTTGTGAAATGGACTCCATTTTTTGGATTCAGAATATCCAAATTATCCTAGGGTGAATTTTTCACATTTTTCTAAAAACCTTCAATTTTTGATGAATAGTGAAAACACTGGATTACTATTTAAAAACCGACTTTTTATTTAAATAATTATTTATTTTATTTAAATTTATTTTAGGTCAAAATTGATACATAATACCTATATAAGTTCAATGTAATTCATTGGAGTCATTTTATAATAATTTTAGATATATAAAAATTTTATTGAACTTTTTGCCGTCTTTTACCCACCTCCTAGGAGAATTTGCAAATTTACATAAAACATGATTTTACCTCTTTTGTGAGTGGAATTTCGAAAATCTGAGAGACACGGTTAATATCAAGGACTAAAATGTGGTTCAATGAGATGAAAATAATTTTTGGTGAATAGTAACTTTTTACTTTTTTTCCACGGTTAACAGTAAATAGGGTAATTAAGGGTAAAAATGATATTATTATAACCCTAACACATGTCATAATTATATTAGATAAGTGTAATTCGACCAAAAAAACATAGGAATAAAATATGACCATTTGGGTCTACTTAGATTAGATTAGGACATTTATTATTAATTTATTTAAAGAAGGGATAAAATAGTTAAAATCAAAGTTTAATAAATAAATTATTTTTAATATAGGGTTATATATAAGATAAATTCGACAATAAATATTAATTAGAAATATAAAAATATTTCCTACATAATTGTATTTTATTTATAATTTTTAGACATTATAAGATTTAATTTATTTATGACACAATGATGATGCAATAATTACCTTATTAATGAAATATTGATATAATTGATGTTATAAATACCCAAATAAAAGTAATTTGATACTTTTTATGAATTCCACTAATTTTCAGGGCTGTTATGACATGTTAGTATTGATTTAATTAACTGTTTTTGAACTAATCATTATTATATGATTCACACAAAAATCAATTACCAAATAGTGTCAAAATTGACATAAAATAGTTTTTAAAACAAATATTATATTATTAATTGTTATTTTATTACTAAAAATATAAGGTTCAGCCAAATGAATTAGATAAGTTTATATATATTAATAATAAACAACTTGGGGTTCTTTTGTCTTGTTATAGTAATATTATTAACCTTATAGTGTAAGAAAACAAGAAGACATGGTAGAAGTAAAATTATTTAACTTAAAGTTAAATCTAAATGAGAAGGTTACAATAGAAACCTAAACTTGTCTAAATTCTATTTGATGTGAGGATTTAGACCTATCCCCACCTTATCTTTGAAATAAATCAATTTTGAGCTATTAAAAACTGAATATGACTTTATAATAAAATAATATTTTAAGTTTCCCTATGGTGCCCCTCTCCTCCCTTATAAAAGGGCACCTCCTACCTCTCTTCCTCACACCACTTTTAGCCTTCAAGATCAACAAACCCCTTCCAATTTCTCTTCTACACTTCCCTAGAAACATCCTAGAGGTCTTTTTCTTCTTCAAAGACCATCTTTAGTGCCCTAAGAGGAGGTTAAGAAGAGGCGCTTCAAAGAAGAGGTAATGTCTGTTACCAATTCTTTCAACTTTATTTATTCTTCTACTTCTTCTTCTTTAGTTGTTTCATTATGAAGTAATAACATCAGTATCACTAATATAATTATATTTTATTATAACTATGAAAGAACCCTATTTCACCATCTATCCATCCTACGGAAAATGAAATCACCGCGCGTGTGTAAGTACGGAATACTGTCTGCACGCCATGGTGTAATCTATTTTACACCTTTACCTTACGTGAATGGTTATAATGGTGTAAATAATAACTATATATGATCATTGTAAAGTGATATTTATTTTGAAATAGTATACATACACTCCAATACAATTCCACGATCATGGGAACGATATCATCGCTTGTGCGTACGTACGGAATACTGTCTCCACGACGCGATGAGATACATTCTCCCTGTTAACCATTCATGAATGATTATAAAGTATATATAATAAGTAATCATTATATATATGACATAATAATGATACTGGATTTATGTCTATATATATGTATGTCATCTACATAATTCCATTCAATTAAATAAGGAAACGAAAACAGCGTTCATGCATACGTACGGCCTACCGTCTCCATGAACGGTGTATTTCATTCCATTTATCGATCTATCATATATATATGTATATACTGAATATATTTTATATATAAATCATTTTTTAAATTCTGGAATAAAATAAATCAGGATATAAGTAATAATATCAAGAACAACAAGTCCAAACACGTGCGATAAATAAAACGATTTTACCCAAAACACTGCTTTAACATGGAATTTACAAAAGAACGGGTAATATAAATTCATAAGTGAACCATTTATGACATCATAAAAATGAATATGATTATATAATAAGTCAATGACATTATTTAGATAATTATACATGAGGTTTAGATATGTACAAAGAATTTCAGACCTAAGGTAAGGGATAACTTCTCCAATCTCGTTTTTATCCGAGATTTTTTATTCATAAGTATTTACTGGGGTTATATTTATCATCCATGTCAACGTTTTATAAAAATGTTTTCATTTATTTTTAAAGTCATTTTTACCCATTTTTGAATTTTACTACATGGTATGTAAGGAATCTATTTTTTTACCATATGAGGTACTTTTTGACTTTTCCGGCAAAAGTATGAGAAGAATGTTTTTTGAACTTATACGGCATGAAAGGATTTTTACGGTTTTATAAAGCCTTATTTTCATGAAGCTTCCTCCAAAATATTTAATGAATATTTTCAAAAAAATCTATTTCTTTTAAAATTTCATGACGTTTTGTGAAAAGAAATTGATTTTGAAGAAGAAAGGATATTTTTCTCAAGAATTCATTTCAAATGTTTTATCAAAACCATTTTTCCATCTAAGATGACATTATTTCATATGTGTATGTTTCAAGTATAATATCTATATGATTTACATGGTTTCACTTTTCTTATGATGAAATGATATCCATTTTTTTATATGAATTATGTTATTATGGGATGATGTTTATGAAACACATTTTTATTCTTTGGGTTATGTTGAATGTTTGAAGTTTATTTTGTGGCACAAGTAAGAATGATTTCATTATGAGATGGGTGGGACCTATATCTTCCTCCAATTTATTGGTTAATGATTTATATCTCATGAGATAGACCTGGCTGGAATGGAAGGTTAATCCAGTTCAGTGATATAGGACTGGAACGAGGAGTGAACTCGATTCAGAAAGGGACTTTGTCCACTAAGATGGTCTTGGCAGCAATTCCATGGCTACTATGGAAATAATAAGAAGTTCTGAATGGTTGCCACAATTACATGATTTATTCCCATGATATTTTATCAAGATTAATGTTCCTTTATGATATATGCCTTACGTACATCCAAGATTTATGTCTTTGCTCAAGATTTTGATGTTTATATTTTATGTTCAATCTTTTGCATTCAAATTTTTATGGATTGTTTTATGTACTCTATGATTACCCTTACTGAGAATTTTAGCTCACAATTTTTATGTTTTCTTTTTCCCCAGGATATAAAGAAAGGTTTTAGGTAAGAAAACAAAAGGGGAAGATCTTTATGGGAGAAGTTTAAGATCTTTTACCATGATTAGAAAATTAAATTCCAAGTTTCCAAAGACACTAAACTATTACGGTCCTTGTGGGTCTGTGTTTGTTGTGTATTAATTATTCTGCAAAAGTAATGTAATGTCTATGTACGTCAAGCTTTGGGTCTCTACAGTTGGTATCAGAGGAAAGGTTTAGCCAACCTTTGGAAACATGGATGCGAGAACTTTAGTGAGATCCCTAGAGATATTTCCAAGGTATGTCTAGGGATGTCCCTAAGGTTAAGTATAAGTATAGGTTGTAGTCCTAGAATTATGGTAACAATAATAGAATTTAACCTAAGATGTTAGATATTGAAGGTAATCCCCAATGATTATGATTCTGGCCTCTCACACAATTTATTTGGGTTTTAGAAAATGGCTGGGAACAGGAAGATTCATGATAATGGAGGATATGATGGACAATGGAATGATATTATTCATGAGAAACCGAATGAAATTGGATCTGGAGGTCCACATATCGTTATTATTCCTAATAAAAAATCTCATAATATGATCAATAATCTCAACTTCGGAAAGTTTCCTAACTCAGATAATAAGATAAAGTTGGAGTTTCATGATAATCACAGAGGAATGAAAGTTGAATTTCTATCATGTAAATCATGTGGGAAGAGGCATCAAGGAGAATGTTTCAAAGGAACTGGAAGATGCTTTGGGTGCGGAAAAGAAGGACAGAAATCCAGTAAGTGCAAAGGAAAAGGTTCGGTTAACACCATGGATAAGGATAATGGTATTTCTACGACATCAATAATGATTAGATGTTTTAAATGTGGAATGTATGGGAATTATGAAAACCAATGCCCTAAGGGAAAATCTTATGAAGAGAATTAGCATGGTCATATGGGTAGTATTTATGTGGATGATGATGAGGAGACGATAAATGATATATGAGATGAAAGAAGTGTTGAAGCTTGGTCAATGGTTTAAGAAGGTACTGGAATGATTGTATGTTTATCAAGAGTTATGTTTTATAGGTAATTTAATGGTACTATGGAATAAAGAAACATTTACGGATTGTTACACTATTGTTTTTCCAAAAGTATTTGAAAGTATATGTTGAATGGTACTGGTAACCACGAAAGGTTATTCAGATATTTTTGGAAAGAAGATGTTATACACATAATGAATGGATAAGGAGGAAATAATATGTTTGATAGTATTCATGAGCTCATGATTGTTATAATTACTAAGTGATATCATGGTTTGAGTATACAGAATTTTGGGATTTTGGTATGTGGAAAGAGTTAACTTTTGACAGTACTCATGTTTTCACTAAGGTTCAATGGGTATTCATTTTTCAAGAGAATACACGATTAAGGCCTTCAAATTTTTGCATTGTGACCAAAAAACATATCTTATGATATATGGGGATCAACGATGGTATTAAACTGCTTGTTATATGAAATCTTTAGTAATAGTTTTCAGTATAATTTGAGATTGGACAACAGTATTTTGGATAAGCCTAAAGATTGGAATTGATTATGTTGGACATAAGTTAGTATTGTTTAAGGATATAACTTTTTCGATATTATTGATGGAAAGTTATAATAATGTAGTTTTAGAAAAAGGAAAACCTGCAGGACGAGTGGCAACCCGTCGCATCGGACAAGGTTGTGGGAATCAAACCCACAACTGAAGTGCGACATGCCTTTATCGCCCACCACTGGCCTACAGGAAGTCCCTATTTAGTAGAAACCAATTTTATTATATTAAGCAGTATGATATATGAAGTATAAGTTCATTTTAGTAACCATATATTATTAATCTTACTATAGATGGAATTATGTATTTTTTATAACTTTTTCTAACCTTTTGTTTGAGATAGATGGATTGACCCATCATTCTATCACATGATCTGCTAACACTTCACAAATGAAAAATTCAACTTCATTTCTTTAAGAGATGAAGTAGAAATTTTCCAAGGAACGACCAATGATGAGGCTGTACCAAAATCAAGAAAGTATTAATTCTAATTCCAATTTCTTCAACTTTAGGTAAATGATCTTGAAAACCAAAAATGTTGTCCTAGTGCCCTTATATCCGATGAATCAGATGGTACCTTAGATCATCACAAATCTATGACTTTGTGATTGTTGGATTTTTCATAGTTATGTTCTCTACCACTGTCCATCAGAACACGATGGTTAGATTTATATTCCATATCCATATTTTCACTTATGTTCTCCTATGTGGAAACTGGGTGATTAGTTAATTTGGGTAACCGTTATGTTTCATACTTTAGTTTTTAAATATTGGGTTTGATATTCCTTTTTACGATGTGTGTTTCTATTAAAGAATCATTCGAGTAGTAAACCATTTATAACCCTGACGAATTTCGAGGTCGAAATTGATTTTAAGGGGGGTAGAATGTAACACCCCATGATTTTATGCAAAATATTCTTTTAAATTTTATTGATGTCTTGTGTTGTGCGCAATACCGAGTTTCACTAAACAACGATATGTTAAATAAAATAGCCGTTATAAATATTAATACCCACTTTTTAAAATTTTATAAATTTTATCTTTTGAAATGGACTCCATTTTTTGATTCGGAATATCAAAATTTTCCTAGGGTGAATTTTTGGTATTTTTCTGAAAACCGTCAATTTTTGATGAATAGTGAAAACACTAGGTTACTATTTAGAAACTGAATTTTTATTTAAATAATTATTTATTTTATTTAAATTTATTTTTGGTCAGAATTGATACATAATACCTATATAAGTTCAATTCAATTCATTGGAGTCGTTTTATAATAATTCTAGATATATAAAAGCTTTATTGAACTTTTCACCATCTTTTACCCACCTCCTAGGAGAATTTGCAAATTTACATAAAACTTAATTTTACCACTTTTGTGAGTGGAATTTCGAAAATCTGAGAGACACGGTTAATATCAAGGAATAAAATGCGGTTTAATCAGATGAAAATAATTTTTGGCAAATAGTAACTTTTTACTTTTTTGTACCATGGTTAAAAGTAAATTGGGTAACTAAGGGTAAAAATGATATTATTATTACCCTGACACATGTTATAATTCTATTAGATAATTGAAATTATACCAAAAACAAACCTAGGAATAAAATATGACCATTTAGGTCCACATGGATTAGATTAGCACATTTATTATTAATTTATTTAAAGAAGGGTTAAAATAGTTAAAATCAATGTTTAATAACTAAATCATTTTTAATATAGGGTTATACATAAGATAAATTCAACAATAAATATTCATTAGAAATATAAAAATATGTCATACATAATTGTAGTTTATTTATTATTTTTAGACGTTAAAAAAATTAATTTATTTATCACACAATGATGATGCAATAATTACCTTATTAATGAAATATTAACATAATTGATGTTATAAATACCCAAATAAATGTAATTTGAGACTATTTATAAATTAAAATAATTTTTTAGGTTAATATGACATGTATTATTGCTTTAATTAACTTTTTTCGAACTAATCATTCTTTTATCATTTTCACAATAATCAATTACCAAATAGTGTCAAAATTGACATAAAATAGTTTCTAAAAAAATATTATATTATTAATTGTTATTTTATTCCTAAAAATATAAGGTTCGGAAAAATGACATAGATAAGGTTATATATATTAATAATAAACAACTTGGGGTTATTTTGGCTTGTTATAGTAAGATTATTAACCTTATAGTGTAAGAAAACAAGAAGACACGGTAAAAGTAAAATTATTTAACTTAAAGTTAAATCTAAATGATAAAGTTAAAATAGAATACTAAACTTGTCTAAATTATATTGGATGAGAGGATTTAGACCCATCCCCACCTTATCTTTGAAATAAATCAATTTGGAGCTATTAAAAACTGAATATGACTTTATAATAAAATAATATTTTATGTTTTCCTAAGGTGCCCCTCTCCTCCCTTATTAAAGGGAACCTCCTCCCTCACTTCCTCACACCAATTTGAGCCTTCAAGATCGGCCAAAACCTGAAACTTTCTCTTATCCACTTCCCTAGAAACATCCTGCAGGTCATTTCCTTCTTCAAAGACCATCTTTAGTTCCCTAAGAGGAGGTTAAGAAGAGGCGCTTCAAAGAAGAGGTAATGTCCGTTACCGATTGTTTCAACATTATTTCTTCTTCTACATATTCTTATTTAGTTGTTTCACTATGAAGTAATAACATCAGTATCACTCATATACTGATATTTTATTATAAGAATGAAACAACCCTATTTTACCATCTATCCATCCTACGGAAAAAGAAATCACCACGCATGCGTACGTACGGAATACCGTCTCCACACCATGGCGTAATCTATTTTCCACCACCACCTTGCTTGGATGGGTATAATGGTGTAAATAATAACTATATATGATTATTGTAAAGTGATATTGATTCTAAAATAGTATACATACACTCCAATACAATTCCACGATCATGGGAATGATATCATCGCTCGTGCGTACGTACGGAATACCGTCTCCACGACGCGATGAGATTAATTCTCCATATTAACCATTCAAGAATGATTATAAAGTATATATAATAAGTAATCATGATATATATGAAATAATAATGATACTGTATTTATGTATATATATATATATGTATGTCATCTACTTAATTCCATTCAATTCAATAAGGAAATGAAAACAGCATTCATGCGTATGTATGACCTACCGTCTCAATGAACGGTGTATTTCATTCCGTTTATCGATCTATCATATATATATGTATATACTGAATATATATTATATATAACTCATGTTATACATTATGTAATTAAATAAATCATGATATAAGTAATAATATCAAGAACAACAAGTCCAAACACGTGCGATAATTAAAGCGATTTTACCCAAAACGCTGCTTTATCATGGAATTTACAAAAGAACGAGTAATATAAAGTCATAAGTGAACCATTTATGCCATCATAACAATGAATATGATTCTATAATAAGTCAATGACATTATTTAAATCATTATACAGGAGGTTCAGATATGTACGAAGCATATCGAACCTAAGGTAAGGGATAACTTTTCCAATCTCGTTTTTATATGAGATTGTTTATTCATAAGTATTTACTGGGGTTATATTTATCATCCATGACAAAGTATTATATAAATGTTTTCATGTATTTTTAAAGTTCTTTTTACCCATTTTTTACTTTTACTACATGGTATGTAAGGAATCTATTTTTTTTGTTTACTATACGAGGTACTTTTTGACTTTTCCGGAAAAAGTACGAGAAGAATGTTTTTTTACTTATACAACATGAAAGGATTTTTATGGTTTTATAATGCCTTATTTTCATGAATATTCCTCCAAAATATTTCATGACTATCTTCAACAAAATATATTTCTTTTAAAATTGCATGACGTTTTGTGAAAAGAAATTTATTTTTAAGAAGAAAGGATATTTTCCTAAAGAATTCATTTCAAATGTTTTATCAAAACCATTTTTCAAATTAAAATTACATTATTTCATAAGTGTATGTTTCATGTATAATGTCTCTATGATTTACATGGTTTCACTTTTCTTATGATGAAATGATATCCATTATTTTTATATGGATTATGTTATTATGGGATGATGTTTATGAAACCCATTTTTATTCTTTGGGTTATGATGAATGTTTAAAGTGTATTTTTTGGCACAAGTAAGAATGATTTCATTATGAGATAGGTGGGACCTATATCTACCTCTAATTCATTGGGTAAAGATTTATATCTCATGAGATAGACATGGCTGGAATGGCAGGTTAATCCGGTTCAGTGATACAGGACTGGAACGAGGAGTGAACTTGATTCAGAAAGGGACTTTGTCCATTAAGATGGTCTTGGCAGCAGTTCCTTGGCTACTATGGAAATCATAACAAGCCCTGAATGGTTGCCACAATTACATGATTTATTCACATGCTATTTTATCAATATTGATGTTCCTTTATGATATATTCCTTACGTACTTCCAAGATTTATGTCTTTGATTAAGATTTTGATGTTTAGATTTTATGTTCAAGCTTTTGTAATAAAATTTTTATGGATTGTTTTATGTTCTTTATGATTACCCTTATTGAGCATTTGAGCTCACCATTTTTATGTTTTCTTTTCCCCAGGATATAAAGAATGGTTTTAGGTAATAAAACAAAAGGGGAAGATCTCTATGGGAGAAGTTGAAGATCTTTCACCATGACTAGAAGATTAAATTCTGAGTTTCAAAAGACACTAAACTAATACGGTCCTTGTGAGTCTATGTTTGTTATGTATTAAGTATTTCGCAAAAGTAATGTAATGACTATGTACGTCAAGCTTTGGGTATCTACAGTTAATCACGTAAAATCGGTTGATTAAATGGATGGCCAATGAATAATAATCCTTGTTTGGTCACCCCAGTTAACTAACCATAAAGAGGGAACTAATGTATTGGTGTGTTGAAATATGAAAACTTAGTTTCATTGTTATGGTGATGTGTATGGTTGTTCTGGTTGATGCTTGTGAGGTGAAATGGATAGGGATGGGATTCCTTATTATGAAGTTTCTAGTTTGGGAATTTGGGGCTGTGTGGGGTCTTATATTGGGTCTTTGTTAGGTTACAATACTTTGAGGGATCTAACAGATCCCATTTATTGTTGTGACATTACAAGAGAACCGGTTGTGGATGATTAATTTGCTGCTTGGTTATTTTTCATACCTTCGCTTCTGGATTTGCATGTTAGTTTCCCAGTAGTGAATAATTATAAAAATGGAACCACTTTAATGTGATAACAAGAATGGGTTCATTGGGGAATTTTTTTTCAGGAAGGAGTTGTGACTTGGTTGGGGCTGTTGTGCTTTTTATGAATGAATTGTAATGAGGGTGTTTGTGTATGGGATGGTTTTGGAACCCCTAGGTTGAGATGAGTTCTTTTTTAACTATATTTATAATTTAGTTGTTATGTTTATTATTTTTTCCCCACACAAGGTGAGAACATCATGCCAAAAACCCCCATTTAATGGGGGAGGGTGTTTTTTCCAACACTCCTATGAGTGGATGGTTATTAGCTCCTTTTCTTCTCCCTTTACCAAGTAGCCCAAGACTCATAGGGTAGGCTGTGATGACCTGAAGTCTGCAATAGCCCAAGATTCATCGGGAAGGGTAGTTGTGGTGGTTGGCCCAGGAGTGTGTGGGCAGTTTGTTTCCCATGTGTCTTTGAGATGAGGCCTTCCGATCTTCAGGTGTGGCGGTAGTTGTTTTGGACCGGGTGTCTTCGGGCGTGGTGGTAGTTGTTTGGGCCTAGGTTTCTTTGGGCTCGGAGTTAGTTGTTCTAGCCTAGGAGTCTACAAGTGGGGATGTGTGTGGTTGTTGTGACCCAGGTGTCTGTGGGCAGGATGCATGGTTGTGGTGACCCAAAAGGTTGTCGTTGGGGTGGTAGTGAGACTGTAGTGAAAATATTGGGGGAGGTCTAACGCGTAGGATGTCTTCAATAACCAGCAGGAAAGTGGTGTGGGGTACCCAAACATCGATGTGTTATTACTATTACATTACATGACTTTGGTTTTTTGGGGACTGTGCCTTGGTGAGGTTTCTGTGGATAGTTTCCTTGCAAGGTGATTTGGTTATATCCTTTTCTCAGGGGAATTATAATGCCTCCCCACTTATGCATGAGATCTTTATAACTTCCCTACAGAGTTTACCTGTATACTCATCCTATGTTTATAAAACTATTTTCTGGTTTCCAAGAGGACTTCGGGGACCATGTAGGACTATATTAGCTCCAACGCTAGGACCGTTAGAGTTGCTCATTTTCTTTTCTTGTGGTACTTCCTTTGTAGTTTTCATGTTGTTTTAGCACTTTATAAAAGAACATGCAAATGGGAAGGGTTTGGATTTGGAATTACTTTTTCTTCCATTTTTGGTATTTTTGGGATTTACTATCTTATCTATCGATCCATTTCAAAAAAGGGGTAATGCCTTCATTATCACATATGATTTTATACCCTTGGTGCTAGTCACCTCTCCGGGGAGTATTGAAGGTGGGACATAGGGGTCATTATCTCTCCTTCAACTTGAAAGAAGGAAGGGTTTGGCAGTTTGTAGTCCCTTCCCTCATCTTGCTGAAGGCGAGTCATGAAACAATGGTATCGAAGCTGATGGTTGATAGATAGGATGGAGTCCAGGGTTAGGCATAGTGAGATAGGATGGAGTCCTGGGAAAACCAGCAAGGATGCGGGATTTTAACCCCCCCTGTGATCCGATGCGAGGACTCTTGACCTACTGAACGACCAAGTGAGGCTACCTTGATTACAGGGTAGAGACCCTAGGGAATGTACAATAATCAAAATGACTTGTGTTCTTGTGTGTCGTGGGTATTTTGGGGATTTAAAATAAAAAAAATTCGAAGGAAAATTTAAAATAAATCTTCTACACTACTCAAGCTTAGGCATTCCTTTTTTACCTTGAATCTATGGAACCCGGACAACAACCATGGGTAGTGTGGGAAATCAAGGACTAGGAGGCAGATTTTCTTGATCATCAGAGGGATAATTGAGAGGAGGATGATGAATAGTTACAGAAGACTCTTCATGCCTTTTAACGGCATACCCTTGGGAAGAATGAGGGCAGCATCTCAGACATGGAGACAATGAGTTGGCTCGAGGAGTTGGTGATAACTTTAATCTTGATCTAGGATCTGATGAAGTACTAGGTTCTTTTGGATGTAAGCCTGATGTGGGTATTGGAACGTCAGTGGTGGAAGCTCTTTCTTGGGGAGAATAGGGAGGCTGAGGTTTTGTGGACTGACATTGAGGGGGAGTTCCAGGTGGAATTCCAATCTTCCACGATGAAGGATGAGAAGAGACTGGAGATAATCCCCCTTTAGTATGGGATTTTTTCAGTAAGGGAGCTGGGGATCATGTTCAATGATCTCATTATCTTTTCTCTAGACTTCTTTCTGGATGAGGTGTCTCGGGCGAGACATTTGGAGGAGGCACTCCGGCCTTCTCTTCAGTATGTTGTTACTCTCTTCACTCTACTGATGTACTTGGATGTTCAGAAGATGGCTGAAGTGGTGGAGAGTATGCAAACGTTGGGAGGTGTACTATGAGAGGGGAACTAGTTGGGCTTTTCAAAGGGGAAGGCCATTAGCAGCATTCCTCTAGCTTTAAGGCCTTCCATGTTTCAGCTAGTGGGGAGCAGGCCCCATCAGTTCCAGTTTTGATTTTAAGGTCCTTTCCCCTACATTGTGGGACCAATACCAAGATACTTCTTCTGTGGCAATCATGGGAACCATCAGAATTAGTGTCCGGGCCGAGTGCAGTACATTGGGGGTGGGTAGGTTCTGCGCCCACCTCAGCAGTAGTAGTTTCCATCCAAGCCCCTTCAGTAGTAGTAGTAGGGACAGTGACGTCCCTCTTTTTCGAGAGCATACATTGTAGGAGGAGGCCGTCCTTAGGGAGCTCCTCAGGGACCTTTACCAGGGAATAGTCTGGGAGGCTACCGACAGTCGAGGGGTAGAGGAGCGGGGCGTGGGCAGTTGCACGCTGCAGAGGCTGCAGTTCTTGCGGGGCCAGAGGTCATTCGAGGTATGATCAATATATTTAGCACTTCTGCATGCATCTTGTTTGATTCAAGAGCTTCACACTCCTTTGTCTCACCCAGTCTATCCCATTCTTGGGGTCAAGATACAGATAAACTTCATGTTCCCTTGGTTTTAAATATGCCAGTCGGAGGTCAGACTAGCCTGTATCATGTATTCTGGGGATGTAGACAGATGTTGGGACCACATCAGCATAGTGGGGACCTTCTATTGCTATAGATTCATCCATATGATGTCATTATAGGCATCAAATGGTTTTTCTCTATGTGTGCCTTTATCTAATGTTTCCAAAGAAGGGTCATGTTTTCGGATATGAGTGGATAATGTGTGACTTTCGTCTGTGTGCATGGTTTCTCAGATGGTAGTCAGCGAGTGGAGCCCCTTCTTTCTTTGTTAGCTTTGTTATCAGTGGAGTTAGTAGATACAATGATGGTGGAAGTCCCATGGATCGTCATTGAGTTCCTGGATGTATTCCCTAGAGAAGTGGTGACTTTACCCCCTCGACGTGATGTTGAGATCATGATAGACTTGAACCCGGTGCTCATCCGATTTCAATGGAACCCTATCCGATGATGCCTTCTATGTTGTGGGAGTTACAAATTCAGATCGACAAACTTATGAATTTTGGTTTTGTTCGACCAAGCATGTCACCATGGGGTGCTCTAGTCGTGTTCAAGAAGAGGGCAGATAGTGCTCTCAGGATGTGTAAAGACTACTGGAGGCTGAACCAGGTAACATTCATGAACTGTTACCCCCTCCCAAAGATCAAAGGCGTTTTTCATTAGTTTATGGGGTAGTATGGTTCTCCAAGATCGACATGCAGTTTGGATATTATCAGTTGAGGGTGACATCTCGAATACTTTCTCCAGGTGCATAAATGGGCACTTTGAGTTTGTGGGCATGTTGTTTAGTGTTAATAATTCAGAAGTTGTGTTCATGGGGCTCATGAACTTCATATTCTGAGAATATCTTTACCAGTTCATATTCATGTTTATTTGAGACATCCAGATCTACACAATATCATAGGAAGATCATGATGTGCATCTAAGGATGGTTTTAGAGGTCCTCTGATAACACCATCTCTATGGGAAGTACTCCAAGTAAAAAATCTATACATGAGAAGAGAACTTCCTTGGACACATGGTGTCTGGCCAGGGGATAGTAGTGGACCCATCAAAGGTCTAGGCGGTTGTTTCTTGGTAGTACCCTAGAATGTGGTAGAGGTTCATAGTTTCCTATGTCTAGTGGGTTACTACTGGAGATTCATTCCCAATGTCTCATGATTTGGATCACCCTTGATAGCCCTGACCAAGAAAGACTAGGATTTTATATGGAGTGAGTAGTGCCTAGAAGCCATCAGTTATCTGAAGGGGAAGTGTGTTAGTTCCCTAGTGCTGAGGTTCCCAGAAGAAGGGGTGACGTTTGAGGTGTTCTGTGATGCTTCAGTCCAAGGTTTTGGGTGTGTCCTCATGTAACAATATGGGGTGATCTCTTAAGGGACTATGCAATTACATCTTCATGAGCGTAACTATGCCACCCATGATTTAGAACATGTAGCAGTCATGTTTAAAGTAATGTTTTGGCAGCATTACCTCATCAGGGAGTGTTATGTGTACTTCAAGGAGCACAAGAGCTTGAGGTATATCTTCTCCCAGCAAGAAATGAACTTGTGGTAGAGGAGGTGGATGGAGTTTCTTCAGGACTACGACTTTGAAATCTATTACAATAATGGGAAGGAGAATGTGGTGGCATATTCCTTGAGAAGGAAGTTGTAGAAGGATGTGGTTCGATAATCAGAAGCTGCTTGGAAGGCGATGGAGGAGTTGGCTTCCCAACACCAAGATGAAATTGTGGAGGATGGTAGAGGTTGTCTGTTTCAAATGATAGTACAATCCTCTCTATTACAATAGGTGGAGGAGAATCAGTGGGAAGACTTAGATGATGAAGTGATGCATGATCGTGTTATCCAGGGCGATGCTTCATGACGATGGTTGGAAGATGGATATAATTGGATGTTGTTTCATGGGAAGCAATTCGAACCTATGGAAATGCGCAATAGATTTCATGGTGACTTCCAAAACTCACCCATGGAGGTACACCCGGGAGTTTCCAAGACGTACCAAGGTTTGAGGTGTCAGTTTTGGTGGCCTGGGGTAAAGCAGACAGTGGCATAGTTGTGACAAAGTGCCTCGTGTGTTAGCAGATGACGATTGAACACTATGTACCATTAGGTATGTTACAACCATTAAATATCCATGAGTGTAAATGGGACAAAAACTCAATGGATTTATTCAAGGGACTACCCAGAGATCAAGGGGGTCATGATTCTCTTTGGATAGTGGGGGACCTGCTGACGAAATCAGCTCACTTCCTAGAAATCAATGAGTCGAGTGTGGTGGATGCCTAAACAAAGAGGTACATGAACATGGTGGTGTGGTTTCATGGTGTTCTGAGGTCTATATTCTCAGATCAGGGTACCCAGTTTACCTCATGGGTTTGGTAAGGATTGCGACATGCTTTTGGCCCCTAGTTATGCCTCAGCACTCCTTTCCACTCCCAGACAGAGCGGACCATCCAGATGTTAGAGTATATGCTACAGAAATGTGTTTTTATATTTTGGGTATTGTGGGTATGACAATTTAATCTAGTATTGCTTTCCTACAACAATTGATATCAGTCCACCATTGGCATGGCTTCATTCGAAGCCTTGTAAGGGAGGTTGTGTCGTTAACCTTTGTGCGGGACAGAGGTTGGGGAAGCTGGTGTTCTTGGCCCGGAGGTGGTACAGAGCATGGCGGGGAAGGTTTCAAATATATGGGAGAGGATAAAGGTGTCTTAGGATTGGAAAAAGTCATATGTTGATCTTAGGATGAGACCCTTGGAGTTTCTGGTTGGGAACCACATGTTCTTGAATGTCTCCCCTTTGGGTGAGAATTAGAGTTTTGGCAGGGGAAGTAAGCTTTTTCCTATGTTTTTTTGGACCCTTCTAGGTGTTTTGGAGGTTTGGAAAAGTGGATTATCATCTGGCACTACCACCGACACTGCTAAGGGTGCACAACATCTTCCATGTGTCTTAGCTCTGTCTGTATCTACACGATGATTCGTACATCCTTGACTGGGGGAGTGGGATATTGAGGATGAAATGATGTTTGTAGAACAACCAGTGAGGATCGAGTGTCATGAGGATAAGGTGCTTCGTGGATGAACCATAACCTTGGTTCATGTGTTATGGAGGCATGGTGGCCTCGAGGAGAGTAACTGGGAATGTGAGGCACAGATGTGTGCCCAGTACCCAGAGCTATTTTGAGATATTTTCTATTTTGTTTTGTACTTGTTTGCGATATAGTTCTTGAACTTGTTAACACTGAAATAGACTATTTTCATTGTTCTCTAGATGTGTGCGAAGAGTCCTGATTGTGGGGAGTGGAGGACATGATCCTCAATAAAGACACATTAAAGTGTATACGGTTAAACTCGTGCGGACAAGTTAGTGCTGCCTAATGTGGATAACATCATAACATGGAGTAAGGGACTCGATAATCCATATGATTGGACAATATGAACTTTACATGTTTGTGTGGTTACTTGTGGGAGAGAAGTGGTTCTGTATCTATGGTTTTTCAGAAGATAAATTAGGGGGAGGTGTTCCAAGATTTCGATGATGTTTACTCTTGAGAGGTATCTTTCGGGGTGGTTTTTCGGACCCCTATCTTTTATTCAGGTCTAGTTTTGAATCTAGAGGGTGAGAATAGTATAAGAGGTATTTCATTTAATATCCCAGACAATGACTCATTAATATGTTTTCCAAAAACTCAGTTCAACCGAATAATTCCACTGAAATGGTGTAACTATTCACGGAGACTCCATGATGGTGGAACCGGTCACAGTCGCACTTCGAAACGGTGGAACCGCTTACAGTGTTTCAGTGAACCGATGGCACCGTATCGATCTCACATTCATAGTCGCACACTGTGACAATGGAACCATAGCGATCACACCGTCATAGTTGCATAATGAAATAGTGTCAATATGATGGTGGCAGCATTATGGTGTTTCACCAAACAATGTCCCACCATTTGTTTTTTTTTTCCAGTTTCTGACTTTTTCTAGTTCTTCCCCCGCAAAATATCTTTTGAAATAAAAGTTTTTTATTACCCCTTTAAAATCCATTAAAAGACCGTAAATGATATCTAAAATCCCCCAAGATTTGGGTGACCCATGACTGACCAAAACGAGTGGGTTTTTTATCAGTGTCACATCCTTTTTCGTACCATCCAGTTCTACCCCCGTTATGCTTTTGCATCTATTTCAGTGAAACCCTTTAACTCGCAGCCGTTATGGCCACTTCTTTGATGAGAATTTTTAAATGGTAATTAATTCTATCTTGTGTAACCACTCATCTACATGGATAAACCATGACCCACCTTTAAATTGGTTAAAGAATTCATATCCTATAACTCTAGGATCTCGCCTTTTATCACATAGGGATTCTTTATTCTTCTTGACTGTTCTCTTTCCTTTACATGGTGCATTTGGAGTCTGCCTTCCTGAGGCTAGTGGTGTGCCTGTGCTAGAGTCTTTCCTACTCACTCTTGTAGTCCTCAGAGTTTCTCTCCTATAATTCACACATCCCTAGTTCTTGGTGCGTGGATATAAACTTTGATCATTGATTATCTAAGTAGGGTTTCACTTCGTCTCTCTTTACTTTGTATCATGTGGGGTGGGTATGATAATGTTCTTACATGGATGGAAGAAACCAAATCTTAACAAAGATAATAATTGTTTTTTAAATAATTATGGGGTGTTTTTGATGATGATGATGTACTCTTTTCCATTTTCTTATATGTTTTGAATTTTATGGATTTATGTCCACTTAAAATCGTGGTCGTAGGTGGTCTTTCTTACGCACTAATGAACCTATGTTTTTTGGACAATTCTATGATTTAATGGTTATAACATGGAAAATGGTTATCATATAAAATCAGTTGATTAAATGGATTCCCAATGAATAAGAGTCATTGTATGGTCACCCCAGTTAACCAAACGGAATGACAGAACTAAAGGAATGGTGGGTTTAAATATGAAAACCCCCTTTCTCTGTTCTGGTGATGCTTATGGTTGTTCTGCTTGAACCTTGTGAAGTGATATTGATGAGGATGAGATATCCTATTGTGAATTTGTTAGTTTGTGGATTTGGGACAGTGTGGGGCCTTATTTTTGGGCTTCTATTAGTTCCAGTACTTCGAGTGATCTCACAAATCCCTTTTGCTGTTGTGACTTTACAAGAGAACTGGGTGTGAATGCTTAATTTTCTACTTGGATGATTTTCGTTCATTACCATGTGGTTGTGCTTGTTAGTTTCCTGGTAGTGAAGAAAAATTTAAATGTAACAACTTAAATGTGATAACAAGAATGGATTCAATGGGTAATTGTTTTCTGAGAATGAGTTGTAACTTGGTTGTGGCTGTTGTTCTTTTTATGAATGAATAGTAAAGATGGTGTTTGTGTATGGGCTGGTTTTGGAACCCCTAGGTTGGGATGAGTGCTTGCTTGCATATATGGATAATTTAATTATTATGTTTCTTATTCGTTCCCCACCCAAGTTGAGAACATCATGCTAAAACCCCCATTTTATGGGGGAGGGTGTTTTTTCCAACACTCATATGTGTGGCTGGTTATTGGATCTTTTCTGATCCCTTTCCTGAGTAGCCCAAGACTCTTTGGGCATGTTGTGATAGCCTAAGGTCCATTATTTCCCCTGATTTTATGGGCAGGGTAGTTGTGGTGGTTGGCCCAGGTGTGTGTGGGCAGTTTGTTTCTCAAGTGTCTTCACGATGAGGCCCATGTGTCTTTGGGCGTGGCGGTAGTTGTTCTGAATCATGTGTCTTTGGGGGTGATAGTAGTTTTTGTGGACCAAGTGTTTGTTGGTGGGGATGTGTGTGGTTGTTGTGAACCAGGTGTGTATGGGTGGGATGTGTGGTTGTAGTGGCCCAAAAGGTTATTGTTGGGGTGGCAGTGAGACTGTAGTGAAAATGGCAAGGGATGTCTGACACATAGAATGTTTTCAATAACTAAGGAGAAAGTGTTGCTGGGTACCCAAACATCAATGTGTTATTACTATAACTTTACATGACTTGCGTTATTTAGGGAGTGTGCATTGGTGATGTTTTTTGGATATTTTCCTTGCTAGGTGATTTTGTTATCTCCTTTTCTCATGGGGCATTAGAATTCCTCCCCACTTGTGCATGAGATATTTTGGTATTCCCTACTGAGTATACATGTATACTCACCCCATGTATATAAAACTATTTTGAGGTTTCTAGGAGGACTTCGAGGACTATACAGGACCGTATTAGCTTGGATGCTTGGACCGTTAGTGTTTCTACTTTTATTTTCAAATGGGACTTCCCTTTGGTGTTTTCTTATACTTGTAGCACTTTATATTAGAATATGTATATATGAATGGATTGTTTTTTTGCTTTAATTTTACTTACAGTTTTGGTTTTGTTAAGAATTTATTATCTTATCTCATGATCCTTTTCAAAAAGGGGGTAATTCCTCCCATATCACATATGATTTTATACCCCTGGTGATAGTCGCCACTCCGGGGCCTATTGAAGGTAGGACTCAAGGGTCATTAACTCTCATTCATCCTGAATAAAGAAGGATCTAGAAGTTTGCTGTCCCTTCCCTCATTTTAGTGAAGGTGGGTCATGATAGGAAAACACAATGTTGTACAAAGGAATATGGATGTACCAATCAAGACACCTTAATCTAAATACACGATAAAAAATGTTTGACCTCTGTTATTCATGGTCATCGTCTATTTGAATCCTTCATAATGGTATTTAATAAAAATGTAAATTAATCAATGCACATAATCTGAGAGTGTCTGGAGAGGTGTGTAGAAAGACTCATTATCGAGTAATATATAATGCTCGAGCTAATCCCAATATTCCCTTTTCAATATTTTTTCCCTAAGGTATATCATTGCAAGAACTATGTCTAGATGTAGTATCCATACATGGATGTATTGTTAGGTAAAACACAAAATATCTTCATTTCCAAAGTGGTAGGATGTTACCCAATACTTAGGATGACTTTAAGGGTTCTCACTAAAGTAATCCCATTCTAAATTCCAAAGGTTAACTAAAACCATATTCTAATATAAACTATAATGACCCAATATTTTCATTCATAGATATTACATTTTTACTAATATACATTCATTACAATACACAAACACACTCCTACATATTTTAATGGTATAGTGACTACAAAAATATTGAAACATAAAAAAAATTCATAAGAGTTCTACACCATCTCCCAAATAGTTCATCATAACTATAACCCTTCTTGGTCATATCATAGATCATTGATATCAACATATCCTAGGGTGAACAAAACATTATAATGTTTTAAAATTCATTCTCATTAGAGTTAAACAAGGGAAATATATAAACACAATTTGAGCATAAGGGTATGACATCCTAATAATAACATATTAAAACAATGTATGGCATATCAAAGATCAAAATATTGAGTCACAAAATAATGATTGGTAGTTAATAAGACATGAATCATAAGGAAATAAAAAAACATGTTCTGTGAGAGTATAACATTAATATAGGACATGGAATTTTGGAATACACATATGAAAAAACATTCAAATTATAGTAAAGTCTTCTTTCCAAACGTATCATAGTATATTGTGTTCACTCCCCAAACCATCATAGTAGTCACGATTGACTCCCCATACTATCCCAGTGGATAGAGACCATTACTAAACTCTGTTCACTCTTTATTATAGTCTAGTTTATCTCATCATATTTCAATCTTTACCGAATTCATTGGATTGAGATATATATTTTACCCATAAAATAGTGAAAATCATACATAAATGTTCCACAAGATCATAAAACATTCATCATTTAAGATACTATGAAATGAACTGAGTTCCAAAAGTATTTCATAATATAATAACCTATAGAAAAGATATATATATCATAATCATTTCATCAATGTATGAATAATTGTAAATGAAGTGGGTTTAATAATCATTTTATCATGTTATAGCCCAAAGAAAGAGTCAAGTTAATTAAATACATTTTCATCATAAATATAAAACATCCAAAAAATGAATAATAATGGTTTCCTTGGATTATATCCTTAGTAGAGAATAAGTGACATAAAATTATGTAATCAGAGATAGAAACAAAAATTTTAAGATCACTAGGAACATTTCTTGAAGAAAAACATTTGCATTTAGAAAATAATTATTTTAAAAAATAATAAATCATAAAAAATATCACAATCAGTTTATTTGAAAATAACCTTTGAAACATATAAAGTAATATTTAAAAAAAATTTGACTTCATGATAAGAAATTCCATTCATTGTATACACATTAAAATAAAGATTCCATTCAAATTATCAATAAATGCCAAACGGTCGTTATTTAGAAAGTGTCATAAATATTGCTTTTAAAATATTTTTTATAAATTACAAAAAAGTGTAAAAAATAAATAAAAAATTATCTTAGATTGGTGAGAAACATTATTTAAATCAATTTTTTAAAAATGGACTTAAAATAAAAAGGGTTTTCAATTAAAGAGAGAAATAAAATTATTTTTTGTTGAAAATATTTTTTAACTCTTTTGTATATAAAGAGGTATTAATGAATGGAAAAATGTATTATAATGATATAACCTAATTATATGAAAATTCATGTGCCTCTTGAGAGACAGATTTTATGATGTCATCATCAGACGCATAAACATAAAAAATCCCAATAAACAATGGGATTGTATCACCAAATCCTCACCACTTTGGTAATCTTGAATCCCAATAACCATGAAATAATAACATACAATGAAGCATAAAATATCAAGATAGTACAAAAATTCATGATATTAAATATAAAAGGGTATTTACATAGACATCATTAAAGAGGATAGGTCCATAACATAGTTAATGTCCCAAAGAAGTCAAATTAAGACAAAAATACCTTACATTAAGTCTCAACATCCTTTTTAATTTCTAAAAACTATTGTATAATAAATTTATGTTTATTATACATCTATTAAAGAACCATAGTCATTTGTATCATACCATATATTATATACTTTAACTTTTTATTTCTTTCCCTATCAATAATTCCATGTTAAAATCATGTTTTGGGTAATAACTGATTCATTTTTCATATATGATTTGGTTTGGTATTTATAATGATATTACTTTTATCTTTGTTCATTAATAAATATAATTTTAAAAATGATATAATTATCATGTATATTCATTATATAATTTTCTATATTAATCTATTAATGTTAGATATAGAAAATTATTTACACCCTTCAAGAAGACAGTAAGTCATACGTACACATGAATGTTATTTGAAATTTCTCGATGGACCAAATTAGTGAAATTTAAATAATACATAAAATTTAAATATTCACCATGAATTAATATATATCTCATAGAATAATTAAATAAATTCTTCATTTCTATCGATGTAAAGAATTATTCAAAAATATCACTATGTTTCGAGTAGCGGTAGTCAGCTGTTCACACGTGCGATGTTATCACACTCCCCATGGAATGGAATGCAAGAATTTTTATGTGATATTATTATTAGAAAAGTATAATTATTTCATAATATGTAATATATAATTATTATGTACAACATTATAACCATCCATATGAAGTGGTTATGGAAGATTAATTTCATATGTTCCTGAGGTGGTAGTTTTCCATTCACATGATCAAAAGGTTCATTTTATATTAGAGGAAGGAGTAGAGGTTTGAATGTCATATCAATAAAGAAATTAAAATTATATATAAGATATTTTGGTTATTAAATTTTAATTTTTAAATATTATTTTAATGATATGGAATATTAAATTTAAAAAATGCTTTGTTAAGGACGTCACCTCTTCTTGAGATAACATTTTTATGTTTTCACCAAAATCCCTTATTAGATGTTTCTATAATCAAAAAAAGTATTCTAGGATGGTGGGAGGGAATTAAGTAATTTATTTGATCATTTATTGGTGGAAATAATGGATTTTTTTAGTGTAAATAGGATAGTATAGGGGGTGGTCTTTAATATGTTGGGGAGAGGACACACACAGAGTTTTTGAAATGTATAGAGTGTACCCACATTTTTAAAATTCAAAATGGGAAAAAGGTAGTTATAAATCCATATTTTTGATAATGTAAACATATTGTAACACCCCAAGATTTCATAGTACGTTATCTCATTAATGTAATTCAATAGCTTGCGCTACAAGCAACAACTAGTTCGAGTGCACCACAACTCACCACACTAACCGTTCAAAAAGCGGTTATGAATAGTATTAAATAAATTTTAAATCTTATATAATATATATAATATTAAAATCCATATTATGTGTTTATTAGACATAATATAAGAACAAATTCATTTTTTCAGATAAAAGAATTATTTTTCAAAAAATGAAAATTTACCACCTTTTAATGGTGAACCCTTTTTTAAACCAATATTTTACACATTTATATATTAAATTTAATGAAATTAAATTTTTTATTAGAAGAGGGACACAAAAATTTAGTTTAGATATATTTTTGGTAATTTTCGGATAACTTTCATTTTTTATGAATAGTGAAAAATACTATGTTTTAATTGAAACAACTTTTTTTAATTGAAATAATTTATAGTGATAAATTATGAATTTTAATGGTTTGGAAGTATAATTAGATTATATTTTTATCATTTAATACAATTTAGGTCATTATAGGTAATTTCACATTTAAATTTGACATAAACACATGTAAATATTTTTATAATTTTTACTTTTTAAAAACCCGCCTTTTGGTTTTGACAATAGGAATTAATTTTATATTAATAAATGAAACTTATATGTTTTGAATTTTTTAAAATAGACCTCATTTTTGAATTCTGAATATCAAAATTATCTTAGGGTAAATTTTTGGTATTTTTATGAAAACTTTCTATTTTTGATGAATAGTGAAAACACTCTGTTATTATATAAAACTGAATTTTTATTTAAATAATTAGTTAATTTAATTTAATTTATTTTAGGCAAAGAGAGATAAAAAAACCTATATATGTTCAATGTAATTCATTAGAGTCATTTTATAATATGTTTATATATATATATATAATTTTATCGAACATTTTACCGTCTTTTTCTCACCTTCTAGGATCATTTAAAATTTTTTATAAAACATAATTTTACCGCTTCTGTTAGTCGAATTTAAAAAATCCAAGACATAAGGTTAATATCAGAAAGTAAAATTTGGTCCAATAAGATGAAAATATTTTTTTGGTGAATAGTAACTTTTCACTTTTATTTACCATGATTAAATATAAATAGGGTAATTTAGGGTAAAAATGATATCATAATTTTCCTAACACGTGTTCTAATTCTATTGGATTAGTATAATTGGACCAAAAACAACCTTAGGAATAAAATATGATCCTCTTTGGTCCACCTGGATTAGATTTGGACATTTATTATTATTTTATTTAAAGAATAGTTAAAAGAGTTAAATTCATAGTTTAATAACTAAATCATTTTTAATTTGGGGTTATACATAATATAAATTAGACTATAAATATTAATTATAAAGATAAAATCATTTCATACATAATTATAATTTATTTTAAATTTTTTGGCATTATTTATGACACAATGATGAAGCAGTAATTACCATAATAATGAAATATTATAATAATTTATATTATAAATATCCAAATAAATGTAATTTTAGACTTTTTATGAATTCAAATAATTTTTTAAGTTAATATTACATTTTCAGATTGAACATATGAATTTATTTCGAAGTAATAAAATTGTTAGGACTTTAAAAAAATCATTTATTATATAATGTCAAAATTGACATATTTGAGTTTTTAAAATAATTACTATATTATTGGTTGATATAATATTCCTCAAAATCTAAGGTTTGGTCAAATGGCCTTAATAATATTATATATGTCATTAATTAACCTATTGGGTTCCTCTTGGAAGTTTATAGTAAGTTTATTAACCATAAAATATAAAAATACAAAGAGACATGGTAAATGTCAAACTATTTAACTAAGAGTAAAATATTAAAGATAAGGTTGGTATGACGACCTAAACCTATCTAAAACCTATTGGTTGAGAGTTATTCGACCCATACCTACCTTATCCTTTAAATAATTCATTTTTTGAGCCCTTAGAAACTGAAAATTATTTTATTATAAAATAATATTTCATGCTTTTCCTAATGTGACCCTCAC
Source organism: Viscum album (assembly GCA_963277665.1). Taxonomy (NCBI): domain Eukaryota; kingdom Viridiplantae; phylum Streptophyta; class Magnoliopsida; order Santalales; family Viscaceae; genus Viscum; species Viscum album. The sequence goes on from OY728140.1 coordinate 512,344,041, forward strand.
CTCTCTTATAAAAGGGCACCCCCTTATCTTAATTTCACACCCCCAAAGCCTTTTTTCTCGGCCATACCCTGCACAAATATCCTCTAAACTTTCTTCCCTTAATCCTAGAGGCCTTACTTTGGTCCGAAATCCAACCTAAGGATCCCTTTTGATCAAATCAAAAGGAAGAACCCGATGAAGAGGTAAATATTTCATCACCATTTTCAAGTTATTTTCTTCTTCCACTGCCTCTTTATTGGTAGTTTATATTCTAAAATAATAAATCCAGTATATTATATATTATTTTATGTTATTATAAAAATTATTCAACCATATTCATTATTCAATCAATCCTATAAATAACAATGTCACCATACGTGCGTACGTACAGATTACCATCTCCACGTCATGGTGTAGTTTGTTATTCAAACATATCTATATTTGGATGGGTATAATAATAATTATAACTGATTTAAATAATAAATATAACTTTTTAAATATTATATATATATGATATAACATCCAATTATATACAATTTCAACATCAATATAATGATATTGTCGCTCGTGCATACGTATGGATTATCGTCTCCACGACGCGATGAGATTCATTTCCACGTTCATCATTCAAAAAAGATTATAAAATATATATCATTAATAAGTATGTAATATATGGAATAACAATGACACTAGATATATATATATATATGTACTTACATGTATCTTATTCACTTAGTTCCATTCAATACAATATGAAAACCAAAACAGCATTTATGCGTACGTACAACCTATCGTCTCCATAAATGGTGTTTCTCACTTCATATGTATGTATATTATACATATTTATATTCTAAATATATATGATATGTAAATCATGTTTTATATTCTGGAAGTATTTAAATCATGATCTAATTGATACAATCAAGAGTAACATGTTAAAACACGTACGATAAAGAAAGTGATTATTACCAGAAATGTTAATTTAACATGGAAATTATTATTAAATGGGTAGTATAAAGTCATAAATGAATAATTTATGATATCATAAATATTAATATGGTTCTGGTATAATATAATAACATACTAATGTCTTTATACAAGAGGTTAAACGTACCATCGACTAATGGAAAGTGCAAGGTAAGGGTTAATTTCATAATCTCTTTATTATCTGGGGTTGTCTTTACGTAAGTATCTAATGGGACATATTTATTATCCACGTCCATGTTTCATGAAAAAATTTTCAAAGGGATTATTTTAATGGACTTTTTACTAAAACATCATTTTAAATGTTTTAAATATTTATTCTTCTAAATCATTATCATTAGTGTCCATGTTTTCAAAATGGGATTAAGGAATTATTTATATGGAAATGAATGTTTTTTAAATGTTAATTCATTTAAAAAGTTTCAAAGTAGAATGGGACACTTTGATTCAATTTTTTAAAAATTTATTCCTTTCTAAATTATGTATCTTTTAAATGTTTTCTTGAAAAATGAATATTTCTCTCAAATATTTTTACAAATCATTTAAATCTGTATCAACATCCCTTGATATATTTTAAACTTGTTTGTAGCTTATTTATTATGATAGAAATCTTCCATATTGTATTGAAGGTTTTGTGATATTTTTGATTGTTAATGTGTTATTTATATACCATTCATGGTTTATGTATAAAGTATTGACATTTTTTGTGCTATTTCTAAAATAAATGTTTATGTTATGTTTAAACCTTTTCATATGAGGAATTCATTGGACTTAGTAAGTGATGGGTGGAGATCACTACAGCTCCTCGATGTATCGGTAGGTCTCATGAGACAAACTGGTGTTTTGGAAAAAGGATTTTACAAAATCTTATTTTTAATCTTGGTACAAGGCCTTGACTTTGTGGCTATAATGTCTGGAATTATGCATTCCATCATTATAAAAGTGGCTATTGATATTTCATGTGATTATTCGACTAGTAGAATATCCATGTGAATAATTAAATGGAAGTATTTGATATTATATTTTCCATATTATGATGAATTTTAAGTTTAAAAAGGTTTTTGTTTTATTCTAATACATAGCCTTAAATGTTTATTCTTATTTAAGAAAGTTTCCACTATATTGTTATCCTTACTGAGCATCTAAGCTCACCCATTTCTACGTTTTATTTTTTCCAGGATGTGAAGACGTATTTTATGATTGATAAGAAGGTTTACGCTAAGGTATTAATGGAGTTCTCAAAGGATTATTTATTTTGTATTTTATTTTATAATTCGTAATGTAATGTTCATGTATGTAATCTATTTTCCAAGACTACTAAATTGGTCAGTCTTTTGGGACGTGATTCCTTGTTATCATGCCAATGTATTACAATAATGCACCGACTCCCATAACTGGGGTCGGGTCACTACAATTGGTATAAGAGGAAGTTTAGCAATAACCGTGGAAAATAAATTTAGAAAAACATTTATTAAAGAACAATACCCTAAGATAGACTTTGAGGATTAGTATAGAAGAACTTCCTAGAATTTTGGTACTATAGATATTTTTTGAGTTTTCCAAGAAATACATCCCCGTCTAGATACAAGAAGGTAGAGGCAGCTCTGACACAGTTGTACCTAGGGGTAAAACCCAAAAACACCACTTTGAGCTAGACTCGCGAGGGAACTAGTGCACGACAATAGGCCTTGCTGCACTCTTGGTTACGACACTCTCTGGGGATATAATTAGGATAATTTTCATTTTCTTTACAAACCACTATAAAGGGTTTATGAGTATATACCTCCTCAAAGAAAACATTTTTATGATTATAGATTATATGCATGAAATGTTCAATTTATATTAACTTTTTTACATGTTTGGAATTATGCATTGCGATTCATAAACTAACCTAGTGTATTCCATTATTTAGAAATGGTTCCCAGTAGATGGAATGAGACCTCCAACACTACTCATGATCTAAAGAGTAAGAAGGATCATATATTTCATGGTGTTAAGAAAACATTTATAAATGAAATAGTCTCCCATGTATTATCATCATATGGAGAAATAGTATCATGTGTTAATAAGAAAAGTAAAGCATTTTCTGAGGCCCATGGAATTGAAGGGAATCCAGAGAAGAAAAAGATGGTAGAGATAAAGATGGATAAAGGGAATAAGGGAATTGAGGATTTTCCCATATGTGATAACTATGGAAAGAATCACCTTGGTAAATGATTGAAGGGAATGAGAGTTTGTTATAAGTGTGTAGAAAATGGACACCATGTTCATGATTTCAAGGGTGAGAAAAAGGTTTCAAATGTACAATGCTTCATTGGAAAGGAGTTGTTACACTATGCGAATCAATGTCCAAATCATCAGATTATACCCCAAATGCTGTTATTGGATAATCATCAAGTTATGATACTACCGAACATGAAGAGGAATGATTAGGATTTCTTATGTTGTTATTAAAGTATTGTGTCACTTGAGTATTGTATTAATGATGTAGATGTTATAATAATTATAGAGTATATAAGGATTTTACTATAGTTCTATTTCATTAAGAAATTGAGATTAGTGGAACCACGAAAAGTGACACAATGTCAAGTTAAAATTCTTGGAAAATACATAGTTGAAGGAAAGGAAAAACTTTAATATTGTCCTGATACTGAGGTATTGATTTTGGAATAAGAGATGATTGATTTGGATAAAATATATTGGATATTATTGACATTCTTGGAACTGGTTAATGGTTTGTTTATTCCATCATTATTGGAGTTTACAACATTTTTGGATATAAGGAGTATATGCAGTATTCTATAAGGAATAAGGGAGCATGAATGCAATAAATACAGTTATATGATAATTCCGGGTGTTACCATGTTTTAAAAGAATACATGATGAAGTTATTCACATGTTATTACATGGAAAAAAGGATCTTCATTGTGTTTACCTTCCTTATAAATTTTGGATATTGAGTTTGGAAAGATGTATTTTGGGTAAGTATAAAGGTTGGAATCGATTAAGTTTGAAATTTGTTACTATTATTAAAGTTAAATCATTTCTTGAGATTATTTGTGGATTTTCATAAAAACGACAACCCGGAAGATGGACGACAACTCATCACGTTGGGCAAGGCCACAAGACTTGAACCCCCAATCGAAGGGTGATAAGGGTGCATCACGTACCACTAGCCTACGTGACTTCCTAGTTTTTATAATGTATTTTTTTATATAGTATGACATATGAATTATAAATTCGTTATTTTTTAAACCCTATACGATTAGGATAAAGGGAAAGTTATGAATTCTATTATTTTTTTGAGTGAAAGATGAGTTTTTGGTAGGAATTAGTTGAAGGATTGAACTATACTTGTCAAGTATATATATATATATATCCTCTTATTCTATGAATAAATTAATTCTTAAACTTTATGTATGGGATCTTAAAACCAAAATTGTGTTATCCTAATACCATTTTTTTATTGAACCGATGATAAATAAAATCATCTTAGATTGATGGCTTTGAGGCCCTCAATTTTACACTTGTTTGTGATTGAAGACCTCAGTCACACCCTATAAATATTTTTGTTTTTCCTCCAATTATGTGTCTCTAATCTCCACCAATGTTCTTCTAATCCAGATCATAATTTGGTGGTGACTTTTTCATTTCCCTTTCTCTCTTATTAGGAATAAATTTTATTAACCCAATTTCCAATGTGGGTTTTCCACAAAGGTAAATTTCTATTATAATCATTTATTTTCGAAGAAAAATTTCAAATTGTGAGGACGAAATTAATTGAAGGTGGGGGGAATGTAACACTGAAATATTTCATAGTACATTATCGCATTAAAGTAATTCAATAGCTTGCGCTACACGCAACACCGAGTTCGAGCGCACCGCAACATACCACACCAACTGTTTCAAAGATATTATGAATAGTATTAATTATACTTTGAATCATATATACTATATATAATTTTGAAATCCATATTATGTGCTTCTTAAACATAATACAAGAACAAATTCATTTTTTAGATAAAATAAGTATTTTTCAAAAAAATGAAATTTTACCACCTTTTAATGGAGAAACCTTTTTAAAACCATTATTTGAGACTTGTATATATTCAATTTAATGAAATTTAATTTTTTTAGAAGCGGGACATAAAAATTTAGTTTAGATAATATTTTGGTACTTTTCGTATAACTTTCATATTTTGAAGAATAGTAAAAAATCCTATATTTTTATTGAGAAAACTTTTTTTAATAGAAATAATTCATAGTGATAAATTATTAATTTGAATGGTTTGGAATCATAATTAGATTATATTTTTATCATTTAATACTATTTATTTCATTATAAGTAATTTCACATTTAAATTTGACTTAACACATGTCAATCTTTTGATAGTTTTTACTTTTTAAAAACCCTCTTTTTGGTTTTGACAATAGGAATTATTTTTAAATTAATAAATGAAACTTCACTATATTGAATTTGGTGAAATAGACTTCATTTTTGAATTTGGAGTATCAAAATTATCTTTGGGTAAAGTTTTGTTATTTTTCAGAAAACATTCAATTTTTGATGAATAGGGAAAACACTCTATTATTATATAAAACCAAAATTTTATTTAAATATTTACTTATTTTATTTAAATTTATTTTAGGTCAAAATATATACATAATACCTATATATGTTTAACGTAATTCATTGGAGTCATTTTATAATAAGTTTTTATATATAAAATTTTATCGAACATTTTACCGTCTTTTACTCACCTTCTAAAGCATTTGCAAATTTGTATAAAACATAATTTTACCACTTCTATGAGTTGAATTTCAAAAATATGATAGAAAAAGATAATATCAATAAGTAAAATCTGGTTCAATAAGATGAAAATAATTTTTTGTTAACAGTAACTTTGGACTTTTATTTACAACGGTTAAAAGTAAATTGGGTAATTAAGGGTAAAAATGACATCATAATTACCCTGACACATGTAACAATTCTATTGGACAAGTATAATTCGACCAAATAAAACCTTATAAATAAAATATGATCCTCTTTGTTCCACTTGAATTAGATTAGGACATTTATTATTATTTTATTTAAAGAAGAGTTAAAAGTGTTAAATTCAAATTTTAATAACTAATCCATTCTTAATATAGGGTTATACATAATATAAATTAGACTATCAATTTTAATTAGAAATATAGTCATATTTCCTACATAATTATATTTTATTTAAAAATTTCATACATTAAATAAGTTAATTTATTTATAACAAAATGATGATGAAATAATTACCTTAATAATAAAATATTAAAATAATTGATATTATAAATATCCAAATAAATGTAATTTTAAACATTGATTAATTCCACTTATTTTATAGGTTAATATAACATTTTAGGATAGAAAATAAGAATTTATTTCGAATTAATAAAGTTTTTAGGACTTTAACAAAAATAATTTATTAAATAATGTCAAAATTGACATAATTGAGTTTTTAAAACAAATACTATCTTATTGGTTGATATAATATTCTTAACAATCCGAGGTTAGTCCGAATGGCCTTAATAATATTATATATGTTATTAATGAACCTATTTGGGTTCTCTTGCAAGTTTATAGTATGTTTATTAACCATATAATAAAGAAATATAAAGAGACAAGGTAAATGTCAAACTATTTAACTAAAAGATAAATCTAAACGATAAGGTTAATATGATGATCTAAACCTGTCTAAAACCTATTTTTTGACAGGTTTTTGACCCATACCCACCTTATACTTTAAATAATTCATTTTGGAGATATTAGAAACCAAAAATTATTCTATTATAAAATAATATTTTATGCTTTTCCTAAAGTGACCCTCACCTCTCTTGTAAAAGGGCACTTCCCCTTCTATTAATTTCACACCTCCAAAGCCTTTTGGATCAGCCAACCACTTCCAAAATATCCTCTAAACGTTCCTAAATTAATTCTAGAGGACTTATTTCGGTCATAAAGACAATCTATGTAGCCCTTTTTATCAAATCAAAAGGAAGAACCCGAAGAAGAGGTAAATATTTCATCATCTCTTTCATGTTATGTTATTCTTCCACTTCCTCTTTCTTTGTTGTTTCCATTATAAAATAATAACACCAGTATATTATATATAATGTGATTTTATTATTAAAATGGTTCAACCATATTAATTATTCTATCCATCCTATAAATTACAAAGTCACCATACGTGTGTACGTACAGATTACCCTCTCCACGTCGTGGTGTAGTTTGTTATTCAAACACTTCATTATTTGGATCGGTATAATAATGAGTATAAATGATGTAAATAATAAATATAACATGTTAATGATTATTTATATATGATATAACATCCAATTACATACGATTTGACCATCAGTATAATGATATTGTCGCTCGTGCGTACGAACAAATTACCCCCTCCACGACGCGATGAGATTCATTTCCACGTTCACCATTCAACGATTATTATAATATATATATCATTAATAAGAATGTAATATATGAAATGATAATTAAACTGGAGATATATACATATATTCATGTATTTACATATATCGTATTCACTTATTTCTGTTCAATACGATATAAAAATAGAAACAATGTTTATGCGTATGTACGATCTACCGTCTCCATAAATGGTGTTTTCCATTTCATATATACATCTATTATACATTTTTATATTTTAAATATATATTATATATAAATAAGTTTTTATATTCTGGAAGTGTTTAAATCATGATCTAAGTGATACAATCAAGAGTAACAAGTTAAAATATGTACGATAAAGAAAGTGATTATTACCAGAAATGTTAATTTAACATGGAAATTATTATTAAATGGGTAGTATAAAGTCATAAATGAATAATTTATGATATCATAAATATTAATATTGTTATGGTATAATTTAATAACATACTAAGGTATTTATATAGGAGGTTAAATTTACCCTCGACTAAAGGAATGTGCAAGGTAAGGGTTAATTTCACAATCTCTTTATTATCTGAGGTTGTTTTTAAATAAGTATCTATTGGGAAATATTTTTTATCCACGTCCATGTTTCATGAAAGAGTTTTAAAATGAATTATTTTATGGGAATTTTTAATAAAACATCATTTTAAATGTTTTAAATATTTATTCTTCTAAATCATACTCATTAGTGTCCATGTTTTCAAAATGGTTTTAAGGATTTATTTATATGGACATGATTATTTTTAAAATGTTAATTCTTTTCAAAAGTTTCAAATTTGTATGGGAAGCTTTGATTAAAAATTTTATTTAAATATCTACCTTTCTATATTGTGTGAATTTTAAATGGTTTTATGAAAAATGGATATTTCTCTCAAATATTTTTACAAATAATTTTAATCTATATCAACATCCCTTGATGGATTTTAATCTTGTTTGAAGTTGATTTAGTATGACTCAAATATTCCATATTGTATTGAATTTTTTGTAATATGTTTAATTGTGGATGTGTTATTTTTATACCATTCAGGGTTTATGGATAAAGTATTGACATTTCGTATGGTAGTTTTAATACGAATGTTTTTGTTATGTTTAAACCTTTTCATATGAGGAATGAATTGGACTTAGTAAGTGATGGGTGAAGCCCAATATAGCTCCTCAATGCATTGGTAGGTCACATGAGAAAAACTAGTGTCTTGGAATAAGGCCTTGCGAAAATCTTATTTTTTTCTTGAAACAAGGCCTTAACTATGTGGTTATAAAGTCTGTCATTATGCATTCCATCATTATGAAAGTGGCTATTGATATTGCATGTGATTATTCGACTAGTGGAATATCCATGCGAATAAGAAAATGGAATTATTTGATTTTATCTTCGCCATATTATGCTTAAGTTTAGGTCTAAAAGGATTTTGTTTCAGTATAATACATTTCATTAAATGTTTATGATTATTTATGAAAGTTTACGCTATATTTTTATCCTTATTGAGCATCTGAGCTCAACCCTTTATATGTTTTCTTTTTCCATGGATGTGAAGAAGTATTTTAAGATTGATAAGAAGGGTTTAGCTAAGAGTTTAATTTCACTCTCAAAGGATTATTTATTTTGTGTTTTATTTTTGAATTATTCATGTAATGTTCTTATATGTAATCTGTTTTCCAAGACTGCTAAACTGATCGGTCTTTCGGGACATGATTCCTTATTATCAAGCCTGTGTATTAAAATAATGCACCGACTCTCAGAACTAGGGTCGGGGCATTACAGATATTGTCATAATGTCAGTTTATAACTTGTTTCTAGGTCATTTACACCTTATCGTCTTTGTTTCACCCTCTGTAAACTCATTATCACCTTAATCATTGTAATTAATTTTTACGTTTTCACAATTCATTATGGTGAATAACTAATCTGAAATTAGAATATAATATTAATTATTATAATTAAAAACAACTAATCCATTTTTTCCAATCCAACACATATATTTTTTATAATTTAACGAAAAATTAAACCTACTAAAAAAGCTAAACAAGAGGATTCTATAGAGAAAATTTTCAAATTATAAAAAAGTTTCCAAAAAAACATTTATGTGAAATTAAACAAAGTGATCTATATTGGTTTAATTATAATACTAATTAACTAATTTTTTTAAAATATTTTTTGTAAAATAATTAACTTTATATATTGTTTAAATGAAAATGTAGTTTTCATAAAAAACAAGTACTTTTCACAATTCCCAGAAAGAATTATCTTTTTAGAAAAAACATACAAAATTAACTAAGATAATGTTTAAATATTGATCCTAGAAATTATGTTTATTTTTTCAAAAAAAAAACATCCAAAATATTTTAAAAACGTCCATTTTAATTTCATCACAACAAGCAATAATGTTTTCTTTCAAAAAAATATAATTTTCAAAACAAATGTTGAATTTACTGAAAATGAAGTATTTTTTCTCAACATATTTAGAAATAACTCCAAACCCAATATCCTAGGTCCAGTGCGTTAATTTATTACATTGGTAATATAATACATTTTTCTCATCCCAAAGGAACAAATAGTTTAGTAGCTTTGGAAAACTATATGCCTAATTTTTACATTGCAACTTGGAAGGAAAAACAGCATATCAACTCCATTGGTAACGGCCACAAAATCCAATATTACCCCATGAAAGTTATTTATAGTATTCATCTTATCATACTATGGAAAATAAAACATAAGTAATGGGGGAGTTTAGTTAATATAAAGGGTATCAAATACAGTGTAATCTACCATAAACAAAAACTGAAAGACACGGTGAATTGATAAAAATGAATGCCAATAAAACATAATCTTGAGCGTAACATAAAAGTAATAAAAGACGAATAAATAATTCCAAATAAATAAACACATGATAAAGAAACATAAGCATTTATATTATACTATTATAATAATCACATGGATTATAAATTACTATTACCATAATGAGTGAATGCATAATTATAGACATCATAAACATACCATCAATGCTTTAGCCAAGACACTATACATAAATTGGTAAAAACCAGGTCTAGTTTGTCTTATTAGACTAACCGATTCAACGATGGGATATAGAGGGCCCCAACCACCACTTAATATGTCCAATTATTTTCTTATATGAATGGATTGAAAAGTAATCAACATATATATTCATATTTAAATAAGAATATGAAATGTTAATAACATTCCCCAAACAATGAACACAATCATAAACAATCCAAAGTAATATAGTTAATGATATCAATATATTACATCTGTAGTCATAATAATAATAATTAATTATATAATATATGGTATATTATAACATAATAAATCAATTATAATTTATTATTTGAATCAACCGGGGGTGTTAAAATAGATGAAAATACTCTAAGAAAGTCATTGAGGAATTCTTAAGAGAAATTCCCCTTTATATTTTGAAAGAAAATTTATTTTGGAAAATTATTTATTATTTTTCATAAAAACATATTATTAACATATAAATCAAATTATTAAATGTGTAACAATATTAAATTATGTTGTATGCACAAATTATTTCCAACTAATATGAAAAAATGTAAAAAAGTGTTTTTAAGAAACTTTTGAAATGGGCCATTACAGTGCAGTTTAAATGGAAGAAAATGAATAATGGTTTTCCTAAAACATGAAATGAACATAGATATACTTTATTGATTAAATTAGTGATTTCATAAAAATAATTAATTCCTAAAATATATTATGGAATATTATTAAAAATGGGTATGAATGTGAGATGTTCCCAGTAACTGGGCTTGCTTTTTGGGGGAATTAGGGATAGATCCTTATAAATCATGTATGTCACCATAAAATAAGGTTGAATGGATATGGATAAATAATTTTAGTATATATAAAGATAATTTATAATTATTATATAAAAACATAGAATAATTTTATTTGGGTAAAGAGAGAGAAAGTGTAACCCAAACGAAGAATGGAGCTTCCAAATAAATCCCTTAGCTTATGTCTGAAAGTGTTCTGCACTTGCACATAATGTTATGGATAATTAAAGTAGATTCATTAATAATTTAATTAAGAACCCAATAAACTTTAATTTTATTTATTATAATTTTTAAAATTTCATTTATGGTTTTTTTGATGAATTATAAGATTCAATTTTTCTATTTGAAAGAGTTCGTTTCCTGGGTTTTCCTTATTGGTAACTTGTATACATATATCAATGATCATGTGAAATGGGAATAGTTACACATAATTTATATTATATTTTATAATTTAATTAAATTTATTTTAATGTTATTATATATCATTTTATTTATATATATGAGGATGATTAATTAGAGAAAATGTTGTTTAATACTGTCTGGGTTATTTTGGAGATTACCCGATCATCAAACGCAACTTTTGTTTTTTGAATTATTGTTATGTATATATATACATACTAGTTATAGAACATTAAATAAGTTTAGTTAAAAATATGAATTTATGTAATAAATATGAATTATTTTTCTATCCATCCTTTAAGGCAGAATAGAAAAATCAAAACTCATCATCCATGAAACGGTAAATTGGCACCACATAGACGATGTTTTGATTTAGTGAATAACAAGATGGATATGAAAGAATTTTTGGGGAATATCACATTATCATAATAACATTCCAGTATATATAATATACATTAATATTTATGAATTTTTTGATATAGGATGATATGAAAGGATAACAGATGAAACCAAGTTGAAATAAAATTAAAAGAGACAAATGGAATTTTACCTCTTGAATTCCTCTCCTTCAGAACCACCTTAAGGGATGTTGAAATGGTCATTTGTTTGAGAATAATAAGACCAAAACGTGTGGGAGAGGTTTGGGAGTTATATTTGGTATAAATTGGACATGATCCACAACATTGGAGGTGTGAGGAAAATTTGTGGTGGGTGGTGGTATTTATAGTAGACGAGAGGGGTGTTGTTTAATTATTTTATTAATTAGATTATTATTTTGGCTTAAGACTATGAATAGATAGATCCTTATCACAAAATATATTTAAATAATGAATTATATTTCAATATTATGGTCTTACAGTGTCTATATATCATATGTGACTCAATAATTAATTTATTTGTTAAATATTATAAATTATTGTATGTCACTATTCACAAAAATTGATTTAGTTTCAAAAAATCCTAAAAAATCACTGTTACAATCTTTTAATGTGTATAATTCCTAAATGAAGACCATTTTATAAAAATATTTTTCTGAATATGACAAATTTAATTTCTAAATAGAAATATATTTGACCCAAAATATTATACATTATAATATTATAATACTTGTTATGAAAAATTGAAAAATTTATTGAGGTCTCATAGATTTATGTTATAATTATAAGATTCCAAACTATTAATTTATGAATTTATTTTAGGTGAATAAATTTTTTTAGATCACTGTATTAATTATAAAATTTTAAAAACATATTTATGTGTCAGAAAAACACTAATACTTAATTAATCATTTTAAAACTTTTATTTACTTATTCATTTATATAAACATACAATATATTCATTTGTAAGATACCTAAATTTTATTTATACTTTCTTTGGAGAATTTACTTTTCTATTGGTCATAAAAATATTCATATTGGTTACATTACTATTCCAATTGTCATATTTAATTTTGTATTGTGGTTTTAAACTCAGTGTTTCGTAAAATAAATACTATAAAAGATGTTATATTTTAAGATAGGCATCAAATAAAACATGGGCTATTACACTCACCCCTCCTTCAAAAATATTCATCCTCTAAATTTTCAAAATTTATCTTCATAAAAATATTTGGATATTTATTTAGTATAAATTCCTCTCGTACCCACATTAGCTTTTCAATTTTATGATTTCTCCAAAGTACCTATACCATAAAATTCATCATATTCCCCAAACCATACTCTTTAGTGTCCAAAATTTGGATATTATCTTTATAGTAAGATAAATTAGGTTCTAATTATATTCCCTCATATGTGATTACATGAATCGAATCGTTCATGTACTTCCCTAAAAAATATATGTGGAACACATTATGTACTTTAGAGAGGCTATGTGGAATCACCAGAAGATAATCAATGACTCCAATTCTATCAGGGATTTCAAAAGTCCTAGTGTACCTTGGTCTCATTTTACCTTTGTTTCCAAATCTTATAAATCTCTTCTATGGAGATTCATTCATGAAAACATGACCTTCCATTATAAATTTCTAATCATTCTTTCAATTATTCAGAAATATATTTTCCCTAATTTGAGATTCTTTGGTATGGGTTTGAATATTATTTAACTCTAATATTGTTTCCTCCATATATTTTTGGCCTACAAGATTCCTTTCACTATCTTCATCCAAATAAATATGTGTATGAAATCTCTTTGCATATAATGCTTCATATCATTCTATTTTAATACATGAACGAGAACTATTATTGTTGAAAAACATTACCATAGGCTGATAATGATCCTATATACCATGACTGTCAAGTAAGAATGATCTCAACATGTCTTATAATGTTTTAATGGTCCTTTTAGAATGCTCATCAGTTTGAGGGTGATAATCCGTGCTAAAATTAATCACATTATCCAAAGATTTCTAAACACAATTCCATCATTTCGATGTAAATCATGGATCATGATCTGAAACAATTAAAAGTGGTTCTCCCAAAAGTCTTACAACTTTATTATTTTTGAGTTGTCTAAGGCCTCCAATGAAAAATCCTTCCCGATCAATGCATCAGCTACCTTATGTTCCTTCCCCAGGTGACAGTGTATTGGACAATCAGATCCCTGAGTAGCTCAAGAAATCGCCTTTTTTCATCTTGATGATATATTTTTGTTAGAATATATATTTCAAGATCTTGTGATCTGTATATATCTCATATCTTTCACTATAGAGATAATATCACTGTATATTCTGAGAAATGATTATAGCTAAAAATTTAAGTTCATAAGATGGATAGTTCTTTTTATGGGATTTTTTAAACCTTGATGAATTCATAATGACACTATCAATCTACATAAGGACACATCTACGAAATTTCTTTAATGAATCACTATAAATCACAAATCCACCATTTCCTTATTGTAGAGTGAAGATTGGAGAATTCACTAATATACTCTTCAATTCATCAAAACCTTCTTCACATTACATGTCAATATGAAATTAACCCCTTTACAAGAAATCTTGTTTAATGGGTCGGCTAATTAAGAAAAATTATGAATAAAATGGAAATAGTAACCTACTAAAATATTAAAACATCATTCCTCGGTTTATTTTGATGGTGTATGAAATTTATGAAATACAATTTTCATCACAAGATCAACTCAAATTCCATCTTTAGATAAAATATGGCAAAGAAAAGAAGTAATTTGAATATATAATTCAATCTTTATAAATATCCCAGATATATATTTTATTCTAAGAGTCTCTATAAAAATCCACAAGTGGTTCACATAGGCCTCATATAATATTTAATATATCAATATATCATCCAAAAATACCACAACAAAATTAACAACAAATTCATTGAACATTACTACATTAGATCTATTAAAATAGAGGGTTCATTAGTCCATTCAATTGGAATTACTATAAACTAATATTTCCCATACCTTTTTTGAAATGCAGTCATTGGAATATCTTACTTTATTAATGAAATTCATGATATCCATATCGAAGATCAATATTTGATAAATATTGATCTTCATGAAGTCGATCAAAGAAGTCATCATAGTGAGATAGTGAATACATGTTCTTTATTTTAGCTGTTTTGATGTCATTGTATACAATGCACAACCACATAGATCGATCTTTCTTAACAAAAATAACATGATCTCCCCAAGGTGAAACACAAGAGGGTATAATTCCTTTATCACTCAATTCTTCTAGTTTTTTCTTCTACGCCACTAACCACATTTTTTACATTATATAACATATAGTTGATATCTTCCTTGGGCCTGGGATTAAATCCAATGAGAATAAAACTTCATACACTAGAGGATACTAATGTAAATCCTAGAGAAATACTTCAATTTATTCTTACACAATAGGTACATCCTCAATTTGAATATCAAATTTTTTATCTGTAGGTTTTATCTTCTCTTATTCTCTAATAATCTCATATAGAAGAGATGATGGAGGTGGATCCAGATATTAATAAGATGATGAAGTCTCCCCATTGAAATTTTTAAATTCTATATATTCATCATGAATAATAATTTCCTACCTTATCAATGAATATTTGCATTATATTTAGAAATCTTGTCCATAAAAATAATTTTAAAGAAAATAACCAAAGGTATGAAGATAAAATCATTAATAAGAGAATGTTTATGTGTCATTATAGGAACTACTTCATAAAACGTTTTTGAAATAAGGATTCCACTAAGAGTCCTTACTAAAAAAATAATTATTAAGATAAATTGGATGTTTCTAATTTTTAAGAAAAACTCAGAAGATATAAAGGAATTCTATATTCCAGAATCAATTGAATCATGAGAAAAATTTGAGGAGATGATTAAAGTACCTATAAATGCATCATTATGAACATCAACCTAAGCTACTGTGACTAAATAACACTACTGAAAATACAGCCTTTCCCAACTGTTCTGAACCGTTGGGAAAGGCTGTAAAACCTTTGGTATATGTTATACCAACGGTTCTACAAACTGTAGGTAAGTAAGCCATTGGGAAAGCTTTTCCCAACAGTTTACTGTGAATCGTTGGTATAGGGTGGGGAAAGCCCAACCTATCCCAACGGTTGTGCCAAACCGTTGGGATAGTTTTTTCCAACGGTTTGGCTTGAACCATTGGGAAATACCAAGGATTATACTCTTTCCCAACCATTTCTAAAACTGTTGGGAAAGGTTTTTTACCAACGGTTCAATGAGCCATTAGTAAAAAAAGCATCAGAGATGCTATGCCAATGGTTTGAAACCGTTGGTATAGCCTATGCTGTGCAAATTGCACAGCGGCCTGCAATTTGCACTACAGCTCTACAATTTGGACAGGAGGCCTCATTTTGTGCATTCCCTGTCATTTTCAATCCAATTATTGTACCTGCAATAAACTAACACATACATATAAAATTATTGTACCTGCAATAACCAACTAACACATACGTATAGAGAAAAAATTCATACACATTTAACATATAATGCATCCTGGAACTATACACATAAATAATTAAATTAGAATTCATAACATAATTATAAACATACATAATTCATTTAGAATTCAATTTAAAATTTATATTACAATTATATGTGGAATCTGGAATTCAATTCATAATTTGATCGTTTTTTTTTTGTATACCATATATTTTTACCTGAAATGATGTCCATTTTAAACAAAATACATACACCTGAAGTGATACCAGCCACACCATGCCTCCTATTGAGGATAGGTTAACTCATACATGTCACAAATGACCCATCAATCGTTGTCCTAAAGTATCAACATATTCTGAAAGCGTTTGCTCGGTTTTCCATATGTCAGTTGATGTTTTTCACTAAAAATGATGTCCTTTTGAAACAAAAGACAGATACTTTGAGTGGTGTCACCCAAACTGCGTCTTAGATTGAGGCGGGGTTGTTTCGTACACATCACATATGACCCATGGATCGTTCTCCTAAAGATTCAATGGAAACTGAATGCGTTTGGTCAGTTTTCTATATGTACTTAAAATGTTCTCCATTTTAAACAAAAGAGAGAAACTTAGACTGATCCTGGACACACTGCAACTCGGATTGATCTCGGGTTGGCTCGTACAGGTCACATATGAAGCATGAATCGTTGGGATAAATTATCAATAGATTCCTAATGCATTTGGTCGGCTTTCCGTATGCCAGTTGTTCTTTTCACTTATAATCCTGTCCATTTTAAACAAAAGAGACACAGTTAGAGTGGTGTCGGCCACACCACGCATCGGATTGAGGTGGGGTTGACTCGTACATGTCACATATGACCCATGGATCATTGTTCTAAAGTATCGACACAATTCAAATGCATTTGTTCAGTTTTCCATATGCCAGTTGATGTATTTCACTTAAAATGACGTCCTTTTGAAACGAAAGACAGACACTTTGAGTGGTGTCAGCCACACCACATCTCAGATTGAGTCCGGGTTGATTCGTACACGTCACATATGATCCATATATCGTTCTCCTAAAGTTTCAATGGAAACCAAATGCATTTGGTTAGTTTTCCATATGTACTTAAAATGTTGTCCATTTTAAACAATAGGGAGCCACTTAGAGTGATCCTGGACACAACGTTCTTTGAATTGAGCCCAGGTTGACTCATACACGTCACATATGTCCCATGGATCATTGACCTAAAGCATCAAAAGAATCTGAATGCATTTGGTCGGTTTTTCGTATGTCATTTGTTCTTTTCACTTATAATCATGTCCATTTTAAACAAAAGAGAGACACTGTGAATGGTGTCGGCCACACTGCGCCTCAGATTGAGGTGGGGTTGACTCGTACACGTCACATATAACCCATGGATCGTTGTCCTAAAGCATCAACACATTTCGAATGAATTTGGTCAGTTTTTCGTATTCCAGTTGATATTTTCACTTATAATCCTATCCATTTTAAACAAAAGACAGACACTTTGAGTGGTGCTGGCCACACCGCGCCTCAGATTGAGGCGGGGTTGACTTGTACACGCCACATATGACCCATGGATCATTGTGATAAGGTATTAACACAATCAAAATCCGTTTGGTCGATTTTCTGTATATACTTAAAATATTGTCCATTTTAAACAAAAGAGAGGCACATAGAGTGATTACGGCCAAACTGTGACTCATATTAAGGGGGGGTAGACTCGTAAACATCATATATGAACCATGTATCATTTTCCTAAAGAATCAACACATTTAGAATGTGTTTGGTCAGTTTTCTGTATGTCAGTTGTTCTTCTCACTTATAATCCTATCCATTTTAAACAAAATTCATACACAAGGAGTGATCCCACCACACCATGCCTTAGATTGAGGTGAGGTTAACTCGTACACGTCAAAAATGACCCATTGATCATTTTCCTAAAGTATCAACATATTCCAAAAGATTTTGCTCGGTTTTTCGTCTTCTAGTTGATGTTTTTCAATTAAAATGACGTCCTTTTAAAACAAAAGGCAGACACTTTGAGTGGTGTCGGCCACACCGCATCTCAAATTGAGGCGGGGTTTATTCGTACACGTCACATATGACCCATGGACAGTTCTCCTAAAGTTTCAACCGAAGTTGAATGCGTTTGGTTGGTTTTCTATATGTACTTAAAATGGTGTCCATTTTAAACAAAAGAGAAACACTTAGACTGATCCCGGCCACACCGCCACTCGGATTGAGCCTGAGTTGGCTCGTACAGTTCACATATGACCCATGGATCATTGTGATAAATTGTCAACACATTCTGAATGCGTTTGGTCAGTTTTCCATATGCCAGTTGTTCATTTCACTTATAATCCTGTCCATTTTAAACAAAATAGACACAGTTAGAGTGGTGTCGGCCACACCATTCCTCAGATTGAGGCGGGGTTGACTCGTACATGTCACATATGACCCATGGATCATTGTGCTAATGTATCGACACAATTTGAATGCGTTTGGTCGATTTTTTGTATGCTAGTTGATGTTTTTCAATTAAAATGACATCCTTTTGAAACAAAAGACAAGAAATTTGAGTGGTTTCAGCCACACCGTGTCTCAGATTGAGGCGGGATTGAATCGTACACGTCACATATGACCCATGGATCGTTAACCTAATGTTTCAACGGATACCGAATGCGTTTGGTTGGTTTTCCTTATGTACTTAAAATGTTGTCCATTTTAAACAAAAGAGAGCTACACAGAGTGATCCCGACCACAACTTTCCTCAGATTAAGGTGGGGTTGACTCGTACACGTCACATATGACCCATGGATCTTTTTCCCAAAGCATCAACACATTTCAAATACATTTGGTCAGTTTTTCGTATGCCAGTTAATCTTTTCACTTATAATCTTGTCCATTTTAAACAAAAGAGAGACACTATGAATGGTGTTGGCCACACAACGCCTCAGATTGAGGTGGGATTGACTCGTAAATGTCACATATGACCCAAGGATTTTTTTTGCTAAAGTATCGACACAATCTGAATGCATTTGGTCAGTTTTCCGTATTCCAGTTGATGCTTTTCAATTAAAATAACATCCTTTTGAAACAAAAGACAGACACTTTGAGTGGTACCGACCACACCACATCTCAGATTGAGGTGGGGTTGACTCATACACATCACATATGACCCATGAATCATTCTCCAAAATTTTCAACAAAAACCAAATGCGTTTTGTCATTTTTCCATATGTACTTAAAATGTTGTCCATTTTAAACAAAAGAGAGCCACTTAGAGTGATTCCGGCCACACCATGACTCATATTAAGGCAGGGTTGACTCATACATGTCACATATGACCCATGTATCATTGTTTTAAAGAATAAACACATTTTGAATGTGTTTGGTTGGTTTTGCGTATGTCAGTTGTTCTTTTCACTTATAATCTTGTCCATTTTAAACAAAAGAGAGACACTGTGAATGGTGTCAGCCACACTGCGTCTCAGATTGAGGTGAGGTTGACTCGTACATGTCACATATGACTCATGGATCATTGTGCTAATGTATCGACATAATCTGAATGCATTTTGTCGGTTTTCCGTAAGCCAGTTGATGTTTTTCAATTAAAATGACGTCCTTTTGAAACAAAAGACAGACACTTTGAGTGGTGCCAGCTACACCGCGTCTCAGATTGAGGTAGGGTCGATTAGTACATGTCACATATGACCTGTGAATCGTTCTCTTAAAGTTTCAACAGAAACTGAATGCGTTTGGTTGGTTTCCATATGAACTTAAAATGTTGTCCATTTTAAACAAAAGAGAGCCACTTAGAGTGATTCTAGCCACACCGTGCCTCAGATTAAGGCATGTTTGACTCATACACATCACATATGACCCATGCATCATTTTTTAAAGCATCAACACATTTCGAATGCATTTGGTTGGTTTTGCGTATGTCAGTTCTTCTTTTCACTTATAATCCTGTCTATTTTAAACAAAAGAGAGACACAGTGAATGGTGTCAGCCACACTGTGCCTCGGATTGAGGCGGGGTTGACTTGTATACATCACATATGACCCATGGATCATTGTGCTAAAGTATTGACACAATACGAATTGGTTTGGTCGGTTTTCCGTATGCCAGTTGATGTTTTTCAATTAAAATGACATCCCTTTCAAACAAATGACAGACACTTTGAGTGGTGCTGGCCACACCGCGTCTCAGATTGAGGCAGGGTTGATTCGTACACGTCACATATTACCCATTGATCATTGTCCCAAAATTTCAACGAAACTCGAATGCGTTTGGTCAGTTTACCGTATGTACTTAAAATGTTGTCCATTTTAAACAAAAGAGAGCCACTTAGAGTGATTCTAGCGACACCGTGCCTTATATTAAGATGGTTTTGACTCGTACACATCACATATGACCCATGAATCATTTTTTTAAAGCATCAACACATTTTGAATGCGTTTGGTCGGTTTTGCGTATGTCAGTTGTTCTTTTCACTTATAATCCTGTCCATTTTAAACAAAATAGAGACATTGTGAATGGTGTCGGCCACACCACACCTCGGATTGAGGAGGATTTGACTCGTACACGTCACATATGACCCATGGATCGTTGTTCTAAAGTATCGACACAATCTGAATGCATGTGGTTGGTTTTCCGTATACCAGTTGATGTTTTTCAACTAAAATGACGTCCTTTTGAAAAAAGGACAGACACTTTGAGTGGTTTCGGCCACACTGCATCTCATATTTAGGGTGGGTTGATTCATACACGTCACATATGACTCATGGATCATTGTCCTAAAGTTTCAATGAAAACCGAATGCGTTTGGTCAGTTTTCCATATGTACTTAAAATATTTTCCATTTTAAACAAAAGAGAGCCACTTAGAGTGATTCCGGCCACACCGTGCCTCAGATTAAGGTGGGGATAACTCATACACATCACATATGACCCATGGATCGTTGTCTTAAAGCATCAACACATTTCGAATTAGTTTGGTCTGTTTTGCGTATGTCAGTTGTTCTTTTAACTTATAATCCTGTCCATTTTAAACAAAAGAGAGACACTGTGAATGGTTTCAACCACGCCACACCTCAGATTGAGGCGGGGTTGACTCATACACATCACATATGACCCATGTATCGTTTTGATAAATTATCGACACAATCCGACAGCGTTTGGTCGGTTTTTCGTATTCCAGTTGATGTTTTTCAATTAAAATGACATCCTTTTGAAACAAATGACAGAGACTTTGAGTGGTGCCGGTCACACCGTGTCTTAGATTGAGGCAAGGTTGATTCGTACATGTCACATATGAACCATGGATCGTTCTCCTAATGCTTCAACGGAAACCGAATGCATTTGGTCAGTTTTCCGTATGTACTTAAAATGTTTTCCATTTTATGAGAACCCTCTTGTGTCTACTAGTGGAATGGTATTTACTTAAAATATTGTGGACATTCATATAAAATATTTTTATATCATTGCTAGTGTGGATTAGATTTTAGTTTATCATGCTATGAAACCTTTCACAGCTAAAAATTTCATGCCCAATGAATACATCTCTTTTATAACATACCAAGAATCTATGATATTGAATAGATGTGTAAACATGATTTAATTGATTATCATGATGAAAATAAATAAAATATTTATTATAGATTTTCTAGTAGTAATTGAAATCAAGGAGGGTGGGGGGCTATCCGGAGGGGCTGTCCGTGGGGCTGTCCGGTGGGTGTCTGGGGGGCTACCTGGGGACCAAAGAGGAGGGTGGGGGGGCTATGCGGGTGGCTGTCTTGGTGGTGTTCTGGGGGTTGTCCGGGGTCCAAGGAGGAGGGTGGGAGGGCTGTACGGGGGTTATCTGGGGGGCTGTCTGGGGGGCTGTCTGGGGTCCAGGGAGGTGGGTGGGGGGCTGTCCGGGGGGCTACTCGGGGGGCTGTCTGGGGGGTTGTCCGGGGGGCTGTCTGGGGTCCAGGGAGGAGGGTGGGGGGTTGTCTGGGGGGCCATCCGAGGGATTTCCAGGGGGGTGTCCGAGGTGCAAGTAGGATGGTGGGGGTTGTCCAGGGTGCTGGAAGGAGGGGGGTTCCCAAAAACACAACCACTAATAGACAACAACATCCATAAAAACATATAATATATAAAAATGTCTGAACTCCAATACTATACTATGAGTCTAGATAAAACAAACAACTAGAATAGATTAAATATCAAATCTCAGAAATATTAGTAAAAAATGTAATGGATCAATTTGTCCCACATCGCCATCACCATCATCACCATCATCATCACCCTTATCCTCGTACCCATCATCATCCTATCCCTCCTCAGTGCCCTCCTCCTCACCCTCAGCCTCCTCCTCACCCTCGCCACTCGCCTCGCCGAGATCATAAATCATCTTTGTCTTCCCCTTGACATTTAGAAGAATCAAAAGCAACATTTCACATATATTCTTTTCAATAAGCATTACATCTAAGAAATGACGTAAAAATTGGTTGACCAATAAGGAAAAAAAAAGATACTCCTCTTCCTCCAATTGTAACAGGTTTCAGTGGAAACATTCTTTCTCTTTCTAGATTTCATTTGACCCTTCCCGAATGAAAAACTGAAATATTTCAATTCATTAGGCACATCAGTTCCAGACATAAATTGAGGTGGATCATCGGTCTCTATGGTATTATCAAATCTTCAAAGATTCAATCTATATGGATGATCCTTTGGAAAGTATCGTCCATGTCCCATAAAACTGAAACTACAGTGATGTTTCAGTCTTCTAGATCGTGTATTCTTCATACAAACTCGACATGACAGTTTTTCCTTCGTGCTCCATCCAGACATCTTTGCATAATCTAGAAAATCATTGATCGTCCACATAACCACATCACGCATCTGAAATATCTCTTTCGAACATGCAACATATGTGCGCACACCCACATCCCAAAGAAGTTTCAACTCTTTTATTAAAGGTTTCATGTATACATCAATATCAATGTCGGGATCAGAAGAACCATATATGAGTATACTCATGAAAGTGAAGGGTTTTTTCATACACAACCATGAGGGATGATTATAAATGTGTGTAAAAATTGTCCATGTGTTGTGTGAAGTAAGCATCTTCCCAAATGGATTAAAACCGTCGCATGAATGACCCAGCCTCACATTACGCACGTCAGCTGCAAAATCAGGATGTCGAGCATCAAATCTCTGCCATGCAAATCGATCTGTAGGATGAACCAACTCATCATTAGTCTTCTTTCTCTCGGTATCATGTCGTATCATTTTTATTAAAATGCCATGAAATATAAAACGATTATAGAATCTTGGGATCAATGGAAAGTGCCACATTACTTTCTGTGGAACGTGGGATGGTGTTCCATCAGATTTTTACTTCCAGTGGGATGTTCCACATTTTATAAAATCATTTCGTCCAGTGGTTTCCTACCAGAATAAACTGCAATCTTTCCAGGAAGCATGAATTTTGTTTCTTGAAAATCCATGTTCCTCAACTAACTTCTATGCCATATAGTGGTTTGAGGGAATATCTGCATCATCTAGAAGTAAATCCTTCAAGAGGGTAAGAATGTAATAGATTGCTGTATTAAAAATCCCATACATAGTTGTCCCATGAAACAATCGGATTAAAAATTCCAGCTTTTTCATTTTATCTCATTGTCGATATACTAGAGTCATGGTAGCATCATTCAATTTTTCCACCCTATAAATATCATCATTTTCACTAGATGCATCAGCGGTCCTCATATCGAAGTCTTCTTGAGTCAAAATCTTTTATTTTTCCTGATGATGAATAAATGGAAACCGATCATCTAACAAATTCTCCATTCCAGTCCTTTCATTTCGATCATCACCAATTTGAGATTTCATTTTCCCTACATTGTGATACCACAAAAAGTAGTTTGCTTGAAAACCATTTTTGGTTATGTGGTAGCTGACTTCTTCACGGCTCTACCGTGGTCTACCAACACAATTGGAACATGGGCAGTGTATGCGACCACTATCTGAAGCATTATAAAATGCACAATCTATAAAGCTCTCCAAATTGTTTTAAAAATCACCTAAGATCCGATCGGTTTCATACATCCAACTTCTGTCCATTCTGTAAAAAGAATTTATATAAGTCATTTTGTCATAAACAGTTCAATAGGATTTAACTTTAATAGAAAATACATTTATGTAAAAGATAAAGAAAGAAAATAATCAAGGTATCAACTACACATGTGAAAAAAACATACTAATGTGTTATTGAAAAAAATGTAAAACCAATAAGAATTTAATGTGTTATCACATCACATAATGCCTAGTCCCATAACCATATTAGTAGGGTATCATGAACATGAATAACCTCAACCTTGTGCCATCCTCCTACCCTACATGACCCCAACCACATGCCACATCTTATTATATCCTTACCACATCACACCTCACCTGAAAACACTAGGGAAATCATAGTACATCTCACCTAAAGACACATGGACAATCTCATCGCATCTAGCATAAAAAAACATGGTGAATCACTTATGAAGGAAGAGTAGGGAAGACATAGTAGCTATCCAACCATATAACCAGCATCCTAGATATTAGAAAAATACCCATAACTCTAAACCTCTGATCGTTAGTAAGTTTATCCAACTCTGGTTGGGAATGTATAGAAAAAACATAAAATACATGATATATAGATTTCACAAAACACTGAACCTATGGGTTCACATTAACTACATAATCACACACTTCACTACTACCATACAACACAAAAACCATCACAACCACTTTAACCACTATATGCAACACACCTCACCACCACCACATAAGACGCATAGAATTTCCCACTTTCATTTTTAAGCCACTTCATTCACACTTACATTTTCCCTTCATTTAATGTTAAATTAATTAAATCCATTTACCACACATACATTTCTATTCCATCTCATTTATTTACTATCTTGTTTTTTTTTTTGTTTTAAGAGCATAATTTATTCCATAGATAACCCAAAAACTAATAAAACCACCGCACAACAACTCACCATCTCACAATAACCATCATCACCATGTTACATCGGCCAAACATCTCACCAAAACAACCACATATCACAACAAAAATATTGCACATCACCAACCACCACACAACAAAAACCACCTCACCACATCATACACCACAACCTCATCACACAACACCTCCACACAGTACAACACCACCACACATCATCAATATCACACAACTTCACATGTCACATCCATGCCCACTGACCATCACATTGCAACCCCACATATCACAAAGCCCAACTGGTCACCTGAATCACCATACAACAGCCTACAACATACAATGAAACACAACAAAAAACCTCTCATAGAAGCAACATACCCCAACTTCCACAATTTATTCAAGGTCTTTTATTAGATTACCCCTTTATTTAGCATGGAAATTATAACACAAATGATATTCCATGGGAAACTAATTAATTAACAAAAATATTCATTCATTTCCCTATTTTTCACGGTGAAATCACATCAAAATCCAAACATAAAACAAAAATATTAGATCAATAACAATAAAACAAGGTACCATATGTGTATAAAGAATAAAATACTTGATTTGAGATGATTCAGATGGTTTTTCACCTGTTCGGATGGGGGAGTTAGCGAGAGGAGTAGAGCGATGGATTGATTTTAGGGTTCTGTCACGAATGGGGGAGAGCAGCGGCCCGACTGTATTTGGGGAAAACCTTTACCAATGTTTTTTAAAAACTGTTGGAAAAGGGTTATTTAGGGTACCCTTACCCAACAGTTTTAAACCATTGGAAAATGGGTACCCTTTCCCAACAGTTTCAGAAAACCATATGGAAAGTGTAACTTAAACACCCCTTTACCAACAGTTTCATAAAACCATTGGGAAAGGGTTCCCTAAACCTTCTTTACCAACAGTTTAACGAAACTGTTGGTAAAGAACCGCTAGTAAAAACCACATTTCCAGTGTGTAAGAATGAAATTGTTCCCTTTAACTTTTCTGGGAAATATTCCTTGATTATTAGTATACTAATGTTAATAATATACTATCTATTTGCAATTTTATAATTGAATATTGGTATGTTTTTTCCTTCTCTTAGAATCACGGGCATTGGTGGACTTTTCCTATACACTTGTAACAAAATCTCATCCCAAATATTAATATTCCATAGTGTTTCATTCCAAATATATTATAGGATTGAATGTTATATCTTCCATACTTCTCATTATAATTATGTACTTTTCCAAAGTGTTTAGTATCCCTCTTATTCTATTTCAGTCATTTTAATTCATAAGACCTAGAAATTTTTTTCACTTTATTGGTAACACATGAGACTATATATTTATATAATGAAGAATTTTAGGAGACCAGTTTCCTTCGAAGGAATGGTTTTAATCAATCAAAAAATAGATCAGTATTGATCCATGGATTATGTATGTAGTCTATGGTATGCCTTTCAATACTTGTAATGTTGGTTTCAAACATGACATTCTTTCCATAATCTTTCTGTCTCAGACCCAAGAATTCCCCCTCCATATCCACTCATTGTTCATGAGAAATATATTTATTCAAGAAAATTTCCTTAAAATCCTTCCATAAAATATTTTAAATTTCTTCCTCCTTCACTGTGTTTTGAATTAATGACCAACATTATTATAGATCTCTAAATAGATGATAGACTTCCAATATAACCTTATCACTTTCATTACCTTCCAAAATGATAAATTTATTATCTATGGAAATTATACTCAAATCATCTAAAAATGTGTTTGTAGTCCCATTGAATGATTGTGGTTGTTTTATTATGAAGTGATATAACATTATTCCTCCATATTATGGATCAGGATGCTTTATAAGGGTATGGTTAATATTCAAAACCTGAGTCTTCTGTCCTGGTATAGTTGTACGTTGATTGGCTCTAATTCTAGATCCTGCTCTAACATCATTATATTTCATAGGAGGGAAACCCAAACATGGGATACACATGTTGATATAGTTTCTATCCCTTCAATGAGGAAAATTTTATATACAATTTTATATACTAAATTAGGGTATGAATAAATATGTATAATTTTGAACCTGAAAAATATATAACATAAAATGTAAATGTATCCATCCCTAATCCCATAAACATAAATATTGTTTTTTGGGTAATGTTTATTTTTAAAACCTTTTTAATGGTTTGTAATTAAAATTTTAATTACTTAAAGAATATCCCCAAGGAGTGTCAAACCATGTGCACAGTAAAGCCCTCTGTTATGTACTAGGTTATGTCGAGTTAGGCCCAATGCACCTTGTCAGAGTAATTACCCCTAGGTACATTTTAATTAGAACCACATTCAATTGTAGTTTCCAGACTGGAATATATTTATAGTAATATCCACATAATATCCACCTTTCCAAAATTATAGAGTTTTCTTATATTCTTATCCTAAATGTCAATCTCAGGGTTATATTACCTAATGTACATTTTCTAAATCTAGTTTCCAAGGTTTTTACTAAACATGTTATGATACAGACTATAAAGACCCCAAACCCAGTAGCCCAGAGATATTGCCATAATTTATTACATCAGTACTATGAACAAGAGTACACATCCAAAAGGAACAAATTTTAACAACACTAGATTTAAATAAAATATTTATTTATTTTATCATAAATTTTATTAATCCAATGTTAATAAAAAGAATTAAATTATTATAATTAATTAAAAAAAATTGATTAAATAATACCCTTCTAAATGTGATAATTTTTTTGAAACATGAAATTATTATAACTATTTATAATAACATGTTATAATTGAAATAAAAAAAAACTTCTTTTAATAAAATATTTTATGAATTGAGTTTTAAACATTGTACATAAATTGATGTATATATTTTAAAAAAAACCTATCTTTGTTTTGAGATGTACTATTAAAATATAGGATAATTAAAAATAGATATTTTTATTTTGAGGATTACAAAATATAATATTTTGTATTTATTAATAATAATATTTGGTCATAAATTACAATTTTATAAAAAACATTGATTTAATTTATTTAAATGAAAATAATAATAGTGTAGTTGATATTTTTGTATTATTAACGTTATATAATAAGGATTTTATAAATTTAAAATGATTAGACATTTTTTATTAAGAAAATTATTATAATTTTTAATATATTTTATCACTTTATTAGGTTATAACTATTATATATATATTAATGTATTTATAATATTATTAATTTAATTGTTTGGTTTAAAAAGAATTAATAATTAACAATAATAATAGTGAATTTAAAATGTAAATGGATATATATAAGGCACTAAATCATGTTTAGTTAAAATAACAATACCTAAAACAAGAATAAATAAATGAAGTTTCAAGATGGGGTTTTTGGAGAGAATTCAAGCATGGGTCGTGCAGATCAGTGGTCTCCAGGCCCTCAAACAGAGCCAATGTTGATGGTTCAACCGAGACCCAATCACCAGTAAGTTCACGATGAGATTCAAAGCCAAATGAGAAGTATTTGAGCACCAAAAATGGACTACATACGAAGGATCGAGTCTAGTCTATGATTGAGTTTAAGACCGAAGGCCCTTGTGCATCAGATCTATGTTGTGTCGGGAAACCGAACAATATTCGAAGAGAAAATTACTTTTATGGTCTTGATGGTTCATGTAGTTGTTATTTTCCTTATATGAATCTACTTAAAATTATGTTTTCTGTTGGCTTGAAATTTAGTCATCTTCTTTTCATCATCCGAATCTGCAATTTGGATTAGTTTATTTGACTCTTGATACCTAAATCTTCTCTGATATCACTCTATTTATTTTTTTGTATGTCCTCTTATTCTATTTATCTTTTAGATGGCGTTGTGCATTTCAATTGTTCTTTTGTTTTTATTTGTTGACTTCTCTTCAAATCAGAAATCATTTGATGAATCATTGAAATTAATTCAAAAACCAAATAAAAATTGTATATATTTTAGATCTATACTGGTTGTTTCTAATTCTTTGTTTTAGTCTAGAAACATCAATAGTAGAGGGAAATACAACATGCTTTTGTGTCATTATCTAAAATAATTTCCTGTATCATCTTCAATAAAAAGCATCATTCTTGGACCGAAAAATTTAGATTGATATCCTTTAATGATGAAACTACATATATATTTATATTGAACGTCACTATAAAATAGAATGAAATCCCTTACACACATCTTATCATAAAATTATCTACTAATTAAATACACTTATAAATATGAATATGAAATTTTAGAAATCATCTATATAAAGAACTCTGTAAACTTAGTGCTCGGTAGAGAGAGTCTCACTTTTATTTTTTGTGTGAGATAAAATCATTAGAAATGGAGTCTGAAGGGAAACATCAATCAAAAGGAGAGGCAGTTTGTTATAATTAAAAACTCTAAGGGATTATTTTATTAAAATGATTTGTGTTTTATGATGTGAAATAAGATTCTATATTTTACTTTAGAATTCATATCTATTTTTATTTTCAAGATTTTATTTTTCAGTTTTAGTAAGGGATACAATGTGAATTCGATTGATTACAATATTATGATTTCTTAAATTTAAAAATATGTTCATCAATATATTTAAGTTTATGAAAAAAATTATCTATTATCATGGGGTTTGTTTCTATTATATTCATAATTTAGATCTTAAATATCTATTTGATTGAGTATGTTATTTTATTATTGGTTTTTATCGTTAAGGGAATTCATTACATTAAGTCTTTTAACGTTTATAGTTAATTATATCAATTTTATTTCTGGTTTTCTAAAAGGGAATTATTTTTATTTACTAGAAATTATAAATTATATTTTTGGTATTTTTTAAGGGTCCTCTATTTATTTTCATGTTATAATATTTATTATTGATTGTATATATATGTGTGTGTATATATATTTGATAAAGGATTTATTATGTTCAAAATTATTTCTTTGTTGTTATTATAGTATATATAATTCTGTGTTTTTATGGTATGTATATATACATACATACATACATACACACACACACACACATATATATATATCGATATTCAATATACATGAGAAGGATTTTTCGTTTTAAAAACCTATGAAGGGTTTATTTATGTTTTTCTATTTTTATGTTTTATTTTCAAAGATTTTGAAATTTTAAAGGATGATTTTTAACTGTTTAAATAAATTACGTGTTTTAATATTTTACAATTTTATGTTAAAACTTTGATCTTACATGCATAGAAAACCATTATTTTATATAATCTATTGTTATAATTTCATGTGCATCATTTTATCTTCACGCATATATATCAATGTCATTTTAAGTTATGTTTGTATTTTATAACATGTGACACATCATGCATGTGTTATTATTTATTTGTATGTTGTATTTTTATACATTATTTTGTGAATCTGTTAGTAAGGATTAAGAATGAATATTCACATTCATATCAGGAAAAGACATAACGACGTGGCATTTGATTATTTCAAATCTAGAAAATTTATATTTCTATGTGAAAGTATATATATATATTAATATATATAGGAATATTGGTATATATATATATATTATAAATTGAATATTTTTCATGTTTTTGAAGTTAGGAACCCCTGTGAAAAATGTATGTGTATGTAAAGAAAGATTAAAAATGATTCTAATAAAATCTGACACTTGAATGTTTTAAATACGGTAAGGAATTGAGGAGTGAACTCAATCCCTCAATAAGTGGGTATGCCAAAGATATCCATCAATGCATCCAGTTTCCAAAATGTTTTTTTTCAAAAACCTGTATAGTGTTTTTAGAAAAATCACTTGATTACTTCCAACGTAAATTTTGTAGGTATGTAATTTCATGTGGTTTATTATTTTAAATAATTATTTTCAAAATTTGTTATTATTTTTGAAATATGAAATTATTATAAAAATATATATATATAAATTTTATAATTTAAAAAATATTATGTTTTAATAAAATCTTTATGAAATAATTTTTAAACACTATTCATAAATTGAAAAAAAATATTTAATTTTTATTTTTATTTTTGAGAAATACTATTTCCAATTTAAGATAATTGAATACCAAACTTTTAGTTTTGAGGATTAGAAAATAAAATATTTATTATTTAATAATAATAAGATTTGGTCATAAATTAATATATTATAAAATATTCTTGTATAAACATTTTTTTAAAGAAAATAACAAATGTTTAGATGAATTATTTGGATTATTAATGTTTTGTAATAAGTATATATTAATTTTATAATGATTAATAAAATATTTTATAATGAATATTATTATTATTATTATTATATTTTATAACCTTTTAGGATATAACTATTTTTTGAATATAAATTTAATTATAATATTATTAATTTAAATTCTCATTTTAAATAGAATAAATAATAATTATTATTATTATTTTTAAATTTAAATGAATATATATATATATATAATGAACTGAAACAGGTTTAGTTAAAAAAATGAAAACAAGAGGAATAAAATGAAGATTCAAGATGGGTTTTGGGGGGGGACTGTTCGATCTTGGGTCTCGCAGATCAAGTGACTCTAGGTCATAGAATGAAGCTGATGTCAAGGGTTCAACTGAGATCGGATCACCAGTTAGGGAAAAATGAGAGTCAAAGACAAAGGTGAATTATTCTAGCTCCATTAATCGACTACGAAAGACGAATTTAGTCCGATCTATATCTGAGTTCAAAGCCGAAGGCCATCCAGAATCAAATCTATGTTGTGCATGGAAAATGAACTATATCGATATAGAGAATGATTTTGTGATCTCAATGTCACAAGTAGGAGTTATTTTTCTTATCTAAATCTCCTTCAAATCACATTTTTAGTAGGCCTATTATTTATTCATCTTCCTTTTGTAATCCATATCTACAAGTTGGATTAGTTTATTTGATTCATGATACCTGAATCATATATGATATCAATGTATTTATTTTTTCCCTATAATCTTCTTCCATTTTTCATTCAGATGACGTTGTGATTTTTTTTGGGTTTTTTTGGTTTTATTCATTGATTTCTCTTCATATCAAAAATTGTAAGACGAATCTTGGAAATTAATTCAAAAAACAAATAAAAAATGTATATATTTTTTGATCTGTAAAGGTTGGTTGTCATTATTTGTTTTAGTTATGAAACATCTATGGTATATGAAAATAAAAATTTCTTTTGTGTCGTTATCTGGTCTAATTTCTTTTATCATCTTTGTTACCAAGCATCATTCCTGGACTGAAATATTTAGATTGATATCCTTTAAGGATGCAGCTACATATATATTTATATTAAATGTCACTGTATAATAGTATAAAAACCGTGACAAATAGATTATGAAAAAAATATCTACTGAATAAATACACCTATAATTATGAATATACAATTTTAGAAACCATCTATATAAATCACCCAAGCAACTCGATGCTTCTTAGAGATAGTCTAATTTTTTCTTGTTGTGTGAGATAATATCCTTAGAAATGGAGTCTTAAGGTGAAGATGTCATAAAAGGATGGGAAGTTCATAGAATGTAATAATTGTAAGGAATAATTTTATTTAAATAATTTGTGTTTTATGATATGAAATTAGATTATATATTTTATTTTAGAAGTCAAATTTTATTTATTTTCAAGCTTTAATTTTTCAGTTTCATTAAGAGATACACTATGGATTCAATTGGTTTACATATTATGATTTTTTAAATTTAAAAATAGATTCATATATCTATTTATGTTTATAAAATTTTTTACTATTATCGAGGGATCTATTTCGATTATTTTTAAAATTTATATATTAAATATCATGTTAAGTAACTATGTAATTTTGTTATTTGATTTTAATCAGTATGGGACTTATGTACATTAAAGACTTTAACATTTATAGTTATTTTTATCAAATTTATGCATAGTTTTGTGTAAGGTAATCTTGTTTATTTCATTAAAATTATATATTTTATTTTTGGTCTTGCATAAGGAACCTTTGTTTGTTTTCATGTTATAATTCGTATTACTGATATTATATGTGTGTGTGTGTTTATTTGGTAAAAGATTTATTATTTTCAAAATAATTTTGTAGTGGTAATTATTAGTATGTATATGTGTGTGTATATGTTTATATATACATATACATACACATACACATATATAAATATAAATAAATATATATTTATTGATTTTAAAAAAACATGAGAAGCTTTTCCATTTTTAAAACCTATAAAGATATTTTTATATATTTATATTTATATTTTTTATTTTCAAAGATTTGAAATTTCAAAGGATGTATTTTACTTTCATAAATAAATTATGTGTCTTAATATTTTACCAGTTTATGTTAAAACATTGATCTTTTGTGCATAGAACACCATTATTTTATGTAATCCATTGTTATCATTTTATGTGCATCAATTTATCTAAATGCATATATGCCAATTTCATTATAATTTATGGTTTTATCTTTTAACATGTGTCATATCATGCATGTGTTACTATTTATATGTATTTTGTATGATTAATCATTTTATTTCAATACATTAGTAATTATTATGAATGAAAATTTAATTTCATATTAGGCCAAGACATGATGACGTGGGATATGATTATTTCAAATCTAGAAAATTTCTATTTATTTGGGAAAGAATATAAATATTTATATATATATATATTGAAAATGTTTTCATGTTTTTTATGTAAGAAAAACTAGTGAAAGATGTATATGTATGTAAATAAATAATAAAAATGATTCTCATAAAAGTCGACACTTGAGCGTTGTAAATATGGTAGGGAATTGGGGAGTGAACTAAATCCCTAGATGAGTGGGTAGGCCGAATATAGACTTCAAAGCATCAAGTTGCCAAAAAAATTTTCTTTTTAAAAGTTTGTATAGTGTTTTTGGAAAAATCATGGGATTACTTCTAAAGTATTTTTTGTATGTAAGTAATTTCAAAAGTGTTATATTATTTTAAACTTAAGTAATTTACTTATGTTTTTCAAAATGTTTATTTAAAATTTGTTTTATGTTATCTTAAAAAAAATTTCTTGAATTTATTTTTTAAGAAATATTTTCTAAAATTTATTTAACTAATTTCAAAACTAATTATTTGGTAATTGAATTCTCACCCTTTGTTTTAAAATAATTTTTAAAAGGTATTCTAGAAGATCCATTTCATATGAATTAACTTCTGGAGTTAGCATGTGGAAGCATAGTAGACATTTGTTTCATTTTGTTCAACTCTGATAAATGTTAGGTGTTTTATAATCCTCCAGAACCTAGACTGATAAAAGGTCCTATTTTTCATAAAGGGTTGTGTAATTATTCAGTTTAATTTATAAGAAAAAAATGACATTTCATTTTCATATACAGAGTCTAGAAGATCGATCTAGGAAATTATACAAATATTTTTGTATTATTGGAAAGCCATATAGATATGTTTTACATTATAACTTCAATAGAAGAAAAATAGAATATTCATTGGTAACGCCCATAAAGTCATATACTATCCTTACAAGTAATTCATGATATTCATCATCACATCTTGGGGAAGAATAAAACCAAATAAGGGGTAGATATCAGTTGCTCAGTAATGATAAGAAATATAGTGGAATCTATCATAAAAAAAAATCAATATGGAAAGGTGAATGGCTAAAAACATGTTCCCTTAAAACCTATTCCTCAGCATAATATGGGAGTAATACAAGCTGAATAAATAATTATATATAAGTAATCACATGAGAATGAATATTATACTTGTATAATCTACTAGTTTAATACTCACATTTATTACCAATTAATAATATTATAATCATGGAATGCATAATATCAAACATAAGAAAATATACCATCATGTCTTCGGCCAATACACAATACATAAATTGGTAAACACCTAGTTTATTTTGTCGCATGAGGATGATTGATGCATCAAGGATACATAGTAGTCCCCACACATCACATAAAGATTCAAATACATTCCTTATATTATATGTGTGAAACATAATCAACATATAATTTCAAATTAAAACTAACATATGAAATGTTAACAACTTTCCCCAAACAATGAAGTGAATCACAAACTATCAAGAGTAATATAGAGAATTGTATCAAGAGTGTACATCCCAAACCAAAAGAACCATAAACTAACCACGAAATATGGTAGATGGTAACATAGGAGTTCAATTTCAATAAATTATATGATTGAAAAGAGGGTGTTGAAATAGATGAAAATACTCTAATAAAATCATTAAGGAATTCTTAAAATAAATACCCATTTTCTTTGTCAAAGAATCATTATTTTGGACAGTTATTTTGTATTTTTCATACAATTATATTATAAACATTTAAATCCAATTTTTTAAGGATTCATGCAATGAAATTGTCATTTTGGAATAAATGGTGTCCACTAAAGTGAAAATATGGAAATACAGTTTTTATGAATCTTTAGAAATGGGACACTTCATTGTTGATTAATGGAAAATATAAGAGTTGTTAATGTATAAAAAATTTAATTGTTTTTATAAAAACACTAATGAACTAATATTGTTTTTTCATGATGAATTTTCATATTTTGAAACAATTATATAGGAAATAGATGATGGAATATAATTAAAAATGGGTATGAAATTGGGAAGTTCTTTTTAATCGAGCTTTCACTTCAGAAGTAATTGAGAATCTGTCCTTATAAATAATTTTCTTCTACATAATAAAAGGATGAAATGAACTGGATACATGATTTTGAAAAATATAAAAAAATTAATTAATATATTAAAATATATAATATTTACATTGGGGTAAATATATAGAAAGCGTAACCAAAATAAAAAATAGAGGTTTGGAAAGAATTCATTACATTATGCCCAAAACCATTCTGCACGTGTGGTTAACATCTTGGATAAGGAAATTAGAATCAGTAAAAATTTAATTCATAACAAATTAAACATGTATTTGAATTAGAATAATTTTATTTTGTTAATTTCTGGTCTTATGGATGAGTTATAAGTTTCGATTTCATTATTTAAAAGTTTTGTTTTCCTTAGATTTAATGATTGGTTAACATGTATACATGTATGACATATAATGTGAAATTTGAATATTTATCTAGAATTGAGATTATGTGATTTAAAGTAACTTTCATAAGTTTTAATGGTCTTATATATCACTTTTCTCATATATGAGGATGATTCATTTGATTAACCATTAATGATAATTATTTGGATTATTTTGGCATTTCTTCGATCATTATGTGCTAGTACTGTTCTATACATTAATATTATTTATTTATACAGGTTATAGAACATTGAAAAGTTTTATGACATATATTAATGTCTTTTTAACCAGAATTTTCTTTTATGACCATCCTTGAAGTCGGAGCTGAAAAAATAATGATTGTTGTCCACGAAGACAGTTAATTGGCACCTCACAGATGATTTGTTCGTTTTTAGAAAAAAAAAGGGGGAGATAAAAAAATTAATTTTTTATATCATAATATAATATATAATTATTGTATATATAATATATTGTAGTATTCATGCATTATTGGATATAGGGTTTAAGGAAGATATAATAATAGAAAAAAATTGAAAAAAAATAATAAAACAACAAAAGGGAATTGTAAATCTTGAATTACTATCCTTGATAAACTCATTAAGAAACAAAGAACTAGTGTATTAGGTGGGACCCGAAATATCATAACGCGGGAGACAGGTTTTGGATATGTATTGGGAAAAAATTAGAGAAGATTCAAGGCATTGGAGGTGTGATGAGAATAGGTGGTGAGGGTGGTATTTACAATGGAGAAAAGGGGTGTTTTTTTATTTTATTCATTAGTTTATTATTTGGGATCAAGAAAATGAATAGTTTGAACCTTACCAATAAATATATTAATCTAATGATGGAATTTTTTTATAATATGGGCTTACATCAGTCATTCATCATATATGACTTAATAATTCAGGAATTTTTTAAATATCATAAATTACTGTATTTCACTATTAAAAAAAATCAACTGTTTTAGAAAAATCAAAAAAAAATCATCCAAATCATTTTACAACATGTATAATTAAAAAATGAAATCCATTTTATGAAAATAATTTTCATAATATAAGAAATTTAATTTCTAAATTAAACAATCATTTACTTGAAAAATACAGATTTTAATATTATAACTATTGTTTTGAAACATTGATAATTTAATTAAGGTCTCATAATATTATATTATAATTATAAAAAAAATTAATTTATGGATCTATTTTATGAAAAAAATTATTTTAAATAATTATATTATTTAAAAAATTTTAAATAAATATTTATAATCCACAAAAATACCATCACCAAATATATATTTTTAAATTAATTTATTTAAAAATTCCATTATATAAACATGCCATATTTTCATTTATAAGAACCAATGATTTATTTATAATTTCATATGTAAAGTTACAATTTTATTGGTCATATTACTATTTCTAGTGATCGCATTACTATCCCAACAGTCATATTTAATAATATATTATAGTTTTAAACCTAGTGTTGTGTGACCAAAAAACAATAGACGAGTTTAATTTTTAAAAAGAGGAATACAATAAAATCTTGGGGTGTTATATTTTTCTTTATATAAATACATTATATGCAATATTTCAAATATAGCTATTCCTATTCAATTCACCATGTGTAATGGAAATGTCACAATTACCATGCTAAATAGTAATATAAATATTATATTATTGTTTGTTGGAACTCGATGCCGAATGTATCGTAAGCTAATGAAAATATCCAAATTATTAGAAAATATTATTTCATAAAATATCTAGTTGTAAAGGTATTATTGTTGGCGCCAAAATATTGCACGAAAGGAAGGAGCGAAAAAGAAGCCATGCACGCTGCCTCGCGAAGTGCCGATGCGAAGCACCCCCGAGCACCGCAGTCCCGCGAATCCCCGAAGGTGGTACCTCTCCGGGAAAGGCCTGACGTTCATGAGCCCGCCGTGAAGCAACCTCCGCCCCTTAGCGCCGTGTGAGTTCTGCTTCGCAGAGCCCCTTGCCTATAAATACTAGTTTCCCCCCGAGTCTAGGGGATAGACAATCCAAACTTTTGGCTTCTCAACTCCCAAATCGCGAAGCACCCTTCGCCCTGGGAATCATGAGCTCTGCGAGGTACTTCTACTTCACGTGACGCCTTTGATTTGTCTCGTTTTGATCCACTCTTCCGAGAGGGATGCCCTTCACGAAGCGCAAGGGCATTCGCGAAGGTGGGGGATTCCCAAGGGAACCCGGGCAGCTGCAGAGCGTTTATGCTTCGTGAAACACCCATCTTGTACTAGTGATCCCCATGCTAAGGCAAGATCGCTACACATCGCGAAGCACACTGCCAGGCAGCACCTTGCTTCACGAGGCATCATTGCTTCTCAAGGCAGTGCTCCACGAATACTATTCCACTTCGCGAAGCACCCCCCATCCACACCTCTTCCCCATGATAAGGCAAAGGCACTCCACTTTGTGAAGCACACTCCTCTGCTTGGAAATTCCTCTTCCCGTGAAACCCTCCAGGTTTGCACGATGTGATTTCAAAGTCCCACAGACAACACCACTCCTATCATTGCTTCGCCTAATGCTTCTTCGCATAGGCACGCTAATGGCTATTGCCTTTTTTTCATAGCCACACTAACGTGGACCCCTAGATGGTTCGCTCCGCGACCCCCTTTTACAACATCCTTACTGGTACCTTCCCTCCCCCAAGGAGAAAAGGGTGCCGGTTATGTAAGTCCTAGGGGTGCAGAGTGAACCCACCTCGTCTGAGCTGCAGGACGTTAAACTGCCAAGATCCTCATTATCAACACATGACGTTAAACTGTGATCTGGCCTTGTGCTTCGCACGTAGGGTCCCCCCAGCTCAGACATTTTTTGTGACACCCGTCTCCACAGAGACGGGGTAACCCGATCCACAAGGGATGATATCCTCCTTCTCAGTGTAGCGTATGACCATGGGAGAAGGGAAACCACCATGCTGTAAGCCCCTAGCCCCTCTTGCGGAAGGTTTCACCCCTCCATCTCTGTACTTCCCCACTACCAAGGTCAGTGGAGGGCATGATAGGGAACGAGGAACCTCCCATCATTGGTCCCAAATCCCACTTTCACCGCGCTTTGCCGCACTTCGGGCCTCCATCCTGGAGTAAGTCCCAACACCATGGGCCGCCTAACGCATAAGCCCCTCTTTGCTTCTCACGGATGCATCCCTCGCGACGTGATCGTCAGGTCCTTGCAACCTCTTGTTTCTCACACCGAGCAAGACTCACGTGGGCTTAGAGTGAGCACCGAACCTGACCCCCACCCTAACCGAACTATGAGGACATTGATCCATGTCAAGGCATGGTACGTAGGAAGCCTCTATGAGGTTCAAGCCCACCACTCGGTCGTCTATTCACGTTGAGTTCCACCCTCATCCAGTATGACGTTAAACTGTATTCCCTCATCCAGCATGACGTTAAACTGTATGTCCTCATCCAGCATGACATTAAACTCAACACCAACCCGAACTATGAGGAATTTTATCCATGTCAAGGCATGGTACATAAGAAGCCTCCCAGAGGTTCAATCCCACCTGTCGTTTATTCATTTCATGGTTCATTTTTGTCCCGCACGATGTTAAACTACATTCCAGTCCAGCAGCAAGTCGTTGTGACTAACCTAAACTACATGGTCTTTAATATGTGCTAAGGCATGGTACATAGGAAGCCTCCATGAGGTCCAAGCCCACCACCATTGGGACCCCCTGGTCCTCCTCATCCACGTCGGCCTTCCGGCGTCTATCCTGAACTACGAGGTCATTGATCCATGTCATGTCATGGTACGTAGGAAGCCTCCCAGAGGTTCAATCCCACCACCTATTGGTCACTCCGACCATCTTCATGTCAGGTCACCAGCACCTGGGCTGCCTAGTGTGTATGCCCCACACCATCTGGACCAAGGTCCTCACTCGCGTCGGTTCTCCGACACACCCTTTGAACTATGTGGTCTTCGATCCATGCCAAGGCATGGTACGTAGGAAGCCTCACGAGGTTCAAGCCCACCACCCGGTCGTTCCGACCTCATTAAAGTCGGTTCACTCCCGTCCCACATGATGTTAAACTGTATTCCACACCTCATTTGAACTACGAGGTCTTTGATTCATGTAAAGGCATGATATGTAGGAAGCCTCCCTGAGGTTCAAGCCCATCTCCCATCGGACCAAGGTCCCTTCCTCACATTGGCCTTCCGGCGTCCACACCTAAACTATGAGGTATTTGATCCATGTCAAGGCATGGTACATAGAAATCCTTTACGAGGTTCAAGACCACCACCAGTGGACCCCTGGGTCTACATTCACGTCGGTTCACTGACGACACCCATCGGACCAAGGTCCACAATCACATCGGTCCTCCGGTGCACCAACCCAAGCTACGAGGACTTTGATCCATGTCAAGGTATGGTACGTAGGAAACCTCATGAGGATCAAGCCCAACATCCATCGAGGAAAGTTCCACCTTAACGTCGGTCTGCCGGAACCATCCCAAACTATGTGGACTTTGATTCCCTGCCACGGGGATACGTAGGAGGTCTCTTCGAGGCTCAAGACCAACTTCACTATCGCCCCTGCGATGGTCCCATTTCACTCCCCCTATACTTCATTCATCCATCCATCAACCATCCTGATTCTCACCCGGACAGCCATATCCCGACGAGATCATGCCATTCCACTCCTCTTCGCAGCCGCCCATGTGCTGGTCCCGGTATCGGCACCCCTTGAAGGGAAGTTCATCAATCCGATCCATTCCAGCTAATGCTCTGATCGGGCTGATCCGTCTCCGCTGAATGTTAAAGCTGCGGCATACCCTGTGTTAAACACAGGAATATGAGGAAAACCTCAGATATATCTCTATGGAATATAATTCCCCATGCTTGATGTGGGATGCCTTGGGTTTCCATGCCCTCGAGAAGCCCTATGACAAGAGATAAAAGACAGACATGCCAGTTCCCCATCATCCAGACACGCTACTGATGCCTCAACATGACTACTCCCCTGACTGAAGATTGCTACCCTGACCAGACCCTATGGAATGTCTCGACAGAAGCAGTGTAATTAAGCAGCATCCATGGAAACATGGTACTAGGAAGAGTTTCATAGACAACGTATTAAATCTATAAGGGAGACCCAGACTAGGTGATGAGTTCTGAGGAGGAATCCACGAAAGGAAGAACCGAAATCCCATCATCCCATTTAGATCAAGGAGAAAACGTACCTGAATAAGGAACAATTTCCTCCCACCTTTGGAAAGTGGGAATGTGGGGCAACATCAGTGCGTCCTCCACGGACGGATGCGCGCGCCCTGGTGGAAAGCATCGGAAACAGAAATGGTGAACCCGATGTGAAATTCTTCTCCTGAATATGGAGATTAGTAGTGTTCGAGACACCAGTAGATTGACGTGTCACCGGATCTAGATATCTGGCGCCGGGTCCCGCCAAGAAAATGGCTGGCTTGGCATGAAAGTCACTGGAAGTTGGGGCAGTAGAACGTGGGGCATTCCATTCTACAACGTGTTGCCGTGGATCCTTCTTACAGACATGGAGAATAGATTGACACTGGGGCACTCGTTGTCAACCCTTTTCCACACAGTGCTGATGAGTTGATCTCTCTATTTCCTAGGAACCAGGTTGCTACTATGGAGATGCGATCACCGCCCGCTCGCCTACGCAGGGGAAGGGTAAATACCGGCACAACTGCCCCGCGTGGCACCGCTGCCGCCACGACGGCTTCTACATCTGTGAATACAGGGCGCCCACATCCCCTCTCCCCGTCAGAGATCATCCAGCGAAGGGTGATCAACAACCTTGTATGTAGGTATGAGGAGGAAGGGGTCATCCCAAATCGGGATATGGACCGCCTGGACCAGGAGGCATCCAGGCCCCGCCATCAATGCCGCCCTAATAGGCCACGCAGGGAGCCCCTACTCCCCACCCCAACGTTCAAACTTTTCGGGAGCTTATCCCCAGAACGCCTCGATGACTCCTCGCCTTATGCTGATGAGACGGGTGACGTTCGTCTCAGCCCGCTCAGAGTCCCGATCCAAGGGCTCCAGGCTAGGGCTCCCATTCGTCCGCATCAACGCCGCCATCCGTCTCCGCATGAAGTGCAAGTAGGCTATGCCCCTGCATCACCTGCACCAGCTCGTCTAACCCGATTTCAGCGCCGGGCCCGGGCTGAGGAAGCTCACCATGATACGTCGACGTCAACAACTACTGTGGCCCAAGCCACCGCCGATGCACATCATGGAATTCTTGCATACACTTAGTAGGGGAACTCCTTCACCCGACCGGGATCAAGGCCTCATCCACCCCATGGGCAGGCTGGTTTGATTCTCGAAGTCGCATACCCAGGTGATGATTGCCATGAACCAATCCACAATAATGTAATTCCATATGGAGGTCATCTCCGTACCACCATTCCATAGAGCGTGGGCTTTCCCTACTCCGAAGCTCCTGACGAGGTCATGCCTTGTGCTACCCCCATCCCAAAGGAAGACCTACCCCGCAGCAGTGACGCTCGGCGCTGAAACCTCTCTCGTGCCCACTATACAGGGTATGGAGTCCCTCCTCCTACCCTTGACTGCCGATGTGAAGGCATCGTCCATCCGGTCCTTCTTCAACGTAGGGGTCCTCCCTACGTCCTCTCTGCAAATGGCGAAGGTCCTCCTCGCCCCGGTAACTAGAGGATTGAAGGTCAGCCTCGCTCTGCCCACACCATCCATGGAGGTCCTCCCCATGTACCCTTTGACATTTTCCCTGGTGCCCCTCGCACCCCGACCACCTCGAGCAGGGGCCCTCTCCACCACGGTGCCAGCACCGCCCCAAGACTACATATTGAGAATCAACCTTCTCCCAAAGAGCCATCCCGGGACAGAAGAGCGGGTCGTCGCCACCACAGCAAGAATCCTGGGGGGGTGGAGATCAAACCGGATCGTTTCTCGAATTTTGATGCGGAATGCGACTCAGTGATGGAACCTTCCCCCCGCTCCTCCACTTTAAGGATTGGGGAAGGAACCAGGTGTATCAGCCTCATTCTCCCGGAATGCGAGGTCCACCGGATTCCCACCTCTCTCCACAGGTACATCCAGGAGGAAGAAATCGTGAAAATTCCGCAGGTCCCGACCGTGCAATCACCACCATTGTCACTAGAAGCACCATCTACCTCTACCAGAGATCACAGAGAGCTGTTTTGGGGACTAAAGATGGTAGAGCAATGACGTAACCCATCGCCGGTAACCGAAACTCCTGCGCCTAAAGCTGTGGCTATCAGCCCATCGTATCTTGATATTGTGTTCAGGTCACCCCACTCTTCAGAGGATGGCCCAGAATTCGGTGGCCAGTCAGCTCGTTCGCCGTATTCTTCACCGCCAAGTCTACTGTCCCAGCGGTCTGCCTCGGTACCGCTACCGGTCCCTCAGCCACCCCCGGTTGAAGAGTGGGGCAATACAGGGCTAGACCCCGAGTCCGAACCTAGGAGCTTCTGGAACATTCTCACAGCGGATCACTTCCCGGAGGAGTTCTGGCCGATGAAGACGACTAACTTTCGCGCGCCAGAGTCCCTTACCCCAGAAGAAGTGGGGTGCTTTTGCCGAACCCTATTGGAGACACACTTCCACCTTCGTTACGAGCGGGTGATATACCCCAGAAGTTGAGAGCACTTTGAAGAAATTAGTGAGCAATGCCGCCTGATCTATTTGGCCGCACTCCCTATGGCCCAACACCCTGAGTCACCAGGCCGTCAGAGCACCCTTCAACGAAAATGTGTTCAGAGTTTCAAAGTACTCTATAGAGTCATCAGGGAAGCTACCCCCCATGTGCAAGTCCATGGCTGGGGAGACTATGCCGCTCTCCTCTTAATACCTATCCGACGACAGCCCGATTCATTATGTGACATTGAGGACATGCCCTCAAAAGGGGTCACGG
Organism: Viscum album; assembly: GCA_963277665.1. Lineage (NCBI taxonomy): Eukaryota > Viridiplantae > Streptophyta > Magnoliopsida > Santalales > Viscaceae > Viscum > Viscum album. Next base: position 512,388,619 of record OY728140.1, read on the forward strand.
TCCACATAGCTGACGTAGTGGACAAGGAAGACAGACTTGAATTTCTCGATAGAGACTTACCCCCCGAGTGCGTACCGCCACTGCTGGACCCATCAGGAAGGGTTACCTGTCTGCAGAGAAACCTTCTAGGCCTCCCTCTACCCACCGAGTCACTGGTACTCAGTCGAAATGCCGGTAATGGTAAGGAGAACGTCGGAACTATTAAGCACTTCGACTCGTTCGCCTCTGTACAGAAGATGGAAGAAGATCCCAAGAAGGCCACGTTATGCTAGTATCTTGCTGAGCAGATGAGTTTGGTTGACAAACTCTTGGCTGAGCACGCTGTAGAGCGGCGACCAGACTATGGTAATCCCAAGCCGGGGCAGCAGGGGCAGGAAAACTTCCCCCTGGTGAGATGCCTCCGGGAAACCCTGATCATGCTACTTCCGCAGACAGGGCAGAAGCCGGAACTTACGGCAAGATTGCGTGATACGTCTCGCCAAACCCTCTTGAACGACAGGACAATCTGCAGAATCCAGTCCGGGATCCCCCAGTTTCCCCACAGGCCGTTCCACCAGTCTCTCCACGAGCCTCCAAATCCATATATCATGTTGAATAACCTGACAACGCACTTGTGATTAGGGATCCCCATCAAGACAGAGACCCCCATCCGGAGTATCTTATAGCGGCACTCATCGCCCGCCTCTAAGTGTTGGAAACGCGGCAGGTGGCAGTCCCACCGGATGGCAAGCCGTATCCCGCGTGGGTGGATGATATGCCCACACCCCTGGGTTTTGGGAATCCCACATTATCGCCCTTAAACGGGATAGGGGACCCGCCAAAACACTTGGCCCATTTTTCTTCCAGGTGTGGACCCATGCTGGGGACTCCGGCCCAGCAAGAAGCCGCAAAGCTCCGAGGTTTCGTGCAGACATTGGAAGGTCCCGCATTTGTCTGGTACAACCAGCTCCCTATCGGGTCGGTGACCGGTTGGGAGGATCTCCGCAGGCAGTTCCTATACCAATTTAGCTCCACCACGTGGAAGACCAGCATTGCAGACCTCTTCAAGTGCAAGCAAAGGCCTGATGAGTGAGTCGCAGATTTCATCTCCCAGTGGAAGGGACTTAAATACTCCCTCGATATGCCACTGACTCAGGAGAAATTACTGACGATGTGTGTAGGGAACGTTAAAACGGAGATGATACCTTCCCTGATTACCCCAAACTACCCTAGAGGGTTCAAGTATTTCTCAGATAAGGCTCAACACCTTGAGGAGGCTATAAAACAGGCTAGTCTGGCACATTCGTTGCCCCCTATGATCCCAGCCAGGAGGACTGCCAGAGCCGAACCCTCCGCGGTGGCCCAAGTAGAAGCCCCCAGGTAACTGGAATTACTGCTAGCAACACCATCCATGCAACCCTACAGAGGTCCTCCACCTCAAGCGCAGGCTCCTGCCCAGCAGCGACTGCCTCAGAATCGACAGGTTCCCCCACACAATGCGCCACCACCACCTAGGTGAGGCAATCAGGCGCTGCCTCCTTGGCAGGCCCCTCTGGCCCCTCGTCAGGACCAGGCCCCCTATTCGGAAAGAAGGCACCAGACCTATTACTTCAATGAAAATTAGGTCCCTGGCTACTTCCGAAGTGCTCTATATAAAGGGATTGTGTGCCTCCTAGAGTGCAGAAGGTCGACAGAGGTGAATCTCACCGATCACCCCAGCTACTGTCCTTATCATCAGATTCCGGGGCACTCCCTCAAGCAATTCATTGTGTTAAAAGACTGGCTTCAAGACCAGGTCAACAACAACATAGTCAGGTTGGGCCCGGCACCAACACAAGTAGCAGGTGTCTTTGCAGGGTCAGAGATTGGTAGCGACAGCGAAGGCGAGTGGAAGCAGGTTCCCAACCGTGGGTCCCAGAAATACGATGACTGGACGGCTCGAAAAACCATCTTTCGTGCCCATGGTGTCATCCGGGCACTCCTGAGGCAGATAGAACCTTCAAAAGAAGTAGTCAGTACCTCTTCATCGCCTTCACAGTCGACCTCTTCCCAAAAGGGCAACCAGCGACGACGCAAGAAGAAACAACGCGCTCTGCCAGTGTCGTCGTCATCCTGCACTCGTGGAGACTTTATGACCCCTGAAATGGAGATTCCTCCCAGAATCCACCCGGTAGTGGATGGATCGTCGAGCAATAGCCAAGGGTACGCTTCGGTTAACACCATGGAGCTGGTAAAGCCCTATATGACCCCTGACGAGGGGGAACGCCAGGCAAACCCCCCTAACGTTTCCATCCGACATCAACGTCAGCGAAACTGCAACCAAGCCAGTCGTCAAGGCACATCAGTGGGCACTTTCAATCAAGTTGTGCACACGACTGAAACCCGACAGAAGGCTCAGCATAGAGCTCAGCATGCGCAGTCCCATCTGACGCCCTCAGATCCACCTCTACTGCCGTTTGTGCTACTAAATAAGGAAGAGTTTCCTCGTTCGTATCACAGTAAGTCTTGACCACCTAAGGGCCAGTCTCCAATGTCTAATCCTGGTCCGGAAATTGCTCTCCATGCTTCAACTAGTAGGCAACGGGATGTGCCCAGTACTAGCGAACCGCTAGTTCAACCGGCAGGACACGCTATGCCTCCAACTACAGAACGACCTCCTGTAAGCAGAGGTTCACGCTTGGCATGAAAGTACAATGTCCTCAAGCACCTGGTCAGCATTCCAGCAAGGATTTCTATCCTTGATGCCCTTCGCATATCATCTGAAATGCGCAATGCGCTTGTTGAGGCCCTATGGATCCCCCTCCAGTTTGAGATGGAGATGGCGGCCGCAGAAGCCTTCCTTGCCGAGGAAATTGAGAACAATGAATGTCAGGAAGTTATCTCATTCTCTAGTGAAGATGGGGACTCTCCTATACAGGGGCATTTTCACCCTTTGTACATCACTGGACACTTCAATGCTGTGGAAGTCCGCCGCTGCCTCGCTGACACGGGTTCCGGAATCAACCTAATCCCGACTCGAACACTATGAAAGATGGGTATATCTGAAGAGGATTTAACTCCTTCTGACCTTAGAATCTAGGGATACGACAGGACCGAGCAAACCCCAGTCGGCAAGATTGGCCTGAAGAATCAGTTCGGTGGCCTAATTTCCAGCACCGAGTTCATGGTCATCTCTCAGGACACCGCCTACAACGCGTTGATGGGTAGGCCATGGCTCTATCTGCACGCAGCAGTCCCTTCGTTGTATCACCAATGCCTCAAATACTCCCTCAATGGTCGAGTAGGCATGCTCCAAGGAGATACGTCTCCTTTCGCTTCTTGTGAGGCCCGCTATCTGGATGCTGATTATTACAAGAGTAAGGATAAGTAAATCCCAGTAAGGGAGGATGAACCAGACCCGACCACAAGTGATCCCTGGGCAAGCATGGATGATGCCTATATCCTCACGATCCACCGATTGGAGGCCACAACCCCCAACATGGGGCAATGTTTTGTTATTTCAAGTATGAAAGGAAGGCATGTTCCCATGTCCAAGCGACGGCGGAAAATCACCTCGTACTCCAACACCAACCAGGCCCAGGTGATCCCGGAACCTCCAACCCTTGTGCAGTACCAGGATGTCAAGATTATGACAACGACAGCACATCATATGTGTCTGTTCCGACAGGATGGAATCAACCGACTCAGGCCGACGCGTCACCACTGCTTTGATATCATAAAACGTGTCCCCTTAGGCCGAAGGCTAGATGAGATAGGGTCGACTGCCTTCATTTCTATGGTCTCAATGGCGAGTGAGTCTCCTGATATAATGACCACTGCTGCCCAAGCTGGCACCAGCTTCCCCTCAGGTTTTCATAGCTTAGAAGTATCTCCCGTTGCGGGAAATCCCCCCATGAGTGGAGAGGAAGACCTGTAGGATGTACCCCCGCCTTTGAGGAAGGTGTATCTAGCACGGTTGATGAACTGGTACAGGTGAACCCTGGTTGCAAGGTAGATCTGAGACCCACATTGATCAGTGCATCCATGCCCCCCGAGGAGCGACAACGGTACATAGACTTTCTCAAACTACACCGTGACGTATTTTCCTGGAGTTACAACGAGATGCCGGACTAGATCCCCACGTAGTCGTTCACCGTCTGGGCCTCCCAAAAAACCATCGTATGTTTAAGCAGCCTCCCAGGAAGATGCACCCTTCTCATGGTGCTATGGTTGAGGCCGAAGTTGACAAGATTATTGAAGCCAAATTCGTTAAGGAAGTCCAGTACCCCAAGTGGCTTGCTAACATTGTGCTAGTCAGGAAGAAGAATGGGTAGATCAGAGTCTGCATCGACTTTCACGACCTTAATCACCACTGCCCAAAGGATGACTTCCCCCTCCCGGTGACTGAGTTATTGATTAACGCCACGGACGGGTTCCAAGCTCTCTCTTTCATGGATGGGTATTCCGAGTACAACCAGATCCAGATGGCCCCCGAGGATGAGGATTCCACTACCTTGAGGGCTCCCCAAAGTACTTTTTCCTACCAGGTTATGCCCTTCGGCTTGAAAAATGCTGGTGCCACTTATCATAGGGCCATGCATCGCATATTCAAGCCAATTCTTCGGGACGCTGGTGGAATGCTACGGAGATGACCTAGGGGTCAAATCATTCCAGCTCCAGGACCATCTCAAAGACCTTGAGAAAGTGTTTGGTTTCCTCCGTTCCTATCACCTGAAGATGAACGCGTTGAAGTTTGCATTCGGGGTCACCTCTGGGTAGTTTCTTGGCTTTTTTGTTAGATACCGAGGCATTGAAATCGACCGAGAGAAGATCAATGCCATCATCCAAATGCCTCCCCCAAGAAATATTTGGGAACTTCGAGGTCTCCAAGGCCACTTAGCCTATATACGCCGATTCATCACGAATCTGGCCGGCAAGTGTAAACCTTTTTCCCGGATCATGAAGAAGGGCACCGCCTACGAATGGGATGAGGAGTGTCGGACCGCCTTCGAGGAAATCAAGAAGTATCTGCTCCAACCTCTGGTTTTGATGCCACCCATCTCCGGAAAGCCACTGGTCCTTTATGTGACTGCCCTAGAACGGTCTCTCGGAACACTTATCACCCAGAAGAATAATGAGGGTACTGAGAACAGTCTCTACTATCTCAGTCACTTGCTTCTCAATATGGAGGTCAGATACTCCCCTATCAAAAAGAGGTGCCTTGCACTCGTCGTTGATGTACAGAAGTTGCGGCATTACCTGCAGCACCATGAGGTACAACTGGTCTCTCGGGTAGACCCATTAATGTACATCCTAAACTGCCCCATGTTGACTGGCCGACTAGCATAGTGGGCGGTGATTCTCTAGCAGTTTGATATCATATTCGTACATCAGAAGGCCATTAAAGGACAGGAATTGGTAGAATTTTTAGCTACCCATCCAACCTCCACGGATAAATCCCTGGACCTGGATTTTCCTGATGAAACGATCCTCTCAGTCAATCGTGTCATCCCATGTTGGCAAATGAACCTCGACGGTGCCTCCCAGAGCCCCACCGGTAGGAGGCTCAACGATCCTAAGCTCAACAGAGTGGGCCTGGGTATCATCTTAATTACCCCAGTGCAAGCTGTCCTACCATACTCATTCCTATTGTCAGAAGGCTGTACTAAAAACAAGGCAGAGTACCAGTCTCTCATCACCGGCCTCGAGTTGGCCCTTGAGATCGACGTGCCCCATCTATATGTGAAAGGAGATTCCGAGCTGGTAATCAAGAAGGTCAATGGTGATTATGTCGTTAGGAAGACAGAGCTTGTGCGATTGCTGGAGTGTACCCTCCACCTAATGGCCCAGTTCCCATCTCGGCCAGAGGTCACCCATGTCCCTCGGTTACAGAAAGGCCGAGCTGACGCTTTGGCCAGCTTAGCTGCGTCGCTCGCAGAACCAGAGCAAGGTGATTCTATCATACATGTGGCACACCAGAGAGTCATTTCCCCCGCCACCCAAGAGGACAATGATGGCCTACGGGTAAGTCATCTAACCATTGGGCCCTCTATGTCAGGGGTCCCGGGTTTGTCGAACACAGTGGTTGAAGCCACTCCCGACTGGGGGGCACCTTTTTTCGAGTATCTCCAAAATGGTCGCCTCCCGGATGACCAGGCTGAGTGCGAGCGAATCTGATGCCGCGCACTGCAATTTACCCTCCAGAGCGGCCCCAGTCTTGAATAGATCTTTTATAAGCGGAGCTTCAATGGCGTTCTCCTCCGTTGCATTCAAGGAGTGGAGATCCCTCAAGTTATGCAAGAGGTTCACGCTGGTTCCTATAGTGCCCATCAAGCAGGGCCGAAACTATCCCATAAAATCTGGAGGTTGGGGTACTTCTGTCCCTCTATGATCCATGATTGTATCGTGTATGCCAAGAGCTGCCACACATGCCAAGTACACACCAACTTCCTGCATCGCCCGCTGGAGCCTCTCCACCCCACCAAGTACAATTGACCATTTGCGGTATTGGGACTTGATGTAGTGGGACCATATCCACCGGCAACAGCTCGCCAGTGTAGGTTCATCCTAACTGCTACATATTTCTTTTCCAAGTGGGCAGAGGCAGTTCCACTTAATGAGGTCAATGCTCGTTCCATCATCGACTTTGTGAGATCCAATATTATCCACCAGTTCAGGGTCCCTCACGCCGTCCTCACCGATAACGGCATCAACTTCTGAGCGGCTGAGCTGAAGAAATTGTACGCCAAGTATGGTATCCGTTTGAACCATACCTCCCGCTATCAAGTGCAGGAAAACGTAAAGATTGAGGCGTTCAACAAAACCCTCTCTAACATTCTGCAGAAGATGGTTGGTCAGAACAAGAAAAGTTGGCCGGACAAGATCCCCAATGCCCTCTTGGATTATCGGACGACGACTCGCAACTCTACCCAGGAGACCCCATATTCCTTGGTGTATGGGGCTGAGGCCGTCCTACCCATTGAGATCCAGCTGCCATCGTTGTGCACTACAGTCTATGACCAGCAGGCGCCGGATGAGGTGGCTGAAATCCCTCTAGCTGAATTAGAAGCACTGGACGAGAATCGGCTTCATGCCCTGCACAATCTGGAAAGGCATCAGAATAAGATTGCAAGGGCCTTCAACAAGAAGGTTCGCCTCCGTTCTTTTCTACAGGGTGACCTAGTGCTGTCCCTTCGAGCGCCAATGATCCCCGGTAGGAAACCTCCCAAGATAGAACCCAAATGGGAGGTGCCTTATATCATCCATAAGGTCTATCCCAACGGGGCGTACTCCTTGGTGACCACGGATGGTGAGCACGTAACTCCTCCCACCAATGCCAGGTTCCTCAAGCAGTACTTCGCCTGATCCTTTTTCAATGTCCAACATGACCTTAAACTGTAAGGTCCAACACGACCTTAAACTGTAAGGTCCAACATAACCTTAAACTATGAGGTCCAACACGATCTTAAACTGCAAGGTCCAACATGACCTTAAACTATATGGTACTGCACGACCTTAAATTGCATCGCCATCCTACAGGACGATAAACTGTGAAATGGTCCGAGCTCTATGACCTTAAACTAAGATCTCCCCTCGTCCTTACTGCAAGATGTTAAACTGCAAGCAGGTCAGACCTTCCTGACTGAGGCCCAGCCTCAGGCCCCTTGGCCTCCTCGGGCCCTCGGCCCCCATCCTTACTACGAGACGTTAAACTGCAAGCCAGTCAGGCCTTCCTGAACCATGCGTAGCCTCGGGCCCCGTGGCCTTCATTGACTCGGACTCTCTTATGGGATTGTACGGTTTGGTGTGGGATTACATCCTCATTCACGTCCGGTTACCCACCGTACCATACATATACCCTGTTGAGATACTTTTCTCGTCCAGGACAACATTAAACTGCACTTCAAGAACTATGTGCGGCTTGATTCCCATCTTAATGGGATACATAGGAATGCTCAGACGCCTCGTATTGAGCCCATCCCCAAGCTCTTTTCTTCCACTATCCCCCCTGGGAATAGTTTCCTTGGATGGTCATTGCGTAGCGAGGAGTAGGATTTCTTAGCCCCACTCATACAAGGATTGTAAGGGTTGCCCTATGTGCCTACTCCCATTCTTCTATCCTCCCTCATCCTCACCGCATGACGTTAAACTGCATGGCCTTCAAGAAATACGTATGGCTTGATTCCCATCCTAATGGGATATGTAGGAATGCCCGGACATTTCGTTCGTCGGCCCAGCCCGAAAGCCAAAATCTTCCCCTCGGGTCAAGACATATGGCAGGGTGCACACTTTTTCCCCAACTCACATCGATCAAGGCTCGACCGGGCTACACGTCACCCCTGGAGATGTTTGCCTCTTTCGTGGATGGATACATCTATGATTCACCCACTCCTTGACTGGGATTCCATCATTTTTCACACCTAGAGGGACCCCCAAGGATGGCCTGGATACTACGCCCAAGGGCTCTCCTACTGATACGGGTCAACACCCCGAGGGTTTCCAAGCAACAAGCTGATACAAGTCCCACGTTGCGAATTTTGTCAATGGTCGACATTCATTTGTTGCTCCCATATCAGGTCACCATAGGAACTCTGTGTTTCGAACATGGTCCACAGTGTCCTGGATCCTCGGGACCACCCCAAGATAGCCCAAACATCGAGTGCAGTAACTCGTTCTGCCCCATTCTGAAGAGAAAAACTTCCCTCCGAGTGGTGCCAGTGGTCGAGCCCACGACCCTGATTCTCTAATAAGTAATGTACGACGTGGTGTAGGATTACGTCCTCTTTCACGTCAGGTTACTTGCGATGCCGTACACATCCCTGGACGAAATACAATTATCTCTTTCCCCGTCCTTGCTGCAAGGTGTTAAACTGCAAGTTAGTCAGGCCGTCCTGACCGAGGCCTAGCCTCATGCCTCCCTCACCGAGGACCAGCCTTAGGCCCCTTGGCCTCCTTGGGCCCCTTTCCCTTGTCCTTACTGCAAGAAGTTAAACTGCAAGAAAGTCAGTCCTTCCTGACCGAGGCCCAGCCTCAGGCCCCTTGACCTCCTTGGGCTCCTGGCCCTCGTCCTTACTACAAGACCTTAAACAGCAAGCAGGTCAGGCCTTTCTGACCGAGGCCCAGCCTCAGGCCCCTTGGCCTCCTTGGGCCCCTGGACCTCATCCTTACTGAAAGACATTAAACTACAAGCAGGTCAGGCCCTCTTGACTGATGCCTAACCATCATGCCCCTTGGCCTTTTTGGGCCCCCAGGCCCAGGTCCTCTCTTATAGGAGTGTATGGTGTGGTGTGGGATTATGTCCTCATTCACATCGGTTTATTCATCGTACCATACACCTCCCTTTTTTGGGGGTATATTATTCCCCTCCTTATCCCACATGACGTTAAACTGCATCTAGAGAACTACGTGTGGCTTGATTCCCATCCTCATGGGATACCTAGGATCACCTGAATGTCTAGGATTCAGGTCCAGCCCCATCTCTCGGGAACCTCCATCCCATCTTGGCTCCTTGGCCTACCCTTCCTCCACGAGGGGTGTATATGGTGTGATATGGGATTATGTCCTCATTCACGTCGATCCTATAATGACCATGCCATGTACCTCTCCCTCCTGAGCTATTTCTTCGCCCCTTTTCAGCGGTTCGCCAATGTGCCTACGGGTACACTGGCTTATTACCTGGAATGCCAAACCTTACTCAGACATGTCCTCAATTGCTTTTCCAGGCTTTGTGTATCCCTGCATCAAGGCTTCCATCATCTTTCACACCTGGAGGGACCCCCAAGAATGGCTTGGATACTACGCCCAAGGGCTCTCCTACCGTTACGGGCCAACACCCCCGAGGGTTGCAGACAACAAATCGATAAAATCCCGCATTGCGAATTTGGTCAGTGGTCGAAGCTCGTTTGTTATTCCCAGCTCAGGATAACGCAATATGGAGACTATTTTTTCTGCCACGTTTAACAAATTTCCTCTATCGCCACACCAACCCCATTAAGCCCAAAATGTCGGTTACATGATTCACATACTTCTCCATCATCGTCATGTCCAAGTAGAGTCTCCGAACTCTTGGTACTATTCCTTCGTGCACGCCTGCGCGTTGGGGGAACAAGCCACGTCAAAGGTGTCCTTCGGGGCTCTCTACTGACTCCCCTTTTATGGGTTCCCCAAGTATTTCTATAAGGATACCCCCCCTTGTTTCTCACACCGAGTTTAACTCACGTGAGCTTAGGGATCGGGTTTACATCTGCACTTACTCGGGAAGTTGTCACCATTCATGGTCCGAGCTCTAAGAACATAAACGAAGATCCATCTAGAACTACATTCAGCTTGATTCCCATCCTCATGGGATACATAGGACGGCCCGGATGCCTTGTTTTCGGGTCCAGCCCATTTAGGGAGCTAGTCTCTCCCCCCCTCTTTTCACCTCTTACCTCTATATAGGCCCCTCGGCCTGAGGTCTCCCTGTTGGAGTGGCATACAGTGTGATGTGGGATCATGTCTCCATCAATTGTGTTTCGTGACACTATGCACATTCCCCACCTAGAATCACCTCTACTACGTCTGCGCTACATGACGTTAAAATGCATGCTTAGTCCTATCATACGACCCTAAACTGTGACATTATCGTCCTGGCCGCATGATGATAAAAAAACTGCATTGTGATGACCTCGTTGTAGAGGACATCACGTTGGGTATTGGTCACGTGCCATTCCATTTGTCAATTCCTATCACGACCTGATTATTGTGGCGACACCCGGGATTTCTACCCTAGGCTTTTCGCTTCACAAAAAAAACCACTCACCTTAAAGGAAAAACAAGATTTATCAAATTCCGCTACATTTAGTTCAAGGGCCACGCCTGCACTCCCCTTTTTCCCTGGCACTGGTACCTTACCGTTCCACCTTGAAGAACTACGTATAGCTTGATTCTCATCCTCATGAGATACGTAGGAGCGCCCGGGCACTTACCCGCAGGCCCAGCCCAACCTTCGTGTTCGGTCCCTCGACTCGAGCATTTCCCCAGAGAACACATGGTAAGTAGGGCTTAGGTCCTCATTCACATCAGGTTTTATAACCACCTTGCCATGTGTCCCTTTCTAAACTACCCATTCATGGTGCGAGCTCTAAGACCATAAACTAAGATCTCCTAAGAACTACGTGAGGCTTGATTCTCATCCTAATGAGATACGTAGGAGCACCCGGGAACTTCCCCGTGGGCCCAGCCTAACTTTCTCTTTCAGTCCCTTGACCTAAAACCTCTCCCAAGGGGGGTCGTGCGGTGTGATATGGGATTATGTCCTCATTCACGTCAGGTTGTTCACCGCACCGTACACACCCCCTATTCCCATTCACGCCAGGTGTTTGAGTTATCCACCATGTGCCTCATATGTTTCCTCCCATCCATGGTCCGAATTCTACGACCCTAAACTAAGATCTCCCTATGGTAAAGGACTCTGCTCCCCCTATCTAATATGTCTCGTTGTCATATTTAGATGTGTTTCGACAAAGAGCCTGAAGTGTGGGATTTTCATAGGGACATTCCCCTCATCCCATGACCAAGCTTCGTGAGCTCGCTATTTGGATCCTCATCCACTTCCACATCTAAAAGGACCCTCGGACGACATGGATACTAGGCTTAAGGGCTCTCCATGGATGTTGGACCTAAGGGACCTCCAATCGTCTCAAGCCAACGTCCCTACGGATCTCGGACAACATTTGTAACATGGTCCCGTGTTTCGAACATGGTCAACAGTCGACCCTCATTTGTCTGTCCCCATTCTAGGCTAACGCGACAAGGATGCTGGGTTTCCACCACAGTCAACAGTTATCCTCCATCGTCACGCCACCATCATCGTGATCTGAATCTCGAGCGCCATGATTCACACATTTCCACTTCCTCATGATCAAGTGTAATTCCATCATACTCGGCTCTTTCTCTTCGCGCACCTGGGAGCACTACATGGTCGTGTTAGTTTTTTCGGGCCAGTATTCTCCGAGTATCCCTTTTCCCTAACCTTCCCCTTTCTATGTTGGGAAATTCCTACCACTACTTCTTGATTCCCACACCGAGCACGACTCATGTGGGCTTAGTAGTTTTGGCGGGATGTGTACCAACACGGCCAGGCTTCTCATCGTCCCTCATGACGTTAAAATATGCTTTCAGAACTACGAATGGATTGATTACTGTCCTCATGGGGTACGTAGGAATGCCCGACCACTCTGCTTCGGGACCAGCCTAATCCTCACTCTTGGTCCCTCAACTTGAGGAGTTTCCTCCAGGGGTACGTGGTGTGATTTGGACTCCAAGTCCTCATTCACATCGGTTTCATAACTACCAAACCATATGGTCCCTGGGCTCTTCGCTTTCACTCCACATCCTATTGTATGACGTTAAACTGCAGGAGTCCATATGTCGTCAACGCATGACACTAAACTATAGTTCTACCCTGAAAAAGTTCAGGATGCCCCATGTTAATGATGGGATGCATTAGAGCCTCTGCTAGAGAGGATTTCACCAGTAAGTGTTGGTCTATGACTACACTATGTTTCTATAACTATGTGCGGCTTGATTCCCATCCTCATGGGATACGTAGAGACACCCTGGTATTTTTCCTAGGGCCCAGCCCATAGGAATCATTGATCCTATCCTTCCCCTTTTCGGCCCCCCTGGCCAGACCCCTCGCTAGAGAGACCCTGTCCGAAAGAAAGAAGGATCCATAACCAAACTGACGCGCCCATCTGGCGTGTTCCTACCACGGCGATGTAATTACATGAGTGTTGGATTCGGTTCAGACAAACCATCACTCCATATTACATGCTTTGTGTACCCCTTATTCGGACCCTCGTCCCCTTTCATGTCTAAATGAACCCCCTAACGGCCTGGGCCCATGCTGCATCGGCTCACCTACTATCCTGGGCCAATGTTCTGGAAGACTGGTCATGTTTGGAAGGACCCTATAACAGTATAGATGCTCGACCTAGGGTCCGCCAACTGTCTTGGGAAAATGATCCGAAGGATTGACTGAAAACATTTGTGACATGGTCCCGTGTTTCGAACATGGTCAACGGTAGATCCTAATTTTTTGTCCCCATTTCAGGCTAACGTAGTAAGGATATCGTTTCTCCGCCACAGTTAACGAGTGTCCTTTATTGTCACGCTATCCCCACAGTGTTCCGAATATTGGGAATCGTAATTCACGCTTCCCATTTCCATCTGTTTGGACCGATTTCAGTGCCTCTGGCGTTGCACCGTTCTTGCATAAGAGCACGCTAAAGAAACGGTAATTCAGCTGTGTTGAGAACCTCCTTCCCCGGCTAGGCCTCTCCCTTCTTCCGGAAATCTGGACTGGTTATCCAAACCCCGGATGCCCGAAGCTTGGTCTCCACTCCTATGTTAGGTGGGACGATGAGTCAAATATCTCCTATTTCTCACATCAGGCTTCACCCACATGATCTTGGGGAATTATCACCGAATGCCCCACAAACATTATAGGGATGTAACGAATCAATTCAAACAGTGGAAATCGTGCATACTACGGCATTCAAAACAAAGAAGGAAGAAATTGAAGCGCGAGAGTACCAATAAAAGTTTTTAGTTTGTTACAGTACCCGGGGGTTGACTCCCCCCATGGACGGGTTGACCCTGTCAAAAGAGTGTTGAATCTCTGCCACCCTTCGGCTTGTGGCATCCAAGACTTGCTGCCGCGAACTCAGCTCCCATTCCTCCTCAGCATCGGCAGGGAGTAGTTCGTCAGCCTTGGCTCTGGACCACTCTACCCCAGCCTAAATGGTAGCCATCTTTCCAGAAGCCTGCCTTATATGCTCCTCTACCTCTGCCAGCTAGGCCTTCAACCATGAGATCAGCTCAGATTGTGCAATAATGGAAACTGAGTTCTCATCCGCCCGGGTCTGCAGCTGTTGAACCTTGCTTTCAGCCTCCTGGAGTTTCTTGATGTTTGTCACCTTCCTCCGCTATGAGCCCATGCTGAGTCCATGATCATGCTCCCAGATCTTCTCAGACATAAGATCTCAGACGAGCGCATGAGGACGTTGGGCATCCACTCCCCCAGCACACAGTTCGTGCAGCCGTGAGTGAAGTCTGTCCATTTCGTCTAGCCATAGCACTTGGGGGGTGTCCTTGATGAAGTGCATGATTAGCTTCCACGACCGGCGGCAGACTATGCTGATGTCTTCCTCGTCAGAGGCCGTTTCGTCCTAGTCTACACGATTGGCAGGCTCGTACGCAGAATACACCTCCAGGAAGTCCTCGGCAGGATCTGCATCTGGCGTTGAATTTGGTGTGACATCTGGTGCCGAAGTAGGCGCAACAAGACTAGGACCATCCGGTCAATCCTCTTCATCGGAGTCCACCTCAATGACCTTAGGCACAACCCTGCTGGTGGCCCCGCCAGTGATGGTGTTTGTTGCGGCTCGAGGAGAAAGGGGGACTATCGCCACCATCACCGGAATGCCCCTAGGAGGGATGCCACCAGACATCCTGACTAGACTTGCCGCAGCAGCCCACGCTAGTCGGAGAACTGTGCGATAGAGAGGGACATAAACATTAGTTGGCATAGTCTACATTTGACGACAAGGAAACTGGTAGAGGAAACTTACAGATATCAACCTCCTGGTGCTGCTCTTGAGCCGATACTGACGGGACTCCAAGGTGAGGCCCTCCGTATACTATTGGAAGGTCTGGAGATTCTGGAGGAGCCACCTCAGGTGCTCTTGTCCCACCAGACACGGAACTGGGCGCAACCATAGGCATGGGTTATGAAGGTCCTGCTTCATCACCCGCCAAGGGGCGAGAATTAGGCATGTGTACAAGTTCCTCCTGCATGGCTCAAACATTGGTGAGAAGTCCATAATGGCCTAATAACGGACCATGAGGAAAGAAGTTCGGAATGCTACCTCGAGAGCCTCTGCGAAATCGTCGGAATCTGAGCCTTGATTTCCGACCTCGCCCTCCTCCAACGGGCTCCCTCCTCTAGCCTCATCCCCCCGAGAGGCATCCTCTGATTCTTCCGCCAGGGGGAAGCGATCCCTCAGATAGGCAGCTGACAACTGTGGGGGGACCGTTCGATCTAGCAGTACCCTCACCCGCTTTGCCATTGGGCGAGGGACACCACTGGAATGAACGTAATCCTCCAGCTCATCAAAGTATTGCTCTGCCTCCACCGGAGATGCCATGAAACCATCCTGGATTGGGCATATGCCTGGTAACTCCATCCAGAGGTGATTCAAGTGCGCCCATATCTCAGGTGGACTGGGGAATTTTCGGTTGACATCCCAAATGTCCCAAGCCTCCGGGAAGACGACATCCTCTGCCTTGTCGATATGACGCAGCCGCTTCCCCAGAGCCTGAGTGGATATCCTACGAAATCCCCTCGGTGGTCGCCCCTCCAGATGGCCCTGCTCTTCTGGAATCACTGGATCCTCCGCTACTGCCACACCCTCGGTCGGTGCGGGTCTCGCCGCCACGGCAGCCATGACACCTCGAGAGGCCCTAGGTGCCCTCTGACCCCGACCTCGGGATAGAGGAGGCCCATCGTCGCCAACCCGAACAGTTAGCTACTTCAGCATCTCCCCCGGGTAAGCAGCCTCCCAACTAATGGCGTACTCCCTCACCAATCTGAAAGCGGCAGTGGATGGAGGCAATGCGATTTGCATTTTTCTGTCTTCCCGCATGAACATGAGCCACAACTGCCTCATCACACACGAGTGCTCCTCATGATGCACCTCCCAGTAGACCTGCAGGGTCATCCACTGGAGGCACTTGAACTGCCTCGCAAACCGATGCGGGGTGTACGGCTCGCAGAGCGGTTCATGATCCACTCATGCCACCAAAACTCCGCCACAAAATGCCAGGAGGTAAGCCCAGTGCTCTTCTGTTCCCCGCTCGTCGTCAGTGAATGTCCCCGTCAGCAATGGGAAGGGGTGGAAATTAAACTCATCCGCCCTCCACACCCAGTTCAGCACCAACAACAGGGTTAGTTTGAACGAGAATCTTCCGACCGCATTCAGGATGGAGGGGCAGAAGTTTGATCCCGGCGGCGAGATAGGGTTTTGATATTCATAGGTCCCCCTGATGTGTGCCGCAACCCACCCATACAGGAGGTGGAAGGGCCCGCATATCCTTGGCGGCTTCTTGCCCTCGCTAATGTGCCACGGCATTCTGTACAGCTTGGCGAGCATGGGAATCCCTAGATTGACCCGCTTCCCCATGGCCAGCATGGACTCCATGATAAATGAGCTGGGCCGCACCCCCATGCTGGTATCCCTCACTGGTAGGACCCAACCATAGATGAGAGCCGCAATGAACACCGCCAGCCTAACTACCGGCTGTTGTTCAGTGCTGACACTGAAACCCCAAGTCTTCCATTGGCTGCCCTCCAAGACCCGCCATTACAAGTGCTCCTTACCCCATTAGGCCGCCCTCGGACAAGTTCGAGGCCTCAGAGGGAACTCTCAATTTTCTGGGAAATTCAGGAAGCACATGAACCAATTTTTAAAGTGGACATCCCTCACTGCCTCTTTGTCCTCTCTAGGGACGAGTGCCATCAACGCCAACGCCAGTCAGGGAATTTGCTCTGTATCCTCCCACGCGCTAATGACGGGGAGGAACTCATCGTACATGGCCCCCATGATCAGAACCCCTGAAATCTGGTGGACAACCACAGGCTGATGCCCACCTCCACATGGTGCTGGTGAAAGGTATTGGTCCTAGACGACCATCTGCTCAGCAATTCCGAAATTAGTTGTTTTGGTTGGTAAATGTGGAATTGGGAGGCCCAAGATACCTCATATAAACCCACTCTCCTCATCTCGGCCCCAAACACCTTGCATGAGGCACCTACCCAGTTGGCCCAGGCCTAGTCATCAGTAATGTTTCCGCCCTGGCACATGTCCCACTCATCGGACCACCCTTTCTTCGAATCCTACAAAGCCACCTTTAGTATGGTACGGTGGAGAGGAGGGGACGTCTCCGGTTGTAGTGGCTTCCCATCTATATTGTTCACATGGTTGTAGAGATAGTCAGCAGTGATGGGTGTCAAGTCCTCCTACGTATGACCATCGGCCGCCCTGAACCATTAGTGCTAACATGGCAGGCTCCTAAACCAGCAAGCGGGATCGTCCCTACTCGCCTCAGGGATGAAGACGTCATCCCTCAACCCGAAGCCATACAATGGCAGCTTCTTGCATTGCAGATAATTGTTATGACCCTCTGACAGCAGCTCTGTCAATGAAATTTGGTCCGAGTGGCTTCAGACCATATCCCCAAGGCCCAGACAGTTGTCCATTTCATCCCTTTGGGTGTCGTCGACAATCAACCCAACACCTCTTCTGGATGGGCCATTTTATTTCTGAATCTCAGAAAAGAATTTTTCAGAAAGGATCACGAAGCTGGGTCGCGAAGTCAGCTCGCGAAGATCTCTCGTGAAGATCAGTTGTGAAACCAAGACACGGAGTCGGACCTGGGCAAGAAAACATGAGTTCTCTTGGCGCGGTCGCGGAGTCGGAGACTCGCGGTTCGCTGCAAAGCTCGATTCGCGGAGAGTAGGCACGGAGTACACGGAGCTTCGAGAAATCGAGAGCGCAAAAGGACAAGAAAACTGCGTGAAGACAACAGAGGTCGGCCCCCTATTTATAGGGGGCGACCCCAGAGCTTCGCGGCTTGCCTCACCCGCATGGAGCATCGCGGTACGTCCGGATCCCATGGCCACGGTCCGCACTGCGGGCCCCCTTCGCGAAGTTGCATCACGAACTGCAGAAAATTTTGGCGATTTTCCCTCAAACTTCGACCCTTCATCCCTCCGTGGCTCCAAGTCTGAGGGGGGGGGGAATTTGTTGGCGCCAAAGTATTTCATGAAAGGAATGAGCGAAAAAGAATCCCCGCACACTGAGTCGCAAACCGCCGACGCGAAGCACCCCCGAGCACCGCGGTCCCGCAAAGCCCCAGAGGCGGTACCTCTTCGCGAACGGCCTGACGCTCACGAGCCCGCCGCGAAGCAATTGCCGCCATTCGCACCGCGTGAGTTATTCTTCGCAGCGCCCCTTGCCTATAAATATTGGGTTCCCCCCAAGCCCAGGGGATGGAAAATCCGACCTTTCGGCTTCTCAACTCCTGCATCGCGAAGCACCCTTCGCCCCGGGAATCATGAGCTCCGCGAGGTACTTCTACTTCGCGTGACGCCTTCTCTTTGTCTTGTTTTGAGCCCCTCTTCCGAGATGGATGCCCTTTACGAAGCCCATGGTCATTCGCGAAGGAGGGGGATTCCCAAGGGAACCCGGGCATCCTCGGAGCATTTATGCTTCGCGAAACACCCATCTTGTACTAGTGATCCCCATGCTAAGGAAGGATCTCTACACATCGCGAAGCACACTGCCACACAACACCCTGCTTCGTGAGGCTCCTTTTCTTCATGAGGCAGTGCTCCCCGAATACTATTCCACTTCGCGAAGCACCCCCCATCCACACCTCTGCCCCATCCTATGGCCAAGGCACTCCACTTCGCGAAGTACACTCCTCTTCTTGGAAATTCCTCTTCCCGTGTGACCCTCCAGGTTTGCACAATTTGATTTCAAAGTCCCACGAACAAAACCACTCATAGAATTGCGTCGCCTAATGCTTCTTCGCATAGGCATGCTAACGGCTATTGCTTCTTCGCAAAGCCACGCTAACGTGGACCCCTCGATGGTTCTCTCTACGAACCCCTTTTACAATGGCCTTACTGGCACCTTCACTCCCCCAAGGAGTAAAGGGTGCTGATCATGTAAGTCCTAAGGGTGCAGAGTGAACCCACCTCGTCCGTGCTGTAGGACGTTAAACTGCCCAGCACCTCGTCCTCAACACATGATGTTAAACTGTGATCCGGCCCCCTGCTTCGCACGCAGGGTCCCCCCAGATCGGACATTTGTTACGCCACCTGTCTCCACAGAGACAGGGTCACCCCCTCCACAAGTGATGATATCCTCCTTCTCGGAGTAGCGTATATCCATGGGAGAAGGGCAACCACCATGGTGTAAGCCCCTAGCCCCTCTTGAGGAAGGCTGCACCCCTGCATCTCTGTACTTCCCCACTACCAAGGTCAGTGGAGGGCGTGATAGGGAATGAGGCACCTCCAATCATTGGTCCCAAATCCCTCTTTCGCTATGCTTTTCCGCACTTCAGGCCTCCATCCTGGAGTAAGTCCCAGCACCATGTGCCGTCTAACGCATAACCCTCTCTTCGCTTCTCACGGATGCATCCTTCGCGACGTGATTGTTAGGTCCCTGCAACCTCTTGTTTCTCACACCGAGAATGACTCACGTGGGCTTAGAGTGAGCACCGACCCTAACCCCCACCATAACCGAACTATGAGGACCTTGATCCATGTCAAGGCATGGTACGTAGGAAGCCTCTACGAGGTTCAGGCTCACCACTCGGTCATCTATTCACGTAAAGTTCCACCCTCATCCAGCATGATGTTAAACTATATTCCCTCATCCAGCATGTTGTTAAACTGTATGTCCTCATCCAGCATGACATTAAACTGCACACCAACCCGAACTACAAGGACTTTGATCCATGTCAAGGCATGGTACGTAGGAAGCCTCCATGAGGTTCAAGCCCACCCGTCGTTTATTCACGTCAGGGTTCATCTTTGTCCCGCACGACGCTAAACTCCATTCCGGTCCAGCGGCAAGTCATTGTGACTAAACTGAACTACGTGGTCTTTGATCCGTGCTAAGGCATGGTACGTAGAAAGTATCCATGAGGACCAATCCCACCACCACTAGGACCCCCTGGTCCTCCTCATTCATGTCGGCCTTCCGGTGTCTAACCTGAACTATGAGGTCTTTGATCCCTGACAAGGAATGGTACGTAGGAAGACTCCCAAAGGTTTAAGCCCACCACCTATTGGTCACTCTGACCTTCTTCATGTCAGGTCACCAGAACCTGGGCAGCCTAGGGAGTAATCCCCACACCATCTGAACCAAGGTACTCACTCGCGTCGGTTCGCTGACACACACTTTGAACTACGTGGTCTGTGATCCATGTCGAGGCATGGTACGTAGGAAGCCTCATGAAGTTCAAGCCCACCACTCTGTCGTTCCGGCCTCATTCACGTCGGTTCACTCCCGTCCCACATGATGTTAAACTGTATTCCACACCTCATTTGAACAACGAGGTCCTTGATTCATGTCAAGGGATGATACATAGGAAGCCTCCCTGAGGTTCAAGCCCATCTCCCATCGGACCAAGGTCCCTTCCTCACGTCGGCCTTCCGGCATCCACACCTGAACTACGAGGTCTTTGATCCATGTCAAGGCATGGTACGTAGGAAGCCTTTACGAGGTTCAAGCCCACCACAAGTGGACCCCCGTGTCTACATTCACGTCGGCTCGCTGACGACACCCATCGGACCATGGTCCACATTCACGTCGGTCCTCCGGCGCACCAACCCGAACTACGAGGACTTTGATCCATGTCAAGGCAAGGTACGTAGGAAACCTCACGAGGTTCAAGCCCAACATCCATCAAGCCAAGGTCCACCTTCACGTCGGTCCGCCGACACCATCCCGAACTACGCGGACTTTGATTCCCTACCACGGGGATACGTAGGAGGTCTCTTCGAGGATCAAGCCCAACTTCACCGTCTCCCCTGCGATGGTCCCATTTCACTCCCCCTCCACTTCATTCATCCATCCATCACCGATATTGATTCTCACCTGGATTCCATATCCCGGCGAGATCATTCCATTCCGCTCCTCTTCATAGCCGCCCATGGGATGGTCCCGGTATCGGCACCCCTTCAAGGGAAGTTCCTCAATCCGATCCATTCCAGCTAATGCTCTGATCAGGCTGATCCTTCTCCGCTGGACGTTAAACCTGCGGCATACCCTGTGTTAAACACAAGAAGCTGAGGAAAAAATTAGATATACGTCGATGGCATATAATTCCCCCCACTCGATGTGGGATGCCTCGGGTTTCCACGCCCTTGAGAAGCCCTATGACAAGGGATAAAAGACAGACATGCCAGTTCCCCAGCTTCCAGACACGCTACTGATGCCTCGACGTGACTACTCCCCCGACTGAAGGATGCTACCCTGACCGGACCCTTTGGAATGTCCCGAACGAAGAAGTGTAATTAACAGGCATCCATGGAAACATGGTACTGGGAAGAGTTTCACGAACAACGTATTAAATCTATAAGGGAGACCCAGACTAGGTGACGAGTTCCAAGGAGGAATCCACGGAAGGAAGAACCGACATCCCATCATCCCTTTTCGCTCAATGAGCAAACGTACCTGAATAAGGAACGATTGTCGCCGGCCTTTGGAAAGCGGGAATGCGGGGCAACAGCAGCGCTTCCTCCACGGACGGATGCGCGCGCCACAACAGAGAGTGTCGGAAACAATTATAAATCAAAAACATATTTTTTATTATTAAAAAAATTGATAGTAAATCCATGTTAATGTATGTAAACATTCATTAGTATAAATTAGAGTTATTATTAAAAAACTATAAAATTTAATTTTTTAAAACAAATTCATAGATTTGGTTAATGATGATGATAATAAATTTCCCCATATAAGAAGAGTAAATACAAAACAAATTTTTAGAATTTTTTGATCAAAAAATATGAATAGTATCTTTAACTAAAAATAGGATGACATAATTCTTCAAGAAAAAATAATACGACCTAATAAATCAAAAATTGAGTTGATGAAACACTTACCTTTATTATTAATTCCCAAAGTAAGTGCTTCAAACTACTCTATAATAAAGATGAAAATTATAATTTACTATTTAACAACTTTATCCCTAATCATTTACATGTATCCCCATAATTTTAAATAACTCTCTTCATGTGTTACATTTTCATAAATGGGTGTTCAACATTAGTATTAATTTTTTAATAGTGGTGTAAAATTTTAATTTTTTCAGAAAAAAATTAAATCTTAAAAAACAAATTATTGGTAAATAAATTGACACTATATAATTTATTATAATGTTATAATTCTTCTACAAGATAATGTTTTATCATTCTATGCAAGCAAACTCAATGAAGAACTAGTTTCTCTTTATTTATCAACATTGATGGATTGCCTTATAATAGTACTTAATGAAATTAGTTTTCCTATAAAATTTACATTAATGATATATAATACTAATATATTTATTATAATCAATAATTTTAAAGTAAAACCAAATATAAAGGTGTAAAAGGAAAAAATAATACATCATTCCTTGTAGGCAATAGTCTGTATGTACACATGGATGATGATTTCATATTTCAAGGAACAAGAGAATGGAAAAAAATTAAGTTAATTATTTGACATTGAAAAGAAAAAATATATATATATATATATATATATATATCTATTTATCATAAATATTTATTAAATTACACTATTATACCATCCATTTAAGAATTTGAATCAAAACAATGTGTATCCATTCAGAAAGGTAGTGGTTTACACACATGCAAGATTCAAGTTTTTATTTTTCTTAATGGGAAAGGGAGAGGTGGTTAATTCATGTGAAATCATTAAAATAGAAATTTAGTATACTATTTAAATTTTTTATATAATTTTAACATGGTGAAATGGAGTTATAAGAACAACAAGTTCACCTAATGAAATAGAAAAGAGGGATCAGATGTTATAAATTTTAATATCACTTCTTTGATTATCCCTTTTATAGAGTTTGATAAGTCTATAAAGGATAGTATTTTCATAAGAATATAACCTCTTTATGTTATAAATAAATTGTAAGAATAGGTTTGGATACTTTTTGGGCCTAAATTATAGGTCATTTTTTGGGTGGGACTAAGGATTGGAGTTCCTCTTTTATAAGTGAAAAAAGGATTGAATTTTTATAAATGACCAAGAAGGTTTAATAATTGGAGGTGACTACCAAGTAAAGTAGAACTAATATTATTAAATAATTGATAGTATATGTTATATGGAAGATCAAGGATTTAAAAAACCATTCCCACATATGCTTTAAACATGTTCATTTTATTTCCCTCTAACATAAACACTTTTTACCTATATTGATTTTTACTAATGTAATTAGTTTTTATCAAATTAATTTTTGTTTTACGCTATATAAACACCATGATATTTATTTTATTAAAATATTAATGTTATATGAAACAAAAAAAAATTAATGAATGAGTGGTAGTGTATCATGGTGGTCTGAAGAAATGAAGACTAAGTGCGTTCGCACACACAAATTTCAACCCCGTATAGAAGAAGGACACAAAATCATACTAAAATATTTATGTAGCTTGGATCACCATAGAAGAAAGAAATTCATAAACTGAATTCCATTAACACTATGTATTTCTAACCTCGATATCATTGTTCATTATCCCATTTCATTTTTGTAAGATATATTTAATCATCCATGGGTTCGGCCCATTCCCACACAAAACATTACAAAGTAGGAGATAATCAGTTTCAACTACCACTAGATGAATATTCAGTTTTCTACATAGTTGGATTCTAGTTAAAATAGATTTAGCATCAGATTTTAGCAAATCACTACTCCCCAGGATGGTAGAAAAGGTCATAACCACAGATCCCCTCGTATCCTGAATGCCTTCCAGCATGATTTCCATGTCACATGAGTGGTTGGTGTTCAACTTAAGCCCATGGTTGTGTGGATACCAGTGGACCCACTTACCGTGCATGAAATTGGGAATGTTTTTTTTATGTTGAGGTTCCTAAAAGGAACTTTTTAGGGGTAGGATCAGACTCTAATTATTTAAAATGGAGAATTACTTTAGTCAAGATGTTCTTGGTCTTAAGGATGAGTTTATTTTCTATACCTTGGAACCCCTTGTGTCTGGATTAATTCTATTCTCTCCAAAGACAGTAGAATCTAGAAAAAAAGATATCTCACCTTTAATTCATGGTCGATATCCCTTTGCACATAATACCACTAGTTGAGAAACATTTCATCTGATGACCCTAGAGGAGTCGAACTCCAGAATCCATCAAACGCATGCCACCGATTTGTAATGGTTAGGGATGAAACCTCATTTTTAATTATTAAATAAAATACCTCTTTCTAACTGGGTAGAGGGAGACCTGTTACATAGCCCAAAGGCCCCTGACTAGTTTTTTTGAATACAAGTCCCTAAAGCCAATTTTTTGGACCAAATGGCCCATTGGTGAATAGTACTACTATAGTACCTGGGCTACTACAGAAACATTGCCGCTATATTTCTTCATTTAGTACACTCTACCTCTACAGTGTCCCATCTTCTAATGTTCCTCTACTACTATAGTACCCTCCTTAACCAAATCACCATTATAAAAGATATGGTTTATGGATTCATTTTAGGATTCCCTGTAGCAATGACATCTGAAGGCTAAAAAACACCCATATGTTGAATGATTTCAATGGTTAGTAAAGCTCTATTATTGACTCACCATGCCAAGATATTCATTTTTGATAGAATATATTTTCATTGAATTATTGAACCCCACACATCATGATCATTTTTCATCACTTTTATTTTAAGATACTCTTCATATGAAAAATATTTGAGGAGGTTTTGATGAAAAGAATCTATTTGGATTTGAGTTAAGCATAATTATTTCAAAGATAATTTAATGATAGTTATTAAGGATAACATGGATTAAGATCATATAATCATATTCATTAAATAAGGTAGTCTTAGGGTTTGGGTAGCTAAGAAATTCATGCCTTCTTCATAGACAGTTGTGGTTCCACTGATTGATCTCCCCTCTACCAACTATCTAGTAGATGTATTGGTGGAGTTTTATCAAGTAGTGATGTATCAGGAGCCATATGGCCAAAGGCATCTCTCTCTCTCTTTTTCCATATCGATACCATTCTACTCCTTCATGAACATTCCCTCAATATTATTCCCAAATTTATCTTTTATGATTAATAATAAAATTTCCTTTAAAAAAAATGAACCCACTGAATAGAAATTCAAAATATATTTTATAATTTATATTTTCTAAAATCGAAGAAATTATATTTTAACATACAAAATGAATGATTTAATAAAAAATTTGTAAAGTAGAACATAATTTATAAAATGTAAAATATGGGTATGTATGATAAAGCCAATATTTATAAAATTATAATTTTACTTAAAAATACATATTATTCATTAAAAAATATTATCATGAATTTATAATCCAAACATATATACTAATAATGTCATAAAATATATTTTTTGTCCAAATCATATTTTCCACTATACATCATATTTTTTGTAAAATCTCCCAAATTCATCATAAGGTAAAATTTTCATGATAAATCCTAGAATAAAACAAATTTTTTAAAATTATATCTCTAAAATTTGTATTTTTTTATTTGAAAATAAAAAATATACTAATTTTTATTTACAGGAATTGTTTTTCGATATATCATCTTCTCTTCTTCCTTTAGGAGTTGGTTTTTATGAACCAACTATATCGTAGTTAATATTTACTTTATATTCTTGAATTTTAATATTAATACATAATTAAATATTAATGGTCCTTCTATATAACATTAATAATATAAAATACTAGAATATCTTTCACTTTGAAAGGGTCATTTGTGTTCCCTGTAATGATGAGAACCATTAAGATCCATGAATATATTCTTAAATATTGATTTGTTGTCAAATAATATTCTATTACGGGACACATTGTATGTTAAATGTTATCTCTGAGTACTCATAAGAATAAATAGTTTTATCTTATAAAGTATGCACTTTTTAATCTCTATGATGGGATATTGTGAGAATTGGTACACCTATAAGAATTTTGGAAGTTTATGTGTCATTTAATATGCATATCTATGACTGTAATAGTCCTTAGACTTTATTATTATAATTATTGACAAATTTAATGACTCATGAACTATGATTTATTTTTGAAATACTTGACATCCTTGTTGATGAAAATGTTTTATACATTGGATGCATAATTAATGATGTGTTATTAATGAATAATTCAATGAAGGATTTGTCCATTCCAAATTTATGAAAATTAATATCTCAACACTTTGATTAAAATTTATTGGTCACCTTAGATTAAATGTTTAGGGTGTAATAATGTCTTTATTGCATATATTCATATAAAGTTGTATCAATCATATAGGTTTATGACATGGGTGTGAAACCTTTCTAATGATATATAAGGATAATTGAATTATATCACATGGTGTGTGTTCATATGTAGTTTTTTTCAATATGGAATGCATGCTTCCTTTATGGGTTCCCTAACATCTTTCAAGTCAATAATATTGGACATTAGGAAATCCTTTCAAATGCCCATGAAAAAGATTCCAAGAGGATCATAAACAAAGTTTTTCCTTAAATCTCAATATAATATTTTTGTATTAATATTTAACTATTAAAATAAATAATATTCTCGAGACTGAGAAGAAATATTTTTTTAGAATTTATTGAATGACCAAAAATAGTTAATTTATATCAATTCTAAAGGTAATATTTTATTTACATCAATATATAATATTTATTTATTTATTATTATTATTCATATAGTAGTAACTAATTATTTATTCACTACTAAATAATTTATTACCTGAATATAAAAATAAATATTTTATTTGAAAAAAAAGAAGTATAATAATTAATTATATATTGAATGTTTAATATTTATCTATTTATATTCATAAAGAAAAAAATAATTATTTCTTACTACATAAATTAGTTAATTATGTGAATATTAAAATAAATATTTTATCAACCATAAATTGAATAAAATATTTATTTATGATATTTTTTTAGAAATTGAATTAATGGTAAGGTGTATGATGAGAACCAATTATTGTTCTGATAATAAATATTTTTTTCACCAGATTGTAAAAAATATTAATAATTTCATTTGTTAAAGCACGCCATGGATTAAATTAATAATTTTATTATTCTGCATGGCATGAGTTTTCTTTAGTGTCTATCAAATTTTTAAAGAACATTCTAAAATTATTTAAAATTAAATCCTAACCTTGGTAATATAAGTAGATAATTATGTGAATTGTGAGATGTTAGTCATGATGAAAATCATTTTCCTCCTAAGATAATTTAATGTCAGTGAAAAACAACTCTATGGTTTTTTCCTCAAGATAAATAGATTATCTCTTCCAAAATTTCTCTCAAGATGAAGAGATCAAGAAACAATACTTTCTAGAATTAAGAGATGATGGTTTCAATTGAAAGAGAATTGAAGGATGGTATATAAAACCATGATAGAACCAATAATACAACCAGTGATGATCTAAGAACAAAGGACCACATGTGTGTATAAATTCTACAGGGGATCTACTTTGGGTCCTCATCAATTAAATAAAAATATTACGAAATAGAGTTTATAATTTTAGTGCATGCATCGAAGAAAGAACAATATATTGAGGAGTTTTATTATGCTATTAAATCAATCATAAATTAATGTGAAAAAGATACCCTTAAGGTTCGGATAAAAAATATTTTTCAATATTCATTCCAACAATTCTTTTTGGTTATGGTGTTCACATCTTGCACATTGTAGATGATGCATTGAATTTGATAAAAATCATTTCTGCCAAATGACCAATAGGTTCTTCTATTGAATTCAGAGCCATCAATTTATATCAAATTAGTAATGTTCAATTTATAATTATTTATTTATTGTATATCATTTATAAATTTAATGTTATTATTTGATTTCATTTAACACATTTATTAATCCGATCATCAACATCACATCCTCATTCTTTCATTTCTCACACATTTAATCAACATTTGAATAAATTTTAATGATGATCATCCAAAGAACTTATAAACTTGTGTTTAAAGGTATGGATAGACAAAATCAGATTATAATTCTTGTATCCAGTATACAAAACATCTTTCACATTATATTACATAAAGAGATGCTGTGAATTAATTCTTCATGTTTTGAAAAAAGGACACATTGTGTATTCATTTCTCAATGTGTTGAGAAATCCAAGTTAGAACATGGAATTTTTTTCTACATATTGTGTCGTTATGTTAAACATCATGTATTATGCTTATTTTAATGGAGGAAAAAAATTCAATCATGATTTTATTAATAATTACATGATGCATATAGACGGATAGTTATGTTACAAGGAGGTTAGATGGTGTGTAATAGTTGTAAACACCATTAGTCCCAAAAATATTTGTTCAGTACTACACAATGAGTCCCTATATGTGACGCATAAACATTTAGTGATAGTGATGCATGAATTGTGGTTTCATTTACATGTCATGTTCCCAACATGATTACACAATAATTAAAATTTATTTTATTACACCATTAAATTACAAAATCATGTGTTCTTGGGGTCATTTATTGACTACTATAATACATGTGAGTTTGTTTACACATATAAAAATTCAAAATTAATTTCTATGTTAATTTATGAACTATATACCATGTATGATAATAATACATCTACTAATCTGCATGCATTAAAATCATTCTATGAAGCATTAACTAATATGTGTTCCATGTTTCATTTAAATTACTCTGGCACCCCACATAATTAAATTATAAAACATATGGGATGAATAGTGAATTATTATTTTATATAAAATATAAAAACAAAAAATTTAACATCCAAATTATTAAGAAAGAAACACTATTTTCAATAGCGTACATGCTACGTAATATCGACCTTAAACAAAAAACTAAATATTATTATTTAAATGTTACCATTATAACCTAGAATTTGGAATGAAAGGAATGAATTTTAAAAAATGAATTATAAAAATATAGTTTACACATGTTTTAATACTGATTCATTGGTTACCAAATTTATTATAAATAGAAATTAAAACTATACTATAAAGGATGGGTTTTAATGAAAACATATTTAAATGAGAGTAATCATGTTTATAAAATAATATCACTGTTTATGGATTTTTATATTTTATATATTCAATTTAATGTTTAAAATTCATATTATTAGTTTTCTAGATATGATATATGATAAAATACGGTTTTTCAGCTAAATAAAGTATTTTTCAAAAAAAAATCCAGTTTTACCGCCTTTTGATGGAGAACAATTTCAAAATGATTTTTTGTTACTTTTAAATGTTGTATTTGACCAAATAAAATTATTATTTATATGTGATAAATTAAAATTTAATTTGGTTTAATTTGGGTATATTTTTTTGATACAATTAATTTTTTAATGAACAGTGAAAATTACAGGATTTTAATTCAAAACATCCCTTTTGACTAATTTTTTTATATTGTTATATTTTCAATTTAATTAGTTTTAAAGTTTAATTGGATCAATATTTTATCATTAAATACAATTTTGGTCATTTAAAGAAATTTCACAATGAAAGTCGATATAAACACATGTCAATGTTTTGATAATTATTAATTTTAAAAAAACCTGTTTTATCATTATGACAATGAGAATTAATTTTTAATTAATTACTACAACTACTGTGTTTTGAATTTGAAAAAATAGATTCCCTATTTGGAAGAATAATTTCTAAATTATGCAAATATATCCCTTTTATTTTTGGACATTTTGAATAGTAACTTTAGTTACTATTTTTATTTACCATAGTTAAAGGGTAAATTAGTTAAATAATAGTAAAAATAATATTATAATAATATAAAATGAACCTAACACCAGTTCTAATCCTATTGGATGATATATGTCCTTTCATGATCATCCTTTAGTAAATTTTAGTACCCCATATGGCCACATGGGTGTGATAATGACATGTTCTAATAATTAATTTAAAGTATATATATATATATATATAACATAAACATATATATTTATACTAAAATAATTTTAATATAGGGTTGTATAAATTATATCATTGAATATAAACAGTCACATGAAAAGTAAATATTTTCCTAAATAATTTTATTTTATTTACAGTTTTTAGACATAAAATAAATTTATTTATTTATGACACAATGATGATGGAGTGATTACCCTATTAATGAAATATTCAAATAAATGATATCATAAATATTAAAATAAATGCAATTTGAACATTTTGATTCCATAAACAAATATTATGGATTATTAGGAAATTTTATATTCCATTTAATGTTGTTTTTTAAAATGAATCATGTTTATATTCCCTTACCAAAAATCAGTTACTAAATAGTGTCAAAATTGGAATAAATGAGTTTTTTAAAACAAAAAAGATTTTATTAAATAATATAATAGTCATAAAAATATATGATTCTTACCACTGACTTAATTTTTTTAAAAAATTTCATTAATGGTTCGTTTTATGTTTTCATGTCATTTTAGAGTAAATATATTAACCATATAGTGTAAAAATAGAAGAAGGTATGGTAAAAATTCATTTGTTAAACTATGGGTTAAAGCCAAAGGATATGGTTAAATTTCAGACCTAATCATATCGAAATCCTATTGGTTGGGTGAATTTATTCCCATAATTTTCATATCCTTCAAATATATCACTTTTGAGATATTATAATTTGATAATGATTTTATAATAAAATAAATTTTCAACACTTCCCTAAAGTGCCCTCATTCTTCTTATAAAAGGCCCCAATCTCTACCCACTTACTCACACTTATAAAGACTCTTGTATCACCTAACATATACTCAAAAAATCTACCAACATCCCACAATTACTCATAGAATCCTTACCGTGGGAAGAAGGAAACACAATGATGCCTTTTGGCTAAAATCAAAAGGAGTAACCAAACTTAGAGGTTACATATTCTCTCAAGAGCCTTTTATTTATTTTCATTCTCCAACCACCTAACCTATTATTTCACATTATTTTATAAAAAAATATATATCCTAAATATAATATGATTTTTTATGTTAAGGGTTCTACCTAAACATACACACAACTCAATCTAATGGATACAAAACATATTGTTTTTGTGTATAGTGAACTACAGCCTCACGAAATGATGATTATTCAATTTCCTCCTACCACCTCTCATAGAGACCATTATTATGGAACTATATTTATAAGTGATATATGTTATATTTATACTGTCTTAATGTTTCTGTGATTTCTATTTACAACATACCTTTCCATTTTACATAATATGTAATTACGATAATTTCATTTGAGGTAGTGTGGACTACCACCCCCTTAAATTGATATGATGAATTCATTCAATACATGAAACATATAAAAGTTGGGGTTCATGAAATTATATAAAACATAATATATATATATTATAATGCAATTATAATATAACTATGTATCATTTTGTTTTCAATTAAACAATATGAAAAAGAAATGAAAGTAGTGTTCAAGCATACATATGGCCTACCGTCTCTATGAACAGTGCAATTCATTTCTTATCTATAAATGTTATAGACTATTATAAATACATATATAAGAGATATATATTATATTTAAATCATGAACAATATCATTATATGATGTAATTTTGACCACATGGGCAATCTCCATCACAAAAAGTTCATTTTCGACTCAAGTACTAAATATTGACAAAACTACCGATAATAACTTTAATAATTATGTAATTTTTATAAAAATTAAATAATAGATATAAAAGTAATAATAAAATTGAATAGTTTCTCATGAAATTATAAATTATCCTATGTTTATTATTTAGTAACATAACGATTGTACATGATGAGTTGGGCTCAAGGTAAGAGAACATGTTTACCCAATTTAAATTCTTAGGGTGGATGTTCTACTTCTGGATTATGTCGTTCTATTATTAGGTGAGAAATAAATTTTAGTATCTTATATTTATACTTTCTATATAGTTATTTATATTGAATACACATCAAAGATTTATTTTATTAACAAAATGATATTTGTAAGGTAAATCAAAACTCAATATCTATTCATTGCGTTAAATATTGATGCCATTGGTTTGGATTTTCGATGAATATGTGTGAATTCCATATGATTGTCTTATACTTAATATAAACTTTTATTTGGTGTATTTATATTTTTCACACATAATTATTTCATTGATTTAACCTTAATCTGACGATAGGATCTTTGTAAGGGACTACATCTTAATCTCCTTTCATTGAGGTATATTTTGATTTATACATGACTTTATTTTATATGGTATATAATCAGAAAATTTGACTTTTAATTTATTTCAATGGTTTTCAAAAGGAATATTTTTCTATAGAGCGTTTTACTAAACAATAAAAGGAATATTTCGTTTTATTGTACATAGTGGTAATGACCTTTCTAACATTTCAATAATTATTAGATATTTCTTTTCCTCTATAATCCATAATGTTGTTAAAAGAAAAATTAATACCATATACCATATATATTTATTTTTTATAGGAAATGGTATTGATAAAGGATTTATTATGTCAATATCAGGAAATGACCTATTTTTATTGCAATGTGGAAATTTTATTTTTCCCTTATTCTTGTTATATGTGTTGTGATTATGTTATAGTTCTTGGGAATTGTTTATTTATACAGATGGTTCCATGATAAACCGAGAGTAGGTGATCTCATGGTAGCTCTCAAAATTAATTGGGTAAAATGAAAGAGGTAAACATTAAGGCTTGTCCTAAGAGATTTTGGGAATATACTATAATGGGTATTCCAAATGTATCTATGAAGGTTACTCCCTATGTAGCTATGAAAGATACGATGTAAGTATGATATTATTGCCAAATGTTACTGTAATGATTTATAATTTCATTTAGTCTTACATAAATATTATTATTTCATGAGTTATGTCAATGATTTTCTGTTTTATGGGTGAGAAGTATGATGTCGTAAAACTGTTTTCATGGGTTTTAAATATTCATGGACTAAAAGTTGTATTCCTTATTTTATTTTCCTTATCGATATTTTTATACTCATCTCATGTTTTAAAATGTTTGAAATAGGGTATAAGGATGGGTAAGAGAAGGAAAAAATGCCAGAAAAAGTTTTAACAAGAAAAATAAATCATGTTTTGATTAAAGGGAATCCTTTGGGGGGAAATGTGGATACTGAGTGTAACTATCTGCATGTAATTTCTGGGTCTATAATGTAATAGTTATGGCCTAATTATCTAAAACTATAAACCTAAAAATATCTCCAATGTTAATTCTTGACATAACTCAATACTATGGAATGTTTAAGGTTGGGGCCTTATTGTTTGT
Source organism: Viscum album (assembly GCA_963277665.1). Taxonomy (NCBI): domain Eukaryota; kingdom Viridiplantae; phylum Streptophyta; class Magnoliopsida; order Santalales; family Viscaceae; genus Viscum; species Viscum album. The sequence goes on from OY728140.1 coordinate 512,421,697, forward strand.
ACCATAGGATGATTTAGAAAACATTAGAGATTATGATGTTTTTTAAGTGTTGGGGATATCATCATGTGTCTATAATTTTTAGCTATATCTGGAGCTCAATGTCTTAGAAACCACCTTTTAGGATCTATGATCTAAAATAATATGTTGACTATTGGTATTTTAGTAGACTTTAACCTTTAATGAAATTATGTGTTATTAATTCTTAAGATGTAAAATGTGAGGTATGCAATAACCTTTGAGATTAAAATATTTCATTGGTTATTTTTGAGTATTTTATATCATTTTTTGAGAATGATATAATATTATATAGTTTTAGAAAAAGGACAACATGAAGACTATGTGATAACCCATCATATCAGACAAAGCTTAAGGAATCGAACCCTTGTTAGTATTACTTATTTTTTTAGCTAAACTATTTTATATTTTATTAAATATTAATTTTAAGAAATTTTTCTTTATCAAATGAATAACCTTAGTATAGGAAAATGATTTTTTATTAGGTGACTAATCTTATTTTATAAGTCATTAGCTATTTTGGGAACACTATATGCTAATAGAAAATAGAATACTATGGTATTTCATTTAAGGAGTAATGGATGAATTTTATTTTGGAGGAATCTTGTTTTTATTGTGAATATTTGGAAATTTGGGTTATTTATGGTAATGATTAACCTATCATGAAGAATATGTCATTAGGTTAATTACTTTTTAGTATGAGACTTTAAGACTAGTCGATGTTATATGGAGATAAATGTAAAGATTTATCGAGGAAGACTATGTGATCAAATCCTTCCGAATTTTGGGTTTTAATATTAGTTTGGATTATTTTGAGTTATTTTTTGGGAATATTTTTGTTAAATGATCTATATAGAACTTTGATATTACTATTTAATTTTTGAGATTAAAAGTATCCCTTCTCCTTATAAGGGATTATTATTTGGGGGAGATTATCTGATCTTGTACTAACCATTTTGGTTTTGGTTAATGTTTAATGGTTGTATAAATAGAGAGTTAACCTTTTGGGGATGATATGAGTTTTTATAAGTTAATTATAGTGCTTCACGTGTGGAAAAATCATCTTCAATACACATTGTTTGAAGGATAAGATGGATTTGTGGTGGAAATTGATTAAATGATGATACTCTACCTTTAAAGTGAATATATTTACTTATATTCTATGTAGAAAAATAATTACTCAACATTATGAAAAAGATTTTAAAACAAAAAAAATTTTCCGTTTAATTTACCTACTGCGAAATCAATAACCATTTAACCCATCACAGGTTTTGGGTTTTATGATTGTCAACTTTATACTGATCTTGATTTCTATTACACTATATGATAACATGAAACTTTTTTCTTCCTCTATATCCTTGTTTTCATACATAGAACCCTAGTATGTGTTATCTTGGGTGACCATTGTACTCCAGTTTCTTTCTTTTAAAGTGGATGTTTTATTAACCCTTTTTCTAATGTGGGTTTGAAATAAATGTATTTTGAAAACCCATACCCTAGTTACCAAAACAAAATTCAAATTGGGAGGATGCAATTTATTAAATGGTGAAGGATGTAACATCCCGAGTTCTACCATAGAAACACTATGTTTATTAGTGTATATGATACGCTACATCGAGCATAAACGAACAACTAAATATTATTAATTATATGTTACCATTATAACATAGTCATTATAATGGATAGAATGAATAATATCAATTTAATTATAAAAATATAGTTTACACATGTATAAATAATGATTCATTATTTACCAAATTTATTAGAAATGTAAATAAAAAAATTGAATATAAAGGTTATGTTTTAATGAAAACCTATTTAAAAGATAATACTTGTGTTTATAAAATCATATCACTATTTATGTATTTTTATAATTTATATATTTAAATTATTGTTTAAAATTAATCTTATATGTTTTTAAGATATGATATGAGAAACGAAATCCAATTTTGTCGTATAAAATAAGCATTTCTTTTAAAAAAATACTGTTTTGACACCTTTTGATGGAGAACCCTTTTTAAATCAACTTTATTATATTTCATATTTTATATTTGAAAAAATTAAATTAATCTTCTGAAGTGGGAAATCCAAATTTACTTTTGTTGAATTTTGGTATTTTTTTGATAAAATACCTTTTTAATGACTAGTGAAAAATAATAGATTTTAATTAAAAATAGCCTTTTAAACTAACTTTATTAAATAGTTATACTATCATTATAATTGGTTTTTAAGTCTAATTAGATTATGTTTTTATCATTTAATTTTTTTTTTTCATTTTATGTAATTTCACATTGAAATTAGATATTAACACACACTAATCTTTTGATGGTTATTGCTTTTTAAAAACTCGTTTTATGGTTTTGACCGTCGGAATTAATTTTAAATTAATTACAAAAAATTCTTTGTTTTAAATTTATAAAAATGGATTCTATGTTTGAAATCATAATGTCCAAATTATATAAATATTTCCCTTTAATGTTTTGAAATTATGAATAGTAAATTCAGTAGTTATTTTTATTAACATAGTTAAAGTGTAAATAAAAAAATAAGGGTAGAAAATAATATTATAATAATATAAAACTACCCTAACATGTGTCCTTATCCTATTTTATGAGATATGGCCATCCATGAAAATACATGGGTCATTTTTAGGACCCCATAGAGCTACATGGGTGTGATCATGACATGTTATAATAGTTAATTTAAAGTAAATAGAAATATAACATAAACATGTATCTTTTTACTAAAACAGTTTTAAAATAGGGTTAAATAACTAATCACTTTGATTATAAATATAAATTATAAAGATAAAAATATTTCCTATATCATGGTATTTTATCAATGATGATGGAGTGATTACCTCATTAATGAATAATTAAAATAAATGAAATTATAAACATTAAAATAAATGTAAATTTAATATTTTGATTACATAAATTTATTTAATGGACAATTATTACATGTTATCTTTAATTTAATGTAGTTTTTTATAATGAATCGTGTTTTTATGATTGAAAAAAATCAATTATTAAATAGTGTCAAAATTGAAATAAATGGGGTTTTCAAAAAATATATATTTTTTAAAATAATAATATAATAATAAAAATATAATATCCTAACAACAGACTTAGATAAATATAAAAATGCAATTACCTATCCACTTTATGTTATCTTGACATTTTATAGTAAATATACAAACCATATAGTGTAAAAATACAAGAAGACATGGTAAGAGTTAATTTATTTAACTAAGGGTTATAGCTAAATGATATGTTTTTATCTGAAACCTAAACCTATTTGAAACATATTGGTTGAGAGGATTGAGACCCATCCTCATATTATCCTATAAATTTAATACTTTTTATATATTATAATTTGAATATAAATTTATAAGAATATAATCTTTTAATACTTTCTTAAAGTGCCCCCCCTCCCACAAATAAAAGGCCACTAACTCTACCCACATACTGACACCCCTAAATCCCCTTGCCTCACCCAAATTATTTTCAAATAAGATTCCAAAATCCCTCAATTTTTCCTAGATTCCTTACTTTGAGCAGAAAAAACTCAATGAGTCCTTTTGGATCAATTCATAAAGAGTTACCCTATTTAGAGGTAATGTCTTCTCTCAAACTCCTTTCATTTGTTTTACTTATCCAACACCATAACCTCTCTTTTTCCATTATTTAATAACAGAACTAGTATCTTAAATATACTATATTGTTTTTTGGATTATTTTTATACCTACACTTACACACAATTTCATTTAATAGATATCAAACATATTGTTTCTATGTACGAAGAACTACTTCCTCACGAAACGATGATTGTTTAATTTTATCCTACTACAAATCATGGTGGACATTATGATTTAATAGTATTTATCTATGAAATATATTATATTTATATTTTCTCCATACTTATATAATTGATTTTTACAACAAAAAATTTATTCTTTCCATAATGTGTAAATAGGATAATTTCATTTGACTAAGTGTGGACTACCACGCCTCAAATTGATATGGCTCATTCATTCCATAATGTAACATATAAATTATGGTTCTAATGAAATTATGTAACATATATAACATTGTTATTATATTGTAATTATAATATACCTATGTATCATTTAGTTTTAATTCATTTAATATTACACAGAAATCAATGTAGCGCTCATGCGTACGTACGACATACCGTCTCCATAAATGGTGAATTTCATTTCTTATCTCCTAATGTAATGGATTATTATAAATATATATATAATGGATATATATTATATTAAAATCATGAATAATATTATTAAGATTATTAAATTTTTACCAGATGAGAAATTGACATTAAAACAAGTACATTTTCGACTAGAGTATCGAATATTGAAAAACAACTGATATAAACATAATTAGTTTTTTAATTTTTATAACATAGTAATAAGTGATATAAATGGAATAATAAAAATAAAAAATATTCTCAATCATGTATAAATTAACCAAGGTTTATTATTCAGGAACATAATGAATGTACGTGATGAGTCCACCTCAAGGTAAGGAAATTCTTAACACAATTTCCATTCAATAGGTTGTTGTTCTTCTTCTTGATTGTGTCATGATATGATTTTGTGAGAAATTAATTTTTATTTCTAATATTTATACTCTCTTTATGGGTATTCATAGTGAATACACATAATTGATCTATTTTATTAAAAAATGATCTTTTTAAGGGAAATATTAACACATTATCCATTCATTATGTTACATATCTATATAATTGGATTATTTTTTATAAGAATATGTGTTAATTACCTATGATTATTTTAGGCTAAATATCCACTTATTTTTGGATTATATATATTTTTAGCACATAATTCTGTCATTTATTTATAATTAATCTTATGATATAATCTTTTTAAGGGGCTTCATCTTAATCTCTTTTCATTGACTCATATTTTGATTTATACATGACTTTCATTTATACATTATATAATTAACCTCTTTGACTTTAAATTTTATTTGATGGTTTTAAAAAGGAATATTTTTCTATTAAGTATTTTTGTAGATGAAAAAAGGAATATTTATTTTTAACGTACGCAGTGACAATGACCTCTTCGACACAATGAGAAGTATTGGATATTTGGCTTCCTCTATACGAAAAAATGATTTTAAAAGAAATATAAATACCACAAACCCTTTATATGTAATTGGTTATTGTAAATGATTTTGATAAATGATTTATTATGTCAATATCATGATATGATCTATTATGATTCCAATGATGAAATGTTATTTTTCCGTTACGCTTTTTTATGTGTTATGATTATGTTATGGTTCTTGGGAATTGTTTATGTATACGGGTGGTTTTGTGATAAACCAAGGGTGGGTGATCCCGTGATATCTCTCCAATTCATTTGGTAATTTAACTGAGGTAAAATTTAAGGATTCACCTATGAGATATAAAGAATATACCTTGATGGGTATTCCAAACGTATCCATTAAGGTTACTCCCTATATAGTTGTGAAAGCTAAAATGTAAGTATGATATGAATGCCACAAGTTACAGTTATGTTTTTTTATTTCTATGAGTTTTATAGAAATATTAATATTTAATAACTTATGTTAAAGATTTTATGTTTTATGGGTGAGATATAAGATTTTGTGAAAAATATTTCATGGGTTTTAAATATTCATGGAAGAACAGTTTTATTCCTTATTTTATATTCCTTACTGAGATTTTTATACTCATCCCATGTTATGAAATTATTTTCATAGGTTATAAGGATGGGTAATATAATGTAATAAGTCAGGAATACTTTTATCCAGAAAAAGAAATCATGTTTTGTTTCAAGGGTTTCCTTTTTTGTGAAAATTTGATATTGAGTGTAGCTTTCTGAATGTAATTTCATGGTCTATTATGTAATAGATATGGCCTAATACTCTAAATCTCTAAACCTAAAAAGATACTCAATCTGAATTCATGAATTATTCCGTGACTGTGTAATGTTTACGGTTGGATCATTATAATAAAAGTTGTTTGAACAAGTACTCAGTGTGTTTCTTCTAGGTACATGTTATTTACTTGTTTTATTAAATTATAATTAAATTAATTTGATTTATTTATTTAAAAACATTGTATATGAGTGTCTCTAAGAAATATTGGATAAAGATTAATGTAAAATTAATTAATTAATTAATCAGATAATTAATATGATTAATTTGTGTGTGTTTTTTCTTAAGAAAATATCATGTCAAATTAAATTCTAAAATGTTATTTAAAATGCTTGTCCATTACACAATTTTTTGATCATTAGTTCAAACTGACCATTGAATAGATACAATTTTTCTTAATATATTTTTTCATGATATTTTTTTAATTATTTTATTAAATTATTTTGATGGTTTGTGAGTCGTACAAAATTCCTTATTATGTATGAGCCTTCATGTTCATAGTTTCTTTTATATAATACCCCTTTCTGGTTCCCTTTACATGATAGTGGTGTAAAACTGTTGTAAGGATAATGTTCCTACGTGCAAGGAGTTTGTTTGATATGAATAAAATTTAAAACTAAACCAAGGAGTCACATGAAAAATATTATATGCTATAATCTCAAACCCAGATCAACCTAAGGAATTTTCCCCTATGGTCAAAAATTTATTTATTGTCTCTCCAGATAACAAGAAACTAGTTAATATTTATAATCATTCACAATTTTTTTATTTTATTTCTATATTTTTCATATTTTATTTTATCAATGAAATACCATGATAACATAATTAAGTGGATTAATATGCAATTTGGTACTTACAATAAATGGATTATGAGTAAAAATTTTATCAATACACATATAATAACTTATGTTAAATACACATAAAATTGAAATGTCATATAAAAGATCAAATAATTCAATTTTGAAAAAAATAACCCAATTTAATTTTAAGACATTAAACCATCCATTATATGAAATAAGATGAACTCAAAGTTAATTTTTTTATTTGTGTCTTTTTTAGGGGATATTTTATCTATAAGGATGTTTAAAAAATATTGTTAGTCGGTTTAGTTTAACATTAATAGGATTTAACATCCCCTAATTTTTATTAAAAAATTTAGAGGAAAGTAGTGAGGATTTCAGAGTTAGTATTTCATGATTGGGGAGTCCACTCAAAATAATAATGAGATGTAAGCCTATATTTTTAAAGAGTACCTACATAAGGACCATATTATAATTATCAGGTTATTTTTCTAGATTCATGACAGTGTTAATTTCTCTTTAAAAATGAGGGGGGAGGGGGTCCAAACTTGGAGTCAGCGGGTATTCTTCTAGATTATAATATGGAAATAAAATCCTTTCCACTAGAATATCTATTGTAATTGGACATTATTATTTCATTGATTTCGGTAATTGAAGTTTGATAAAATATTGTGATATTTTGTAAAATGATAAAAATATTTCTTCTCACTTAATATGTAATCACGTAATGGATTAATATATATGTTTTAACTATTGTAAAAATATTAATAGAACCCATAAAAACGATATGATCATACCATAACATATGTAATATCCTTAAAAATTCAAATTTCTTAGAGAGGCATAGATTTTTCACACTTTTTACTTTTTTAATGTTTGTAATACTTATTGGAATTAACTAAACCTGATCGTCTTCTTAGAAAGTGGAGGTGACAAAGGATTACTGCAAAAGATATGTGGAGGGTTATTACTCCATTATATCTTATATTAAATCAATTTAGAATAATAAGGATAGGATAGAAGATGTAAGGTATTCTCTCTACACCATTTTAGTGAACACAATAAATGTTTTTCTTAGTTTTTAATCTTGTTTTAAAATATTTATGTAAATTATGTAGTGTTAATCACATATTTGGATAATAGTTTATCCATTAATCTCATATTATCAACCATACCATTACATTTCTCCTTATTTATCCATGAATAGATGAATTGTTTAGAGAAACCACTCATAAATAAAGTTTTCTATACTTCACCACGAAAAATATGGTTTGATGTGAAATTTTTTCTATCATATTTATAGTAAGAAAAATGATTGATTTTTTTTGAAAAACCCTTATATTTTAATGATAATTTTGGAATTATAATTTATTTCAAATATCTAAATCATATATATTTAGGGAAAATGGATTAGAGTGTATTCACTTCACCCGTGGAAGGAAATGGTTATTGGGAGAATTGTAAAAAATTATTGAATAAATGATAAAAATTGTATAGTTCATTTATCATTGAAAATAGTATTCTTATTGCACTTATTAGGAATTAAAATATAGCATGTTTGACATCTATTCTCATTGAATAATTAATAATATTTAGAAATATATAAGTAGGGTGAATTTTCCTTGAGGATGATAAAGGGTGGTTAGTATATTGATAGTTCTAAGATGAAACTTTTAAATGGTATGGTGAATTATCCTTCTCATTTTTACTATATTCCTCAATTCTTTGTGTGGATTCATCATGCACTGTTGGTGTTGTTTTTTTACAAATAATAGGAACTATCTTGTTTCACTTCTCAGGCATGTCTGTTTTGGAAAGTCTCTTTGGTTTATTCGCCTCCTCACTTTTTGTTCTTGGATTATATATGGGTTCACCTTAACCTAATTTCATTCTAGTCATCGGGGTGTTTTTATCCTGCCTCAATATTGGGTTTTCACTTCCAAGGGTCCTACTGAGGGCTGGTTTCAAGCCATTTAGTGGTAAATCCTGTCTTTCAGAGTTATGGTTGTCGGGATCAGTGTATGTTCTAGTTCTTTTTCTGACACTATCCTCATCCCATTTAAGTCAGTTTGGTTGCATTTTTTGTAGGGAAGCTGTGATCAGTGCTATTTTTGTTTGTATCAACTACGAATGGCATAAAATTTTCAACGATTGATATTTACCTCAGAGTTTTATTTCTCTTCTGGATCCTCTTCAATTTGGTTTCTTTTCAATTCAATGGTTTTTCCATTTTTCATTTCATCTCATTCATCTTGATATCTTTTCCCTCCACCATGTTTGGATATTTGTCTCAATGTGCATCAAATGGGTTGTGGTATTCATCAATGATTTATATAGAGATCTTTTCCACTCATTTCTATGACTGATAGATACCTTACTTATTTCCAGGCTAGTTGGGTGTGATAGTTTCATAGCATGATCTGGTATCTGTTTGTGTGAGTGTAAGGGTGTTACAGGAGGTACGTCTTATGGTGTAATTCTAATTTTCTATGTGTTCCCTCAGAGGTTGTTCTTATTTTTAGTGCTTCTATTTCACAGTGTTTATGAATTTTCTTTTGCAAGGTTATTGGTGGTGTGACATATTTTTTCTCTATTGTGGGATATTATTAATAAAGAGGAACTTCACTGGTGTTCTGGTATTTCTAATCTATAGGTTCTAATGTTAGTTGGTGTTTGTGCCAATGATAGTGTGTTAAGGAAATGCGAGGTACACTCTGGTTGGTTTGAGGCACAAGGTTCCATTTTCTCACATGTTTTATGATGATTTCAACCAATGTAGTGTGTCAGTTTTTGGTTTGGTTTTGAAAATTTAAATTTGAATCTTGTCCAGTCTTCAGGCATGGTTATCATATTTGAACTTTTTTTACATTTGGTGGACATTGGGGGTTTTGAGGCAATATGTTGATCCCATTTTTCTGTCTTTGTTTTATTTTAAATTTTTTATTTTTCATGCATTGTATGATGGTTTTTCAATTTGGTTTAATAATGTTGTTTAAGGAGTTATGTTTTCTTGGTTTACACTAATGAAAATAGTATATTATTTAGAAAATAAAAAATAAGGATGTTGAGGAATGTTTTTATGGAAATTAATTGTAAAATAAATGTTTTATAACTATTTGATCATAGATATAATTTGAAATTAATGGTGAATATTAAATAGGGGGCAATTTTCTATTTTTGGAAAGATAATTCTTTACTTTAAAAATTGAAATTCATTGAGTTGATCATAAACTTTAAAATTTTCAGTCATTATTGTTATAGAATAAAAATATACTAACAACCTACATAATGTGTTATAGATAAAGAAACCTATTGAAATAATGTTATTCCATTGTTATTTTAAATTTAGATAAAAATAACCAATGAACTGTTCTAAAGATAATCATAAATTCACATACATCATGAAATTCCTTTAAAAATCATAGAAATTAACAGAAAAGTAAGTAATTTCACATTTTAATGAAAAAGAACATATAAGATGGCTTTTGTGAGGAAATATTATTCAAGTAATCATTGATCATACAAGTGGGTTAAAGGTATCACCAAAAACATATTTCTTTTAGTACATTAAAATGGTTATTTTAGTAAAAGGAAGATTAATTATTATTCTTATATATATTACATGTTTTCAAAAATTTATTCCCAAACATGTTTTTAAAAATCGAACCAAAAAAATAACCATTTTTAAACTATATTAAATAATATATTTCATATAAATTTTGATAGTATTAAAATCTCTAAGGTTATAAAAAATATTTTTTAAATTATTTCATTGATGATATTTTTAGCTACAAATGAATATAAAACACTTAGTGAATCTCAGTTAATAATCTTATATACACTAATGATATTCACATATTGTCAAGCCCGACTGTGTCTCTATAAAGGAATCCAATATCTTTAGTTTAATGAGTGAAAAAATAGCTTCTATGTGTTGAAGAATTGAACTCACATGAGTTTTCATTGGAATACATGACTCTATTAAGCACAGTGGGTGAAGTATATCCAAAAACACATAACACATAAGAGTTCATAAACCAAGAGGTTAAATATGTTCACTTTAGTAGGTGATACAAATTTTATAATTTCATAACAAATAATCCATGAATGGATACATGTTATAGTTGAAAATTATTTGTAAATTCAATTAATTTATCCAATATATCATGATTATGTGATACCATATTTTGAATTATTCAAAGCCATGATACTACTTTTGAGTATTCTAGAGAAACATGACAAGGTTGGTACAAGTCACAACTAGTAAAGGATGAATGATTTTAAAAATATTTATTATACTACAAACCCTATACACCAATCATCATGAAAAAAATTATTTTGAATTCTACTGTTCAAACCATACTTCTCTGATCATTATATTTGGATAATGATTTTAAAGACCTTATCATTGGGGGGAAACCTTACAAAATGTATCTATATTTTGTGACCGAAAATGATACCTTATGGTATATGTCGATAACTCAAAACTAGAAAGGATAGGTGAGATAAAAATCTTACAATAAGATGTACATAATATATAAAATCACATATAGATAAATCAATTATTGTGATCATAGACAATTCATTTGTAAATTAATGAATGACATGTCTATCTAATAGGTTATTGGGAGAAATATATGTTTTGAATATATATATTTCAATATGTATATAATACAAATGTTATGGATTTCAAAATCACTTTCACTAAGGTAGAAATATACTCGAATGGTCATAAAGTAGATTCCTTGTTCTATGTAACAAGATCAATAAAAAATTGGTTTATTGGTTCTCTATATCTTGTAATAGTACCTATGTTAAAAATTTAATAAAATATGAATGTATAAGCAATTCATGAAAAACAATTCTTCCATAAAATCATTTTATTAGAACATGAATGGGCTTGGTAAGCGGTTATTAAGACCAAAATGATTTCACAAGATTATGTAGAGGTAATATATATCATTGGCCATGATATGTAATTTATGGATGTGAAATAAAAATGTACATTCCTGAGAATCATGTGCACAATGATATGATGCATGAGGTATATAAATATTATATATTATATTATATATAGTTTTCATTTAAAATTTGTATATGATTCATGGATTTTTCATGAATATAATATATATTTATTTATATTATATATCCCAAATGTCCTAAAGGCCTTATTTTTTATTGATTTTGGATATACCCCTTTCAAGGGATGATGGGGAACCCTTGCAAGGCCCGTAGGCTTAGAGATTACATGAACCATAGGCTTTAAGAGATTATACAGACTATACATGGAACTCCTCCTCCTAGCTTCTTCATCAGGATATCATCTCTCCACCTTCGCATGAATATTCGGATAGCCTTCTATGTAAGCATAGGCTGGTCCTGATGGCAATTTCATACCCTATCTTTATGAAAAATCCTCTTAGCTTCTGCTCTGGTGAATGTGCCTTCTCTGATCCCCATCTGGAGTCTGCTCGTTGTAGATTTTGTCTGATCATTAAGCATAATTTCTGGTGTCCCAAGGGACTGGAGGTGGGTCGAAGGCCTTGAGGTGGCCCGAAGGCCATAAAGGACCTGAGACCAAAACCAGTGGCCCGAAAGCCCAAACAGATGAATAGTTCCGGCTACTATAGTACCGAACAGTTACTACTACATTGCTACAATAGTGTTGCTAGAACATTACTATAGTACCCCAGAAATATGTCTCCACCTAGTTTTGAACTCGGGTCTCTTGTATGCACTTGCCGAGTCCTCACTAACTGGGCATGGGATCTTGAGCTTATTTATAATATATATATATACTATTTATTTCTAAATAAATGTTTATTCATTGGATATAATCCATTATGAATGGATTAACAAATTTTTATTAATTCATTGACAATGTAAAATAAATCATACCAAATAGAAAAAAGTTCACATGATATGTTACAGAGTGGAAGACTTTGGATTCAGCTCTACAAGAGGATGTTATCCAATCTTTTGTGTATTTTATTTTGTATAAGGATTTTCGAAACTGTTTTCTTCCTGAAAATCCATTTATATCATTGTAAAATGTTCTACCACACCTTCAGTTATTAGTTCTCTTCATGATATGGCCATTGATTCATTGGCCTTTGTACTCCCAAAGATGTAGGGTGAATACATTGACTTATCTGCATGATATTCATCAAATACTATTTGTTAAAGAAAAATCAAAACATATGTGGTTCAAGAATTATTGGTACTCTATTTATATAATATTATTTAACCATTAATTACTCAAAGATAGATGATCCTATTAAATCCCATTAGTGGTATCATAGTAGATTTTTTAATGTTTTAGATGTTTTTGATTCAATAATTTTCAAGGAAAAATGAAATAAATTGTTTTCATAAAAATGGTAGATTATTGGAGATCATTACATGAGCTGTGTAAGGGTAAATTTGATTTTACCCTGTATAGTTAGGTTTTAGAAATGTTATATCCTTATGAAAGCCATTATGTAAAGGAAGATATGCATTTTCCCTTATGCGATACACTTACATAGATGGTCTACATAAGGGTAAATTCATCATTACCTTTATGAAAATGTGTCATGTAAAGGCAGTATCCTGACACAAGGGGTTTATATAAGGATCACTGTAACCTAACACTTACATGTAATGATATAACAACCCCTATGTAAAGGTCCATTAAATTACATTTATGTAGAATATGAAATATTACAAGCACCCTTATGAAAAAAGAGATGAATAATGGTATTACCAATACATGTGGGAGATGTGTAATGGTAAATTCACTATTTAGTTTTTGTTATGGTTTTAAAATTGGGCTTCCTAAAGGTAACATTAACTTTACACAAGATATTGAAATATTAGTTACTCATATGTAGAGAACCTGTGTATGTGTAATATGGGGTATATAAATATTTTCAAATAAATTATATATAAGGTTTAGTAGACTATTTTTAACTTCTTTAAACATATTAATTTTTTTTTTGGTTTTAAAAATTTTTATGAATCAAAATAAACCAAATTTCTTGGATATTTTAATTTATAATAATTTTATTAATTATTTAATTAAAATTTTTTAATAATTGATTGTATAAATGTGTTTGAATCCTTTTTCCAAAATATTAATGCTTTATTTTTTAAAATAATTCTTTATAAATTAAATTATATGCCTTAGGATCAAAAAAATAAATGGTCTAGTTAGAAATAAAAACATTTGATTTATATATTATTTTTAAATTAAATAATATGTGATATTTAGATTATATAAAATTCATATATAATATTGAATTATACTATTTTATAATTTATGAAATATCATATTTTTTAATATAAAATAGGTAGGTGTTCATATTTAATTGAATATAAAATTTCTATATTGATGCTAATTTATAAAATTTATAAAATTTGTTTTTAATTTTTGAATAGATTATAAATGATTCATGCTTTGCAAATAAAAAAATTATTGATTTGTTAAATTTTCTTTATATTTATTATTTTTAAATTATATATCAAATATGAATATTATGTATTCCCAATTAAATGATAAATCAAATAGAGGATAGGTCTTTCATATTATGCTATGTTTGCTATCATAAAATTTATTATCCATATACCTTTATATTGATTTTTATATTTAGTTACAATCATGATAATTGTTGTTGGGAATTATTTTTACATATATGGTGATAGAGCTTTCATGAATTAAATTATTTCATTAGTATAGTCTCCCCATGTAAAGGCACATGGGGTTAGAGAGCCTACCTTCCTAGAGGATTACCTAGGCTTAGAAAGTTAACGGGGGTGGATATCTATCACTGTGAGCTTACTCATGTGGGGTATATCATTCTTACATAACACTATGTTATTTCATTAAGAATTAATCTTCACTATAGCTATGATACATTCATATTTGTATGTTTGTTCTTTACTTCAATATTTTGGTGATTAAAACATATTTTTGGGTTGTGTAAAGAGTTATACAATGATGTGTTGTTATCACATTAATTTGGTGGTTGTAATAGGGATTCAAAAAATAAATTATTAGAATAATGGTTACAATAAAATTTAATAAACATGTGATTATGATTATTATATAGGACATAATAGTTATGTATTTAATATGAATACTATGTATATTAAATGGGTGATACTTTAAAAGAAAATTCCAAAAATTATAAGTGTGATATTCCTTCTAAAGAAACAATTGTCAAGACCTCAATCACCAACCATGGTAGTTTTATTATAATGTTTGGTTCCCAAGATATTTTTTGGTAATAAATGATAATAATTAGTGGATTTATATTCTCTTCTTG
Organism: Viscum album; assembly: GCA_963277665.1. Lineage (NCBI taxonomy): Eukaryota > Viridiplantae > Streptophyta > Magnoliopsida > Santalales > Viscaceae > Viscum > Viscum album. Next base: position 512,436,757 of record OY728140.1, read on the forward strand.
GTTAGTTTCATATCTAATTTAATTTCCACTGCAATGTTTCTAGTAAGATTGTTTTTGGACTTTTCTTTGGCTTACATTAGCATGAAATCCCTAATGTTTTTGATAAAATAATATTATAGTCAAGGAAATACATATGATTGATAATTATACTTGGTTATCCATTCAACTCTTAGAGAGTCATAGATGTTGTGATTTGGATGATTCGCTACATAAATAATTAATTAGTGATATGAATGAAAAAGTATTCTCATTTCACAGTGATATTGTTGGGCGGAGAAAAGGAATGGAGTGATGGAAAGAGGGGGGGTGAATTGTCTTTTAAAAAATAATTAACAATTTAAAATCAAAGTTGAAAGTGCAGCGGAAATAAAGTAGGCAAGACACAAAATTGATAACGGAGTTCGGCCTAAAACCCGGCCTACGTCTCCGCTCCCAACTCAACCGTTGAGAGATTTACTACCGCTTGATTTTCAATGGTTGTAGCAAGAAACCCACTAGCCTTTTTACAGGTGAAGGCTAGCTCACCTATTATAGCTTGCTTTTAATGGTTATGCAAGAACCCACTTGCTTTTAATGGTTTAGCAAGAACCCACTAGCCTTCTTACAGGTGAAGGCTAGCTCACCTTTGATTCAAGCCTTTTAAAAGGAAAGGCTTGACTAACCTCTTCACACCTTGAGGGTGATGTGAAAACCCAAAGAAAGAGGAAGATGAAAGAAGTGGGGGTTTGTAGGCACAAACCCAAAATGATGCTCAAAAATGATAAACAAGAAAAACCGTAATGAGGAAGTCTCGGGCACCAATGGATTGAAGGAGCTGATGTAGGGCGCTCCCAAGCTTCTTTGGTGGTGCTCCTTGGATGTGGAAGTGTGTTGGAGCAAGTGGGGTTCCCTTGGAAGAATTCTCCGGAGGTTCACCAAATGATGTAAAATGTGTCCGTGGGCTTCCTTAAGGTTCCGACAATGATCCCTTGGCTCCCTTATTGTTCCGACATTGATCATTGGCTTCCTAGTCCTTTATTTATAGAGGGGGAACCCTCATATGGCCGTTAGAGGCCTTCGGAGCTGTTGGAAAGGCTTTCGTAGCCGTTGGAAGGCAAGTGGACCAGCCTGGTCAAAGGCCCAACGGCTAGTTTGACTGGCTCCACCGGCTGACCGGTACAGAACCACCGGTTGGCCGGTGTGTGCAAAATGAATGAGGGCTCGGGCTCTGGCTCCACCGGCTGGCCGGTGCTGAGGCCACCGGTTGGCCGGTGGCAAGACAGTAGCTTTCCATTCTGTGCAGGTGCCACCGGCTGACCGGTGCTGAGGACACTGGTTGGCCGGTGCTGAGGCAGTAGCAAACACTGTGCTGGCTGGGTGCCACCGGCTGGCCGCTGGTGTGACACCGGTTGGCCGGTGGTCTGGACAGAGGGATTCCTTTTGTCCAGGCCTCCATCGGTTGGCCGGTGGTCTTCCATCGGTTGGCCGGTGGACTGATCTTCAGTCCACTTTGGCTTCTTCATGGCCTAATTCCTTGGCAACATTTTTCCTATCAACAGAGACACTTAAAACAAAATTAGACAAATAAGAAAGTGATTGTGATCATGAAAATTAAACCACGAGGGGTTCGAGAGGTACAACAATCTCCCCCTATTTTGATGATCACAATCACCAAAACAAACAATGTAAATGATTGAAATGAGAGGCATGCTTTAAAAGATAAATTGAAAAATAAAGCAATGCATGACAGAAATAATTCTCCCCCAATCAATCAAGAATTTCTCCCCCTTTGTGATTATCAAAATAGCACGGGGCATAAAACTTGATTGAGGGAAAAGAGATTTTAAACCAATTGAAATTTTAGAAATTTGAATTGAAAGTTTGAAATGAAAATTTGAATTGAAAATTTGAAATGAAAGTATTGATACCAAGTGTAGAAATTGAAAGTTTTAATTGAAAGTTTGAAATGAAAATTTGAATTGAAAATTTGAAATGAAAATTTGAATTGAAAATTTGAAATGAAAGTTTTGATACCAAGTGTAGAAATTGAAAGTTTGAATTGAATGTTTGAAACGAAAACAAAAGAGCTTTAAATAATCCTAACTCCCCCTAAATAAAAACAACAAATCTCCGGGGAGAGGTTTTTGAAACCGAGACAAATTTTGGTCCGGTAAGACTCGCTAGAAGGGATTTTTCAATACATACTTGTCTAGAGGCGGGTCTTCTCCTATAAAATTCATCATTTAAAAAAAATAGTTTTAGCCCTACCATACCGGGCATTTTTGCAATTGCACTCATAAATGAAGTGCTCGGGTTTTTTACAATAATTGCAAAATTTGTATTGGAAGCTCCCCCTTACAAAAATAGTGGTTGCATGGGAGGAGGAAGCTTGCTTGGAATAGCCAAGCCCTTGAGTGGTTCTAGATATGCGTTGGGAACCAAGCAAATTGTTCAAATTTTGTTCACCTTGGGTGAACTTGGCTAGAGTCTCCCTTAGATCTTTGATTGTTGATTCCATGGAATCAATATCGGGAAGGTTTTGGATTTTGAGGGACAACTCCTCCTTCTCTTTGAGAAGTTGTTCTTTTTCGGAAGAGAGTTTTTTGAAATTCTTTTTTAAAGCAACAAATTTGGAAGAAAGTTCGTGAAAACCTTCCTCCAATTGATCTCTATCATGTTGGAGATCCTCGTAAGATAAATGATTAAAAGAATTGGAAGAACTAGAGGAAGAGGAGTCGGAAGAGGATACCTCGTGAAATGCCATTAGACATTTGTTACCGTTGTCATTTGAGGAGGAGGAGGAGGATGATGTGGAGCTATCACTCCATGTTGCCTTGAAAGCCTTCTTCTTCTCCTTTTTCTTGGCCTTTTTCTTGTTGAGTGGGCAATCGGGCTTGTAATGGCCTTTCTCACCACACCCGTAGCATGTTACCTTGGGCTCGGATTTTTCGTTGGGTTGAGCCCTGCGGGATTTCTTCTTCTTGTGCTTCTTCATGAACTTGTGCATCTTGCGGGCAAGATTCTCCATTTCGGAATCGCCGCTTGATGAGGAAGAAGATGAAGAGGAGGAGCTTTCTTCTTGTTGTACTTTAAAGGCGATGTTCTTTGGAGTTTTAATCGGTTTGCCTTCCTTTTCAGCTTGCCTCCTCATGGTGATCTCGTAAGTCATGAGGGATCCAATGAGCTCTTCGACCGGCATATTCTTTATGTCCTTTGCTTCTTGGATTGCCGGGACTTTTGGAGCCCATGCGCTTGGTAGGATCCATAGGATCTTCTTGACCATTGTTTCTGCAGAAATATTATCTCCAAGGGATTTTCTACCATTGCAAACGTCAGTAAAACGTGTAAACATATCAGAAATATTTTCATGTGGATGCATGGTGAAAGACTCAAAATCTTGACGGTACATGTCTAATCGAGTATCCTTAACTTTGTTGGTCCCCTCATGGGTAACCTCCAATAGTTTCCAGATTTCATGTGAAGTGGTGCATGTGGAAACTCGATTAAACTCATTACGATCAAGGCCGCAATGAAGAGCATTCATGGCTTTGCCATCAAGATCGAAATTTTTAATATCGGCTTGGGTCCATTTGGATTCATCGGGGGTAGATAAAGAATAACCATGCATGAAAATTTTAAAAATAGGATAACCTATACTTCTAAGAAAAGTAGTCATACGGGTTTTCCAATAATTATAGTCGGTTCCATCAAAAAATGGAGCACGACCCAAAGAATAGCCTTCGGGGGCGAAAGAGGTTGATGCCATCACAATGGATCTTGAATTTGAAACCGGTTAGGGTATTACTCAAATTTTTCCTCTGATACCAATTGTTGGGCGGAGAAAAGGAAGAGAGTGATGGCAAGAGGGGGGGTGAATTGCCTTTTAAAAAATAATTAACAATTTAAAATCAAAGTTGAAAGTGCAGCAGAAATAAAGTAGGCAAGACACAAAATTGATAACGGAGTTCGGCCTAAAACCCGACCTACGTCTCCGCTCCCAACTCAACCGTTGAGAGATTTACTACCGCTTGCTTTTCAATGGTTGTAGCAAGAAACCCACTAGCCTTTTTACAGGTGAAGGCTAGCTCACCTATTATAGCTTGCTTTTAATGGTTATGCAAGAACCCACTTGCTTTTAATGGTTTAGCAAGAACCCACTAGCCTTCTTATAGGTGAAGGCCAGCTCACCTTTGATTCAAGCCTTTTAAAAGGAAAGGCTTGACTAACCTCTTCACACCTTGAGGGTGATGTGAAAACCCAAAGAAAGAGGAAGATGAAAGAAGTGGGGGTTTGTAGGCACAAACCCAAAATGATGCTCAAAAATGATAAACAAGAAAAACCGTAATGAGGAAGTCTCGGGCGCCAATGGATTGAAGGAGCTGATATAGGGCGCTCCCAAGCTTCTTTGGTGGTGCTCCTTGGATGTGGAAGTGTGTTGGAGCAAGTGGGGTTCCCTTGGAAGAATTCGCCGGAGGTTCGCCAAATGATGTAAAATGTGTCTGTGGGCTTCCTTAAGGTTCCGGCAATGATCCCTTGGCTTCCTTATTGTTCCGACATTGATCCTTGGCTTCCTAGTCCTTTATTTATAGAGGGGGAACCCTCATATGGCCGTTAGAGCCCTTCGGAGCCGTTGGAAAGGCTTTCGGAGCCGTTGGAAGGCAAGTGGACCAGCCTGGTCAAAGGCCCAATGGCTAGTTTGACTGGCTCCACCGGCTGACCGGTACAGAGCCACCGGTTGGCCGGTGTGTGCAAAATGAATGAGGGCTCGGGCTCTGGCTCCACCGGCTGGCCGGTTCTGAGGCCACCGGTTGGCCGGTGGCAAGACAGTAGCTTGCCATTCTGTGCAGGTGCCACCGGCTGACCGGTGCTGAGGCCTCCGGTTGGCCGGTGCTGAGGCAGTAGCAAACACTGTGCTGGCTGGGTGCCACCGGCTGGCCGCTGGTGTGACACCGGTTGGCCGGTGGTCTGGACAGAGGGATTGCTTCTGTCCAGGCCTCCATCGGTTGGCCGGTGGTCTTCCATCGGTTGGCCGGTGGATTGATTTTCAGTCCACTTTGGCTTCTTCATGGCCTAATTCCTTGGCAACATTTTGCCTATCAACAAAGACACTTAAAACAAAATTAGACAAATAAGAAAGTGATTGTGATCATGAAAATTAAACCACAAGGGGTTCGAGAGGTACAACATATATAAATATCTAGGACAACCAAAATTGATATGATCTATGGGGTCAGTAATTTTAGTTTGAGAAAAATCAATAAATTTCCTTAATGAAAATATTTAATATATGATATTGATCTGTTAAAAAGTTTATTTTTTGATAAAAGAATCATTATTATCAAACTAACCATTGAAATTAATCCCTAGAATGGGAATCATAAAGTAGATAACTTTTAATAATCAAATCATATGATATTTTATTATGATGGATAAATAATCTATGTGTTATGAATGTTCATTCCCGAGTAACCATTCCTTAATATTTTTTAATAAGAAAATCATTATGCTTTTGAAAGTGTGGAATTATTCATTTAATAATTCAAGAAAATTAGATACTACTGAAGAATGGAATTACAGTATCATATTCACAATATTATTTATATGAAAATGAGATTAAATATAATTTAATATGTTTTGAGATACAAAATAATTCATATAATTAATATTATGATTACATAATTCATTTTATAATCATCTATGGAAATTTTTTGACAAGATGTATAATTTTAATAAAATTATAACAAAAATTTTCACGTTATTGAGAATAGATGAACATGGAATATGATGTTTCTGTTTTGGTACTATACAATGAGTAAAAGGTGGTAGAAAATCAAAACTATAGAAAAAAAGTTTTTAATATAAAAAACTATTTCATCATGATGTAAAGATAGAGTTATTTTTAACATGAGGGTATTATCATGAATGTGTAATAATTATTTATGATTGGATTATCTGGAATACCCAAAGGGGTTTGTGAGACATATTTAAATATACATGATTTTAATATCATAGTAAGAATTGGGAGAAATTATTGTTTTCACTCAAGTGATGATGTAAACAATTTCTATATAAACAATTTGAATATAAATATGTTTATAATGATTAGAGTATTCTATATTAAGAAAGTGTATCTTCATTTCACTTCACTTATATGATAAGATGTGTTAATAAATCATTTTTATGATCAATATGAGATGAATAATTAAATACACTATTTTTATGATTCATTAGGTTCTATAATTATTTTGGAGAATATATGGATAAAAGTGTTTTATCTAGGATAATGTGTTTATCATATTACTAAAAATAAGAGGAATATATTTATTCCACCTATTAATGGAATATTTTAAAGATGTATTTTTTGGTAAGAAATACACTCAATGAATAGAATATTATAAAAGATGTAGAAATAAAATTTTAGTTTTCTGATATTCATAATAAATGGAAATTCATGTTATATCCAAAAAATAATACAAGGTTTTTTTATTATTAACAATATATTCCAAATTGAATATAATGCATTAGAGGCATGTTAAAGTATATTTGGACTAAGAGAACATCGAATTTATCTAAAAAAATATTTTTACATTTTATGTTTAAGTTATTCTCCACTTCATAACTTAATGAGTTAGTATATGTGACAGTTACAAAAATATAAATATTTATAAATAGTTATGGTAATAAATTGAATATAAATGATATATAAAGGATTATAATAGTTTGATATTATCATTATTCTTTACATAATATCATGTATTTGATGTTAAAGAAAAATATAATGAGTTACACTATGTTTATCAAATGGTATCGAAAAATATTTGTGGAAATGGAAGTAAAGAAAAATTTATAATGTTTCATTAGTTATTGTTATAGAGTGGATATTAATTTATCCAAAATAGTATAAGATCTTATGGAAATGTGATAGTGTAATAGTTATATTAATTCAAAAATATTTCATAGAAAAAAATTGCGGTAAAAGGTTACAATGATGAAAATGATGTAATTAGAATATATAAATAGGAAACAAATGATTACATTATATCATTTTATGTTATCATGTTAAGGATTTTTAATATATGTTAATAGATATTAACTTAAGGAATAGGATTCATATGTTTATCCATTGATCATATTATCTTACTTCATTAATGTTACCCACTAAGAAGTTGGTGGGAGTATTTTATAATATTTTCAAATAAGGATTTCATAAAAAGCATATTTGGTGTAATGTTCAAAACCATATCTATAGTAATAACATTATAGTCATATAAAATATCTATATGTTAAACAATTCATAAGTTTGTTTTTTAGTTATAAACAAATAACTTATTTTTAATAATAAAAACATTCATGTATCATTCATTCAGGTTTTTTGCAACTTCACATTTCATGAAATATTCAATAATAATTATCAATTCGAAGAACAAACATTGATTTTCCATAATCGATGATCATCATGGAGTTTGAAGGGTTGCAATTATATATAATTATTTGTTTGAATATATATTAATATATCTGTTAAAATAGTATATATATGAGATATTATGAATATACTCATGTTGTTATATGTAGATACTTATTACAATGACTGGCCAGAGAAAGTATATGTCATTGAATATTAAGTGGTCATATACATATATAATGGTGTTTAATTATTATCAATTATACTTTCCTGAGATTAGAGAGATACCTAATATCTGAAACATCATAATTTCATACCATACATATGCATGTCAATATATGAACATATATAATATGGGGTGGTTGGGTACGTTTTTGATCATGTCATCAGTTATAGTGCTTCCAAGATAGGATTTGTCGTCATAAATGACATGATAAAGAAATTTGTCCCATAATTGTATTAGAATGATAAAATGCACGTCCAATTAATTTTTTATTTCATATATGATGTGTTGATCAACTTGGATATGTGATATGTGATTTATTTATCTGATAAATAAATGGAATGTGATGTATTAGTTTAATTAGAAAGTCATTTTTAGAGAATCTAGAAATGATGATAGGCCAATGAATGATTAACATATCTTATTTATTATGATAACTCAATTTTATATATTAATGGATGATACATGTATACGTATTATATAAAAGATACATTTTTTGAGTGAATATTCATATAGATATATGAGTATGTTTGATGGATATCATGCCAAACCCGTTAATAGATTTAGTAAAATTGATTATTTTCAATCTGCCACTCCATATTTACATCTATTAGTATGGGATTTCATAATTGTTTTTAACACTGGTAAGGCCTGCATGGTCACACAGTTAAGCCCTTGGACAAGGATAATGTTTTGTATTTTTTTCAAATATTTACTGTTTAATGAAAAACAATATCCAATAGTGTTTTGATGGATTCACAAAAAGTTGTAATGTTTTTCATAATTTCCTAATTGTATTTTAGCACAAATGGGAGATTGTTTGATGTGAACTATAAATATGCAAGCATGAGATGTATGTAAACATAAATACGATGCCTGAGAAATATATATAATATGATATTATATATAGTGTATATTTAATATATTCATATTATACGTATGGATTTGATTCACCCGTTTCTTGAATATTATGTATATATTTTATTATAATTTGTTTCTCCAACATGGGTTATTCATCAATTACCATCCATTATTAATGAAATAAATTTTTTTCATTAATTGATTGAAACTATTTAAATAATTTCACTCAACCGAAGGAGAAACATATGATGTGTTTTGATGTGGGAACTGTAGGATTCGACTATATAAGAGGATGAGATACTCTCATATTAGTGCAACATTGTGTATAAAAATGTTCTAAACTATTCTCCCCAAAAAACACCATTTTTATAATTGGAGAAGGATATATCACTTACTAATATATCTAGTATCTATGTGATATGGTAATGGATCCATTTGCAGTGTACTCTCTTATAAGCAGGGTGCTAACATTCACATACCTTCATGATCATCCTAAAACACTCTCCATTGGAACAAGATTAAAAATCATGATGTTTGTGAATTATAAATAACCTATTTGATAGAATTGTTTACACATTAATATCATTAAGATAGATCTCATGTGTTTCAGATTGTCTTTCAAGTTCTATGATCATTAGATGGTCAAACAAAATCCCATTAGTTCTAATGTTTTATATTACTAAAGCATGATGAATATTTTATGAGTATCAAACATATCCAACAAAACTACCCCAACTAGTAGGAATAAATAAACATAAATATTTGTAAAATTAGAATAGTTTGGGTTACTATTGTCTGGAGAAGTGAAAAAACTAGAGATCAACGAAATAGTGCGCTTCTGTTTATTCAGTACAATTTTGTCAATTATCAAATTAAGGATAATGTAATACGTATGAAAACCTTATAAAAACAATAGATTACTTATATAAAATATTCAATAATGATTAATCCTTTAATCCTTCATAATAATTAGTATTTAAAAACTCTCATCCTATTTTGGCTATTACAAAAAGTAAATGTTTTTTTATCATTACCATGATAAGCTTTTACTATTGACCTCATCATGTAGTCAGGATTCTAACAGGGGAACATGAGGTGGATACTCATTAATATCACTACTTGTGGGATTATATCATGGTACTAATTTCATCATGACTATATTCAACATGAATAAATTTATATTTATAATGCATAGTAATAGAAAAATGGTAGTCCCATCAACTTTAGCCATATTCAGAAAAATAATTTTTTCTATTTGAGCGGTAAATGATTGTCAAATGTTTCTCTTTTGAAAGTGGGATTCTTTTGATGTTGGTACCCTAAAAAAATAACCGATATATTATATATCATATATATTTATGGATTTGAATATTAATACCTTATCAATAATTGACTGTTCTTCTTCATAGTATTAATGTTATCATGTCCTATAATAAATGTTTCATTGAAAATGTCATAGCAGTTCTCCAGTATGATGAGATCCTTAACATAACCTGATAATATTCATAAATATTTATCTATAGTCAGATAAAATTCTATGATGGGACTAATAGTATGTTTAAATTCACGTGTGATTACTAGTAAGAATTTTAGGATTTATCTAATCAATATTTCACCTTACGTATTCATGATGGGTGACTATGATAATGGACCCGCCTATACTAATTTGTAATGTTTATATTCCATCAGATATTTCTATTTGTGATCATTTGTAATAGTCATTATAAATTATGATTTTTATTAATTCATGTAATTACTCACACACATTGATGTATTTTCAAAAATTATTATATGAAAGTTCATGTAAAATGTTGCAATTTTTAGTGTGTCATAAATGATGTATTCTTAAAACACAACCCAAGTCAGCTCTCAAGCCACAACTACCCCAAACCAGATTCCATAGTCTAGAGGTGGTGATAGGAACTGATGTTACAACTAAACTTAGGGGTTCCTTTTCTTATGTACCTATACACACACACACCAATCCAAATCAATGAAAAAGTTAATAGTGAATGAAAAAAATGATGCAGCATTGTTATAAATATGTTAATGCATCATGGACCACTAAACTATAAGAAGTATAGTAGTTCAAACTAAAATGGAAAAGTGAAAAAATAAACAACCAATCAGAAAATTTTAACAAACCGATAGAAAAATTGAAAAGTAAAATAGATATTAGATCTTATCTTTAGGATCCCATGTTACGACCACCATACGCGGTCCAAGAATGTCGATTCCCTAAGATTATTTAAAGTAACAATCAACCTATATCATCTTCATTATACACAACACCTGCATGAAAATACCTTCAAGGATGAGTATACACATACCCATCAGAACTCCCCAAAATTTGTGAAGGGTAGTAAGAGATACAACTAAAGAAAAAGTAGAAGATATAACATGGTACAATGAAAGCGTAAAGTTAAACCCAACAAGAGAGTGAATGTGATCTCATCCAAACATAAGGAGGTTGAAATATGAAGAATGTGAACATCTCATTGAGTCTTCACTACTACTAGCAAGGGAGTAGACTAATCCAACCACAAGAAGCTAGTATTTGAAATCACATGTCATAAATCATGGTTCTACACCTCTCTTGGAAGAAGAGAAGCCAAAACCAAAGTAGTGGGTACCATTGAAGGATATATATATAAATACACACACACACACACACACACATATATATATATATATATTCAATAAAATAATCGCAAACGAGAGAGTAAGGGGACCTCCATCTCACAACACAACCAAAGAAGGAGGGTAGCCAATAGGTCCAAGGGAGAGTCCATATACGATTCCTAGAATATCACATGTCATCCCAAAACACATAAGTCCAAGGAACTCAATCAACACACCATGATACTATCCTCTTTGGGTGGAACTAACTCACCCACACATTTTTAGATCATGTTACAAGGATGCGTCTTAAGGGGGATAGCGTCCCACTTTCTCGTGAGTTAAAAGGTACATTAATCCTCATCTCATCACTATAACACATAGTTGAGGGGGGGAAAAGTTTCTAATTAGAGTAATCATGCCCTATACCGATAGGGGGATTCTGCTCTGTGTTTTTAAAATAAGTATGGAGGTCCTATGTAGTTGGGGTTTGTCTTAGTGGTATGCTCCCTGTACTCCTACATGAAAAATTAGGGATCAAAACCCATTGGGCATTGGTACTATAGAAGTACTATTGCAATACTATAGCATAAGCGGTACTGTTGCAACGGTGGGCACTGTAGTGGTGGTAGGACACTATAGTAGTGGAAGGACACTGTAGCAGCAGCGGGGACTGTGCAGTGCTGTAGAAGGCGGGTACTGTAGTAGTATAATTTACAGAATGGGCCTGAAGCCAAAACATTTGGGCTACAGGCCATGCAATGGGCTATAAGCCCACTAGGAATTAGGGCTATGTAATGTGTCTCCCTCTGCCAAGTTGAAAGAGGATATTAATTTGATTTAAAAATAAAATGAGGCTTTGGCCCCAAACTTTAAAAAATGTATGGAGGGCCAACATCCAGGTACTACAGGGGAGTACCATCTCCATGGGTAGAGGACGTGTGCCTTATTGTGATAGGGGAGTACCGTATCAATTTGTAGAACGAGTATGGGTGAAACATGCCCTGATATGATATGGAATTATTGACTCCATGTATAGAGGTCTCACACCCTAGTGCCACAGGGGAGTACAATATCTATCTACACAACGAACATGGAAGACATGTTCCCTGATGTGATAGGGTTTTACTATCTACATGGATAGAGGACCCACATGTTGATATTAGAGAATAATGCCATCATTACCTCAAAATGTAATGTGGAGGACCGCATGCTGATATGAAAGTGTAGTAATCTCTCCATGGATAGAGGACCCATGCCCTGGTGTGGTAGAGGAGTGTCATCTCTATCTTTAGAACATGTATGGAGGACATGTGTCCTGATGTGGTAGGGGAGTACTGTCTCCATGGATAGAAAACCTTCACTCTAGTGTCGTAAGGGAGTAACCTCTCTATCTAAACAATGGAAATGGAGGACACACACCCTGACATGATAGGGGCATACCATCTCCATTGAAGGAGGGTCAGCACTCTGATTCATAGAGGAGTACCATCTCTATCTATATAACGAGCATGGATGACTTGCTTCCATATGTAACATGAGACCATAGACAGATGACCTACATGATGATATTATAGTGGAGTACTGACTCTTCTTGTACTCTCTAACAATCATGCTTGATCAATTCAATTATCAAGTGCCACCTAAAGAAGCATCACACTTGGAACAAATCACATCTTATCTCAAAATACACTATAAAGGCCACCATCACGTTCAAGATGGAAAACCACATAGGATAGGATAACCATGGGACATAATCCATATCTAAGTGAAGGAGATACAAATCATTGACATTTCCATAAAAAGTGGTACATGGAATGTCGAAGAACAACATTGCATGTAGTCCTACTCTTCTGTTTGGCCACGTTATCTCCATAAAATGGAATTATAGAAATGTATCACTTCATGATTTGCAAGGGTAATACACATAATGTCTTAAAAATTATACTAACAAACACATGAGGCTCACCAGTTTTATGAAGGGAAAAAAATTAAATTTCCTTAAAATTCTTCTTTAGATGAACCTCTATGGAAAAACCGATCACATTGTTGCAATACTCACGGTAAAAATTCTCAAGATAATATTTTCACTTACCTCAATCATATACTAGGTGATAAAAAGCCTCTTTTCACCACATAACTCACAAATTGAGTTTTGTGGTCTGGATCCATGAGTCCTAATTAAGAGAACAAAATTGGTCATGAGACATCTCATTTAATTTGTGGGTTGTAGCATCGCAAATGATTCATTTTTATGACACCATAGGAGAAAGATATGTTGGATATCATATCCCAAAAAATAATAATTATATTATTATTGGGTTCTTCATTGACCCTCGACATGAGTATGAAAAAGGTATCTAGCATCAGTCATAAAATGAGAGTCTCAATTCCATGTTCAAGGTGATACTAACAGCCCATCAAGCACATCGTACTAAGGAGTTATGGTCCAATTAATATTTGAAAACCAAAATAATAATAATATTATTTTAACAATATTATAAATATTTTTTAACCTTTCTATCAAAGGGAATGCCAAGACCTTGCATCCATGGACTATATGCTCTCAAAAAATAACTTCAATATTTAATCCCATTTTTCTTTCATTAATAAATCATTTATTCTTCATACTTATTATAAAAAATAAATATACAAGAAGAAATAAAGTGTGTGACACCCCTTATCAAAATTTTATATATCACACAATGCTTCTATAGTGTCGTATTTCCTTAAAATTTTATTTATTAATTTTCAAAAAATGATATTAAATTATTTTCAAAAAATTATATTAATTTATTTTAATTACTATTATTTAAAAGAGTTATTCTTTATTAAATAAAAATCACTTAATTTAATCAACCACCCATTTTGTGCCACAATTGTAATTATTATTATTCATATTAACAATAAAAAATCATCATTTCAAATTACTAAATCAGTGCCATTAATATAATTTATAATTATACTATTTATACTCATCATGTTGACCATGTCCAACCACGCCGTGTGATATTCGATTCTGTCCACAGTCTCGTCCACCCCAAACTTCCTCTTCCATGAGATCTGATACATGACCTCCACTCGATACAGACCCTATCACACCACACATCATCACAAAATTCCAAACGAGAAAACATGGATTATCGACCTAATCTCAAACCACCTCTGATCACAAATAGAAACCCATGGTGGTGATTCGATCCATTCACCAAACACTATCTTTCTAATTTTTCAATCCATCCCAAAAATGTTGATCTGTTTGTTTTTTTGTCACCGCATTGAATTTGGGAATTAGACCACGCTCGAACCCACCCCAATAGAGCTAATACATGACCTCTTGGTATAACGATGAATAACATGAAGAACAGTGAGATCAAATCACCAAAACTTATGTGATAAACATCACGGGACCATTATTATTGGTCACTGATTTCATAGAGGGGGGTCCTTAGTGGGAAACATGGATAAAGGTGAAATAAATTAAAATGACAATTTATTTCAATACATGGGCTCATGAAAATATTTAAATTAACCATGATCAAGGAGATAGAATTTATCATGATCAATATTTTTTATAAATGAAGAAAAACACATATAACGATTCAAAACTCAGTATTGGAATGATTGTTGTTATAGTACACGTTATATAAAGATTTTTGGAGGATTAATTTCATTCTATACATCTTGATCCACTCGATCCAAGTGTTTTCTCATCTTTCAATTTGATTCACCAATGGTGGAGGGGAGGGGAGCTTCGTCCGTGAATTGTGAATTATGATTCAACCCTTGCCAACAATACATGATGATAAATTTATATAAATATGGTTGATGTTAAATGGATTTAATTAATTAATTATTTCAATCATTTATTAAATTAAGTAAACTTCCAATGAGCGAGGGGTCTGAACGTCCCGCGGTGACACATTTTATGTCGTTCCTCTAGTAAAGATAGAGTTTTGGACCCAAATGTGGTCTCAAATTTCATATTTGATCTACCATTTAAGATTTATCCCTTTTTCATTAAGAATATGTGCATGTTAAATATAAAATATATTTAATATTTTTGTAAAATTAATTCTATACACACTAGGACCTAGAATCTCACGCCGTATCAGAACTTAAATTTGAAAATATGCTTAGACATATTTAGAAGTCTTAAAATGAAAAAACCAAGACTCTACATCATTACCTCCATCAAGATTTTCATCATCAAAAATAAAAACTCGGAAATAAACTCAATATAATAAGCCTGAAAATGTCTCTCCCACTCATTAGAACACTCCTGCATGATTCTCTGTTTCTACAGCACTCGAACCAATGGGAACTTCTGTCCACCCATGGTCCCTCATGTCGATCTTTGATCACCACTGGGTGCTCCAAAAAGGTGGATCCAAACTCAATTTCCATCTCTCCTTATACGATAATGTGCCTAAGTTCATCCATTTATTTCCTTAGTTGAGACATATGGAAGATGGCGTGCACCCACACTAGCTATAGCGGGAAATGAAAGGCATTAGGAAACCTCGCAAACCCTCTACACGATCTCGAACGACCCAAGGAACATTGGGGATAACTTTACTCCTCATCTGAACCTCCACATTCATTATAATGGGGGATAATCATAAGAAAATTTGGTATCCCTTCTTGAACTCCAAGGATCGATGATGTTGATCTTCATAGAATTTGTGTCTACTCTGGGATATCTTCATCTGGGCATAGATGACCTAGAGCTTCTCTATTGTCACTGTCACCAACTTCGGGCCCATGAGATATGACTCTCCAATATCCAACAGCACAAGGGTGGCCTTTAGGGTCTCCCGTATAGGTCCTCAAAATGTGTCATGTTGATGGTAGAGTGGTAGATGTTGTTGTACGCAAACTCTACCAAAGGTAGGTGATCCTCCTGCATGACAACTGGAACCATTTTTCTGCCATAACACATGATTATTTGATTCCCTTCATCAGATGATTCATCTGGTTTATCTTATGTAGATATCTAATCATATAGACCTCATAGATGGAGTCTTTTAACTCAAACTCCGCCAAAAATTCAAGGAACAAAGGTTTCAACCCCATCAGCTGATGAAAAGTTGTACCCTCCTACTCCATTAGGGTCAACTGCATGGAAGAAAACTACCTCAGAGATTCCTAAACTAGGTGAACTTGGGTCTTCTGGATATGAAAATTCGCTACAATGTTTCCCATCCATGGATTATAGATTATCTTGAAGTCATAGTTCTACAAGAACTTTAACAAGTGTTATTTTTTATGGTTCAGGTCTCTCTATTGAGTCCCTTCTCAAACATCAGTTCTTGGAAGTATAAATCACATATCATGTTAAGGGAGTAGCATGTAAGGTATTTGAACCTCTCTGCATACTCATCCACCATCATAACTCCCTTCTGAAGCTCCAAAATCTCTAGGATCGATATTGAGTTTTAGTAATAGGTTTAGTACTCCACATGGAAAATTCACTAGATGTCTTCCCACGAGAGAAGTGACTCATCACACAACTACATAACGAGGTTCAACAAACACCCATATACTCCATGAAAAATAATTCCTGTTAGTTCCATCAAATGATCCTTCGGTGTCCGAACAAGAATATTGTTATAGAGAACCGACTATATCCATTTCCTTACTACAGGGGGATCTAGCTCACTACAGAACAACTATGGTCTCTGATCCTGGAACTTATGGAGTGCACTATTCCTTTGCAAATCCTTATCATGCTCTTGTGTAATGATCTACTTCTCACTAGGTGGATGTGGTGATACCCTCCCAAATAGTGGAAGTGGATCATGAGATGGACCTTAATATGAGGCCTCATCGCTTATCGAGTCATCATAATGAACCAAAGCTGGTATTCAAGATGGTTGTCATTATAGAGTAATCCTAGAAGTTTTCAAGGAGTGCCATAGTGAAATGAAAATATATATATCAACAACAATGGGGAGATGACTCTAGAAGAATATCCAAATATGAAATCCAATATCATGAAAGTACCATTGATCCCAACATGAATTGTCTCAGCATGTCGAGTAAACAATAAGGTATTCAGGGTCCTCACGAATGGATACGGCATCCACCCACACCATCAATAGACTCTCTCAACTATGTTCCACACTGAAGAAACTTTGAAATTGTATCACTAAATCCAACGAATCCTATTTAGGGTAAACATACGAACAATGTCCCATAGAATGAAGTTTCTTTAATACAAATATTTCATGAAACAACCCAAGCAGAGGATCAAAATGAAACTACCCTAATCCTACCTCCATAGGAATTTGATGGAAACAAGTTTAAAATGTGCAACTAAACCTATCGAGTACTTCGACTAAGTACCTGTACACAAAAAAAAACCCAATGAAAAAGTTCATAGGGAATGAAATAAATGATGCAACACTAATATAATTAAATCAAACATACAAGGACCTCAAAATAGTATGAAGTGTTGTCGAGTAAATAGGAAAGGAAAAAAGGGTAACCATGCACTCATACCAAAATTGTGTCTAACCTTGATATAACATTTTAAAAATAAAACAGTTTAGAGATCCCATTTCATGGATCCTAAGCTACAACCACCATATGCGTTACAAGAATCCTATACCTAAGATCCACTAATGTCACAGGAAACTTGTCTATTTTCTTCATTAGACATCAAAAATTCAGGAAAAGGTCATATAGGGGTTATTATATACATACCCAGTATAGTTCCTTAAAATGGGTAAAGGTGGAGCAGTAAGAGTTACAGTGGA
The DNA here is from genome assembly GCA_963277665.1 of Viscum album. Taxonomy (NCBI): domain Eukaryota; kingdom Viridiplantae; phylum Streptophyta; class Magnoliopsida; order Santalales; family Viscaceae; genus Viscum; species Viscum album. Next base: position 512,454,602 of record OY728140.1, read on the forward strand.
AGATGAAATAATATGGTAGAAAAATGCATACTGAAATATTACATCTCAACCCAACCATAGAGTAAAATTAAACTCATACAAATATAAATAGCTCAACACAGTGATAAAATGAACATATCATTAAGTATTATCTACCTATAGAATGAGATCATAATCATCCCAACAAGGGAAGGTAGACATAGAAAGCACATGGCATACCTCACACATATTCACCTCTCCTGGAGGGAGAGTAACCAAACCCAAAGGAGTGGGAACCAAATAATTATATATATATATATATGATCAGTAAAATTGGACAAAACTAGAGAGTAATGTGATCTCCATCTCACAACTCGGCCCAAGATAGGGAGTATCCAACAGTTACAAGGGAAAGTATATCCAGGATTCCTAGTGCATCATGCATCAGCCCAGAATACACTAGTCTAAGGAACTCAATAACCAAACCTTGATACTATCATCTAAGGGTAGAACTAGCTCACCAACATGGTTTTAAGTCACGTCACATGGATGCATCTTGGTGGGGAAAGCATCTCTCTTTCTCTTGAGTCCAAATGGGAATCAAACCACCTGTCATCACTGATCTACACAGTTGAGGGGGTACAATTCCCATGTAGAGGACCCATGCCCTATAATGATAGGAGGATTATACTATATTTCTGTACAAAAATTATGGTGGAACCATTCCATGGTAAAATTGGGGAGTACAATATCCGTGGGTAGAGGATTCATGCCCTGGTGTGATCAGGGAGGATCATCTTTATCTGTTGATCAAGTATGAAGGACCTGTGCCCAAATGTGACAGTGGATTACCATCTCTAAAGATACAGGCCCCACACCCTATTGTTGCACATGAGTACCAACTCTACCTACATAATGAGTATGGAGGACCCATTCCCAAATGCGATAGGGGAGTGCCATCTCAAAGGATAGAGGACATGCACTTTAATAGGAAATTAGAGTACCATCTCTACCTGGATAAGAAATTAGGAAGAATCATACGCTAATATGATAGTGGATTATCATCTCCATGTATAATGGACTCATTCCCTCATGTTATAGAGGAGTACCATATCTATCATTAGAATGAATATGGAGGACCCACACCATAACACGACAGGGGAGTACTATCTCCATTGATAGAGGACTTGAGCCTGGAGCCATAGGTGAGTACCATCTCTATCTTCACAAGTGGACCGATGCCCTGATGTGACAAGGGAGTTTAATCTCCATGGATAGAGGACTCAAGACCTAGTGCCAAAAAAGAGTACCATCTCTATCTGCACAATGAGTATGGAGGACCTGCCACATGATGTGACTAAAGAGTACTATCTCCATAGATTGAGGACCTGCATGTTGATATAACCATAGTATACAATCTCTACATGTATTCAATAATGAACCTACTCGATCACTACAATTTTAAAGTTCCTCATAAAGAGGAATCATGCATGGAACATCTCGCATTATATCTCAACATCCACTAGAAAGGCCACCATCACGTTCTACATGGAAAACAATAAGGATAAGAAAATCATGGTCCATAAAACAACTCCCAAAAAAGGAGACAAGTATCATTTTTGGTTCCTCAAAAATAGGTACATGACAGGTCAAGGGCCCATATAGTGTCTTGTCCCACTCTACTACCTGGTTGTGTCCTCGACATAAGATGGCTTTCTTTCCATGTTTCATTATGTTGTTTGTAAGGTTAAAACACGATGTGTCTCATCCATAATCCCAATGAGAACATGATGTTAGACTTTTTTCCAAAGGGAATATCATGATTTCACTAAAACGACTCTTTAAACAACTCTAGATGTTCAAATGGGTCACACTGGTGTGATCGTAAAGTAAAAATGCTCAAGCTATAATATTCATTTTCCTTAATTGGACACATGATAAGAAAAGTCACATTTCCATGCATCATGATCAAATGGAATCTCATGGGCCCAAACCATGAGTAAAAATTAAAAACTCAAATTTTTTCTTGAAATATATGATTTAATTACAGGGTTGCAGTTTCATAGATGACTCACCATTCTAACATCATAGGATAGAGATATTTCATAAACAAAATCCAGCAATAATAACAATTTAATTATTATTTGGTGTTTCGTTGACCTAAGGAACGAGTATTTAAAAGGTATCTGACATCAATCTTAAAATCACCATCTCAATTATTGGGTCATGCTACCAATGACGGTCCATCAATCTGACATTGTTTGAAAGAGTTGCGGTCCAATTATGATTTGACATCCAAAATAAAAATAAAAATATTTTAATATTGTTATTAAAATTTTCAAGCCTTATATCAAAGGTCATTCAGAATCCTTGACTCCATGGTGTAAATTCTCCCAAAAAAACACCTCAAGAATTTATCCCCATTTTACATAATTAATAAAATATTTATTCTTTATACTAATTATAAATACTAGATGTACAAGAAGAAAGAGTATGTGTGCCACCCCTTCTAAAAACGGTGTATATCACACAATGCGCCTCAAATGGGTTTTTCTTTATCATTTTTTTTATTTATTTTCAAATTAAAATGATATTAATTTATTTTAACTAAAATAATTTAAAATTTGTTTTCTTAATTAAATTAAAATCATTTAATTTAATCAACCACACATTTTGGGCCACCATTATTGTTATTATTTAGCATATTAGTAATAACATATCATCATTTCATATAATGAACTCACGAATATTATTACTATTAATAATGATAATTATTATGCTCGATGTATTTACTATAACTAACCCCCTAATGGGATATTTGAGTCAAGCCACCATAATTTCCATGACAAACATCCTCATCCCTAAGATCTCATGCATGGAATCCACTCGAAACTGGCCATGTCACATTCCACACCATCACTGCATTCTAATTGGGAAAACTAGGGTTAACAACCTGATCTCGAACAACCCATGATCATAAACATGCACCCATGGGGTCGACCAAATCTGTTCACCAAACAACATTCTGCTTATTTATCAATCCACCCCTAAGTAGTTGATTTGTATATTGTCCATGCTATAAAAAATCGGGGTTTGACAGCACTCGAACCATCCCCGACAGAGTTGAATCATGACCTCACAGGACAACAATAAAGAATTCAAAAAACAACTTATGAAATTCAACAAAACAAATGTGATAAATATGGTTGGCCCATTATTCTTAGACAAAAATTTCATAGTGGGGAAACCGGGGTGTGAATCATGGTATTTCAAGAAATAAATTTAAACAATAGTTTATTTCGATACATGGGCTCATGAAAAAGGTCAAATTATTGGAGATCAAGGAGATATAATTGATCTTGATAATTTATTTAATTATAAGGGAAAATACCAAATATAAGGAGTCCTGTATTACTTTTGGATAATTCACTGATAAAGGACATGTTTATCAATGATTTGGGAGGATCAATTGTATTCTCTAGGTCATGATCCGCTCGATCCTGGAGTTTCATTGTTTTCTGATTTGATTCTCAAACAGAGGAGGGGGTGCATGATTTACTAGAGAATTTTGAAATATGAGCCAACACTATCCATAATTCTATAAAGATGAATTTATACACATTTTTGGTTGGTTAAATAAATTTAATTAATTAATTAATAAATTAAATCACTTAAACACACCATCAACATAAGACTGGTCTAAAACTTTCGTACCAACTCATTTTATGTCATGCCTAAGGTAAAAACCCTCTTTGAAACAAACCATGATTTTAGATTTCTAATTTGATCAACCATCTAAGAGTTAATACATTTTATTTAAGATGCTACACATATGTAACATAATATATATTTAATATATTTATAAAATTAATTTTGGACACACAGGGCTTCAGAATCGCATTCCATTTCAGCGCCTAGCTTCATATGTATATTTTGAAATGATTTGAATTCTTAGAAGTGAAAAATCAGGTCTCAACATTTCCTATTAATGAATAGGTTAAATAAAAATTTATCTCATCAATATTTATCAAAATTGATATCTTTTCCATTATATTGAAATGTAACTATCACCTTATATTCCATGGTCAATTACTAAAGATGTGTTTATTTCAGATAGTCCAAGAAAGATATATGAATCATAAATTTAGATGAAACAGGTTTCCAAATTTCTTCTTTAGAAATCATGAAAATGGTATTATATTACATAGTGACTCTTAATATGGGGTTCTTATCATTGGGACATAAACTCTACATCTGTGTGTGCCTTGACCTGTTTCCAAAAAATAACCTTGGACTATAGGCATGTCGTCATAATTTTATTGAGGAAGAGGCATTGAGGTTCACACATAGAGAGTTTCCTTGTATTTCTATTAAGTATTTCTTAAATTTCTATTTAGCAATTGTAATGAATATTATTCTCCCAACAAATAAGTATTATTAATCTTAGATTATTAAATTATAAAAAATATTAAGTATATATTTATTTTCAAGTTGATTTTTAAATTATGTGAATATATTATATTTATCAGTCTCTTGTTATTCTAAAAATAAAAAAATATTTATTCTTTAATAAAGTATTTATTACCTTAATATCCAACTAACTATATTATTCCACAAACTGTGAATATAATATTTATATATTTATTTAATGTATAAAATTTATATCTTGAAAATATTAGGGTAATAATTAATTAATTATAAAAAAATAGTGTATATATTTATGAAAATATTGAAATAAATATTTCATTTCATGTATTTTGATTAAAATATTAATTTATGAAGTTTATTAAAAAATTAAATAAATGTGGGGGATGAATGAATCGAGTTATTAACTTGGTTATAAATGTTTACTCACTAGACTCTATATAATTTTTTTCTATGATTGTTACCACATTCCATAGAATAAAATAATAATATTTTTATTTTACAAGGAAATGGATTCTTTTTGGGACTAACATATTATTAAAGAAAATTTTCAATTAAATATTTTAAAACCCAAACCCATTGTCTATAAACTAAAAATTGTAAAAATTGTGAGATATTGGTTATCTTGGACAACATTTACATCCCTAAAAATTTATCATTCAATAAAGAATGTATATTGGGTTTTTTCTCATCCTAGAGAGATTATATGTTCCTCTATTGCTAAGAAGATGGTGACATCAATACATAATCATTTATTTGATAGAGGAATTACGGTAGCAATCAAAAGAGTGATTATGTTCAATGGGGACCACGATACTATCACATAGTGTTTCATATACAATTTTCCATGGTCAAAGGAGCATGTTTCAATCATTCCTAGAGGTGCTCTACCATAGGTCTTCATCTATGAAATGAAACTAAAATCGAATGGCTTATAGATGATCCCTAGATATATAGGATAAATAACTTTAAATTAAGTTTGCAGTACAACCTAATTTAAAAATATCATAATGACCTAACATAGTAATCCTAGAGTCGGTGCCTTTCTTTATTATATTGGAATTGATACAAGCATAAACTCTTAATGGGTATAACTGTTTATTAGTTTTAGAAAACCATATTACTAACAAGATACTCATATTACATTAGGAAAATAAAATAAATCATTACAAAAATAAATTTTCAACATCCTTGAAACTAATTCAAAGGTTCCATCTTCATATGTTGGGGGAAAGGGAACAATAATAATTGTGATCTATAATTCCCATTAAGGGTATGTATGGTAGAAGAAATTATGAATCAATTAGTATAATAATGAATGAAAGGTGAAAATGACTACACATTCCATATAAATATATAAATAAGTAATAAACAATATGGAATTATTGAAAAATAAAATAATTCCATTTAATCAATATGCTGATAATTAAAAGGAACCATATATATTTCAAAGAAAAAATATCATGGATAATAATAATAGTCGAACTCTAATTAAAGGCAATTCTTAATTATGGAACTTCGTGTTTAACAGGCACATGATGCCTTTTACATCAATATTTATTCTCAAGATTGTTTAAAATATTTTGATTTAGAAAAATAATTCATCTCATGAGACTAAAGATGCATCGAAGGGCATACATTATCGGGTCCCCAAACCATATTGTGCACGTCTAAGAATTCATCAAATATCAAATAATCGATTTAATAAGAGATTGTTACATCAAAGTATCCCATAACAGTTTGAAAATTTTGAATAATATAAATATAAATGTATTCATGATATAATATATCGAAATGAGTAGTATATATAAAAAAATAACTAAGTGGTGAATATTACAATTATCTCATAGATGTAAAAAGTGAGATGAAAATCCCTTAAATCTCATTTTTTTATGGGTGAAATAATTTAAACTCCTCTACAATGGTTTTAATAATGTTATTAACTTATAAAATAACCATAATAATATTTATAATATCATATATTTATTTTTAATTAACCTTTTTTATCCATCTTTGATTATTTTAACTATTTTGGGTGTTCTTTTTAAACTTTTTGGGTATGTTTTGACTTGTTATTTGTTAGTTTTACTTCATAGATCATGAATTATTAATATCTAGAACTTAAACCATGATTTAAGTATCATATATACCCACTATATATTTATTTCTAATAATACATAATTTTTTAAGGTAGAAAATGAAATTTCTCATTAGTGGAGATGGTAGGTCATACATACACATGCACACCAATGACATTTCTTTTCTGTATTAAAAAATGGAATATAAATGATATATATGTATATTATAATATAATTATCATATTTATGTCATATATTTCACATATTATTATTAAAACCATCTATTAATATATTCCATTTATAGCGTGAATGAATCAAATCGCTTTGAGGAGGCGGTAGTCCACACACCCACAAACGATGTTATCATATTCCAACAAAATAGAAACCAAGTAGGTATGTTTTATAAAAAAATTAATGAGGAATTAATAAATAATAAATTTCTTATATATTGTATATAAACTATAAACCCATCATTATTACTTCCTTAAAAGGTTGTAAATGGAAGAACGAATGACATCAGTTCGCTAGGTGGTAGTATGTCGTACTCACAAACGATGATTGTGTATCCCATTTGATGGAAATGTGAGAGAGTGTAGGTATAAAACATAATATACCTACTTATATATATATTTTTTATACTAATTTTATTTTATAAATGTTAAATAAAACTAATTTAGTGTTTTTAAGGATGAAATAAAACATAAACATTCATTGATGAACGTCATCTCTTCTTTGGGTATCTCATTTTGATTTGCAAGAAACACTTCTTTGTATAGATTTATAACAAAATTAAGGATTCTATGATAAGTAGAGGGAATTTAGGGGGATACATGGTTATGTTTTAGCGATATATAAGGCTTAAGTTTGTACATGTAAGTGAGGGATGAGGTTCCCTTATATAATTGAGGTGGGGGTAATTTTGGAAACTCTCAAAATATTAAATTAAAATAAATAAATTTTCAATTTAAAATCGATCACAAAATATTTAATTATAATATAAAATGTGTATGGGTATAAATAATCTCAACCAAAATAAATTATATAAGTTTTTATCTCATTCTTTCCATTCTTTTTGGCTTTAACACTTAGTTAAACCCATTATCTCTTACCATGACAAATTTTCCTTTTACACATTAAGGGTTATCATACTAACAATAAGATGAAAAATGAACCATAAATTATTCATGAAGGTTATTTTAAACCATATACCAATAAATTAGCCAATGTTTATATTTTTTGGAATTTTATACTGTTAAATAAATTATTATATCTTTTAAATTTTAATTAATGCTAATTTTGACAGTATTCATTTCATAAATTTTTATAAAATACCAATACACAAGATAATATCAAAAAAATATTTAATAGATCCCCAATATATCTAATTCAACTATAAAATTAGTTTATTTTATTAATCATATCAAACTATATTTATTTTAATTATTTTAATAACTTTTATTTGATATGTCCATTAATTTAACAATTATTAAACCATCATAATGGAATAATTTAATTTAATTATTTCATCCATTAAAATTCAAAATATAATATGATGATGAATATTAATATATTATATTTAAAATAAATATTTATAGTCGAATATTATATATATATATATATATATATATAATTTAATACATATTAAAGACATGAGTATGATATATTGGACATTTCTAAGAATAAAATACTATAAAATCCATAAATTCATCCAATTGGATCCATGAGGCCATAAATATTTCCCATATATGATTTTGGTCATCGATATCTTATCGAAAAAATTATTACAACAATGAGGTTAATTTTATAAAACTTGTAATGTTTTTTACCATTAATTACCCGATTTACCCTTTGTTATGGAAATAAAAAATACCAATGTTAAATATTCTTATTTTGTAAAAAACTAAAAGGGAACCAATTAATAAATTTTGAACATTTTATTCAAAATATTTAATCCACTTTTCAAAATTCATAACATATATGTGGCTAAAAATAATTTAAAATTAATCATATCAATGGGGCATTAAAGTTGGTTTTAAAAGTGAAAACATTAAAAATATTTAATTGTTTTTATATCCTTATTCAATATGAAAATTATTTTAATGGCATAAATTATATTAAATGATAAAACATTGATGTAATATTACGTTAAAATAAATTAATATTATAATTTGACACTATAAATTATTTAGATGAAATTTTTGTTTTCAATTTAAATGTAATATTTTATCACTATTAATCAAAACATGAAACTTATTAGAAAAATTTGAACAATTAGAATTATTTAAAATATTATATTTCACATTAAAATAATATGTTTATTTTTAAAAATAAAATATTTGAATTTGTGAAAATTTTTATTTAAAATAGGTTCTCCATTAAAAGGATGTAAAACTTTCTTTAAAAGAATATTAGTTTTTATGCCTAATATTGGGTTCATTCTTAAAATATTCTTATAAAATATATATTTTGAATGTAAAAAACTTTAATGGATGTATAACATATAAATTTACTATATAAATTCTCAACAAGTGTTAAATTTTAATTGAATTTGTAAAATGTGACTGAATAGGGTTTTGTTTAAACTCGGGGTTTCATGCATTATAAGTTATCAACGAAATTAAATATATTTTAAAAGGAAAATATGGTAATGTGCTTGGATGTTACATTATTCCATCCTACAAAAATTTAATCCACAAATTTTAGGGGTTTTATCATCTAAAAAAAAATTGGGCAATTCATATAACCCTCTGCTTCCCATTTTGTTTCATCCAATTTGTGATTTCTCTGAAGTACCTTTACTGGAAAAGTTTTATGATTCCTAAATAATTACTCTATGGTATCAAGAATCAGGATGGGTTCTTCATAGTATGATATGTTAGTTTCCAAATCAATTCAATATAGCTGATCACATTCGTTGTGTCATTCATGTACTTCATTATCAAAGATATATGAAGCACATCATGTATTTTTTTGAGATATTTGGCAGTATTTCCAAAGGACAAGTAACAACTCCAACCCTTTATATAATAAAAAATGGTTTTATATACCTGGGAATCAGTTTCAATTTCTTAATAAACTATATAATACCCTTCTTTGGAGACACTATCATGAAAACATGATATCCCACACTGAATTCTAAATCTTTCCACTGATTATCAATATAACACTTTTTCTTACATTGAGATGCTTTAATATGATCCTAATAAGCCTTTACCTTTATACTCAGCTTTACAAAAATTTCTAGGCCTATGATTTTTGGTTAATTATCTTTATCTCAAAAAGTTAGAGTACAACACATCTTTCAGTATAATACTTCATAAATAGTCATTTAAATACTTAAATGAAAACTATTCATATAGGAAACATCTACTATAATTAGTACTGATCCCATGTTCATTTAATGTTGTGTGATAATTACCTCAAAATGTCTTCCATTATTTTAGTTTTTCATTCATATTTTCCATTAGTTTTATGCTGGTAGGTAGTTCTCAAATGAATCTCAGTATTAAAAGCCCTCTGAAGACTCTTCTAGAATATTGAGGTAATGTGGGGATCTCAATCAGATGAATTTGAGAGAGTTTTATCATAAATCATTATAACATCATTAATTTGTATCCTTGTGAGGCACTAAGGAGGAATCTCATCTCTTATATCAAGGAAAAAGAAGATTTTGTTAGGAGACCAATGATAACACATATTGCATCATTATTTCTATGAGTATTTGGTATTCCTATGATAATGTCCATTGTAATTTCTTCCCATTTCGACATTGGAATTGGAAGATGTTGTAGGACTCCTTTTGGAAGCTTCCTTGAAGCTTTCACCTATTGGTAAACTAAATATATGGACACATAATCAAAAATTTCCCACTTTATGTCATCTAACAAAAAATCATCCTTAATGTCCCTAAATAGATTTGTGCTACCGAGGTGAATAGAGAAATTTGAACTATGATCAGCATCCAATAATTACACTATAAGTGTAGGTATATATAGAATATATATCTTCATCCAAATTTTTAGAATACCGTCCTCACAAACCATGTATACTAATTTTCTCTCATTCACACCATTAATTTTCTTATGAAAGTTCTAATCATCATATTGACAGTTCTTTATCATATCTAATATGTATGTTTTTTCAATCATTTGAGAAATGAACAATGTCTCCACTTCCTTTGAAATTCTAATATCCATCATTACTAGATCTATTAACATAATATCCATATCAGTCCTCATTTGGGTTATAACAATATAATCATTCCTAATCAATGAATATTTTTCCTTATTTTCTTTCCTTAGGTGGTAGTGTATTAAAAAATCATTATCCTTGATTGTCTCAAGCCATTTTATTTGTCTCATGTTGATATATTAATATGATAAAATGTGTTTTATACATTTATGATCCTTGTATGTCTCATATATTTTACCATATTAATAATGTATATATATTTTTAAAGTATAGATTATAGCCACATGGTCAAGATCATGGGTTTGATAGTTCTATTCATGAATCATAAATTTATTTGATCCATGTGTGATAAATTATTCATTTTTTATTAGTACAAAACCATTACCATTATTCAATAAATCACTATATATGACAAACCCAACACTTCCAAATGGTAGAGTCAAAATTGGAGTATTAACTAATCTTCCCTTTAGTTCATCAAAACATTTTTCACAATTCATTTTCCAAAAAAACATAACCTCTTTATGTGTAAGATTTATTAACGGGTTAACCAATTAGGAATCATTATGAATAAAATACCAAAAATAGCCTACCAAACCAATGAAACTACTTACCTTGGTGATGTTTTCGATTGTAGGCCATTCTATGACAACCACTGTATTTGTAGGATCAACAGATATTTAATCCATAGAGACAATATAGCTAATAAAAAGAACATTTGGAAGTTATTAATTTTAGTTACTAAATTCCCAATACAAATATTCCCTTCAATGAGCCTTAAGAATAATCTTCAATTGATTCTCATAATCCCGATATATTTTAGAATACAACGGAATATTATTAATGAATATCTAAACAAATCATCAAGATATTCTACAAATACTATGTTCATTAGGTTCAAAAAATCAGAGGGTGCATTAGTCATTCCAAATGAAATTACTGTAAACTCATAAAGTCTATAAATGGTATGAAAAGATATCTTTAGAATTTATTCCTTCTATACTAGAAACTAGTGATTCCATGAATAAATTTCAATATTTTAATAGAATATGGCTCCATGAAGTTGATCAAACAAGTCATCAATACAAGGTATATAATACATGTTCTTTGTTGTAATAAAATCAATTTCCCTGTAAACAATTAACAACCACATGAATCCATATTTCTTCGTAATGAAGAGAATTGGGGCTTCCCATGGTCTAAAATTAGGGAAAATAAATCCCTTATTATCCAAATCCACTAGTTGTTTCCTAAACTCCATTAATTCCACAACGTCCATTATATATGAAGTCACTGATATTGGTGTTTCATTGGGGATTAAATCAATGGAAAATTAATATTCACACTTTTGAGGATGTATATGTAATTCCTTAAGAAATACATAAATGTATTCCTCTACAGTTGGTAAATCCCCAATTTGAAGATTACCTTCTTGGTTAATTGATATTTTTCTCTTATTCAAAAATAATTTAATTCAATGGAGCTACTAGGGGTGGATCTAGATAAGAATAAAGTTAGGAAACATATTCTCTAAAGATAACAAAATCTACATATTCTTAAAAAAATCATAATTTCCTTCCACATGCAATATATTTCCATAATATTTTTAGAGCTGCTCTATATTGCGGATTATATCAATATAAAACAATGGCATGATAGCAAGTTCAGAAAGTAAAGAATGATTATATGTTATTATTTGGAATTCTAGACACATATTTGATGACATGAGACCTCCATTAATAGTTTTTAATTACAAAACCTTAAATATATTTAATGGGATATGATTAATTTTCATTAAAAAAATTTTAGATATAAAAGAGTAAGATGATATATAGTCAAATAATACATTGGATAAATTTTAAGATATGATTAATGTACCTGCCACCACCTCATTTTCAAATTTTACATCTATTGTAATGATCATATAAGCTTGGCAATATCACCTTGGCATCTTTAATGGTAGACTCCCTAGATTCATGGAGCCATCAATTGCATAGTTCCCCATCTTCTTACATGTGAAACATTGGATATCAGTGATTTTCTTCTTCCCCTTTCGTTTTTAATATAATTACCCATTTCTTCACACTTACTATAAATATCCCTGTTTATTCAAGCATTTCCAAAAGTTTTTTTCTCACTGTTCTCAAAAGGTTATAATTTCCTAATTCCCCTCTTCCTCTTAAAACCATTCAATTTCCATGATTTTCATAATAAATCTTCTTCTATTGGTTTCCTTTTACTATGTAGGATCTCAAATGTTACTTCTCTATTTTTATGAAACATAAATCTATCTCTTCCTATGATGAAAAACTATAATAAACGATTTTAAATCATAAATTTGTCTTCAGAAAATCAAATAAGTGTTCAGTCATGGAATTTGTGCTATTTGTGTATTCTGTAGAGTACCTGGATAACCATTTAAAGGTTGCTTCATATTTTTCAATTCTCTCTTCATACTTTCTTTAATCTAAGAAACATTATATTCATCTCCATTTTTTGATCAAGAGGGAATTATTTATAAAATAATCTCTCCTTAAAACTTATCTATTAAATGAGTTCTATTACTTTTTACTCAATGGTATTCTTGATCAAGTACCATAATTGATATGTATCACCTTTCATATAATACACTGTAACTGTAACCTTTTCCATTTCACTACATATTAAGGGCTTAAAACTCATCTCAAGATACTTAATAAATTTCTCATCACTAATTGCATTAGTATTTCCACTAAATTATTAAGGATTATATCACAAATAGAAATACAATATAGGTGATTCTATATGTGGAAAAGGTTGGTCCACCTATGAATGGTTATTTTTTAAAAGGTGATAACATTTCCCAAGTATTTCCTTAGTTTTATATTTAACAATACCAGTTCTACTGGCTCCCCCTATAGAACATCCTCTTTAATTTACACTAGTATTAATATCATTCGTCCATATAGATTCTATTTCTAAATAACAGAGTATACCAGATTAACTCATTAAATAATGAATTTCAAATATGGTTTAACACTGAACATAAATAAAAATTTTATGCTTCATAAATCATAAACTATAGTAACTTTGGGGTAATCATTAATTTTTAACCCATCATAATGATAGGTAAATGTAATGTTAATTATCATAATATTATCCCATATAGTTTAAAACCTTTTTTAGAGTAAGACCTGTTGTCGTGTGCCCTGTTACAATCCAGTTAAGCACAACACACCATGACAGATTTGTTACTCCTTGGTACATCTATTCTAGAACTATGTCCACATTTGGTATCTAGACTGTGATTTATTTCTATGAATACTCACATTTTCTCTTCCACAAAAATATTCTTGTGTGTTCTTCCATAAATATCTTAAATATCAATCATAGGGTTATGATCTATAATATAATATTTCTAAATATAGTTTCCATGGTTTCTAATAAAATTATTCTGACACCAACTATAATGTCCCGACCCCAGAATCCTAGATTAGGTGCCTTACTTTTTTATATTTAAATGATACATTTTTTAAAGAAAAAGGTATTGAACAATGTAGTAACTATGTAAAACCATATTACAAATATGACACCAATATTAAATTGGAAAAAAATCACAATGAAAATAAAAATATTGGAACTTTTAAACTCATTTAATGGATTCATATTCATAACCTAGGAAAAGGAAAAAACGGTGATCTCAAATTCTTAGTAAGGGTATGTACAGTGGAAGGAATTATGAATCAATAAGTATAATCATTGTGGAAAGTTAAATAAATGAGCACACATTACGTATAAATATATTCATAAGTAATAACGTATATGATAGGGTGGATAAATAAAAGAAATTAAATTTAATCAATAATATGAGAATGAAACGCATCCATAGATATGTTAAATAAAAAATATCATGGATAATAATAATAATTGAATTCTCAATAAAAGAAATAATTAATTATAAAATTTCATCTTTATTAGGAACATGATACCTTAATTGTTAAGATTTATTCTCAAGATAGTGTAAACTATTCTGATTTGGAAAAATAATTTTTCTCATCGGTCTACCAATAATTGATGGTCTTTTATTAACTGTTCCCTAACCTATATTGTGCATATCCATGCATTCCTCATATATCGAATACTCAATTTAAAAGAAGATTTTTAAATAAAAGTTTACCAAAACACTTTGAAACATTTAAATACCAAGAAGATAAATTCATTCATGATATAATATACCTAAAGGTGAAAAATATACACCACACAAAAAATGTTAGTGGTGAATATCACAATTTCTCAAAGATATAAAAAGTTAGATGAAAATATATTACCTTGCATTTCCTTTTGGGTGAAAATCCTTTAAACTCATGTATAATAGTTTTATGTAACTTATTATCTTATAAATGAACCGTAATAATAATTATAATAACATATATTAACATTTCATTACACATATGTTAACCATCAATATTTATTTTAAATATTTTAGGTGTTAATTGACTAGATTTTCGAGTATGTTTTTACATGTTAATTGTTGTACTTATTAATTAGAACATGGTTTTATCCAATATAGAATGTAAACCATGATTTAATTCTCATATATATATTCATTATATATGTATTTATAATAATTCATAATATTGGAGATATGAAATGAAATGCACCTTTCATTGAGATGGTAGGTTATAGGTACACATGCACTCTACATCCATTTATTTTTATTATTAAATGAATATAACATAAATGATATATATGTATATTATAATTATATTTTAACATTTATTTCATATATTTTATGTATTTATTTTCTTTCATCCCTTAATATATTCTATGTATAGCATGAACGAACCATATTGCATTAAGAAGGTGATAGTCTACATATCCACAATCGAAATTATCATATTCTTACAAAATGGAAATCATGAAGGTATGTTTTGTAAAAAAATAAATATTTATAAAGACAATAAAAATGTCGTATATATCATATATATACTATAAATCCATGATTATTCCTACCATAAATTGTGTTAAAATTAATAATGAATCAGATCAGTTTGCAAGGCATTAGTTCTCCATACACACGATTAATGATTGTGTATCTCATTAGATGGATGCATGTTCTAGTGTGGATCAAAAAATTAATATAAAAACATCTCATTATATTTAGTATACTATGGATATTAAATAAACATTAAATAATAATAATTTATGTTGTTTATTGTACAAATAAAACAAAACCTTTCATTGATGAATGTTACCTCTTCATTGGGTGTCGTTTTTTTATTTCCACAAAAGGATTTCATTAGAAGGATTTATTACCAAATAAGTAATTATACGACGAATATAGGGATGTTATGAGAATAAATTGGTAGTTTTGGGTGGATATATTACTATTAATGTGGTGCGATAAAGTCAGCTACGAGGTTCCCTTTTTGAATTGAGGTGAGGGGTAGTTTTGGAAACTCTCAAAATATGAAATTACTTCTAATTTCAAATGGATAAAAAGTTATTTGATATGTTAACTAATTAATCAATTATTACATCATCATTATGCAAGAATAAACTTTTATTATTTCCTCCCTATAATTTTGAAACAAAATATCATGATGAAAATTTATATTTTATATTTAAATTGAATATTTATAGCTGAATATATCTTCTAAATGTATATATATTTAAAATATAATACTTATTAAAAACATGAGTATGAAATATTGTACTTTGCTTATAATAAAATACTATAAAATCCAAAACCCATATATGTAGCTCCAAGAGAAAAATAATTAAGACCAAGGATGATTTTGGTCAATAATAGAAAATCCAATAAGATTATGACAAGGGTTAGGGTACTGTTATAATAGTTATAATATTTTTTACCCTTAATTGCATTATTTACCCTTAATCGTTGTAATAAAAATTTCCAAAGTTCACTACTCATATCTTTTCATGAAATAAAAGGAAAACAATTATTACATTTTGGAATTTTTATTATAAACATTAGATCCATTTTTCACAATTAAAAACACATATATGGATAAAATTAAACTAAAATTCATCCAATAGATGGGGCTGAAATATGGGTTTTAATGGGAAAATGTTCAAAAGATTGATATGTTTCTATAAATTTATTAAATTTGAAATTGATCTAAATAACCTATATTATAATAAATTTTAAAAAATATAATTCAATTACATTTTAAATCCAATTAAAATTTTTATTTAACACTATATTTATT
Source organism: Viscum album (assembly GCA_963277665.1). Taxonomy (NCBI): domain Eukaryota; kingdom Viridiplantae; phylum Streptophyta; class Magnoliopsida; order Santalales; family Viscaceae; genus Viscum; species Viscum album. The sequence continues at coordinate 512,471,466 of OY728140.1, forward strand.
TAGACAAAAATGATAATTTCTATTAAAATGAAATATTTTAACACTATTCCTCAAGATATGAAACCTATAAGACAAATACCGAAAATTCATCCAAAGTAAATTTGTATATTAATATTTAAAAGAATAAAGTTATTTTTTAAAAAAAATATATAATGTAGTTTAAAAGTGGATTTAAAATACGATTTCTGCTAAATGGCAGTAATGTTATCCTTACAAAAATATAAAATTTTATGGAAAAAATTTGGCATGTTCTTATCTTCTACTTATAAAATAAATTGTATGAATATAAAAATACATTATTGAATATATAATATATAAATTCACTGTATAAATTTTCTATAGGTTATAGAATTGAATTGACTATGAAAAATATTAATAAACAGTGTTTTGTTTAGACCTAATGTTACGTGCAATGTAGCTATCAATAAAATTAATTTTATTCTATACTAAAATATGGTTAAGTATATGGTGAAAAAATATGACTATGTTTGAGAGAATATATAACATACAACACTGATCATAATATTTCCACAAAATAATATTATTTTAAATATGGTTAGTATAACCTGTTCATTGAATTGGGAGGTATAAATATGTGTAATAAAATAATAATATATATTTATAATTTTACAATTTAATAGATGTTTATTACCTAATAACTAGTAAATAAAAAAAATTAGTGAAGTATGTTTTCTCATCCAAAATACATTTTCTTCAAGAATGTCTTTGATTTATTTTTGAGTGAAAATATTTCGATTAATTTATTAAATTTATATATATTTTATTTAATAAAAAGGTTATAGTTTTTTAAATCTAGATTCGAAATTGCAATGCCCCAACCCCAATTACCCAAAGCTGGTGCATTATTTTAATACATTATCATGATTACAAGGAATCAAGTCCCAAAGGACTAATCATTTTAGTAGTCTTGGAAAATTGACTACATATATGAACGTTACATTACAAATTATAATATAATAAATCATAAATAATCTTTTTAGAATGCCATTATTCCCCTAGCTTAACGTTGAATATCAATCATAATACACTTCTTGGAATCCTGGTAAAATAAAAAATAAGAAAGGGGTGAGCTCAGACGCCCTGTAATGGTAAATAATTTAGCGAAAGATATAAATATTAAGGAAATATGTATAATAAAAACAACATCCTTTGAAAATATAAACATGAACATAATATGGTAAAAAGAAATCAATCATTTCCATATAAACCTATACATGGATATTCTATCGGTCGAATAATCACATGTAATAACTAATCTCATAATGAGGGATGCATAAGGTCAGACATAATAACTATAACGTCAAGGCCTTGTGCTAAGACCATTCATGAATATTCTATCAAGGCCTTTTTCCAAGACACTATTTTGTCTCATGAGACCTACTGATGCATCGTGGGTCTATAGTGGTCCCTGCCCATCACGTACAATTTCCAATGCATTCTTCTTATGAAAAGGGTCAAACATAACATAAACATTCGTATTAAAGCAAGCATAAGAAAATTCAATACTTTTACCATAAACCATGAATGGTATAAAAATAGAACATCCATAGTCAAACATATTATAACTCATTCTATACAATATATATTATTTTATTATAATAAATCAAGCCCAATAAAAAATAATATCTAGTAAAATATGATGACATAGTTAAAAATTATCAGTAAAAGTATTTTAGAAAAATATCCATTTTTCATTAAATCATTTAAAAGTCAAAATATTTATAAATAAATTCATTTAAAATAGATTTTTGAATAAAATATTTGAATAATAATTTTAAATTTTGAAATGAAATAAAATTTTAAAATAATTATATTCGTATAAATAAATCCTTCAAATCATTTTTAAAGCATGGACATTAATTAAATAGATTTAGAAAAAAATTATTATGTCATTGAAAATGATGATCTAGTTAATGATTAACTTCCATAAAACCTTAAAAAATTCCATTTGAAAACATTTTTATGACACATGGACATGGATGATAAATATTTCCCAGTGAATACTTACATATAAATAATCTCGGATAATATTGAGATTGAGGAAATAACCCATACCATAGGTTTGATACTCTCCCTACATGTCTGAAACTCTTGTATAATGTGTTTAAACATATAATTAACTTATATAAGAATCATTATAATATTTATGATGTCTTATATGATTATTTTATAACATTATATTACATGTTTATTAAAAATTCCTAATTATGCAACATTTCATGTTATAATCGCTTTGTTTATCGTACATGTTTTCATTTTTTATTCTTGACCATATTACTTCGATAATAATTTAATTAATTATAGAATGTAAATTATTATTTATAATATATATTATGTATATAAATATATATAATAGATAGCTAAATAAAATGGAACACACTGTTCATGGAGGTGGTAGTCTTCACGTACACATGAACGTTGTTTCCGTTTTCTTATCGTATTTAATGGAAGTAAGTGAATCATATATATGTTGATATATTTACATATCTTTACATTAGAATTATTATATCATATATTTTATACTTATTAATAATATTTATTATTATAATCATTCTATGATGGTGAACATGGAAGATGAGTCTTATCATGTCCTGGAGACGGTAAGCCGTACGTACACCCGAGAAAAATTATCATTTATATAATGGTAAAATGGTATGGAATTAGATGTAATATGAATTTTTCATAAGTAATATCATGTTATATTTATAATTTAAATACATTATATTCATCATTATACCCATATAAAACAAGTGTACATGAAAAGCAATTTACACCATGACGTGGAGACGATAAGTCGTACGTACGCACAAATGGTTGTATTGTTTTTTATAGGATATTAAAAAGAGGAATATAGTTGTACCATAATCTTACAAACATTTTATCATATAGTATATTCAGTAGTTATTGTTTTAGTAGGGTAAAAAATTATTAATAGAAAATAAAAGAAGAAATGATCTTTGAAAGAAGGGAGAAAATGATTACCTCTTCTTCAGGTGTCTCCTTTTGAATTGCGCAAAATGACTCCATTAGATGGATTTCTTCCCAAATTTTTAACTCTATGATTATGGGAGGAATATTTGGGGGAGATTTGGGTAGGTTTTGGATGAGAAAAAGGGATTTGGAAGTGTAAACTAAAGAGAAATGGAGGTTTATTTTATGAGAGAGGTGAGCGGAACTTCAAGAGAAACTTGAAATATTAATTTATTATAAAATTATTTTTCAGATATAATAGCTCCAATATTTAAATGAAAAGATGTTTATGGGTCTAAATCCTCTAAACCAATAGGTTTTATACATGTTTAGGTCAAAAAATGATCGTTATCTTTTAGATTTAACCCTTTGTAAAATAAATTAACTCTTACCATTTCCTCTTGTATTTTTATACGACATGGTTTATATCATTACTATAAAATTCCAAGAGAACATAAAGTAGGTAATTTATGAAATTTTTATCACTATAATTGTTATTTGGAAAATATATATTTATTTGGACTTATATATCATTTAATAAAATATTATTTATTATAAAAACTAATTTATTTTAATTTTATCACTATTTAGTAATTGATTTTTTGAGACATAAATACTATATTCTATCAAAAAAAGGAATTAAATCATACCTTATATGTAAATTTAATTTATAAACTTTGTCAATGGCATAAAAACGTTAAAATGATATTTATTTTAATATTTATAATTTCATTTTGTTTGATTCTTTCCTTAATAAGGAATACACTTCTTCTATATTGTGTCACAAATAAATTTTTTTATTTTATCTCAAGAAATTATAAATAAAATATATTTATATAGGAGATAGTTTTAGATTTCTAATGACTATTTATAGTATAATATTTTTATTATATAACCCCAAGAAAAAAATTGTATTATTGAATTATACAAGATTATGTAATATTTTTTTGTACTTTAAATTAATTCTTATAAAATTTTATTTTCACATCCAAGTGACTCCATGGGGTCCCAAAATAGACCCAAGGAATAACATGGTGAAAAATATCAAATAAATTGATATTAGGACACGTGTTAGGGATGTTTAACATTAATATAATATTATTTTGTACCCTTATTTACCAGATTTACCCTTTAACTATGATAATTAAAACAATTACTGTAGTTACTATTCAACAATTCCAAAAACTAAAAGGTACTTGTTTAAGAAATATGGACCTTTTGATTACTAATATGGAATTAATTTTTAAAAATTCAAAAAACACCATAGTTTCTGCAAATAGTTTAAAATTAATTCCTATTGTCAAAACCAAAAATTGGTTTTTTAATAAGTATAAACTATCAAAAGATGGACTTGTGTTTATGAACAATTTAAATGTGAAATTACATAAAATGGCCAAAATTATATTAAATGCTAAAAATATAATCTAATGATACTTTAAAACCAATGAAATTTACAATTTAATACTATAAATTATTTTTATTAAATATGTTGTTTTTAATTATAATTTAGTATTTTTCACTTTTCATCAAAATATGAAAGTTATCAGAAAAGTACCAAAAATTTCTCCAAACTATATTTTATGTCTCTATTATAAATAATAATTTAATTTCATCAAATTTAATATATATAACTATAAAATATTGGATTTAAATATGGTTCTCCATTAAAAGGTAAAAATCAACATTTCTGGAAAAAGACATCTTTTGTTTGAAAAATTGAATTTTAACTGATATTATGTCTATGAAACACAAAATATGAATATTGAAATTATATGGGAAATGTAAAATTCAAAATGTGGTCAATACTATTTATAACCACTTTTTAGACAACTAGTTTGATAGGCCATTGTGCGCTTGAACTCGGTGTTTCTTACATCACATACAATTGAATTATTTAAAAAGGAAGTGTACTATAGATGCTTGGGGTGTTAAAAAATTGTCATATATTTATATTTTCATAGTTTTCAAGATATATTACTTTTTCAGAGAATAGGTAAACAATATAAATTATATAGAAAACTACCTTTTACAATCATACATTTTGAAAGTCCAATTTGGTATTTAATTGATTTTAAAATGTAATTAGATCGATTTTATTAAAAATTTTCCAATTAATATAAATTTAATATATATTACTATAAATTTTGGTATGAAAATATTTTTATAATTAATGTCATATCCCAAGAATTTACCATATTTTCCTTTTAGAATAAATTTAATTTTATTAATGGTAATGCAATACACTCAACAACAGATTTAAACAAAACACTACTTAGACATTGTTTTTAATTCTTGAGAGTATATTTAGAAAATTTATATATTATATATTCAATAGAATATTTTTACATGAATTTAATATATTTGATAAGAATAATTTAAAAAAAACTGAATTTTAATAAAAAAATACTATATTTTCATAACGGGAGTTCCACCGTCATTTAATGAAAAAACAATTTTTGATATTAATTATAACTCTTTTATTTATTTAATATGAAAAAAACATAATTTTTTTAAGTAGAAAATAAATTATTTTTGGTGAATTTTTTTAAAATATTCTGTGATGTTTCATTATTTAGAGAATAGTTAAAAATACATAATCTTTGTTCAAATCTTATTTTTATGCTAATTTATTTTTAAGGATAAATTAACATTGTTGTTGTATTAAAAGTAAAAATATGTAAAATATATATCCATTAAAAAAATTAGGTCATTGGAATTAATTTCACTTTGAAATTGAATGTAAAAACTTATCAATATTTTGGATGTTCTTTGTTTAAGAACTCACATTGTTGTATCATATGTGTGGTAAATATTAAATTAATTATTGACACTTCTATGATTGGAATTTTTAAAAATGGATTACATATTTTTAATAATAATATTTTATAATATGAATAACTTTATTTTCCTAGAAAAAATATTATTGAAAGTGATTAAAATTAATTACAATGATTAATATTAAATTGGGTTTAATAAGGGACAAAACCTTAACCATGAGGCCCAAAACAACCTAAAGACTTTTCCAAAAGATATTTATTGGATATATATCGACCATATACTTACTATATTGGATATAATATGTCTTATAATTGGATCCACATGAAACATGAATATTTTTGTAGGAATACGTTTTTCAACATTTTACTAGAGTTTCATTCCTCCTCCTCTATAAAAGGCCACCAATTATACCCATTCCTCACACTTATCAAACCAATAATTTTTTGGCAGGATCTACCCAATTAAATTCCCAAATTCCATAAACTAGACTTGGATGATTCCATTTTTTCAGAAAGCCTTTGAAGTAAGACCTCTGGTATAAACCAATAAGAGTTACCTAATTTTTAATGTAATGATTTCCAACAATCTCTTTTTATCACATTAAATTTCCACCACTTAAAATATTATTCATCCATGTTAATATAATAACACCAGTATAAGATATATACTGATTTGTTTTATAATTTTGGTTTTTACCTACACTCACTCACATTTCCACGTAATGGATACTAACATACTGTTAATGTGAACAGTGAACTACCAAATCACAAAATGATGATTGTTCGTTCATTCTTTACTATCTGTCGTGGTGGTCATTATGATGAATACATGAATTATATATGATATATATGATATTTATAATATCTTTATGATTCTTTAATTATTTTATAACACATATCTACATACATTCTATTTTTTGTAAATACAATGAGATCTCTTGTGGATGTGTGGGCTACCACCCACTCAAGGTGATGTGATTCATTTATGTTATACATGAAACATAAAAAAGATAGATTTAATAGAACTATATAAAGTATATGATATATATATGATAATTTAATTATAATATACAAGTGTACCAATTACTTTTCATTCAATTAGTGCGATAATTAAATGATATTAGTGGTCATGCGTATGTATGACCTACCGTGTCCATGAACAGTACATTGAATGTTTTATCTCCAAACATTATATATTATCATAAATACATGTATACTAAATATATATTATAATTAAGTCATGTTATACATTATGAATATGACTACATTATGATTTAATTAATAGGATAAAATTGAAAAGTCAATAACTTACTTGAGAAAACTAGTTAATGAACATCCAAAATAACGAAAATAATGAAAGATTGTTAATAAATGGGAAATATGATATTATAAGAAGGTGATATACGATATTATAAACATGATTATGGTTATATTATTTTTTAAAAACATATATTAATACACTATAAGAAAGGATAAATACCTCATAACAAAAAGTGATTTTATAGTAAAGGAATTTCTTCTAAATTAACATTCCATTGAGACTTACATGTTATTATGAACCAATTCACTTTTTCAGGTATATACATCCATTTTCATGTTTTATCATGAATAAAATTTTTATAATGATATTATGGGTTTCATTTATTGTAATAAATTACATGATATTATGATTAAAATGTTTGAATGTAGAATGGGATGATTTGGAATGTTCAAAGATTATTCTCCTAAAGAATTCTCTCAGTTATTAACTTCACAATATAATTTCCATTTAAGATTTTTTACTTTATCATAAAAAAATAACATTCATTTAATAATTTTATATTTTAATTTTACTTGAATAACCATATTCCCATACAATGGATATTTGTATTTCCTAAAATGTATATTATTTGTCATACGGTGTTTACTTTTATAGTTGTTTCATTAATTAAGGAATTATTGATAAAACCACATTCATTAATTATAGTAATATTTGATAAGGAATTTTATTTATTTTATTATTATCTATGGAAATTTATTTAGACTGGAAATGATGGGAGGGGCCTAGACTTTATATATCCCCTCAATGAATTGTTAGGTTCTCATTATACAAATAATATGAAATAATTAATCAGGTTCTTTTCTATAGTTTTAAACCATATTATGAAGGGTCTTGAATGTATAGGTATTCATGTGACTTAGACATTATGTATTTTAAGAAATAATTTCTCTTATTTATATTCAGTTGTTATTTAACCATAATATTTTGTGTCGACATATCTATGGATGTAATTCATTCTTAGTTTATTTATTTATAGAATGCGTTTCAGTTTCATTTCATGCCATATTATTTATTCCTTATCATGTTTTGTAAATAGAAAGTGTACTCACTAATTTACCTTTCCAAATAGATTTATTTATTATTTCATTTATTTTATTTACACATACTGAGCATTTTATCACACCCATATTATTTTTCATTCCCCAGGTTATGATGAAGATAACTTTGAATAAGCTTTCAAGGATGCAATTTTTTTCCATTTATTATGTATCATGTTTTATTTTTTTTACTAATGTATTATGGTTATCATGTAGGTAATATATATTTATAAGACAAATAAATTTTCCCGTCCTTTTGGATTTTTTTCTAAGTAAAAATGATAATTTAATAAAATAATGCACCGATTCTAGGTTTCTGGGGTCAGGGTGTTAAAGTTTGTTTCAAAGGATGTTTAGTAACAACCTTAGATACTTGATTTAGGGAACATACATTAGGGAACATAAACCAAATATAGAATTTGAGGATAATTTTATATGAAAATCCTAGAATTTTGGTAAGTTAGATATTATATGGTTATTCTTGGAAATACATCTCTGTCTAGATACTAGAAATGGATGTGGTTCAAGAAAAAATGTACCTATGAGTAATAAATCCAACAAGGTGTCTTGGGCCTGAATTAGGGGTACCTGGTACACGAAAATAGACCATAATATTCACCTGGTTTAACAATCTTAGTGGATATTCTTAGGATAATTCATATTTAATTAACCTAACATTACCAAGGATTTAAATGTAAATATGTCCCCAAAGTAACCAAAGATTCATATTCGAATATTTATGACGCATAAATTTATATTAATGGATAATAATTAATTGTAATTATTGGTTTTTAGCTAATCCATTACATTACTCTATTTATAAATGGAACCTTGATGGTTAATTGATATCAATACTTATGTAAAATATAGATATTTCCCTCTTGAGGAAACCAATATAGTAGGGATTGGAATGGAGAAAATTATAGTGATACAAGAGAAACAAAATTAGGTTATGAAAAATAACCTTGACCGAATGGAGAAACCTTTTTTGAAATGGGAATCTTCTCTGTTGTATCGCTTTATGTGATAGAAGCCCCCATCATTTAGTGGGACTACTGATCGAATTTTTGATAAGCAGTGGATTAAGTCTTTGGAGATGATATTTACGTCCTTTTCAGGATGAGAAAAAGAAAATGTCACACTTGAAGTTTATTGTCTCCAATGTTACACTAATCAGTGGAGGAACCACATCCAAAACTCACAAGAGAAAGATAAAATAGAACTATTGTAATGGATAACTTTTAAGGAAACATTCTTTGATAAATTATTCCCACATGTTCAAAAAATTGAGATGAAGATAAGATAACTTATCTTAAATAAAAAGTAATAAAAGAGTGTGGAATATTATGAAGTAACCTTCAAAAGGATACCTAGGTATGCTTCAGATTATATATGAAACAATGATTGTAATATCAATCACTTCTTTAAAGATCATAAAAAAACTCTTGGAAGGGCGCTAGTTTCTCTGAATTTTTCATCATATTTTGAAATTGTTTTATGTTCCATTAAGATGGAGGAGGAATTTTCTTGAACCAATATATTTATTGTAGACCAATACAAGAATAGGTTTTATGAGAACCATAAAAAAGGGAATTCATCCAAGAAGAATAAGAAATATCTACTTTTACATCTTGAGAAAACTGTAGGAAAAATCACCTTGGAAAATGTTCAATAGGGATTGGGGCTTCCTATAAATACAGAGATAGGGGTACCCAGATCATAAATATAAGGGGAATAATTCAATCAATGATGTCTAGTTCTATAATTGTCAGTATATGTGACATTATAAAAATTATTCCCCATGATTTTGGGTAATCTACCATAAAAGAGGCCAAGGGGAAATGGAAAAGCTTATGTGATTAGTATAGTGGAGGTATAAGTACTAAATAATGTGTTGGAAGTTACATTAATCCTATATTAAAATATATACAATGCATTATTTGATTCTGGATCGTCAAACACTATTATATCTACCCAGTTTTCCATGAAAATAATGTATTTATCAAAGGTCGATAGCTGATTTCAGGATAAAGATGCTAGGGAGGAGTATTTCAAAGTAGTTATTTTGGGTTGTTTGTAATGGTTTAAGCCTACGGAAAATGAATTCCTCTTAAGGCCCACAAGCCATGTAATACTTACACCTACGGGCCTTGTAAGGGTTCCACCTCACCCCTCGAAAGGCGGATTATCAAAAATCAATAAAAAATGAAGGCCTTTGGGACATTTTATGGAATTTATTTATCGTTTGATTTACTAAGGGAGTTATCGGTCAATACTCTTAAAGGTAGTATCATTACAAGAATGATGTTTTCGTAAGGATCTATTATTGCACATAAATGTTCTTTATGTTCTTAGCATACCATCATACCTATGGTTGACTTTGAAATAATCCTTTGTATAGATGGGCTCTCAAAATATGATGATAAATTTTATTGTAAGATAAAGGAAGTTACAATTTATGAGGAAAATGTTGAATCCCCCAACTATATAGAATAATATTCCTTACCTTATTCTTATCTTGATATGCACTCAGTAGCTCTACTAAATGAAATTATTGGGGAAGAAGAGAAAACAACACCTATTGATAAATAATGTAATCTTAAAATCATTGATGTAATAATAATGTAGGAATATATTAACGTATTTTATAAGGATTTACCAGGACAACACCTAGAACATGAGGTGAATTATCAATTAATTTTATCCTTGTTGAAAGGTCAATATCAAAGAATACCTTTAGAAACCATGGAATTAGTGGAATTGAAGAAACAACTAGAGGATTTTGGTAATAAGGGATTTATTAAACCTAATGTTTCGCCATGGGGATCCCCTATCATATTCATTAAAATAAAATAGAGAACTATGATGTTGTACATTGATTATAGGTAAATAAATTCTATTTAAATAAATAACAATTATCCAATTCACCACATTGATGAATTTTTTGATCAAATTCACATCACCCAATATTTCTCAGTGGTTGTTCTCCATTATAGATATCACTAATTATGGTTGAATAAAGAATACATTCCGAAGAAATGATTTCAAATGAGGTATGAACATTTTGATTTAATAGTAATTCAATTTGGATTGACTAATTAGCCCTATTTTTGTATAGACCTACTGAGTAGAGTATTCAACAAAAAATGATTCAGTATAGGTTATCATTCATCACCTAACCAAATATTCATCTTTCTGTGCTATAAGGTAATACCATCCTCTTGAGTACCTCATAAGGCTCTATACTAATGAAGTTGTAACACATTATGTCACACCTTTATCAACAGTATCCGATCGGGTCCCCCTATTTTAATCAATATTATGAATGATTCTGCAGAAGGCTGATGACTCCGAGCTTCAATTTATCACTACCTACCATCCTCAAGATGATAGAAAAAAATAGAGAAGAATTCAAATAATGTAATACATGTTGAGGACATTCTCACATCAATTTAAATGTATGTGGGATCGATAATTGCCTTTGATGGGATTTTCCTATAAGAATAGTTTTAATTCAAGAATTCAAACAACACCGAATGAAGAATTATATGAAAAAGGTATCAAACTCCAACATGATGATATGATGTGGGAGAAAGGAAACTCATAGGCCTTGAACTTATTGAGGATATGAATAAAAAGTTAAATGCTATTCGAGATCATGTAGAAATGGCTCAATGTAGAAAACGAGTTATGAAGATTATTTGTAAAATATTGGAATTCAAAGTGGGAGATCATGTTTTCTATAAGGTATATTCAGGGAGGGTTTTATTAAGTGTGGTATGAAGGGGAAAATGATTCCCAGGTATATCAAAACCTTTGAGATTATTGACAGAGATAGAGTTGTTTCTTATTGTTTTTCTATGTCGTAAAATATCTCAAAAGTACACGATGTGTTTTATATATTTATGCTAAGAAATTATATGCCTAACCCAAAACATGTGCTGACATCTGATGAAATATATTTGTAACATAAAATTTATTTTAGTGAATAATCTATATAGATTATTGATACTAGGGAGAAAGTATTGTGAAATCGGGAGACTCATCTAGTAACGGTATTCTGAAGAAATCACAAAAAATGGAAGAAGCAACATAGGAACCAAAGGATTCTATGAATAAGAATGTAACTCATAATTTTTATAAGGTATGAGACCAAAATTTTTGGGTGTGAAATTTTTGTAGGAAGGAAGACTTTATTTCCCCATGACTTTACCATATTTTCCATTTAAAATAAATATATTTTTATTAATGGCTTTGCAATACACTCAACACCCGATTTAAACAAAACACAAATTAGTCATGTTATTCACATTTTGATTCGGTATATATATAATTTATACATTAAATATTCATTAAAATATTTTTACATTCATTTAATATGTTTGGTAGGCATAATAAAAAAACAGACTCAACTTTAATCATAAAATACTATATTTTCATAAATGTAGTTTTACATATTTTTAGTGGAAAAAATAATTTAAATCATAATTTTGACACTTTTATTAATTTAATATGTCAAAATTAACTCCATTTTTAATTATTAACATCAAAATTAGGTCATGGTGTTTTTTAATTTTCCAAGGAGCTTCATTTTTTTGAATAGTTAGAAATACCAAATTTTAATTCAAAACTAATTTTTATTATATTTTATTTATAAGATTGAATTAAAATTTTAATTAGTTTTAAAGTAAAATTATATCAAATAAGCAAAAATTAATCTAATTTTGGTCATTTATATCAATTTCACTTTGAAATTGAATGAAAAAAAGTTATCAAAATTTTAGACTTTTTTTCTTTAAAACTTTTCATTGTAATCCCTCCAGCATGAGGAATTTCAAATTAATTTTTACCCTTATGTTATTGAAATTAGTAAAAAATGGATTAAATATATGGAATAAACATAATTTATAATTTCTAATAAGACTAATTTTTTTTATCAAAAATATTAGTGAAAGTTATTAAAAATAATCATAATTATTATACTTAAATTATGTTTAATAAGTGAATAAAATTTAACCTTAAGGCTCATAAAAACCAATACACTTGTACAAAATATATTTTTTGGATATATATACCATTTATTATGTTTATATAATTGGTTCTATCATGGGATCCACATGAAATAAAGAAACTATGGTGGTAATTTCATTGTCAAATATTATAAGAGTGTCACTCATCTGGCATAATAAAAGGGAACCACTTTTCTCTCTTCCTCACACCTCTCGACCCATAATTTTTGGACAATATCTGACTAATTAACTTCCCAAAATCCCTCATCTAATCATTGAAACCAAAACTTTTGTATGAATCCTTCCAAGGAAGCCTTTTTTTATAAACCAAAGGAAGTTTCTTGATTTTTAAGGTAATGCTTTCCAAGAGTCAATTTTCATCCATTTATATTTCCACAAAATAAAATATTATTCTTCCATGTTGACATATAAAAAAATATCCCCAATTTAAAGATAATTTTTTATATTAGGGTTTCTACATACTCTAACACACACTTCCATCAAATTTGTAACCAACATTCTATTTATGTGAATGGTGAACTACCGCCTCACAAAATGATGAATGTTCGTTCTTCCTTTACCGTCTCCCACGGTGGTAATTATGATGGAAAATATAATTATATATGATATGTATAATATTTATAATATCATTATGATTCATTAATTATTTTATGAAACATACCTCTATACATTCCATTTTTTATAAATATGATAACATCACTTGTGAAGTGTGGACTACCGCCCCCTCAAGGTGATGTGATTCGTTCACATTTTACATGGAACATATAAAAGAAGTTTTTAACAAACATAAATATCATATATCTCATATATATGATACTGTAATTATAATATAAAAATGTATCAATTTTTTTAATTCTTTTAATACGACTAAGGAATGAACGTAACATTCATGCATATGTACAGCACACTGTCTCCATGAATAGTACATTTCATTTATTGTCTCTAAAATTTATAGATGATTATAAATACATATATAATAAATATATATGATAATAATTTTATGGTTTATATTCAGGATATGATTAAATAATAACCAAATTAGTAGGAATGCTAATTGAAAAATCAAAAATATACTTGAGAAAACATGGAAAATAACAATTAAAAAAGTGAAAATAATGAAAAAATGTTAAAAATGGGTAATAAGATATTATAAGAAGATAATATATGATATTATAAACATTATTATTATCTTGGAATTAGTTATTAATATATATTTAACAACTAAAATAGAGGATAAACACCATACTATAAAAATATAGGTTATTTTAAGGGAATTTTATCTCAATTCACATTCCATTAAGACGTTTTCGTTATTATGTGGTATTTAACTTTTTTTTGGTATACATACAACAATTTTCTTGTCGTATCATGAATCCCATTATTCTAATGATATTATATGTTTCATTTTATTTCATACCATTTTGGATATTGTGATTCAAATATTTCAAAGTTGTATGGGACACTTTGGAATGTTTAACGATTATTCTCCCAAAGAATTTTCTTTGTTATTAAATTTGAAATTTTACTTCCTTTAGTGATTGTTAACTTTATATTTAAAAACAACATTATTTAATCATTTTTCATTGTATTTTTTCTTTTATATCTATATTCTCTTACAATGGATATTGTTATTTTTTAAACCATATATCACTTTAAATATGGTGTTCACTTTGACAATTATTTTATTAAGTGGGGAATTATTGATAAAACAATATTTTTTATTCAATAAAAATATTTTATAAAGAATATTATTTATTTTATTATTCAATATATGTAATTATTTTATATGTTAATGATTTATGGGGCTCAAACATTATATATCCCCTCGTTGCACTGATAGGTTCTCACGATAAAAAAATGGGAAAATTAAATGGGTTTATATCCTTAGTTTTAAACTATCTTTTGGTTGATATTGATGGAATAGTTTTTTATGTACCATAGACATTAAATCCAATAATAAATAATTTCCCCCATTTATATTAAGATATTATGTATCCATGAGATTTCACATAGACATATCTATTGATGTAATTCATTCTCAATTTATTGATCAATGGCAGGTGTTTCAATTTCTTACCTCCTCATATTTATTATTACTTTTATAGTTGTGTAAATGGAAAGTTTTTGTAGAAGTTTAGCATACCATATATATTGATTAATTATTTTTTTTACATTGTATTTAACCTTACTATTCATTTTATCTCACCCTTATTATGTTTCTTTCCTCGGGTTATGAAGAAGATAACTTTAAATAAGCTCTTAAGGATGCTGTTTCTTTCCATTTATTATGTAGCATGCTTTAATTTTTTCCCAATGTATTATGAGTATCATTTTTTTAATATGTATTTACATTACTTCTAAACTTATTGGTCCTTTTTTGTCATGTAATATTTCAAATGTAATAATGTAATGCACCAGATCTAGGATTTTGGGGTTGGTGCGTTACACATAAAAATCATTTTTTCAAGAAAATAAATTTTTTACACTTTTTAAGAGTTTAATTAAAGTAATTTATAAAATATATTGGGATTTAAATAAAAACTATAGATTAAATATTTTTAATTATCAATTATAAATTTAGTTAACTGGGAAAAATTATTTTTTTCATTCTAAATAGTAACATTAGTAAAAATGTATTGACCTTAGTAAGGGAAAATTAGGTAAATCAAGAATATAATTGTGGGATAAGGTCTTAAAATGACTTAAAAACTTTTATTAATTAAATAAGATAAGTTTTTCCCACCATAACCATCAATGATTATAAAAATTTTCAAATTCAATATCTGTTTCGTTTGATAATGACCTTATTATAATTTTATGAAAAAACATTAGGCTCCTTGTTTTAATATCTATAATATTTTTACTTATGGATAAAAATAGGTCACGTTAAGAAATAAATGTTTATTTAAGTTATTAATTAATTATTTAATGATGTTAATTTATTTTTCATTTTTAGTTTTGTAATAATTACCTTAAAGGAATATGAAAAACCACTATATTTCTTGATCAAGTAATAGAAAAATCATGTAAATGATTTAATAACATTCAATAAAAAACAATTTCGTTGAATTATTATAATCATGTATATTTAAAGATATATTTATCATATTTTTTATTCTTTAAAAGGCTATATTAAAATTCCATTACAATATTTATTTCTTTAATTTCAAACTATTTTAATTATACAAAAAATTAATTCAATGTTATCTTATGTTATATAATATATTTTTAACTGATTTAAAATTCATAAATATATTATAATTTTCTCATAGAATGGTATATGTTTGTTTATATATAAAATAATTAATTTATTAATTTATTTTTGTATATATTATCTTTCATAACCTCTGATGAATTAAAACACTGTTTTCATGGTGGTCATTAAAATGGTTCATATAATAAAATTTGTAAAAATAATTTGGTTTTTACCCTTATGAATTAGTTTTAAATTGACATTAATATTACATCATAATTAATTAATAAATATTATGGTTAATGAACTCTATGGGGTATAATATAAAAAACATAAAATTAAATAAGTACATAATCCCAAATATGCCTCAATGGAGTGAAAATTGGGATGAAATCCAAAATCTCACATTCCCATTTGGATGAATGTCATTTATACTCTTTTAAAATGAATTTTTATTTCTTATAATTACATACCAAAACCATATAAATATGTATAATATCATATATTATTCATTTATAACATTTTCTCATATGTTTATGGAAAATATTTTACTATTATCATTATTTCATGTGTTAACTACTTCCTTTTTCATGTAAGTTTGATTCTGTAGATCTAGAACTTGTACTATTATTATGGTTACATAATCTCCATAATTGTATTCGTGGTATAAATATAATATATATTAAATATATTTAAAATTGTATTCATCTATAAAATATAAGGATATAAAAATTTATTACACTGTTTATTGAAATGGTGGGTCATACGTATGCATGAATGATGATTCCACTTTTCGACAGATGGAATGAGACAATGTATAATAATAATTAATATTTAAAGAATCGTTTTTATCTCATATATATATATATAATCTATTAAATATAACTCATTAAAATCCATGTAATGAATAAATGAAAACAACTCACATTGATTCATAGAGGTGGTGGTCCCCAAGTACGGACAAACGACATTATTGTTTTTCAACCTAGTATAAGGTAAGAAGGTATATATGATATTATATTTAAAGAATAATAGTTATGTCCCCAATATCATATAAATTTTCTATTTCAATCATTACATCAATATATGTAATACGGTGATGAATAAAAAATTACACAGCTATGTGTAGATGATAAGTCATCTATACGCAAAGGTGATGCCTTCACTTTTCATAGGTTAGAAAAGAAATGAAATATGGTTTTTCCATAATCTTAATAACAGATTATTATATTTATTATTTTGGATTTATAATTTTATTTTTGGTCAAACACATTAATAGGAAGTAGAAGAAGAAATAAATTAGAAAGAGTTGGTAAAGACGGTAACCTCTTCTTCGGTATACATCGATTGTATCTCTTCTTAAGAGTCCAATGGTTATTATTTTCGATGGTAAAAATTTCTTGAAATTGTATTTAATTATTTATAATATTAGTGGGTAGACTTAGTTTCAATATATATGTATCAATGTGATTTAATTAATTGAAAGGAGTTGTGTCCCTTTATCACTTATTGGATGGGAATTCATGTAATTTCATAAAATATTAAATTAATATAAATTAATTTTCATTCACATATAGAGAAATTGAAATAATTAAAATATTATATTACTATAAGTCTAAATTATATAATACATGATTATTAATACATGTTTGGGTTAATATATCACACATAAAATTTAGTTTTATCCCTCTTTAACCTTTTTTAAAATTACTATAATATTAATGTTTTCTAACTTTTAAGGGTTAATATTGTTAACATAAAATGAAATACATATAAATAGACCATTTAAAATATTTACAATCACATTTAATTCATTTTGAAGGTTATTATATTTTTATGAATTGTTTTTATTTAATAAAAAATTATTTATTATAGAACACCATTAATGCCATTTTTATCAATATTCATTTAATTTGTATTTTAATAGATCAAAACAAAGATAATATTAAAAAAAATGTTACAATTTAATGTGATTTTATATTTATATAAAAACATAACAAAATAATTCGATCATATTATATTATTTTTAGTATTTTTGAAATCATTTAATTTATATTTATTTTCATTTTAAAAATTTCTTAATTACACAATAATTTAATGTAATTATATGATCAATAAAAAATAAAAATAAATTACTATGATAAAAATAAATCTTAAAACATTAAAATTTTTATTTATAATTTAACAGAAGTGTTTTAAATCCATATCATAAAATATTGAAAATATAAAAGGAATAAAAGTCTATTTTGTCATTATCTCTTAGTTAAATATTATAATGTTCAACATCCTGGATAATTATAGACAGGTGATATATTATACAGTCATATGTTTTGTGATTTGATAAAATTAAATAATAAAATTATGGAATTTGTTAGAGTCATTTCTCAATCCTTGTTATTTTTTAAGCGAAATTACCAAAATTGACCTCACTGTCATGAAATGCATTTAATAGGGTTATTATTAATAATGTATAGAAATAAATGGGATATATTTTAAAATTTTGTATCTCCTTATTACAAATATTATATCCACTTATCGATATTTGACTTCTCTAAGTGGTAGAAATTAATTTAAGAAAAAATCACACAATTCAACAAGAAAACAATTTTTTGATAAAAATTGTTTTATACCAAATTAAATCATAAATATTTTCCCAATGAACATTATTATATTATTTATATAATAATAAATCTAATTTTAATTTTAAAAAAATTATAAAAATGGATCTTTTACATGCTTGAAATAGAAATATAGTTTTCCATAAAAGCAGTTTTTTTACTATTCACTATAAGCAAGATTTTTAAAAAACTTTAAAAATAAAACCAACCATGGATAATATTGTTTTTATATTTTAAAATATGAAGTTAATTTTATCAAATAAATTTCAAAAATTTTGAAAAATTAATTATATTTTTTCTCACAAAAATATACAAAAAACATTTTTGAAGAAATCATATTTTAAAAGAAAAATATTACTTTACTAACATTTGAATCATTATTTATGAAAAATTAATAAATATATTTGTATTGATTGTAAAATTCTTATTTTTTTTATAATGTGGTTATTTTTATTCATACCCATCAATTCAACAACTGTGTTACAATAATCATATCTAAATAATAATATTTTGTTGTTCTCTTAAACTTGATGTGGCCTTGTGTATAATCTATCAAACATAGTATTCTTTTAATGTATTAGGATATTATATTATACCCTCCTAAAATTTAAATCCTATAAATTTTCATAGATAGTCACTTATTAAAAAATAAGGATATATATTTTTTATAACATCCTCAGGTTCCCATGGTGCTTCCTCTATTTTATTATTTCTCTAAAGTTCCTTTAGCTATCAAGTAATCTGGTTCCTCATCACTTTATCTATATTATCAACTATTTTGATTGTCTCTTAACATTAATATAGATCATGATATAGTTTTATTTTTATATAGGGAAATACATGTGTTGGTTCTAGTATATTCGTTCTTAAGAATTATATATGGAACCTGTCATATAATTTAGAGAGGCTTGGTGGAATTCCTAATTGGTAAGCCATAACTCCAATTCATTCTGTAATTTTAAATAGTATGATGTATTTAGTGATAATTTTTCCCTTACATCCAAATCCTATTACAGCTTTCTATGGATATACATTCACAAAAATTTCATCTCCCACTTAAAATTTAAAATCATCCCATTGGTTATCAGCATGATAGTTTTTCATGTATTGAGCGGCTTTAATATGACTCTAAATAGATTCTTACTATATCATTGTATCCTAAATATCTTTTATGCATACAAGTTTCCTTTCACCCAATTTATCACAAAATGTTGGAGTGCAATATATCATTCTATAAAATTATTTATGAAGTTCCATTTGAATACCTGAAATGTTGATATTATTATTGAAATAACTACCATTTAAAAATAATTAACCCATTTACCTTAAAAGTAATGTGTGCATGAACTCAATATGTATTAAATTTTTTGAATAGTATTTCTACACATCCCAATCAGTAGAGGATGAAAATAGATACTCAAATAAATCTTAGTATTAAGAGCCTTCAGAATAATTTTCCATAATATTGATATAAATAATGAAATAAATTAGAAGCAATTGAATGATATACCCCATGATGCCTTAGAAAAATTGATATAGACTCATTCAAGGAGATAAATAGAAAAATATTCTTTGATGGTGATGAAGTGGGAAAATTTGGTTAGATGGTCAATAATAAACCATATTGCATGATTTTTTCTAAGAGTCTTTAGCAATCCAGTTATAAATTCCCTAGTAATGTTATCCTATTTAAACATTCAAATGAGTAGGAATTTCATGAATCTTCAATCATGTTTTCTCTCAGAATTTAATTTTTAAAAACTAAAACATTTAGAAAAATATTCAGAAATTTCATGATTCATATAATCCAACCAAAAATTTTCTTTTTAATCACAATATATCTTAATTCTCCCAGAGTCTTTAGAGAAATTAAAGCTATGAGAATCATTTAATAATTTCAGTTTCAACTCAGGTATGTGTGGAAAACATAAAACCTTTCAAGATTTATAACTCCATCTTCATATATTAATTCTCCAAATTTCTCACAATTCACAAATTTAATTTTATTCATAAAATTTTTCATCATCGGGATGAGAACATTTTATCTTTTCTAATAAATATGGACTGGAAATCGTTTGATAAAATTTTGACTTCTTCTATTATTTATGAATTCTAAGATCTAAATTTTCTTAATTCATGAACATGGGATACCTCTCAATCATCATTTTATTCTGAACTCTAAAATCATTTGTGCACAATTCATATGATACCTTATTTTCCTCCCATGAATATTATTATATTGATAAATTTAAATACATGAGTAGGTAAAGCCATTTTCTTGGCCTCATGTTGAGATATTTATTTGAAAATGTGTTTTTTATACACTTATGATGTGTATATATGTAACGTATTTCTCTGTAGAGTAATGTTTTCATATCTTTGAAGAAAACATTATGGATTTTAACCAAGGATCAGGATTTGGATTGTTCAATTCATGGGCCTTTTAATTCATTAATTCATATAAAAAACCTTATCATTTTGTGTTAGGACACAACTAAGTCCCCTCTTAGTTGAATCATTATATATAAAAATCACATTATTTATTGATGATAGATTAAAAATTAGAGCATTGAATTATGTTCTATTGAATTCTTTAAAACATTATTTACATTCCATTTTCAATATGAACTTAACCCCATTATATGAAATCTTGGATAATGGAAAATCTAATTATGATTTTTTTGAACAAATCACTATTTGTAACATTTTGAATTAATTAGAATACATACCTCAATCACGTTCATTAGTTTGGTCCATTTATTGACTTCTTTTTTCTTTATAGGATCAACTATGATTCCATCCTTTGTGACAATATATCCATAAAAATAAAATTCTTAATATATAATTAACACTAATTAAATTTCCATTATACCTATTTTCTTCTTAGAGGATCAACAATGATCTATAAGTGATTTTTAATGTCACCATAGATTTTAGATTACGCCAATATTTCATCAAAAAATACCATAATAAAATTTTGAATACATTCAATTAATACCCTATTCATTATTTCCATTAAATAAATTGGTACATTACTCAATACAAATAGAATTATTGTAGAGTTTTAATATCCATACCTCATTTTATTTTTTTTCTCAGAATATACTCATTCTTTACTCATAATTAATGACACCCAGATTAAGGATCAATCATTAAAAAATATTGAGCTCCATAAAAATGATTGAATAAGTAAAAAATATGAGGAAAATGATACATTCTCTTTACTATAATAACTCTAATTTCCCTATTATCAATACATAGCCACATTGATCCACCATTCTATGTAATGAACAAAACATGGGCTCCCCATGGTGAAAAAATAGGTTGTATAAATCTCTTATCAAACATATCAACTTGATTTTTATTTAACACCACTAATTGCATAGTGGATATTTTATATGGAGCCATTGATATAGTCTTTTATTAGGGATTAAATCAATCAAAAACTAAAATTCTAGCTATAATGGATGTATATTTAATTCCTCAAGAAATTCCATAATATATTCCTAGAAAAATGTACATTATTATTTTGAAGATTTACTTTCCATCAATATATTGTATCTTCTATTATTCTCCAAGTGTCTAATTTAGAAGAGCTATTGGGGGTTGATCTGGAAATGACTTAGATGATAAAGTGTCCGCTCAAAAGATTTGGAATTATATATCCTCAATATGAATCCTATTTCCTTCTCTTTTTAATAAATCATTTTATTATATATTTAAAACCAATAAATACTAAGGACTATATCAAAATCAAACATACATATAATAATCATGTCTTAAAATAGAGCATGTTTACATGTACTAATTTTAAATGGTTGACACATCCTTATTGAAGTGTGATTCACACTAGGAGTTTTGACTACTAACTCCCTTCTTATGTTGTTAAGAAAACCTGTAAATTTTCTTAAAAAATAAGGTAGATAAAAAATAGTCAGAAGTTATAGAATCAAATAGTGCATTTTATAAATTTGAGGCTATGATTAATGTACACACAACCACAAAATTAAAAACATTAACCAATGTTGTAGTGATCACATAAACTTGAAATTCTCCCAATATACCCTTCTATAGTATATTTCATTGATGCTTGTGATATTTTTTTGAATAATGCCTCATTTATTTATGGTGGAATAATTGGTGATTAGTGGTCTCTTTCTTCCCCTCACATTCATTATCAACAATACCCTTATCTATAAACATGTAAGAAACTCTCATTCCCTTAATGAAATATCTAGGACGTTTCATTCCATGATATTCAAATGATGAAATTTTTTGGTTCTCTACTACTTATTTGAGACCATCCATTTTTCTCTATTTCCAGTCATCCACTTCTTTTCTTTATTTATCTTGATAATTTAGGATCTTTCAAATTACATATCTATATTAATGTAAATCAATACAATACTATCACATGAATACTTCTTTGAAACATTAGTTCCCATTAAATTCTTGGATTAAGATAGTCAAATAATGAAAACAAATTTATATGTTATCTAGACCATTATTTCAATTTCATCAACCTATTTATTATTTTGAATCAATAACCACGATTGATATGCATCTCCTTTCAATCAATATAATGAAAAAAATAAACATTTCATGTTTATCCCATCCCAAATCATATAATATATTTTCATGAGACCTATTTCACTTCTTAGATACAAATAAGTTAGTAGTTCTACTAAAATTTAGAGCCTTTTATAGCATGAAAGAATCCAACATTGGATAATCACACTATAGAACAACATGTTTTCCCATTTGGGAAAATATATTCAATATTACCTGAGGATGGTGCCCTAATATGGTCATGATATCCTCATTCCCAATTCCATATGTATTGGATTTATTAGTAGCAAAATATCTATATTGTCTATTTGGGTTATTTACATTTATTTCATTAGGATCCATCATTGAATAGTTTCATATAATTATTTTTCTTCTTATCTTCATGAATATTGAAACATATTGTAAAATACCTACAATGGTAAAAGTTATCAAATATTATAAGGGATTATAATAATTCTCATGTTTCTTATGTTCGGTTAAAGTATATCTATCACATTTTCTTATAAATATCATCAAATACCTTGTAACATTTCAATATCTAGTATCCCATAGTTGGTGTCTCCATTATTACATTGGTTCTTGATACAAGTAATTTCATCCCAATAAACCGAATAATTTAGAAGTCCAGAAGAACTATATATGAACATGATTCTCATATCACATTGGAAATATAAAATATATATAATAAAATAATATTTCTATCCATGTTATTATTTATAATATCCTTCTTCATATCCTATAGAAAATAAAAAAAATGAAATATATAGATCAGATGGTTATTAATGTTTACATACAACTGAATCTATCATGAATAAATAAGGGATAATTAATATGATAAGGTAAATTATAAAAAATAATTGTCATTTAATTAATACCTTATCATGAAATGAATCCATGGATAATATCAATGAATTAATATCATCAATAATAAAAACATAATTCTCAATGAAGGAAATGGTTATTATTGGATTTCATGATTTTCGACATCTTGATATATATACCAAGAAATCCTTATTCCAAGGTAGTTTAATTGGTGAGTATATATACTCCATAAACATGTTTAATTTTATCTTATTGATTTTAAACATGAGACCTATTGATGATTCTAAGGGATATATAATTATAGACCCCACATATGATTATATGTCCAATTCATTAATCATATATTTAATATTCAATAAAATTAACAAACAATATTCCTTATCAAAAAATACCTATATAGATAAAATAACATAGATTAATCATGTATTTCCAATTCAATAAAATAAAATTCACATAAAAACACCTTTAATAGATATTATGTAGAGGTTAAGAAATAAATATATCGATTATGAATAATGTTGATATTTAAGATAAATGTGATATAAAATGATCACAAGATAATGAATGCTTCAAGGGAAAGTTAATGATCAAAAGTTAATCAAAATATGGGATATGACCATTAGAGTAGTAGATTTTGTTGTAATATCAATTCTACTAAAGAATATATCAAAAAATAAAAGAATCATTTAAAATGGGTTTTAATAAAGGGTTTCACTTCACAATTATGGAAAACATGTAGAAGAATCTAAATGGATTAAAAATGTTATGGTGAAGGAAAGGTCTGTTAACATTGTATATGTTAAAAGATACCATTCCCTTTGAGTATTTTTAAAAAAAATATTAAAAATGAACCTTTTTGGAAAACGTTAGAAATATTTCTATAAACCAATGTTAAATGCCAAATATGATTTAAAATTCCATTCACAAATAATATCTATAACAAAAATTAATTATATAAAATATTATGGAAAAATATTGATATAATAAACAAATTACCCAATCAAAAGGAGAATAAGATGGGTTATATTTTTATTCATTCCTCCAAAAAGAGTAACATGAATTTTATCATTAATAATAATTAATTAATTTATATTCATTTTAAATTAATAAATGGGAATGTATATAAAAATATATAATTAAATTAGTGAAAAATACCTAACGTGTATCCTTTGTTTGGTAATTGGGATGAAATATCTCACCTTGTGTTTAAATTATGTTGAAAAAGATTTAACATCATGTATAATAAATTTAGATTTATTTTCATTTAATTAATTTACTATATATATGTTATCATATATTATCCATTTATATTATATTATCATATATTTGTAAACTATCATTTATTTTTATCATTATTTCACGTTTTGACAACTATTTTTCATTTATATTTTGATTCTGTAGTTCTGGAACTTGTTCTATTATTATATCATAAAAATATTATACATATTAAATATTTAGTTATTTATAATCATTCCCTAAACATAGATTCATAGAAATGAATTACATCATTCATGGAGTTTGTCGGTCGTGCATATGCTTGCACTATATCACCACTTTAAGATTGATGGAATTAAAGAATGTTGAATAATATTTAATCATTCTAGAATTATTATTATATCATATATAGCCATTAAATTCATCATTACTACCATATTTGTTAATCATAATGTAAAAACGGGCCATATCACTTTTTGGAGGTGACAGTCCACACGTATGCACGAGGAACATTATTTTTTTACAATAGATTGGAAGGTATAAATGTATATATGATATTATATTTGTAAAATAATTTCTCTGAAATAAATATTATAAATAGTTTTTTAAATATTTATAGTTTTCCAAGTAAATTGGAGGCGAAAAACAAAATACACTTCTACAAGGAGATTGTAAGCTGTAAATAATCACAAGCAATTTTTTAACATTTTTTATGATGAAAAATGATGGAATGTGATTTTATCATAATAATAATAATATTATTAGTATTTTATTATAAGGAATTTAGTATTTTATTATGAGTACAACAAATTAAGATGAATTATAATTATAAGTAGACATAAAAGATTTATTAATGATGATTATGTCTTCTTCGATAGAGTTTTGTTACATCTCTTCTTAAGGGACCTATAGTTGGAATTTTGGATGGTCCAAAACCTCTAAAACATATATATTGAAATAAAAAAGAGTAACGTGAAGAGGTAAGTCAATATTTTTGGCACAATGTCATGTAAATAAATTAAAGGATATGTAAAATGTTATAATTTTGTAGAGGGGTGTTCATGAAATTTCATGAAGTGTTAAATTAATATCAATTACTTTTCATATTAAAGTGGATCTAAATTTATATAATTTGTAGCTAAGTTAAATAAAAATCCCAAATAATCTAATACAATACAATTTGTTCATTTTTTTATGTTTTTTCCTTTAACTTCTTATTTTAACACCCCTTATTATCACTTTTGATAAATACTATAATTGTAATTTTTTTCATAAATGCTGTAATATTATATTATTCAACACATTAATTGTTAACAAACTTACTATAATATGAAAACCCTCCATAAATGGACTATTTATAATTCTTTGATGCATAACCCATTTATTTGGATAAATTTAACAATAATATAAGTTTTAATCAATTATTAAACTATTATATATGATAAAATGTCCTTAGTGTCATTTTTGACAATATTCATTTAATTTAACTTATAATACATAAATAAAAAGAGGGAATTTAAATATAATCATTTCACACATTAATAAAATGTTATTATTATAGAAAACAATTCATAGAAACTATAATTATTTCAATTTATATTACATTTTGTATTTATAATGATTAATATTTTATATTTTTAATTAATTAAATAAATGGCATATCATCGTTTCTTAGGTACATAATGTAATTATATCAAAAATAAAAAATAAAAATACATTTACATTATAAAAAATCATTTATCTTACAAATAAATAGTTTTAATCATACATAAGTTATATTTATCCCCATCATTAACTATAATATATTAAAAAAGGATGAGAAGTTATATTTTTGTCTTTAACTATCACTAAAATAGTATAATGGTCAAAATAATGTGAAAAGGGAAAAAATGTGACATATTTGATATTTTTTTATATATGATATACACTCATGTAATACAATTAATTAAATTTTTAGGGTTATGTTTCAGTCCATGTCATGTTTTTTAACCAAAATTTACTAATTTACCATTATTGTGGTGATAATTATTTATTATGGTAATTATTCATAAGAAAAATAAATAAATGGGTGTATTTAAAAGATTTATACCTATTTGTTACAAAAATGATATCCATTATTAAATATTCAATTGTATGTGGTGGAATAAATTAATTAAAAAATCATAAATAGTAATGGAAAACATTATTTCATAAAAATACTTTTTATGTGTAAAAAGATTATATACTAAATTAAACCATAAATTATATCCAAATAATTTAATTTGTTATTATAATATAATAGACCTAATTATTCTTTGATTTTTTTTGGAAAAATAGAACATTTTACATGTCTGATACAAAACTATACTTTTTAATAAAAATTAATATCTTTTACTATTCACTAGAAAATTATTCATTTTAGAAATATCTCTAAATTCACCCGAGTACAATTTATATCTGATTATTTCAAAGGTTATATTCATTTTATGAAATAAAATTTTAAAATATGGAGGTAATTAATTATATTATTTTCTAAAAAAAGAATAAAAATCAATGTTGAAGAGAGTATATATTTGAAGAATAAAATGACATTAATAACATTTGAGTGTGTATATCATAATAATTAAAAAATAATTTTTTAATTATTCTATATTTCATTATTTTTTTAATTCCTACTCATACCCACCATTTCAATGACTATGTTATAATAGTCTTATTTAAATAATATAATATCTTGTTCTCTTAAGCTCAGTGTTGTGTGATCTATATGCTCTCGAATAAAGTATTTATTTAGTGTCTCAATATTTTAAATGAAATGTATTTATTATATATCTGTCTATATGATTTAAATATATATAATTATTATTTCTAGTCATATAGTTAATGTATGATCATCTTATGCTTGAAAAATTAATTTCTTAAAAAACTATTTTTAATATATTTTGTGGGTTTATTTTTAATTTAATTTCCGTCTCTTCTATAAAATAAATTTTATAAAATTGATTGCATATTTTTATGAAAAATTTTCAATTTTTTTTAATAATTTCAATGTGATTTTTGTCTCAATGAATAATAAAAAATACTACAAAAAATGACAATAAATAATGACTAAACATTTTTACTAGGGGAGTAAAGCTAAGATAATAAGGGTTAAAATGAAATATACAGTTAATAAAACCAAATTGGATGGTTTTATTATGTTTATTACCTTATAAAATTTGATAATGACCATGTTGGAGCCATTTTCCCAATATTATTACTTTATAATATTTTAAATTTTGAAAGATTATAAATGTACCACTCACATAAAATGTAGATGGGAACCTCTTCCATTAACTTAATCACATATCTGGATACTTTTATCTAATAAACCATTTCATATAACTCACTATAATCAATATTAATATTCTAGAGCTACTTTTATTCCGAAAATATCGACACTAGTGTTCCTAATAAAAGACCAATAGGAGGGGTTTTTAATGTAAATGTCTTCTTCTTCAGCATGTTATTTCTTTTTTAATTATTATTTTACCACAATAAATTACTTTTTAATAATTAAATTATAATAAAAATAGTATATAAAATATTTAGGTATTTTATTATATTGACCAAATAATATTTATCCACTCATTCTCCATTTAACTGGATACAAAACCATTACTCGTGTGTTCGGTGAGCTACCAGATCATGAAGTGTTGAATTTTTTTCACTGCAATATCACATGGAAAATCATAATTATGGAAATAATTATAATTTATGATTTTATAGAATAATATTTATTCAAACAAATTAATATATCATCAAATTACTTAAACACTAACCCATTTATGAAATAATAACATTGATTGTGCATTTGTTTGGCCTACTGTATCTATGAAGTGATGTGATTCATTTACTATATCCAATTTTAAAGAGTTATTCTAAAAATATATCTAATTTATAAATATGAAATTTATAAAATTAATATCATTATAGAGATGATGTAAGTATATCCTATTCAGATGAACATAAACATCAGGAATAAAAATACATGATAAAACAAAGAATTTATCACTTAAATCAATGTTAAGAATGTTATATTATAAAAAAATTGGTGAAAATATGTTATAATAGGATCATATATAAGATTATAAATATTATTATGGTTCTTTTATTTATTAATAACATGTTTAAAATAATAATACTTAAGGATGAATCATGGTTTGCTAATGTGAACTATGTTTTATGGGATATTCTCTCAACTTATACTCTATTGATACATATTTGTTATTTAGAAACTATTTACTTTTATGTGGTTTATGTAATTATCATCTTATATATTTAACATGAATAAATATTTTTCCATGATGAAAAACGTTTCGATTCTTTTATATTATTTCATTTTTTTCAATTTTATAGTTACTAATGAAGTTATGATTTATTTATTAATCCCTTTTTTTGGGATTGTCTTATTTTAAATTGAAGGGCTATTATAATACAACTTTCATTAAATCCCTAAATTTTATTATCATTTGGATATTTAAGGTGTTTACATATTTAATTTTAATTTTTCCTATTTTTTCACTTTAATCATGAAAAGGAATGCTTAAAACCCCATATTATTACTCTTCTAATTGGATATATTTTTATTCAATAAAAATATTTTTCTATTGTTTTTCAAAAATTCTTTTTTTCAATAAAATAATTTATTAAGGACATTTAAAATTATACTTTTAATTTAATATAATTTAATGTAATTTTCAGAATGTTTTTCAAAATAGACATGTTTTAATTTCTTTACAAAAATCCAATTGGAATTTTTTTAACATATAATACATTAACACAAGTCCCCACCACCATTATCAATTTATCATATTTATCTTATAATATAAGTATTAAATGGTTTTATAGGAAAAATATATTTGTAAATCATTTTATAATTTTTCATTTTAATTTTCCATTATCCTCTAAAATACAAGAATTTATTAATGACCCAATATTATTTAGGATTAATTTTTTGGTCTTTAACTTTCTCTTGAATCATCCGTATTCTTGTGATCTTTGGTCATTAGATATTTATTAAATATCAATATTCATAATATCATGTATATTATTTTTGCATAAACTATATACTATTTATAAAAATGTTTTTTAAATTGAAATTTATTTGAGTTATAGGAGAGATATTGATGTTATTTATTCATTACTCAATACAGATGTTTTTTGATAAGACATATTATTTACTAATTTAACTGATCATTCAATATACAATGAATGAATTGGAAATGTAATGAAGGGTGAGTCTTGTTTATAGATAAATCATTTTTTTTCAATAATTATCATGAGGAAAATTAGTTTTCCAAAATTATTTAATAGGTTTTTGGAATACACAAGACCATTAATTAAATTGTCATGGACTAATGAATTATGGTAGACAAAACATGAGGTATGAGGTAATGAAATCCAATGATATTTATTTCCATCATTGAAAATTAAATAACTATTATCCATTATATTATTTCATTGATACTATCTATTAATTTGTTTTATAATCTATTTATTAATTCAATTTCATGTTTTTCGGTTATCCACCATTCCATATTGATTATTCTTTATTTAATCATGGAATATTTCTCTATATATAACCCTAAATGTTTTTAATGAACCAAACCCCAGTAGAACATATCTAATGGAATCTTTATTATATAGAGATATGATAAAAGAAATCACATCTCAAATGAACAAAAAAATTAAGAGTCTTGGTAAAATAGATACAAACATGAAATGTAAATTACAATTCTAAACATAACAAAAATGTTTTCATTATAATGACATTATTCCTCAAATTTATACCTTTATATCAATCAAAAAACACTTTCAGTACCCTGGGTAAAATAAATTTTATGAAAGGTGTGATCCCAGATGCACCTTAAGTGTATGTATACATCAGACTCTATCATTAATAAATAAACATAATCAATATAGGAAGATAAATTACTAAATCATGTTCCTTTTAATAAATAAAATTTTGATAATATGGTATAAATAAATGATGATAAAATAAAATAAATAAAAATATTCACATGCCAACTAAACTTAACCATGGATATTCTTAATAATCGAATAATGAAATAGACATCAATAAATTATCTAAAAATGAGATAATACATAATATTCAATATCTAAAATATATTATCATTCCCTTTCAATTCAATGTTAAAATTTGTGGGTAAACCCCCATTTAACTTGGAAAACCAATGTTTCACATGAGATTTGTTGAAGCATCAAGTGGAAATTTATAAATGGGCCCCACCAGAAACATTGTAAGTACAAATAATTATTCAAATTAATGATAGTAAACATAATCAGAATAATAAATTTTATTTAAAAACTAACATATAAAATGTTATTACATAAACAAATAAAAAATACGTAATCATAAAACATCCAGAGTAATATGGTGAAAGGTAATTATATTATAAATCCTCAATCATACAAATCATAATCCATTCTAATTAATAATAAGGATGATATCATTACAATATATCCCAAGTGGATCAAAATTTCAATAATTGTTATATGTCATTGATGATTATAAATACCATAATAATTTCACTAGAAACATTTTTTAGGAAAATAACCATTTAAATATTAAAATATTTTTAAAATATATTTTTCACAAAATATTATAAAATTACTTTTCATTGAGAATAACCTTTTAAAACTAGTAATATAAGCATTGAAACATTTACAGGACATTATGGATGAATTTTTTTTCTTCATGTCCATCACATCAACACAAATATTCCTTTCACATTTTCGCCAAAATAAAACATTATTTTTTTAGAAAATTACGTGATGATTCCTTTTTTTAAATAATCAGTAATGGGTAGAAATTCATTATTAAAGTATTTAAAGAATGTTATGAATGTTTTTAAAAATATTGTTATAAATCATGGTTTTGGGGGAGAAAGGATTTTTTGACCAAAGAGATAAATGATGTTTTATTTTCTTGAAACTATTTTCTCAATCATTTGAAGAAAGAAATAGAGGGAAGTTGTAATATTACATGAAAAGTTAATGAATAACCAAATAAAAATGAAATAGACTAGTTTTATGATTTAAATAGAAAATAATTCCCCTAGTGGAAAATTAAAAAAAAACATTCCTAAATAATTATGATATTTTGAAATGAACCCCTACAACATTGGTCACTTTTGAATAAAAAACCCCATGAAATAAATAAATTCAAATAAAACATTAAATACTATTAAAATTAGTTGACTATTGATATGAAATATCAAAAGGGGATGCATTTACACCATCCAAAGGAATAATAGGTGAATATGACATATGTTTAATGGAGGAAAATGTGAGATGCTAATTTTCCATGAATCAAGTCTGGTTCCATCCAACCCAAAAATCAACCCTCTCTATGTTATGGATTGAAGGGTGTTCTCGAACCCCTTGGGCTTAAAACTAGTCCATGGGTATCAACACTATTATTTGGGAATAATTTCGCCCATTTACATAATCATAACTGACCAAAAATTGTAACCAAAACATAGATTAATAATTCATAACCAAACGAGGTACAATAATTTTTGGATTCAATGATTAAAAAAATAAAAAAAATTAAAATGTACTAAAATAGGATGGGAATGAAGAGGATTTCCGAAAAACGCTCTATGCAACAATATTAACACCATCCTCAAGCCACCACCACCAACCCCTAGAGGAAGAGGAAAAGTAGCATCCAGATCCACCCTCACCGCGATATGTCTTAGCTTTGCGTGGGTAATATATAACATAATATACATAAAACCAAAGGTGAATATAGGGTGTTAGAAAATCTCAGTAGTATTCCACCCAAAAGAGAGATACTATGAAAATATAGTATAATAAAATATATTATGTAGGTTTTATGAAAAAAACTAGTAAATTTTTTATAGAAAACATTTTAAAGAAAATATGATTTTATTTTAAAAAAAAAACAAAGGGAACTGTATGTTGATTGTAAGTAAAATACCACAAGATATCATTGTGTCCTGGGAAAACCCTATTAAATATCTAACATTGGATATTGGGAACCTCATATCTCATTGAAACATGGTATAGAAACCACAACCCACAACATCCCCATGCATGGTCCACTAAAGAGAAATTCATCCAATGTTCTAGTGGTTTCGGTTCATTATCATAATTTTCTTAGAGTTGTAATCATCAATACTAATAGATAAATCCAGGACAATCCAAATCTAATCCAACTAGTATACTAGTCATATTCCTCATTCCAAGTCAAATAGGATTTCCTTTGTTATCAATTTTTTTTCCACATATCATATAGTACATCGTTTTCACACATATTCACCAAAAAATGAAAGTACACATAGAAAACCAACACCATTCACAATAAAAACCTCTTTCAAATCTATACTCACACAAAAAATGTTGGGAAACAAGTTTCCAAACACTTACAAACTTTATCAAAAACATTTAAGCAAAAAAACAAGGTAGCATACATGAAATACCCATGTAATAGAACCCATTTACCTTTTTTTAACAAAATAAGATGAATCCATTAATGATGGAGATCAGCAGAAATACAGTCGCATAAACACGATGGAAACTGATTATACCAGAGCTAATCCTCGTAAGGAGGGCCAACGGCTGCCATCTTGTGAGCGGCTTCATTCTCTTCCCTTTTAATAAATGAGAAATTGCAGGATGTGAAGCCTTGTCTCAGAGAGTGAATACACCGAGTAATGGAGCCGAAAGGATGGAGCCCGCCATCAGTGATATTGATGGCATTGATTACGGTGATAGAATAAGATTCGATGTGAATGGAATCTCAGCCATGGTCTTTTGCGAAGTTTAACCCAGTAAGGATGGCGGCGGCCTCCGCGACTGAGGACTCCCAAAGTGCGTAGCGTGCTTCGTATTTGGATGCGATAAGATTTCCCTGGTTGTCTCGGGCCAGCAAACCTAGTCCAACTGGGCCATCCTTAGGGAGAGAGGCATCCACATTGATCTTAATAATCCCTTCTGGTGGGGGACACCAATGTTGGAAATGAGGAGAGGGGGTGAAAAGTATTTTCTACTCAGGGTGGTTCTGCCAAACCGCAATCCATGATGATTCCCGGTCAATCCAATATCTGGGGGGCCTCCAAAAAAGATTGAAAATGGCCTCATTCCGCCTATCCCAGATAATCCAAGTCAGAATGCACAGGGCGCTTGCTTTAGCTGGTGAAAAGGAGGAGCACCATCGCATCAGGAGAGAGGTAAGATCCGAGGTGACATCCAGGGACAGCTCCATAGAAGATCCCCAGCCATTCCAATCCTCCTGAGCCCCAGGGCATTGAATGAGAGCATGTAGAGGGGATTCAGGCACAGAAGGGTAGAAGGGGCATGAGTTGTCGTTTGAAAAGTGACTGTAGGCTAGGAGGATCCTTGTTGGAAGGATACCGGTGCACACCTGCCACCAGAAAAAGTGTACTTTAGGGGGAACATTAAGCTTCCAAATTGAAATCCAGGGCCTCGCATCTCCTTCTGTAATTTGAGAAGTGAGAGCTCGCCGGTAGCCAGCTTTCACCGTGAACTCTCCTGATGTGTCGTTTGTCTAGTAGAGATGATCTGGCCCTGTGTATGGCACACAGGGGATGCTCAGAATAATTCTCATGTCCCTCTCATTAAACCACGAATAGAGTTTCTCTAGACACCATCCCACCCCTTGATTATCAAATAGACAACAGACTGTGGTGTGTTTGGAGCCTGGATAAATAGGGGATGATGCCTTTGCGCCAGCCTGATCAATAAGCCAGGGATCAGTCCAAATCTTGACCGTTAAACCATTCCAAATCCTCCAGCCTAGTCCATTCCTCAGAAGATTGCGAGCACCCCAAATGCTTCTCCAGAGAAAAATGGGTCGATAGCCAAGATGGGAATCCAAGAAATCCTTATGTGGGAAATATTTATCCCGGAGAACTCGCGTGCATAGGGATGATGGGTTATTAATCATACGCTAACCTTGTTTATCCAACAAAGCATCATTAAAAAGAGAAAGGTCCCGAAAGCCCATTATGCCTTCATATTTTGGTTGGCAGAGAGCAAACCAGGTGATCCAATGGACTTTATTTTTGTCGTCCTTTCGACCCCACCAGAAGTTAGATGTGCTAGATTGAATCTGTGAAAGCACAACGTCAGGAAGTTTAAAAATAGACATCAAATAGCTGGGGACAGATTGAAGTGCCGCCTTGATGAGGGTTTCCTTCCCGGACTTGGAGATTTTTTTGGGGGTCCGACCTTGTATTTTTCTTTCAATTCGATCCACAATAGCTGAACAGATTTCTTTCTTTGATCGTCCAACCACTGTCGGGAGCCCAAGATACTTCTGGTGCTTATCGACCCCAGGGATGCTTGCTATAGAGCAGAGTTCATATCTTTTCAGCTGAGGGACTCTAGAGCTGAAAGAAATTTCTGATTTACTCTAGTTGATCATTTGTCCTGAAGCCCGTTCATACTGTTGAATCGCCTGGCAGATTGCAGTACACTCATTAGGGGTAGCTCAGGAAAATAGAAGGCAATCATTGGCGAAGAAGAGGTGGGAAATCGGAGGGACCTTGTGGCACACTTTCTCCCCATGAATTCTGGAAGATGAAGCTGCCCTGGAAAGGAGGATAGAAAACACATCAGCCACTAAAATAAAGAGGAATGGTGAAAGAGGATCTCCCTGGCGAAGCCCACGGGACGGGGAAAAGCCTCGGGTGATCACCCCGTTGACATTAATACAGAAGGACACTGACGAGACTCATTCCATGATCATGTCAATCCATTTGGTGCAGAAACCCATCTTGAGCATCACAAATCAGAGGAAGTTCCATTCCACTCTATCATAGGCCTTTGCCATATCCAATTTCCAAGCCATAATCCCTCTCTTTTCTCATGTTCGCGTTTTCATGGAATGAAAAATTTCATGAGCAATAATGGCATTATCTGTGATTAACCTTTTTTCCACAAAAGCACTTTGGTTCTCTGAAATGACATCGGGTAACCATGGACGCAACCGATTCACCAGGATCTTCGAAAAGATCTTATACAAAACATTGCACAGACTGATAGGTCGATAGTCCGAAACCCCTTGCGGATTTTTCATCTTGGGAATGAGGGTAAGAATAGTTTCATTAATAGTAGACAGGTCCGTTTTCCCTGCCCAAATATCCCTCATCAGATTGCAGATGTCTGGACCGATGATGTGCCAGTAATTCTTGAAAAAGAGGGCATGGAAACTGTCTGGTCCCGGGCCCTTCGTAGAGTGGATTTGCTTTAAATCCTTGAGAGTCTCGTCATTCGTCACATCTTTAGAAAGATGTCTATTCATATCGTCAGATATCACGGGTGTGATGCAGTACTCAATCTCAGGAGAAATGTTAGATTGGCCTGCAGAGAAGAGCTTCTGAAAATAGCTCAAGAAAACTTCTTGGATTCCCCCTGTGTCAGACACTTTACTACCATCGGATTTTAAAATGCCAGAAATAAAGTTTTTTCGGCATCTTGCTGAATCCTTCTGGTGGAAATAACGGGTATTAGCATCCCCTTCTGCAATATGAATATCACGCGCTCGCATAGCCCAGAAACCTTTTTTATTGCACAGAGAAACATCCATCCCTCGTTGGGTTTCACAAATTTTGGAGAGAATGATGCTAGAAGGGGTTTTTCTATGAAGATACCCAAGCTTCGTTTTAAGAAAATTGTAGTGCCGATCCGGGTGACGTAATTTAGAGTAGCTCCATGTCTTCAGATCAGACGCCACTCGGTGAAGGTTGGTTCTCAGATCAGCTTGCCCATTCTTCCAGCCTGAACGGATAACCTCCTCGCACTCGGGATCTTTTCACCAGAAGCTTTCGAATCTGAATGGTTTCCTGAAACTAGTAGCGTTCTCATGATGCGTGCAGTTAATGACAATTGGGCAGTGATCCGAGCCGTTGAGCATGAGGTGTCTGATATGGTACATTTTTAAGAGGTTCATCCAGTCCATTGAGCCAAGTAATCTATCCAGACGTTCAGTGATTCGGTTCCCATCTAAACTGCCTCAGAACCATGTGAAAGGATTACCCGTGTAACCCAGGTCCATCAGCTCTGCCTTAAGGATAGAGTCATTAAAATCAGACATAGACGTGGAGGAGCGCACAGATCCACCTTTTTTCTCCTTCTGAAAAAGGATCTCGTTAAAATCCCCTCCAAACAGAATGGGGCTTGGAAGATCACGATGGTGTTTACAAAGGAGATCCCATGATTTCCACTTTTCAGACTGGGAGGGCCAGCCATAGAAGCCCACAAAAGTCCAGGGGGGTTGTGGGAATCATAAATGGCTGCTACCACGTGGTGCTGGGAAAAAGATAGGAGCTTGACATCAACATTATCCTTCCAAAGGAGACATAATCCCCCTGAATGACCCTATCGGGGAACCGGGAAACAACCCTGGAAACCACATTTTAGAGCAAGATTTGTGATGTCCTTGTTTTCCAATATGATTTCGGACAGGAAAACCATATCAGGGCAACTTTGAGCGCAATGGCACTGAAGCATACGAACTGTTCGTGGGTTTCCAAGGCCACGGCAGTTCTAGCATAATGCAATCATTGCTCTAGGAGGGGTCGGGCCTGACCCGCCTCCGCCTTTGACTCTTGTGGGGTTAATGACGTACCTAATGCTTTCCTCCTTTTGGGAGGACTGGTGAGCAAACCATTGGACTCGCTTTTCCATTTCAGATCTCCTGGATTAGGATCCCGTGAGCAATCGTCGCTACCACCATCGCGTGCCCTTTTCCACATTCTACAAGTAACATGTCTTGAAGGTGACGCTTCAGTCATCCCAGAATCAGCTTGCAGAAGGGCGTCAGTTGGGATCATATTTGGAGTCGGCTCAGCTTCAGGCGGATCCGAGGAAACATGTTTCTGCATCAGAAATTTCTCTAGAGGTTATTTTGGTTTAGGTAGCAGCCTAGTTGAAGTAAAGATCGTTAAATTCGGTGCATTTGAAACGAAGTCGGAGTTGGTGTTACCCTGAATCGGGTGACTGTCCTGCCGAGCCCCATCATTGCATCTGACGATAATATCTTGGGAGGTGTTTCCAGTTCCCCTAAGATCAGCTGGGTACTCTTTAGGGAAGACAGGTGGTCCCATCATAATAACAGAAGGTTGTCCAGATTCTGGTCGCCTTAGATGGGCTGCAATGAGACGGTCCCGATCCATTTGTCTCTCTGCCTCAGGGATATATGCCTCTATATGTGCTTTGGCCCGGAGCCACGGACCATATTGAAGGATAATATTTTCAGCGGTATTCTCTGACTTTGAATCGCACGCTTTCTCAATGTGGCTGATACGTCCGCAAAGGAAGTAGAAGATTGGGAGTTTTTTGAATTTGAACGAGATCCAGGTGTTGGAGTCATCAATTTTCAGGAACATACCTTGCATTAGGGGTTCTGACACATCGATATCAGCCTTTATTCGAACCCAGGGGCCCCATTGGATTGGGTCCGAGCAATCCCACTCTAGGAAATGACCGATACGGTCCCCAATTTCTTTCATCACACGTGTTGATCTCCCATGAAACAGTATTCCTTTAATTCTTACCCAGAACGGGGATCGGGTAAGTGTGTAATTCTGGATCTCGTCTCCCCCTTTAAATTCTTCCATGAGGATGAGATGATTGTCAAAGGACCAAGGTCATCCTCTGAGGACTTTATATTTGTCTTTATCACAGAAGAATTCAAAAACTGGGAGTTTGTTCTCAATTTCCCGGATGGCTACTCCAGCTTCCAATTTCCAAAGATTTTGAAGGGTTGTCCTGAGGGCCTTTAGATTAATTGGTTCCTTGGTCACCAGTCTTCTGATAACCAATAAAGCCAAACGTTTTGTCAAAGTGTTGTCTTCATTTCTACAGGTTGCAAGTGGCACTTTTTCTTTGTCTGTCAAGGTGAGGTTCTTCCATTGATTCAGAAAATCCGCCTCCATGTTGAGAGCCATGAAATCTCCTAGGGGTGATTGGCCCAACATGGGTCCCCTATCCAGGGGGTGTCCGGCCCAACAGGGGTCCCCGACCCAGGGGCTCCGGCCCAATCCAAAAAAGCACAAGCTGGTTCTTCACAACCAGTGCGAGCACCCGCGGCTTCGCGACCAAAACTTCGCGACCAGGAGAATCACGGCTTGAAGCATCTCGGCCAGTGCGATGCGGCCGTTGCTGTGCGGCCCAGAGCCTCGCGACCAAGAGCTTTGCGACATGGATCTTCGGGTCCAGGAGCCTCGCAAACAGTGAACTGTGGCCTCTGCTTCGCAATCAGAAGCTTCGCGACCAGGCGCTTCGTGACCAGGCACTTCGCGACCAGGCACTTCGCGACCAGTTGCTTCGCGGCCGAGCGGTTCGCGACCAGGCACCTTACGATCGTGCCTCTGCAACCAGGCGCTTCGCGGCCAGGAGCTTCGCGACAAAGCGCTTCGCGGCCGAGCGTTACGCGGCCGGGCACTTCGCGACCATGCCTTCGCGTGCAAAACTTCATGATCATGACTTCGCGGTTGGTGAAATGAAACCACAGCTTTGCGCCAAAAGTAATGCGATCGGTACATTGCGATCGTGTCTTCGCGACCGAATCAATGCAATCACGGTATCGCGATAGGAGGTTTGCGACCGGATTCTCATGCCTTGTCAAACCCAGCTGGTCAACAATAGAACCCATTTACTTTGAACCCCATTTTTTAACACAACAGAATCTTGAATGATTTTCCAAAAAAAATTCTCACATAATAAGAAATATATAGCAGAAATCCAAGAAATGAATCAAGATTTAAAATGATACAATATAAATATTATGAATATAACCACTTACATCAAGTGTAGAAACATCTAGAAATTGGTGCAAAACCATAGTCACACCACCACAATACCCACTAAGAGAAATAATGAAAAAAATATAAAACCCTAAAGAACATGATTTAAAACTAAATAAATAACCCAACCCACTATATAGTTGAATACCCAAGAAGTGAGAATAGAATCCCAAGAAAGGAGAAGCTATCATGAAATAAAACTACTTAATATAATGTTTATTGATGAAACCCAAACCAAAATCACATCAAAAATTAAGTTACAAGGGAGAAAGTAGGTGAGGGTGAGGTTCCTTGGGATGGAAATCTTGAGTGGGGTAATATAGGGGTGTAAATTGGGTTTAAAACAATGAAGGAAAAGGGTAAATGTCCAATTTTTAACCACCTAAACAGGTAGCATGGGTTTCTAGGATAGTTTTCGGAATCACGTGGAAATAGTTCACCCATCACTCTCTAAGAGGAAAACACCACAAGAATAACATGAACTATTTAAAAAACTGTGTTGTAATCTTGTGTGTTCCCACTGTCCAAAAATGACAAATGGCTACACAGTTTCCTCAGAAAAGGAGCACAGTTTGAAAAACTATGTTATAATATTTCACCACATTCAATCATGAAAAAATTTGTAATTTTTCATCAAAATATCATAGGAAACCCAAGGGAAAATAGAAATAATAAAAGTAAACAGAATAGTAACTCCGAATGAAAACACATACATGAACATTTTCCCTACCATGAAATCAATACATCTATAGAAAGTCAACCCAAAGCTGGCTCAGTGGATATAAACAGCTACCTAGAATGAACCCCAAAATTATGTTCCCAAGTCTCATGATCATTATTCTAGTGCTTCCAAAGAACACGGACCAAGGGGATAGATTTACCATGAATAACTTTCACCTGATCTTCTACAATCTATACTAGTTTCTCAAATAACCAAAAATATGATTCTAACTCCGATTATTTTAATTATGAACATGGGAAAGGACAGGGTTGTATTTTCCAATCGCATGAAATGGAACATGTCCCAAATTGATGTTGTAATGTCTTGACCCTAGTTACCAAGAGTCAAGGCATTATTACATAAGATTCTCATGATCAAAAGATATTCATGTCTTGAAAAAACCGATTATTTTAGTATCCTTGGAAGTACTAGATACATATATAAGTTTTACAATACATCATGAAATGAAAATACAATAACATTATGTACCCTTTGAACACACTCATATCCCATAGAATATTCTTTAAGGTTAACCATAATATACATGTTCACATCCTAAAAAAATAAAATATAGAAAGGGGTGAGATCAGATGCTCAGTAAGGATAACAATATAGTAGACACTATCATAAATAATCATAAACATTTAAGGAAATGTATAAGACTAAAACACAAGACTTTTAAACATGAATTTCAGCATAATATGGAAAATATAAATCAAATAATCCCATTTATTTTTAAACATGGTTATTCTAATAGTTAAATAATCACATTTAATATCAATACCTAATTTCATAACTATGGAATACACAATTCTAGACATCGCAACCACATTCTCAAGGCCTCATGACAAGAAAACAAATAAATATTTTATCAAGGTCTTATTCCAAGACGCTATTTTGTCTCATGAGACCTACAGATGCATCAAGGATTTATAGCGGGCTCCTCACATCACTTATTATGTCTAATTAATTCCTTATATTCAAAGGTTGAAACATAATCTAAACATTTGTGTGAAAAATAGCATACAAAATGTCAATAATTTAACCACAAACAATAAATGGTATAAAAATAGCACATCCATAGTCATACATAACTTATTCAATACAATATAAAAGATTTTATTATAATAAATCAAACTCAATCAATAATAATGAAGGATATTGACATAGATGAAAATAATTAGAAAAAATATTTGAGAGAAACATATCATTTTTCTTGAAAACATTTAAAAGTCTCACTATTTATTAAGAAGCGATTAAAAATATATTTTCTAATCAAAGTGTCCCATTCCACTTTCAAACATTTAAAAGGAATTTTAATTTTAAAACATCAGTGTCCATATAAATAAATCCTTAACACCATTTTTAAAACGTGTACATTAATGAGAAATATTTATAAGAATAAATCTTTAAAAAATTTAAAATTATATATTTGTTAGAGTTCCTAACCAAGTGAGAGACACTTGAAACCAAATAATTGAGGTAATAAAAACTTTTTAATATCATGAGAATAAATGAAGTTTGCGTAAAACCCAATGAGTAGAAATAGAAATTAAAAGTTCCCTTACCAATTCGGTAACTTACGAAACTTAAACACCATGAAATAAGGATCATAAAATGAAGTTGTAAATACCCATAAATTAATGTTTATTACACAAAGAATACAATCATGGACAATACATACACCACACAAAAGGAAATAATGGTAATATACGATGAATCTCACGAGAATAAAAAGTGAGATGAAAAACCCTAACCATGTACTTTTCCTTAGTAGAGGGTATTTTAACCACCTGTATAATGGTGAAATCATTGTTATTAAATTATGAAAGAACCACATACATAAAAATTATATCATATATGATCTTCTAATATTACTATGTTAATGATATTTTAGCAGTATCATTGTTTTGGGTGTTTAATGATTCGTTTTTCTTATATGTTTAGTTACGTAATTCATGTTTGTTATGGATAAGATGTATTTGATTCATATCAATAATGATATTACGTTCTTAATAATTATTTTTAACCATCAAATGAAAATTATTTTTGACTGGTTACGATGTGGAACGAAATCTCATTGTGTGGTGGAGACGGTAAGACGTACGTACGCAAGAGCGACAATATCAATCTATTAGTGGTGAAATAGTATGTAATTGGATGGTTTATTATATATACATAATAACTAAAATATAATTTTTATTATTTAAATTAGTTATACTCATTATTATACCCATTCAAATAATGAAGTGTGGAATAACAAACTACACTTCGACTTGGAGACGGTAAGCCATACGTACACAAGTATGTTGACTTTGTCATTCATAGGATGGATAGAATGTGAATATAGTTGCACCATATTTATAATGACATAAAAATTTAGAAGGTATTGGAGTTTTTATTTTGGTATGGAAACAACAATGAAAGAGGAAATGGAAGCAGAAAAGAACTTTGAAAGAGGTGATGAAATTATTACCTCTTCTTCGGGTGCTTCCTTTTAATTTGATCAAAAGGGATCCTTAGGTTCAATTTATGATAAATTTATGGACTCGAGGCTTTATTTAGGATAGTTGGGAAGATATTTGAGAAGGTATGGGCCAAGAAATGGCTTTGGAGGTGTGATTTTGAGATAAGGGGAAGTACCCTTTTATAAGATAGGTTAGAGTCACTTTAGGAAAATCATGAAATATTAATTTATTATACAATAA
This sequence comes from Viscum album, assembly GCA_963277665.1. Lineage (NCBI taxonomy): Eukaryota > Viridiplantae > Streptophyta > Magnoliopsida > Santalales > Viscaceae > Viscum > Viscum album. The sequence goes on from OY728140.1 coordinate 512,515,308, forward strand.
TAATCAATTTATTATGGATAAAAAAGGATTTATTTCGAGGATAAGGTGGGTATGAGTCAAAAACTTCTCAAACAATAGGTTTTAGACATGTTTAGGTTACCATATTAACCTTATTTTTAGATTTAACTATTAATTAAATAGTTTAACTTTTACCATGTATTCTTGTATTATTATAATAAATGGTTAATAAACTTACAATAAAATACAAGATAAATATAAGTGGTTCATTAATGAAATATATATTATTATATGAGTCCTTTGTACGATCCTTTTGTTTTTAGGAATATAATAACATTTAGTAATATAGTATTTTTTTTTAAAACCCATTTATGTAAATTTTGACACTATTTAGTATTTGGTTTTTTTAAAATTCAATAAAACATGATTACTTTGAACCAAATAAATTAAATCAATCCTATCATATCATATTGACCAATAAAATTATTTTAATGCATCAAAAGTCTCAATTTACATTTATTTTGATATTTATAATATCAGTTATTTTAATCTTTAATTAATAAGGTAATTACTGCATCATCATTGTGTCATAAAAAATTTCATTATTTAGTGTCTAAAAATTTTACATAAAATACCATTACATATTAAATCCTTTTATCATTATAATGATTTTTTTGTCGAATTTATCTTATGTATAACCCTATATTAAAAATGATTTAGTTATTAAACATTGAATTTGACACTTTTAACTCTTCTTTAAATAACATAATAATAAATGTCCTAATATAATCCATGTGAATAGAAAGGATCATATTTTTTTCATAAGGATGACTTTGGTCAAAATACACTTATCCAATAGAATTAGGACATGTGTTAGGGTAATTATAAAATCATTTTTACCTTTAATTACCCTATTTTCTTTTAACTCTGGTAAATAAAAATAAAAATTTTCTATTCACCCAAAAAATTATTTTTATCATATTGAACCACATTTTACTTACGGATGTCAACTGTGTCTCTCAGATTTTTGAAATTCAATTCATAGAATTAGTAAAATTATGTTTTATACAAATTTGCAAATGCGCCTACAAGGTCGATAAAAAATGTTAAAAAGTTCAGAAATTCTTTATACATCTAATTTTCTTATAAAATGTCTCCAATGAATTACATTGAACATTTATTGGTATTATGTATATATTTTGACTCAAAATGAATTTAAATAAAACAAATAATTATGAAAATAAAAAGTAGGTTTTAAACAATAACGTAGTGCTTTTCACTGTACATAAAAAATAGAGTGTTTTCAAAAAAAATACAAAAAATTCATCCAAATATAATTTGGATATTCCAAATTAAAAAATGATTTATATTTTACCAAATTCAAAACATGGAAGTTGTATTAATTATTTTTAAAAAATATTCACATGGTCAAAACCAGGAAGATGGTTTTTGAGGAGTAAAAATCTGTCAAAATATTGACATGTGTTTATATCCAATTTAAATGTAAAATTACTTCCAATGAAAAAAATTGGATTAAAAGGTAAAAATATAATATAATTATACTTAAAAACCATTAAAATGTATAACTTAACACTCTAAATTATTTTTATTAAAAAAGTTGTTTTCAATTAAAATTTAGAATTTTTCACTATTTATAAAAATATGAATGTTATAAGAAAAGAATTGAAAATTTATCCAACCTGAAAATTTGTGTCCCTATTATAAATAAGAAGTTTATTTTTTCAAATAGAAAATGTAAAAGTGTAAAATAATTGATTTAAAATGGGTTTTCCATTAAAAGGTGATTAAATTGGATTTTTTGAAAAATAATTCTTTTATATGAAAAACTAAATTTGTTCTTATATTATGTCTATGAAACACATAATATAGAGGTTAAAATTATATAGAGTATATAAAATTAAAAATGAGGTGAATACTATTCATAACTATTTTTTTATGGCTAGCTGGTATGTCGTGGTGTGCTCGTACTCAGTGTTGCGTGTAGCGCAAGCTATTGAATTACTTTAATGAAAATAAATTAATATGAAATCTTGGTGCGTTACATTCTTCCCCCTTTTTGGAAATTACATCCTCGCAATTTTAAAATTGGGCTTGGGAACTTAATTTAATGTCCCACATCGGAAAAATAGTCAATAAAACTATCACAGTAAAAGAAAGAATGATAAGTTCAATGGTCACCCGAGATAACCCATAATAGGATTCCATGTAGGAAAACATGGATATGGAAGATAAAATAAGTGTCAATTCTAATTGAGAGTGATATAAAACATGATCAATAAAATGTTAACAACAAGAAAACCAAAAACCTATGATGGGTTAAGCGGTCATTAGTTTCCCAGTAGGAAAAGTAAACGAAAAACATTTTTTGTTTTAATTTTCATTTCTTAATGTTGAGGAATTTATTTATGAGATTGACTAAGGAAATAAAGAGATATAATTTCTTTTTAAGTAGAGTTTAATCCTTTAATAAATTTGTACCACTAACTCATATTTTCTACAAATGATAAGTATTCAAGATGACTTGGTCACACTTGAAGCACATGAATAAAATTCATGAGAATCATATAATCCACAAAGGGAGAACTATATATTTACCTTGACTTCAGAGATTAAACCAAACCAAATGATTAGTGTAGGATCAGATGATCCTAGAAATTGGTATTCCTTTATAGAATGAAATATTAATCATAATTTCAAAAATTAAACAAACAATACCCAAAGTTCAATAATAAACCTTAAACAATCAATTGTCCTTAAAATCCATCAATATAATCCAAAATAAGATTGAATCCCAAAACTCAGAAGAATTTAATCACACAGTCTTTTATATTAAATCTTAAACTTTATCTCCAAATAAGAACAACTACTCTTAAAGTCTCATACAGAAGTGTGATTAACCAAATCACATATTCTCTAGGATAGGTTAATAATTTCCATTAATAACCTGAATCGCTACAAAAAAACATAGATTATTCCAAAATAAAAAAATCCCTTATTACTCATCTAATGAAATCCCATAGTAATCTATTTTATTTAGGCATATAGTGTTCCCAAAAGAGAAAAAATCTTCCAAAATAACATTTATCACTTAATCACCAAATCATTTTCCTATACTAAGGATATTCATTTGAAAAAACATAATATCCCAAATCAAATTATTATTGATAAATAAAATCATTTAACTACAATGAATTAGTCACACTAACCAAGGAATTCATGCAGTCCAGTTGTAGGTGATAAATCCAAGTCGTATTGTGGTTGTGGGTTCGATTCAGGCAACTTTGTATGATGTGATGGGTTGTCACGCGGTCTGCGTGTTGTCCTTTTTCAAAAACTATATTTTATAACATTACCAAAATGAGATAAATTCCTCAAATGACCATAACACAATTTAACCACAAATGTTATCTCATACCACTCAATTACAACCCAAAAATTAATAACCTATAATTACCTCAAATTCAAAGGTCATATAAACCCAAATGGTTCTTTATAACTATATCCACAAAAGAAAAGAAAATTCTCCCTCAAATAGCATTTTCACATTACAAACTGCATTATTACACATACAATAGAAAAGTCATCCAATGTAATCCCATAAAAAAGGCATTAATACTTTTAAACATTTCTCCATCAATTTATTCCACATAGGTTCTTCTTTTACCTAGGGGTTATCCTATAGAATAGGGAATTGACTCGGGTAATCCCCAGGTCCCCTACATTTACAGATAAATGACTCTAAGTAGATTCTTAGGATCATTTTTATTTTCTCCTATAGTACTCTTCATTTTCATTTGGCAATTATTTACTTTATGTCCTATTTTCCCACACATAATGCATTTATTTGTTTCATTGATACACATTCATGGGTGTCTCCTTCCACATTTCTGGCATGATAGAAATTGATTGTTCTATTCTCCATGGTCTCCAATGCTTGAGATCTTATCATTCTTTTCCTTTCTCTTATTTATGGAGGTTATGGTTTGGTTAATGTGTATATTGTTGATCATATTTTTGAAAGCCTGCTTCGGCATGAACACAATATCTTTTATGGTAATCAACATTCCATTTAGTTTCTCATCTCCACCATCATTAATACCTTGTACATCCTGTTAATTATTATTATGGCTTCCTTGGAATCCAGACATTGGCTAAAACCAGAAAGCATAGTGTGAGTAACAATAGTCATAAAATCTTTTATAGAATATCATGTCACCTTATTTTCAATCTAAACCACCTTCGAATTATCCAAGGTTACTTATTCTAATCTTACATTAAAATCCTTCAAATAATTTGGTAAATAAAATGTGAATTATTATAAGTATATCCCCTAGGAGAGTCATAACCAAGAGTGCAGCAAGGCCCGTTTTCGTGCACCAGTTCTCATTCGAGTCTAGCTCAAAGTGTTGTTTTCAGGTTTTACCCCTAGGTACATCTCTGCCAGAGCTGCCTCTACCAGTTCGTATCCAAACATGGATGTATTTATTGGAAAACCCAAATAATATTTAGATACCAAAATTATTGGATGTTCTTCTATACTAATCATCAAATTTTATCTTAGGTTATTTTTTTATAATCATAGTTTTTCAAAATATAGCTTCCAAGGTTTGTATTAAACTTCCTCTAAACCAACTATAACACTAGACCCTAGTTATGTAGAGTCGGTGCATATTTACCTAAAATTGGAACGATCACAAGAGATTCAAGTCTCAAGATACTGATTAGATTAATAGCCTTGGATTTATTAGATACATACATAGGTTTAACATTACATCATGAAATGGAAAAACAATTACATTGTGTCCACTTTGAACACACTCATATCCCTTAGCCTATTCCTGCAGGTTAATTGTAATATACTTTGTTGCATTCGGGGAAACATAAAACATTTAAAGTGTTGAGCTTAGATTCTCAGTAAGTATAATAATATATTGGAGACTATCATAAATAATTACAAACATTTAAGGCAATGTATAAGACTAAAAAAGAAGCATTTAAAAAACATTAGTATAATATGGGAAAGATAAGTCAAATAATGCCATTTACTAATTCACATGGATATTCTAATAGTCTAATAATCAAATGTAATATCAATAATTACTTTCATAATGACTGAATGTATAATGTAGAGCATCATATCCACATATTCAATGCCTCGTTCCAAGACTACAGATAAATATTTTGTCAAGGCCAAGTTCCAAGACACTAGTTTGTATCATAAGACCTACCGATGCATTGAGGATCTATAGAGGGAACCACCCATCACTTACTAAGTCCAATTCACTTCTCCTATGAAAAGGATGAAACATAATCTAAACAATCTTATTAAAACTAGCATACGAAATGTCAATATTTTAACCACAAAACATGAATGGTGTAAAAATAGCACATCCATAGTAAAACATAACTCATTCAATACAACATGGAAGATTGTATTATAATAAATAATCCTCAATCAATAATAATGATGCATATTGAAATAGAAGAAAATAATCCGTAAAAATATTCAAGAGAAATATCCCCTTTTCCTTGAAAACATTTAAAAGTCTTAATATTTATTAAGAAGATATTAAAAATATTTTTTTTGAATCAATGTGTCACATACCACATTAAAACTTTTAAAAGGAATTTTAATTTTAAAAAATTTATGTCCATATAAATAAATACTTAGCACCATTTTTAAAACATGGACATTAATGAGAATGATTTTGAACAATAAATATTTAAAACTTTTAAAATGATATTTTATTTAGTGTTCCTAACCAAATGAGAGACACATGAATACAAATAATTGAGGTAATAATAAATTTATAATATCATGAGAGTAATGGTATTCATGATATTCTATTTCAACATATAGTATGTACACCATATAAAAGTTAATTAGAGCATAACAACAAATAAGTTTCAATGGAATGTAAATTGAGATGAAATTCCTTATAAAGACCATATCCTTTTGTTAAGGATATATCAATCACATAATTTTGTCTGAAGAACTTAAATACACTCAATATTATTGGATATTCAGTGTCATAGGAAATTCACACATATTCATGTAAAAACAACACAGATTACTTGGATGTTTAACTCAATGAATTAAAATTGAGTTAAGATTACTCTTATCAAGTTCATATCGATGACCTGATAATTTTTCAATGGAGTGATTATGTGTATAAATAGTATATACACACAAAGGGAGTGTAAATTACTAAATAAAAAAATAAATAGTGATTTCACACATAATCTTAGTGTAAAATAATCAATGAAGTTTGTGTAAAACCCAATGAGTGGAAATCGAAATTAGAAATTGCCTTACCGATTCAGTAACATAGGAAACATACACCCCATGAAATAAGTATCATACAATGAGGATTTAAATATCTATAAATTAAATTATATTACATAAAGAATAAAATCATGGACAGTACATACACCACACAAAAGGAAATAATGGAAATATATCATGAATCTCATGGGAATAAAAAGTGAGATGAAAACCCATAACCTTGTACATTTCCTTAGTAGAGGGTAGGTGAAACTCCTGTATAATGGTGAAATATTTGTTAATAAATTATACAATAACTAAATACATAAATATGATATCATATATGATCTTCTAATATTGCTTTGTTAATGATATTTTAGTAGTATCATTGTTTTTGGTGTTAACTGATTCATTTTCCTTTATATATTTAATTACATAAGTCATGTTTGTTATGGATATGATGTATTTGATTCATATACAAAATGATATTATGTTCTTAAAAATTATTTTTAATCACAAAATGTACATTATTATTGAATGGTTATGATAGGGAATGAAATCACATCGTGCCATAGAGATGGTAAGTTGTACGTACGCACGAGCGACAATATCATTCTATTAGTGGTGAAATCATATGTAATTGGATGGAATATTATATATAAAGAATCATTAAAATGTTATATTTACTATTTAATTCAGTTATACTAATTATTATACCCATCCAAATAATGAAGTGTTGAATAACAAACTACACCCCAACGTGGAGACGGTAAGCCGTACGTACACACGTATGGTGACATTGTAATTCAAAGGATGGATAAAATAATGAATATGGTTGTACCATGTTTATAATAACATCACAGTATGTTGTAGTTAATGGATTTATTATTTTTTATGAAAACATCAATGAAGGAGGAAGTGGGAGAAGGAAATAACTTTCAAAGAGGTAATGAAATTATAACCACTTCTTCGGGTGCTTCCTTTTGATTTGATAAAAAGGGATCCTTATGATGGCTTTATGATAAAGTTAAGGCCACTAGGTTCACGTCAGTGTAGTTGTGAAGATATTTGAGCAGTTTTTGGCTGATCTAAATGGCATTAGTGGTGTGGTTTTAAGAGAAGGGGAAGCACCCTTTTATAAGAGAGGTGAGGGTCACTTTAGAAAGAAATTGAAATATTAATATATTATACAATCATATTTGGTTTATAATGGATCCAAAATGTTTATTTCGAGACTAAGGTGGGGAACGGTGAAAATAATCTCAACCAAAAGGTTTTAGACAAGGTTATGTTACCATACTGACATTATTTTTGAGATTTAACTCTTAGTTAAATAGTTTAACTTTTATCATGTATTCTTGTATTGTTATAATAAATGGTTAATAAACTTATTATAAAAATCCAAGAGAAATCCAAGTTGTTAATTAATGACATATATATCATTATTTGTGTCCTTTGGATAAATCTCAGATTTTTATAAATAATATAATATCTAATAATATAGTATTCATTTTAAAAACTCATTTATGTAAATTTTGAAACTATTTAGTATTTGGATTTTGTAAAAGTAAAAAAAAACATTATTACTTCGAAAAAAATAAATTAAATAAATACTAACATGTAATATTAACCTATAAAATTAGTTTAGTGCATCAAGCGTATCAATTTAAATTTATTTGGATATTTATAATATCAATTAATTTAATCATTAATTAATAAGTTCATTACTACATCATCATTGTGTCATAAATAAATTTAATTATTTAATGTATAAAAATTATAAATAAAATACCATTATGTATTAAATATTCTTATATTTATATTTAATATTTATAGTCGAATTTATGTTATGTATAAATCTAAATTTAAAATTGTTTAGTTATTATACTTTTAATTTAACACTTTTAACTCTTCTTTAAATAAGATAATAATAAATGTACTAATCTAATCCAAGTGGATAAAAAGGGTCATATTTTATTTCTATGGTTTATTTTTTTTTTCTAAATAAACTTATCCAATAGAATCTGGAAATGTGTTAGGGTAATTATAATATCATTTTTACCTTTAATTATCGTATTTACTTTTTGCCATGGTATATAAAATTGAAAAGTTATATTCACCAAATATTATTATCACCCTATTAAACCAAATTTTACTTAAAAATTTAAACCATGTCTCTCATATTTTTAAATATAATTTATCAATAGTGTAAAAATTACGTTTTATGAAAATTAGAAAATTTTCCTAGAAGGTCTATAAAAGACGTTAAAAAGTTCAATAAATTTTATACATCTAATTTTATTATAAAATAAATCCAATGAATTACATTGAAATTATATTGGTATTATGTATCTATTATGAATTAAGAAAAATTTAAATAAATTAAATAATTATTTAAATAAAAAGTAGGTTTTAAACAATAAGGTGGTGGTTTTCAGAATTCATCAAAAATTGAATGTTTCAGAAAATTACAAAAAATTCACCCAAATATAGTTTTGATATTCCAAATTCAAAAAGGATGTCTATTTTACTAAATTCAAAACATAGAAGTTGTATTCATTTATTTTAAAAAATATTCCCGTTGTGAAAACCAGAAAGCAGGTTTTTGAGGAGTAAAAACTATCAAAAGATTGACATGTTTTTATGTCCAATTTTAATATAAATTTACTTTCAATAACCAACATTTGATTAAATGATAAAAATATAATATAATTATACTTCAAAAAAATTCAAATGTATAATCCAACAAAGTAAATTATTTTTATTAAAAAACCTATTTTCAATTAGTTTTTTTATTTTCACTATTCATAAAACTATGAAAGTTATCAGAAAAGCACCGAAAATTTATCCAAATTAAGATTTTTTTCCCTATTCTAAAGAAGATGTTTATTTTGTCAAATTGAATTTATAAATGTATCAAATATTGGATTTAAATAGGATTTTCCATTAAAAGGCGGTAAAATTGCATTTTTTTAAATATACTTCTTTTATCTGAAAATTGAATTTGTTCTTATATTATGTCTAAGAAACACATAATATGGATGATAAAATTATAAGGAGTATATAATATTCAAGACACAGTTAATACTATTCATATCTGTTTTTTGAATGGCTAGTTTGGTAAGTCATGTGGCGCTCGAACTTGGTGTTATGTGTAGCACAAGGTGTTGAATTACATTAAAGAAAATAACATACTATGAAATATTGGGTTGTTAATGATGTCAAATAAGAATAAAAATCTAACTTGTATTCCACCTAACTAATCTACTCTGTAATCCAAAAAGGTCTGACATACCTCGTTTTTAGCTTTCGTTTCATACCCTAATGACAATGACCCATGCAATGTGTCACCTTTAGAAACTCCTGTTCACCTGTAGAAAACACTAAAGATTAGCACCTATGATATGAATAAAACATATAATGACTCTGAGCTATGAAAACATTCTACCTCATCAACATGACCTTCTCAGACATCTATGGGACAAGGCTCAATCCTAATAAAAAGGTCTCACCCACATCGTCTAAACACAAACGTGACCGACACAACCACCCATAGAGCTCCTCAAAATGAGATATTTGAATCAAGGGTTGGTTACTCTTTTTATATGAAAACGCAACCATTCCCAAAAGGATATCCCATGAACCTCCAAAATCTAACAAATATTCTGGAGCATGTCTTCAAAAATTTGGTTTTCTTGCTCTATATAACTATTATTTTGAGGATCTTATGCCATAATAAACTTGAACTTTGACCTCATATCCTTCTAAAGAACTTCCCAAAACTATAAGGTGAACTAAAATTACTTTTAAGAAACAATTTCCACCAGCCCACCATGAATCCTCACAACCTCATGACATATAGCTGACCCAACTAATCCAACTCAGATGGATCACTAATTAGAATGAAATGTGATGACTTGGTAAGATGATGAGTCACTACCCAAATACAATTCCTTCCTCAGGGTGTAAGAGGTAATCTCATGATAAAATCCATGGACATCTCATCTCACTTACATGTAGGAATAGGTACTTCCAAAAGAAAAATAGAGGGCATTTAGTGCTCTTCATTTAATTAATGACATGTTAAACACCATAATATGAAGTCATATATATCCCAACTCATAACAAACCACCATAACATCTGAAACACACCATAAACCATATTTTTGGAACTATGATGAATAGACCACTGAGACTTGTGTCTATCCTATATCACCACCCTCCTCACAGACAAAAACACCCTAAAGGAACCTTTGATGCATAAAACACCCTCAGAAGATAGATACCAATCATCATGTGTCTCTAAACCATGAATAAACTGCATATACTTTTGTCACAACTCATCACCAGGCTGTTCCCATAAAATCAACTCTAAAAGGGAAAGAGTTAGTTTCATAGTGCCCATGAACACACCTCCACTATTCACCTTGGTCTCCAAAATCATCTGACTAAGGGGCCTCATCAAATTACACCCCTCACTAGAATCATTCAATTCTTTCACTCGAACTTTCCCAATTAAATCATTAGGCACAATATTTCCTTTTCTTGGTGTATATACTATATCATAGTCAAACCCCTGGAGGTACTCAACCCAACGATGTTTCCTCCAATTCAAATATTTTAGGAAGAAAATGTAGGTCAAGATTTTATGATCTGAATAAACTATAAACATCTATATAAATGGACAATGGAACCATGTATTCAAGGTATGAATCATTGTTTCCAACTCTACATCATGGGTTGGGTAATTATTCTTGGGTAGTTCAAGCTTTTGAGATCCATAATCCACCACATGATCATTCTACATTAACACACACCCAATACCCATACATGAGGTATCCCAATAAACCAAATAACCTTTTCATAATTCTAGTAGGATCAAAATAGTTTCTTTGGTAAACCACCATTTAAGATCTTCAAAGGACTCTTGACACTTCATGATCCTCTCAAAGGTAACCATATTCTGAGTGAGAGTTTCCATACATGAATCAAGATGAGATAAATCATTAATAAACATATTGTAATATCCAACAGGGCCAAAGAATATTCAAATCTCCAAAATGTTCTTTAGCAGCTCCCATGACCATAGTCAACTAATCTACTTATGGTCCACAGAAACCCCTTTCTCTGAGATTAAATGTCCCAAAAACATCACCTTCTTAATCAATAAGGATCATTATGTAAACATGTCAAAGAAAATTTGATATCAAAGAGTTCCCAATATAATTATAATGTTCTGATCAACTTCCTACTTGATTCTAGAATAGACCAAGTTGTCTTCTATGAATACCGCAATGAAATAATAGTAATGCGGGTGGAAGACGTTTCTCATAAGTTCCAAAAAGATAACTAGATAATTTTTTTATCTGGAAGGATTGACCATGTATTCAAAATGGACATATCGACTTTGTAATGTAGTTTTCGAAACATATGCTTCTCTAACTCTAACTTAGATATAACCATAACACAATCATTTTTTCAAAATCACCTTACCCCCTTATTCTATTTGAAAAGGTGATAAATACATTGAAAATGGTACATATTCATTATGGTTTCCTAATTCAACTTCTAGTTTTCAATACACAACTGTAGCTATCTATCATCCTTTATTGAAAACATAACTGGGGTGTCCAAAGGTGAGAACCTCATGTTAATTAATCTATTTGATTCTAAATCATTCTGTTTTACCTTTAATTCCCAAAACTTGGTGGGAACCAAACATTATGAGGGAAGAGATATCAGTTGTGTTCTTGATTCCAAATCAATTGTGAACTCCACATACCACTCCTGAGGAAAACTCAAAAAACCATTGGAAAACCCTATGAAAAATCATCCACGATATGTGGTAATCTAAGCTATGGAGCACCACAAACATCCTACCACATGAGTGGTGATGTTTGGAAAACAAATTTTCCCAATTCCGAAAGTGGAGGTCCAACAAGTCCTGACTGAGGATATAATTCAACATGAAAGACCTTTGTGCTTCCATTTGGTCCCACAAAACATACATGCCATTGATAACAATCAATGTGCACCTAAAAAACCATCCAATCTATTCCAAGGATCACATCAAATAGGTCCATTTACAAAATAATAAGATCACATTCCTTCTCGACACCTGACACAATGAGTTCATAAGATGGAAACATGACACCCAGATCTCTCTTCTTACTAGGACGAATCAATATCTCCATCGCATACAAAATAATCTAGATTGGAAAAATTAACACATCAACCAAGTGATATAAGTAGAATAAACTGAAGCACCACTATCAAACATATTAATCGCTAAAGATGATGCAATAAAAATGGTACCTTGAACATTCATAGGCCATGAATCTAATTCTAATAGTGATAGATCTATTACATGAAGTTTCCTTATCTCATTCTAAGCCTTAGTATAATCACTAGCCATGGGATTGACTGTGAAATGACTCTTCCCTAAACAAGATCCAACAATATTTCCACAACCACTGAACCGATATCCTAATAACATGGATGGTTATAACTGGTTAGGAACTCCACTAAAAACCAAATATTTATCACCATTATTATAATAATCTGTAGCCCCATAAAACTACTACAATAGTCACATGGATCTAAATTGGCGATATGGTCTGGGAGGAAATGTTGACATAGTTCACATTTCCTTTCCATCATACAATAATGGAAAACAATAGACCTAGAATTAAAATCCACATAAAAATAAAATTGAGAAGGAACTACCCCCCCCCCCCCCTCTTCACCTTATCATCTTACATTCTATTCTTCTCTAATGAACTGCCATTGCGACTACCCACAAGTCAAACTGGTCCATTTAAACTAGGATGGTCACTATGATCAATCTCTAAAATCATGTCATGATCAAACACATTTGAATATGTCGTAATCTTAAAAACGAATACTTGAGATCTTATTTTTGGATACAACCCCTCTATAATGTTTGATATATCATTTTCTCATTATAAATGACCTTGGGAATATACTGAACTAAATAAACAAAGAAATTAGCATATTCCATCATAAATTAGTATCCTTGGATATGCTCTATAAACTCCTAGGATATATAACAGGCCAATATGTATAAGAAAATAATACTTCTTGAAAATTACCTTAATGTTTTTGAACTCATATTCTCATAATTCCAGCATTCACCACTAAGTCCCACCACTTCTAAATGGGACCTTACAACATAATGAATCGTGTTTCATTCTAACTACCATAGAAGTATCAAAAAAACTCAACCATTTTTTTATCTTCTAAAGCCACTCCTCAACATCTTTAGGTTATATCCTACTGAGTAATGAAAGAGGATTTTTCTTCAGTTGTTACTAATCATTTTCCTTACCAGAACCTTAGGTGAACTTCTTAAATCCGAGTAGTTCTAGGGCCTAATCCTTATATAAAATCTCAGGTAACCCAAACTACTTCTTCCACTAATCTATGATCAATTTGGGAGGGGTTAACTCTCTTCAAACTCTTCTTAGGGATTCACACGAAATATTTGGGGAGGTAATTCATTTCAAGAATCAATAAACCACACAAAAAACCATCAATACAACCATTCTAAAAATTTTCATTTAAAAAAATTCTCATAAATTACGCAAATAAAATTATAACCAAATCCATCCAAATAACATCCCAAGGTAATTCAGGTTCTATCACGAGGTCTGCTAGATATAAAACCTACTCTCAACCAGAAGCTCAAGTCCTAAAAGTATTATCTTTTGTATATCAAGAATCACCTAGAAATATCATGACCCAAAGGTAAATGGCCCTCTCTGATACCATTTGTGATGAAAAAATTTGGAGTTTTATCCACTCTGACACCCAACCCTATCTATGCTATGGACCAAAGGGAATTACTAATCTTTATAGTCTAGGAACTAGTGACTGGGTAACAAAAATATGTTTTGGGAATGATTTTATCCATTTACATAATCATAAACAACCAAAAATAATAAACAAATATAGTTAATATTTCAAACCCAAATAAGGTACAATAATATTTTGATTCACGATTTACAGCTATGTATAGAACCCAACTATACTACAATAGGATCAATATTACAAGGAAATACTAAAACCCACCATGCAAAAAGCAGAAGATGATACTTAATCCACCACTACCAACCCCATTATGAAGAGGAACACTATAATCTAGATCCACCCTCACCATGACACATATTCTCTTTGCATTTGTAATAAATAAAAAAATCTACATACACCCAAAGATGTATGTAGGGTCTGATCTAACACCCAATAGGATAACACCAAAGATAATAATTTCATAACAAAACATTATAATAAAATTAGTAAGCATGTTTTTTGAAAAATAGACAAAAAACATTTTTATAAAATAAATTTTAAAGGAAATATTCTATGATTTTTAAATAAACAACAAACTGCATCATTTGACAATGATAAATACAACATCACAAGAGAAACTATTTTCATTGGAAAACCCAATAAGAAACTAGTTCCAATAGGACACTATGAACCTCATATCTAAGTGAAATATGGTATAACAATGATAAGAAAAAATGTCCTTGGGAACGATCCACTAGAGAGGAATCTATCCAAAGTTCTCATTTGATCACATCATCATCATAATTTAGTTATTTTTTTAATCATCAATCCTACTAGATGAATCCAGGAAAAGAAATTTCCCAGTCAACTAGAATACATTTCCTAGCCTCACCACCTAGTCACCAAAAATTACCTTTGTGCTCAATTTCCATTCCATATATCACATAGAAGATTAATTTCATACACATAAACCAAACAATAAAAGTACACATAGAAACCCAACACAATTCACCAAAAATCAATTTTAATTCCATATTCACACCAAATAAATTTAGAAACACATTAAGCACCACTTACAATATTTATCAAACACCTTTAAGAAGAAAAAGAAGGACGCACACTTGAAATACATGCGTAACATAACCCATTTCCTCCGAAAAACAATTTTTCAACACAAGCACATTTTAAATCCCTTTAAAAAAATTCACATCTCATAAAAAATATATAGAATACATCCAAGATGCAAAACCAAGCATACTAGAGTTATAAAATAATTTTTAAGCATGTAACCTCCTACCGTAAGTGTAGAAACATCTGGAAATCAGTGAAAATCCAATACAACACTACCAGAAGACCCTTTAAAGGAATGATTGAACAAAAAACATCAATATTAGACCCTAAAGAATATAATTTAACAATAAACAGGTCACCCAAACCATTGTATATATGAAAACCCTATAAAAGAGAAAAGAACCCATAGAAAAGAGAATAAATCAAGAAATAAGACAACTTACATGAAGGATTATTAATGAAACCCTAGATAAATCACATCAAAAATGAACATCCAATGGAGAAATGAGGATATGGTGAGGTTCCAAGGGCTATAAATCCTGAGTTGTGGATGAAATGGGTGTAAATTTGATTAAAATGAAGGGGGAAAAGGGTATATGTTCATTTTTAATGACCTAGAAAAGCTACACGGTTTCCCATACCATGCATCAACCATGAACACCTCACTATCCAATAGGTACACTTTACTTGGTTACCCTACAAGGTTAGAAAAACCATGCGGAAATCGTGAAGTTTCCCACTTTTGAAAAATTCCAAAATGATGCTTGATTTCATAAGAAAGGTTACATGGTTTGAAAAAATATGTGCTAAAAATGGAACATCAACTTCCATGCCCAATTATCTATTTATCATCAAAAAATCATAGGAAACCCAATGGGAAAAATAAATACTAAATGTACACCAAATAATAACTCAAAATGAAATCACATATGTGATATAAGCCCTTACCTCAAGTTCGACTTCCATCGTATGTGTTTGAACCTCATGTATAGTATGTATAGGTTTATTATGAAAATATTACCTAACCATTATCAGATCTCCCAAACCCTGTTTGATTTACTTATATTATTCTATCACCTATTTATTAAAAATTCTTTGTAAAAACACCAGTTTAGGGTTAGAGTGGCTTCATTTTTCATGTGTGATTTCATTTTGTAGTTTTTTCCTTTTAATTTTTTATTGGTTACATCATCCTCATAATTTTAACCATGATTAAAATATCATATATATTAATTATATATTTTTAAGTACCTGGCCTTAATAATTACATATTATATAGTTTTGAACAATAATTAACTTATAATTTTGGGTTTATTTTTGGTTTAAAGTTTTATAGTATTAAGAAAATCTCTTATAATGTAAACCTATAAATTACAGGTGGAACATTTTACATAGTATTGATTTTTTCTAAAAAATAATTTTTTTAAAATAAAACATGGTTTCCTTAAAATTTTCATCTTTCTCTCATTCGTGTCCCATCTATTTTGTAAACCTAGTGATTTTTTCAAAACCCTGGAATTACTATACAAAAATATCATAAATAGGGAATAAAAAATAACAAATTTTTTATTCTAGTCAAATTCATGAAAACCCATGTAATATTTACAGTTATCTCAATTTTGTTTAATCTAATGGAATAAAAGAAACTTATATGGAAACACACACACTTTCAGATAAAAAAATCATTTAAAACCATACCATGAAAATAAAAACCATTATTTGAAACATAAAATATCATATTCATAACCCATTTTAAACCCATTTTATAAATAAATAGAGAACAGTTAAATACATAGGAGAAACCACTAGATAAATCCATACTACTTCCCTCTCATGGTAAAGAATATTACTCAATGCATTGGAGTGTTATCTGGCCACAATAAAAGCTATAACAGGCTCACCCAAGGCTATCTTGGTGTGCCTAATGTATAGGTTATATTGAGCTCACCCATGAGCTATAATGGTATAAACACTTTATATAATATTTATCTGTGTCACAAATTTTTAAATAATTACCATGTACCATATCATTAATAAAACCTTTTTTGCTCGCAATTTTTATCAAAAAACCTTTGAAAAAATATTTAATTCCCATACGTAAAACACTTTTTGGTATCAAAAATAATATTTTATTTAAAAACACAACTTTTAATACAAAAAATAAAAAAAATTAATGGGGTATTATCTGTGAATAAAATATCACTAAAACTTTTTAGGGGAAAAATTCCATTTTGATAAAACCTATATTTAAAAAAAATTAAGGCTCACACATAAAAATGAAAAAAATTCCCTTGAAAATAAATATTTAAACATTTAAATAAATATCCCAAAAAATAGGCGTTGTGATTGAAGAAAAAACATTTCACACCATAAATGTTAAAGAAACAATATTTTTTAGTTTTTTTAAATAAAACATTAAAAATATTAATAGAATATCCCTTACCTTGAGTTTGAATAATCATGTATGTTCTCTAGATTCCTAAATAATAAATACATCATTATTATTCACATAATTTACAACCCTTTTCCAGTTAATTGTTATATTTCTATCAGTTATTTACATTATAATTATTTAACTATTTAAATTCACATCACGTATATTGATGATATTTCATTCCCAAGTTCAATATATTTTGGTCAGTGGAATATTGTCAAAGAGTATATAATTCCATCATCTATAAGAAATTATTAATGAATTAATTTTAAATATTATTTACAAGTTATAATTTTAAATTAAACAATTTATTATTGTTATGAAATATGAACTATGTTATAATCATGGAGACGGTAGGTTATACGTACACATGAGTAGAATTTCAATTTTTCAACGATAATTTTGGAAATATTGTGGAAATTATTTTATCGTTAAAAAAATATAATAATATCATAACTATCATAGTAATTATTTAAATATACATAGATATATAATTCATGTGATTTTATGATTAAAATAAATCAAATCGCTTCATGGAGGTGGTAGTCCACACGTAGAAACGAAAGTCTTTATCAATGTTTCTATGAATGGAAAGGTAAGAATGTAATTGAAATATTAATTTTTAAGAATGATAAATATTACATGAATATCATATATATATATACATTAAATACATTATTTTAATCCATCTATGAGAGATGGTGATGGAAATTGAATTACATCGATTCTTACTGAGATAGTCTTCTGTATAAAAAAATAAATTATTTTCCCATTTTATGGAAGTGTAGATGAATATAGATCATGAAACTTACATAAAAACATCTCAGTGTATTTATGATAATAGTTTTTCTATTTTACGATGGTTTTAAGAAGGTTTTGTGGATTTATATGAATAAAAAAATAGAAATTCTTGATTAAAAATGATACCTCTTCTTCAGACAGTATCTTTTCAAAACACCTTAGTACCAATAAAGATGGTGTTTTCCAAAAATAGGACCTATATAATATGGAGGAATTATACGAGGGAATTTGGGTAGGGATTGACCTAATCCAAAGCGGTTTTATGTGTGAATAATTGATAAGAAGAGGTTCCCTTTAATAATATTAGGGAGGGGCACACTTGATACTTATTAAAATAAAAAATGAAGATGAAATAATATTTAATACCAATATTTTGAACACTTATTAAATTATAAGAAACGTAACTCTTGAAACATATCAAAATATTAAATTAATATGATAAAATATTTAATAAAAATTCTCTAAAAACTTATTAATTTATAAAATCAGATGATGATGGGTCGAAATCCCCATATCTAAAAAACTAAAATATGTTCTGACTCTAGGTTAGAATTATCTTTCCGTTTTAACCCTTATTTAACCTCTTCAACTCTTATTTTGGAAATATGGATTTTTACACATTGAGTGGAAATTTATTTAATATAAAATGAAAAAGGACCCATAAAATGGAAAATAGTGGATATTTTAAAACATATCCAAACCACTTCGATGGATTTATGATTTATAAGAATTTTAAATCATTTAATACAATATTGATTACTATAAAATTTCCATAATGTAAGTTGTAAGAACCATTCATTAGATTGACATTAATAATATCCATATATCACATATAATTCGAAAAAATATTTTATTACATATAAAACTTTTCAAGGTCAACTATAGAATTTTATGACCATATTGACTATCTCCAACTATATTTATTTCAATATTTTTACTTTCATTTGTTTGATATTTCCATTAATTAAATAATTATTGCAACACCATTCTGTACGCTTTAAAGATTACTATTTATTAAAAAAATTAAAAATATATACCATGATAAAGTTAAATCAATCATAGTTCATAAAACTATTTTTTATAGGAATATATCCTCTGGATATCCTCATGTAAATAATTTTATAGTTATTAACATCATTACTCTTACATCTTTGACTTTTCTTTAAAAAAATATTATAATTATCATGATCATATCCATATAGAAAAAAAATACATTAATCAGAAAAACAAATTAATATAGAAGAAACTAAATCATATAGAAAAATTATGGCATGTATAAGGTTCATTTTATAATCTTTTTCATATTATTTTTATCATTATTTACATAATTTACCATTTATAGTTGTAAGAAAAATTAATAACGTTGAAATTCATGCTGAAAATAGTTAAAAGGGAAGTAACATCTAAATTTGAACCCATTAATTAAAAATATGGATAAATTTAAAAAAAAAATTAAACCTGGAAGTTTCAATATTTAATTTTAATTTATGTTGGAAAAACACAACAAAAAATAGTTTTTCAAAAAAAGTGCATTTTTAAAATATAAAATATTTTTATACCAAATTTGGGTATAAAATCAATTTGTTAAAAACCTATTTAAATTATTAAATATATATGAAATATAAAAATTAAATAATTATCCAAAATTTTATTTGACCTTCTAAACACATTCAAATAAAAAAATCAATAAAAATCAGTAATTTATACTATTACTTAAAAACACAATATTTTTAGATAATTATCAAAAAACACATCCTAAGATAATTTTTTTAATTATGAATTTAAAAATATAGATAATTTTTTCAAGAAATATTTCTAATGCTTATTGAAATTAATCTTAATATTGGCTCGTAATATATAAGAAATCCCATTTTTTAAGAAAAATTATTTTTAATGAATAAAATGGCTTCACAAAAAATTTGACTGATTGTTTACAAAGATTAAGTAATACATTTTAAATTAAAATGAACCCTATATTTTTCATAATTACATTAATATTATTAATTCCTACTAGTTTAATGGCTATGTTGTAATGGTCACATTTAAATAATATGATTCTGTTGCTCGTTTAATCTTTTCCTTATGTATATTGTATGCTATAAGAAATAGTCTTTCCTTCTAAAATACTGGGATTTTACAATATGTATTTATAGTAACCTAAAAAGTTTATATATAGAAAATGGATTACAACATTCATGGAGATGGTAGGTTGTACGTAGCATTAACACTATTTCAATTTTTCTCATCAAATGGAATGAAATGGGAAAATTATTAATTCATCCTTACTCAGAATATTATTATTTTATAAATATATTATATTTTAATATAATAAATCGTTATTACCACCTATATAAAAATAAAAGGATAATCATTTCACATCAATATCTGGTTGAAGTGGTTCTCACGTACGCATGAATGTTGTTGTTGTTTTTCAATAGAATATGATGTAAGAAGTTATATATTATATTATATTTTTAAAAGAATTTATATATTATAAATATAACATAAATTCATTACCTTTAACTCTAATACCATTCATGTAATTTTTAAGATAAAAATGAATCACATTTCTTGATTAGGTGGTAGTCTGTCGTACACATGAGCGACATTTTCGTATCTCTAATAAAATAGAATGTAAGAAGGTATATGTGATATGACAGTTATAGAGGTATAATAATTTAATAAATAAAATATACATATGTAAAATTTATCATTATATCTATACTTAAATGGTGATGATGGAAAATGAATTAAATTGGTTCATTAAGTAGTTGTCCTCCATACATACGATCGACGATTATGCTTACCATTTGATAGAAGTGGAGATGTATATGGGTTATTCCATTAGAATAATAACATCTATATGTATTGGATATAAGGGTGTCATTATATTATCACAGTTTAACATGGTTTTAAATATTTTTAAGAATATATAAAATAAATATGCATGTTTATGAATTTTTCAACTTCTTCGGGTTGCATCAATAGGTTTATACCTAAAGCCTTCATATAAAAACTTAATAATAAATATAATGAATCTGATATATGATGGGGGAAGTAAATAATGGATTTGGGTAAGTCATGGATGAACCAAATGGTTTTTTAAACTGTGATGTTTGTGGGAGAGAGTGTATCCATTTTTCAGTAGGGGAGTGGACACAATTTTAATTTTTTAAAAGATAAAGTGATTCCCAAATTAAAATCATTAAAAAAGAAAACCCAATGTGTAATTATAAAACCATAGAGATTATAAATTCTATATATTTCCATAAAAGGGGTTTTGGTTAAGATTTAGGTCATTTTTAACCCTTACATTTTTTGTTTAACCCTACTAAACCCATTTTTTCCATAACTGTGGTCATTAATTTTAAATATTTTCAATAATTATTACTGTAAAAAATTAAGTAGATCTTGTTATATAATACAATTTTTTCTTATTCAATATATGAAATACATTTTTAAAAATTCAATTAATATTTTTTTAAAAGATCAATTTAAAATTAAACCGCATACCCGATGAAATAACTTTTTTCCAAAGAGAACATTATCATATATATAGAATGTTGTAATATATAAATTCAATATTAAATGGATTGAAATTAACTACATAAGATCTTTTTTAATATAATTAAAGTGATATTACTTTAAAATCTATTTAATATATCATCTAACTTTGTAAATAATTTATAGGGAAATTCATTTTTCAATAAAAATAACTATTTTTTAATATTAATCAGAAGATTAAACATTTCAGAAAATACACGAAAATTCATATAAACTCAATTTAGATATGTAAATTTCAAAAAATAACATTATTTTTTCAAATAAAAATTCTAAATGTGGTAAATTTTACTATTAAATTATGTTCACAAAGAATGGTTAATGAACCATTCAGAAAAATAAAACTTCTCACTAAAAAATTCATTCTCTTTGAAATGGTTAATATTTTATTTTTAATAAATAGTTAACCATTGAAAAAAATTTATACAAGTTTATACCATATAGTTTCTTAAATTTAGTTACTAGAATTTATATTTTCGATCATAACAACTATGTTATAAAGTTCATGTATGAATAATAATATTTTTATAGAGAATCATGTCGTATTCAAACCTGATGCTTCTTCCATTGAAAATATGTAAGTGATGAAATTTCTATAAAAATAAATATATCATAAAGTCTCTGGGTTTTAAGTTTTCTTATATTATAAGTGTTTCATGTTATATACAATATCAAAAATTTTGTTCATCTTTTTAAATTTCATGGTGTTACATCAAACCCTCACATATATATTCTTTCATCGCAGTTTAATTTTGGTCCTGATAATCAAGGGTTTAACATTTTAAAATAAATTTTATTGAATCCAAAAATGTAAAAGGGATTTTAAAAAAATATTATTGATTTGAGATAATTGGAAGTTTGATGGTCACCCAGAAAAACACATTACTGGTCTTTCAAGTAAGAGAACATTTTTGGGAAATTAAAAAATGGACATAAAAGAAATGTTTAAATAATTATAGAGAATGATAGTGATCATTGATCACAATAAAGATAATTATTACAAAATTTTAATTACCAACACTCTATAAATTTTTTATTATTTAAGGGACCATTTGTGTCATTAAAAATAGAGGTAATATGATAAAAAATATTCAAGAGTATTTTCTTAGAGTTGAGAAATTATATTACCTTATAGAATGATTGTAGACACCATGAAATTTGTTCTATGCACTTATCCCCCAAATTTCCTCAACTGGGCTCGAAAGATCCCATTGAAAATCTGCATTCTTCATGGGGTTTAGTGACAAAAGAAAAGGCAGCAACCCAAAGGGTCAGGACAATAGCTTGGCACTGATCCGAAGTAGGGGTGCGAAAGCGCATCCCCCATGGATGGAACAATAATTTTGGCTATATACCTAAGGAGGTGCCCAAGGTACCAACATGAAAACACCTACGTGCCACCATACTAGAGATGAATAAAAGTATTATTTCGGATAAGTCCTCAAAGAGGGTCCCTAGTTATGCCAAATCACTGGCGGTGAGCAAGTCGACTCGGGCGCCACCCATCCAGCGCGCAACCCACTAGTGCGCCCAAACTTTATTCACCCAGGGGCCTATTTTTTCCTATAAATTAAACGTTGGGTCATTCATTTGGATAGATGAATTTCCATGAAGCTTAATGACTAATTTGGTCTCCACAATGCTTCTCCCAGGTCTTATATAACTTTCAAGGAAGTTCTTTAGAACCTAGAGCATATGATTTAAAGGTGGATCATAGGACTTAAGTCCTTTTAGTGTCTAAAATCCATAACACGTATGTGCCTAAGGAGCCAAAAATTCATAAATCAGAAATACTTACACGAAACATATTCCTTTTACAAGAACATGAGCACCCAAATTCATGAAATACCTATGAATATCTTGAAGGCTTGAGTCAAGTTTCATCGAAGTATTATCATCCAGGTTTTCTGTTGATAAAGTGAACCTTGGGTCGCCTAAACCTACATGTGTGCCCATACATGTGCGCTAGTACATACTTGGGCTCCCCTCTTTGATTCACAAACTCTCTTCACTCTAAAAGCCATCTCGCCTTCCTCAATGCTATCCAGGGATATGATTTTTCTTTATTGTCTCCCTTGTCTAAAAGGTATTTTGTTGAGACCTTTATAAAACCTCTTGTCTTATCAAACCTTTAGAAAAGTCACATCTGTGTGTCTCTGATTTAGGTTTTTATATCCACAGTCAGAGGTTTCCCACATTTGTTTCACAATGGGATTAGGATTTATGGAGTGTCTATGGGTTTTTATTTTCAAAATCACATGGACTTTTCACCCTAGGAATAGTGTTGGGGTGTTCCTTGTTTAGAGGAATGGGGTTTGGGTTCTGGCCTCCCCTTCCCATCTATAAAACTCGAATCCTCAGGTCTTTGGTAGGGAAGGTATGCTCCACACTTTATTTTCCATGAATGAAAATAAAAATTATCTATCTCTAACTAGGATATATTTTAGGGCATCCAACTTTGTTTAATACTTTAACCTTCACCCCTCTTTCCTTTTATTAGACCATTGTCTATTGTAAAGAGAATATAGGGAGGTCTCGCCATGATGCCTTATTCCTAGGTAACTTAGTCCTTATCCACATGGGCCACCATTGGTGCTCCCTCTACCACCTATGGAGGAGGAAAAGTGTGGGTGCCTTTGTTTAATCTTTGATATCCACTTGTTTATCACACCGGCCAGGACCCACATGGGCTTAGATATTTTTCGTGGTTACTACATTTGCACAAATTTTGTACTACAAGATCTCTGATTCCTTTTCAAATCATGATACATAGGACAACTACATGAAGGACTGAGATCAAATGGGTACCATTCCAAAAAAGGATTCACCCAATCATATACCTTCAAATGGAAAGCTTTTAGGCATAATCCCCAACACAATGTCCTAAACTACAAGAACCCTGATTCCTGTTTAAACCAAGATACGTTGTAATCCTTTTCCGGGACTGAGGTGATTTGATATCCTCTTCAAGAATAAAACCCTAGTTCCCTTAATCTGGGATTCCTACTTTGGAATAAACCCCAAATTAAACCCCCAAATCATCAGGGCATCCTTGTTAGGAAGTAAGACCAAAATCATTTCTCTCAATAACCTATACTCTCCTATGAGACTTATCGAACTAAGTGGGATTTGAATCCCATCCACATGGGATATGTAGGAAGAATATTTGAGGTTCAAACCCAAAACTTCAAATCAACCATCTTATCCTTGGCCCATATTCCCAATAGGGTCTGATCTTTCTTGAAAATCCATAATCTTTCCATGTTCCTTGGGCTACTTAGTTATAACTTCCACACCAAACTTTGACTAATCACCTTTTTAATATAGGTCCTTATCACATTACCTAAAAAGGTATGATGGGTCCCATTAAGTGGTACCAAACTATGTGGGTTTTGATTCCTTTCACAAGGATACAAAGGTATCCCATTTTATGGGTACGATCCCAATATCCAAACAAACCTTTGTCTCCCTGGATAACAATAAATTCTAGTCTTCCCCACCGAGTGGCATAAAACAAGTATCATCGTAGTAATAATTAAAATAATCTCTATATAGTTTATGAGAGGATATCATTGATAGAAAACCTCAAATACACATGGATATCTTCATTAATGAATAACATTGAATACATATGGATGATTCTAAATTTCAAAAAATTTAATAATTGATTGAAAATTTCAAGGGAAACTTATGTTATACTTGTTAAATTAAAAAGGATTCATGAAAATACCTTATCTTTATAAAGAGATATCGGGAGTAGACAATAATTCCCCCTAGAAGGGTGTGATGTGTCTGACCACCCATACCCTTGAACAATGCACATTCTTAAGTATTGTAATGTTAAATCTTAATGAATGCATGCCTTTGGAAAGAAGGACCCTTTTGGATAAAGAATAATTTGCTCTTTCTGGTTCCATAAATAAATCAAATTGAAATATCCTGAAAGAAGTGATTCTTTAGATGGGACACAGGTTTTATGGAACTACGAAATAGTAATAACATATGAAGATAAAATTAATTGATATATTGATACTTCATCTGTTCAATTTTACCCTATATCTTTTCTTTGATCAATTCTTAAATAATTTCTTACTCTATTAAATGAATATGAAAAATGAATTTTTATGCATGAATAAAACTTAATATATCTTTACAATTACAATACATTCCTCCTATTTCTAAATATTTTAAAAGTCATAAATGGTTAGCACATGTTATCCAATAACACCCACAATTAATCCTTTCCTATTACATAAATATTTTTATTAATATTTATTAAAAATATGTCTTCCAAAATTCAATGTCCAAAAATATAGAATAGAGGTCACTAAATCATCATTAAATTCCCAAAAAAAATTAATGTGCCTATAAATGTCACATTTAAAATACTTTAGTACCTTGATGACCACAAAAAAAACATACATAATTAAAAAATAATATTTATTTCTTAAAAATATTTCATAAATCCAAACATAATGTAATGAACAAAAAAGATAACATTGTTGACGCCGGAAAAGTCCGTTGTTCCCAAACGAAGCTCCAGATGCGGAAAGCGAAGTGATATTTGGAGTCAGAGGCATGTTCCGGAGGGCCCGGAGGACTTGCGCGAAATTTCAGAGTTCCGCGCGCAAAGTTGAGTCGCGGCGCGCAATCCTTCCGGGATGCGCGCAATGCGTTGGGCCGGCGCGCGATTTTACGCGCCCGTGGCCTGCGCGGCTCCCTTGCGCGCCGGGTCCTGATTCCGCGCCCGCGAAGGGAATTCCGCGCCCGAGACCGGATTCCGCGCCCGGGGTTGCCTATAAATATAAGGCGACCCCCGACGTTTTGAAGGTTGCCAGAATCCGAAGCGTCGCTCGTTCGCGCAATCCAACCCCTTCCGCGCGCAATGCCGATCTTCAGGTAACCTCCTTTCTTTCGCGCAATCGAGCCTTGGGGTTCGCCTTCGCGCGTAATCCCCTTGGCTCCTTTCCTTAGAATAATCCTTAACCTGAAGGCCTTCGCGCGCAAAAGAAGTCTCTTGCGCGCAATTGCCACCGGGGTGCGCGCAATCCGGCCCGATTGCGCGCACCCCCCTCTTCAAAGTGGCCGTTCGTTAGAGAATGAGCCGTTGCCCCCGTGCGCTATCCGAAGCCCGGTGCGCGCAATCTTAACCTTCCGCGCGCAAGGCGCTGGCCCAATTGCGCGCCAGCCCGCCATTTTTGCGCGCCGACCCGCGGTTTTGCGCGCAAAGCTCCTCTTTTGTGCGCAAACCGCCAGGGTCGCCCCCTTTGACCCCCTTTGGGTACCCGCCTGCGTGGCGCCCGATGGTCTTCATCGCAGGTGCCCGCACCGTGCGTCGTCTTTCCGTGCGCCCCCCCCCCCCCCCCCCAGGCTCGCGCGAAGTGACACGGACCTACCGGCGACTTCATCGTCCTGCATGACGCTAAACTACACCACGTCCTGCACGACGTTAAACTACATACGTCCCACACGACGTTAAACTGCACTTCGTCCAAGACACAAGACGTTAAACTGTTTAGCATTCGTCCGCGCGACAAGACGTTAAACTGCCAAGCACCTTCGTCCTCAACACACGACGTTAAACTGTACTTCGTCCGGCAAGACGTTAAACCGTCCGCATCCTGATCCCGTGCAACGCACTCAGGGTCCCCCCGGTTTGGATGTGGCCCCCACCCGCTCGTCTCTGCAGGGATGTCGGGATTGCCCCTCTTTAGGGACGATTTAATGGGAGCGGTTTTTCCCTACGGGGGTAGGGTATTACAAACCCCTAGTTTCTTGTGGGGGGCTGCACATGTGTATCTCCATTGCGCTCCCCCACTGCCGAAGCCAGTAGAGGGTGTGACTGGGATCGAGGTGTCTCCTACTTTCGGTCCAAGTCCCTTCCAACTGAGTTTTGCCGCATCCGGGCTGCCTCAAGTGCGTAAGTCCTGACAGAATGAACTACGTGGACTTTGATCCCTGTCTTCTACACAGGGTACGTAAGAAGCCTCCTTGAGGTTCAATCCCACCACCTGGTCGTCCCGGTCGTATTCACGTCGGTTCGTCCATCAGTGGACCCCTCCAGGGTTCACGCTTGCGTCGATTCACCTATGAATCCGCCCCTGTGGGAGACTGCCCGTGTGTATCTCCATTGTGCCTCCCCACAGCCCCTTTTCTCATTTCTCCTTTTATCGTCCAGCATGACGTGAAACTGTGATCCACCCGGCCGTTCCATCCCCCTCTGTGCGAGGTGGTTCGGTTCAATCCTCCGCCCAACGACCTCGATCTCTCTGTGGGTCGGCTTGCCGACGTCCAACATGACGTTAAACTGTCTATTCGAACTACGCTGACTTTGATCCGCGCTAACGCGCGGTACGTAGGAAGCCCCTACGGGGTCCAAGCTCTTCACTCCATCATCCACCCTGATCCTTACCCGGGCCGCCACATCCCGGTGGGGTCATGCCATTTCATTCCACTCCACCTCACTCGGGAAGCCGCCCATGTGCTGGCCCCAGCGTCGGAGGTTCCCCGCAAGGGGTTCTGTCATCTGATCCACTTCTCGTGTTGATCAGTCCGATGCCGTCCCCGCTGGACGTTAAACTCGCGGCATACCCCGTGTTAAACATGGGAAGCTGAGGAAAACCTCAGGTAACACAGTTCCCCGCACCCAGTGCGGGATGCCTCAGGCCATCACACCTTCGAGAAGCCCTATTAGGGACGGAAGACAGACATGCAGAGTCGCAGTGTCAAGACACGCCCCCGACACCCAGAGCCACCCGGTCTCCTCACCGCAGGTTGCTGCCCCGACCAGACTCCTTGGAGCGTCCGGGCGTATGCAGCGTACTTAACCGGTGTCCATGAAGATATGGCGTCGGGAACGAGATTCACGAACATTCTTAAATCTATGAGGGAGACCCGGATTAGGCGACGAGTTCCGAGGAGACGTCCACGGAAGGAGGAGCCGACATCCCATCATCCCGGTTTCGATCAAGGAGCAGACGCCCCTGAATAAGGGACGGATGCCGCCCGCCCTTGGAAAGCGGGACTGCGGGACCACAAGCCGCGCGCCCATCCCCTCGGGTCGACGGGTGCACGCGCGAACGCGTCCTGGCGGAACAGCGTAACCCGACGCACATCCGCACCGAAACAGAAAAATGGTGAACCCGACGTGAATCTCTTCTCCTAGATACGAAGACCGATGGCTTTCAGAGGTGTTGGAAGACCAGCATGCTGCTCGACCGAGCATTCAGTTTTACCCGCCAGGGGCTGGGGAAGGGAACTCGGGCACTCCGTCTCGTGACGTCGAGGGCCTGGGTCCCCCCCACGGAAGGCGTCATGGCACTAATGATTGGTTGTCGATTCCTTTTCCTGTCAGTGTTAATGGGTTCTTCTCCCTGCTTTCAGAAATCAGGTCGCCCAATCCAGTGCCCGATCGCCACCCGCCCACTGGTGCGGGGGTAGGGGAAACACCGACGCGGCTACTCCGCGCGGTCCCGCCCGTTCCACAGTTGTCCCGGCAGCCGCAATTGCGGGACGACCACGCCCTCTCTCCCCCTCGGAGGTCATCCATAGAAGGGTGATCAACACCCTGGGGCGGAGATACGAGGAAGAGGGAGTCATCCCCACCAGGGACATGGCTCGCCTAGACCTCGAGGGAGCTGCACCTCGCCGCCAACGCCGCCCCCGAGGGCCGCACAGGGAGGCACCGCTGCCCACCTTGACGTCCAACCGCTTTGGGAGCTTATCCCCGGAGCGCTCCGACAACTCCTTCCCCTATGCGGATGAAGTGGAAGGTGCCCGGGATTACCCTATCTGGGGTCCGCTCCAGGGATCCACGATAAGGGCTCCCGCCAGGCCACGGCGACATCGCCGCCAGGCCCCTCAAGTCGAGGAACAGGCTCTCCACCTGCCCGCGCCGCTCATTCCGACTCGTCTGTCTCGACGCCAACATCGGGCACGAGCGGAAGAGGATGCCCACCTTGGGGCCCTAGCAACAGCGGCCGCGTTGGCTCAAGCCAATGCTGGCTCCAGTTACCAGGCCCCTGCGCATCCTGAGCAGGGGAACTTCTATGCCCGACCTGGATCGAGGCCCCGACCGCCCCAAAGGCAGGTTGGGTTGACTCTCCCGGTTGCTGGTACAGACAATAGCCACCGCGGACCACCTCGCGGCAGCGCTATTCGCCAACAGGGGCTACTCCGTGTGGCCGATCCAAGAGGTATGGGTCATCCCACCTTCCGATCCCGGCCCGGAGGCCTGCCCGGAATCATCTCTCCCCGCGTCCCCTTTGATATCTGTCCCGGTGCTCCTCGCACCTTGGTTTCCAGTCCTCTTGGCCCCAGCACCAGTGCGGCCGGAGGACGCCAGGATGGAGATCAGCCATGCCCCGAAGAACCACCCAGGGGCAGGAGGGTGAGGCATCGACGCCGGGGGAAGAATGTTGCCGAATTCTGGACAGAGATCCGACCGGTCCGTTTCTCTGATACAGAGGCGGAGTATGATTCGGCGACAGAGCCCTCCTCCCAATCCCGCCAGTCAGGGGCAGGGGTAGGAATGCGGCACGTCAGCCTCGTACTTCCCGAGAGCGAGATCGACACGATCCCCGCTTCTCTCCGAAGGTATATCCGGAGTAGCGAGGGCCTGGTAGACCCCCAAGGATCAAACTTGCGGTTGGTACCGGCCCCTCCGGAAGCGCCTTCTGCCTCGATCGGAGAACCCGGAGACTTTATCTGGGGACCGACGGCCGAACCACGATCTAGTGCACCCTCGGTGAGCACCGACGCTACGGCAGGATGTTCGCTCGCCGGCCCGTCCTATCGTGATGTGGTAGCCAGGGCACCGCCACCCTCAGAGGGCGGCCCGGGATATAGAGGCCAATCGGCCTGCTCGCCGTATTCACCGTCGGCCAGCCCGTCGGCCCAGCGGCCCGCCTCGGCACCACTGCCGGTTCCCCGTTCATTCCCAGTCTTTGAAGAGGACCAAGGAGACTTGGGTCCCGAGCTTGAGTCGTGGAGCTTCTGGACCGTCCTTGCAGAGGGCCACTTCCCTGAAAAGTTTTGGCCAGTCGCAGGACCGGACTTTGATGCACCCGAATCGCTCACCCCGGATGAGTTCGAATGCTTCCGCCGAACTCTCCGGGAGACTCACTCCCGTCTTCACCGCCTACAAATGCCATACCCCGGGAGTCAAGTGCACCTGGAGGATATTGGTGAGCAGTGCCGTCGAATTGACCTGGCCATGCTCCCCGCGGTTCGGCACCCCGGGTCATTTGAGCACCACGAGGTCCTCCAACAACGATGCGTTGAGTGTTTTCAAGTACTCCACAAAGTTATCGAGGAAGCCACTCCCCGCGTGTATATCCGTGGATGGGGGCAGTACGCTGCCCTACGCTTCAGTGTGATTCGCCGACAGCCCGATTCACTGGGTGGCCCTGAGGGTATATCCCCAGGGACGGAAACGGTCAACGTGGCTGACCTGTCGGGAGAAGGGAACGACTTGGAACTTCTCGACGGGGGCTTCCCCCCCGAAGACAAGCCGTCGTTAGATCCATCGGTGAGAGTTACTCGTCATCAGAGGAACCTCCTGGGACTCCCCGCACCCACTGAATCACTGACGTTGAGCTGAAACGTCAGCAAAGGTAAAGAGCACGGCGAGGCTATAAAGCCCGCCGACCCGTCTGCCTCTACGCAGAGGGCAGATGAGGATCCCAAGAAGGCTATGCTACGCCAAAAGCTCGCCGAGCAGAAGAAGCTAGTTGACCAGCTCCTCGCCGAGCGCGCTGCAGAGCAGCGGCCTGACTACGGTGATCCTAGGCCAGGACAGGGACAGGAACAACCACCCCTCGATGAGGCTCTCTCGGGCAACCGTGATTATGCCGTGTTCGCCGACAGGAGAGAGGCCATCGCCTATGGAAAGAGGGCGCGGTATGTTTCACCACACCCTCCCGAGCGGCGTGACTACCTGAGAGACCCCGCTCGGATTCCTCCCGCTGCCCCAAGGGCCGCTCCGCCCGCCATCCCACGAGCTGCCGAGTTCGACGACCCGGTCGACGACCCGATTGAAGGGCCATGCAATGCGCTCGTGGTTAGAGATCCTCGCCAGGACTGGAACCCATGTCCGGACGATCCGATGGCGGCACTTATCGCCCGTTTGGAAGCCTTGGAGACTCGGCAAGTGGCAATCCCACCGGACGGCAAGCCATACCCAGCATGGGTGGATGACATGCCGGCGCCTCCGGGATTCGGGAATCCCACTTTCGCCCCCTTCAACGGGACTGGAGATCCGCCACAACATTTGGCCCATTTCAACTCGAGGTGCGGGCCTATGTTGGGGACTCCGGCGCAGCAGGAGGCCGCTAAGCTTCGCTGCTTTGTTCAGACACTAGAAGGGCCATCATTTGTCTGGTACAGCCAGCTCCCCGTCGGGTCGATAACTAGCTGGGAGGACCTTCGTAGACAATTCCTCTACCAGTTCAGTTCCACGACCCGGAAGACGAGTATCGCAGACCTCTTCAAGTGCAAGCAGAGGCCTGATGAGCGAGTCGCGGACTTCGTCGCCCGATGGAAGGGTCTCACGTATTCCCTTGACATGCCATTGACTCAAGAGTAGTTGCTGACAATGTGCGTCGGGAACGTCAAGACCGAGCTGGTCCCTTCCTTGATCACTCAGAATTACCCCGGAGGGTTCAGGGACTTCCCAGACAAAGCTCAACGTCTTGAGGAAGCCCTGCAACAGGCCAGCCAGGCACACCCGCTGCCTCCTATGATTCCTGCAAGGAGAGCCAGCAGGGCTGAGTCCGCTGCTGTGGCCCAGATAGAGTCCCCCAGGCCGTTGGAGCTGCTGCCGGCGAGACCAGCTCCACAGCCTCATAGGAATCCGCCTCCACGGGCTCAGTTCCCGGCCCAGCAGCGGCAGCCTCAGAACCGGCCGGCCCCTCCGCGTAATGTACCGCCACAACCCAGGCGAGATAATCAGGGTCCACCTCCTTGGCAGGCCCCTCCAGCCCCTCGTCAAGACCACGCTCCCAGGGGCCCGCGATACCTGACCTACTCATTTCACGAGGATCAGGTCCCCGGTTATTTCCGGAGCGCCCTGGAGCAGAGGATTGTGCGACTGCCTGAGTGTTGGAGGCCAGAGGAGGCACATCTCACGGATAACCCCCGCTACTGCCCCTACCATCGGGCCCTGGGGCACACCATCCAGCGGTGCTATGTGTTTAAGGATTGGCTCCAAGACCAGATTAACAACAATGTAATCAGGTTGGGCCCAGCTCCAGCACAAGTGGCGGGCGTGTTCGTGGGATCAGATGACGATAGCTGTGATGAGGACGAATGGCAGCTGGTCTCCGACCGCGGGTCCCAGAAGTATAAAAACTGGATGGCCCGCAAGACGATCATTCGCGCCCATGGAATCATTCGTGCACGCTTGAATCAGCCTGAGCCCCCAGAAGCTGCGGGTGCTGCTTCGGCATCGTCGTCCCAGCCTGCCTCTTCCAAGAGGAGCAAACGGCGGCAGCGCAAGAAGGAAGAGCGCGCCCCGCCGGTTCCGCCACTATCCCGCACTCTCGGCGATTTCATGCCCCCGGAGATGGGGATCCCTCCTCAGATCCACCCCGTGGTGAATGATTCGTCCGATGACAGTATTGGGTACGCTTCGGTTAATACCGTCGAGCTGGTAAATCCCTTCTCGGTTCCCGACGTTGAAGAACACCAGGTGGACCTCCCTAGTGTCCCCGGTCGTCGCCACTGTCGGAAGAGCCGCAGCAGCAGGAGTCGCCAGGGCACAGCAGTTGGTACCTCCAGCCAGGCCGTGCACGCCACCGAGACTAGGCAGCAGGCTCAAGATCGAGCTCAGCGTGCGCAGGCCCCCCATCCGGGGATGACGGATTCGCCTCCGCCACTGTTTGTGGTATGGGACCAGGCAGAACCGCCTCAGCCGCGTCGCGATCAGCTCCGCCCTGCCGCGAGTCCATCCCGGCCTCCTGACCCCTGTACGGTGACTATTTCCCGGACTGCAGCCAATGAACAGCGAGATGCGCCAAGTACCAGTCGGCCGCCGGCCCAACCGGCAAGGCCCTTCATGCTTCCAACCGCAGAGCAACCTCCTACAACCAGGGGCTCGCGCTTGGCCAAAAAGTATGATGTCCTGAAGCACTTGGACGACATCCCAGCGAGACTCTCCATCCTTGAGGCTCTGCGCATGTCATCTGAGATGCGCGAGGCACTCGCTGAAGCCCTGAAGAGCCCCCTCCAGTTTGAGACAGAGGTTTCGGCTGCAGAGGCCTTTCACGCCGAAACGATCGAGGACGCCGAATGTCAGGCAGTTATCTCGTTCTCTGGTAAGGATGAAGACCCTCCTATACAGGGGCACATTCGTCCGCTGTATGTCACTGGCCAGTTCAATGGCCTTGAAGTCCGGCGCTGTCTTGTCGACACGGGGTCCGGGATTAACCTGATTCCAACTCGGACGCTCCGGAGATTGGGGTTGTCTGAGGATGACTTGATTCCCTCCGACCTCAGGATCCAGGGGTACGACCGCACCGAGCAAACTCCGGTCGGCAAGATACGTTTGAAGACCCAGTTCGGTGACTTGGTTGCCAACACCGAATTCATGGTGGTCTCTCAAGACACTGCATACAACGCATTGATGGGCAGGCCATGGCTCCACCTTCATGCGGCGGTTCCCTCATCATACCACCAATGCCTCAAATACTCCCTTAACGGTCGAGTAGGCGTGCTTCAAGGAGATGCCTCTCCTTTTGCCTCATGTGAAGCCCGTTATCTGGACGTGGACTATTACAAGAGCAAGGATAAGCAGATCCTGGCAGGTGAGGTCGAGCCTGTCGCTGTTGCAAGTGATCCCTGGACAAGCTTGGATGATGCTTACGTCCTCCCGATTCAACGGTTGGACGTAGCTATGGTATCGACGGCTTGTGAGTCTCCTGATGAGATGACCGCGACCGCCCATGCCAGCACCAGCGGCCCAGCAGGATCTGGTAGCCCCAATGCAGTTGCCAACGCAGTCTCTCCCGTGGACGATCCCTCCCCGAGTGGAGAGGACGTGGAAGATGCACCCCCAGCCTTTGAGGAGGGCGTCCCCGCCACGGTCGATGAGTTAGTACAAGTGAACCTTGGAACCGAAGCAGATCCGAGACCCACATTGGTCAGTGCCGCCATGCCCTCTGAGGAGCGGCAGCAGTACGTGGATTTTCTCAGGCAGCACCGTGATGTGTTCGCTTGGGGCTATGACGAGATGCCGGGGCTGGATCCTCAGGTAGCCGTCCACCGACTCGGTCTCCCGGCGAACCATCGCGGGTTCAAGCAGCCTCCCAGGAAGATGCACCCATCCCACGGTGCCATGGTTGAGGCCGAAGTTGACAAGCTTATCAAATCCAACTTCTTGAGGGAAGTCCAGTACCCCAAATGGCTGGCCAATATTGTGTCGGTCCGGAAGAAGAACGGGCAGATTAGAGTCTGCATCGACTTCCGCGATCTCAACCGCCACTGTGCGAAGGATGATTTTCCCCTTCCAGTGACAGAGCTGTTGATTGACGCCACGGCAGGGTTCCAAGCCCTCTCCTTCATGGATGGATACTCCGGATATAACCAAATTCGGATGGCCCCTGAGGATGAGGAGTTCACTGCCTTTAGGGCCCCCCAAGGTACCTTCTGTTACCGGGTCATGCCTTTCGGCCTGAAGAATGCAGGTGCCACCTATCAACGGGCGATGCACCGCATATTCAAGCCAATCCTCGGCACACTGGTGGAATGCTACGTCGACGACTTGGTAGTCAAATCGCGCCAGCGTCAGGACCATCTCAAAGATCTTGAGAAAGTGTTCGGCTTCCTCCGGTCTCGTGGCCTGAAGATGAACCCGTTAAAGTGTGCCTTCGGGGTCACCTCCGGAAAGTTCCTTGGATTTGTGGTAAGATACCGGGGTATTGAGATCGACCCAGAGAAGATCAGGGCGATTAGCCAGATGCCTCCCCCAGGTAACATCCGGGAACTACAAGGGTTCCAAGGCCACTTAGCCTATATACGCCGATTCATCGCGAATCTGGTCGGCAAGTGTAAGCCCTTTTCTCGGCTCATGAAGAAAGGTTCCACCTATGCATGGGATGAAGAGTGTCAGACCGCTTTCAAGGAAATCAAGCAGTACCTGCTGCAACCTCCGGTTCTGATGCCGCCTGTATCCGGGAAGCCGCTGGTCCTCTATGTGACCGCCCTGGAACAGTCCCTTGGCGCCCTTCTCGCCCAGAAGAACAACGAGGGAACAGAGAATAGCCTCTATTACCTTAGTCGCATGCTCCTTGATGCGGAGGTCAGATATTCCCCCATTGAGAAGAGCTGCCTGGCGCTCGTATTTGCCGTACAGAAATTACGGCACTACTTGCAGCACCATGAGGTACAGTTGGTTTCTCGGGTAGACCCGTTGAAATATATCCTGAGCCGGCCTATGTTGACTGGCCGTCTAGCGCGGTGGGCTGTGATTCTCCAGCAGTTCGACATCAGGTATGTGTCTCAGAAGGCCATCAAAGGGCAAGCATTGGCAGATTTTCTAGCTGCCCACCCAACCTCCGCGGATCAGCCGCTGGATCTAGGCTTTCCTGATGAGGCCATCCTCTCGGTCGATCGAGCCGGTCCATGCTGGCAGATGCACTTTGACGGTGCCTCCCGGAGCCCCACCGGTAGAAGACTCGATAATCCTAAGCTCAACAGAGTGGGCTTGGGTATCGTCTTCGTCACCCCGGAGCAAGCCGTACTGCCATACTCTTTCCTGTTGTCAGAGGGCTGTACCAACAATGAGGCGGAATACCATGCCCTCATCACCGGCCTCGAGTTAGCTCTCGAGATCGACGTGCCCCATCTGTGTGTGAAAGGGGACTCCGAGCTGGTTGTTAAGCAGATCAATGGCGACTATGTTGTCAGGAAGCCGGAACTTGTGCCGTTGCTGGAGTGCACCCTCCTTCTGATGGCCCGGTTCCCTTCTCGGCCAGAAATTGTCCATATTCCCCGGTCGCAGAACGGTCGAGCAGATGCTTTGGCCAGCCTGGCTGCGTCACTTGCAGAGCCTGAACAGGATAACCTGATCGTCCGCGTGATGCACCGCAGGCTCATCGCTCCTGTTATCCCGGAGAGAGATCGCGGCCCGTCGGTAAGTAATCACACCACGGTTGCCCCTGTGCCCGGAGCCCCGAGTACCCCAGATGTGGCAGTCGAACCAGCCCCTGATTGGAGGGTGCCTTTGGTTGAGTACCTCCAACATGGCATTCTCCCATCGGATCGGGCCGAGCGCGAGCGAGTTCGACGCCGCGCATCGCAGCTTGTCCTCCAGAGTAGTCCCGGCCTGGAGCAGATCCTCTATAGACGCGGATTTGATGGTGTTCTCCTCCGTTGCCTTCAGGGAGTTGAGATCCTGCGAGTCATGCAAGAGGTTCATGCTGGTTCATGCGGTGCCCATCAGACCGGACCGAAGCTGTCCCACCAGATTCGGAGGTTGGGATACTTCTGGCCCTCCATGATCCACGACTGCATCGAGTATGCCAGGAGGTGCCATGCGTGCCAGGTTCATGCGAACTTTGTGCATCGGCCGCCGAAGCCTCTCCATACCACCAGGTATTCTTGGCCCTTTGCAGTCTGGGGGATGGACGTCGTGGGACCTTACCCACCGGCGACGGCTCGCCAGTGCCGGTTCATTCTGACCGCCATAGACTTCTTCTCCAAATGGGCAGAGGCGATTCCGCTCAAAGAGGTCAAATCCTGTTCGATCGCTAACTTCGTGACCTCCAACATCATTCATCGATTTGGGGTGCCTCACGCTATCCTCACGGATAACGGAGCC
Organism: Viscum album; assembly: GCA_963277665.1. Classification (NCBI taxonomy): domain Eukaryota; kingdom Viridiplantae; phylum Streptophyta; class Magnoliopsida; order Santalales; family Viscaceae; genus Viscum; species Viscum album. Next base: position 512,553,045 of record OY728140.1, read on the forward strand.
AATTTCCGAGCAGCCGAGTTGAAGAAGTTGTATTCCAAGTATAACATTCGCTCGAACCATACATCTCGCTATCATGCGCAGGCGAATGGACAGATCGAGGCGTTTAACAAGACCCTCTCTAACATTCTGCAAAAGATGGTTGGTCAGAACAAGAAGAGTTGGCCGGACAAGCTCCCCAACGCCCTCTGGGCTTATCGGACGACGACTCGCAATTCCACCCAGATGACCCCTTATTCCCTGGTGTATGGAGCTGAGGCCGTCCTGCCCATCGAGATCCAGTTACCATCCTTGCGCACTGCGGTCTACGACCAGCAAGCGCCAGAGAGAGCTGCTGAAGCCCGTCTAGTCGAGTTGGAAGCACTGGATGAGAATAGACTTCGCGCCTTGCACAACTTGGAGAGGCATCAAAGAAGAATGGCTCGAGCTTTCAATAAGAAGGTTCGCCTCCGCTCCTTCCTGCAGGGTGACCTAGTGCTAGCCCTAAGAGCGCCAATGATCCCCGGCAGGAAGCCACCCAAGTTGGAGCCCAAGTGGGAGGGACCTCTTGTCGTCTACAGGGTTTATCCCAATGGCGCGTACTCCCTAGCGACTATGGATGGTGAGCGTGTCACTCCTCCCACCAACGCTAGGTTCCTCAAGCAGTACTTTGCCTGAGTGTACATTCGTCCTGCATGACGCTAAACTGCACCACGTCCTGCACGACGTTAAACTGCATACGTCCAAGCTGCACGACGTTAAACTGCCTAGCATATCGTCCGCGCTGCAAGACGTTAAACTGCCAAGTGTTTCGTCCAACATGACGTTAAACTGTACTACGTCCGAGCTTCAAGACGTTAAACTGTTCAGCGTTCGTCCTGCATGACGTTAAACTGCCTCTCAAGAACTACGTGCGGCTTGATTCCCATCCTTATGGGATACGTAGGACCGCCTGAACATTCATGTTTTCAGGCCCAGCCCCATCCTTCGGGAAATTCCATCCCACCTCGGGCCCTTGGCCCAGTTGCCTCTGGATATGTGGCGTATGGTGTGGACGCGGGGCTACGCCCTCATTCACGTCGGTTTTCTCGCCACGCTGTACGCCCCCACGTTTGGGGATGCCTCCTTCTCCCCTTTTTTCTCTCTCTTCGTCCTGTATGACGTTAAACTGCACTTCAAGAACTACGTGCGGCTTGATTCCCATCCTTATGGGATACGTAGGACCGCCTGGACATTCATGTTTCAGGCCCAGCCCCATTTCTCGGGAATCTCTATCCCGCGTTGGGCCTCTGGCCCCAGTTCCCCTCCTTTTTGTGCGAGGCGTGTAGCATGAGCGGGGGATTATGTCCTCATTCACGTCGGTCTACTGGTCGCGCCGTACGCCTCCCCCGTGTGTGAGACTACCTCACACCCCTCATCGTCCTGCATGACGTTAAACTGCCTCTCAAGAACTACGTACGGCTTGATTCCCATCCTTATGAGATACGTAGGACCGCCTGGACGCTTGTGTCCCAGGTCCAGCCCCATCTCTTGGTTGATCACGGGGATCTGCTGTCTTTCGGTTGCTCTCAGGATGAGTCCTCCAACCCTTTCTGGTGATCTGTTAACATGTTTTGGGTACTTTGGTCTATGACCCGTAGTGTCGGATGCAATCCCGACAAGTCTTGTGTTGCTTGTCGGGCCTCACGCTTCCTCTTGTTTGAGCCTTCACTCAAAGGGATCCTCGTTAGCGGTTTGGGTACGATGCCTCAATGCTCTCCTACCGCTCCGGGTCGATTTACCGGCGGGTCCTGGGCCGCAAATCGATATGAATCCTGCGATTGAGCGGTCGATGCTCGTTTGCTTGCCTCGTTCTAGGCTGACGCGATCGGATGTTGTGTTGCGAATGCGTCAGCAACATCCTTGATCGCCATGTCGGCTCTCTTAGGCTCTGAACATTGGTTGCGCGGTCCTCATCACACTCCGCCTTTGTGCGTTGTAGTGGAATCTTGACACTCTCTTCATACTGACCTTCAGTACACCTTTACACGTTAGGCAGGCCAACCAGGGTAATGGTGTCTGTCGAGGCTCCCACGATCTGAGCACCAAGGATACACGCTGATGTCCTCCCTAAGGGCCATGTGTAGCTGGACCCTCGTCCCCATAAGGAGGAAGGAGTCGCCCGGACAATCGCGTTCTGGGCCCAGTATATCTGGAGGCTAGCATCTCTGCCCCTCGGGTGATGGACATACGCAGGCCCCTATCCCAGGATCCTTCTCCTGGAATCGTGCGTGACCGCAGGGTTGGGTACGTTCCCACCTTCGCTGAGTTCGCCATATCGCAATACGCGGATTCCTCAATGGTCCGAACCGCACGACCTTAAACTGTGTTGTCTGGTCCTACCACACGACCGTAAACTGTGATCGTCTTGGCCGCCCGACGAGAAACGGCACTGCATCGTGATGTTCTCCTCAGGGGACACTCACGTTGGGCGCTGGTTAATAACCACGCCATTCATCAATGCCTTTCATGGCTTGATTATTGTGGCGACGCCAGTGATTCCTTAATCACAGGCATGTCGCTGCACAAAGAAAAACCATCCACCTTTAAGGACAAACAAGAAATATCAAATACCGCTTCTTCTGTGTGCGAGGGTCAGACCTGCACCCTTCCCCGCGCTGGTGCCCGATTGTGTTGCGCCGTGCTTCAAGAACTACGTGTGGCTTGATTCCCATTCTTATGGGATACGTAGGAACGCCCGGATGTTTGAAACTCCGGGTCCAGCCCCCCACCTCTTAAAGATTCCCCCCTTCTCTGGGGAATCCGCCGCCTTCAGGCCACCCTCAAGGCGTGTCCCTCGACCCCTTCCAGTGGTCCTCTAGTGTCAAGAGTACTCTGGTTTATTGCCAGGAGGGTCAGGTTCAGCTTGGTCAGGTTCCTTCCATTTTCAGGCTTCATGCTCCCTTTCATTCGGACCCATCGCTTACGCCCTGGGTGGAGCCCCCGTGAACGGTTTGGACACAATGCCTCAGTGCTCTCCCACCGACTCGGGTTGGTGCCCCCAATGGCCTCGGGCAGCAAATCGATATGAATCCTGCGATTGAGCAGTCGATGCTCGTTTGCTGCCTCATTCCATCAACGGTTAGTGCGATATTGAGGTTGCTTTTCCGCCACGGTCGGCAGTACTCCCATATCGTTACACCGGTGCCCCCAGTCCTTGAGTGAATGGCCGCATGATTCACATTTTTCCACCCCCCATTCTGACCAGGCAGAATCTCGACACTCTTGACACTATCCCTCAGTGCATCTTCGCATATCCAGGGGATAGGGCCACAATGTGGCGTACTTTGAGGTTCTTATGGTCCGAGCTCTAAGACCTTAAACTAAGATCTCCCCTTATGGTCCGAGCTCTAAGACCTTAAACTAAGATCTCCCCTTATGGTCCGAGCTCTAAGACCTTAAACTAAGATCTCCCCTTATGGTCCGAGCTCTAAGACCTTAAACTAAGATCTCCCCTTATGGTCCGAGCTCTAAGACCTTAAACTAAGATCTCCCCTTATAGTCCGAGCTCTAAGACCATAAACTAAGATCTCCCCTTATGGTCCGAGCTCTAAGACCTTAAACTAAGATCTCCCCTTATGGTCCGAGCTCTAAGACCTTAAACTAAGATCTAGCCCCATGGTCCGAGCTCTAAGACCTTAAACTAAGATCCACCCTCATGGTCCGAGCTCTAAGACCTTAAACTAAGATCCACCCTTATGGTCCGAGCTCTAAGACCTTAAACTAAGATCTACCCCTACGGTCCGAGCTCTACGACCTTAAACTAAGATCTCCCCAAACGGGGTTCTGCGTCTTGCATGACGTTAAACTGCACTTTCAGAACTACGTGTGGCTTGATCTCCAGCCTGATGGAGTACGTAGGAACGCCCGGGCATTTCGACTCGGGTCCAGCCTCAGGGATCGCTAAGTCCCGCCCCTCCTCGTCGTCGGCCGTCTGGCCTGACTTCGGGTAGAGTGGTGCAGTCGTAATATTCTCCCCGATTCGGCTCGGGATGCCCCATCGCAATGATGGGTAAGCGACAGTTTCCTCGTCAAGGAGGTTCTGTCTGAGGATTGGGGTGATTCACGGCCAGATTAGTGCATCCGCCTAATACGCTTTCCCCACGGTGGCGCAATTTTGAGAGCGTTGGATTCTGTCCGAACAAATCGTCACTTCGCCCCACGCTTCGCGTGCCCTGTTGATCTGGATTTCCACCCTTGTGTCTGAAGGAACCCCCAAAGCGGTATTCATGATGACATGTGGTCCGCCTCCTGCAATATGAATGATGACCTGCGGTCCGTCTATTGCAGTTGTTATGGTCGATCCACTGTCCGCCTACCGTCTTGGGCATTTCCTGGAAGGCCGACCGTTGTGGATGTCTGGATTCGGGACACACGATTCACCCTTTCTCATTTCCCTATGTTTGGATAAAATCTCAACGCCCCTAGCGTTGTCCCGCTCATGTGTTGGAACAAGTTGGGGGGATGATACATTGATTAGGTCTGAGGTCTCCTTTCCTAGGAATGACCTCCCTCTTTTCTCCAGAAATCCAGGCCCAATTATGGATGTCTGATGCTTGGTTAACGCTCCCGCAAGACAACGAATTGTGGTCGAGCGTGTTAGGCCAAAAGATGCAGATAAATACATTGGTTCATACAAATGGATCAAAGTAGCGGAAGCAAATGTTCTGGGAGTGGAAAAAACAAAGCCCCTAAGGATTAGCATGCTGGATAAGCCTTTCTAACGCCGCTACCCTCTGGCTGGCGGCCTCCAGAGCTGCTTCTCGCTCTCTGCGTGCCCTCTCCTCGTCAGCGGTCGCAGCACGCAGTTCGTCGATTCTGGCCTGTGCACGCTCCCGCTCGACTTGAATTGTGACCATTTGTTGGCCCGCCTCCGTCAACGGTACCTGGGCGTCAACCAGCTGGGCTGCTAGTTGCTCCACAAGCTCGGTGCACGTTGCGACGAAGGCCTCCTTCTCTGCTGCCTGCCCTTCGAGGCGCCGGACTTCCTGTTCCGCCATGAGGAGCGCCCGCGTGCTCTCCGACATGTCCCGACATTGTGAGACGTCCGCACGCTGGCGGCTCTCGCGCATCTTTTCGGCCATGAAATCACGGACCGTCAGATGGAGGCGTTGAGCATCAGCTCCCCCGGCACACAGGAAGCGCAGCCAGGTTTGGAGTGACCCCATGCGCCCCAGCCACTCCGATGGGTCTCGCTTGAGGAAGCGCTGGATGCACTTTCACCCCCTTCGGCGCGCTATCCGGCTCTCCTCGACCGCCTCCGCGTCCGAGTCATCCATCTCCTCGGGGTCGGCAGGCCGGTAGGCAGGGAAGGCAGCCAGCAGGTCTGCTGCAGGGTCCGCCCCTGGGATGTCCTCACGGGGGATAGGTTCCCCAACATCTGGGCGACCTTCTTCTCCCGCCCCAGCGGCGTTGACACCCTCGTCAGCCCCCGACCTCTCTCCGACGGCAGCACCACCGACGTCCGTAGCCCCCTGATCAGAAGTTGGTGGGGCCGGCTCGGTTTGGGAAGTCTGTTCCGGAGCAGGCGGCATGTCTGCCACTAGTCCACTCGTGGATGGCCCGGGTTCGGCAACCCGACGAGCCTCCATTCCTGAGATCACTGCGCATGGCATGCCGTGGTTAGTCACGGATCGTCAATGGCAAGCACCAGCAGTAAAGTAAGGAGACTTACGGGAGTTCGGAGCGTCATCTTCCGCTATCCCGGTCGCCGCAGGAACAGTTGCATCAGGGGACCCCTCAGCGCTTGTCAGTTCAATGATGGGCGTCTGGCCCCCGCCTTGTCCTGCCGGCGCCTCTCCTACTCCCGCTGAGGATGCTTGACCAACATCCGTGTGCTCCTGAGAAAGGTGGAGAAATGGGTTAGAAGCTGCATAAGAGAATGGATGAAGCAGGTTGAGTAGGGATAGAAGCGGATCTCGAGGAGCTCAGTGACATCAACATTGTCAGAGCCGGCCACCGCGCCGCTCTCCCGCGGGCTCCCCCGATGGGACCTTCCCTCGGAGCCTTCATCCTCCCCCGTCTCCTCCTCCTCCTCGGAGTCGTTACTGTCATCTTCTCCCGGCGGCATCTGTTCCGGAGCGGGCTCGAGACCGAGCATCACCTTAACCAGAAGGGATGGCTCCGCACGCTGACCACGTTGGCGCGCGTACTCGTCCATGGCCGTCAGATACGCGTACTGCCGGTTGAAGTCCACCCTGTCGGCGATCTGGAGGCGCCCGACCTCTGGCAGATAGATTCCTTCTCTGAGTATCTTTCGCCAGATGACGTCGGTCCCCAGTGACTGCCGCAGGGTCATCCAGGCCGACCACAGCGCCGGGAAGACTGCATCGTGGGAGGGTTCGAGCAGACGCCTTACCTGCTTCCCGGGCCGCTCTTCGACCACCGCACGCGCCCCCTCTCTGGGCGCCGAGGTCGTAGCGGCAGCCTGCGATGTACCCGCCGCCGAAGTCCCTGCTCGCGCCGGCTCCGCTGCTTGGCGCGCCTCCGTTCTCCCCCGTGTGGCGGCGCCTCTCCTCCTTCATTGACACCCGGTCTCCGCACGGGTGACCTCGAGCCGCCGAACTGGCTTCCATAGAAGCCCCTCGGGGTACGCGATGGCCCAGTGTTCGGCGTACTCGGTTTCCAAGCCTGCGTCAACTCCGGTAGGAGGGAGAGTGATGACGTCGCCAGAGCCGAAAGCGGCAAACATCAGCCACATCTGACGAAGGACGCCAGGGTTCGTCTCCTCCCGGACAGCAGTGAATACCCTCTTCGGCATCCGTTGAAGGCACCCGAACTGCCTGGCGAACCGGGTTGGCACGTAAGGCTCGCAGATCACCTTCCCGTCGATCCGAGCCACGAGCACCCCGCCCCGCATGTTCAGGAAGTACTCATGCTGCTCCAGCGGACCCTGCCCGTTGTCGATCATTTGGCCAACGGGAGTGGGGAACGGGCTGAAGTTGAAATTGGCATGATTTCCAATCTGAATCCGCACGCCCTCCTCACTTAGGGTCATCGGAGCGACCCCCGCAATATTCAGCAGGGAGGGTCGCAGGCCGTTGCCCGGGGGAATGATGGCGTTCGGAAACGTGTACCCACCAAGGTGAGCAGCCACCCAGCCGTGGAAGAATTGAAAGGGCCCACAGATCCTTCGTGGCGACCCCCCTCGTGAGATGCATCCCAGGATGGCATACAGCTTCGCCAACACTGGGACCCCGAGGTTGTATCTCTTGTTGGCGGCCATAGCGCCCGCCATCGCCAGAGTCGCCGGGAGAACGCCCATTCTCGCGTCCCGCACTGGCAGGAGCCACCCACTCAGAAAGGCGGCCAGGAACGCCGCATACCAGACATTTGGGTCCCGGGCCTCGATGACGCGGTACCCCCATGAGCGGTAGTCGCCCGTCTCCAGGACCCGCCAGTACGACCCGTTCCGGCTCCTCTGAGCCGCGGTCGGGCACCGCTTCCCCCTGCCTGGCATCTTGACCGTCGGGTCATGCTCCAAGAACTGGCCGAACCACTCCTTGTAGGCTATTTCCTTCTGGAAGTCCTTGATCCCGAGCCGCTACGTAGCCAGGTCAAGCAGATGCCAGGTTAGAATGGGAGTCCGTGACCTGTCTTCCCAGGTGTTCTTCGGTGGCAGGAACTCATCGTACTGGTAACCCTCCAGCGGGATACCTCCGATGCAGTGGATGTCCCACAGACCGATGTCGACCTCCCCATGGTGAAGATGGAAGGTGTTGGTATCCAGGGACCATCGGGTGAACAGCTCCGGCCCGAGCTCGGACTGCTGGTAGAAATGGAACTGCGACGTCCACACCGCCTCAAACAGGCCGATGTACCGCAGCTCCTCCGCGAAGTGATCGCAAGTGTGGCGTACCCAGAACGCCCAGGCCCACTCGCTGGTGAAATTGCCCCCAGACCGCAAGTCCCAGTCCTTCAGCCAGCCCTTGGTGTCATCCGTGACACTCTGGCGATATATGCTCGAGTAGAGGGCTGGAGAGTTCTCCGCAGTAGGCTCACTTCCGACGATGGTTCGCGTCCTCGGGTTCAGGACATAGACATCCAAGTGTCTGGTCTCCCTGGCAGGATGCCCATTGTTGGTGATGTTATAGCGGAGAAGCTCGTCCTCCCGGGTCACCCAGGTCCGCGACGCATCAATCTCGAACCCTGGCACCGGAACCTCATCCAGGATGCCGAAGTTCCAGAGCGGCAGGTTGTCCGACAGTGGATATGTCTTCTGGGCCGGCGTCAGCAAGTCGAACAGGGATTGATTGTTGGAAACAATCTCCTTGGCTCCGTAAACCTCCTCGTTCGCCGCCATCTCTGCTCTGCGAATGGAGGCATCCCCCTCATTTCCTTGATGCGCGGCCATCTCAGAAGCTCCGAGAGTCGTGCGGGTAAAGGGATGAAGCGTGCGAGATCGGACGAGGCTGGTAGAGAAGTTTGAAGGCTGGCGCGCAATCCAAGTGGACGGCGCGCAATCGGGAAGTCCGTCGCGTAAAACTCCGGCTGTTCGCGCAAAAGCAGGCCGAATTCCGGGCAGGATTGCGCGACGAACGGGCGAATTCCACGCCGGAAAAGGCAATTTCGCGCACGAGAGCTTAGAGGCTTATCGCGCGGAAGGCCAGTGTACGGTGTGGGGGACCCATGGCCCCTATTTATAGGCGCGACCAAGGTCCGCGCTGCGCGGAAAGCGCTTTGCGCGACCGCAGCGGCGAATTTCGCGCCTGGCACCCTTTTTTGCGCGCCACAGTCCCGCGCCATCTAGGACTTCGGCATTCCGGCGTCTCCCTCGGAACCCGATCGTTGCGACCCCTCGCCGATCAGATTCCGAGGGGGGGCTTTTGTAGACGCCGGAAAAGTCTGTTGTTCCCAAACGAAGCTCCAGATGCGGAAAGCGAAGTGATATTTGGAGTCAGAGGCACGTTCCGGAGGTCCCGGAGGACTTGCGCGAAATTTCAGAGTTCCGCGCGCAAAGTTGAGTCGCGGCGCGCAATCCTTCCGGGATGCGCGCAATGCGTTGGGCCGGCGCGCGATTTTGCGCGCCCGTGGCCTGCGCGGCTCCCTTGCGCGCCGGGTCCTGATTCCGCGCCCGCGAAGGGAATTCCGCGCCCGAGACCGGATTCCGCGCCCGGGGTTGCCTATAAATATAAGGCGACCCCCGACGTTTTGAAGGTTGCCAGAATCCGAAGCGTCGCTCGTTCGCGCAATCCAACCCCTTCCGCACGCAATGCCGATCTTCAGGTAACCTCCTTTCTTTCGCGCAATCGAGCCTTGGGGTTCGCCTTCGCGCGTAATCCCCTTGGCTCATTTCCTTTGAATAATCCTTAACCCGAAAGCCTTCGCGCGCAAAAGAAGTCTCTTGCGCGCAATTGCCACCGGGGTGCGCGCAATCCGGCCCGATTGCGCGCACCCCCCTCTTCAAAGTGGCCGTTCGTTAGAGAATGAGCCGTTGCCCCCGTGCGCTATCCGAAGCCCGGTGCGCGCAATCTTAACCTTCCGCGCGCAAGGCGCTGGCCCAATTGCGCGCCAGCCCGCCATTTTTGCGCGCCGACCCGCGGTTTTGCGCGCAAAGCTCCTCTTTTGAGCGCAAACCGCCAGGGTCGCCCCCTTTGACCCCCTTTGGGTACCCGCCTGCGTGGCGCCCGATGGTCTTCATCGCAGGTGCCCGCACCGTGCGTCGTCTTTCCGTGCGCCCCCCCCCCAGGCTCGCGCGAAGTGACACGGACCTACCGGCGGCTTCATCGTCCTGCATGACGCTAAACTGCACCACGTCCTGCACGACGTTAAACTGCATACGTCCCGCACGACGTTAAACTGCACTTCGTCCAAGCCACAAGACGTTAAACTATTTAGCATTAGTCCGCGCGACAAGACGTTAAACTGCCAAGCACCTTCGTCCTCAACACACGACGTTAAACTGTACTTCGTCCGGCAAGACGTTAAACCGTCCGCATCCTGATCCCGTGCTACGCACGCAGGGTCCCCCCGGTTTGGATGTGGCCCCCACCCGCTCGTCTCTGCAGGGATGTCGGGATTTCCCTTCTTTAGGGACGATTTAATGGGAGCGGCTTTTCCCTACGGGGGTAGGGTATTACAAACCCCTAGTTTCTTGTGGGGGGCTGCACATGTGTATCTCCATTGTGCTCCCCCACTGCCGAAGCCAGTAGAGGGTGTGACTGGGATCGAGGTGTCTCCTACTTTCGGTCCAAGTCCCTTCCAACTGAGTTTTGCCGCATCCGGGCTGCCTCAAGTGCGTAAGTCCTAACAGAATGAACTACGTGGACTTTGATCCCTGTCTTCTACACAGGGTACGTAGGAAGCCTCCTTGAGGTTCAAGCCCACCACCTGGTCGTCCCGGTCATATTCACGTCGGTTCGTCCATCAGTGGACCCCTCCAGGGTTCACGCTTGCGTCGATTCACCTATGAATCCGCCCCTCTGGGAGACTGCCCGTGTGTATCTCCACTGTGCCTCCCCACAGCCCCTTTTCTCATTTCTCCTTTTATCGTCCAGCATGACGTGAAACTGTGATCCACCCGGCCGTTCCATCCCCCTCTGTGCGAGGTGGTTCGGTTCAATCCTCCTCCCGGCGGCCTCGATCTCTCTGTGGGTCGGCTTGCCGACGTCCAACATGACGTTAAACTGTCTATTCGAACTACGCTGACTTTGATCCGCGCTAACGCGCGGTACGTAGGAAGCCCCTACGGGGTCCAAGCTCTTCACTCCATCATCCACCCTGATCCTCACCCGGGCCGCCACATCCCGGTGGGGTCATGCCATTTCATTCCACTCCACCTCACTCAGGAAGCCGCCCATGTGCTGGCCCCAGCGTCGGAGGTTCCCCGCAAGGGGTTCTGTCATCTGATCCACTTCTCGTGTTGATCAGTCCGATGCCGTCCCCGCTGGACGTTAAACTCACGGCATACCCCGTGTTAAACATGGGAAGCTGAGGAAAACCTCAGGTAACACAGTTCCCCGCACCCCGTGCGGGATGCCTCAGGCCATCACGCCTTCGAGAAGCCCTATTAGGGACGGAAGACAGACATGCAGAGTCGCAGTGTCAAGACACGCCCCCGACACCCAGAGCCACCCGGTCTCCTCACCGCAGGTTGCTGCCCCGACCAGACTCCTTGGAGCGTCCGGGCGGATGCAGCGAAATTAACCGGTGTCCATGAAGATATGGCGCCGGGAACGAGATTCACGAACATTCTTAAATCTATGAGGGAGACCCGGATTAGGCGACGAGTTCCGAGGAGACGTCCACGGAAGGAGGAGCCGACATCCCATCATCCCGGTTTCGATCAAGGAGCAGGCGCCCCTGAATAAGGGACGGATGCCGCCCGCCCTTGGAAAGCGGGACTGCGGGACTACAAGCCGCGCGCCCATCCCCTCGGGTCGACGGGTGCACGCGCGAACGCATCCTGGCGGAACAACGTAACCCGACGCACATCCGCACCGAAACAAACATAAATCACTAACCAGTTTAATTGATAAAAATAATATCCCATAAACCTCTATTTAACATTATTATATCAAAATCGGCCACATAATATGAATTATCTTTCTTAAATCATCTATTTTCCAAAAATATCAACATAAAAAATAATTACTTTGTATGGTTATCAAAACTATTCATAATAAGTTTTTTGATCCTTAAAAAATGTTATTGAAGTATAGTCCTTATGAATTTTATGATTATTATAATGAGAATAACACTAATAATATACTTATAGAACATATTTCATGAGTCCAAATGATATCATTTAATCTTCCCACTTCAGTTGTATTAATAGCATAATATTGAACTTGATCCCATTGATTCTTTTGGCGTATATTATTTTAATTATTGGTATATTTGTTTATTTAGTTCCCCATATCTATACATGTAATCATTAAATTTTGAAAACTTCTTTCTTCAACTTGAAATCATAAGTGTGGTGGAATTTATCTTCACATAGGTTAAAAACTCTCATTCCCTTCAAGAAGGTACCCTGGTGATTCATTCCACAATTATCACATGTGAATAAATCCTTCTTTCCCATCCTCCCATCATCTATAGTTTTCTCTATCATCCTCTTTTTATCTTACTTTCCATTCAATAAATAAGACGTTTGGAATTATTTCTCCATATTGATATTTCATGCTTTTATGACCTCATTTGATGAGAATAATTGGAAGATTAGTTCCCTTCAATGAATTTGCTTTAACCAATCAAAGAACCTTTTAATATTTCACTTTGGAATATATATATAGTCCGTAGAATGTCATTATAACCTAGAAATGTTTAATTTTTTAATATAAATAGTTTTATTTTCATTTTGTGTTATGCACACGAATTTGTTCCCATATCGTCTCCTTGATTAAAAAGAAAATAATTTTCCAAAAAAATCCTTAAAATAATCCCTTTCTAGGTTTTCTATTTCTTCTTCATCCTTATTATTTTGAATCAATGTCCACCATTGATCTACATCTCCTGAGAGATGATAAATTTCAATGACACTATTCTCCCTTTCAATACTTTCCAATAAAAGAAATATAGAATATATAGAACATATCTATTTCTAAACACCAAATGGATTTTTATTCTCACTGAATTATGGATGTTTTTAATCCATAATGTTAAATAATATTGTTACGTAATGTGCTTGATCATTAGAGTACTCCATATAGGAAATTTCATTTCTCATAACATGAGTTAGCTTTCCATATATGGTTATAATATAACTCTTCCCATTGTTTCTCCTACTCCAGCTTCGTTATATTTCCCAAAAGGGAAATACCTACATGGGGGAATGAGCATTGATATAATTATTATTCCTTCAACCACGTTCCTTTTTTAAAAATTGACATATAATTGATTATATCATAATATTATGAAACAAAATTTATTATAACAATACATGTGATTTAATTAACATAAATTTAAATAATTAAGCATGGATATTATCATAATCATAAAAATTATTTTAATGGAAAACGTTCTAAATCATAAATATATTTTAAAACTCTTTATAATTGTTTAAAATTAAATTGTAATTATCTTAATAATATCCATTAAGAGTGTGAAACAAGGTGAAAATTAAATTTAATTATCATTCTTAGGTAACACTTAAGCTAGGCCCATAATACCATTTTCATAATTATTACCCCCAAAATTATCTATTCTAGAATTGCATCCATTAGTTTTTTCAAAACAACGATTTATTTGTAAGAAAAACTATAAAATCTTCAAATTATAAGAACATCAAGATGCTATTCTATACTTTCCCACAATGTTTTTCATAAGGTTATATTCCATAATCTATGTTTTCCTAAACCTATTTCCCATGTCTTATACTTAACTTCTTCTTATAACAATGATAAAGACATAGACCTCACAAGGTCAGAGCTGGTGGTTAATTTTATTAAATTGGCATAAGATATAAAAAATAACATCTTGACGTACGGAGTAATTTAATAATATTTTTAAAATACTGACAAATATGAAATTAATATTGCAGTTTACAATATAAAATAAAAAATTTGATTTCATTAAGAACCTAGTTATTCCTCATATTATATCGCTGCATATCAACCAAAAACATTCATTAAATCCTAGTTAAAGTAAAATATCTAAAAAACTGAGATTATATTCTCATTAATGGTAAGAATACAGTGGTTTTTATCACAAATTAATAAGAATCATAAATATTTAAACGTACATTACTAAAACACATTCCATTGAATAAATGCAATGATCATTATATGGAAGAAATAAATGATTATTAAATAAATCCATATAAGTAATCACATGGAATTGGAAATTATACATAGATATTATAACTGATATAATAATCACATGGATATAAATAATTGTTATCATAATGAGGGAATGAATAATTTCATACATATGAAACATACTCTTAATATCTTTCCCAAGAAAATTTTTATCAATTGGTATAAACATATATAATTTGGATAATTGATTTGTATCATTATACTTATCATTGAATAGATGGGCAATCTATAACCAGGCCCCATCCATTCCTTACATTGAGAAATTAATTCCTAATATGAATGGGGTGAAACATAATAAATAGAAGCATTCATATTTAAAACGTAATATACGAAATGTTAATACTTACCCCATTCAAATAAAAATAATTTTAAAATAACTAAAGTAACATGGAGAATAGTAATGAAACTTTATATCCCCATTCATTATGATCATAAACCATCCAATGAAATATTAATTAATGTATTAATAAAAAAATTTCATATTTGATCATAATTATAAAAATTCTTTGATATCACTATTGAATATAAAAACCTTAAAAATGTCATAAAAACATTTTTGAGGAAAATAACCTTTTATCTTAAAAATATTTTTAAAAAAAATAGTTAATAAAATATTTTGAACATAATTTTCATAGAAAAATTAATTTAAATATTATAAAATATGATTTAAATCATTTAATTTTCATTATTCTAGAAAATTTAGTTCGTTTTTTTTTCACCTTAAAATAATGATCCCTTTCAGATTTTCAGTAAAAGAGAAACGCGCATTATTTTGAAAAATACATGAAGAATAATTTCAAAAAATTAAAAATTCATACATGGGTAAAATTAATTTAATAAATCAATTTTATAATTGTTGAAACATTTTTTACACAATTTTATAAAATAATGTTTTTGTAAGAAAAATGAGTTCCAACCGTAGAGTGTAATAAAGATATGTTTTTTTTAAATATTTTCTCAATCAATTTTAATACTGAAGAGAGGAAAATGATAATATAACATTTAATGTTCAAGAATAAAAAATGTATAAATAAATATATTAGTTTTATAATATAAATATAAAATAGTTTCCCTAAGGGAGATTTAAACAAAAGCAGTCCTGAATAATAATGAGATTATGAAATAAACCCTCACCACTTAGGTATCTTTTTAATTTTAAAACTCATGAAATAAATAATATAAAATAAAAAATAACATGAATATAAATATATTAATTATATAACATTTCAAAAGGTGAATTATATAAACCACACAAATGAGTAAGCGGTTCATACGAAATATGTCTCATGGTAGTAAAAGTTAGACGAGAAACCATTACATCGAGTTCAAATCCCATAACATGTGTTAAAAACATATGTATAATAACTATAGATCTGTTATTGATATATTTCAGAAACATAATAATATATATCATACCATATATGATTTAATTATTGTCTTTTAGCACCCATTTATCAGCAATCCATTGTTAAATCACTGTTTTTGGTGATAATTGCTTTGTTTTTCTTATATGTTTTAGTGTATTAATTTATATTATTTTATTTTGATCATGGTTTCATCATATAAATATTTCTAAAAATAATATATATATCCTATATATATTTATTATATATTTATTTATATTAATCTTCAAATGATATAGATAGAAAATGGGTTACACCGTTCATATAGATGGTATGTTTACAGACGCATGAACATTTTTCAATTTTTATCGAAGGATGGAATGAATATAGATTAAATAATAATTAATATATATAATCTTTATTATTTCCTATATATCATTTATATTAATTAGATACATCCATATTGACATCCTCATACAAATCAAATGAAAAACATTTGGCATCGCTATGTGGAGGTGTTTGTCCACACGTACCCACGACCAATATTATGGTTTTCCAAAATATTGAGGTATAAGAAGTTATGAAAGATATTTTATTTATATAAGTATTAATATATCATAAATATCAGATAAATTCATTAACTTTATCCTTAATATCTTCTATATAAGTCGTAAGCGAAAAAAAAATCACATCACATCATGAAGTGATTCCCCATTGTGCACATGAAGAACGTTATAGTATCCCAATGGAATGGAAAATAAGAATTTATATGTAATATAATAACTAAAAACTATAATAATTTCGTAAATATCATATAAATATTTTAAAAATTCATTATATTGAGCTATTATTTTTTTATTGAAAATGAATAATATAGACTCGTGAGGTTTTGGTCAACTGTACACACAGTCGACATCTTCATTTCCCATTTGATGAATATTTAAATGGATATCCAATATAAAACTAACATAATTACTGTAACACTACAATATTTCATTGTATGTTATCTCTTCAAATTTGGTCAATAACTTGTGTTACACGCAATACCGAGTTCGAGCATACCATGACTTACCAAACTAGTCGTTGAAAAAGCGGTTATGAATAGTACTTACTAAATTTTGAATTTTATATACTCCCTATAATTTTAGAATCTATATTATGTGTTTATTAGACATAATATAAGAACAAATTCATTTTTCCAGATAAAAGAAGTATTGGTCAAAAAATGCAATTTTACCACCTTTTAATGGAGAACCCTTTATAAAACCAATATTTAAAACTTCTATATATTAAATTTAATGGAATTAAAGTATTATTTTTAATTGGGACATAAAAAAGTTAGTTTGGATAAATTTTTGGAACTTTTCTAATAACTTTCATATTTTGATGAATAATGAAAAATACAAAATTTTAATTCAAAACAACTTTTTAATCGAAATATTTTATAGTTTTAAATTGTGCATTTAAATGGTTTGGAAGTATAATTAGATTTTATATCTATAATTTAATAATATTTATGTTATTATAAGTAATTTTGTATTTAAATTTGACATAAACACATGTCAATCTTTTGATAGATTTTACTTTTTAAAAACCCACTTTTTGATTTTGACAATGGAAAATAATTTTAAATTAATTAATGTAACTTCTATGTTTTGAATTTCATAAAACAGAATTCATTTTTTAATTCTGAATATCAAAATTTTCTTGGGGTGAATTTTTTGTATTTTTCTGAAAACTTTCAATTTATGATGAATAGTAAAAAAACACAACATTATTGTTTAAAACAGGCTTTTTGTTTAAATAATTATTTATTTTATTTAAATTTATTTTAAGTCAAAATAGATATATAATACCTATATAAGTTCAATGTAATTCATTGGAGTCATTTTATAACAAAATTAGAAGTATAAAAATTTATTCAACATTTTAACGTCTTTTACCCACCTTCTAAGCACATTTGCAAATTTGCATAAAATGTAATTTTACCGCTTCTGTGAATTGAATTTAAAAAAACCGAGTGATACAGTTGACATCAGTAAGTAAAATTCGTTTTAATAAGAATAAAATAGTTTTTGGGGAATAATAACTTTTAACTTTTATTTACCATGGTTAAAAGTAAATATGGTAATTAATGGTAAAAATGATTTTATAATTACCATAAAACATGTCTTAATTCTATTGGATAAGTGTATTTAGACCAAAACCAACCATGAAAATAAAATTATAACTTTTTGGTCCATGTCACGACCCATCCCCCAGGGCCCGCGTCGTAACTACCCCAAGCCCACCTTCCATTGGCCAGGGGTTGGCGACTAGCACGAAAGACGTGAATCCCAATAACTGGAAAGACATTGCATTTATAAAAGTAAAAAAAAACTACAGAGTACAAGTGGAAGTAATATACTATGTACAAAATAAAGTGCTGAAATGTAAATGGGCCAGAATACAAACCCAACTGAAAAGTACAGCTACAACTGAATGGAAGTACAACAGAAAAGACAAGCAGCTTGAAGAATAGAAACAACTCCTGGGTCGTCCACCTCAGATCCTACCTGAATGGTAGGTATAGATAGCGCAGCTCCTGGATCGTCCACGACTCTCTCACCCATCAACCTCCTCCGAGTATCATCTCTTCATGAATTCCAGCTTCGGATACAGACTTGTCGTGAGGACCACCTCCGGGTACCGTCCAGTCCTCGAACACTTGGCCTCTGTCAACATTGTATGTCGTCTGCATCCAACATAATGAGGTTCGGGAATAGCCCGTGCAGGGCTGAGTATAAAGATACTCAGTAGGGACCCCGAGACCCTCATGGTATCACTAAATCCAACAAGGATAACCACAAAGAAAGATCTCAACATATAACCTCTACTTAGGTATATGACCATACATATACCTAAGTTATCAAGTAACACATCTCAATCATGAGGAAAACACAATGGTTATTAACTCAGCTCAAACCAGGATTTTATTCATGATGTCAAAACCATGACTGCTAGTGAACTCCTCCTATGTTGAGTACAGTGGGCATACTGCTACAACCAAGTGCGCCCCACTAACCTTGGACTGCTAAAGTACTCCACCGGTCGGGTATTGTGGGCATGCCGCTGCAACCAAGCGCATCCCACCATGGGTCTGTCGCTACAACCAAGCGCACCCCCTCATAGCCTACAGAGGTACTCCTTCTGTCGAGTATCGCGGGTATGCCACTACAACCAAACGCATCTACGTCGTGGGTCTGCTGCTACAACCAAGCGCACCCCACTGGGCTATCCGAATCACTCCGAGATGATCGATCAGCAGTCGCCAAGTCTCATCCAGCTAATAGGTCTCTGCACTCTGCTAGCTCGTCACCAGGAGAGTCCGCTCCATGAGCTACTGGTCGGTACTCCAAGTATCACAAATTTCTACGAATAAGTATCCCAAGGGTCAGCCACATCACAGGAAACTCAACACAACAGACGACGCGTAAATCGGACGCTCGGTCTGTGTGTTATTAGCCTTTTCGTCTTGGGGGCCCGGTTGGTTTTGTGTACGAACCAACCTGACCGTATCTCAACTCTACCTCGAAATCTTATAGGGTATACTCATAGGTACCGTTTCTCAACGTGATCACCAATGCCGCTGACGGTTCGTCAAACAGACGTCTGGTCTGAAAGTTATCAGCTTTTCCGTTCCTGGGGCCCGATTGGATTTCGGGTTCAATACCACCTGGGCATTATCCAACTTTGTCCAATCCTCAGGCTAAGTATGCCAAAAGTTCCATCTTATCAAGATAAATCCAAAAAGGTTGACGGCACGTCAATCGGACGTCCAGAACACATGTTATAAGCATTTCTGCTCCGGTGGCCCGGTTGGTTTCGTGCTTGAACCATCCCGATTGTACACAAAATTCTTTAAAACCTTGAGTTTAATATACTGAAACAACCGTCTCGATCCAAGGATCCCATCTCAATAGATGGTGCGTCGATCAGAGGTCCGTAGCCTAAGTTATGGGTGTTTGAATGAAATTTCCCGAAAAATAGGGGGTCTGGGCCGGGTCCGACCCAGCCCAGCGTGGGGGTCCGGCCTCGAGCGGGCAGTCCGGCCCGGCGCGGCCGGTCTGGCTGGCGCGGGCGCAGCCCGTGTGGCCAACGAAGAGTGGAGGGTTGGGGGTGCTGTCCCCCCCCAGTTGACCGTAACGGTGCGGAAATTAAGTTGCGCCTCCCCCTAAACCTGGAACAGATTAGCCGTTTCGGTCCGCCGCGGTTCAGCCATGGTGGTCTCCTCTAGCGGCGCGCCGCCACTTTCCACGGACCACGGGATGCGCTCTGGTGGTCCGTTTTTCCCTCCGTCTTCACTAGTGGTCATCACGGGTCCCATACTTTACTACGAAGACCTCAAATTGTCATTTTGGCCCATTCCGTCATCGCTCGTCGATTCATGCACCAAACAACAATCTACGGGGGGTTGTCAGGCTGTGTTTGTTCGGCCCGCACCCTCCGCGTTAGGTGTCATCAAATGGAAAACATATAAACACATGCTTTTAATCATTGAAGAGGGTATAATTCACATAAACAAAAAATATGAAAACCCCCTACCTGGATATTCGAGGTCGCACGTCGGATGTCACAGATAACGGTGTCACGGGGGTCAGACGTAGATTCTGTGGACGTCGGGGTGCGTCTGAGGAGGAACGACATCTCCTCTTTTGTTGTGGAGATGAAGAAGGAAGGTACGTTGTCGTTGGAGATGACCACCGCGGTTGGCGACTTCCCGCTTATCTTGGAGGAAGAAGAAGACAGATGAATCTGGGTTGCCGAGTCGATGTTTCTTGATGAAGAAGAAGAAGAAGTTCTTTAAAACTCCAAAGCGCTCTCCCCTTACCCTGAACACCACAAATGCCAACCCTTAACAAAAAAAGGGTCCACATTATTTTATTAACTCAACCATGTTTTTCAAATTTACAAAAGTTGAATTCACATAATTAATCTTGAGTTGTCAAAAATGATGGTGAGTTAAGTCGGAAACATTAATAATGTGGAAGAGGAGGAGCCACATCATTAAAAACTACAAAGGAGGTTTAAAAGGATTTTAAAGGGAATTTGAAGGGGTGGGGATCGTGTGGTCCCCACCTCTCCTTTATTCTCCCCAAGGGAAGTTAGCAACCCAATGGGTCCCATTTCAACTCCCACACCTAGGAGTTAAACCACATAAGAGAGGGAAAACATGTTGTGACACAACACTTAAACCACTTAGCAAGAAATAAAAATAAAATCGTAAAACAATTATATTTTTATTCCTCACTCTTTATTTTAAGAACTCCTCCTGAGAAAATGCAACTCCAAAAAGGGTCTCCTCAAGCAATTACCAGCACTGCGAGTT
Source organism: Viscum album (assembly GCA_963277665.1). Classification (NCBI taxonomy): domain Eukaryota; kingdom Viridiplantae; phylum Streptophyta; class Magnoliopsida; order Santalales; family Viscaceae; genus Viscum; species Viscum album. The sequence continues at coordinate 512,573,531 of OY728140.1, forward strand.
CATCGGTGCCCTCATATTCCAATTCTGAGCACCGGTTCAAAAGTTAGAAAAGCCCGCTCATTCGTTCACAAAACGTACCCGAGATAAACTTTGGAAATTGATTCCGGACACACCGGACCTCGAAATCAGGTGCCGTAAGAAACCGCATACTCATAAAATTCCAAAGAAATTAAGAAAAAAAGTATCCTTGAAATTTCTGGGTCTTTACATTACTCCCACCTCAGGGCTTTACGTCCCCGTAAATCTTCAACACAAACTTGGAATACAAAAGTGCTACTGACCACGCATCTGAGCCTTCCACTCCCATGTGCTCTCCTAAAGGTTTCCGTGCTTCCAACGAAAGCACACAAGAGGAATCGAGCGTCCTCGTAGGATCCTCTCCTATCGATCCTCAACCTCTACTAGAACCCTATAAAAAGTCACCCCATCGCCAAAGTCCAGCTCCCCATGGTCGATGATATGTGTTGGGTCATGCACGTATCTCCTCAGTTGAGATTCGTGGAAGTCATTGTGCACCTGGTGCAACTGAGGTTGATGGGTCAGGCAGTAAACCACCTCGCCTACCCTGCTGAGGACGTTTAAGGGTCCGATGAAGCAACAAGATAACTTTTCGCCTCAGCCAAATCTATGTAATTCCACGTCGAGGTGAGAACAATATGAAAACTTGGTCGCCATCCTCGAACTCTAGTGGTATCTCCCTCCTATCAACATAAGACTTCGTTCGGCCCTGAGTTGTCCTCATCCACTCCTGGATGACTTGAACCTTCTATGTCGTGGCCTAGACCATCTCTGGTCCCACAAGAGCTACTATGATTTCTTCTTTGCCGTTAAGAAAAATCTGGTCTCATCCCCTAGATGATCCACATTCTTTTCCTAATATAGTCAATCCGGACATGAATGATGCATTCATGCCATGGATGATGTCATAAGGACTCGACGTTACTACCAAGAGATCCAACCATCACTCTCGCCTCTAAGGGTCGAGTCACACTGTCGGCATCAGCGTGAGGTAACTGGGTCTCCTTCAGTAGGAATCTTGAAAGTGAGGGTCAAGTCAACAGTTTTAACTAGGACCTCTCAGTACACAAAAAGGAAAGAAGCAAAAGTCACAAGGACAAGTGTCTTTTATTACTACATCTTGAAGTACAAAGACACACAACAATGAAAACAAGGAAACTAAAAGCACCAAGATCAAAGGTCCCATGGCTGGAACTAGTCCCGCTCTTGTCTTCCAGCTTCCGAAGCTCTGTAGTCGTATGCTTTTGCTGCCTGAAGCTGAGCTCTTCCATGTCCACATGTTCCCTGCGGTCGGGGTGGACCTTCTGGTGGTGGTTTTGGCAACACCTCGAAGCATCGTCCACCTCTAACTGCACGGATAGATCCCCTGTCTCGGTCTCATGTTCCTTGCGGTCCGCCTTGATCAAACCTCTGCCTCTGCCTGGGAGGTCCTTCATTTATCTGATGGTCATCTGTATGGTGGGTTGGACAGTCATGTGCCATGTGACCAACCCCACTGCAGGAGAAACACTGTCCACTCCTGGTAAATCGCTCTCCACCTTGGGTGCCTCGTACACACGATCCTGTGTCATGCGGTCGACCTCCTGTAGGTCTGGTCCTCTTGGACCTCTGCGTCATCTATCTACTGCCCGCTATAGAAAACTCTACTGCATGCCGGCTAGTGGTGGGTCCTGCTGCTAGAGAATACTCAGCAAGAAAACTCTCCACAAAGAGGGCTCGCTCCAACACCCATGTCTGCGTTGGGATGTTGTGAGAAACAATAGAAGCGTTAATCTCTCACCTGAGCCATTACTCGAAGGTTCGGGCCCTGAAGAACGGGTCCCGTACCATATCTGTGGAGTAGCGCAAGAGGTCTGTGAACCTCACTGAGTACTGTGCCACCATCATGCTACCCTTCTATAGATGCATTAGCTCCTGTATACGCACCGCTTGAAGGGTGGCTGGTACAAACTCTACCTGGAACAGGCTCTTGAAATCTGCCAACAGAATTGTCGCCTTGTCATGCATCTCGAGCATCAGGCTCCACCATCTTCCTGCTGCTGCCTGAAGGAGGCTAGCAGCAAGGATGACCATGAAGTATGCTAGCGTCCCTACTAGCCTGAAGACTCTCACCACAGCCTCCAGCCAATCCTCAGCCGCCTGAGGGTCCGTCTCTTCCCTGAACCTGGGTGGCCTCTGGTGCTGGAACTCGTGCAGTGCGCTCAAACGACGTGCACTATCTGCTGATGGGTCTTGTTGCATCAGTGTCCAAATGGGTGGTAGTACCACTAGCGCCACAACTGGAAGAGGGCCCTGTACTGAGGCCTCATCGCTCGGCGGGCTGTCAGTACGTACAACTCTCGGGGCTCTAGCTGGTCGTCTGCGGGGAGGCATCCTGAAAGAAACAAACCTGACATGGTCAAATGATTTATACCTGGTGAGCTGACCTGGTTTGAGCTGACTTTCAAAAACTTTTGGAGACACACACGCAATCAGTGTTTTTGTGCACAAAGTCATAAATCTGTTGTCAGGGTCCTTGTGTATGGATACGTCGGCCGCCCGCACCAACACTAGACTCCCTGAACTAAAAACTACACTTCGTACCCTTAACACTATTTCTTCACAGAAAGAAAATATCAGAGTTATATGTTTTGCGGTAGAACCGACTCCTCTGATACCAATTTTTCATGACCTTTCCCCCGGGGCCCGTGTCGTAACTACCCCAAGCCCGCCTTCCATAGGCCTAGGGGCTTGCGACTAGAACCAAAGGCGTAAATCCTGATAACTGGGAAGGAATTTCCTTTATAAAAGTAAACAAAACACCACATAGTACAAGCAGAAGTAATATACTAAGTACAAAAGAAAGTGATGAAAAGTAAATGGGCCAGAATACAAACCCAACTAAAAAGTACAGCTACAACTGAATGGAAGTACAACAGAAAAGACAAGAAGCTGGAAGAATAGAAGCATCTCCTCGGTCGTCCACCTCAGATCCTTCCTGAAGGATAGGTGCAGATAGCACAGCTCCTGGATTGTCCACAATGCTCTCGCCCTTCAACCTCCTCCGAGTATTATATCATCGTGAAGTCCACCTCTGGATACTAACTTATCATGAAGTCCACCTCCGGGTACCGTCCTGTCCTCAAACACTCGGCCTCTGTCAGTGTTGTCCGTCGTCTGCATCCAACACAACGAGGTGCGGGCATAACCCATGCAGGGGTGAGTATAACGATACTAATTAGGGACCCCGAGACCCTCAAGGTCTCACGAAATCCAATGAGGATAACCACAAATAAAGATCTCAACAGATAACCTCTACTTAGGTATATGCCCATACATATACCTAAGTTATCATGTAACCCATCTCAATCATGAAGAAAACACAATGGTTATTGACTTAGGTCAAACCAGGATTTTATTCATGATGTCTAAACCAGGGCTGCTGGTGAACTCCTCCTCTTTCGAGTACAATGGGCATGCCGCTACAACCAGGCATGTCCCACTAACCTTGGACTGCTGAAGTACTCCACCTATTGAGTACTGTGGGCCTGCCGCTGCAACCAAGTGCATCCCACCATGGGTATACCGCTACAACCAAGCGCACCCCCTCATAGACTACAGAGGTACTCTTTATGTCGAGTACTGTGGGTCTGCCGCTACAACCAAGCGCACCTCCACCATGGGTCGGCTGCTATAACCAAGCTCACCCCACTGGGCTATCTGAATCACTCTGAGACGATCGATCAGCAGTCGTCAAGTCTCAGCCAGCTACTAGGTCTCCGCACTCTGCTAGCTTGTCATCGGGAGAGTCTGCTCCACAAGCTACTGGTCGATACTACAAGTATCACAAAGTTCTATGAAGAATTATTCCATGGCTGAGCCACATCATAGGAAACTCAACACAATAGACGGCGCGTCAATCAGACGCCCGGTCTGTGTGTTATCATCCTTTTCGTCCCGGGGGATTGGTTGGTTTTGAGTACGAACCAACCCAACTATATCTCAACTGTACCCCGAAATCTCATATGGTATACTCATAGGGACCATTTCTCAACGTGATCACCAATGCCACTGACGGTTCGTCAAACAGACTTCCGGTCTGGGTGGGTGTTTATTTGTGTCAGTCCTTGTTGTGTTATTAAAAATAATGCTTTCTAAGTTGTGAAAATTGTTTATGTTCTTGTTTGAGTGTTTCCAAACGGGGTTTTTGCGAAATGATTAGGTAATGACAATTATATTTTTAGAAAAGTATTTTTGGCGTGTGTGAGTTTTGAAATGTTGTTTTGGTGTGGAAATGGTGACTTTTGTGTGCAATATCTTGTTTGGCCTACGATATGATTAAAAATATACTATGTGAATGTGAAACTTGTTTGAGAACACGGGAAAACCTTGGGTATCTAGGTGGGAAGACTAGAACTAGTGCGCTAGTGGACCGGATGGGTGTTGTCCCTGTTTCACTTAGCTGGATTGACAATTGCAACACTAACTAAACATGATATCTGAGGGTCGTGGACTTCTAAGCCACGTGTTCTGAGGTTCGTGGCCTTTTAAGCCACGTTATCTGAGGGTTGTGGCCTTCTAAGCCACGTTTCACCGAGGTACGAGGTCTCTAGGTTCCCACATACTCTAGCTACCTATATGGATTACCCATAGTGCTCTTTTGTGACATGTTGCTTGTGATGTAACTTTCTTTCCAGTTGTTTCATACCTGGTGACTTGTTTTGTAAAAATCACATTTTATTCCATACTGGTTTCTTTTCATTTTGAAATGTTAATGCACGCTTGGAACCTATTTTGAAAATATAGTAAGAGTGAAATGCTTTATTTGAGAATGCAAACTCATGACTTGAATTTGAAAAGAAGAGAAAACAATATTTTATTATGTCTTATTTTCAAACTAGCATGATTGGATTTCTTTTTAAAGGTAAGGGCATTGGGTGTGGTTTTTCTTGGCTTTCCTACTGAGCATCTCGGTTCTCACGCCTACTTTACTTTTCAGTTTCAGGTTATATACTTGGATTGCTCTTCGAGAGAGCATGGTTATAAGTTTGGTGGTGGCCCATGGGGTCACTTGGAGGTATGTCTAGTTGCCTATCTTTATTTTTTTTCCCGCTGTCAGTGTTTTCTTGTTTTTTTCTCTTTATTTCAGTTTGCCTGTCTTTTTATTTTCTGGGCTAAATCATTCCCAACTACATGTTTTGATGCCCGACACTAGTTGTCAGCCCGTGGGGATCGGGGACGCCCTTCGGGCCTTGCCGCGGACCGGGTCGGGCACCGGGTCGGATGGCGACCCGGCCTGGTTCATGAAGAATCCAACCCGACCACTATCCAACTACATCCAATCCTCAGGAGAAGTATGCTAAAAGTTCCATCTCATCAATATAAATTCAACAAAGTCAGCGGCACGTCTATCGGACGTTCGGAGCTCATGTTATAAGCGTTTTCGCTCCGAGGGCCCGGTTGGTTTCGTGCTCGAACCAATTCGGTCATACCTAAATATCTCAGAAACCTTTAGTGTAATATACCAAAACGACCGTCTCTATCTAAGGATCCCATCTCAACTGACGGTGCATCAATCGGAGGTCCGTAACTCATGTTATGGGTGTTTGTTCGAAATTGCCCGAAAAATATGGGGTCTGGGCCCGGTACGACCCGGCCCAGTACCCCCTGGGCGGCCCGAACAGAGTCGACCCGACCCGGGTCCAGGTCCGGCCCAGTAGTGCATGGCCCAGCCCCGCTGGCACGGCCCGACCCAGCGCGGGGGTCCGGCCTCGCCCGGGCGGTCCGGCCCGACGCGACCGGTCCGGCTGGCGCGGCCGATTGTCCTGGCGCGGGCGTGGCCCGCGTGGCCAGCGAAGAGCGGAGGGCAGGGGGGGGGGGTACTATCCCCCCCGTTTGATCGTAACGACACGACAATTAATCCGTGCCCCCCCCCCCCCCTAATCCCGGAACGGCTTAGTCGTTCTGGCCCCCCGCGGCTCAGCCACGGCGGTATCCTCCGGCGGCGCGCCGCCGCCGCTTTCCGCGGACCACCGGATGCGTTCCGGTGGTCCGTTTCGCCCGCCGTCTTTCCCAGTGGTCATCTCGGGTCCCATACATTACAGCGGAGTCCTCAAATTGTCTTTGCGGCCTGTTTCATCATCGCCCGTCGATTCGCGCACCAAACAACAATCTGCGGAGGGTTGTCGGGCCGTGTTTGTTCGGCTCGCGCCCTCCGTGTTAGGTTTTATCAAATGGAAAACATTTAAACACATGATTTTAATCATTGAAGAGGTATAATTCACATTAACACAAAATACTAACACCCCCTACCTGGATATTTGACGTCGCACGTCGGGCGTCGCGGGGGTCGGATTTAAATTCTGTGGACGTCGGGGTGCGTCCGAGGAGGAAACGATGTCTCCTCACTTGTTGCGGAGATAAAGAAGGAAGGTACGTTGTCATTGGCGATGATCATCGTGGTCAGCATCATCTCCCTTGTCATGGAGGAAGAAGAAGGCAGAAGAATCCGGGTTGCCGAGTCAACGTTCCTTGACGTAGAAGAAGAAGAAGTTCTTTAAAACTCCAAAGCTCTCTTCCCTTTCCCTCAACACCACAAATGCCAGCCCTCAACAAAAAAAAGGGTCCACATTATTTGATTAACTCAACCAAGCTTTCAAATTTACAAAATTTGAATTCACATTATTAATCTTGAGTTGTCAAAATTAATGGTGAGTTAAGTTTTCAATATTAATAATGTGGAAGTGGAGGAGCCACATCATTAAAAACAACAAAGGAGGTTTAAAAGGAGTTTAAGGGGAATTTGAAGGGGTGGGGATCATGTGGGACCCACCTCTCCTTTATTCTCCCCAAGGGAAGTTAGAAACCCAATGGGTACCACTCCCACTCCCACACCTAGGAGTTAAACCACATAAGAGAGGGGGAAAGTATTGTGACACAACACTTATACCACTTAGCAAGAAATAAAAATAAAATTGTAAAACAATTATATTTATATTCCTCACTCTTTTTTTTAACAACTCCTCCCAAGAAAATGCAACACCAGAAAGGGTCTTTTTAAGCAATTACTGGCGCTATGAGTTCATCAGTGCCCTCAGATTTCAATTCCGAGCACCGGTTCAAAAGTTAGAAAAGCCCGCTCGTTCGTTCACTGAACGTACCCGAGCTAAACTTCAGAAACTGATTCCGGGCCCACCGAACCTCAGAATCAGGCGCTGTCAGAAACCGCATACTTTTAAAATTCCAAAGAAATTAAGAAGAAAAGTTTCCTTCAAATTTCCGGGTCTTTACAGTCCACTTGGATTAGTTTAGTACATTTATTATTATTTTATTTAAAGAAGTGTTAAAAGTTTGAAATTCAAAGTTTAATAACTAAACCATTTTTAATATAGGGTTATACATAAGATAAATTCAACTAAATATTAATTGGAAAGTTAAAAATATTTCCAGAATTATTTTAGTTCATTTATAAATTTTATTAATTAAATAATTAAATTTATTTATGACACAATGATGAGGCTATATTTTCCATATTAATAAAAGAATCAAATTAATGATATTATAAATATTAAAATAAATATAATCAGAAAGTTTTGATGCATTATAAAAATTTTATAGGTTAATATGACATGATAGTGATGAATAAATAATTTTTTTTTGAATTGATTATGTTTTAATGACTTTAAAAAAATCAATTATTAAATAGTGTCAAAATTGACATAAATGAGTTTTTCAAACAATTACTATATTATTAAATAATATAATTGTCATAAAAATATAAGGATTGGCCAAAGGACATATATAATAATATATATGTCATTAATGAACCACTTTGGGTTCTATTAAAAGTTTATAGTAATTTTATTAACCATATGATATAAAAATACAAGGAGACATGTTAAATGTTAATCTATTTAACTAAGAGTAAAATCTAAAACAATAAAGTTAATATGGTAACCTAATCTTGTATAAAACCTATTGGTTGAGATTATTTAGACCCCTAACAACCTAAGGCTCTGAATAAATTAATTTGGGGCCATTATAAACATAACATTATTGTATAATAAAATAATATTTCATGTTTTTTTAAAAGGTTCCCCTCACACCTCTTATAAAAGGGAACTTCCCCTTATCTCAAATTCACATATCCAAAGACATTTATCTTATCCATACCATGAAAAACTATCCTCCCAACTATCCTCAATTCATCCTAGAGGCCTTTACTTTTTCATAAATCTATCATAAGGATCCCTTTTGTTCAAATCAAAAGGAAGCACCCGAAGAAGATGTAATAATTTAATCACTTCTTTCAAAGTTATCTTCTTCTTCCACATCCTCTTTCTTTATTATTTCCATAAGAAAATAATAAATCCAGTACCTTATACATACTGTGATTTTATTATAAATATGGTACAACCATATTCATCATTCTATCCATCCTACGAATGATAATGTCACCATGCGTGGGTACGTACGACTTACCGTCTCCACGCCGTGGTGTAATTTGTTATTCAACACTATGTTATTTGGATGGTTATATTGATGAGTAATATGTATTTAAATAATTAAAGTAACATGATAATGTATATTTAAAATTAATATACAATCCAATGACACACATTTTAATCATTAAGAAAATGATATCATCGCTCGTGTGTACGTATGGCTTACCATCTCCATGACACGATAAGGTTAATTTCCACATTCACCAATCAATGATGACTATAAAAATATATATTTTAATAAGTATGTAATATATGAAATAATAAATATAATTTATATATATATAAATATTCATTTGTGTATGTATGTATGTATTTACATATATCTTATTCACTTAGTTCCATTCAATACAACATAAAAACAGAAACAATGTTTATGTGTACGTACGACTTATCGTCTCTATAAAGGGTGTTTCCCATTTCATATAACTATATATTATACGTATATATATTCTAAATATAAAATATATATAAATCATGGATGTATTTAATCATGATATACGTGATATGATCAAGAATAACAAGTTAAAACACGTACGATATAGAATGTGATTATTACCTGAAATGTTAATTTAATATGGAAATTATTATTAAATGGGTAGTAAAAAGTTATAAATTAATCATTTATGGTATCATAAATATTAATATGGTTCTTATTAAATTTAATAACATACTATGGTCATCATATACGAGGTTAAATGAACCCTCGTCTAATGGAAATTACAAGGTAATAGTTAATTTCTCAATCTCATTATTATCTGTGATTATTTATGTGTAAGTATTTTCTGGAAAATATTTATTATCCATGTCCATGTTTCATAAAATACGTTTTCAAAATTATTATTTTAATGTACACATTAAATAAAACATCATTTTACATGTTTTAAATATTTATTACTATAAATCATTCTCATTAATGTCCATCATTTCAAAATGTTTTTATGGATTTATTTATATGGACATGAATGTTTTAAAATGTTAATTCCATTAAGAAGATTCAAAGTGGTATGAGACACTTTGATTCAAAAATATATTTTAAATATCATCCTTCATAAATTTTGCGACTTTTAAATGACTTCATGAAAAAAGGGCATTTCACTCAAGGAGTTTTACAGATCAATTTCAACAATATCATCATCCTTTACTAGATATTATTATTGATTGAGGTTGATTTATTATAACAAAATATTCCATATTGTATTGAATGAGTTATGATATGTTTTACTGTGGATGTGTTATTTTTATACCATTCGTGGTTTGTGGCTAAAGTATTGACATTTCGTATGCTAGTTTTAATACGAATGTTTATTTTATGTTACATAAATTTCATATGAGGAATGTAGTGGACTTTGTAAGTGAAGGTTGGAGCCTATTATAGATCCTTGATGTGTCGGTAGGTCTCATGAGATAAAATAGCTTCATGGCACAAGATATTGAAAAAAAAAATATTTGTTGTCTTGGCACGAGTCATTGACTATGTGGTAATGATGTCCGACGTTAGGCATTCTTTCATTATGAAATTAATTATTACATGTGGTTATTCGACTAATAGAATATCTATGTAAATTTTTATATGGGAATTTTTGATTTATTTTCTCCATATTATGTTCAAATTTATGTTTAAAAGGCTGTAGTTTTTATAACACATCTTTCCATAAATTTTTACAGCTTATAGTAAAGTATTTACCCTTACTGGGTATCCGAGATCACCCCTTTCTTATGTTTTATTTTCTAAGGATTCCAAGAAGTGTATTATGGTTTATATGAAGCTTTATGCTAAGGGAATAATGTCTTTGTCAAAGGAGTATTTATGTTTTTTTATATGTTATATTGTTTAATGTAACATTCCTGTATGTAATCTATTTTCCAAGACTGCCAAACAGATTCTTCCTTCTGGACATAATTCCTTGTAATCATGCCAATGTATTAAAATAATGCACTTATTCTAGGATTTTGGGTTCGAGGAATTACAGTTGTTATTAGAGGAAGTTCAATACAAACCTTGAAAACTAGATTTAGAAAAAATCTGATTATAGAACATTACCCTAAGATAGATTTGAGGATTAGTATAGAAGAGTTTCATAGAATTTTTGTAATGTAGAGATTTTGTGTACTTTCCAAGAAATACATCCCTGTTTGGATATGAGTAGGTAGATGAGGCTCTGGAACAGAGTTACCTAAAAGTGAAAACTATGACAAGGAGTTTTGGGCTTGACCCGAGGTATCTTGGTACACGACAATGAGACTTGCTGCACTCTTGGTTACGACACTCCTGGGGGATATGCTTAGAATAATTAACATTTTAATTATAATCCATTATGAAGGATTTAAGAATAAACAATTTCTCGAAGAAAACATTTTTTTATTATTATAGATTATATACATTTTAACACCCCAAGCTTCCACGGTACGTTTTCCTTCGAATAATGCAATGGCATGCATTGTACGCAACATCGAGTTCTAACACACCACAACCAATCAAACTAGCTGTTATGAATAGTAATACCTACTTTTTGAAATTTTCTAAATTATATCTCTCAAAATGGACTTCATGTTTGGATTCGGAATATCGAATTTATCCTAGGGTGAAATTTTGGAACTTTTCGGATAACACTTATATTTTGATGAATAGTGAAAATTAATAAATTTTAATTAAAAATAACTATTTAAATCAAAATAATTTATATTGATAAATTATATTATTTAGTGGTTTTAAAGTATAATAAGAATATATTTTTACCATTTTATCCAATGGTGTTCATTAGAATTAATTTCACTTTGAAATTGGACCTAAATAATTGTCAAATCTTTTGATATATATTGTTTCTTAAAAACATGCTATTTGTTGTGACAGCAAGAATTAATTATAAAATTAATTAATACAACCTATATGTTTAGAATTTTGTAAAATATACATCATTTTTGAATTCGGAATATCAATTATAGCTTAGGGTGAAATTTTGGCATTGTTGTGAAAAACTTCAATTTTTGATGAATAGTGAAACTACTAAGTGGTAGTTAAAAAAAACTGAATTTTTCATAAAACATAATTTTACCACTTCTGTGAATGGAATTTAGAAAATCCTACAGACACGGTTAATATCAAGAAGTAAAATTTGGTTCAATGAGATGATGTTTTTTTGGTGAATACTAACTTTTTACTTTTATTTACCACGGTTAAAAGTAAATAGGGTAATTAAGGGTAAAAATGATATTAGTATTACCCTAACACATGTCATAATTCTATTGGATAAGTGTATCTCGACAAAAAACAACCTTAGGAATAAAATATTATCATTTAGGTCCACTTGGATTAGATTAGGACATTTATTATTATTTAATTCAAAGAAGAGTTAAAAGAGTTAAAATCAAAGTTTATTTACTAAAATATTTTTAATATAGGGTTATACATAAGATAAATTCTATTTTAAATATTCATTAGAAATATAATAAGATTTCCTACATAATGGTATTTTATTTATAATTTTTAGACATTAAATAATATAATATATTTATGACATAATGATGATGGAGTAATTACCATAATAGTGAAAAATTAAAATAATTGATATTATAAATAAACAAATAAATATAATTTAAGACTTTTGACGAATTAAACTAATTTTCTAGGATAATATGACATATTCGGATTGATTTAATTTACTTTGTTCGAAGTAATCATTCTGGTATGAGTTTCAAAAAAAATCAACTATTGAATAGTGTCACAATTGACATAATAGAGTTTTTAAAACGAATATTATATTATTAATTGATATTAAATTCCTAAAAATATAAGGTTCGGCCAGGAGACTTATATCATTATAGTTATATCATTAATGGATCACTTGGGGGGTCTCTTGGATTTATATAGTATGTTTATTAACTATATAATATAAAAATACAAAGTGACATGGTAAATGTCAAACTAATTAACTAAGAGTTAAAACTAAAATATAAGGTTAATATAGTGACCCAAACCTATATAAATTCTATTGTTTGAATGGTTTTCGACCTATCGCCACCTTAAACTTTTAATAATCAACTTTGGAGCCATTATAAACTGAATATGAATTTATTATAAATAAATATTTTTAGCTTTTCCAAAGGTGCCCCTCACCCCTCTTATAAAAGGGCACTCCTCCTTCTCATTTCTTCACACCTTCAAAGCCTTTTGGTTCGGCCAACCCCTGACCAAATACTCTCTCAACTTCCCTCACTACAAACTAGAGTCATTATTTTGATCATAAATCCATCCTAAGAAGCCCTTTTGATCAAATGAAAAGGAAGAACCCGAAGAAAAGGTAATGTTTTCACCACCCCTTTTCAAGTTCCTTTCTTCTTCCACTTCTTCTTTCTTTGTTATTACCATTCTAAAATAATAACTCCAGTATCTTATATATACTGTGATGTTATTATAAATATGGTACAACCATATTCAGTATTCTATCCACCCTTTGAATAACATGTCACCATACGTGTGTAGGTACGGCTTACCGTCTCCACGTCGTGGTGTAATTGTTATTCAATATATTATTATTTGGGTGGGTATAATAATGATGTGTAACTCATGAAAATAAAAAATAGGACATTATAATGATTCTGTATATATGATATACCATCCAATTATTTATTATTTTAATATCCAAAGAATGATATTGTCGCTCGGGCGTACGTAGGACTACCGTCTCCACGAACACGATGAGATTCATTCTCTATCATATCCATTCAAGTATAATTATCATTTTATGATTTAAAAATAATGTTTAACTACTTGATATAATTCTGGATATGAATAAGATACAACCTATCCATGATAAACATGGCTTATGTAACAAAACATATAAAAGAAAACGAGTAAGTTAACACCTGAAACGACGATAATTCTAAGATATTATCAACAAAGCAATGTTAAAAGATCATATATGATATCATATTAATGTATATGATTAATGAATAATTTAATATCAATTATTTCAAAATTATACAGGAGTTTAACCTACCCCCAACCAAGGAAAAGTACAAGGTAATGGGTTTCTCATCTCACTTTTAATTCCGTGAGAATTACATTATTCACCACTTATTTATTGCATGTGGTGTGTGTGCTGCCCATGATGGTATTCATTGTGTAATATACTATAATTTATGGATATTTACATGATCATTGTATTATCCATATTTCATGGGTTTATGTTTCGTATGTTACCAAATCGATAAGGGAATTTGAAATTTCAATTTCCATTTATTCGGCTTTACGCAAACATCATTGATTATTATACTCCAAGATTATGTGTGGAATCACTATTAATTTGCTTATGTCATAATTTCCACTCCACTTTTCTGTGGATATACTTTGATACACATAATCACTTCATTGATAAATTCTCAAGTCATCAGTATGAACTTGATAAGATTAATTTTTACTCAATCTCGATTTGTTGAGATAAACACCCAATTCATTGGTTTTGTTTTTACTAGAATATGTGTGAATGTACTTTGATTTTTTTACCCTGAATATCCAATCATATTTAGTGCATTTATATTTTTCACACATAATTATGTCATTGATTTATCCTTAACCTAATTATACATCCTTTATGAGAGATTTCATCTCAATTTACATTCCATTGAGACTTATTTGTTGTTCTACACCAAATCACCTTTATGTGGTGTATATAATGTACGTTGACATAGTATATCATGAATCCCTTTATTCTCATGATATTACAATGTTTTTATTACCTCAATTATTTATATTCAAGTGTCTCTCTTTTGGTTAGAAACTCTAACTAAAATACCATTTTTAAATGTTTTAAAGACCTATTCTTCTAAATCTTGCTGATTAATGTCCATGTTAAAAAAACGGTTTTAAGGACTTATTTATATGGACATTAATGTTTTAAAATTATAACTAATTTTGAAAGTTTCAAATTGGTATGGGACACTTTGATTCAAAAATCAATTTTTAAATGGCTTCTTGACAAATAGTGTGGCTTTTAAATGATTTTAAGAAAAAGGGGGATATTTCACTCAAATAGTTTTGATGATTATTTTCATATATGTCAACATCCTTAATTATTCTTGATTGAGGTTAATGTGATACAATAAAATCTTCCATATTGTATCGAATGAGTTATTTTTGACTGCGGATGTGCTATTTTTATACCATTCATGATTTGTGGTTAAAGTATTGATATTTCGTATGCCAGTTTTAATACGAATGTTTATGTTATGTTTAAACCTATTCATGTGAGGAATGCATTGGACTTAATAAGTGACGGGTGGGGCCCGATATAGCTCCACGATGCATCGGTAGGTCTCATGAGACAAACTAGTGTCTTGGCACAAGGCCTTGGCAAAATCTTATTTGTAGTCTTGGCACGAGGCCTTGGCTATGTGGTTATGATAGTCTGGAATTATGCATTCCGTCATTATGAAAGTGGTTGTTGATATAGTATGTGATTGTTCCACTAGTAGAATATCCATGTGAATAAGTAAATGACATCATTTCATTTTATCTTTTCCATATTATGCTGAAGTTCAGGTTTAAAAGGCTTTTGTTTTAATTATAAATTGCCTTAAGTGTTTTTTCTTATCTATAAAAGCTTATGCTATAATGTTATCCTTACTGAGCATCTGAGCTCACCACTTTCAATGTTTTATTTTTCCTAGGATTATGAAGACGTAATTTATAAATGACCAGCAGGGATTGTATGAGGGGATATGAGTACATGATGTTTTTTTATGATGTAATGTAAATCTTTATTTTTTGTATCTAGTGTTTCCAAGACTACTAAACTAATCGGTCTTTGGAGAATTGATCCTTTGTAATCATGCCAATGTTATGTAATAATGCACCGACTCTGGGTATCTAGGGTCGGGGTGTTACAGTTGGTATCAGAGACAAACCATGGAAGCTTGATTTATATAAACTCTGATTAGAGCACGTAGACCTAAGATGAACATTGAGGATTAGTATAGAAGAACTTCCTAGAATTTTGGTATTGTAAAGATTTTGTGAGTTTTCAGAGCAATTCATCCCTATCTGGATATGAGCAGGTAGAGGCGGCTCTGGCATAGATGTACCTAGGGGTAAAACCCGAAAACACCGCTTTAAGCTAGACTCGAACGGGAACTAGTGCACAACAACGGGCCTTGCTGCACTCTTAGTTACAACACTCCCAGGGGATATGCTTATGATAATTTACATTTTCATTACAAACCGATTTGAAGTATTATATATATAAGATGAGAGTAAATGACCTTGGTTAATCATAATGTGTTTAAAATTCAGAATATGGTGACATGTTAATCTCTAAATGATTTTATGACTATTGTTACTCACACAATGATTTCAGGTTTTAGTCAATGGTTAAATTCCAAGGAAGTCATAGTGACTTTGAGAATGATGTACAAGGTGAGAACGGTGGTGGAAATGAGCAACAAAATGGAATGTTGATAGGCATAAAAGATATCGTCTTTGTGCCAAATCAATTTTCCAAAAATATGATCAACAATATATATATTAACCAATTCATGGACTCAAAAAAGAAGAGAAAGGTGATGAATGATAAGAGCTCCAGTAATGGAGACCATGGAGAAAGGAATCCTCAATTTCCATTATGCAGGAAATTTGGAAGGACACACCCAGGAAAGTGTCTCAATGGGACAAAGAAATTCTTTACATGCAGGAAGAAAGGACATAAAGTGAAGAATTGCCAAATAAAAATGAAGAGTACTATGGAAGAAGATAAAAATGGTCCCAAGAGTCCATTTACAGTCATTTTCTGTAAATGTAGGGGACCTGGCCATTACCCGAGTGAATGCCCTATTCTATAGGATATTTTCATGGTCAAAGAAGAATCTATGTGGAAATAAATGGTTGTAGAAATGTTTAAAAAGTATTAGTGCTCCTTGTTGATGGGTTTACTTTGGAATAATTTTCTCTTGTATTTGTAACCCCGCAGTTTTCCATGTGAGAATGATATTTGAGGAAGAATTATCTCTTCCCCTGTCGATATAGTTATAAATAATAATTTGGTTTTATATGATCGTTGGTTTGAGGCAATTACAAATTATTATAATTTTCGATGAAAATGCAAGGTATGAGATAACATTTGTGTTTAAATTATGTTATGGAATTTATCTCATTTTTATAATGTTATAAAATATAGTTTTTGAAAAAAGGACAACACGTAGACCATGTGACAACCCGTTGCATCGGAAAAAGCTGTGCGAATCGAACCCACAACCAAAGTGTGATGGGGATTTATCGCCTACCACTGGACTACGTGAAGTCCCTGGTTAGTGTGACTATTATTTTTAGTTAAATGATTTTATTGATCAATAATAATTCGATTTGGGATCTTATGTCTTATCAAATGAATACCCTTAGTATAGGAAAATGATTTTGTGATTAAGTGATAAATGTTATTTTGGATGTTGTTCGCTTTGGTGTGAACACTATATGCCCAAGGAAAATAGAATAGTATGAGATTTCATTTGAGTAATGGTGGATTTTTATCTATGATTTTATTGTGGATTTATAATGATTTGGTTTATTTATGGAAATAATTAGGTTATATACTTTTAATTATGTGACTTTAAGAGTAATTAATGTCATTTGGAGATACAATTTAATGTGTAAGACTAAATTCTTAATAATTTTTGGTTTGAAAAATTAGTTTTGATTATATTGAAGGATTTTAAGGACAATTGATTATTGAATGGTATTTATTTAACTTTGGGGTATTGTTGGTCTAATTTTGGAAATTAAGATTACTGTTTATTTCTCTCAAGGAATATCATTTTGGGGGATCATTAGATGTTGTACTAACCATTTTGGTTTTGATTAATCACTAAAGACAATGTAAATATATAGTTCATCATGCATGGATCATGTGATTCTATTGAAGTTTATTCTAGCTCTTCCAGTGTGACCAAGTCTTCTTGAATATTCATAGTTTAAAAAAATGAGTTAGTAGTGGAAATTTATTAAAGAATGAAACTCTACATAAAATGTAAGTATATATCTTTATATTCTTATTCAATATCATAAATGAATTACTCATCCTTTTTTAATGTAACTTAAAACAAAAAAATGTTTTCCGTTTACATTCCTACTAGGAGACTAAGGGTTTTTTGTCCCAACACAAGTTTGTGGTTTTCTTATTGTTAACTTTCTCCTGATCATGATTACTATCCCTCTCCATCAGAACTTGACACTTAGTTTTTCATATATATACATGTTTTCCTACATGGAATCCGAGTATGGGTTATCTTGGTTGACCTTTATACCTCTGTTTCTTTCTTTTAAAATGATAGTTTTATTGAATCTTTTTCCGATGTGGGAATTTGCATTATATTCCCAAGCATAATTTTAAAAATTGCGAGGACGCAATTTATTGAAGGAGGGGACAATTTAACAACCCAAGCTTCCACGGTACGTTTTCCTTCGAATAATGCAATGGCGTGCATTGTACGCAACATCGAGTTCTAACACACCACAAGCAAACAAATTAGCCGTTATGAATAGTAATACCTACTTTTTGAAATTTTCTAAATTATATCTCTCAAAATGGACGTCATTTTTGGATTTGGAATATTGAATTTATCCTAGGGTAAAATTTTGAAACTTTTCGGATAACACTTATATTTTGATGAATAGTGAAAATTACTAAATTTTAATTAAAAACAAAATTTTAAATCAAAATAATATATAGTGATAAATTATATTATTGAGTGGTTTTAAAGTATAATTATAATATATTTTTACCATTTTATCCAATGGTGTTCATTATAATTAATTTCACTTTGAAATTGGACCTAAACAATTGTCAATCTGTTGATATATATTGTTTCTTAAAAACACGCTATTTGTTGTGACAGCGAGAATTAATTATAAAATTAATTAATACAACATATATGTTTAGAATTTTGTAAAATAGACATCATTTTTTAATTCGGAATATCAATTATAGCTTAGGGTGAAATTTTGGCATTGTTCTGAAAAACTTCAATTTTTGATGAATAGTGAAACTACTAAGTGGTAGTTAAAAAAACTGAATTTTTCATAAAACTTAATTTTACCACTTCTGTGAATGGAATTTCGAAAATCTAAGAGACACGGTTAATATCAAGAAGTAAAATGTGGTTCAACGAGATGAAAATAATTTTTGGTGTATAGTAACTTTTTACTTTTATTTACCACGGTTAAAAGTAACAAGGGTAATTAAGGGTGAAAATTATATTAATATTACCCAAACACATGTCCTAATTCTATTGGACAAGTTTATATCGACCAGAAACAACCTTAGAAATAAAATATTATCATTTAGGTCCACTTGGATTAGATTAGGACATTTATTATTATTTAATTCAAAGAAGAGTTAAAAGAGTTAAAATAAAAGTTTATTTAATAAAACATTTTTAATATAGGGTTATACATAAGCTAAATTCTATTTTAAATATTAATTAGAAACATAATAAGATTTCCTACATAATGATATTTTATTTATAATTTTTAGACATTAAATAATTTAATATATTTATGACACAATGATGATGCAGTAATTACCATAATAGTGAAAAATTAAAATAATTAATATTATAAATACCCAAATAAATATAATTTAAGACTTTTAACAATTTAAACTAATTTTATTGGATAATATGACATATTCGGATTGATGTAATTGACTTTGTTCGAAGTAATCATTCTGTTATGAGTTTCATAAAAAATCAACTATTGAAAAGTGTCAAAATTGACAAAAAAGAGTTTTTAAAATGAATATTATATTATTAATTGATATTAAATTCCAAAAAATCTAAGGTTCGGCCAAGAGACTTATATCATTATAGGTATATCATTAATGGGCCACTTGGTGGGTCTCTTGGAAGTATATAGTAATTTTATTAACTATATAATATAAAAATACAAAGTGACATGGTAAATGTCAAACTAATTAACTAAGAGTTAAAAATAAAAGATAAGGTTAATATAGTGACCCAAACCTGTCTAAAATCTATTATTTGAATGGTTTTCGACCTATCCCCACCTTAAACTTTGAATAATCAACTTTGGAGCTATTAGAAACCGAATATGAATTTATTATAAATTAATATTTTTAGCTTTTCCAAAGGTGCCCCTCACCCCTTTTAATGTTTTATTTTTCCCAGGATTATGAAGAAGTAATTTTTGAATGACCAGCAGGGATAGTATGAGGGGATATAAAGACACGATGTTCTTTTTATGATGTAATGTAATACTTTATTTCTGTATCTAGTGTTTCCAAGACTACTAAACTAATCGGTCTTTTTAGACTTGATCCTTTGTGATCATGCCAATGTTATGTAATAATGCACCGACTCTGTGTATCTAGGGTCGGGGTGTTACATACATAATATATTCAATTTATGTTAGTCATTTTAAAAGTTTTAAATTATGCATTGTGATTCATAAAATAACCTAGATTATGCCACTGTTTAGAAATGGTTCCTAGTAGATGGAATGAGAACTCGAGCAGTACGCATTTTCCGAAGAGTAATAAGTATTATATGTTTCATGGTATTAAGCCAAAATTTAGAAGGAAAATAGTTTCCCACGTATTCTAATCATATTAATAAATATTATTATGTGCTAATAATATGAGTAAATAATTCTCCAAATCCTATTACTTTGAAGGGAAGAAAGAGAAGAAAAGGATGGTACAGTGAAGAATGGATAAACGGAAGAGGGGAAAGAAGAATTTTCGAATATGTGATAACTGTGGAAAGAGTAACCTTGGTAAATGTGTGAAGGTAATGGGAGTTTTTTTATAAGTGTGGAAAATAATGACACCAAGTACGTGATTTCAAGGGTAAGAAAAAGGTTTTGAAGGTACAATGCTTCATCTGCATGGATTTGGGACACTACGCGAATCAATGTCCAAATCCTCAAAGTAAGCCCCGAATTATGCTATTGGATAATAATCATTTTATTATACTACCATAGATGGAGAGTAATGACTATTGTTCTTATTATATTATTAAATAATTATTTCATTTGAGTGTTTTATCAACAATGTACTAGTTTGATGAATTATGGAAATAAATAAGGATTTTACGGGAGTACTATTTCATTAAAGATTTGAGATTTTATGGTTCAAAGAAAAATGAATCAATAGAAACTTAATATTTTTGGAAAATAAATGGTTGAAGGAAAGATAAACCTTAATATGGTTCTAATACTGATGTATTGATTTTTGAATATGATATGATTGATTTGGATAAATTATATTAGATATTCTTGACTACATTGAAACTAATTAATTTCTTTTTTATTCCATTATTGTTGGAGTTTATAACATTTTTGGATATAAGTTGTATATCTTGTATTTTATAAGGAATAAGGGAGTATGAATGTAATCAATACGGTTTTATGGCAATTCAATGTGTTACCATGTTTAAAAAGAATATTTAAGGAAGGTATTCACATGTTATTATAAGGAAAAAAGGATCTTCATTGTTTTTACCTTATAAATTTTAGACTGTGAGTTTGGACAAAAGTATTTTGGATAATTCTAAAGGTGGTAATGGATTAATTTTTACATTGGATACTATTGGTAATTTTAAATCATTTCATAACATTATTTTTGGATTTTTATAAAAAGGACAACCTGGAGGTCAGGCGACTACCCGTCCTGTCCAGAAAGGTCATGAGACCTGAACCTGCAACCGAAGGGTGACAAGGGTGGATCACCTACCATTGGCCTACATAATTTCTTGGTTTGAATAATATAGTTTTTTTAAATATTATGACAAATGTATTATAAATGGATTATTTTTGGATCCCTATACGATTAGGGAAAATAGAATATTTTTGAGTTCTATTATATTTTGGAGTGAAAGATGAGTTTGTGGTAGAAATTAGATAAAAATTAAACTCTACTTGTCAAGTATGTTCTTCTTCTTTTATTATATGTATAAATCAATTATTAAGCATTAGGTAATTAATATTTAAACCAAAAATGTGTTATCCAAATCCCTTATGTTTTTTGAACTGATGATATATTAAATCATCTTAGATTGATGGCTTTGAGGCCCTCAATTTGACACTTGTTTGTGATTGATGACCGCAATAAATCTCTATAAATATTTATGTTTTTCCTTAAAATATAATTTCCACCAATATTATCTTATTCAAAACCCTAATTTAGTGGTGAAATTTTCATTTCCCTTTCCCTATTATTAAGACTAAATTTTATTAGCCCTATTTCTGATATGGGTTTTCCACAAAGGTATTTTCTATTTTAAACCTTTTATTTTCGAAAAACAATTTCAAATTGCGAGGATTCAATTTATTTTAGGAGGGAAAAATGTAACACCCCACAATTTAAAAGTACATTATCTCTTCAATGTAATTCAATAATTTGTGTTACCCGCAACACCGAGTATGAGCACACCACGACTTATCAAACTAGACATTCAAAAAGAAGTTTTCAATTGTACTAATTGAATTTTTAATTTTATATACTACATATAATTTTAGAATTCATATTATTTGTTTCTTATACATTATATAAGAACAAATTCATTTTTTCTGATAAAAGAAGTATTTTTCAAAAAATGCAATCTTACCACCTTTTAATGGTGAACCCTTTTTAAAACCAATATATGACACTTTTATATATTCAATTTAACAAAATTAAATTATTATTTTGAAGTAGGACATAAAAATTTAGTTTGGATAATTGTTTGGTGCTTTTCGGATAACAATCATATTTTGATGAATAGTGAAAAATACTAAATTTTAATTGAAAACAAAATTTTTAATCAAAATAATTTATAGTCATAAATTTTGAATTTGAATTGTTGGAAGTATAATTAGATTTTATTTTTATCATTTAATACAATTTTAGTTGTTATAAGTAATTTCTTATTTAAATTTGACATAAACACGTGCCAATTTTTTGATAGTTTTTACTTTTAAAAAACCTATTTTCTGGTATTGACAACGAGAATTAATTTTAAATTAATTGATGAAACTTCTATGTTTTTAATTTGGTAAAATAAAATTCATTTTTTTATCCAAAATATCAAAATTTTCTTAGAGTGAATTTTTTGTATTTTTCTGAAAACTTTCAATTTTTGATGAATAGTGAAAAATGTTGTGTTGTTGTTTAAAACTAACTTCTTAGTTATATAATAATTTATTTTATTTAAATTTATTTTAAGTCAAAATTGATATATAAAACCTAAATATGTTCAATTTAATTCACTGGATTCATTTTATAATAAAATTAGATGAATAATATTTTATTGAACTTTTTAACGTCTTTTACCCACCTTATAGAAATATTTACAAATTTGCATAAAATGTAATTTTACAGCTTCTATAAATTGAATTTCAAAATTTCAAGAGACACATTTTAAATTTGTAAGTAAAATGTGGTCTAATAAGAAAAAAATAGTTTTTGGTGAATTGTAACTTTTGACTTTTATTTACCACCGTTAAAAGTAGATAGGGCAATTAAAGGTAAAAATGATATTATAATTACCGTAACACATATCCTAATTCTATTGGATATGTGTATTTCGTCCAAAACCAACTTTAGGAATAAAATTTAATCCTTTTGGTCCACTTGGATTAGTTTTTTACATTTATTATTATTTTATTTAAAGAAGAGTTAAAAGTGTTAAATTAAAAGTTTAATAACTAAACTATTTTTAATATAGGGTTATACATAAGATAAATTTGACTATAAATATTTATTAGAAATCTAAAACAATTTACAACATCTTTGTAGTTTATTTATAATTTTTAAACATTAAATAATAAAATTTATTTATTACACAATAATGATGAGATATTTTCCTTATTAATAAAAGAATCAAATAAATGAAATTAGAAATGTTAAAATAAATATAAGATGAACGTTTTGATGCATTAAAATAATTTTATAGGTTAATACGACATGTTATGGATGATTATATAAATTTCATTCAAAGTTATTATGTTGTTATTACTTTAAATAAAACAAATTATTAAATAGTTTCAAAATTCACTTAAATGAGTTTTAAAATAGTTATTATATTATTAAATTATATAATAGTCTTAAAATATAAGGATCATCCAAATGACTTTTATAATAATATATATGTCATTTATGAACCACTTGGGTTTATATAGTAATTTTATATTTATTTTATTAACCAAATAATATTAAAATACAAGGATACATGCTAAATGTTAATCTATTTAACTAAGAGTTAAATCAAAATGATAGTGTTAATATGGTAACCTAGACTTGTATAAAACCTATTGGTTGATAGGATTTAGACCCATAACCACCTAAGGCTCTAAATAAATTCACGTAGTGACATTAGAAACCAAATATGATTGTAAAATAAAATAATATTTCAAGTTTTTTTAAAATCTTCCCCTCACACCTCTTATAAAAGGGAACTTCCCCTTCTCTCAAATTCACACCTCCAAATCCATTTTTCTTGGCCAACCCATTCCCAAATATCCTACGAACTATCGTCAATTCAATTTATAGTCCTTCTCTTGATTCGAAAGCTAACCTAAGGATCCCTTTTGTTCAAATCCAAAGGAAGAACCCGAAGAAGATATAATAATTTAATCACCTCTTTCAAAGTTATCTTCTTCTTCCACTTTCACTTTTTTTGTTATTTACATACCAAAATAATAACTCCAGTACCTTCTTCCACTTTCAATTTTTTTGTTATTTATCCATGTCCATGTTTTATAAAATACTTTTTGAAAATTATTCTTTTAATGTACACTTTAACTAAAACATCATTTTAAATGTTTTAAATATTTATTCTTATAAATCGTTCTCATTAATGTCTATGTTTTCAAAATGGTTTTAAGGATTTATTTATATGGACATGAGTGTTTTGAAATGTTAAAAAGTTTCAAAGTGGTATGGGACACTTTTATTCAAAAATATATTTTAAATGTCATCCTTTACAAATTTTGTGACTTTTAAATGATTTCATGAAAAAATGGTATTTCACTCAAACTGTTTTACTGACCATCATCATACTTTACTTGATATTATTCTTGATTGAGGTTGAGTTTTTAGAAAAAAATATTCCTTATTTTATTTAACGAATTATGATATTTTTTACTATGGATGTGCTATTTTTATACCCTTCATGTTTTATAGATAAATTAATGACATTTTGTAAGCTAGTTTTAATACAAATATAAATGTTATATTTCAAAAATTTCATATGATGAATGAAGAAGACTTAGTAAGTGATGGGTGGAGCCCTCTGTATCTCCTCACCGTATCGGTAGGTCTCATGAAAAAAACTAGTGTCTTGGAAAAAGGCCTTTGAAAAAATTATTTGTAGTCTTGGAACAAGACATTGACTATGTGGTAATGATGTCCGGTGTTAGGCATTCCCTCATTAGGAAATTAATTATTACATGTGATTATTTAACTAGTTGAATAAACATGTGGATGTTTATAGGGAAATATTTTATTTATTTTCTCCATATTATGTTTTAGGTTATGTTTAAATGGGTTTTGTTTTTATTACAAATCTTTCCTTAACATTTTATAGCGCCTGCTTAATTATTTACCTTTATTAAGCATCTGAGCTCACCCTTTTATTATGTTTTATTTTCCCAGGATTCCATGAAGTGTATTATTTTTGATATATAGGGTTAAGGAAAGAGAATAATGGTGTTCTAAAAGGATTATTTATGTTGTGTCGTATCTTATAAAGTGAAATGTAACATTCATGTATGTAATCTATTTTTCATGACTACTAAACAGATCGGTCTTTTAGGATATGATTCCTTGTCATCATGCCAATGTATTAAAATAATGAACTGACTCCAGGCTTTTGGGGTTAGGGCATTATGATTACATATAATAATATAATACATACTTTTTTATTATATTAGTATAGTTAAATTTTTATTTTATGAGGTGTAAGAATATGTAAATCAAATATGCACGTTTAATAATTTTACCTCTTATTTAGAGAAATTTATTTAGGATTATAGATAAATAATTATTAGGAGTTATTTCTTAACAAAATAAGTCCTCTCGGTTGGGTTTATGGAATTAATGAAGTAAATATTTTAGGTATTGGATGAGAAAATGGATTTTGGTAGTGTGAAGTTGGGAGGAGAGGGGTTACCTTTTAAATGTGGGGGAGGAGAACCAAATGGAATATTTAAAATTTTAAAGTGATACAGATGTTTTTTTCATTACACAAGACATAATAATGGTTCATTACCAAACCATAGATGTGATATGGTATACTTATGTCTAGAAAAATGATGTTGGAAAAGGTTTAAATCATTTTAGTCCTTGTCTTCTTAGTTTAACACCAGATAAACCCATTCTTACCTTAATAATGGTAATTTATTATTACTTTATCAAATATTAATTATGGATAAAAATTATTTTTAAATTATTATATAATTTAAATTATTATTATCCAAAATTTGGAATCAATTTTTTCAAATTAAATTTCATGAAGTGGAAGAATTCAATTTAAAATTAAACAGTAGGCATGATGAATGAGAGGTTTTCCAAAAAGAAAATTCTCATAACAATATAATTTATTACTATCAATAGTGAATTTAAAATTTATTCCATTAAACTAAATTAGTCAACATGTAACAAAAGTGTACTAATTTTAATTTTAAAAAAATTAAAATATGATTTATGGTTGTAAATAATTAAAGCGAAAATGTTGTTTTCAATATGAATTATTATTTTCCACTATTGATTAAAAAATTCATATTTATAGCTCAAAAAATAAACAAATGAAATTTTTGACAATAATATTTCAGAAATTATGTTTATTTTTTTCAATTTTTTTTTCAAATAATTAAAAATTAATTTTAAATGATATTTTCATAGCATGTGTAATCTGATATTTAAAAATTAGAGTTTTTTCAAAAACTTTTATTTCTCATTAAAATGGTTCTTATTTTTTTAGAACCAAAAAATAAAATTTCAATATATTTTATAAAATATTAAACCATATAATTTTTATTATTTATTAATTACTTCTCATACTCTCAGTCTTAATGGATATATCATACTGACCATGTGTAAATAATAATATTATGATAGATTATCGTGTTTCGTTCAGACTTGGTGTTACTTGCATTGAAAACTATCGAAGAGATTGATTTTTTTTTTCAAAAATTAAATATATACTAATTATCATGGTATTACATTCCTTTATACTCATTTTTTACATAGTCTATCAAATTTGATATTATTATTTTATAATCTCAAGGGGTTACAGTTTGAACTCTCCCCAATTTTGTTCTTTTCACCATGTGACGAAGAATAAATCTTTTAATGAATTTCAAGGATATAGAATATTTACTATTTTTTTCTTAAATTTTATTACCAAGGTAAAATGGGTATTAAGTATGAATATATATCTTAAAGAATACTATAATGACCGGTCCTTCAACATTATATCCCTTGTATCTATGCTAATTTAATAAATTAAACATGGGTTCTAGGGTATTAGATTTGGGGTTGTTATAGTTTGTATCAGAATAAATATAGAAAAAACATTGATGAATAGATTTAGGAAAACATATATTAGGAAAAATAACCCTATAAAATTCCATCCATGATTTGACTAATTTTATGTCAATGTCAAACAATTTCTAGTAATGTAGATATTATATAATTTTTTTAGAAATATATCCACATTTTTGAAAGAACAAGTGGATGTTTTAGAAAAAATGATTCTAGAGGTAATAAACCGAAAAAGAGTTTCTTCAATATATCTTATCCTCCAGTCTAGTAAAAAGTGAGTGTCACCTTACTGTGTACCTAGTATGACACTCTCATGGGATATTATTGAGGGTAATTGACATTTTTTATACAAGCCATTATGAAAGACTTAATGTAACAAAATTTTGTATTATTGATATTCCCTAATAATAAATGTTTATAATGCTTAGAAAATCAGCGCATAAATAATAAATTTATGTTTTTTGTAACATTAGATTTAGAATTATATATAGTTATTTAAAAAATCATAATGATATGATCTAATCCAGTGTATTCCATTATTTTGAAATAGTTCATGGAAGAAAGAATGGTATCAATACTCACAGCCAATATAAAAATGCCCCAACTGAGAAAGCCAATAAAAATGGCGTCAGAGTTGAGAAATAATTACCACATTAGGGTAGATGACCTAGGTTTTAACTAATACACTTTCATATATGTATAATTTGGATACACCAATATGGTGTAGTTTTATGTGATAGAATATCTTTTAATTTAGTGGAACTACAAATCCAATGATAGTAGATAAATGTATTATGTCCATGAAAAAGATAATTTTGGCCACGAAATGTGATGAAGGGGACAATTTTGTAATGGTAATATATTATCTCAATGGTAACACTGATAAATGGGGATCATTGATCCAAAATATTAGAGAGGAATATAAAATAGAATAGATCAATGTGATATGTTTTAAAATAACATCACATGAGAAATATTTTCCTCAAGAGAAACAATGAAAAATTAAGAAAGAATTTCTTATCTTAAATACAAATAAGAAGTGAGTATTTCAGATACTGTGGTTACCTTTACATTTATATTGATACATTTTATTGAATACATACATTAAACGTAATGAATGATTAACCATTTCATTTAATGGATTAAAACATGTCTCTGAAGGGAACTAGTTTCTTGAACCATTTCATTATATGATGAAATAGTCTTATTCCCAATAAAAAGAGAAATGGTGTATTAAAAATCATGTATATTGAAGGAAAATTGAAATAAAAAAGAGTTCATTTAAAAAAACATTAAAAAATGAATTTTTCAAAGAACTAGATGATGATGAATTAATTTTCATCATTATAAATGTGGGAAAATAAACATCATTGAATGTACATAATATTCATGGGGGTCTGTTATATGTGTGGATATAGGGGTGATTTTGAAAATGAATCAATGGTAATGAATGATATCACTACTATACAGTGTTTCAACTATAAAGAAATGGGTAATTATTCAAAAAAAATTTCCAAGCATCAAGGGAACATTACATAGATGTGACCAATGTGGGAAGCCCAAGATTATGCAATAACTAAACTAATGATGTAGTGGATGGCAATTTATTAATATCCTCAAATTTATCAAAAATATTTTGATTATAGATCTAAATAAATTATAAATTATATATGTTATAGAAAATTAGATACTTCACTAGAACCATCAGAATAAGTTTTTAGTCAAAACTTCTAGTGGAGATCTCTCTGCAATAAGGATATTCCAAGTTGTTCTCATTATGACTCATAAACATGCACTATTTTTAGGATTTATTATCATATATATAATTACATTTATATAATCCTTGGTATAGACTAGATTTCAAAATATGATGCAAAATATTTATTGAAAATAAAAGGAAATTGTTTTTAGTGATAAAGATGTGGAATTCCATATCATTAGAGGGGAGACATCTTCTTTTAAATCATTTCTAGATCCACCTCTAATAGAAATTCAAAATGATATTATTTGAATATAATGATATACACAACCTATGTATAGGAAATCTAATATTCAAATTAGGGATATACCTATTGTATAAGAATATTCTAATGTTTTTCCTTAGGAATTACTAGGACATCTATTAGAGAATGAAGTTTACTAATTCATTAATTTAATCTCTGATGAAAGAAAAATATCAAAGACTCCCAAGAGAATGGCCACTGTGGAATTAAATTAATTTAAGAAACAACTAGAGAAGTTTTAAATAAGGGATTTATATTCCCAAATATTTCACATTGGGGAGACCCTATTCTTTTTTAATAAGAAAGATTAATCTAAGAGGGCTTCATTGATAATAAATTCTATTGTGATAAATGAAAAATATCATCTTTCATTCATTGATTTCGTACTCGATCAACATCATAGTTTCCATCATATTGTAAATATTGACCTTCATTTTGGTATCATTAATTACAATTAAATAATGAAGATTGTAAAAAATAAAATATTTCAACTAAGTTATGAACATTATGTGTTTATAGAAATTCCATTTTAATTAACAAATTAACCATCTGTTATTATGGATCTAGTGAAAATATTATTCATGAAATATGTTGATAATTTTATTATGGTTTTAATAAATGATAATTTTTTTGTATTCTAAATTATCATAGGACCTTCAGAATAACATGAGGATTATTTTATAGACTCTTAGAAGAAAACATTTATATAGGTAATTTCTCAATAAAAAACTATGAATTTTGATAGTTTCAGGACATTATTATACTATCTCTATGGATAGAATCTCAATTTTTCCTATAAAGACAAATTCTATTCATGAGTAGCATACCCAAGCCAATATAATAGAGGTTGGTTGTTTTATTGGTTTGGAACATTTCTATAAGTTATTTGAAAAACAATCTAGATTGAAAAAATAGTAAACAAGCTTACATATAAAGGGGTTAAGATCGTATGGATAATGTAATGTGAATATTGGATTGAATAATTAATGTGGATATTATTCAATTTTCATTTTTTAAAAATACCATCAGGAAATGATGGATTTATGAAATATAGTGGTGCATTGATGTAGTGACACAGTTGTGTCCATATGAATAATTATATTGATATTACATAACAATAGAGACATTATCTCTAAGATTAATGATTTGAGATATAAATAGACCATAATAGTGATAAATATATATTTTAACATAAACATCTCATAATGAAGAACATATATTGGCTTCAAAAACTCGAGGATCATGATTTATTAGTGCACTACTACCTAGGAAAGTCAAATATGGTGGTGAATGAATTGAGGGGGAATTTTCATGGAATTATAACCAAAATTTATATTGATAGGGATCCTATGTTCAAATATCTTGTAAATATGGATACGTGAATTATTATGGAAGGGGAAGAAGTATTGTTTTTTTAAATGATTTCCAAACCATCTTTATTTGAAAAGATAAAATGATTTTACTAGATAATGAGAATTTTGAAATGCAAATTATCGATATGAATGATGGAAATTTAGTAGAATTATTATATAAATATGGAATTATGAATTTTGGAATGATTTTATGTGTTCGATAAATACATGTACTGCAAAGGGAATTATTTGATGATTCTCATGGATCAAATTTTTCTGTACAACTTGATAGAATAAAGTTGTATATGGATTTGAGGGAACAATTCTTTTTGGATAATATAATGAAAAAAACAATTCATTAGGTATCAAGATGTTTGGTTTTTCAACAAGTGAATGTAGAGAGGCAATATCCTAGATGATTCATGAATCCTCTACCTATTATTATGTGGAAATGGGATGATATTTCTATGGACATTGTCACTAGATTTATAATTACCCCCATGAAGAATGATTCAATATGGGTCATTGTTTATCACCTTAAAAAACATCATATTTCATTTCTATAAAAAATATTTACCACTTGAGTGTGTTGGTCGACTATATATTAATGATGTTTTAATGATTCATTGTGCACCACTTTCAATAATGTTTTCTCATAATCCCCTATTAACATCGAAATTATGGAATTTCTTCCAAAGGAACTTCATACCGAGCTCTAATTAAGAACTTTCATTTTCTAAAAACTGTAACTTAGCAACGTTTTTTAAAGATGTTTTTAAAAATGACACTAATTTTTAAATTTAGCGATGCTTCTAGAAAACGTCCCTAAATTAGAAACTTTCATAAAAAACATCAATAGATTGTGATGTTTCTAGAAAAACATTCATAATTTGGGGAGTGTTTTAGAAATGGTGCTAAAATATATATATTTATAAAGCATATTTTACTCCATTTCTGTAAATATATATTTAGTTATATATATATACACATACACATATATAAAATCAGATTTATATATATAAACAAACACACACATATATATAAATATATAAATATATACATAAATTTATATATAAAAACACATTTATATTTTAAATTTTTTATCATTTTTAATAAACTGACTATTTTCTGAAAATTATACCAGTGTTTTAAAATGTGGCTAACTATATATATATGTATTAAAATTATATATATTTATTCAAATACATATATATTTACACACAAACATGGATATATATATATATATATTAATATAAACATAAGCATAAATATAATATATATATAAACATATATATAAACATAAAATATAAACATATATATTTAATATAACCATATATATTTAATATATAATATATAAATATAATATAATAAAAACATATATTTATATATATGAACATAAAATATAAAATATAAAATATAAAGACACACACATAGATGTATTAATATATGAATATTAATATATAACATATATATATGTATAATATTAAATTTTAAATATATAATTTATATATATATATATATATAAATACTATAATATAATTAAATATTTTACTTTTGCCATGTTTTTAAGAAAATGTGATAATTTTAGTGATATTTGTACCAACATTTTAAAACATGGAAAGTTATATATATATATATACGCACGCACACACATACAAATGTATATATTTTACACACAAAGGCCCATATAAACATATATATATTATAAATATAGAGTATATATAAAATATACACACATATATATAAATATATATATATCTATAATATTACACATAAATATATATGTATATATAATGAAAACATATAAACATATATATTTAAATTTATAATATAATATAGACATATATATATAATATAAACATATATATATTTATAAATATTAATATATGTCTATTAATATAAACATATAATCATATATCTATATATATATATAATAATTTTCTAAATACTGAAATCTATTTATATATATATCTATATGTAATGAAATATAATTACTTAATCACAACTGAAATGGGTTAGTTTTTAGCCTCTTAAGTTGTGAAGCAGGTGTTTAGGAGTTCGACTTCTGCTGGTAGCCATTTTCCACAGTGTGTTCTAGGGTTAGTATATTGGGGGCATGTGACATAAAGGGGTAGATGTGACTAGGAGTAGGGGAGATTGAGGGGGCAGTGTATACGGGACTGGTATTAGGGAAGATGAGGGTACGAGATTGGGTGGTTTGAGGGGGAGAAGGTATACGGGAATTGGACTAAGGATGTGATAGGGGAAACATGAGGGGTTAAGTTGGGGATAGTGCATAGGGATAGAGGGTAAATGAGAAATTTAGAGGGCATAATATATATAGGTAATTGAGGGTGTTAATGGGGGACATGTGGTAGAAGGGGTCGACACAAATATTTTATTATATAAAATTTAATAATAAATGATTTTCCAACAAACTCGCAGTAAAAAATTAAAAATTTCAAAAACAAAATTGTCAACATTTCTAAAAAACATCATTATATTAAGTTTCATTAATAAAAATTTATATAAATCATCAAAAAAAATGTTGTAATAAATTAGAGACATTTTTAGATGCCTTAAATAAAACAAATCCTCTAATTAGAAATTTTTTGTGTGTTTATCACCTTAAAACCGACAGATATTCCAAAAGGAAAATTCGAAGATTAAATACATGTTTAGTTCATTCTTGTATTACTATCAAGGTATGTGGAATTAATATTTATATTTTGTATTTCATTACTATAACAATATCTTCCACAAATGAATTAAAATGGTGTCATATAAAGTATTATATGGAAATAGATTTCGTAATCCAACTTGCATAATGATGTTGTTGAAATGAAATATGCATGACCAGATCATTTTAGGGGGAAAATGATAAAGGTAAGGACAATTAATACTAATTTTAAATAATATCAATGTAAAAAAAATATTTATGGTAATAACTATAGGAAATATTCATATTTTCATGTGGTAGATCACAATTTCGTAAAATTATCTCCATGAAATGGTGTTATATGGTTCGATGAGAAATTGAAAAATATCCCCATGTATATTGATCCTATTGATATCTTGGAAATAATTTGATATTTGTCATAGAAATAAAAAATTACAAAAGGTATATATATATTAAATGATGTGTTTCATATATCATTGTTAAGGAAGTACTTGCGAGACCTAATGAAAGTGCACACCTTTGAAGAAATAGAATTGGAACATGATCTATCTAATGGTTGAGAGACCATATAAATTATTGATAACAGAGATAAAGTTTTCAGAGATTGGTTGACTCAAATAGTAATGTATATTCATAGAAATCATAAAATAACAGATCGAATTTGGGAAACATATGATATAATGATGAAGTACACCCATTTTTTTCGAAAGTAATATCCATGAAAATTTGATGGACGATGCTTTTATAGGAGAGAAGAATATAACAACTAATATTAAATTATAGTAACTGATTATCATATTTTAATAAAAAAATAATAAAATAAAATTTTTAATATTTCTTTTCACAGGAATCATAATTTTAATTGAGGAATATCAATTTTTGATCTTACTTTGCCTAAATATGCGTAGAATACATCTTTTAAAATTTTCCCATAGAATAAAATTTTCTAAATAATTGAGTATATAGTATTTAAATTTCCACATTTTATTTGTGATAATAATTTTTAATAAGTATTCTAAACCATATATTGACTATGGAATTTATTTAAATAAATATAATATCATTTAAGGTAAAATGGATATTTTTTTAAAAAATATTTTTTCTAAAGAAGCATAATGACATTCAATATTATTAAATAAAATATTATCTAATTATTAATGATTTAAATGAAATTTAAAGATTATATATATTTATATATGTATTTTAATCTAAATAATGATGATTACGTGTCTTGTAGTTAATGTAAGATCATCTTATGTAGGAAAAATACATTTCTTGAAAAACCATTTTTTGACACGTTGTGTGGGTTTATTTTTAAATTAAATCCTTCCACTTATTTGAATTGAATTTGATAAAATGGATAATATATTTTGAATTAATATTTATAAATTTGGTAATAATGATATGTTAATTTTTCTTCAAAATGAATTGTTAATAATGTAAAAAAAATCACCGTAGTTAAGGCTAAAACGAGTTTATTGATGGTTAACCTAAAAGGATAATAGTTAAAATGACCTAAATATTTAATTAAATCCCATGGGATAGATGAATTTATACTTTACAATTATCACCATATAATATGAGGTATTTTGGATCCATTATTTCTTTAATTTGATGTGACATTGTGTTAAAACATAAAAATTTACATGTTTACAACTCACCTTAATTATAAAAGGGAACCTCCTCCCATCAATTGTTCACACCTCTTAAGCCATTTATCTTAACCAAACCATACCAAAATATCTCCCAAAAATCCTTATACATTTTCTTCATCTAAATATCCTCCTAAAATACAAACCATTTAGTTCTTAAAATGTGATCCAAAGGAGCTTTTTCTAAGAGAATGTAATTATATTTACTAGGCACTTTCTATTTACTTATTCTTTCAAAGAATTCAATTATGTCATAATAATTACAACATAATAAAACAATTATCTAAAATATAATTAATTATTTTATTATTATTTAAAAATATTTATCCTTCTCCATCTCTGAAAAATAGAAAATAATCGTTTGTATGGAAGACTACCCCCATAAACTGATGTAATTTATTTTCCAACACTGACTCACATGGATGGTAACAAAAATGGACATAATGAATTTATATGATAGTTTTTACATAATATTCACTATGTAAAAGTAACTATCATCCAATTACTTACTCTTTCACCCATCATTGAAATATTAACATCTCTTGTGCATTTGTATGACCTACCATATCTACAAAGCGATCTGATCCATTTTCCATATCAAAATTTGAATAATGATTATAAAAATGTTTCTAGTGATTAAAAATAAAATTTTATGATTAATATCATTTTGGATATTATTAAACAATAACTAATGAATATGAACTGACACATCACCTATAAAACATGCATGAGAAAACATAGAATCTAACACTCAAAATAATTGTAATAATGAAATATTATTAGTGAACAGGTGGTAGAATTTTATAAGTCGATAATATATAATTTTATAAATATGAATACTAATATGATCTATATAAATATAATTTTAAAAACCAAAACAAAGTAGGTTAAATAATGTTCTAATAAAGGGAAACTTTAGGTAATGTATTTAATCTCAATTTACTCTCTATTAAGGAATATTTGTTACTATGAACTTATTTAGTTTAATACTATTTATATAGTACCCCATTGTTATATTTAACACAAACAACTATTAATTCATAATGATCATTTGATGAAGTCATGTTTTTTCTTTCAAGGGGTAAAAATTTAAAATATTCTAAAGAATATTATATTTATTTTTCAATCTAATTTTAAGGGATTCCCTTAATATTAGTTGAAGAAATCTTATAAACCATCATTTAAAAAATAAATATATTTTCTTATAATTTGGTTATTTAAGGAGTTTCTATATTTTATCCATATTTTCCTCTTTTCTTTTCATGGAACAAGAAAATATTTATCTAAAATAAAAATCTATTTTATTTATCTTTTAATTTGATATATTTTTCTTCCATGATAATATTTTTAATTTTTTTACAAAATCCATTAGTATCACTAAATTTATTTATTATGGAAATTTTAAATTATCATTTACTTTTTAATGATTTTAAATGAATATTAATAATTTTTTCTAAAGGGTTATTTTTTTCCATTACAGAAAGTCAAAAGTATGATTTTAATATATAAGACGTCAACTGAATTCCCCACTTCTAGAACCATTTTATTATATTTAGATTATTTTAAAAAAAATTAGTTGTATTACATGAAATATATTTTCAGAAATATTACTTTAATACTTCAATTATATTTTCTTTTATCCTCCAAAATAAATGAATTTTTCACAAACCCTATATTATCTCTGATTAATTGTTTTGTTGTAAACATTTTATCCTAACATTTACATTCTTGTGATCATTTGATATTACATTCATCTTAAATATATATTTTCATTGTGTCATGGATATGATAATTTTATAATCATTATAAAATATATATATATATTTTCTACATAGAAATTTATATTATTTTCTATAGAAATATTGATATTCAAAATTATTTAACTAATATTTATTTATTTTTTTAAGAAATATTACTTATGAATTTAATTAATCATTTAATATATAGGTAATGAATTTGAAAAGTAATGATGGGTGGGTATCTATTATAGATAACCCCTCAATTCATCGTATAGACTCATGAGAAAAAGTTGTTGGCCAAAATTTTTAACTAGGTTTTTGGTATATAATAACTCATCAATTAATTTTTCTTGGGATAGAGATTTGATAGTGAAAACATCATGATTTGTTATATTTTTATATCCAATATTATTTATTACCTATATTGAAAATTAAATTATTAATATCCATGATATTTTTACATTAATATTATCAATGGAATCATTTCATGTTGATGTTATTGATTAAATTGAATGTGTTTTTAGTTATCAACCATTCTACATTGATTATGCCATATTTATTCATAATAGATTCCTCTGTATGTAACCCTTTGTGATTATTTTATCTCACACATATTTTGTTTTATTTCAATATGGTATAAAGAATAACTCATTTATTGGGTTTCAAGGATGAAATTTATTTACTTATGTTATATTTTATTTTTTATTCCAAATGTAAAATGGGCATCCTTTATGTATATAGCTCTGCAAAACTACTAAACTGGTTGGTCCTCAGGATTAGATTCCTTACATCTATTCTAATATAATAAAGTAGAAACCAGATATATTTTATTGTATTTGGGTTTTTTAAATTTGGTAAACCACTTCATGGATTAATTATCACTTCAAATTTTATGATCTTTATAAGGGGTATCTTTTTCTGAATCCCTTTTTCAAGATACATCTTTCATATCCTACAGTATGAATGAATCTTGTAGTTTACTTACTTCCACCTGAATTACTTTTTTATATTATTTCCCTTAATTCATTGGATTTACATATCCATAAAATAATCATTTTTTAAATGAATTTTGATCCAAAAGTTACCACCTTGGAAAAGTCTATATTTTACAATCTCATATTTTAAGATTATTTATAGTAAAGGTTTATTTGGGGGAAATTATATGATTTTAATTTATTAAACCACATCTATTTTCACCTCATTTGGTTATTCAATGGTTT
Organism: Viscum album; assembly: GCA_963277665.1. Taxonomy (NCBI): domain Eukaryota; kingdom Viridiplantae; phylum Streptophyta; class Magnoliopsida; order Santalales; family Viscaceae; genus Viscum; species Viscum album. The sequence continues at coordinate 512,611,205 of OY728140.1, forward strand.
TACATTTCTTCTATTCATTTTTCTTTCTTTTGTACAAAATAATACCAAGTGGCTATTGTTATGAAAACCCTACATTATTCTCTATTTCGTTGAAAATATCTCATTGACCATTTTATTCTTTAAAATGTTTTCCTAGATGTCATTTTCATTGATAAATGGATTTTTTTTTCATTTTAAAACATATTTTATTTTATTTTCAAATATTTAAAAAGGAATCCATTTATATGATTCCAAATAAGTCATTTTGTTAACTTTTTACATATTATCAAAAAGAATTTTTTAATTGTATAAATCTTAAACATCCCTTCCCAAAATCAAATGAATTATAAATTATCAATATTCATTTAAAAATTTCTAAGATTATTCTAAAATAGAATCATTTTATAATATTTTTTTTAATTTTTTGTTTTTAATGATATTGAATGAAAAGGGTATATTCCCATATTTTCCATGAAATGTTTTAAATGATAATTATGAAGGATCTTCATTTATATCAATATTACCTACTAAATATTATTATTTAATGGGGATATGATATTATAATGCCATTAACATATATTTTATTTATGTTTTATGTTGATGTTTGAAAAGAATTTTCAATAAACTAGGTTCTTTTCAATTTTTAAACCAATCTATGATGGTTTTGTTGAAATCAAAGCATCCATGTGTTTAATTTTTTGATATTGAAAATGTAAATTATTGATCAACTAAGTATTTTATACATATTTTAATGGACTTGTAATGGACAAGTATTTTGGAGTCCATTACTTGGTAAAAATATGATGTTTGAGGTGTTCTCGGTGGTCTGGAAGGCCATCCCAACTTCTCGGTGACTACTAGCGGTAGCCTTGGCCTACCAATAGCCTCAGCCTACCGGTAGAACTAGCCTACCAGTGACCTTGGGTTACCAGTATCCCTCGGCTACTGGTGGCTCTTGGCTACCGGTGGCTCTCGGCTACCGCTGGCTCTTTTCTACCGGTGGCTCTCGGATACCGGCGGCTCTCGGCCACCGGTAGCTCTCCCCTACCCCCACAGGTTTTCCATTAGCACCTCCTTTTTACATAAATTGGTTTTTAAACCATATTTTGACCCCTTTAAACATGTTTTAAAGCCCATTAATGCGCATTAATGGAGTTTATGTTAAATTATTGGTGAGGTACCCTTCTTAAATGAAAAAAACCATGAGGTGTGCATCAGTTTAAAGCACCCCGAAAGGCGGGGACCTTTTTAAGTAGCGTGTGGGGTGTCCCAGCCGCGTGGTCAACCCACAATCCTGCTTATTACGCGGTTTTGAGTTTTTCTTTCCGCATCATAACCATCCTAGGAATGCTGTATCTTAGCCTTTATAACCTAAAGGCTTCTCCATACGTTACTTTTTCTCTATCTCCCTGTGCTCGGAGTACCCTTCCTCCTGATGAGTTGTAACCCCTCAAAGTTTTCCTTGATCACATTTTGTGGAGTTCCTGCTACTCACACGATGACTTAACGTTGATCCTTGATTTGTCAAGTAGGGATTTCCTCCTTCTTCTCTCCTTTCTGTGTATAATGCGGTGTGGGCATGCTTTTGTCTCGGTGGAAATAGATGAAACCAAACTTAATGAAGATAATGAACAGATTTTTAAAGAATGAAAGGGGTAGTGTGATTGATGTCCTTCGGTGATATTTTATTGTTGATATGTGTTGTGAATTATACGGTCCTATGCTCACTGAAAATCGTGGTCGTTGGTGGTCTTTCTCTGTTCACTAATGAACCTCGATGTTCCTGGATGTTAAATAACCGTAACAAGGAGTAGGTTAATTACGTATACTCGGTTAAATAAATTGAAAGCACTGGGATTAACCCTTTTCTATGATAACCCTGGTTAAATCACAGTGGAATAGAAACCATGGAGTGTGTTGAATCTTTTAAATCTGAAAATACATGTGTGGGACTACCCTATGTTGGTGGTAGTGGTTTGGTTGTTTTTCCTTCACGAGCCGATTACTGGTGACTTTATGGTTTTTCTTTGATGTGATCCCCTGTTGTTATACTTTCACTGGTTATGAATCTGAGGCTTTGGGGGTTACTATACTTATATCACGAATTGGGGTCGATTCCTCTGTTCTTGAGAAACCGTTGGCTCTTGGAGTTTGGGGAGATGGTGCTGTGTCTCTAGGCTGTTTTGGTTCCAATACTTTGAGGGATCTCACTTGATACCTAGTTTTTTGTGACTTCACTATAGAACTGGGTGTGAGTGCTTAAATTACCTGATGTTTTTCCTTTCTTCTGATTTTATTATTCCATCTGTGAATGTGCCTATTAGTTTTCCAGTAGTGAAGGGATTAACTCATACTGAACTGTTATGAATGATAACTTGAACAAGGGAACGGGGAACTATTTGGTGTGTGCCTGTTTTTTAAGGCAGCAGTGCTTGTGTACCTGCTTGTGTCTGTTTAAGGAGTCGTAGGTTGGGCTTTGTGTTGGTATATATATGTATAATTGTATGTTTTGTGTTTAGTCGCACCCCACCCGCATTGGAAACTTAGTGTCGGACACCTCATTTCTTGGGAAATGGCGTTTCCCCCTAGTTACTCTCCATCCTGAGCCCTCTTCCCTCGATTGTGATGGCTGGAGGCGACCTTACACACAAGATTCTTTGAGTAGGTTTTTATTGGTGTGTTGTTATCCCAGGTGTTTTTGGGCAGGGGTTCTGGTTATGGTTTGCTTTCCCAGGTGTCTTCAGGATGAGGCCCAAGTGTGTGTGGGCAGGAATGGACGGTTGTGAGGCCCAGGTGTGTGCAGGCAGGAAGAGCGTGGTAGCATTAGGACGTTTCCATTAGGGATGAGCATCTAGCTAGTGGCGTAAATAGTGGTGCAGTTTCCCAAATGTTTTGTTCTTTCACTATTACCTTACTGCTTGTGTTGTTTGGTGAGCGTGGCCAGTGAGGTGAGATGGATAGACTCCTTGATAGATGTTGGTTTCTCTGCTTCTCATGGGACTTTAGTATGTCTCCCCACTTGTGCATGAGAGATATAGGTTTTTCCTACTGAGTATACTTTGTATGCTCACCCTACGTTTACTTTTAGGTTTTCAGGGGGACTTCAAAGGCTATGCGGTACCTTACTAGTTTGGACGTTGGAGTTGCTATTGGTCGTTGTTGTTTTCTGCTTCGCCTTTTCTTTTCCTGTTGGTTTTTACTTTGTATTTCTTGTACCTTGTTTAGTTTCATTATTAAAACATGCATGTAGTTTGGTTTTGACACATTCATTCTACCAATCATGGTTAACTCAAAAGGGTAATGCCTCCCATTTTGTGAAAATGTTACACCATTGGTTCTAGTCACTACTCCGGGGCCTACTAGAGGCGGGACTCGGGGGGTCATTATCTCATCTTCGACTTGAAGAAGGAAGGGTGGGGTCCTTTTCCACCCCTTCCATCATCTTTCCAAAGGCGGGTCATGACAGGACTCCTTTGAATATAAGATGGGTGAGCCTGTTATATCCCTCCAATAAATTGGGTAATCAGACAATGATAAATAGATGGTAGTTACTCCAATGAGAAAACAGAGTTATGTTACTCCTAAGAGATTTAAGAGTTTACAAGTTATATCTTACTCCTATGATATATGGGAATAATCTATTTACGAGATTCCATTATCAATGTTTGAAATTCCAAGATACCTATATAGTTTTTCAATGGTTGTTATGTGATCTAATAGATTCTTTTCTCAAGTATTTTTTTCTCATAGATCATGATTATTAGATTATATGACGGGAAATTTCTTTTATTATATTGAAAAAAACTAATAATGGAATGTGAGAAACCATGCAGGTAAAAAATTCAAAGCATCAAGTTACATAAGAGATTATCAAACCCTTGAAATGTAGTTTAAGCCTATTAGACTATTTAATCTTAAATAATTTCTAATTAATTACATTAACTTTACAGTCAGATCATCCTAGATATGGTCTTTAAACCATTAATTCATCTTACCCCACGTTTGAAGGTACTCCCCCATTTTTATCTTCACTCTACTGAATCCTCATACCAAAATATGTTACTGATTATTAGTCAACCCTACTTACATCTTATTAGTTTCCACAAGTAACGCCTCTCATAAATATTATCAGAATCCTATTGTTTAGCATTAAACACGAGTTAGTACTCCAATATTTCTTCCATAGAATGAATGATAAGATCTCATAACTCTCCATTATTTGTAACCTTATCCTGATTAGTGTTGATCGCACTGTATTAATGTTTCACCACTACCATTCCTTCTTTCTTCTGATTAAATGTCTCAAATACACATTCTTCTTTCCTCTGATCCTTACAATAACTAAACATATCCAAATTTCTTCTGATAAAATTGTTATTATATCCCATCACCTTGGAATTAGAATTTTTTGGATATTGTGTCTATTAGTTTGGGTATGTACGAATAATCCATTTTTCCTTTTTGATCAGGATATAGGTTTCTGAATCCTGATTTCTTATTTGGCCTTTCCTCCTCAGAAATTGTATCTATATACCCTAAATGTATTCCACACTATCTACTAAACAGTGGCAAGAATAATTATCATTACACTCTGTTCCACGAAATTGCTACTCTTTGTTGATATTCTCTCTATGTGATGCTTCATGATCCTAGTACAACCCTTCACTTTCCAAACCATCGAATTAGTTTATAAGATTAATAATTGGTGCATACCTTCTAGGTATTGGGATAATCAACACCCCAACCCCTATGGCCTATAACTCCGAAACATTACAACAAGTTTCAAATCTATCCCTTTCTTTATGAGACAGCACTACATGACCAAGTTACAAATGTTACGTTTCATATGACCCCTCTATTTAAATTCTTATATTTCCAAATCGTGCCTCCACAACATTTGAAAAATACTTGGGAGAATTTTTTTTCAATTTTCAAACATTCGTATAGTACATAGGTTTTCAATATCTTCTGACTCAGATAGTCCATTAACATTAGGATTTCTCTGAACTAGATCACACCACTACCTTCCCTAGATGTTCACGACATTCAAATCTATGATCAAAGGGAATACCTTTCTAAATGTGAGAGTATCTTTGGATTCTCCCTAAATACCTACATATTCTGCTACCTCCAAAGAGAAAGAGAACTATGTATTTAGGTTTCTTTATTCCAGTAAACCAATGAACTGAACATCTTCCTTAAAACCATTAGACATAGGTTCACCAAGATCAGAATCCAAAACTGCATCCCTCTTTTCTTGACCGGTGGTGAACCCTTGTGACACACTTATTACCGATGAGTAAATTTGTTTCATTAATAACAGAAATCCACCCACGATTAAAAAATAACTATTTGATTAAATCAAAATTATTCCCTAACTTAAATCCAAATGAATTCAACAGGTATCCTTGAATCATTTATTTTAACACAAATAATAGGGGAACATGGGTGAAATACTTCACTAATGCAACTATCAAAATAAAGAAAGTGTCCAATCAAGTTATCTTACATCAAAATTGTTGACATGTTCTGAAATGGAAGATAAAATTCTATACATAGAGCCTAAATCACCATTATTGGAAAATAAATATTTATTTGTAAATCATAGGACCACCAAAAAATAAATAAACATGATCTATTTGTAGATTTAGGGTGCATTCGATAAGGACTTAATTAAATAAAACTCTAAATAAAAATGTACTCTAATATTACTATTTTCATGAATAATGAATACAGATCATTCTTAAATGCCCCAAGAATCAAATAAAACCCTATAAAATAACACCACAGATGGTTGAAAATTCATTAATTGATGAAAAAGATTTATATCCAGAAGGGATGAGGCATTGGTGAAGTCTGAAGTTGAAATCCAGAGTTGCGGGTTTCCTTCGAATAGATTTGAAACTTTTTGGAAATGTGAGATCAGATCAAAAGGGGGAAAGAAATCAGGGATATTTAATGGAATGAATAAATGAATTAGTAGGAGTCCCTTAAATAAGAAAAGGAGGTCCTTCCCCATCAATATGGGAAGGCACAGGAGAAACTCCCATCATTGCCTCAGTCATTCCAAGAGGGGAGAAAATATTTGAGAATCATGTTGAAGTTCCATGAAAATCTAAATCCCACTATAGATACACGAGATCCACCTATTCTTGAATGTTGTATAAAGGTCTACCAAGGTTTGCATTGACTTATATGTCACTTATATTATAGTAAACCCTTTTTCCATATCTCATTAATAATGGTCGACATTTTTAGGGATGTGAATTTTCTACTTTTATGCTAATGCACTTTAATGAAGTCATCATAACCAGGGGAATATTTTTTTCTCATAGATGACATTAAATTTTTAAGGTTTCTGTTTAACCTTACTAAGTGTTTGACCTTACTCATTTAAAATATTAAATTTACCAATGATATGAAGAATGGTGTTAAATTAATTTTTTAGAGACTGTTTTTATGAGTGAATAATTTTACGGGTGATGTGGAAGAATTGTTGTGAAAAAATAATGGACTGGAATAGAATGATAAATGGTAACATGTGGGTATGTGAATTTGTTTAATATTTTTCCTAATTATGTTGAACTCTAAAAACAAAATATCTTTGAGTATGTACGTGACGTAATATTTCAAGTTGATGTTGTATATTTTGGATGGATAATAGTGGGTCACATTTAACAGTATAAATTCCAAAAATATAAGGATTGTATTTTTATCCATTGATCCTAGAGTATGATATCAGGGTTGTTTTATATTTATTTCTTAATGATATTAATATAATTATAAATTAAAATGAAATATAACTTATTTTGGTTTCAATAAAAAAATTTCAATATCCATTGGGAATTTTTATGTTGGTCATAACATTCATGTTATGTACATTGAGGATGATTAGTTAAATATAATAAATGTAAAGACCCATAAATTTCAAGGAATTTTTTTTTCATAAATAATTTGGAATTTTACGAGTCCGCGATTTCTGATGACACCTGATTCCAAGGCCCGATGTGCCTGGAATCAATTTCTGAAGTTTTGTTCGGGTACGTTCAGTAAACGTACGTGTGGGGTTTTCTATCTTTTGAACCGGTGATCAAAATTGAAATCTGAGGGCACCGATGAACTCGTAGCACCAGTATTCTCATAAGGGGACCTTTACTGCAGTTGCGTTTTCTCAGAAGGAGAAGTTAATTTTTGGGGATTTATAATAAAATATATAAATTTGTTGTACATAATTTTATTTATGTTTGGTGGTTATTTCCTACAAGGGGATGTTAGAGGTGGGCCCCACACCCACATAACCTCCCATGAGATGATAATGTGAGGTGGTCCCACACAAACCCCTAACCCTTCAACTCCCCATTAACTCCCCTTCATTTAATTTTAAAACTCCTCTATTTTGAATTTTAAACTCTCCACCTCACTCTCATTATGTTTTCCAACACAGTTAATTAATGAATTCATTACTTAATTTGTGGGTAAACAATTCTTTTGAATTGTTTTGAATTGCATGGAAATTCTATTTTATTAGGGGAATCCTTTATAAAATATTTTCTTGGAAAATATTTAGTGGTGGAGCCTTTGGAGAATTTGAGGAGAGCTTCATCCCTCACCAACGAAGAACGCGAGGAACGATATACTCTTGAAAACCGAGGCAGGAACGTGAGGCGATGCTCGTGAGGAACGCCTTCATACTTTCTTCTTCCTCCGCATCAAAGGAGAATACACCACTCATGAGGAACGTCGTCTACGACAATGACTTCCAATGTTGACGGGACGACACCGTTCTCTATGACGCCGTCTTCTACGACGCCCGAACTTCGCGATGCTTATCTTCTATGACTCATTGACGTGCTACACACTTGAAATCCAGGTAGGGGGTTTGATATAATTTTAAGTGAATGAAACTATATACCATCCTTGGTGAATGCTTTTATTGTCATCGACCAATTGATATCCCCTAACGCGGAGGGCGCAGGCAGAACGAACATGGCCCGACGACCCTCTGATGATTCTTGAATATTTTTGGCGACGACAATGGGAGGCGGTGGAGATCGAAGGCTGCGGCCGCACACCGGTTCCTCTAGCTTCCCCTTGTAGAAAATAACCACCAAACATAATTAAAATTGTGTACAAAACTTTTATTTATTTTATTATAAATCCCAAAAAATTAACTTCTCTTGAGAAAAACAACCTACGGTAAAGGTCCCCTTAAGAGAATACCAGTGCTTCAAGTTCATCAGTGCCCTCAGATTTCAATTCCGAGCACTGGTTCAAAAGAGAGAAAAATCCGGATGTACGTTTACTGAACCTACACGAACAAAACTTTAGAAACTAATTCCAGGCACACTAGGACTCGGAATCAGGTGCCGTCAGAAACTGCAGACTCATAAAATTCCAAAGTATTTATAAAAAAAAGTTCCTTGAAATTTCCAAGTCTTTACATTACCCCCACCTCAAGGCTTTACGTCCCCGTAAAGCTACAACATACTCTATGGAAACAAATGAAGATACTGAGCTCACATCTGAGCCTCCCACTCCCATGTGCTCTCATGGAGGTTCCCGTGATGCCAGTGAATACACACTAGAGGAATCAACCGCCCATATAGGAACCACTACTATCGATCCTCGATCTCCACCGGTACCTCCATGAAAGTCTCCCCATCATTGATGTCTAGGTCCCCGTGGTCGATGATGTAGGATGGGTAGTGCACGTATCTCCTCAGGTGAGATACGTGAAAGACGCTATGCACTTGGTCCAACTGAGGTGGAAGGGACTAGTGGTAAGCCGCCACGCCTACTCAGTTGAGGACCTGCAAAGGTCTGATGAAGCATGGAGATTACTCGATGCCCCGGCCAAATCTCTATAGACCTCATTGAGGTGAGACCCGTAATAAGACATGGTCGCCATCCTTGAACTCCAGTGGTCTCCATCTCATATAAACATACGACTTTTGTCTACTCTGTGCAGTCTTCATTTGCTCCTGGATGATCTGCACCTTCTTCATCATAGCCTGAACCATCTCTGGTCCTACAAGTGCTGACTCCCCTGGGACAGTCCAACACAGTGGTGATATGCAAGGTCAGTCGTAAATTGCCTCCCTGACTCGCTGAAGCAGTAGAGGAGTGACAGTGAGGGACTATAGAAAGTATGCTCCATCCCTATCCACAAAGGATATCTGCAACGCGGCCAGCTACTCTATCACCTCTCCTAGAAGATGAATACCTGATCTCCTTCTGTGATCATCTGCTACAACATTCCCCTTCCAAGGAGTATAAGCTATCTCAAAGTCATAGTCCCAGAGGAACTCAAGTCATCGTCACCATCTAAGGTCTAGGTCCTTCTACGAGAAGAAACACCTGCGACTTTTGAGATTAGAGTAAACCGTAAACCATCCGCTTAACGAACTATGGGTGTGACTAGACATTTGTAAAGAACTTAACTACACCCTTTTTCGCTTACATCCTACAAGAGCTGCTAAGATTTATCCTTTGATGAAAAGAGAAATATGGTCTCATTCCATGGATGAACCACATTCTTTTCCTAATACAGTCATTCCTGACATGAAAGATACTATTTCATGCCATGGACGACGTCGTAAGGCCTTGATGCTACTAAAAAGAGATCCAACCGTTACTCTCACCTCTAAGGGTCGAGTCACACTATCGACAATAGTGTGTAGTCCCTGGGTCTTCTCCACTAGGATTCTCGAATGTGATGGTCAATTCAATGGTTTTAACTAGAACCTCTTAGTATCAACCATATGAAAAGGTAGAAGAACAAACATCGCATGGACAATTGTCTTTTATTACAACAGATCAATGTACAAAGACACAAAGTAACCACAAACAACGACATCCACAAAGATAGATGCATCCTTAATGAAGAATGTTTTACCCAAACTCAGGATGTTATGTTTTATCCCCATAAAAAAATAATTTTCTCATTCATATTTTACTAAATATAGATAAAAATTTATGGAACTACAACCTCATGACACCTTTATGCTTTCATGAAGTCCTCTCAAACTTTTTATTTGTACACAAATCTTTCACAGGATGGGTGATCTTGTTTCTCATTACCTTGTCGCTTAAATCACTGATTTCCTTTGTTGTTCCTTCATATGAAAGTCGTGTTTCATTAGTATAGCTTTTTAGATTAGTAAAAATGATGGATCAGGCATGTATATCCTCAAATATAATACATGAGAAAAATCATCCACTTGAGAGAGGTGTGAAAGGAATTTAATAGATATGATACAACCCCAACATGATCAAGGATCTCAAAGGGACATATTTTTCAATGGATTTACTTCCCTTTCTTCCCAAATATCATAACTCAATTCTATGTAAATATTAAAATAAATAACTTATAACAAATAATAAACTCTAGATCTCATATAATATTATCTACATAACACTTCTCTTAACATTGATCCATATTCGTATGTCCCTGAGTTTTTTCAAAATTCTCTATAATTTCATAGGCATAGTCCAGAAGAACCATCTTCATCACTCCAACATCCTACCATCATGTTAGATTAATAAATAACTTTTTATAAAGATCCTCATATATGAAAATCTAAATTCTAGAATAGAAATAGAGGGGGTATAAGAACTCAAATATGGGGCACTGTTGATCCCAACATCCAAAAAATTCTACTAAAGAAATGTCTCATAATTTATGATACTACTTAATTTTTCCTCTCTTATTGATCCCTAGTAAAAGGATAGTTAGAAGTTTTAAAACTAATTTGCATCACCAACACATTCTAAATATCTCTCTAGAACCTTTTGGTAAACTATATATCCTAATAAGATATAATGGATAGTGGCTCTCTTTGCAGCCTCACCACTTCATTTGTGTATATCTTGGGGAGTTGGTGAAGAGAGGTATTTTTTGGTAGAAATAAAATGATCCTACATTATAAGGCAATCAACTAAAACATAAATAGAATTATGTAATTTAGATATTTTGGGTAGCCCTATGATAAAGTCCATGTTGTTGTTTTCTCATTTACATACTTGTATGTGTAATGATTTCAATATAACCATATAAATATTTTATTCAACCTTTACTTACCTGAATATCATGCATCAAGATATAACTCTATGATTTTCATATTTATTTTATCCCACTAGAATTCTTGTTTTACATCCCAATACATCTTTGTAATTCATAGATAAAAATAAAAGTTTGATTCTTGTGAATAATCAAAATTTTGATTATTCAATCCCATTTTTATAAGTCCTCTGTCTAGGTTTCAAATCATATGAAACAATATTTATCTATGTAGGACTCTCAAACATTATAAACATTTTTTTATAGCTCTCCATTATCATTATAAAATTATGCAACCCTTATGTTAATGGATGGTTGAGTAGTATGTTGTTTAAGATATTATTTCCTTCAATCCATTATGAAATCATGACACATCCTCTATAAATTCCTTAGTAATGGATCTTTTTAAATCCTCATAATTGATAGAGTAACATTATCATTCATTCTAATGTCATCTAATAACATGTTTTGGTTCCTTATGTGGTAATATATTAATAAATCATAAAACAATTTCAATTACAACCAACTCATTTGAGGTATATTCAATTCCTTCTATGTCAATATATAATTCCAGATCTTGTGATCTGTAAATATATCAATATTTATTATAGAGATTGTATAACTAAATATTTTATACAAATATCATATATGTAAGCTCTAAATCATGTATTTACTGATTGTTATCTTACGTCTTTAATTAGCATGAGTCAGAAGAAAATACCTAGAAATTCTTACTAAGGATGCAACTAGAATCATTTTTGAAGATTCAATATATATTAATACCTCTTCCCCATAAAATGGTAATGTATGTAAAAGAGTGGTTGCAAAATATTTTTTAATTCCTTGAAACATTTTTCATATTTGTTGTTCTAATGTAAAATTAATTCCTTTTTTTATCATGGTTAGAGATTTGGATGTTTGATAGATATTTATATCATATTTTATAGAACATCTATTTATTCCTTGAAAACTAAGAATCTCATTTATAGTGGTCATCTTAGGACATTTCATGATAAATTATATTTTATATAGATCTATTAATATGACCTTGCATTTAATTATGTGACCTAGGAATGAATATTTCTAAAGTTAAAAATCACATATTTTAAATATTGAATTCTATTTCTCCATTTCAAAGCACTTTAACAAAATTCAAAAAATTATATTCATTCTCTCCAATGATCATTGAATATATAATAATGTCATCTATAAAAATAACCACAAATTCAAAAAATTAGTATCTAAATACTTTATACATTATGTCCATAATGATAGTGGATGTATTCATTGGTCTAAAGGTCATCACTATAAATTTATTATGTGCATGCCTCATAACGAAAGTATTCATAGAAATAATCTCCATTTTAACACTTAACAGATGATATTGAGATCTAATATCAATCTTCAACAATAATCATGACCCTCTAAATTTAATTAATAGATCATTGATATGGGGTTGGGGATATATATTTTTGATCGTGATTTTATTCGAATAATTCTAATCAATGAAAAGATACATCAATACATCCATATTTTTTAGAAAATAAGACAATTTTACCCTATAATTATGAATGGGGAATATAAAACCCATATCGAAATTCTATTGTAGTTTCTTCTTGAATTTATCAAATTAAATGAGAGCCACATTATGTGGACTCCTTGAGATATTCTTGGATCATTGTATGTATTAAATTGAAAACATAACCACATGCTAGGGAATAAGACTAGCCATTTAGTACATGGACAAATTAGTGAATTCTCACATAATAAAAATGAAATCTATGTTGACTTCCTCCCTAATTAATTGAGCCAATAGTACCACATTATTGGGTAACATAACCTGTATTATATAATTTTATTCCACAGAAAGTTCATAATCATCCTTGTATTAATACATTATAATAGGATGGTTTTTCATATGAAATTATATGTCCATATCCCAATAGCTGATAAGTTATTTATGTAGGTCAATCCAATTCATGTCTAATATAATGTCAAATTCAACCAAGATAAAAAGAGTAAAATATTAAAGAAGTATTATCCCACAAATATCAATCATATAAGACCTATATATATTAGATGTGATCATCATGAAAGTAGGGGATCTCAATATAGTTAAATTTCAATTTCGTGAGGTGGTTATTCAACATTCTTATAAAACATAGGTGATAGAAATTAATTTGATTGTGAAGCTTAGAAAAAGTTATTATAAGATCATGAAATGATATCTTGTTTACCCTGAATCACTTAATTATCAATATTTCACTAAATAGTAGTTATTCTGAATTAACTTCCTTGTTCTTTTATTATGGAGTGTTATTGGGTCCAATTTCATCATTGGATTAATGGTTGGGGAATTGACTCACATACTTTCTGAACTCTTTTGACTTGAAGTTTTTTTTGGGTGTAATATTAGTTGGGATATTCTTTTCTTTTGTTTCATTAATTAGCCTATTGAACATAATTTAATTTTTTTAGAATTTGTGTCCTAATTTAATATAATTAAAAAACATCAATTAATCCATGAGGAAATTACTTTGGTGCATTCTCCAATATTTTTTTAATGTTGAAAATTTTACTTTCTTCGAGCCATGTGTCTTATCATCAGTGCTCTGATGATACACCAATTAACATTCATTTTAATAAAAATATTGATGGTTTCTTGATTCCATGTCTACAATAATATCATATTGAAAAATATATTCATATCCTATGAAGTCTATTATGGCTAATGTGCTTTGAAAACAAGCACTTACACCAGTAAATAAGAATTCAAAATTCCACACAATATTACAGATAAAACTAGAAGAATACCCCACGAATATTGAAAAATATTTCTTTACATTACCCAACATATTAATAATATTTTTTATTTAATTCCATAAATTACTTTCCCATTTTTTTATAAGAGTTCAATGAGAATAGGTAATGAACACTATCTTCTTAAACTCTCCTAATTACATAGAGTTTACGTTTTCCGTTGCCATTTCATTCTTAGTAAAACTCCACCATTTGTCAATATCACCGTCTAAATGATAGACAAACAAAAGTGAATTTATCTTGGTCTATGTACTATAGACTGGAAAATATAATCACTATTTCATTGACCAAATTCATAGAAACTAGTGGATTATATGATCAAATTATAAAATGGAAGATGTTTCCTTATAAATTTCATCATATAAAGTTGTGGCTCCCTTAGTGAATTCCTATGATTAAAATTATTTCAGTTATTTCCCATAGAATGAGATAATTGGGAAAAAATCCATTAGATTTTTAATTTACTCCATAAATTCATTAGGTTCCCCATTGTGAAAATCGCTATAATTGTCCACTGAAATTTTTTTTGACTTGGTACATTCATGTTTCCACTATTTCCTTGACTAAAGGAAAATTGAGAATGAGTATAAATAAATAAAACAATGTTCATATAAGGAAAATATAAATAAATAAGAAAGATCTAATAAATGATGTGCATATGTTAGCCTATGAATCTCAACAGTTTAATATAGCATATCGATGGATGGACTATTAACTGAACTAGTTATATATATATTCAAATCCTTCATAATGGTTCATAATGAAATTATTAATTAATAAAAAAATATCCCATTTTTAAGTACCTAGCCTTATACATTACATATTCAGTGAATCTGAACTAATAATAACATTATTAAATTCCCATATATATTTTGAATATATATTTTTAGTTTGTTAGGTCATAAAACTAGAATAAACAATTCCTATATTACAAAGCTTACACTTCAACATAGTATCTATTTTTCCCATGAAACAGTATTTTTAAGGTATAATTTATTTTTCATGACATTTCTTCATGAATTTGAACTGAAGTTATCCATGATTCAAGACGCCCTTAAAAACTATTAAAAACATTTTTAATTGTTGGATGAGGACAAAGATATCGGTAAGAGACACGAAAAATAAATAAAGAATCCATTAGTCTAGGAATACTTGTAAAAATATTCATTTTTTAAAATAATCATTGGGCTCAAAATAAACACTTTATCACCCATGAAATAAACCTATATATAAATTATTTTATATAACATTTTATATGAATTATTAGTGTAAAAATAAATCATAAAAAATTACTTTAAATCATGTAAAGAACATAATATATTTTTAATATCTTTTTAATAAATTTATACATTTTATCCCTATAAAGTACTATAAACATTCCAATACCATCTGAAATAAAAATATCTCCCTAAAAATTATTGCATGGATAGATACAACTACTAGGTAAACTATAAAATAATATCATATCATTCTTACATATGGAATAAACATCACATTTATACATAGAACCATCACAATTACACATGAAATTTCAATCAAAGTTATAAATTTAATAACCAACATAGTATATTTCTATAATCACATTTGAGAAACATAATATGTTAACTCCATGTTTTTACCCAATGCATTGAAGGTCTATAATGGGGTAACTGACCTTTTATAAAATAGACCCATCATTCCTCATAATCAATGCCCATGATCCATATTATAATACATAAATGTTTGCATAAAAAATCATTCCTTTCATCGAAAAGAAATCAATTTTTTATATTGATATAACCATTCAATTTTTAAATTCTTTTAAAAAATATCTATATCATAAGGAAAGAGGGTAATTATTTGAAGAACATATGGAATCTAGTAATTTAATCCAAAAATAAAATATTTTTTATAGTGGAATAAAAATGTGTTGTCATCATATATGATAAAATTTAAAATTTGTTTTATATATTAATGAAAAACAAAAAAACATTATATAAAAAGATTCCTTTTTAATACTATTATTATAAATTCAATGAAAGTATAAAAAATTTATTTAATTAAGTTTTATTTCTATATAAATAAATCAATTATTTTTTTAAATATGGACATGGATGAAAATAAGAGTTTTAAGGAAAACCATATATTTTTTTTTTAAAAAAATAATGTACTTTACCATGTGTTTGACTGATAATGTACATTATTTATATTCCTAAATAAAAAATATTTTAATTATTTAATTTCATGATAATAAATTTAAAGTTTATTATTCATTTTATTTCACTTATTATAATATTATCACAATTAATTAATCATTAATGTTTTGGTCGTATGTTTTGATGATATTCAGTTCACAAGTCCAAAATGACTTTGGTGGGATGACTATGGTAAAATAGGTAATTATTATATAATCTATGTAATATTAAAAATGATTTAATTATCAATATTTTATAGATAAATTTTAATTCTAGATCCATTAATTAAATACGGTTTTGAAAAATGAAACACTTTTCAATCACAGTGATGGTAAGTTATACGTACGTATGAGTATTGTTTCCATTTTTCAATGATTATTATGGAAAGAGGATACACATTATTTTTATCATTATATAATGAAGAAATGATTATAAATATAATATTACTTATTTAACAATACTGATATATATCGTTCATTTCTTGGATTGGATAAAAATGAATCACATCACTTTGGGGATGTGGTAGTCCAAACATACGCACAAACGACGTTATCATTTATCACCAAATGGAAATGTAAGAAGTTAAATCAAATATTATATTTCCAGAAAAATAAATATTTTACTAATTTCATATATATAAATTAAATCAATCATTATTATAAACCCATGGGAGATAACAATGGAATATGAATTACATTAGTTCGCGAGGTGGTTGTCTTCGCTATTTTTATTTCAAATTTGATTTAAGGGGAGATGCATATTGGTTATTCCATTAAAACAATAACATATAAGAATAATGGGGTAAATGTTTTATTATTTTATTATGGCTGAATAAGTTTTTAAGGTGGTGGAAGAGGAAATTAAACTAAAATATATGGTTAAAACTACACATATTCTTTGGAAAATATCCTTTACTTAACACCGTGAGACTTATAGAATTTTTATTACTACCAATATATGATTTCAAGAATGTTTGGAGTGTTGTTATATTGGTAGTTTTGATATATTTTATGAAACAAATGGGTTTTAAATTCTGAACTGAGGAGGATACCTGATGACATTTTATAAGAGGGTAAGGGAACTCTAGGAATTTCATAAATAATAACATTTATTTTTATATTTAAAAGGATTAAAGAATATTAATTTAGAATATAATATGTGTAGGGATAATAATTATCTCATGAAACAAATATTATTTAATTTTTCACTATAGTTTTAAACTTATCTATTTATTGTAACCCGTACTTAATCCATTTTACACATACCACGACAACAATGCTTTTTCCTTTTTGATAGCCAAGATAGTTATTATAAATAAAAAAAACATTTCATAAATGAAACATAGAAGATATTATTAACCATATCATAATAATTTATCATATATATTTATTTTCTTAATTTTTATCATTTAATGAAATATTTCTTTATTGTAGAATATTATTAATGTCAATTGTGGAAATATTCATTTAATTGAATTCAATAATTCCGTGAAAACAAATGAAATTTGATGAAAATATATTAATACATTCCTAAAATGATATTTTTTCTATAAAATTCAATTATCACGTTAATTATCCCAAATTATATTACATTTATTAATTTTAATATCATTTATTTTAGATTTACATTAATTAAATAATAACTACATTATAATTGTGTAAGTATTTAAGGTAATTATTTATTCACTAAATAGTAAAAAATAAATTACCAAGTTGATTATTAATCATTTAAATTTGAAAATACTATTTATAACTGAACATATACTCTAATTATCCCCATATTAGAAATGATATATTTATTAAAAACAAGAGTGTGACATTTTTGAATTCTCTGTACTTAAAACATTACAAAGGTCTTCATCATACCCAAAATAAAAAAAGGACATATAAACAAATGATATATAATTATGTATCAAATGAACTCATATAGTTTAATTAAGGTAGGAATCATTGTAATTTTATAATCCTTATCATTTTTTTATCTATAATTACCTATTTTACCTATTATCTTGGTATCAAAATTTATTAATGTAATTATTCATATTAAAAAAATAAAAGGGAAATATTTTCCAAATTTCAAAAACATTATTCCAAATATGGAATCCATTTTTCATAATTTATAATAAATAATTTGATGAATTTAACATGAAATTAAACTGAAAAAATGTTATGAAAAACTGTTTTACAAATAAATACCTTTTAAGCATAAGATGTTTTTAAACTAAATTCATGCATAAAAATCATTTAAAACTCCATAATTAGAAAATTTTAGGAAATAGTAAACTAATTAAATTTTAAAACTATTCTAATTATGAATATTCCATTACAAAAAAATTAAAATAAACACAGCTTTCAATAAAAAGAAGTATTCTCACTATTCATTGAAAAATAAATCTTTTCAAAAATATATCTTAATTTAAAAATAGACTAATTTTGAAACTATGATTTAAAAAATAATATTTATTTTATCAAATAATATTTCTAAAAGTTATAGAAATCATTTATATTATATAAACATAAAGATAAATCAAAAACACTTTGTAATTAAAATAAAACATTGAAGTGTGAATGGTTTTCAAAAACATGAGTTCTTATTTAATAATTATTAATAGTCATGTATTTATTGGTTTTAATATTTATATATATTTATAAAAATTAGTTAAACGAATCTATATCTACTAATTTAATAACTTGGTTATAATTATTATGTTTAATGAAATATTTTGGATTTCATTTATGCTTGGTGCTGCATGTCTTGCTTGTTATCAACTATGAGGTCCATATTTTAAAATATTGGGATATTACTTTTTATAACCCCCCCCCCCCACACACACCATTAAAAAATGTTTCCTAAAAAATTAAACTCGGACTCAAAAACCATGGGTCTGACTTTTCAAACACCAATTTTGAAATCCTAAATTTTAAAAATTGTTAGTAAAACATCCAATTGAAAATATTGAAGTGGTAGGTAAGAACCCAAAATAGGCATTACATGTAGGAAAAAATTATTCTGAAATAAAAAAATTGAAATTGAAGACGAAAGATAATTCCCATGGATTGATCGAGAGTGATAAGGAACATAGTCAGATGAAATTTAATCACAAAAAGTAAGTCTATGATGGGATTAAAGACCATTTATTTCTAGGATAGAAAAGTAAATTGATACTTCTTTTATTTCAAGACACATTTCATAGAGTTTTGGATTTAAATTATCATCTAGACTATGAACATAATGATATATACTTAACAGACATGTATAATTTGATTCTCTTATAAATTTCCAGCACAATATGATAATTTTATCCAAATAATGAGTATTTATAGAAAATTATCCATGCCTAAAGAACTAAAATAAATTTATAATGGATATCATAATTCCAAAAAAGGATCAAAATATATTCCTCTTATATTTAGATATTAAAAAACCATAAAATGATAGATGAACAACAAATGATGAATGATAATCAAAGTGGTGAATAAGAGTGTTCTTAATTGGTGGATTGACATTGAATGATGAATGATGATTGGGTTGAGTATAATCATGAGATAAAAAAGAACAATATGAGACCATCACCTAAATTTATAGAGGATTTTTTTACCCCAACGTTCAATCAATAATTGGGTTAGGGATCATCATTTTTTTTCTCTATTTTTATTTCAATATTGAGAATTTTTTTTATCTATTTTTGATATGTGAAAATAGTTCTTTACATAAAACCACAATTTATTGATTATATTGATAATGTAGAATTGTTCCCTTATTTTTAAATGTTATCACCCAACTTATTCTACTGTTGGATATGAAATCTTGACCAATGATGGTTGAATTTGTTCTTATGTATTCCCCTCTACATTCATTGTGGTCTTCATTATTGTTCAATAGGGTCATAGTTCTACTTTGTTGGTGTGGGTTCAATCATAGTCGAACCCCTAAAGTCATTTTGGTTACATGAACAATAAAAAGATAAATTTCTTTCCGATGAATTGATGGATGAGTAGGATGGTGTTTTTATAAATGAATAATATTTTTATCACTGGTTAAGTTTTACAATATATGATGTGATTGGGGTTCAACAATAATGATGGGGAATCAGTGGGGGTTTCTGATCAGATCATGATCCCCATTTTTTTCTATTGACACACGATGATTTTGTCTAGTGTGAAAATAATGGCTCTGATTGGAGTTTGTGCATGAGGTATCATGGTAAAGGATTCTATGTGTGTATATGATGGTGTCTATATTTGGATCTCCAATGAGGTGGTCAGATATGGTCAACATTCTTGGTGTTATTATTATTTTTAATAAAAAATTAAAAAAATTTGTAGTTTAGAAAATTAAGTGGTTTTAATTTAAAAATTAAAAACCATTTTTATGTTTAAAGAATTTAATATCATTACTATTTTGTAGAAAAGGGATATTAAAACAAAAGGATGCACCATAAATTTTATAAAGAGAAATCAATTAAATAAATAGAATATATAAGTTAGAAATATAAAAGAAAAAAATAAAATATGATACAGGAGGGGGTGAGGCATGCTCCCTATTTTTTAGGTGGGATCATCCATCGTATAACCTTATTATTTATTTATGATTAATAATAATTATAACAATATAAAATATTATTATTATAGTTTTTTGTCATAAAATATTATTTATGATATATTTTATGCATTTAAAATTTGATTGATGAATTGTTTATGGCATCGTTACCCTGACCATGAGACGGTCATTTTAGGAACAATGTTGGATACCTTTTTTGAGCTCATTGATTAGGTACATAAAGTTACTAATAATAATAATTCATTATTATTACTACTATTGATGAATAATCTATATGAAGGAACTGCTTCATACAATATTAGAATAAAAAATAGTTTGCATTGTTGTGACCTTGATATAGAGGAAGTTGTTTCAATACTAATATCGGTTATAAAATTCAGAAGTATGGATTAAGCATATGAAGCATCATTTGACCGTGATGTAGTGATATGAATTTTTTTCATCAGGAGGATGATTTGGGAATGCAAATTTCCAATATTAGGAATTTTCTCATGAGGATCACAATAGTTTAATTAATATTTCATTTTATAGTCATTTGTGATCAAATATTGGTGGTTTGTTGTTTTCTCATATCGAATTGATGACGAGCCTCGTGACTTTTTTAGGATTTTGGTTAATATGATTCATGTAGTACCCTAACACACCATGTAGTACTATATTTCTAGAAATCTGTGTGATTGGGATGTCATGTACATGTAGATGTGTGGGGACACATGTCTTGATTATCCTTTACACACTGTATACTTCTTGATAATATTCTACCACTCGTATCTACTTCATTTTGACATGGATTTTTGCATGTGAGTATCCTATCTTAATTGTAATTCCACATAGAATGTGATGGTTTCCATTTGAGTGGATCTTGATATGTGATGAGATATTATATGATTGTGATGCTTTTTTTAGGCAACACTTGATGATTCTAATGTTGTCATGACTAGACCCCACAGGGCTCGAACCGAAACTACCATAAACACGCCTTTATCTGCCAGAGCTGGGGATTAGCTACAAAAGGAAAAACTAATTTGAGAGGCCTTTTAAAAATGTACCCGTACTTGTAGAACCAATCATCTACACATATAAGTGAACCAGAATAATAATAAATGATGAAACGTGTAGAGAACCAACAATGAATGTGAAAAAACTAGCGTGTACAAGAGTAATACATTGTAAATATAACGGTAAAGTGGGAAAAAAATAAATGCACAACTAGAAATATGTACTAACTTGAGAGGACTATAAAAGTAAATGGTTGAGAGAGCCCAACTCTATATCTCTATGCTTAGACCAACGTACGTGGTCTGGTGTACAAGGGTATCCCTATGCTCATCTATAATCACATATGAATAATCCATCATCTTCATAAGACAATACACATTAAAGAAAATACCATATAGGAATGAGAATATACATACTAATTAGGTCTCCCCAAAATCTAAAAGAGGATAAATAAGAGACATGATAGTAATAGACAACTCAACCCAATGAAATAGAAGGTAACAAAATCCAATGATATGGTCATATATATATATATATATGTATATTCAACAAAATAATCGTATAAAAGAGATAAAGTCTATCTCCATCTCAGAAAAAAGTCAAATAATGAGTGTCATCTATTCTAAAAATTCAGTCAATGATACCCATCGTCTCTCACATCTGTCTAAAGATACATCTATGTCAAGACACACCTCACCACTATGAAGCTCAGTATAGGGGTCATAACCGCTATGTAGGGGACCCATGCCATAATAAAATATCTGTTTTACACTCTTTGATTAGAGAAACCACACCCTGAATCGATATAAGGGTGTCACTCTAGTAGTAGAGTACCCATGCCCTGACTCCATAAGAGGGTACCACTCTGGTGGTCGATAGGGGACCCATTCCCTAATTCAATAGGAGAGTTCCACTCGAGTAGTCTAGGACCCATGCCTTGATACCATTGGAAGGTTCCACATGAATATAAGATAAATTTTCTATTCCTTTCCATGTTTGAGGGTGACACCATAGTAGTAGAGGACTCTTTCATTGACTAGGAGTATGGTGTCACATTAATAGTAGATCAAGGACGCATGATTTCCCTAGAAAAAGGTGTCCACTTTTTGGATGGTTATAGGACCCATTACTTGTTTAGATAAAAGGGTTTCACTCTAATATTTTATCAGAGACTGATTTACTAACTAAAAAGTGGGTTCCACTCTAATATCTATGATGATCCTGCCTGATCGCTACCATCGTTGAGCGTCGTCTAAAGAAGATTAATCCCTAGAACATCTCACATTGTATCTAAAAATACACTATAAAGTATACCATCATGTTATACTCAAAAAACATTCTGAATAGGCTACTCATAGTCCAAAATCCAAGTCCAAACATAGGATATATGAGAGGTAGAAGTTTCCTCAAAAAAATGAAGTTGGGGTACATGGAATGTAAGGGGAACCATATAGCGTGTGGTGCTAAATCGATGCCTAGAAATGTCCTTGATGATATACAAATAAGTAATTGAAGTTTCCTACATAGCATGTAAGGGGACTACATAGAATGCCTCTTCTTCCAAATCTTCTGCAAATGGTCCATGATTTGTCTATGTAACCATAGATGTACTCGTGTACTTTAGTACACAGTGTATCCTCCCGCACTGGGTCCATCCCATGGGATTCTACCACATGTCCTACCTACCTACGGAGGGTCACTTGACATGTGTCCCAGTCACACAGTGTGTAATCCTTGACTTTTTCCAAAACCCTATCACCTACATCATATGGGGACTACACGACATTTGTTAATCTAAACTATAAGGCATGTAGTTATTTTTTCAAGAAAAAAAGGTACAAAAATTTATTTAGTAGTTATATACTCAATACATATAATATCACCTCCATGCTACCCAAAATTGGTGGGTAAGAATTTCTACATCATTTCTAGTTGTCTTTTGGCTGGAAAAATTATTTCTAATTCACTACTTCAACGCCCATATTCACCCCATTCATCTCCCGTGACATTCCAACTTCAGTTAGGATCTATTATCTATGATGAAATAATCTAAAACTAAAAAAATCTTATAAATCTACCCCAGATTCATCAATATTTTTGTTGTAGGTGAATATATTGTAAATTTGGGGGTCTGGTCGAGCTCGATTCCACACAGTACTGTCAAACTATGACCCAGTAGGCTAATTAACGGAGAATGAAAATGATATAGGGGTAAAACACATTATTTTTTATCAAAAAAATCATTTTTGAGGTTTCCATATACATTGAAAAAAAAATTGAATCATAGGTTTGAAAAAAAAATATAAATTAAAATCGGTCCTTGAGAAAATGGAGAGGATCAGTCTGAATGTATATCAAAGAAACATTATGATCCTGATAAATCTTTTAATAAATTGGGGTTAGAATAAATAAATTTATGAGTCTTAATTTTATCTGGATCATTTTCCAATGAATTACATGCTCTCTAATGAATGAGAGAAGTCATTGCATTCGGTGCACCTCGATTCTCTAGGATCTGAAATCTCCATGTTGTCGGATCTCGATTCACCAACAGAGGGAGGAGAAAATTCCTCTCAATGGTCCCATGGATATGCATCTAACCTTCAATATACATCATAATGGAGTACTTATAGAATAAAAATAAATAAATCATTTATTAAATTTATTAAATTAACACATCGAACATACCGCCAATGCCCTATTTACATGAAAATATGGCGCTGACTGGTTTTTGGTCACTCATAGAGTATGCCTCATGTACCAGATTCACAAAAGGTATTTTATTTTTTATATGAGAATATATATAAAATTTATCCCATTTTTTTAACAAATAATTTTTTCATGATATAAAATATTATTATAATTTTTATAAAATTAATTCCAATAACTATGAGCCTTAAGAATCACACATCATCTATACACATGCCTTTGAAACTATTTCTATATATACTTAAAAGTATTACAAGGAAAAAATGGGTCATTTAATTATTCTTTCCTTTATTTTTTCTTCCACAGAAAGTAAAAAATTAAAAAAAAGGTTGGGATACGGAGCCTCTTTCAAGATCCCCCACTCCCATTAGATCTCTTGTATGCTCCCATGCTACCCCAACTTATGCACCAAGGGGATTGTCTATCCATGTAGGGTTGTCTCCTATGAGTACTCTATCACCAAAAGATACTCCAAAAAAGTGGATCAATACTTGATGTCGAAATATCTCTAGTCAATAATGTGTATGGGGTTATGGACATATCCCCTCAAATGCATCACATATAAGATGACATGAACCCCTCCAACTATGGGGGGTAAATTTAAGTGATAAGTAACCTCCCAAACAATATTCATGATCACTAACGGCCCAATAAATATATGGTATAGATTGCCTGCATAGCTGAATCTCCAAAATCCTCATTGTGTGGAGACTCTCATGAAAACACAATCTCCCTAATTGAACTCAAAGGGGCAACATTGTCACTGTACATAATAATTCTACCTATTATGAGCTATCCCCGCCCTCTCATAGATATATTAGACCTCCTCCACCATCCACAACATAATATCTTAACCAAAAAGATATTCACTACCGATCTCAGACTACCATATGGTTAACCTATAGGGTCAACCATACATGGAATCATGAAAGTAACATGTCGATAGTAGAGTGGTATCTATTATTTAAACAAAAATATACCAATGGAAAGTGATCATCCTAGATCCTTTCAACGTCTAATACACTATCCCTCAACATATCCTATAACACATAGATAGTGCACTCATTTTCCCCATTATCCTTGGATGGAAGGCTATTCTCATCCTCATTTAGATCCTGAATGCCATATATATGCCTCTCCGCAACCATGACCTGACCCACACATTATGGTTGGAGAAAATAGTCGAGGAAACCTAATGAAGGCGGAAAATATCATTTATATAAAAGTGAATGAAACTATCTAATGAACTATTCCTTGGTATCAAGGAATTTCATATACTTATTGATTCAGTTAATTATCACCAATATGGAATTAGGAAATATCACATTCCACAGAACCCCTATCCTAAATTCCATTGATATGCCATACCATTTCCACTCTAGAATATCAAGGGGCTACAATTAACCTATTGGAACCTAGGTCACATCCTTCACCATGTAATAGGTGAGTCACCAAGTGATGAACTAATACATGATCTGTATCATATTGGCCCATGAAAACTACTATTTAAGGATAATTTACATCTTCCCTATAACAGCATGTACAACCTATGGATTAGTTTGAAACTCTCTCCTCACCTTCCCATGCATCATGACTATCCCCACTGTCTATCCATTGAAAAAATATGTTGTGATTCCATCATTCATAACATCCATATGGTGAATCTCTTGAGGATATTTGGTCACATGAGACCATATAGTCTATTTCTCCCATCTTGGACTCTCTCACATGCTGGAGGAGCATAGGAGGTAACCCCATCGACTGATGAAAATTTTCACCCTCCTGGTCAACCAGGGTCAGCTACATGGAAGCCAACTATGATGATTCCTCCACCAAATGAACATGGGAATTCCTGCTAAGGGAATCAACTACCATGGTTCCCTTACAATGAGAATATAGTATCTCAAAGTCTCATTCCCACAAGAACTCCTATTATAACCTTTATTCTTGGTTCAGGTATATATATGTTACGACATTTTTTATACTCCTATGGACTGAGTAAAAAAAACAAGAGTTATCGCATTGGATAGTGACTTTACATCATTATGGTGAAGTATAACTGTACAAGTTCTAGGTTATGATTCATATAGTTCATCTTATTTTCTCTCAACTGTCTTGACCCATATGCAATAACTGCATGGATCTATATCAACACGCACCCAATACCATTGCCAAAGGAATTGACATACACTATATATCCCATACCCTCCTATGGTATTATCAAATCATTAGAACACATCATCCTCATCCAAAAATCCTTGATGGCTCTCTATCACTAATCTGTCTGGGAATATGGAAACTCGTTCCACATTGGGTACTCCAAGGGGATACAATCCTAGAGTATACTACAAAATACCTAAGGTATTACTTCATCATGATAAGTAAATTCTACACCTATAACACAATCTTACGTGTAGATACCTAATCATGATGTACATGGACATTATATTACTTTTTCAGAATTATTAATAAATGAAACAAAAAAACCCAAATACCATATTAGTTTAGTGTCTTTGGAATCATGGAACATAATATTCTATCTTGGAGAATGATCTTCAACATCTCCCATAATTATCTTCCCCTTTAGTTTTCATACCTAAGACCTTTCTTTATATCCTGGGTAAAAGAAAACATAAAAATTGTGAGATCAAATTTTCAGTTAGGGTAAACATGAATAACATAAAACAAAACATAAACATAAAAATTTTAAAACATGAACATAAATTTTGAATATTAAAATCATGAGTTAGAGAATAAATCTTGGAAGTACGTAAGTCATAGATCATAAAATAAGATTAACCATGATAAAATAGAATTGTCATAAAACAAGGAATTATTGAAAATAAATAAGCACATAATATCATTTCAATAGTATCCAAGGAATTGTTTCTATGACCATAATAGTGGAAAATGTCCATTACTAAATCGGGATTACTTGTCGTTCTAGCCATGCGTTACTGAACGGTATTTACTTGTGGTTCTAGCCCTATATTACTGAACTGAATTTACTTGTCATTTCAGCCCAACATTATTGAACCAGATTTAATTTTTGTTCCAATATTATCTATCTCACGAGATATAAATCATTACCTAATTAATTGTTGTGATATAGAGGTCCCACCCATATCATAATGAAATCATTTTAACATATTCAACAAAAACAATAAATCACTCATCACAGTATAACCCAATAAATTAAATTGGTTTCTTAAACATCATTATATCATAACATAATCCATATAAAATATCATTCCATCATTAACATAGTGAAGTCATATTAATATAGGGATATAAACATTACACTATGTAAAGATAATCGTCTGAGATGAAAAATAATCATGATAAAACACTTGAACTTAATTATTGACAAAAATATCCTTTTATCTTCCAAAAACTTTATTTTATAAAATGTCATGCAATTTTAAAAGAAAAGTATTTTTTAAGATAAAAATCAAATAGTGTAGAGTAACCTTAATGGAAATAATTTTTTAATAATACAAAAAATACATTCATTCCATATAAGATAAAAGACATTCTTCTCATACTCTTGCAAGAAATGTCAAAAAGTTCCTCATATGGAAAATAAAAGAAAGATTCCTTCCACGTCGTTTAATAAAAATTGACTAAATGGGTAAAATTGACATTAAATAATAGTATAAGGATATAAATAATATTATATATTAAAAAAAAAGATATGTGGGTGATAAATATACCCCAGTAAATTCATACATATACACAATCCAAGAAAATAATGATATTGCGGAATTATCTCATACCTTAGGTCCGATTTCATCTGTATGTATCCGAAACTCCTTTATAGTGGCCTTAAAATATTATTATGTAGTAAGAGAACCATAATAATTTTTATGATATCATATAATATTCACTTGTGACTTTATTTTACCCGTTCATTTTTCAATTCCATGTTAAAGCAACATTTTGGGGAAAAACAATTTTTTCATCACATGTGTTTTGAATTGTTATTATTTATATTATTACAAAGATCATGATTAAAATACTACCAAAATGTAAAACAAGGTTTTTATATATTAATTATATAAATACATATATATATATATATAAGTTAGATAAATGAAATGTAATGCATTATTTATGGAGACGGTTGGCCATACGTACGAAGGAATGTTATTTCGGTTTCCTTATTGAATAGAGTGGAAGTAAGTAAATGACATGTATATATACATAAATCCAGTAGAATTATTATATAATATATTTAATTATTATTTATTATATATAATTTATAATCATTCATGAATGGTTAACTTAAAGAATGAATCTTATCACGTCGTGGAGATGGTAGGCCGTACGTACGCACAAGCGACGATATCATTCCCACAATTCTTGAATGGAATTTAATTTCATGGTGTAATATATTTCAGAACAAATATAATTTTATAATAATAATATATAGTTATTACATCCATTTTGATACTCAACAATGTAATGTGTTGGTGAAAAGCATATTACACCACAGTGTGGAGATGGTAAGTTGTATGTACGGACATGTGGTGATTTTGTTTTTTTAGGATAGATAGAAAGAATAATATGGTTGTTTTATGATTATATTAATATCTTAGTATATAAGTGATATTTGATTTATTATTATATAAGGAAACAACTCATGATTTATAAGTATAATTAGAATGAAATATGAAAGAATCAGTAGAAGATATTACATATTCTTTGACGTTCTCTCTATATAACTCATTCTAATGGAACAAGAGATAGTATTTTAAGAAGATAAGAACTGATATAATGTAACTAAGAAACTTTAAAAGGTATTTGTACAGGGGATGGACGAGCTTCAAGGCTCCAAGTAATTTTAAGTGGTGAGGGTGGATGTGACAGTTTATAATTGAGGCGAGTGGAACTTTTTGGAACCTCAAAACTATTAATTTATAATAAAATCTAAACACACTCAAAAACATACGACATTCACCAATTTAGAAGATGATATGTGATAGGGTTTTAATATTATCAACCAATAAATTTTAGAAAATTTTCTATATCTCTTCAAACCTTATCAATCCAATCTAACACTTAGTTATTCTATATCATTTTAACTAGGGTAACATATATTTAAATATTAAAAGAGTAAAATAAATAATTATTTGATGTCAATTATATCATAAATATATAATTTAAAACATTTTTGACCATATCATAATTATTATATATTTTTTAAAATGTTTTATGTCTTTAAAATATTTTAATAAAACATTATTTTGATAAAAAATCAATAGTTTCAATATTGAGAGTATTCAATTTATTGATTTTTGAAAATATAAATACCACAAGTTAACTTTATAAAAAATATTTTATTATATTCCTATGAGGTCAAGATTATCTATAAAATTCATTTTACATATTAATTATCCCAAAATATATTTATGTTTATGTTGTTAATAACATTTATTTGATATCTCCATTAAACAATGATTTCTACAATGATTTTGTGTAATTATTTAGTATAATTATTTGGGGATTAATAATAAAAAAAATTCAATGATGAAGATATTTTTACTATATTTAATTATAATATATGTAATTGAATTTATCTTCTATAAAATAAAACATTATAAATGTTATACTTATTAAAGTATGGCTGTGACAGCTTTAACACTAATTTAAATAAAATAATATAAAGGTCATAATCTATTCAATAAGGCTCTAAATGTTTACTAGCTTGAATTTTAGAGGATTATGGTCAAGATATACATGATCAATAATATTTTATCACGTTTGTTATGTTATTATAGTTATTAGAATTTTGATAAAAATTGTTTCATTGATTTCTTATCAATTAATTATTTTTTACATCATCAAAGAATAAGACAATATGGTAATTATTTATTTTTTAAAAATTAAAAACAAATTACCATGATGTATGTAATTATTTTATCATTCAATATACTATTTATTTTAGAATATAGGACCCTGTTCTCCTTATAATAAAACTATTATACCTGTAATAAATCTGATTTTGACATTTTGTCACTTTCATTGGTTTTATTAAAATCTATGTCATTTTCATTATCAAGTGGACATGAAATTACTAAGTTTCAAACCAAATATGTTAAGGGTAGAATTTAATTAATCTAATGGTATTTTTTCAAGTTTTAGGATAATTTTATTGTCTTTATCATATTATTAGTTACCCTAATTTACCGGATTTACCTTTAACAGTTGTAAAACAAATTACCGTAGTTACTATTCATAATATAAAAAAACTTAACCTATTAAAATAATTTAGACCCACTGATTCCTAATATTTAATCCATTTTTCATAATTCAATACACATAATTGGAAAAAAATGATTTAAAATTAATTCCTATTATCAAAGCAAAAAAAATTAAAAAGAAAAAACATATCAAAAGATTGTCATGTGTTTATGCCCAATTTAACTATAAAATTAAATCCTTTGAAAAAATGGGACTAAATGATAAAAACAGAATAAAATTAAACTTTGAAAATAATTAAGAAGATAATATAACTAGACAAATAAATTATTTTAAAATTCAATTTTGAATAAAAATGAATTATTTTGTACTATTCATTAAAATTTGAATTTTTTAAGAAAAGTACCACAATTTTAACAAAAGTAAATTTATATATTCTTCTTCCAGATAATAAAATTATTTCATCAAATTGACCATTTAATGGTGTCAAAAAACATATATTTAAAATGGGTGTGCCATTAAATGGTGGTAAAACTGTATTTGTTTGAAAAATATTTCCTTTAGCTAACAAAATTGATTTTGTTCTTATATATCATGTTTTTAAAATATTTGAGATGAATGCTAATGTTCTATAAAATAAAAAATATGGTTAATTCTATTCATAACAACTAGTTTATATACTATTAAATAATAATATTTTAATAATATATCATTGTTTAGTGGAACTCGGTATTGCATAAAACGCAAGCTATCAGGGATGGTCACTGTTGCGTGTAATGCAAGCCAAGTTAGGGTTATATTTAGGGAATGCTTCCATTGGTGTATAAAATAATCCATACATGTTTCTTTTATAAATTTTAAAAAAATATACTCAGTGTTTCATGAAATGAATTCTATCAAAAGAACATGAAATTGTGTATAACATAAGCCATGAATAGTGTTGCATATATTACTAGATCATATGGTGTTTCGTATAGTGAAATATAATCTCCGTGTAGCCTACAAGACATGACATCAAATAAATTAAGAGGAATATATCTCATATAATCTTGGGGGTGTTACATTATACCTCCCATAAAATTATTTTTAACATAGAAATTCGTCGGGGTATAAATGGATTAATACTTGAATGTTTCTTTCATAGAAACCTACATAGTAAAAAAGGAATACTAAAACATAATTTTAAAAAGAGAGGTTTGAAACATAACATTTACCAAAATTAAATCATCACAAGGTTTCCATACATAATATTTATGTATGTAAATAATATTTCATTATATTTGGTATTATATTGAGGATTAATAACCCTTTAGATATTAGGGTTAGATCTCATTATGTATAACCCTTAGAATATGTCTATGTATAGGATATCATCCTAATGTTTTAGTAATGAAGATATTATGTTATTTTTGGAGACATTACATCCCAACCTAGATACTAGAAACGAATTTCACTCTTGAATAATTTTAACTATAGGTGATAACCTTGAATAGGGAAATGTATCTTCACATGATCGCCTCTGAGTACACAAGAATAGGTTTTTATGCACACCTTTCTTGACACTCCTAGTGGATATGATTTTTGTTAATATGTATTTTCCATACAAACCATTATGAGGTGTTTGAAAATATGATAATCATGGATTCTATAAGTTAAAACTATGGGTTAACTTCGTTAAAATATGTTTTCATGATTTATACACAATATAAATGATTATACAATATCCCATTATTATTATGGTTTCTCGTACTATGATTTTGGTTTTAGATAATAGTTTGAAATAGAAGGATTAGAGTTAGTAGTGAATGTAATGGAAAATGGAATGATTTTATTCTTGACCACCTTAATTAAATTAGAAATTGAATGGAAAAACTCATTACAATGCCCCATCACTAATTTTTTGATATGATTAACAATTTTAACAAAGGTGAGCTTCCTTCCACACCTAACAAGAGGAAATGTGAGTTTAATGATGACCATGGAGTAAATAATGTTCAATTGTCACCATGTTAATAATGTGGGAAGACGTATCAGGAATGCCTCAATGTAAAATCAATACATTTTGGGGTTGGACAATAAGTACATAGAATATGTATTCTCCAAGGAAAAAGTAATATTTCATTCATCTCAATATATGCGAATAATTGTTTCAATAAGGGTTCATCGATGATTGAATGTTTTAAATGTAGAAATTATGGGAATTATGTAACTTTATTTCAGAGGGGGGAATCTCAAGAAAAGAATTAGAAAGGTTGTATGAGTAATGTTTTTTTATTAAAGATGATGATACTAAAAAGGTAATATAATAGTAAAATAGTGGCAATGAGTAAGATGAGGAATCTTGACTAATGGATTAATAAGGGAGTGTGAATATTGAAATAATTATATATTTTAATTTGTTAATTATATTGTAAAAGTGTTTTATAAATATTATTCAGGATTATATGAATCGTGAAACATATATGAATTATTCCTCTGTTATTTTCATTAAGAAATTGAAATTATACATTGAATGGTACCAATAAAAAAATAAAATTTAATTATAAGATGGATGATATTTTTTGAAAACACATGATTGAGGGAAAGGCAACCCATGATATATGTCCAATGTAGAGATACAAATGTTTAGTTGGGATAAAGATTTTTTTCATACTTATAAGATAGTATTGGTAATATTGAAATTGTTTAGTGATTTAAGTCATCGTTGATATTTTTTAATGCATTATTCATTTAAATAATATATTCAATAGTAGTTTCTTTTAGTTGAGGTGCAATGACAATTTTAATTTTCGGAATCATGCATTTTTTCATTAAGGTTTTAAAATAATTTAGGTTATTACCATATTTCTAGAGAATATATTACCTAGGTGATCAAATATTCGGTATGTGACACTAAAAGCAACTTTTGGGATTAATGTTCAGTTGAATTTGGAATCATAGTAAATTGTATTCTAAATTTTTAATTCATGATTTTTGTCAAACATTTTTTTTGAGGTGTTTTATGATTAACATCATATGGATTTTATTATGATAATCCATGTGAATTATTTTTGATGTTTTAGATATTAATGTATTTATACATATAGTATAAAAAATGCTAATTATTTTTATTTGGTTAATATATAGTTAAAGGAGGTGTAACATGTTATCATTTTAATGATTATGTGATCCATTAAAAGTTGATATTAGTTTATTCATGAAATATTTATCTCGAATATTCATCATTTAGAACAAAATATGATAATGTGGGGAAAATTGATTGATGTATGAAATTATAATTGTCAAGTATGTATATTTTTTTCCAAGTATAGATGGTAAAGGAAAGCCTAAACTCTAGAAAAATGATATTATGACAATAATGTTTTCCTACAACTATCATTTCTGATTAATTGATGGTCTTTTCTACATTTTTGTATCATGGTTAGGTGATTGTTAACTTTCTCAAGTTCATCTACGTTTATTTCATCAGTTATCTCTGGACAATAATTTTATTCCATATCTATATCTCCACATACCACTAGTGTTCTTCTACTTGGAAACCTAGTATGTATAATCCCAGATGGACTTTATTCTTCCCTTTATATCCTTTAATGAGAAAGTTTTATTAATGATTTCTGCGATGTGGTTTTCTAGAGAAGAATTTTAAAATGTAAAACCATTGATTTTTAATAGGGAGTTCAATTTTTTAGGGAAAGAATTATTAAAGAAGGTATAATGTAACACCATAATATTTTAGAACATATTATATTTAAATTATTTTATTTATTTTATGTATTGAGTTATACACGACATTGGGTTACGTTGAACAATAATACACTATTAATATATTATAATTTAATATAAAATTTATAACCTAGTTGTTAGTTTGGAGGGTATAAATATGATTAATACATTTATGGAATATATATATATTCTTCGGAGGTTAAATTTAATGATAAAATCTTGGTAAAAAATCATTAAATATTTTGTTGGGTTATTTTATTCTTCATAAATGTGTTTTTCTTCAAAAATAGTCTTTTCTAATGAGTAAATATTATAATTAAATTTCGAATGTTTTATAAAATCTATTGGTAAAAAATTAATTTCATTTATGAATTCAACATGTCTAAATTATCTTAAGATTAATTTTTTTGAATTTTTTGAATATATTGATTTTTCAATGAATAGTGAAAAGGCTTGATTATTATTGAAAACATTATTTCTATGTTTAAGTATTTAAAAATTAAATTTAAAATTTATCCAGTATTAATATTTTATGACATAATTTTTATTTAAAATAACTCAACTATGTTTTTGGAAATAAATTTTACACTACCATTTAATATTAAAAAAATTATTTTAAAAAAGTGCAATTTTTTTTGGAAAAAACAGTTCTTCTTATCATTTTTCTTATTTAATTTTAAACAAAAATCTTAAAAAAATTATATTGAATGTTTAAGTATGCGTTATAAATTTAAAATAAGTCATCCAAATTTATTAAATTGGTCCATTTTAATTTTTTTCAATAAGAATATTAAACTTAGTAATTTTTGTTATTATAGTAAAGGATAAAATGGGTAATTAATGGTTAAAAATATAAATATATGGATTGTAAAATTTATTCACACCTTTATAAATAATATTTTATTCTGTTACCTCTCACATAATCATAAACAGGTCTAATTTATTACCTTTTGAGACCACATGGATGAGTTTATGGCTTTTATAGTATTTCATTTAAAAATAGTCAAACATGCATCCCTCTTATTTTTAATAGCTAAAATATTTATAACATGTGGTTATCTAAAGGAAATATTCATAATTAAATATTATTTTTTAAAATATAAAGGATTTATATTTATCATGGTGATTTATTATTAATTTTTAAGGGATATATAAATACCTTAAATGTTTACACAATGTTGATACAATAATTATTCAATTAATAAAAAATGAAATATCAGATAATAAAAATATTAATACTGTTATAACTTGAGAAGTATTATGTGATCCATGAATTTTATAGATTTTAAATACTTGTGAGGGATGTGTTTAAATATTTTTTGGGAGTTTTTTTGTCTTATTAAAGTCTAAGTAATGAATATAGTCAAGATTTCAGATAATGATATTTTATGAAAATAAATTATTTAAAAAAAATTACATAAAGACCAATGAGATGAAATGTATTCAATATTTCACCCCTATGAATTTACCAATCATTAAAAATAATTTTTATATATAATGTTCTAATTATAATTTAATTTTTTGAGAAATCCTCAAAGGGAATCTCTCCTAAATTGCAATATTTCCCCTCATGAATCACTTATTTACACAACATTGAGCTTTATAGACAGGCCATATGTAGAAAAATAATATTATAAACTTATTTATTCACATTTTGGAACTTTTGGTATTTCTAAAAGACCAAGCATAGGGAACTTTATAGAATATCTAAGCAGTCATTTTGAAGAAGAGGTAATCGCCCAAAACGATCTGTTTATTTTTGTACTCTTCTTTACCACCTCAGAATTTTTCAATTTAACATAAATTAAAAAATTATGTTTCCAAAACCTGATTAAATTTTATTATGAATATGAAAAAACCTCTATATACCCTCTTTCCAATCAAATAAGAAATTAATGATTCCCCCATCCGTATGTACGACATGTCATCTCCACGTAACGATAAAATTCATTTTTCATCACCACTATTTATGGAGGTTTATTATGAAGTGTTTAATTTTTATATATGATATTTATAACATAATTATAATTCTTAATTGAAAATATCATATTGAAATTCTTACCTTCCAAACTATTGGAAATTGTTAACGTTGCTCTCCTGTATGTGTTGATAATCACTTTCACAAAGTGGTGTGATTATGTTTTTCATTTTTTACATGGATAGTAATTAGTGTGGATATGATAAATATATTTGATTTGAATTATATATAAATGATTTATTAAAGATTAATTATTATTTACCTTTCATTCATTCCATATTTCAAAATTTTAATACAACATTCATACGCACGTACAACCTATCGTCTCCATAAACAGTGTAGTTCATTTTCAATATCTATCATAATGAATTAATATATATATATATATAATTATTATATATTATATAATTATTATATATTATATAATTATCATTTAAATTATGTTGGTATATGTTTATAATAAATTTAAATTTATTATATAGGATATTAAATAATATTCAGGGGAAGTTATACCTATGATAAGGTATTTTCATCTCACTTATATTTATATAAGACACATGCCTTATAAACTTCTTGTTTCTTTTATGGGGTCTATATACTTCCAATGAATTAATTTTATGATTATTATCATGTAAATTATGATATATAAATATCCCTCTAACATTATTTCTCTCATGGGCACTATGATTCAAAGGATTCCAAAGGGGTAATGGTTTATTTAACAATATCATCATTATTTAGGATTGCTTATGTCTCTTATGGGGGAATATATCTCTTACATTTCCATTTTTAAAAAAATTAAAAACTAGTTTTTAATATTCACCTACAATTTTTTAAAATCATTTTTACATATTTTATTTTTTTTTTAAATTATTTGAAAGGAATCATATTATCATTTTCTAAACAAGGTACTTCGTGATATTTCTGGAATGAAAATATGGAAGAAAATTTTCCTCTTTGTAAAGAATAAGAATATTTTTCTCACATAATAATGACTAAATGCATTTAATCTTCTTCTAAAAGTTTAAAAAAAATTCCTAAAATAGAAAAAATTACAAGGGTCCATCATTTAAAAAAATAACTGATTTAAACATTGAAATTTCATTTCCCTCAATAATTATTCTATCTAATCTTTCAAAATAATTTTCCATCTATGATGAAATATTATGATGATAATTAATATTAAATATGGAAATAATCCTAGGATACTATACATCTACTATTTTTGGATGGTTTTTATTTATGAAGAAAATATGTATATGAGACCTGTTACTTTTTTCTTGGGGTATATATTGATGAAATATTTTCTAATTTTGTGGCATCTCAGCCTGGATCACCTGGAAAGAGTCACCAAAATAGTTGGCCACATGACATAAAGCTTCCCCCCCTCAATATACCAGAGGCTTCCCACTAGTAGTGAGGGTACAAGGTGGTAAAGTGGCGAGACTATACCATCATGATCAGAGTAACACAGCAGTGTGGCAGAGGAATAAATGGTGGAAACATAATATCAACGAACAGAAAACGTTAAAAAGCCATTTGATAATAGTAATAATAACTACATGGATGAGTATCATAAATAATAATTATATCATGTCTCTATAAAATTTTCAACTTTATAAGGTAACAGAAAGATAAAAAAGTCACAAAAATAAAAAAAACTATTCTTGCATCTTAACCACTTGAATATTGATCTGCTACCACACTACCATGCTAATAGAAGATGTTTTGCATCCATAACTATATGCTTCACCTTATCTACACTTGTAATCATTTAATATTCCTAGGTTCCATCATTATCCCAGATAGGGTATGAGATAAACTTATTAGACCACCATCGATGGCTTCTATACCATTCTAGTCTATGAATATATACTATAATATTATTATGGTATAAAAAGGTAAACCACAATATAAATATAACCAATGTCGATCTCAAGTTCCTCATGGGACACCTGGATGACTGTACCTAGTTCATCCTATGTTATATGTCTCTTCATGTATGTTCAACTAATCATTTAGTTAAGATATTAATGTATAAAATACAAGTTTCAATATAACTATTGATGATAATAAAACTAAGAATGCATCAAGGATATAACAAGTCACCCTTGGCCTGAAAAGTTCAGTACAGATCACAGTACACATCCATGCATCCTAGCTATAAAGGATATGTGTAATCCAAGGGTTTTGACTATGAAATACCACTAGAAATATATATAACTAATACCATGGATCATATCCAAAGTATATCATATAATGAGAATGATTGGATGCCAAGTATAATAATCCAAGTCATTTCATTTCATAATATATCATGCTATATCAAGGGAGTGCATCCATGAAATTATAATTATTATAAGAGGATAGTGATCATATGACATCGTAAAGGGAATCCTCAAGTGGATAAAGACTTAGTTTCATGGTGGTATCTGCCTTAGATATGAGCTCAATTAATCAAATGGAATCCTTGAAGTGCTCAGGGCATTCACATAGGAATTAATGGATAGATCAATTCGGACCATCCCTCTAAAGATGAAAAGGTACATATAGAATAAGAATTATATACTAATGTTTATAAATATATTCATATTTCAATATAGTCCATGTAATAATCATTACATTTAATAACTCATTAGGTTAATTACATTACCTTTTATGTTAGGTGAGAATGTAAATCAAGACATGCAAAAAATTCCATTTAAAAAAAAATTTGTTTTAGCAAATTGATATCCTTATAAATATAAATATATTTCATCAATTTAATGATTAATAATTAGCTTTACTAAAATAATAACTTGCTATAATAAAGGTCAGGTCAAGAACACCTGAATAGTGTCACAGATAATCATATTATAGGCCATCAAAATAAATACAAAGAACACTCCATACTTAGGGTGGTTAAAATAAAGGTCTCAACAACCAATAATGTGTATTGGAATCATTTTATTTTAATATTTCAATTTATATGATTTAATTAATAACATTTTAATTTTAGAAGCAATGCCCAGTGATATTGGAATGCACACAATGAATATAATTTATAAACTATGGGACATTCAGGGAAAATTCATACACCACCTACCATATACCTATAGTTGATGTCTCATCTAGAATCTTCCTTTAGTTTGATCTGGATCAGAAGAAAATTAGATAATATTAAAATCCATAAAAATTGGGAATATGATCTTGTAATGAAATAGCATCAAAGATAATGAGATAAATGAGAGAATGAAGAAATCATGTCAAATCACGTACCTAGAGGGTCCAATGAGATGAATGGTGGATGTATCAGACATCAAAATGAATATATAAAATAAATCATGGATTAAGAAGTTCATGGTTATCTCATGGAGGAGGAGGCACTACACATTAAAAATTACAGGTGAATAGGGTTAGAAAAATATAAATTCCTCAATGGACAATTTTTCTTTTTCCCACTTTTTAAAGGGCTCGCTTCTTAGTCTCACAGTTTTACAAACTATGCACCAACCTTGGACTTACCCATGTCCATGGAATGTGGACCCTCACAGTTGGGGTGTATATTTTTCTTACCATGGTCAACCCATTTTCTCCCCTATATGGATCCCTACAGCACCCCACATGGTCTGTCTAATCCTCGAGGCCTCTAATGCAAGGTTTGGTTAGACTATGTGCCAAAACCTTCTCTTCCAAAACAAATCTACGGTCTCCATACAAGCCTAGACACTCCTGATTCATTCCTTGGGTAATTAGGAACATTTATAAGGATAAATTAAATTCTTTCAATTTAAAATTAAAGGTATTCAACTCAATTGAAAATAGGGTTTTTACAGTATCCCCCTAAAACAAATCTACACAAATTTCATGTACATCGTTCTCTCTCCTCGAAGTTTTTTCTTGTACATGGTTATGATTCCATATCACCCATACTAAAGGGAAAGACCATCCTCGTAGAGGATTTTGTCTCTGATTGATTATATGAATATGATACTTATCAAAGGAATCATCGACCTCCAACTTAATATTATTTAGACAAAATGTATGAGATAGGTCAAAATGATATCGTTGAAGTAATGATATATAGAATACATCAGGAATAGCTTGATATATCCAATTAATATCTATCTGATGGGATATCGACTTGACTCTCTCAAATGTCTGGAAAGTTACAACATATCTATGGGTTAAATTCCATTTTCTCCATATTAGCCTATTCCCCAGTATATAGGGAATATTCAAGAAAACATGATTCCCAAAAAGAATTCCAAAGGCCTTCAATGGTGGCCGACATGGGGTTTTTTCTAGACTGAGAAATAGTTATATTCATCTTTATACGTGGTAACTACTATGAATTCTCTTGGATGAGATAAGTACTGAGTAGTTCTTCCACTCCAACCTATAATCAGCATATGGGGGGATTCCAAAGCATACCATATAAGGCATCATATAAAGACATCTGAATTGTTTCTTAAAGTCTATAATTGCAGGGAAACATGGAAGGAGAAATATTTTTCTACTATGAACTTCTAAAATCATGGAAAAACACTCAAAACTTGTCCCCTAAAACATATATTTTCCATTCTAATAAGCCATAGGCATGAGGTTGGTTATTTGTACTCTGATGTACATATGTATCCAGTGATTTCTGCAACCCCTTCCATAAACCTAACATGAAATGAGAATTTGTTTTCGAAATGATAAAATGAGGGACCCCATATTGGTTTATAATCTCATGGACATATATTCTTCATATCTCATCCACAATAAATTTCTCACATATAAGAAGAGAGTGGGATAGCTTCGTTATCCTATCCACGACTACCCAAACCACATCATTACTTTTAAGAGGCCTCATTAAACCCAAAAAAAAGACATTAGGAAATCATCCCATTTTCATTCTGAGATTGGGAATGGTAAAAATAAGTCTGTAGTCCACTATTTCTCAACATTCACCTTCTGATAAGTGGAACACCTATTGATTAAATTTACAAAATGAAGTTTCATCATAGGCCCCCAACACTTGAGATTCATGTCATGATACATCTATGAACTCCTTGGGTGAACATCTCATTATGATGTATGGTATCCTTGTATCCTATCTAATCTCATGACTTTAGTCACCCAGATACCCCCATATAAAAGTATGATCTCATCTCTATTGACCTTCCATTTCAATAGTGGGTTTACAAATTAAATACTATCCCTCAAGTCTAATCCATCAGGATCTGAGAAATACCTCCCCTACAGCCTATCCAAAAGTGGTTATGATATTTTCAAGGTTACAAGAAATGGCCAAGTATAACTTTATGGAACCTCCATTTTCATCTTAAAATGAAGATCCATCAATCTCTATTAATCACTGGCTTAATGGATATCTTCAATTATAGTATTTCTTCTTAGAGCATCATCAACTTCATTGACCTTACTAGGTATATATACCAGTTTGAAATTTATGTAATGTTGTTATTCCACCCATATTAATTTTATGAGGTTCATGTCCTGTTCCTTAATGATATAATAGAGTATTTTGTTTTCTATAAACACCAAAAGGGATCTCCCAGCAAATAGTTTCTCCAACAATATATGTAATGGACAACTGATACATGATTAATATTACATGTTGAGTAATTACATTCAATATTCTTCTACTTAAAAGACCCATAAACATCAAATCAATATTCCAACTTCATATGTACACATATCCCTGTGCCAGATGCATCATAAAATATTTTATGGACTCTATCATCCTTCGGTATAATTAGAATCTTGGATGAGGTGATCCTTCCCTTCAAATAATTAAAATCATTCCTACATAGTCCAGATTAAGTTAACATGACACCCATCTTTGTCAAGCCTGTAAGTGGTGATGAATTATGGGGAAAATCCGATATTAAAACTATAATATCCATCCAGTACCACGACACTCCATATATAAAACACATTCTTAGCATGATCACAAAAAAACTATGGACCTAACCTCTTCCTAGTCAAATAAAACTATTTATTCTAATAAGATACTACCCATTATGTAGAACATGTTAATATAGAAGTGGAATTTAGTGATCATTTCATACAACCAATTCCCTCTCAGTGTAATAAAAATTATGTCAATATGTTTTTCCTGATCATGTCGAGTCTACAAGTTCACCAAGTTGTCATCCATGAACACAAAAATGTATAAATCTAGGTATTGGTATGATACCCAATTCTTCAAGGATAGAAAATTGGTGTCCACATTTATAAGACATAACAAAGTAACCAAATACTCATAAATACCACACTTACTATAATGATCTATATGTGGTCTTACTCTTTCTCCTCAAACCTAGTCGAAAAGGCCATATAAGTGAGGTAATGAACACTTATTATTAACCATAAGATGGTTCAAATGCCGATAATATAAGATTAGCCTAAGAGACCAATCCACATTCATGGTGAAAAGCATGGGTGAACCCTAAGGTGGGGTACTGGGTCACACAATACCCTTAGATTTGAAGTCCTTTAATTGTCTATTTTCTTTTGAAACATAGTATTATCCATCCTGTAAGGTGGAATGGTAAATTTCGGTTCTCTAAAAACTATCTCAGTAGGTTACTCCACCATTCTTTCTAGAGGTAACCTAGAAAAATAATTGGGGGAGACATCCCTAAAATGATCTACATCAAGATGTAATCAAACATGATGTAAAAACCAATCATCCAAATAAAAAACCACCTGGTCTATCACTCCACCCAAACCAGGATACACTCATCGAATTATACTTTCATCAAAATCCCTCTCACAATTGTGAAACAAATATCACTATTTGGTGATAATAATGATACCCTTGGATTATAGAATTCAACCAAAGTGTGATGAGGGAATAAATAATCCATCTAGAGAATGACATCAAAGTCGAAAATTTAAAGGATGAATAGGTCCCATAAGAAATGATAATTGCATACCTCAAGGGGGGTTCTTTACACTAGTGAACACTCTCTAATAGAATTCCTAATGGATAATCTTGATTCATCACTCCACAAAAGTAGAGAATTTCAATCCAATGACTTTCCATGATCGATAAAGAAATAAAAATGTGTGAGGTGACATTATTGAACAAAGTAGATATGATAATAGGGGATACTAAAAGAGTACCTCATACTGTAAATGGCCCTGCAGTATTCAACTAAGGTATCAACTCTATTTTGTGCAACTATCTTAATCCATTCCCCCATTATACAATAGTACTACCCTGTGTAGTTATTGTTCTATTGATGCTAAAAAATAAGAGTCCAGATATCGTGGCCATGACATCCTCCTTAGCTAGATTGGAAAGTCCCATTATAATTCCCTACTTGATGTGAAGCCACTGATCCTACTCTGTAATGTAGAGCTAGCGCAGATCGTCTCCCACTATAAACAAACTGGAAGGTCTAAAAGAATATCTATAGATGTCCCATTAAACCATATGTTCTATACTCGACTAGGTTGCAATCATAGTGATGCTTTATGGGGACTTACCTCTCACACATATGGTATATTACTAAACATCCAGTGTGGATACTCTGGCTTCCACTCTCCTACAAAGAAACCTTGTGATGATATTTCCTTCCACTAAAGGAATCACTACACTATCTTGGTACTAAGACACCATGAATTGAATCATCATTATCCCTCGTATTATGTTCAGTGATAAAGTCTACATTTAAAATCCCTGAGAAGGTAGCTAGTCTGAATACATTTACCTAAAACTATATGGTGAACCTAATAACATCCTTATAGAACATCACCGAAGATATTTCATCTCCATTTAAGGTGACTAAACAAAAATGATGTTCAGTGAAGATAGATGAATAGTCCATGACAGACATAATTCCTTTCTCTACTTTCATGAACTCTATATACCTATCATCTCTCAACATCTTTAAGAAGAATAATTCATAAAAACTAGTATAAAATGTCCCACAAGTCATACCACAATTATAATCATCCCAATTCAAAATATCCCAACAATTTTTGGATGATTCATGAGGCATTTTAGTGTTAAGATCCACACTCCTATTATGAGGTGTCTCAAGTTGATCAAAAAATGATTCCATTGCCTCCACCCTTGACACCACCGCCTAATGACTACCATCCCTCGAAAACCTGTGTGGGTGTAGCTACTAAAACTATCAGGTCAACTCTACTATGGAATAGGTAGATTGTGGAGCTCCCAACATTTTATTTAGAAGACACAGTAATCCCTATAAAAAATGTCCATCATCTCCTCCATCAGGAATAATAATTTTTTCCATAGGTGGAAATACAAAAGATTACAGTAGTGGATTAGGGCCCACTGACTATGGGGTAGTGTTGTCACCACCCTCCTGGTGCAGGACTCAAAGATTCCAGTGTGTCATAGTTCAAAATATTCCATGAACACACCTTCGAAAAAATTCGATAACGTCATAAGTCAGGGGTATAATAATATAATAGGTAAAAATACTTTATATATAAAATTCCAACCTCTATTCCTTCTCCTGAGAA
The DNA here is from genome assembly GCA_963277665.1 of Viscum album. Taxonomy (NCBI): domain Eukaryota; kingdom Viridiplantae; phylum Streptophyta; class Magnoliopsida; order Santalales; family Viscaceae; genus Viscum; species Viscum album. The sequence continues at coordinate 512,655,897 of OY728140.1, forward strand.
AAGGCCTAAGTTATAAGAATGATTAGAACAAATTCTAGAGACACTGCCTACTTCCCACTACTAACGTCAAATATGGCCCAAGCTCCCAGTTTTATCATGGATTCCATATATATGGAGTTTCAATTGAATGTTATAGAGGAAAAATCCCTTTATATTTCAATTGGAAGAAACATTTAAAAATAATATTTAAATATTGTATTCATTTGTTCCCATATTTACAAAATAAACTAGTTAACAGAATTAAAATTTCCAATTTATATAAGTACATGATTTAAAAATTTTAATTGGTAGCTTATTAAACTATATCCAGGCCTTTATATTTGATATTAGAATGTAAAATGTTGCCTAATATGATCTGACAATAAGAATCATCATTTCCAATTTATAGTGGTTGGTGCACACCTTAAATTACAACTGAAATTTATATATTCAACATAAACTAAATTTTCTATCTATGTAACCTTATTTACATAACTCATATATGTGATAATTTATTATAAAGGATCCATCATCAATATATATAGGAAAACACCATTTATGTTGGTCCAGACACTTTATAAGAAATTATTCAATTCCATTTTTATGTCAAAACATTAGTTTGAAAAATAGATATATCACTCAAAGAACATATAATAGATAGAATAGAATTAGCAAATGTAACCAACAATGAATGAAATAATGATTGAAATATTAATCCTATAAGGTTTCTAAAATGATTCATGGTCAAAGATTTCATGTCATGTAGTGACAAGGATAAAATTTAATCCAATATCATTATAATAATAACATGGCACGTTATGTGTGTCACCCAATAGTTGAATAAAATAAACTATAAATGCAATAATCCAAAAATATCAATTCATATCACTGGTAATTTTTATTTTCTCTATAAATTTGTTAGATACTCCTAGTAATAGTCTCATTACAAAACTTTGATTCATTATAGTATCCATTATACTATCCCAAAATAATATTTTAATGAAATGAAACCTCTTATACTTCTTTGTGACATGTTGGCATGGATCGCCTTAAAACATTAACTGAGCTGGTTGACCGCATGACCTCAAGAATCGCTCTACATATTCCATAGTGTACTAACTTGAACTGAGGGTGAATTATGGTACGGTGGGGAGACTATACCATCATGATCTAACTAACACAGTGGTGAAATAATGGATTGAATGGGTTAACATAATATCAATAAAAAAATAAAACATCTAGATTATAGTATTAAGCGTATTTAAATGAAAGAGTAGTATCACCGATAATAATAATGTCATGTCTCTATAAAATGAACAAGAACACATAGCTAGAAGAAGATAAAAAAGATAGAAAAATCCCAAAACTATCCAAGAATCTGGAGCACTAGCCCAGTCATTTTCAACCTAGCTCCCATCCTAATACAATAATTCATGTATCCATAACATGACCCTTACACGTATTTTCATCTAAAATTTTATGATATTCTTGGGTACCATCAATAGTCTGGATAAGGTGTGATATAGACTTAGTAGGCCACCACCAATGATGTATATACAAATCTAGTACATTATTATAAACCATATAATTTCATAGTTATAATAAATAAAACCAAGAAATAAATTCAACCTAAGTCAATATATGGTTCTTCGTAGGACACCTGGCCTCCCATACCTACTTCGGTCTTTGTGGTATGTCTCTAGACATGTGTTTAATTAATCATTTAGTCCTGGTATTGGAGTATACAATACTAGTTACCATATTAAAAATTATGATGATTATCATTATAAAGTGTCCAAGGAGATAGCATGTCATCCTTGACCTTTGATGGTTAATATAGATCATGGTACAACAGCATGCATCATTGAAATAAGGGATAATTTTAATCCAAGGGGTATACTCTAGAAATTCAATTTTAAATATCTCAAAGTGAATTCATGGATCAACTCTAAGTGAAATATTGGGCTATGAATGACTTTATCCCAAGGAGAATAATCCAAGGTGTCACATGTCCTAAGACATCATGCTGAATCCAATGAGCGCATCCAGAAAATTCAAATTTTTATAAGAGTAGTGTAATCATATATTTTTAAATTTTCATAAGAGTATGCTAATCATGTATTTCTGGTGTCAGATTTGTACGGGTACTCTCCCAACAATGGGCCTTCTTGTTTTTTGACATATGGCCCGCACCGCCTCTTGCCCTTTCTTCCCGAACACTCCTGAAACCCCTCTGCACGCTATCACTCTCTGCCCGGGAGCGAAGGAAATTTGGAATCTATGGGGCTCATCTTCTTCTGATTTGCTGGCTTTGGCTTCTGACCTATCCGATCTTCTGATGCGTTGGTACTCCTCTCTCTCCTCGGCTGATGTTGGATCACTCTACACTCTGGCCTGGATTATTTGGGTCCGGCGCAACGACGCTATTTTTCATCATGCCTACAGACCCCTCAAATTTTGTATTGATCGTGCTACCTCTTGGATTGAAGGTTGGGAAGGCCACAATGGATGTTCCTTACCGGGTGCCCCCCCTCTCCTCCTGTTCGTTGGAATCCCCCAATGGAAGGGATTATCAAGATCAATGTGGACTTGTCGCTTCCAAAAGCTGGGCTTGTTTCCCTCGGCCTCCTTGCCCAAAATCATTTGGGGAAAATCCTTGCTGCTAAGTATGAACCACATCAGACATTCTGGGAACCAGTTCTCGCTGAAGCCAAGGCCATCCTTGCCAGTACGATGCTCGCTATTGAATGTGGATGGGGAGAAATCATCATTGAGTCTGACTATCTTTCCCTTATCATTACTATTAATCACAACGACGGTGGACTCCAGTAGTTTGGAGCCATTCTCAGGAGAATTATCTCACTCAGCCAATGATTCTCTTTGTGCACCTTCTCTTTTACCAAAAGGGAAGGGAACAACACAGCCCATCATCTAGCGTCCACAGGCCCATTCGGCACTCACCATCTCTAGCTGGAAAATTTCCCTTTATGGCTTCGTGCATGTACTTCTCCTGATCTTTGTCATTAATTATATATGCTTTTCAAAAAAGGAGTTAAAAGGTTGGTATTTCCCTTGGTCACTAGCTCAATGAGTTGGAATGGGATCTTCTAAGGGATCAACAAATTCCTTTTGGGAAAACAAGGATAAATATTGTCTGACCATCTTTATAAATATAAAAATTCTCCATATGCAATAGGAAGCTTATACATGTTCTCATAAATGTTTTTATAAATCATCATAGTCCATGTAATACTCATTCCTAGTAATAATTCATTAGGTTAATTCTATTTCCTTTTATATTAGGTGACATGTTCAATAAAGAAATGCAACTTGTTCCATTTAAAATAAAATTTATCAAGGAAATGTGATTTCAATATACATATACATATATATTTTCCATTTAATGATTAATAATAAATTTTATTAAAATATGGTCATCCCATAATATATTCCAAGTCAAGCATGCCTAAACAGTGTTAGAGGTAATAACAATATGGGTCACCAAAAGCATAAAAAAACTTACTCGGGTTGGATAACATTGAGTTCTAAACCTCCAATAAGGAAAATTTGTCTCAGTATGGATTTAGATTACAATTTAGATGACTAAATTTAAATTAATAGTAATTTCAAGAGTAACACCTAATGAGAATTGCATGTAGACAATGATGATAATTTATTAATGGTATGATGTTTAGCGAAAATTCATAGACCATATAAATTATGCATGTTGTAGATGCCTCATCCAGTTTCAGACCAATGTTTGGAATGTATTATAAGAAAATGTAAGAGTAGGTAAACTTCCAATAAATAATTCAGATGAGATTAGATAAAAATAGTGACAAAGATAACAAGATGAATGAGATAAGTAATGATGTGGATCAAATTGCTTACTAAGAAGGATTCAATGAGATGAACAGTGGATGGATCTGTGATCAGACAGAGAATATAACCCAAAGACAAGGTTTATAAATCCATGTATGTCTCATGTTTAATGAGGAAGTTCACATTAGAAATGATCAGGGAAAAGGGAGAGAAATATTTAAAGTCCTTAAGGGAAAAATGCCTGTTTTTTCAACTTTTTAATGGGTGCATGATTTAGCAACATGGTTCGCCAAACGGTGGGCCAACCATGCACCAACCAGAATCCATGTACACTCACAACTACAAAACACACTTTTAACAATGCTAGAATTAGCCTTTATTAGTTCTTGAAAAGTGGTGAGAACCATATTGCGGTTAACACTCCATCCCTTTTATCAGTTCTAAAAAAGCGCTGATAAAGGGTATATTTATCAGCGCAAAAGAAAAACCCTAGTAAAGCATACATTTTCAGTACTTTTAAAAGCATTGACAAAATACCCCATTTATTATCATATTTATTTATCCTAGATAAATAATACCTTTAATATCAGTTCTATTTGTGTTGATAAAAGTATGATTTATAAGATCTTTTATTTATGGTGATAAAGTGTGATTTCTCATCACTTCTTAATGCACTAATAAATATAGCATTTATCATCACCTATATAAGCACTGATAAAGGAGTCCTTTATCAGTGTTTCTATAAGCATTGATAAAGGAACGACTTATCAGCATATTTATTAATATTGATAATGGTGAAAATTGTAGCGTGATGTTGCAGCACACTACATCACCAAAAATAGGTGCATTGTGCTGTAATAATAAACTGCATCAGAAGAAACAATTATAAAATTACCAAAATAATATACAAATACTTAATTTCAATGTAATAATATTTTGAACACAAAACAAGGAAAATAAAAAACTATTATAAAGTCTTTCTGTTGATTTTTTGGATTAAAATTAATGTCATTTTTTGAAAAAATAGATGCACATAGATTCATACTGGTCACATTGTGGCACAAATTGAGGAGAAATTGAATGCTAAATGCCCCAAATGATTCCTGGGTCCTTTTCCTAAATTATTGAAACAACTAGAATTTTATTTCTAAGTTTTTAGTATGTTATTTTTTTTGTTAAAATTAATGTCAATATAGAATAAATTGACGCACTTGGATCCATACCGGTCACATCGGGAACATGATTGAGGTCTGTATTATCCCTACATGTCACATATTTTGTATGGATCATTTTCCAAAGAAAGGTGCACTTGAAGTAGTTCCAATCACACCATGCCTCATGTTGAGGCAAATCTGGTTGCTACACATACCAAATGACTCATGAATTGTTTTACTAAAGTATCAACACAATCTTAATGAGTTTTTTTGGTTTTGATTATTTTAATTATTTTTTATATTAACATTCATTTCTCCTTTGAATAAAAAATATGCAGTAGGAGTCATACCACTCACACCGTGTATTGGGTAGAGGTGATTCTAATCCCTATAAGTCAAAAATTACATTTGGTTCATTTTCCTAAATTATCAAAACAATCTGAATGCATTTTCTCAGTTTTGAGTATGTTAGTTGTTTTTTTACTAAAATTAATTTCAATTTTGAATCAGAAAAGATGCACTTGGTGTCACACTATGCATCAGATTGAGGCAAAACTTAATACTACTCACCCCAAATGACTCATGGATCATTTCCCTAAATTATCAAAATAATAAGAATGTTTTTACTCAGTTTGGAGTATGAAAGTTGTTTTTTTATTAAAATTATTTTCATTTTTTAAACAAAAATACACAGTTGGAGTCATATAGGTTGGAAAGTGTGTCATATTGAGGTGCGGCTGATCCCTACACATAAAAAATGACGTTTGGATAATTTTACTAATGTAAAAAAAAAATATTAATTTTTTTCCTAGTTTTGAGTATGCCTTTTTTTACTAATAATAATGTCACTTAAAAAAGATGCACTTTGAGTCATACCAGTCACACCATGTGTCATATTGAGGTGTGTCTGATCCCTACACATCAAAAATGATGTATGAAATATTTTCCAAATGTTCCAAAACAATCTAAATGTTTTTCACTAGTTTTGAGTATTCCAGATGTGTTTTTTTACTAAAATGTCATTTTAAACGAGAAAGGTGCATAGTGGCTCTTAACTTAAGTGAAAAGTGTTGTGTGCACTTTTAAACAATTTCTCTCAAACACAATCATGGTATTATCCTTATTACACTTTATTCCCTGTAATTTTTTTGTTTTCCATACATCAGTTCTTATCCTCCTCTTCCTTGGTCTTCACCTCTACCTCCTCCTCCATGAAAGTCTCTAACTCCGAATCTGCCACCACCTCTACCTTAACTTTTTCCGCTTCCATCACCACTATCTCTACATTTTCCCAAAAAAATCATTGTCTATAGTTAGTCACTTCAAAACAAATTGATTTCCTCCATTAATCTTGTTCTTGTGAAAGTGATAAAAAATAATATATAAGCATTCTAACAAAAATTCTTCACACCCCAAATATCTTTAAAATGTCATAACTCACACTAGATCACAAACATATCATGTAATCACCTAAATTTATTGTCATCAAACACTATGAAAAAAATTATGTTGCCCAATCATCTCTAAAAAAATTACTTCTTCTTTTTAGTAACTCTTTTTCAAAAATATTGATAGTACTGTAAAAATATAAACAATAAAATTAATATGAAATATATTTAATGAAATTTTAATTACCTTAAAAAATTACCTATTGAGGAATGTTAGCCTTTTCATTCATTTATCTCATAAATTTTCAAACATAATATCTACAATTAATTACATTATCCTATTTCATACACAACAGAAACATTGACCAAAATAAGTAAATATTTTTGAAATTTTTTGATAAGTAAATATTTCTATATATACCTTAATTTTTTTGTATTTTAGTAATCAATTGGATTTAGCTTGTCTCACACCAATCTTATACCATTATCTAACTTGTATTTAGCAGCCTCCCTTTCATAAAAAAATTCTCATTAACACACAGACTGAAAAATATAATTTAATTTTTATCTATAAGATTCTGATTTTAGTTTATTACATATTCACAATACACATCATGTTTGGATTGATGGTTCAAAATAGATGAATTGAATCCAAAAAAAAATATTTGGGGTGTCTATGTCGACTTCTATCAGCATCTTGTTCTTCCTAAAAAACAAAAACAATTAAGTAATGAAAAAATAAAATAAAAATATATTTTATGTGATTAAATCATATAGTTTTACCCTTATATTTAAGGAATCAAAAAAATTCTATTGTCTAATTCTTTTTTATTAAACACTTCGAATAATTTGTCTTTTTTTCTTCTATATTTTTTTCTTTTCCAATGAAATTTCTATTGTAGAAATGATTATAAAATTAATGAATCCAGATCATGATTCACATGATATTCACTTTATATAGTTGTAATATAAACACCTATAAAAATATGAGAATTTATTGACATTAATAAACATGTTTATATCGCTATTTGGAAAGATGTATTATGAAAATTTACCTTATATATGTATTCAAAATTAAGATACCCAACCATTCAAGATTGATAATCTCATTTAGAGACTTCCGACTGATTCCATCTCTAATAAAAGATCCAAATATTTTTTATCATATTTAATGTAGTAAATAGATTTATCATAAAATGTGGCATCTATATGAATTTTTAATGTTGATAATTATTTCTCCGTAACTAGAAGATATAATGTTCTCTCGGATGTTTGTTTTGTTTTCTTGGTCGATTCACTAGATTTTCTTGATTTGACCTATCTTTTATCCCCCACTTTACCTATATGTAATATCATACCTCACTTAAGACCTTTTATTATCAACTATTATATGTTTTTCTTATGAAACAACTTGTTAAATACATACCTCATGTATAATTATATTATTTAATGGCCATGCTATGAATGCTATAATAGAATCTTGGACCGTGGAAATATCTAGATTATTAAGTGGAACAAGAAACTCAGCAGTCATCTCATAAACTATCTCAATACCCACTCTTATATAATTTTTTGGGAGGGGTTGATTGTATAGTTACTCCGTAGAGATATCATACATTGTACCCCTCACAAAATTATGGTACGTAGGTGTTGATAGAAAAAAATCACATGAAATTACACCCTGTAAAATTTTCATAATATAATGTCATTGAAGTTGTTTGATTCACATTTATGAGAAAGATTAAAGAAAAAATTGATTACCCCATGTAAGGTTTTCGGTAACTTCTAGCCTCAAATCTAGTGTGATCATTTGGATAATACAGATCATTTTTCACCCACCAGTTAGCTTTGATCTTTTCTTATACATTGGTCTAACAAACAAGACTGCAAATAAATATCTTGTAGTGAGTCTTTTTGTGCTTTAATACATCTCATAAAATTATATGTATCTTGATGTTGATTTATCTTCTCAAAATATGTTCAAAGAGAGACTTCAAAACCTAATCCTCTAACGTGATCATATTGTTCAGGATGCTTTAAAGCTATTAAAATTCGCTTTTCTTCTAGTATGGTCATTGTGGATTCTTGTGTCTAAAACCTATAAGAAAACATGAACACACTTATTTTATGTAATATCGTTATAAATCATAGCAAATTAAAATTATTTCATTCTTACCCATGCTTCCCATACTTCTTTTATGTTTTCATCAACTAATATAAAATCTTTATTTACATGATCCTTCTTCTATAGAACATGACATGGGATGGAAGTGGATTTAGATTTTGTTTCATCAATATACATATACAAACGGAACATATGTTGTTTCATATCACATTATTAAACATTTATTTTTGACATAAAATACTTAAAAGAAATTTCTCAAATTTATCATACCCAATACTTCCTTTATGATAGGGTTACGCTATCCTTGATGCATGTTCATTATTTTCATAACTCTTTTTATATTTCATAAATTAACAATTTTGAATCAGGTTCAATAAGATATAAAATTTCAATTAATATATTATTTATCAAAATGCACCTGAAAGGATTTCTCATTATGATGATTTTTGAATGTAGTCAGCGATTCCCACTTTGTAATGTTGGCATAACAAAGTGGTGGGTGGGGATTTATTTTTTCCCTCACCATCCCTAAGATGTAACTTCATTAGGAGAGTCTGGAAGTCTCTATGGGATTCTCCAACAGCCATTAGGAAAAATTTATTACATAAATATTGAAAAATAAATGATGTCTAGAAGGAATAATGAAAATTAAATCAACATTTCATTATATAATTTTTCATTAAAATAGAGAAAGTATATTGTAACAATGCCATTATATATTTCCAAAAGATTTCCTTCATTACATGTGGGATGCGGAACCATGAGTCAATATCGATCAAAACATGCACCCTCATTGTGACCCCAAGATAACTAATGAATGTTGACATATTGGGGACAATTGGTTGGTTGTAATGATTCCAACCAACCTCAATTTTATACCCTGACTTCTTGACTTAATAATTTTACTCAAAACTATGATGTTGTTTTGTTGTTATTTTTTTCATTTTGTTCTATAACATATTGTTGATCCCCTAATAATTCCACAGTTTCATCATCAATAGTCTGTTCTTGCTCTGGATTGGAAACATCATCATGTTCAAAAGCTATTTTCTACATGATTATTCAAACATTTAATTTGTCCTGAATAACAATAATGTAATAAAATCCATTCATAAACGTCCAAATTTTTTTAATATATCTTGAAATATTGAACTGACGTATAATACTTCAATAATATGGTACAACTATCCTTTACTACCTTTATTTAATCCAACCTCAGACACTTGATTTCCATTCATCTATTGATGATGAGAGGACCTTTAGATGGAAAAGGGGATTCCAATCCATCATCAAGAGATGGAAGAAAATAAAGTGTCTAAGGATTAAGGTGTCATAGGAACCTACACTAATGCAATCACTCAAAAAGTCTCCTCAATTAATATATAATATCCATATGCTATGGAGGAAAAATTAAATCCTTCATATCATAATATATAATATTAAAACAATAAAATATGACATTTATTTATCCAAAAAAACTAATTGATTAATAAATTGTGTCCTTGAAGAAAAAGTCTCTGATACCACTTCTGAGTTTTCGGGTATCATCCTATAATCATTAGAGGAATAAAAAATCTAAAAAATGGGTGATTTATCTCAAGGATAAATGTGAATGGAATCAATGAAAAAACACCTATGGAATACATGTAATATTGTATCAGTGTAATCCATCTTTAAGCGTCAGTGGAATATGTTTGATTTATAACACTAAAGTAGAAAACAAAGTATTATAGCCTTTAATGATATGACACTAGAATTCAATCATCGAAATATTTTTGGGGACCCTCAATCATTAAATAAGTGATAGCACCTTAACCTAGTGATAAATAGTGATCAAAGAAGAAGAGAGGTTTGGATATGGAATGAAACAAAGGGTAAATTAAAAAGGGGGTCATATCTCAATCTTGTGCATTATCGACATTGATATAAAATTATTCAGAATTCTATAACATAAATATCCAAACCATAAAAAGTATAATTTAATCAATTTTTTTCCTCTATGGTTATTCACCATGTTAGATGGATTTTAAAATTAATTTTTATCCTATAAATTAATTATATCTCTATTTGGATTAGTAAATATATTAATAAATCACATCTCAAATTTTTCTTGATCAACTATCCAACCATGGATAACTCACTTACTTTTGGTACATACACTCATTATATTTTATTGTTTATTTCTAAGTCCATTTACCCAAGGATTTCCCAACTTAACCCAAACTGGGAAATTTTTTAAAAAATTGTGAACCTCAGTTTTCTCACGATAGAAATTCAAAATTACTCTTTTTAAACCATGGTTATAGTTTAATAATACTCTTAAATTAATAAAAAAACTCTCATAACATGCATCACTAATTTTTTTTGAATGTGATTAATTAATTCAATATTTTTTGGATTCAATAAAAATTTATTCATCTAAATCATAAATCTAAAAAATCATTTCATGGTTTAACAATTTAAATGAATAAAAAAATTCTACAAAACAAGTTTTATTTATTTTTACACATACCATGGTCTCTATATGTTTGTCACCCTTAAATGAAGTACAAAACATGGTATCCCCTAATCCTTAAAAACCCTCATAATTAAGACATAAGAATCTATAATATTTTATATATGGTGATTTAAATTTGATAAAATGACTAGATTTTGTAACCCTATATTATTCAAAAGAAGAGAAAACTGAGGGGGTGATAGGTCTCTTTATTAATGTCGATAGGAGAGAAAATCATCTATGTGTGTCTCAAGGGACATATGGGCTGGACAGTCAAATACATATGAAAGGATAAAAATGATGAAATAGAACCACACTAGTTGTAATTAACTAGCGGTGAGAAGAGTTTTAGGATTTTTCATGTTTAATAACAATGAACAAACACAAACATCGGAACCCAAAACATCAAACATTGATATAGGAAGAGTAGAAAATAAAACACACTGGATTCTTGCATTTATTAATCTGAGGGAATGTAGAGGAGTCATGCAAGCATTAGAGGAGTTCTGTGAGATCTTGTGAATCATGAGTGAGTGAGTCATGGTTAGGGTTTTCTAAAATAGATCGGGGACACTTTTAATAGAATTTTCAAAAAACTGCTCACAAATATCCATTTTATCACTTCTAACTTGTTAAGAACTAATAAATATGTCTTTTATCAGTGCTTTTTCAGTGATAATATTACTCAAGCTTCACCAGTGCTAAAATCCCTGATTAAAGACATATTTATCAGTGATACAGTTTTAGCGCTAATAAATATATCTTTTAACAGAACTATAAAAGTTTTGTTAAACTTTTTGGAATTAAAATTATTTAAATATAATTAAAAACCCATTATAATTATTTCAATAACATTTTTATAATTTTATACTTATTTAAATATATTAATTTATTTAATTATAATTACATAAATATTTATTTAAACAATAATTAATATTTATTTATTATAATTATTAATATAGTAAATATACATTTCCCCAATGGTGGTGGCCTAGTGGCTGGGTCATTCGCATGGTTCCTCAATATTAGGGGTTAAATTCGTGCTGGTTATGTTTCAGCATCATAATTTCACCACTGTTGACTTAATTCCCTCTTCCGTGTTTGGTGGTGTAGGGTGTGGTTGTTTTACGTAGTATCAACCATGCAACGAAGGGAGAGCCTTGGTCTCTTCAACCAGTTTACTGGGGGTTGGCTACTCAATTGGAAGCGTAAGATGTGTAATCTAGGGTGTTGTGGTTTCCATTCAAAAAAAGTAAATATACATTAATAATTTGTTTCTAAATATTTATTTACAAATATATTTTTAGAATTATTAATGAAAATATAATCTTAAATACATGCATTTTAAAAATTAGTATACTTTTAAAATATTGAAAAATTGGATATATTTTATTACTGAAATATAAGTTATTAAAAAAATATAGACACATATATATATATATATATATATTGATGTGGATGAATACTTATTGAAAATACTAAAACATAATTAATAAATATATAAAAATAATTAACAAAAAATGACCAAATTCAAAAATAAAATAAAAATCATTAAAAATGAATACACTTGCTTTAGTATTAAAAAATAAAATTGACTGATTAAAAACATAATATATATATTAAATTTATCATGCTTTAATTAAATTCTAAAGTATAAAAAATAGTAAATTACATAAATATTAGTTGTATGAGTTTTTATATATTGCATAAATATAATTGTGTTAGAATTTGTGTATACAAATACATTAACACACACACACACACACACATATAAAAATATATATTCAGGAAATAAATGAAACACACGACGTTTAATATGGGTTAAATTTAATAATCAAATAATATTATAGATAAATAAGACATTAATATTTTTTTATTAACTTTTAATATATATTATACTGATTCATTTTATATATCTATATTTAAAATATAATTTTAATTAATTTATATAATCTATATATATGTATATTAATTTTATTAATTATTATCAATAATTATTCAATTAATAAATTTTTTTATATTTTTTATAATTTAATCTTTTTATTTTTATTTTCTTAATTTTTCATTTTATTCTAGATCTTTAACTGCGCAAAAAAATGCTGATGAGGGGAACTTTTATTAGTGCTAAAAACAAACTGATAAAGGAAACCTTTTATCAGCGCTAAAAATAAAGCATTGATATGGGTTTTCTTTATCAGTACTAAAAAAATTGTTGATAAAGGATAAGTTTTTTCAGTGATAAAAAGAAGTACTATTAATGGGTGCATTTTATCAATGATTTTTTATCATTGATAAAGGGAGTCCTATATAAGTTCTTATTTTAACAGTGAGAAAGATGAACTTTATCGGCAAATGTTTCCAGCACTGATAAATTCCAACACTATTATATGTGTGTTTGGTAGTAGTTACTAGACTAAAATGATTAGGTAGCATAGTTTCTCTAACCACAATCATCCTATTTACTACCCTTTATGGATACTTGCATCACCATGCATAGTTTTTCTAAACGGTACACCCTATAACGCTTGGATTGGATAGTGCATGTGCGTGAAAGTTTTCCTCTAAAACTCAATGTTCTGGGATCTGAACAGGATATAGAAACTTTTTATTCCTTCCATGGGTGATTATTCAATTTTTAACCGATAAAATAAAGGATTTAAACTCAAATTAAAATGCACTTACCTCATATAGAAACTGTTTTCATTCAAAAAAAATTTCTTTTAATGAGTTCTAAGATGAAGAATGTTTGTGATCTTGTGGCACACAAATGTAGGACTTTATTTTTTGATGGCTAGCCCCTATATCTTCCTCCAATTTATATGGTAAGGATATATTACTGATGAGATAAATTTTTATTTTTGAGCCCAATTTCATGTTCACAATTTTATGATTGGATATGGTTTCCATGTGCCTATGTTTTTGTGTGGAACTACTTTTCATATCCACAAGTTTATGTATGGATCTATATTTCTTGTCTATAATGTCATGAATGTACTTGATTTCATTCCCATAAATTTATTTGAGGTCTTGATTTATTGTTCATAACTCAATAAGTAATACTTTTTCTATTTATACATTTTCAAAAATCTATAAGTTTATTTGAAATTTTTTTGTCTTATGTCAATGTTATGCTCTCATGGATTATATTATTTGATTGCCTCATGATTTAGGTCTTATAAAAAACTAGTATTTATGTCATGAATATTGTTTATGATCTATGAAATATTGGTTATAGGAATTTTAAGATATGATAGCATGCCATTATTCTCATAAGATGCATTCATATGATCACCAACTAATATATCGCATGTTTATCCTAATGGAGAATTTGAGGTCACCCATTATTTTGTTTCATTTTCCATATTTATAAATAGACATTTTATGTAGTTTATGTCTCTAAAGACTATTTAAAGGGGATATCATTATGGTATATGTTTAATATCATTCCTGAAATAAGAGAACTATGTATATAGTCTCTAAATACACTATACTTGTATGGCCATCATGCATGTTTTTTGTACAATGTATTGAATATTATTCAATTAAGATAAAATATTTATGATTAAAATTCCCAGGTCATTATATCCCTCTAGATGATTTACATAGTATTTTTCTAGATTATAAAATGATAATTTATAATTGTTTAAATAAAATGGTAATGTATGAATATTATATATTTTTTGATTCCCCAAAACCTATTATGTCAATAAGATTTATTTTGAAGAATATGACACAATAATATTAGATTCTGGTGAATATTTGAATAAAAATTTTGATGATGTTAAGTCTCACATATCAACAAAAATGATAATACAGAAAGAAAAATATAATGGAAATATCTCTTTAATATTATTCTTGAGTGGTCCTACTATGTGTTTCTTAGTAAACTACAAAAATTAAAAGTTAATGAATTTGGTGACAAAGAAGAAGAATTAAAGCCTCAGATATTCTCTAGTATAAAATAAATAAATTAGTTTTTTTATTTAAATTAGAAGGTTAATTAGTTATTAAGAATTATTTAAGGAAACATATTTTAAAAAATTTAGATTTGGTGAAGGGGAAGAGTGAGTTATGACTTATGGTGATGAAGATGGTACCAAACTGTTCTTTAAAAAAGTGAATGAGTAAAAAGTTATAAGTGATGAAATAAATTTAAATGTGAAAAAATGGGAGAATGAAATTTATTCCTATTTAATGAATTAATTGAAATAATATCCCTTAATTATCCCTAATTTGGCTAAATATATCAAAAAACTGAATAAGTAATACCAGTTATGCAATAGAACTGAATCTTTTTCTGTAGAAGAATGAACAAAATCATTGAAAGAGATTGATTATATTAAAAAGACACATGATGATGAAAATAATATTTACACCATAAAAGAATAATAGGTGGAAAATATATGTATTATTATCATATATAATTGATGTTGTTATAACTGAAGAATATTTTAATAGATTGTGATTTAAACTTCATAATTTAAATTCAAACATTGAAAAATGATCAAAGAACATTGATGATAAATATGACTAAAACCCCATTATAATGATAAACTACTTCTATGAATTATAATAAAGAGTCTATGAAATAGATTTAAGAATTGGTGAATAATTTATTTGAAGATTTATTGTCACACAAAATTCTAGAAAATCTAGGAACCCCAACAATAGGTCAATGACTACTACAACCAGGGAATCTGAAGATGATGAAAATAATTCAAATATAAAGAAAAGAGTTCATGATTTCATAATACTTTTATTTTAAAAATATGATCTATTATTGATGGGTAAATGTTGGAATACATATATGTACCATAACTTAGACAAAAATTGGTAGATAAAGGAACACATTATTACTCTATATTTTCTAGTAATTTTCTAGGATTTTGGAAAATAAAAAGAAAATATACTTGTTACGCTACCAATATAATAACATTCCTAGGGGGATTGAGAGGTATGTTTTGAGGGTGATTCATTCCATTTAAATTATGGAAGAATATAAAGAGGCTAAAACATCTGGAATAATTTTCTAGAACATGATTGAATCTCATGAAGAAGTTTGAAAATTAAATGAATGGTCTGATAAGAAAATTTACTTCTCATAATTATATTATCCAATAAATATTTTTTTAATATAAAAAATATAGAGGATAATAATATAAATTGGAAGTATAGTTTTTTTATTATAGATGTTTCATTCTAATAATCGAATGTGAAAATTTAATGGATATTGGAAAGTTGATATTCCACTCACATGAATGGATATTTAAAACATCTAAAAGATATATAAAAAATAAATTGCATCTTAGTGAACATTTTATATTATTTGTCAATAATGGTTAAAGGAGTTAGTTCAACTATGATTGGGAAAGTAATGCTAAAACCCAATAACACAACATTTATTGATGGATTGAAAAAAACAAATTGTTATATAACATTTTGATGAAGGAAATGAAATGGTTTTATGGAAATATGGGTTCTTAGTCAAGAATCGTGAATATCGAAGCATTATTACTTGAGTTCAAAAAACCAATTACAATTTATTTCAGGTGTGTGATGCTGAAAAAATTGATATTTAATCATGAAATAAGTGAATGAATTTTACACAAAAGGCTTGGCTATATAGTATAAAATAATATAAACACGATTTACTAGGGATAAAATTTTGGTCATGTTCCTTTTGTGAAAATGTGAAAGAGACGGGATTTTCAAAATATGAAAATTGATAATTTTTTAGATATTTATATTATAAGGCATATATTAAATCTAATAAAACATTATAGATCATTCATTCATATATGTGCAAACCAATGTGCAAGAAATAAACTAATTGAGCTATGTAATTTATTACTTTTTCCTGACTTAACTCAAATTACTTATGTTATATTTTTGAAAAAAAATCCCATGGACATAAAAATGTTTATATTTTTTAATATAACTAGAAAAATTGTGTCAATTTTATCTCAGAAAGTTTTGGATATATAATGGAACTATTTTTTATAAATGTGAATTTTTAATCCAATCTAGATAATCATGTTAAGTGACCAAAACTCTTCTCACTATACACAACACAACGTAATGGTGTATGTAGTGACCAAAAATTATTTAATGATAAATGTTTCCATAATAAATGTGTATTATGTTATATTATATAAGTATTATAATCCTATATCATAGAGTGGAACCAAAAATAATTTAATTTATTAATGAATATGTTTTAATTAGTCAATGAATAAATCCATTAAAATTTCAAATATTAATATGCGAAAAAATAGAAAATAAAAATTATAAATTTTGAAAATTTAGATCAACCTGGTTGTCTAGAATCATCCCTCTCTGAACAGAACTATAAAAAATATATAAAATACTATTTAACAAATTGATATTTTTGAAAATAGAAATTTATAACCTTGAGAATAATTTATGTGAATAATAAATAAAAGAATAAAGAGGTATTTATTGGAGGTAATGTGACCGTTGGAAGAGTAATTTAACATAAAAAATTTACTATAAATACTATTTACCATAATTAATTTGAGTAAATATAAATTTTAAAGATCCAGAAAATAAATATCATGATCAATAAACTGAATGAAAATATAATAACATTTTTTTAAAAAAATAATGAATTTCATAAAAATAATATTTTTTATATTAAAATTTAAAATAACCTAGGTTATAAATTTTCTCTAATAAAATAAATACCATATTTAAAATCATCACATCAAAATTGTTTAAGGGTTATTTTTTTGGTAATTTTCTGAAATACTTTAATTTCTAGGTGAATAGTTAAATTAATGTTTTTTCTATAATCTGTGAATCTTGAATTAAAAAATTCAAGATGTAGTAAATATATAATCACATATAGTAATAAAGGATAGAGAAAATAATATTTAATTTGAAAAACATTTCATTAATATATAATAATATTTATTTGTAAACCTAAAAATTACTTTACAAATTATAAAATCAATAATACTACATTAAAATAAACATTTTCCATTATTGCATAATTCCTTTTGAATAAACAAATGAATTATAATTATAAATTATTTAAAAGTCATAAAATTATGTTATTTAATTATAATATGGTTAATAATGTAAAAAATATATCACTCTTATATGGTTTAACTTAGATAGAGTGTTTCATTAACTATATTAACTCGAAAATACTCCCCTCCCCAAGTGTTAATAACCCCTCTTCCTTCCAATAGAAAAACACTCCTCCCTATATTTAAAATACAATTATCTTCCCAAATCCTCTATATTAATATTATTATCATACCAAGGGTCATTCTGGATCAGTAAAAAATCATGCATCAAAGGAGTTTAGTGTCGTAGAGAAGAAGCAACATTGAGAAGAGGGTAATCTCTCTCCAATTATTTTTATCATCATATTCTAAAATTTCTCATTTTCTCCACACCTATCAAAAAATATTATATAAATAATTAATTATTATTTTAATTATGTTAACATACTAGAATTTTTATATTTACTACATATTTAATTTTCATACTTCCCATTCTCTCTCCTTTGATAATGTCTCGTTTACAGTCATTTAACTGCCATAAGGATGTTGTGAATTATTTTATAATCACCAACCCTATAGATGGTTATAATAAATTATTTATGAAATATAAATGTATAATTTTATATGTTTTGATCTTCTCAAATTAGTTCTATTTATATATAAATGACCATAAAATAACTATTAAAATTGAAGGAAAATGTGAAATTTTAAAGGAAAACATGATATCAAAATGGTTAAACATCAAAAAACATAATTAGAATATATAATATAACTGATATCATTAAATAATAGTGAAATAAATTATCATAATCTAATTAAAGTTCCATATTTTTAAAAACATGTGTTTTGTTTTCACAATGCAGATAAGGAAAAAAATTATGCATGATTTAAGCCGAGGGGATTCTCAAACCCAACACACTTTCTTTTGGTTATCCCTCTATTTTGAATTATTTTGAGTATATTTTTCTTTAATTATCTTTAAGTATGATTTAAATTTTCTTTCCTTTTCCTTTTTGTGTATATACTTCTATCCAACATTATTTTTAATCCAAATACAGTGATTTTCCATAAATACTTTTCTTTCCAAAACACATCTTTAACTCACCATGATTTGTTTCTTCTTCTCTCAAGAATGGTTATTTTTAAACCAAAAATTGTTTCCCATTTCACATTTGGGAACTTAAAATTATATTCAATAATGAATTATTTATAAAATCCTTATAATACTTATTCCATTCCATGGGTTGTTTTGTGACTATTATTGTTATTTTTTTTTCTTTCATGCATTGTTATATGATTATTAGGATGTAATGGGTGGGAATTGAATTATATAGACCTCTAAATAAATGTGTAATGTGATTCATGTCTTCATATTAGGTGTATTATGTATTAAAATTATGATATATTTTTTCAAAATTATGATGTTGTGATATATTCACATATGTTATGTGTGAACTGGATACAATATTTGTACACAACTATTTTTGGTATTTTACCACCATTACATGATGTTTCATTTTTAGGCATCATCGTATTCAATTACATTTCTTATTTCTTCATCATTCTTGTGATGATGGTCCCATTATTATTTCACTTTTATAATGATTATTATCACTCATGTACTACTGATTCATGCCATTTTTTCGATGTTATCCTTCCCCTTATGAGGATTTTAACTCACCCCCTTCCTTTTTATATATCCTAAGTTGAGTAAATTTTCTATGGAAAATGTGAGATATTTTATGTGGATAATGAAGATTAATTTTGATAATGTTTATGTTTCATTATATATATGTCATGTATTATCTATAATTTCCCAAGATACTAAACCATTGGATCCTCAAATGAACATTAATTGTGTTTTTATCATTAAAAATATAATTGTCACATAAGAAAAAGCCAGGTCACTGTATTTATTACTAGAGGTATGGTTTAGTTAATTTGGGAATTATTATTAGAAAAAATTATTGAAAACTTTTAGGATAATATTATGTATATGTAAACATCCATGAAGCATTATTTTATAAGTGGTATACATAAATAGATCCAATAATATATGATTTTCGATGTGATTTTCAAATAGAAATAAATTACTTTTCATGAATTTTTTCTAACATTTTTCGTAAAGATGTAATATTTTAGTAAATTTTGGGAACTTGTGGAAACATAGCCAATAATCCATGTAAGGTACAATGAAATTATTTTTTGAATGGAATCCCCAATTCCAAAATATGTGGTGTTCAGAATGTTATAGCGATGCGTACCCATATTTCTCATGATATGAAAAATATCCTAGATTTTGTGCAAAATATATGTTTTCCCAAGAAGGATAAAAATCCATTAAGTCTATTATGTATTAGTTACCCCAAAATTTTACTAGAAATTCCAATCCACTTGTCTCATAATAATAGGTCAACCAGATAGAGAAAATTATTTGTGTGCTCTATTATACTAAGATTGAGAAGGTGACTCTGGACATTTATAATTTAGATAGGGAGGCAGATCATTGGTTGGAATTAAAAAATAACACCAATATAAAGGATTAAAAGGATTAAAAAGAGTGGGATGACATTAAGAATTAATTTCTTGACATGTATTTCCCAAAAACACTTTTAATAAATGCAGATAGTGTATTCGTAGAACTAAAGAAAATGGAAGTTTATATTGTCACAATGTATTTTGAATAATCAATGGATTGAAAGATATAACTTTGGATTTTATATAAAAAAAGAAATAAAAATATTTATATTATTTAGTTAATTAAATCCATTCCTTTGAGTGGCTTTATATTTTTGAGATACTAGGTTTTATGAAGAAGAAGTTCAATTATATTTTAAAGTAGAGATATAGATTATATAATTATTCAATTTTTTTGGAGATAATAATGGAATAATAGAGTATCAAGTTAGTGGGTCAAATGAAAAAGATGTAAAGAGTATCGGACCACCCACTGTAAAAAAATATGGGATAAATCGCCTTTTTGATTTCCTCAAAGGGATGTAGAAATTGTTCATCTGTAGCCATGAAGGCCACCAATCACATGAAATTCAATGATATGTGTGAAATTGGCCAATATGATGGAGTAATGGAAGGAACCTCCAAATGCAACACCCATGGTTCAATACTTAGACTATAAGGAGTACGATCACTATGTATACTAGTGAAAAAAAATCACAAATCCTTGAGGGTATTCCACTTTAGAAACCACCAATTTTAAAGGGTCAAGGGAAAGATTATTCCATCACTAATATTGAAGTTGAGTGTGATAATGAACTCATAAAATAAACATATCCAATTTCCTCTTTAATGGAAGCAGCTTAATTTTATTCTAATTTTAATCATTATATTATATCATTTATGTTCTGTAGAACTATTTAATAGAATCTTCAATTTCTTCAAATAGACAAATATAGAAAAACACATTATTGTGTGATCATTACAACCCAAGAGTTAGACTCTTATCCTATTGGTATATGTGTGAATATTCTTCTAGAGAATATCCTAATCATTCCATTGGTTTAGTTTTACACCATACTCGGCACCGATTGGATTTCATTTTATAGATAATTCATCAACTGTCAAAAAAATGAAATCTATTTTCATATTTTGAAACATACCGTGATCCTATATAAATGAAATAAAGATTGTGACTGTCCTTGGTAAAATAATAAACCGTATGGGAGTAAATAACATATGAAAATAATATTTTCCCCTAATAGATTTGTCAAAGTAAGGTATAAACCAATAAGAAATTCCAATTGTGAGGGAATACAGTGATGTATTTCCCAAAGAGTTACCTGAACTTACCCTCGATCTTAAGGTGGAGTTATCAACAACGATTATACCTAAATCCACTCTAATCTCAAAATTACCCTACAACATGGCCCTTAAAATCGGGGAGTAAAAGTATCAATTGTAAGAGCATTTGTAAAAATGGTTCTTATGTCGTAGTACTTCACCTTGGGGCGAGCTGGTGCTCTTTGTAAATAAAAAGGATGGATCAAATGTGGTGGTGTATATATTACTGGTATCTAAAAAATATGACTATAAAGGTAAAAGTATCCCACTCTAATGATTTATGACTTATTCAGACAACAATGATGATCTCAATAAATATTAATTGTGGATATTTATTCTAGATGTCATCAGATGTTTGTGAAGAAGAAAGATATTCAGAAGATGACCTTTTGTACAAGGTATGGAAACTTTGATTTCATAGTGATTCCCTTTGAACTTAATAATACCCTATAATCTTAATTTATTTTATGAATAGAGTCTTTAAAGAGTAATACAAAAATTAGTTGTATTTATAGATAATACTCTTATTTACACCAAGAGTAAGGAGGAACATGCATAACATCTTGAGATTGTACTATAATCCTTAAGAATGGGGAAAATGTATTCTATATTCATAAATAGTGGTTTATTGAAATATAAAGTCTCATAATTGGGCCACATGATCAAATGTGAAAGAATTTATTTTGACACCTCACACATAATGTAAATTGAGGAATGTCCCGAACCATCTAGTGTCAAACAAATCAAGATTTTTCTTATCATAGCTAGGAACTATTGATGTTCAATGAGAAATTTATCACTATTTTATATCCCACTAACTAAGTTAACATGGAAATGGGTAAAGTATTTTTTTTATAGAAGAATGTGAGTAATTTGTTTGGTTACCAATCAAGTGTCTAGTTACCACACCTGTACATACAGTACCAACAAGTGTATAAGAATATTTTATATATAATGATTATTAAAATAAAGGATCGGGTTGTGTATTCATGAAAAATGATAATTTGATACCCTAATCCTCGTGATATTTGAATATCCATGATGAGAGCAACTGTATACTCTATTTGGAGCTAGTAACTGGGATCATTTCTCTAATGATTTTGTGGCACTAACTCTATGGCGACAAGTGTGGCATATATTCCTATCACAGGAGTCAAAAGTATATTTTTACCTAGAATTATATCAATATGAATTAGATAATATTTATAGAACTAATCATGGACAATAATATCTAAATTCACTATCAAATAGGAATGTAAAATAAGTTACTTGATGCTCTCAGTAGAAAGGAACCTGATACTTTATCCTTGATATTTATTGATAAAGATCCTATATTCATGAATATGAAAAGGATGGATCTCAAAATCATATATTTTCATAATACATCCTACCTTTACAAAATTATTACCCAACCATATAAGTAAGAGAAGAACAGTAATCAAAAATGTAAAATCTAACGATTAAAAAATGTAAAATTAATAAAGGAAGGGAAGTTGCATGAGTTCCACATTGATTAAGATAATTTCATAAAATTTGGAACTATGATTTGTGTTCCTGTATAACCTAAGATAATGAATGATCTTTTGTAAAATTATTATATATCATTCTTCTCACTCCATATTATAAGTCAATGATGCATTATGATCTTCTACAAAACTTCGGGTGTGACAACATAATGAATTTGACATCTGAGTATATCTCAAAGTGTTTGATATGGTAGGAATCCAATGGAAAGCGATAGATGTAAAAGGGGATGATGAAACAATTTTCTAAACCAATGTGGAAATTTTATAACATCACCATATACTTTTTCACTAATATATTAAAGGAATATAAAGTATACAATTTGATATGTGAGGTTGTGGATCAACTATTCAAGACTGCCCACTTCATTTATATATGGGAAGACATATCTCTTGTAAAAAAATCTATGATATACATAAAGGAAGAAGTGAGGATGTGTCGGTAACACATTAAATCATCTCCAATAATGATCCAATTTTCACATATAATATATAGGGAAGTCTTCAACATTATTTTTATACTAAATTAAATTCTAATATGACCTATCACCCCAATATAGATGGCTAGTCTGAAAGTACTATTCAAGCACTTAAGGACTTACTGAAAGGCTGAAAAATTAGAGTTAAAGAAGAATTAGATCAAAATCTCCCATTAGTTGATTTATCATATATTAAAATCTTTCACTCATGTGTTTAAATGGTCGCATATGATGCTCGGTTATGGAAGTGATGAACAACTCTTAAATGTTAGAATGAATATGGAAAACAAAAGCTACTTGGACAGGATCTTGAATAAGAGATGAAGGAGAATATTAAATCCATATAGAAATATATAAAAAATATTTAGAGTCAAAAAAGATAAATATTTATAACATTTTAATGGAATTTGTGTTTGATTTTTCATATATATTTTTCCTTTGAATATCACTATAGAAGGGATTCGTGTTATTTAGAATAAAATGGAAGACTAGACCTAGGTAAAATGTCCACTTTGATATCCTTAATAATATAGGAGTGGTGTACTATATTCATTCTCATACACATAATATGGATCTTATTCATGATGTTTCCAATGTATCTCTCTATTGGAAGTACATATTAAACCCCACACTTGTACTGAATCTAAGGATGGTGTAACTAGATAGTGGCCTATAATTACCCAATATTTTATTAAGGAAAACTCCTCTTGATATAATTAAATGTCATATTTTGTAAGATGGTTACATAACGTATGAACCTCCTTGGTTTTATAGTTTTGAATCTTAAATTACCATTAAGAATTGTGACTGTTTCTAATATATCCATTTAATAGTGAACACATGATTAGTTTAAATATAGTGATTTAATGAATCCAATTTAATTAGATAAGGAAGAAATGGACTCATCAAGTAGACTTGACCCATATAAATCCCTTTTGTCAGAGATCTGATAGGTGGTGTCATCATTGGGCTTCTCTCATGAACAAGCCCAAGCCAAGCTTCATCATGTGAAGCTCGAACGGAACCGCCTACAAGATAAGTGGAAGTTGAAAGAGATTACCACCCACACGATGGTATCCAACCCACCCTAGGAGTAAGTCACCATCGCACCCCTTACACATAAGTCTTATGAAGTTTTTATAAAGTTTTATGTAACCATACCTTAGTACTTTGATTATGTGCATTATTTTTTAATATAATAAATAATATACATTCATTTTATTCTTGTTACTTTTTAAAGCACAAATAGTTTTTTTTAGTTAATAGTCAACTAAGAAATATGTTTTGATAAATTAATGGGTTTTGTAATTAAATAATATATTAATAAATTATTATTACTAAACTACTCTTTATTAATTATAAATTATCATATAATTTTTATGAATACAATTGTAATTTTTATGAGGGTTTGGAAGCTGTTTTTGTCAAAACCCATGATTTTTTTTACAAAAGTAGGTTTTTATTTTAAAAGATAAAATTTACATATTTATAAAATTAATTGGATAAAATTAATATTATTTTTTTAATCAGGATGTTGAAATTATCCAATGGTGAATTTTTCATAATTTTCTGAGACAGTCGCATTTTTGGGTAAAAATTAAATACCGTTTAAATATATAATGTGTTTTATGACATCATAAAGACCTATAGTGATGTAATAAAATTCCATAAATATTATTTTAGGCCAATATATATTTTAAAATTATAATAATGTAATTTTAGGTTTATTTTATGTATTTTACAAAGCCTTAGTGGACCCTCCAAGACATATAAAACATTTTATCTTTTTAAATAGATTTCCTTGAGAGTGTAACTCACCTCCACATAAGAAACCCTATAATTTTAAAACATTCGGCCATTTTCCTCATAAAATATTCTTTTCTACTCCCCTTTTGTAAAATAACATGGGCAAAAACCATGGGATGGTTTGTGGTTTTGATTATTTTGATGTGTGGTGTCCCAAACCTAAATAATAAATAATTCTCTCTCTTTTCCTATATAAATACACCCAAGATCCCACATTCTCTTCACTCAAAGCCTTTAGAGTTAGACCAACCCCTGACCTCCTCTCTCTATAATCCCCACGAGGCTCCCCAATCTCTCAAGAATCCTTTCCCAAGCCCCTCCCAAGCCTTTGGGATCACACTTCAAAGTAAGGGATTCATTCCTTTCTTATTTTTATCCAAGTTTCTTTATGTTGTAATACCCTTTGACATTCAATTACAAATGATGTGCTATGATTTCACACCTCCATTTTCTTCCCATACTTGTTTTTTAAATTATTATAGACCTTTTTCTCTCTCATTAATTCCTCCAATGTACACCTGTTACAATGACGAAATTCCGTAAGGAATTTCTCTCTTCTCATTCACATTAGAGAAATTGTTTTGTATTGTGATTATAAATTCCATTAAATTTTTTGGGACGTGCATCTATATGAACCCCCTTATAGTCCATTTAATGTAAATATGATGAGACACCCCTTTATCTCTCATCAACCACTTTTATGAATTCATATGTCACGACGTTATACTATCAAAATAGAACCTCTATTTTCCAAGCCAAAGTTATTGTGTAGTGTATACCATGCCCATTTATCTAACAATGGTATTCACCTTCGTTCACATTTAATTATTGATTATATACTTTCATGTATGAATTCCACATTCCATTATCGTGCAATAAATGATGATGTTTTATGAATAGAAGTTATATTATCTATGTGGCACACTTATGTGTGAAATGAAATGTTTAGGAAGGGTGTGCTCTGATATCACCCCAATGTATTGGGTAAAGATTAGTATCATGTTATGTCAAGTTTAATGGGCATTTACCCATTATAATTAAAATTAAATGAGGATTTACTCATTATTATTCAATTTCAATGAGGGTTTACTCAAGCTCCATGTGAAATGAGCCTTGGCTCATGTTAATTCCATATTTTGTGTTGTTTCCACATTTTCGTGTTATGATAATCATGATATATCAAGACTTTATGTTTAGGTTATTTTATGCTCCATTGTTATGATTATTTCCTAAAATGTATTTTATTCTTCGTTTTATACATTTTCTACTCCCTTAATGGGCTTTATAGCTCACCGTTTTCACTTGTATGTCCTCAGGTTATCCCATGCAATGCCAAGTATAAGGGAATGTTGTTGTTATGTAAAGGGTGTTTTATATAAAGATGTTGTGTGTTTTATGTTTTATGTTTTTTAAGTAATGTTCCTAATACCTAAAGACACTAGACCTCTCGATCTTCCATGTTGTATCAAGTGAAGATTTTAAGTAATAAATCATGATTAAGTGTGTAATAAAGAGCTGGGTTTTTAGAGTTGGTATCAAAGGATATGTTTAGTTGTTTTTCAGATTAGGATTATAAAACCATAGTGAAACCCTTATGGAAAAGAATAAGTTTAATAAAAACATCCCTATGTTTTGGGAATATTTATTAAATGGTTTATCAAGAAAATACATCCTTGTCTGGATACGAGTAAGTAGACGAAGCTCTATCCCAGATGTACCTAGGAGTGCAAATATGACAAGGAGTTTCATGATTGACCCGGGGTATCTTAGTACACAACAACGGGCCTTCCTGCACTCTTGTTTGCAACACTCCTGAGGGATATGATTTGGTAAATTCACATGGTTAGTATGAACCATTATTAAGGGAATTAAAAAAATTCTCTTAAGAATATATGTTAGAAAGTAGATCATGGATAACATGGATTGAAGCATATACATTCATAAGTTAATGAAATAAATGTTATTTATAAGTTAGTTGTTTTGTACTTGGATTACCTTTTATGTGTTACTCAAAACATCCCTTTTACTCTAGCCAATGGCCGGTAATAGGAGGACTTAGGCTAACAACCGATGTGAAGACCAGTGTGATGATTGTTCTAATGAGATTCCCAATCTGATGGGAGAAGGAATCATGAGCTTTGTCACGATACCCTCTCAGTTAACTCAAGAATTGAAAATAAACATGGGTTAATAGGAACATTCAACCCCCCCCCCCCCCATAAAAAACAAGTCACTATCAAGAGCTTCATGAGACAAATTCCTCCCACTTTTAATGGATCATTTGATCCCTTAATCTCCGAACAATGGATCAAGTCCATTGAAAAGATCTTCTCTATCCTTCAATGATCTGAAAAAGAGAAGGTTCTTCTAGCTTCTTATCATATAGAGGGTGAAGCTGATTAACGGTGGAAACAGATCAAAAATAATAATCCTAAGAAAATATTGAGGTGTTGGAATGGAAGCATTTTCAGAAAACATTTTTTGATAAATATTTTCCTTGCAACCACCATCTTAAGATGGAAAGGGACATCCTTGCCGTCAAGAAAAAAAAAGATAACAAATCCCCCAGAGTGTATGAGGAAAACTTCACAAATCTTGCTTGATACACCTCTGGCATTGTCGCTACCTTCGAATGAAAGGTTTTTCATTTCTTTTGTGGGCTGAAACCTAGCATGTGGAAAGCCCTGGAGATCCTTGACTTCGACAGCTATGAGGAAATTTTTTTTATGTGCCCTCAAGGTCGAAATAGAGATCAAAGAATCTCAAGGGTTTCATGGAGACAAAAAGATTAAGGTAGAATTCAATTCTAACAGTCATATGGATAAATCCAACAGTGCTAAGATAATCCTGCACCCCAATTTCCAAAGGTGTAGAAAGAATCACCCCGTAAATTTCATGAAAGAGCTGAGGAAATTCTTTTGGTGTGGAAGAGAAGGGAACTTAGTCATTAACTTCCAATAAGAGAAACCCATGGCTCAAATAGAGGAGAGAAACACTTTTTTTGACTCTCAACGCATTGTTCAATGCTTCAAGTACAAAAAAATAGGGTACCTTGAAAATCAGTGCCCTAAGACAAGGTTTTTCGGAAGCTACCAGCAACCTCCATGGCATCAAGGGTGATCGTTTTACATCACTACCGCCAATGTGAACCCCGACAATGAACTGGTGATAGGTATGCTAGTTATTCATTAAATAATAGTGAATGTACTTTTTTATTCCGGTTCTATGCATTCTTTTATATACCAAAAGTTTAGTAGAACAATCCCATCACCACCAAAAATCATGGAAGTAAATATTTTGGTGTGTACAACAAATTGGGTAATCATTGCATCTCGTGAATATAACTACTCTCCTATAATAATTTGTGGATTGAACTTCCCTGAGAATATTTCCATTCTCCCCCTAGTGGAATTTGATGCAATTATCGACATGGATTTTCTTTCCTTATATAGAGCTACATAAATTTCTGTGAGAGGGAAATCACACTCCATATAGAGGATCGACCACTAATTCAATACAAGTGAAAGGAGGAAGATGAATCTTCTTTAGAACCATCATCTCAAAAATGGATATTACTACCCCATGAGGACATGTATCTTGCTCATATGATTATGTCTGAGTAAGCAACCATCCTTGAAGACATTCTTATTGTGAGGGAATTCGATAAAGTGTTTCCTGAGGAATTGTCTCGTCTTCTTATTAGAATAGATTTTAAATTCTCAATTGACCTTATACTGGGTGTGTTGCCAATATCCAAGACTCTATATATAATGGTTATTTTCGATTATGAGGAGATAAAGAAACAACTACAAGAGAATTTGGATAAAGGGTTTATACGCCCAAGTGCTTCATTATGGGGTGCTCTAGTCCTCTTCATCAAGAAGAAGGATGGGTCAATGCGCCTTTTCATTGATTATCGTGAGCTCAGAAAAATAACGATAAAGAACAATTATCCTTTGCCTCGAATTGATGACTTGTTCAATCAATAACGTAGAGAAAAATACTTCTCCAAGGTGGATCTGCGGTCAGGACATTACCAAGTAATGGTGGAGAAAGAAGATATACCCAAGACTGCTTTTGGTACTAGATACAAGAACTATTAATTCATAGTAATGACTTTAGGAATCACTAATGCTCCAAAAATCATCATAGACTTGATGAATAGTGTCTTTAAAGATTACCTTAACAAATTTGTGGTAGTCTTTATTTATGATATTCTAATATACTCGAAAACAAAGGAGTAACATGAGGAGCATCTCATAACTGTAAAATAGAACTTAGGGAAGGAAAAGCTATTTGAAAAGTACAACAAGTGGGAGTTCTTCTTGAAGGAGGTCTCATTATTAGGACATATAATCAAAATCAATGGGATATCTACGGATCCCTCCAAGACAACTGCAATTAAGGGATGGCTAAAGACAACATCGGCAAAGGATATTTGTAGCTTCTTGAGGTTAACTTGATATTATCGCTGATTTTTTAGAAATTTATCATGATTATCTAACCCTCTTTGCAAGATAACTCATAAGGGATTAAGGTTCTCTTGGAGTGTTGAATGTGAAGAGATCTTCAAGGAGTTGAAAAGGAGGCTTATCACTGTGATCATGCTCACTTTAACCACTAGTGGATAAATGTTTGTGGTATTTAGTGATTCTTTGAGGAAGGTCCTGGGTTGTGTGCTGATGTAGAATGATAAAGTCATAGACTATGCCTCATGAAACTGAAAATTTATGAATAAAACTATACCACACATGATCTAGAGTTAGCAGTTATGATCTTTGAATTTAAAATTGGGTGGCATTATCACTATGGAGAGAAGTGTGAGATATATACTGATCACAAGAGCCTCAAATATATATAATCACACAAAAAGAGATTAATATGCACTAACAAATATGGATAGTACTCATCAAGTATTTTGACTGCATGATCCATTAACACCCTGAGAAAGATAATAATGTGGAAGATGATCTAAGTAGAAATGATAATGCATCATTATCTATGATGGGAATTGAAAAGGACCCAAACTTATTAGATTGGTAGAGTTTGGATTGGGAATCTTTAAGGGAGGAACATCATCAATCCTTTATCAAATTGTTTCTCAACCATCCCTCATGGAGAAAATAAAGGATGCTCAAAAAATGTTTTGGAAATTCTAAAAAGGGTGGATGCTATCAGAAATAGAAAATCCTCAGTGTTCGTGGTTGACAGGGATGGAATTGTGAAATTTAGGTCACGATTATGTGTACCATCCAATCCATAGATAAAGAATTAGCTTCAAAATGACACACATAGATCATCTTTCTCTATTCACCCTGGGATCATAGAGATGTATCGAGATCTCCGAGAAAACTTTTGGTGGGACAATATGAAAAGGGAGATTGTTAAATATATATAAAATTTCCTGGGATGTTAGCAAGTGAAGGCTAAGAGAAAAAGTATAAGGAGATGATGAAACCACTACCCACACAAAAATGGAAGTGGGAAAACATTTCCAAGGACTTTTTCACTGAACTTCCAAGGAAATCTAGAGGAAACAATGATATATGGGTCATTGTGGATTGTCTTATGAAGACAGATAACTTTATAATTATTCTAGATGACTTCTCATTGGATCAAATTGCATGGATTTAAATCAAAGAACTGTTATGACTTCATGGAGTACCACTATCTATTATATTCGATCATGATACAATATTCACCTTAATGTTTGGGAAAAGTCTCCAACATGCTCTAAGCACTAAACGCAACTTCCATACGGCCTATCATCCTCAAACTGATGGAAAATCTGAGAAAACATTTCAAACACAGAAAGATATAAAAATATCATGTTCTATGGACTTCAAAAAAGGATGGGACCAACATCTTCCATTGTTTGAATTCTCCTACAATAATAGTTTTCACTTGAGCATCCGAACGGAAACATATGAATCCCTTTATGGGAAAAGATGTAGAATGATAGCATATTGGGATGAAGACAGTGAGTGTGAGCTTTAAGGACCTGAAATGTTCAAAGAAATGGTAGAGAAGGTGAAAACCATTTAGCAGTATATCAAGGTAGCTCAAAGTCAAGAGTAGATTTATACAGATAACCATCGACGAGACCTTGAGTCAAAGATAGAGAAATGGAATTTCTATTCATATCTCTAAGTAATAAGTTCGAGAGGTTTGAAAAGAAAGGTATATTAAGTCGTAGGTACATATTCCCCTTAGTGATTTGTGACCGTGTTGGGGATGTGACTTGTCCACAAGAAACTCCACCTACAATGGAAAAAGTACATGATGTCTTTCAGGTATCCCTCTTAAGGAAGTACATACCATACCCTTCATATGTACTCTCTTTATAGGTAGTATAGTTAGAGGATGATCTTTCTTACAAGGAGTAACCATTGAAGATCTTAGATTGTAGAGGAAAAGTTCTACAAAATAAGGTAATGCCCCTCGTCATGGTGTTGTGGAACCACTATTTTGAAGAGGCGACGTGGGAATTAGAGGAAGTGATGAAGTACATTCACCCACATATTTTTTAATGAGGGAAAAGTAAATTTAGATGGTTAAATTTTTTAAGGGGGGGAGATACTAACGACCCAAAATTTTATTAATGAAAATTCCGATTGATATAATTAAATGTCTTATTAGGTAATATGGTTATATAACATATGAACTTCCTTGGTTATTTTTATTTTAAAATACCATTAAAATTTGTGATCGTTACTAATATTGTGTTTGAACAATGATCACATGATTAGTGTAAATATAGGGCTTTAACCAATCCAATTTACTCAGACAATGGAAGTGATGGCCTCATCCAGTAGACTTTCCCGGTATGAAGCCCATTTGTCAAAGCTCGGAAAGGAGGTTGTGTAATTGGGCTTTTATCTTGACCATTCCCAAGCTGAGCTACAATATGTTATGTTCGAACGGAACAGCCTATGAGCAAGGTGGAAGTTGACAGAGATTACCACCCGAGCGATGTTATCCGAGCCACCCCATGAGTCTATCACCATCACACACCTTACCCTTCAGTCACATGCGGGTGTTATAAGGGGTAATGTAACAATACTGTAGTGTTATGATTATGTGCATTATTTTTTATATAATAAAGAATATACATTCATTTTATTATTGTTACTTTTTAAAGCACAAATAGTATTTTTATTTGATATTCAACTAAGAAATATATTTTGATAAATTAATGGATTTTTGAATTGAATAATATTTTTAAAAAATATTATATTATTAAGATACTTTTTATTATTTATAATTGATTATATAATTTTTATGAATACAATTGTAATTTTTGTTAAGGTTTGAAAGCTATTTTTATCAAAAGCCATGATTTTTTTATAAATATCAATTTTTATTTTAAAATTTAAAATTTAAATATTTAGAAAATTATTTGGATAAAATTAATATTATTTTTGGAATCAGGATGTTGAAATTATCCAACAGTTAATTTTTCAAAATTTTCAAAGATAGTTGAATTTTTGTGTAAAAATTAAATACTGTTTAAATAAATAATGTGTTTTATGACATCATAATGACCGAATATTTATGTAATAAAATACTATAAACATTATGTTCTACCAATATATGTTTTACCACTAAAATAATGTGATTTTAGGTATATTTGATTTATTTTATGAAGCCTTATTGGACCCTCCAAGACATATAAAACATTTTAGCTTTTTTAAATAGATTTCCTTGAGAGTGTGACACACCACCCCATAAGAAACCCTATTATTTTAAGAAGTTATTACATTTACCTTATAAAATATTTTTTCCACTCTCCTTTGGAAATTTATTTTGTAAAAAACCATGGGATGTTTTGTGGTTTTTGATTAGTTTAATGCGTGTTGTCCCAAACCTAAATAATAAATAATTCCCTATCCTTTCCTATATAAACCCACCCAAGATCCCACTTCCTCTTCACTAAAATCCTCTTTAGTTTGACCAAACCCTGTCCTCATCTCTCTAGAATCCTCCCAAGGTGCCTTAAGCTCTCATGAAGCCTCTCGCAAGCCCCTCCCAAGCCTATGGGATCAAACTTCTAAGTAATGGATTCCTTCCTTTCTTATTTTTACCCAAGTTTCTTTATAATGTAATACCATTTTATTTCCAATTAAAAATTCTGGGGTATGATTCTCAACCTCAATTATTTTCTCCTCCTTATGGTTGAAAGTTTGAGATATGTCTTTCTCTCTCATTAATGCCACCCATGTACACCTGTTACCATGCCGAAATTCCGTAAGGAATTTCTCTCTTCTCATTCACATTCAAGAAAATGGTTTGTATTATGAGTCTAAATTCCATTAAATTTGTTGGTACAAGTATCTATATGACCCCCTTATTTTCTATTTCATGTAAATATGATGTTACACACCTTTTTCTCTCATCAACCACTTTTATGAATTCTTATGCCATGTCATTATGCTACAGAAATTACACTGCGATTTTCCAATCCAAATTCATTGTGTAGTGAATATCATGCCCATTTATCTATCAAGGGTATTCACCTTTGTGCACATTTCTTTATTGATTGTATTGTTCCATGTATTAATTTCACATTCCTTTTTCATGGAATAAATGAGGATGTTTTATGAACCCATGTTATATGATCCAAGTGGAACACTTATGAATTAAAATGAAATGTTTAAGAAGGTTGTGCCCTGATAGAGCTTCAATATTGTATAAAGTGAATATTTTATGTAATAAATCATGTTTAAGTGTGTAATAAAGATCAGGTTTGTTATATGGCCTTTTGTATGCGGAGAATTTGTAGAATAACTTGGCCCATAGAGAAACCCTTCTAAAAAACAACACAACTCACCTTGTAAGATTGTTTCAGAGGAACCATATATATTATGTGCTGATATAGGAACCAGAAGAAACAATGAAACAGACGTATTATTTTCAACCGAGAATATGAGTTGACATTATATGGATAAAATTTTTAAATGGGAAGGGAATGTAGCAACCTAGAATTTTTGAATGATAATTGTTTCCTTAATAAATTTTCTTTATATAATATTATATAAGTAGTCTACACATAGAGTACATAGAGAAACCAAAAACACTTTTATTATTTAATGATAACCGTTACATTAATCAATTTCTGAAGCCATTAAAAATTCCAAATATTATAATTGGAAAATAGAAAATAGAAATACAATAATGGAAAAAATTGTATCCCCTAGATCAAAAAGAATCATCCCTCCCATGAACAAAAATATGAAAAAAAAAATATTAGTAAACCAATCAACATTATAGAAGATGTAAAAGTATAACCATGAGAGGAAATGTGGTGAGTAATTAATGAAGGGATTAAGAGGTATTTATAGAAGGTAATGTTATGGTTTGAATTGTAATTTAACCTCCAAAAATAAATTATGACATAAATAATATTTATCATGTTTAATTTAAGTGAATATAAATATTATAATTCCACAAATAATTCTCATAATTAAAAAATAAAATAATATATAAACAAATTTATAATAAACTATCTTTAAAATAATTTCATTAAAATAGAAATTTTTACATAAAAATTAAATTTAACTTTTTTATAACATTATTTTTCTATAATTGATATAATTTTCAAAATAATAAGATCAAAATTTCCAAAGGATGGTTTTTTGGTAATCTTATTAAATGCATTCATTTTAGGTAAATAGAAAAAATATAGTTTCTTCCGTAACCAGTGTATCTTGAATTACATAATTCCTGATATAATAATGACCTAAACATTTACATGACCTATGGCTTGGCCAAAAATTTATAATTTTACATATTTTCTATTAAAATACTTAAAAAAAATTTACACACTAAAAATTACTCTCTAATGTCTAAAATATAAAGTATTGAATCAAAATAATAATTCTCATTTTCCCAATTTCCTTTTGATTAAACTAATTAATTTAAATTATAAATTGATTAAAAGTATGAAATTCTTGTATAGTTTAAATATTTTTTATAAATTACAAAATATGACTATTTTATTGTTTATTTTAGATATAGTATTTTATTAAATATTTTAACTAAAAATACCCCTCTCACCTAGTATTAATAACCCCTCTCCACCACCATGGAAACCCACTCCACCTACACTTTATGAAGAAAAATATCTACCCAAATCAACTCTCTTAATCCTCTTATCATACCTGGGGCTTTTCTATATCAATCCAACTAAAACCATCAATGGAGTTTGGTGTTGTAGAGAAGTAGAAACACCAAGAAGAGGGTAATCGTTCACAAATTCTCCTTCTCATTATCCACTCATCATTAAATCTTTCTCAACCTATATCAAAACCAAATCATATAAGGATAAATATTTATTATTTTAATGATGTTAACATTCTAGAAGTATTATATTAATGGTATATTAAATATTCATACATACCATTCTTTCTCTTTTGATAATGTCTCGTTTATGTTTGGTTAAATGCCAATGAGTTTGTTTCAAATTGGTTTATTATCACAAAATAAATAGATGGTAATAATAAATTATTCATAAAACATAAATGTATAAATAAATTTATTTTAATATTTTGTGATTAATTATACTTATATATATATGACCTTGAAACTAATATCTAAATCGAAGACAAATTGGAATTGTTATAGGAATGAATGATATTAAAACACATTACATCAATAATGGAAATCAAAAAATATATTCAAATTATTATAATTAATAAATAATGAAATAAATTAAATTAATTAACTTTATGTTATTTTTTTAATAAGCATAATTATATTATTTATGAGAAATTAATGTAATGAAATAAAGAAGGATTTAGAGAAAGGGGATCCTTAAACCAAACACCTTTTCTTTGGGTTATCCATATTTCTCATCATCTTCAATGTGGATATTCCTATAATGTTCCTCTTGTTCAATTTAAAAATCATTACCTTTTCCCTTTAAAGGATATAAATTTTTTTCACCTTTATTTTGAAGTGAAATAAAATTATTTTTCAAAAATTCTATTCTTTCCCAAACACATCTTTGACTCCTCTTTAGTTTTTTCTTCATCACGTGAGATTTATGAAGTTTATAGAAAATATGTTTTCGCTTATTCATTTGGGAACCCCAAATTTTATTCATGAAAGTATCATTTATTAAATTATTTTGAAAACCATTAGTTTTTATGATTTATTTTATTATTAATATGTTTATATGTTCTATGTGGTCTACAAGATTATGTGAATATTATGATGTGATGGGTGGGCTTGGAATTATATATACCTCCAACTAAATGGGTTTTGTAAGGTATATCTTGTTATTATATGTATTAGGTGTGAACATGATTTCATAGTTTAGGCACATTGGTTAAGTGTGAGCATGATTATAGATTTACTCTAAACTATGTGTGGTATTTGACTATAATGACACGATGATTCATTTTTATGCATCACCTCATTCCATTGCTTTTCAAATTTTTTTCGTCATGGTTATGATTATTATCTCTTTATTATGAAAATATTATGATGTTTATTCTCACCCATTAATTATTGATTCATGCCTTTTATTTTTTTTATGTTATTCTTACCCTTAATGGGATTTTATCACACCCCTTTATTTATACTATTTTATCAGGTGACTATCTGTACTAATGAAAATTTTATAGGTTTTAAGTGGATAAAAAATAATAATTTCTATAATTCTTATTTTTTATTACGAATAAATGATTTATAATCCGTTTTTCCCAATAAAAAAAAACTTTCATCCCTTGGATGTATATCTATTTATTACATTTTAAATGATTTAATAGTCATGTAATAAAATTATGGGTCTCTATAGTTTAAATGAATAGAAGAACAAGTGTTTGGTGGATATGTCACAAACACGGTCGATCATGTCTCATATAACTCAATACATTTAGTGAATTTTTTTGGTTCATTGGTTTATAGTCAAAAATATTGTTTCTAACATCTAAATTCAAATACGTCCCTATATGAGATTTAATAAAATAATTAACCATGTTAAATGTATCTCTATGTGTTTGGAATCCCATGTATTATCATCCTAATAAGTGAAAATATTGGGATGTTTGAAAATTGTGTATTTGATGGGATCTTCCTAGAATATACTAAAAATAAATGAGGTCACATCTATAAAACCAATAAAGTGGAAGTATTATTGATACTTTTAATGTAAATATCTTGTAATATTTAAGGTTTGAGTTTATAAAAATTTAATCAAGTTACATAATTGATAATTATGCTATTTTAATTAAAAATCATGAAGTAATTTTAGAATAATATGAAAATGTGAATGTTGAGTAGGTTAAATAAGAAGATTTATCCGTTCATTGTGAGAATTAACAATCATATTAAGCCTTGATAAGGATGATAATACATCTCTAGAATCAAAATATCATTGGAGATAAAAAATAGGTACATACTTAGAGAAAATCTAGGAAATAAATTAATACCTCATTAGTTCTCCATGTTGAACAAATAGACATTGATGAAACATTAAATCATCAAGAGTTGGTTGATTCTATTAATGAATAATTAGATACGATTGAGAATAATGATACTTTGTAGTTGGTAACCAATCCTAAAGAGGATAATTTCATCTAGATGAGGTGGTTTTTCTAACACAATACAAATAAAATATAGATTTTTTAAGGAAAAATAAAATATTAGTATTAAAATTATATTGAAATGATGATGGATTAGACATTGATGAGACATTAGACATATTATAATGATTTAAAATATTAAAAAATCCCTTTCTATTACATCATAAAAAAGTATAAGATATTATAAATGGATTTCAATTAAATATTCCTTAATGAAGAATTTTATGCACTGGTCTACAATGAGGAAACATATCATTTCTTGCATAGAGATGTTTAAAAAATGTCTCTATGTTAAAGAATTTATTATATGGGATAAAACATTTCCCATGAGTTTCGTATTTAAATATGGAAAACTGATTGATAAATTTTAATTTTATAAATAGAATTTTGGACAAAAAATTTCTATATCAAAAATTAAAATGAGGTATTTATTTTTCTAATTATTTATGTTGAAGATAATATAATTGTTTGAAATGATGAAGATGATTGTGAGATATTTTCATGGGAAATGAAATGTTTTTTTAAAATTCTCATTCTTAGAGATATGAGGTACATTATTGTTCCATAAATTTTCCAATAGAGATAAAAATTTATTATATCTCAATTAAACTATACTAAAGAAAATTTTAATTATTTTATTATAAATGATTTAAATCATATATACGCACCTATTATAGTCGAAATAAATCTTACAAATGATTAAAATATAAATTATTTTAATCTAAAGGATTTTAGAAATCTCATTGAAAGCATATTAAATTTAATAGCTTAATTTATGTATTTTTTATATGTTTTTACACTTTGTGATATGTATCAATATGATTCAAAAGAATAGTATTTCAAACATCGTAATAATACCCTCAGATAAATCAATGTTAGGAAGGATTTTGTATTAAAATATGATAATAAGAGAAGCTAGATTTGTTTCTACATACAAATGCTGACAAGTCGGGATGTGATGATGATAGGAGGTCCATATCTATTGGATTTATCTTCCTTAGAGAGATGTATGCATGTTGAAACATAGAGAAAAAAATATTAATCACACTGATAAATTTCTAGAATACTATGTGGATACTGTTCATGACACAAATCAACAGATAAACATGAAGACCAAGTAAGAATATCTCAAGGTTGAAATGATGTTTCTATGGAATTTTGGAAGTTATAGTCAATGTGTAAATAATTTCTCAAATAATAATGTTTTATATTCCAAATGATATAAAATATATATTAAATATCAATTCATCCAGTACATTTTATTGTGTACTAATTTAATGAAATAATTTATCACAAAAAAGAGAATATAGTCATTGAGTTCACATTTTCACTGTCTAATGAAGCATATTGGAATCTAAGGTTGATGTTTGGATTTCAACTAGATCCTTCTCAAAGATAAGGTATAGTGTATAGTTTCATATCATGGGTTTTAAATGGACATTATTTTCATGGTGAATTTGGAAAAGAAAACCATCCCTTTTATGTCCCTTCATATATATTTTTGGAATATCAAATAATATTTTTAGGGGAGTATCCATTTCTATGTATTTATCTTATGTAGGATCATATTTTCAAATAATTATTATAAATGGTCTAATAAATTATTTAAATATTATTAATGTTTTAATAGTTTAAATTTTTTTGTTAAGGTGCATGTGCTAATTTGTTTATTGCAGGTTCATTGGACATATCGTCAAATTTGAGAGCAGATTTAAAGAGATAATGAATTAATGATTGTATAAGTTTCTATTCATAGATATTATGATGTAAAATTGAGTATTAATTTTTTTATTCAATTATTTATTCTTAATTAGTGTCATTTCATCAAGGATAATCAATTGAATCAGGTTTTTTGAGGTTGATCACTTATCTTATTTAAAAAAAATGTAACACCCCAAGAGTTCATTGTACATTATCTCTTTCAAGTAATTCAATAACTTGCACTATACACAACACCAAGTTCGAGCGCACCACGAATTACCAAACTAGTCATTCAAAAAATTAGTTATGAATAGTATTAATTGAATTTTGAATTTTATGTACTCCATATAATTTTATATTCTATATTATGTGTTTCATAGACATAATATAAGAAAAATTCATTTTTTCAGACAAAAAAGTATTTTTCAAAAGATGAAATTTTAACGCCTTTTAATGGTGAACTCTTTTTAAAACCAATATTTGACGTGTTTATATAATCAGATTAATTAAATTAAATTCTTCTTTTTAATCGAAACATACAAATTTAATTGGATAATTTTTTTACTTTTCGAATAACATTCATATTTTGATGAATAGTGAAAAATACTAAATTTTAATCGAAAACAACTTTTTTAATCAAACTAATTTATATTGTTAAATTGTGAATTTTAATTGTTTGTAAGAATATTTAGATTATATTTCTATAATTTAATACATTGTGGGTATTTATAAATAATTTCACATTTAAATTGGACATAAACACATGTCAATCTATTGATTGTTTTTAATTTTTTAAAAATTCTTTTTTTAATTTTAAAAAAGGTAATTAATTTTTTATTAATTAATGTAACTTAAATGTTTTTAATTTGGTAAAATAGAATTCATTTTTTAATTTTTAATATCAAAATTATCTTAGGATGAATTTTTGGTATTTTTCTAAAAACTTTCAATTTTTGATGAACTGTGAAAAACAGTGTGTTATTGTTTAAAACTGACTTTTTATTTAAATAATATTTTCAATTGAAATTTATTTTAAAGTCCAAATAGATACATAATACCTATATTAGTCCAATTTAATTAATTGGATTCATTTCATAATAAGATTAGACATATAAAATTTTATTGAACTTTTTACCGTCTTTTACCCACCTTCTAGGAACATTTTCAATCTTGCTTAAATATTAATTTTACCACTTATCTGAATTGAATTTAAAAAATCTTAGAGATTTAGTTGACATCAGTATGTAAAATTTGGTTCAATAAGATGAATTTTTTTTTATGAATAGTAACTTTTGATTTTTTTATTTACCACGACTAAAAGTAAATAGTGTAATTAATGTAAAAATGACATTATAATTACCACAACACATGTCCTAATTCTATTATATATGTGTATTTAGACAAAAAACAAAATTAGGAATAAAATATGATCCCTTTTGATCCACATTTATTCGATTAGGACATTTATTATTATTATATTTCAAAAAGAGTTAAAATTATAAAGTTAAAAATATAATAACTAAAAAATTTTTAATATAGGGTTATACATAAAATAAATTTGACTATAAATATTCATTAGAAACTTAAAAATATTTATGACATCATGGAATTTTATTTATAATTTTTAAATTTTAAATAATTAAGTTATGTTATGACACTTTAACGATGCAATAATTACCTTATTAATGAAAGATTTAAATAATTGATATTATAAATACTAAAATAAATGTAAATTGGAAATTTTAATGGATTAAACGAATTTTTCGGTTAATATGACATTTTTTTGTTAATTAAATTAATTTGGTTCAAATAAATCAGATTTTTATGACTTTTAAAATACTAAATACTATATTTTGTCAAAATTGACATAAAAGAGTTTTTAAAACAAATACTATTTTATTAAATTATATAGTAGTCATAAAAATATAAGGTTCATCCAAATGATTTATATAATTATAGTTATGTCATTAATCAACCAATTTGGTTCTCTTGATATCTTATTGTACATTTATTAACCAATTATTATAATAATACAAGAAGACATGGTAAAAGTCAAACTATTTAACTAAGGGTTAAATCTAAAAGATACGGTTAATATGGTGAAATAAACTTTTCTAAAACCTATTGGTTGAATGTTTTTTTGACCCACACCCACCTTATCAAATAAATAAATACATTTAGATCCATTTGAACCGAAAATTATTTTATAATAAAATAATATTTCAAGATTTTCCTAAAGTGACCCTCACCTCTCTTAAAAAAGGGCACTTCACCATCTCTCCAAATCACACCTCCAAAGACATTTGGATCAGAAAACCCCTACCCAAATACCCTACCAACTTCCCTCACATCAATCTATAGGCCTTATATTGAGCATAAAGGCATCCTAATGATCCCTTTTGTTCAAATTCACAGGAAACACCCAAAGAAAAGGTAATTATTTTATCACTTCTTTCAAAGTTCTTTTCTTCTTCCACTTTTTTTTTCTTTTTTATTTCCATAAAAAAATAACAACTCTAGTAAATTCTCCATACTGTGATGTTATTATAAATATGGTTCAACCATATTCATTATTCTATCCATCCTATTAATGATAATTTCACCATGTGTGCGTTCGTACGACTTACCGTCTCCATACCGTGGTGTAATTGTTTATTAACAATATGTTATTTGGATAGATATAATGATGAGTAATATGTATATTAATAATGAAAATAAAATTATAATTTCTCTATAAAATTAATAAACCATCCAATTCAACACCTATTAATCATTAAGGAAATGATATGTTTGCTCGTGTGTACGTACGGCTTACCATCTCCATGACGCAAAGAGATTCATTTCCACATTCACCATTGAACGGTGACTATAAAAATATATTTTAATAATAAGTATGTAATATATGATATAATAATTCTACAAGATATATATATATATTTATACTTATTTACTTACATATATCTTATTCACTTACTTCTGTTCAACACGATATGAAAACAGAAACAATGTTTATGTATACGTACGGCCTACCATCTCCATAAACGGTGTTGTCCATTTTATATATCTATCTACTATAAATATTTATATTATAAATATATATGATATATAAATAAATTTTTATATTCTATAAGTATTTAAATAATTATCTAAATGATACGGTCATTAATAACAAGTTAAAACACGTGTGATAAAGAAAGCGATTATTACTCGAAATGTTAATTTAACATGGACATCATTATTGAATGGGTAGTATAAAGTAATAAATGAATCAGGTATGATATAATAAATATTAATATGGTTCTTTTATATTTTAATAACATACTATGGTCATTATACCGGAGGTTAAACGCACCTTTGACCAAAGGAAAGTACAAGGTAAGGGTTAATTCCTCAATCTCATAATTATCTGAGATTGTTTTTGTGTAAGTATTTTCTGGGACATATTTATCATCCAGGTCCATCTTACATAAAAGAAATAGCAAAATGATTATTTTAAGGGACTATTTAACTAAAACATGATTTTAAATTTTTTAAATATTTATTCTTATAAACCTCTCTCATTAATATCCATGTTTTCAAAATGGTTTTAAGGATTTATTTATATAGACATGTATGTTTTAAAATTTTTATTACTTTGAAAAGTTTCAAAGTGGTATGGGACACTTTGATTCAAAAATATATTTTAAATTTCATCCTTCATAAATAATGTGACTTTTAAATGATTTCATTAAAATGGGATATTTCACTCCAAGAGTTTTACTGATCATTTTCAACTATATCATCCTCCTTTACTGAATAATATTCTTGATTGCGTTTGATTTATTATAATACTACAATCAATATTATGTTGAATGAGTTATGATATTCTTTACTATGTATGTGCTATTTTTATATCATTCGTGGTTTATGGATAAATTATTGACACTTTGTATGATGGTTTTAATAAGAATGTTTTTTTTATGTTTTAACAATTTCATATGAGGAATGCAGTGCACTTAGTAAGTGACCGGTGGAGCATGATATAGCTCCTCGATGGATCGGTAGGTCTCATGAGACAAATTAGTGTCTTGGAACAAGGTCATGACAAAAATTTTACTTGTAGTCTTGTCATGAGGCCCTGACTATGTGGTAATGATGTCTGAAGTTAGGCATTCCCTCATTATGAAATTAATAATTACATGTGATTATTCGACTAGTATAATATCCATGTGCATGTTTATATTGTATTGTTTGATTTATTTTCTTCATATTATGTTCATGTTTATGTTTGAATGGCTTTTTTATTTATTAAACATATTTTCTTAAACGTTTATAGCTTCCACTAAATTATTTCCCCTTACTAAGCATCTGAGCTCACTTTTTTTTTCCTAGGATTCCAAGAAGTGTATTATGTTTGATATGCAGGGTTAAGCTTGGGGAATAATGGCGTAGTCAATGGATTATTTATGTTGTGTTTTATGTTTGAATGTTTAAGGTAACATTCATGTATGTAATCAATTTCCCAAGACATCTAAACTGACTGGTCTTTCGGGACTTGATTCCTTATAATCATGCCTATTTAATAAAATATTGCATCGGCTTCGGGCTTCTGGGGTCAGGTCATTACAAACATGGTATAAGTGTTCATTGTTTTTTATTCTAACACCATGTCCACTCACATAGGATAAGAATTATTGGATGGTGATTCTTTACCATGATTATTATGTTTTATAGTTAATTAATTTTTTTTCATAGAAAAATATAGGGGGTGAGACCATATGTTGAGTTGAAGTATGGTTTATAAGATGATGATATTTATGGAATTTATAGAATACTTTAAAAAATATCCCTTGATTTGGATTTGGAGATATTTTCTAGAATATTATATTTCTATATTGATTTTTAGGTAAATAATGTTTCATTATTAAGTAGGTATGATTAATTTATTGTTTCTTTCTTTAAATGCATTGATAATTTTCCATCAGACATGAAATAATGGTTTCTGTCTAAGGTGATGGTTTTTATATCTTTTGATGTTGATTAAAATCATAATTCAAAGAATTATCGAAATTTTTTTTAATTCTATAAATAGGTA
Organism: Viscum album; assembly: GCA_963277665.1. NCBI lineage: Eukaryota > Viridiplantae > Streptophyta > Magnoliopsida > Santalales > Viscaceae > Viscum > Viscum album. Next base: position 512,700,861 of record OY728140.1, read on the forward strand.
TCATACTTGGTATAAGTCATGCATATTTTTATAAATCGTTATTTCCATTGCACAATAAATAAATGGTGAAGGCATTGTTGTGTAAGAATCATTAAGCTATTATGTAACTATCATCTTGTTGCTACATAAGCATCATCTAGTGTTCATGTAATCTTCATTTTACATCACTAAACCTTAATTTTGATCTATATAAACATGATATACATTCTGTAATCATGATATCATTACTATGTAGGTATCATTACATTTTGTATAATAATCATTTTATAAATTGTGCAAACAACTTCCCTGAACACATCATTCACTCTAAATATCATCTAATCGGTGTACACATTATTTGATTTATGTAATCATTAACATTAGATAAAAATTTAATACATTTTAGACCAAATAATTAGTTTTCAATATTTTATTATTTGGAATATTTTTTATATTAATTGATAGGATGTGTTATTATGCGTTGTTCATTGAATTAAAATATCATGACTATTTCTTCCCTAGTTCATCATATTATTAAATATTATGGAATAATAGGAAGAATATATTATTTTATTTAAACCACATTGAAATAATATGTTTATTTGATGAAACAATGTTTAATCATAAATTAAAACACATAACATGGTTGGTCTATATTGATATAGGTACACAATGGAGTAAAAAAGTAATTATGGGTATGGGTCATGACATAAGGAGGCACGAATCCATGTAAGAAACCATGCATCTATGGATGTTTTAAAAAATATAATGGATTGAAAGTGGAATAATTCCATGATTTTTATGGAAGAATATGATCCGAAACGTTTTTTTATGTTTCATACTATTATAGATAATTTTGACAGAAGCTATACAAATTGAATTTTGATAGAGTGTCGGTTCTACAATAGAATTAAAATAAAAATATTAATAACTATTTTATTAAAATTTTAATATTAAAAAAATATGAAATAATATAGGTAATAATTATTTTATGTGGTATAGTGAGTAAATATATTTGAAAAATAATAATTAGAATAAAGTTATCATAATAAAAGTAGAGAAGTGGAAGAACCAATGAATGATCGTACTGAATATTATTGAGATCATCTTTAGGTAGACCAAGAGATATTTTCATAGTGTTTATGTATAAGATAAATGTAGTAAGTGATACTCACATATAATTTAAATAACCATTCATGTGATGAAGTTTTATATATTGGTTTTGAATATAGAGTTGTGCATGAAAATTTAAGAGAATACACATTGTTCCATAATTGATGAAAAATAAGAACTCAGTATTCCCCAAAGCATAGTATCAGTATAAAATACAAATATGTGTAATTATTTACCCAAATTTAATATCATTTTAATGCATGGGTCATACATTTTTTAAATTAAATTAAGTATGGCTGGAAGACATTCAACTGTTAGTTTCAAATACATGCCCTACTCACTTTTACTGACCTCATTTCTCTTGTGGGTAGTGTGGTCTTGTATTTATCTATATCAAACCTACGATATCCTTCACATATTGATAGATAGTCCTTGTAAATCTACTTTGTTCCCTTACATCGGTATTTGTTTAGTGTGAGTATATAAAACGTCGTTATACATTAAAAATTAGAGAAGCTTCCTTTCATGAATATTTAAACAGAATATTGATAACTAGTTTACCCTATCAATTTTATTCTATAGATCTTGTAGGAAGATTAAAAAACATAAATAATTATTTTATATTTATATATCTACATTCATTTTAAATTATATACTAGAGACTAATTAATTGATATATATTTACTAGTTGATGTGATCAAGGACCGTGAGTGCATATCTCATTATTCAGAATAATATTGACAGATATTTTAATAGAATTAAGGTAATGAATATTAAGTACACAGATGAATTAAATCATTAAAATATATATCATAATATATATAATATTGATAATAGTGAAATAATCTAAAATACACAATGAACAACAATACATAAGGACTTTTATGTCCCAAGTGTGCTTCACAGTGCATTATGAATTACATTTATAAGGAATGCAAGAAACTGTGTGTATGGAACTATCACTTGTAGAATCAAAAAAACATTAAATGGATTAGAATTAAATGATTATTTGGTTTTTATTAAGGAGTCCTCGTACATTTTCAGGTACTTCTCTTTCATCTAAGTATGTGTATATGATATAAAGATGATATTTTATTGCAACTAACTTAAGGGAAAAGCCAAGAAAGAGTTTTTTCAAAAAGTATGAGACTCATTCAATATTAGGAATATATTTATAATTATTTCTTAAAGATATTTTATCCAAAATAAAGAACCTTTTATTTTAATACATGATATTATGTATTTTTTCAGAAATATCAATAGATGTTCCATGAATCTTGGGGATGATTTAAAATATACTACCAATATTCCTCAATCACTAACTCCTTCACGCACTACTTATGCAATTATTTAATAGAGAAGTTGAAAGTATGGTAAAAAAACTAAAATAAATTGCAGTACGAGTTATTTATGAAGACATGATAGTAGTAGAACATAAGAGACTCTTAAATATTATTAGAAATATTTATCAAGAATATTTTATAAGTGGTTGAAGTTTCTAAGTATGTGAATTGATGGTCTATGATTTTGTGAATGACAAAAATTATGGTTTTAAAATTTTAATTCATTTTCACTATATAGGAACCAAGGATAAATAGAAAAATGTAATAATTGTATCATTTATCTTCACAATACTAGTCATTACATGAATTTTGAATTTATATCTCAAAATGAGTCACCTTATAAAGTTAAATAAGTTAGTTACAAGAGAAATTATGGTAGATAGTCTATAAAGAATGGCCATTTTTCAAAAAAATATAATCTTGGATAGAAGAATCATAAAAACCTATCTTGGAAGCGAGTAGGGAACATACATGTTTGGTGGTTGGGAAGAATTTATAGGAAACTAGAAAACATTTAATAAAGGCAAGAAAATAATATAATGTATATAAATTCAAATTCTATATCCTGACAAAAGATTCTAGTATATAAAAAATAATTGAACAGTTAAGAGAGTTCAATGTAAATATATTGATGCTGAATTTTGTTTAAAAAATTTCTTTTTCTCAATTATTGAACAACTCATATAATTAAAACAAGCTATCACACCTAAGATATAAATATATATTTATTATCCTATGAAATAAAACAATGTTATAAACATAGGAAATATTCTAAGAAAAACTATTCAATTCAAGAGAAAGATTCATGAAAATGGAAACCAAAGGATGAAAACGGTCAAAGGAAAATTTGAAGAGAAACTTATGTATCCTAGGGAGAAGGTAGAGTTATTAAGGTATATGACTACCCTATGGAGAAGTGATATATTGTGAAATAAAAATAATAAGATAAATTAACTAAGAAAAAACGAAAAGAATAATGGAAATAGATTGTGATAAAGTGATTATCAGACATTAAGATAGTGATATATAGGTATATGATCCACTTGATCCATTCCATGATAGAGATATAAGGTTTTACAAATAAAGGAATAAAAATTTTAAGATGTTTTTTCTATTATTAAAAATTATTAGAGTAGATATTCCATTTTTAAAATCACCTGAAAAGATTACATCCAATAAAAACCATTAATGAATAATATTTCAAACAAAAAGAGGATTAAATAATAATAAAAAATTCCTCTAATTTTATTATATTGTGCCATCATATAAAGTTATTGACCTCAAAAGCTAGAGGATCTTGGGATCTTCAATATTCTCTGAGAGTTTAAAGGGAAATTATTTTCACATGACTTCTGGATTTGGGAACTAACATAAATTTAATCTAATTTGAAGTATACAATGAACTTGTAATTAGAGTTCCTAAGACCCAAACTAAGAAAATATAGCCATAATAAATATATTTTACATAAAAATAGGTGTTATTGACTATTTATTAGTATAAGTTAAGAAATATGTAGTTCCATGTTATTTCATAGTCATTGAAATGGAAAGTGGTAAGGAGTATTTAGTTATACTAGGAAGAACATTTGTAGCTACTAAATGAGCCTTGATTGATGTGGTTCATGGAATACTCACCTTTTAAGTGGGTAATGAAAATAAGATATTTAATTTAGTCTATGAATTAAATAATATATATGAACTAAACATATAAATTTTATTGTATATAATTGACCAAGAGGTGAGTAAGAATTTACATATTCAATATGAGAATGAACAACATAATATGGAGAAAATAGTCTAATTCAAGGTAGTGCATCCTTGAATTTTTTGGAATATGGTATATATATTTCATATAACATTAAATGACATATTATTAAATAATTATAAGGGGATATGTATTATGATAGACCTATTATGAAACCATTTCTAAAGAACGAACATAGTATACAACATAAGATATTTCCTTAAAAGATTAAGAATGCTTATTTAGGAACACAACACACGAATCATATCATTAATTCAATTAAATTATAATCTAAATAAGAGTATAAAATGATTAATGTATTGAAAAAAAATCATAACTCTATTTTATATGATATATCAATCATAAATTAAATAATTCCAACTATATAAATACAAAAAATAAATCAAAATTTATATTGATACCATTTAAACTATTTTTTAATTGATTAGAATTAATCTTGTCATGAAATAAGTTGGAAATTCTAAGAATATTAAATTAAATTTGGTTGGGATAATTGATCAATTTTTTGATTGAGTCTAGGTGAGTCTAATATAGGTTGTGCTAAAATAATCTTTTTTATGACTACCATCACAAATAATAATAATCAGAACATTTCATCGTGAACTTTTATATGTTGGGGATTTTGTATGGACTCTATGAAGCTAAAAATATCCCTGATGAAAGACCGTTTCTCACTGAATATTTATTGACAAAATGATGGAATTATTTTAATGGGTCTTTATTTTATTGACATTCATTTAGAGTACAAACACCATTTTATTAATCCCACCAATATATATAATAAAACATTTACATGTAACTATGGAAAAATTTTAAACAAGATAATCTTATCTAGATTGAGTGGAGTAACTATACATTCTAGTGATGTATAATGTCCATTTTTTAGCTATTTTAGAAGATATTTTCTATGTATTCATGGATGAAATATTCTTAATTGGTATGAAATTATACTATATATTAGAAAACATATCAAAAGTTATATATACATGTGACTAATCCATTTTTTTACTCAAATGGGAAAAATTATGATTAATGGTTAGAAAATGTATTTTTTGTTGCCTAGAAATATCAAATAGTAAAATATATATATATATATATATATCCAAAATTCATTTGATATTTTGGCTACCCTTACTAAATTATGTGGATATAGTGGGAAGCTTCCCTTATTATGAAGGGTTTTATTGAAAATTTATCAGTAATGTATCAAATATTTAAATACCATTATTTTCACTTATAGAGAAGTACAAAATTTAAATTTATAGAAAAATTCTTGGTTTATTTCAATAGATTAAAAAAATATTTGGCCCCAACGCCTTTTATCACATCACCTTGTTAGTGTGAGTCCTATTAATACATGTATAATTAGAGAGATTTTTTTGGGACATAACCATAGTCAAACGATAAAAAAAATTCAATGGATATGAAATAAAGTAATTTAATAGGGAACAAATAAATTTTGAAACATTAAAAGAAAAGGTACATGTAGAAGTGTATACTAGTCAATATTTCTAGACATAGCTCATTGGAATTTGAATAATTATTTCTATAGACCACTAAACATTTATTCTTTTTATATTATTGAAGGAAGTTATATCAGGGTTATATTTATGGGTCTTTCAATAAATAGAATTGGATTTAGTTATTAAAGATAAAATTTTGTTGAGTATCAAGTGGTTTATTTCCTATCAAGACTTGAATAATTAAAGGAGGATCTAAATCAACCCATCAAGGTAGAATTTCATAATGAGGTACTATTTTCAGTTACTATGAATAGATGTTATTGGTATTTAGAAATTGAAATTTACATAGGTAATTATAAAAATACACATAGAATGAATTTGAATTAGATATAGAGATATTAGAATTATGTGTAATATTAATTATGGGGAATCTATATATTTATTAACATGAAGATGATGTAATTATGATAAGGTGTGCACTAGATAGACAGGACCATTCAATTATAACCCATTTTTGTACACATTCATATGTTGTGTTAGGGTTTTAAAATCATCTTCTTGTTCATGATTTAGTAGATTGGAAAGATGAACCGCACAAGAAACTTTTGTATTGTTATGGAATAAGTATGATGTCTTTAATGATTTATGGTGATGTGGCCAATAGATACCATCTTTTTATGGCTTCATATGTATATGGGATCATGTTTGATATAACGTGATATGCTAGTGTAATGTAACTTGATGGATGATATTAAAGTCAATTTAGTCACTACTAGAATGGTTTTGAAATATTGAAGTGATGTAACTATTCACTTTTCATAAACTAATATTTGGAAGATATTCAATAAAATGGTATAAGACATCAACAGATTTTATTTTGAATTAGTGGAATCTCATTAAATTAAATGTTTGGTTAAACTATTAGATCAATGAGAAAAATGTATATGTGTGTTTTCGAAAACGTAATGATGTTTCATGAGAATATTAGGTTTACTGATCAACATGGATTCTATTTCATAGTGATTTATTACCTTTACACTTCTGATAAAATGAAGGGTTATGATGTTTCTCAAATAAACATTTAATGAATGTTTAAAAAACACAAACATAATTCATCTTTCTAAGAATTAATTTATATATAATTTTTTATTTAAATCATGTATGAGTTCTAAGTGAATATTATAGATTTAGGGAAAATCAGTAATGTGATTATGGTTATGTGAATCTTCCTTTTTTCTCTATACTAACATTCAATGCGTTCCTTCTAGAGCATGTTTCTGCTGATTTTGTTCTATGACATAACTTTAAATGATGGATGTTTATAGTAAGATTCTAAAATATTGGTATCTTTGAAAAGGTTGTTAGAGATGCCATATTTTTATCACTAACATATTATTTAGAATTCTCCCTTACTTAGATTTATATATTTTTTATGTGGGAGTTAATATATTCAGAAGAAAGTGGTAAAAAGAAATAAATTTATAAATAGTCAAGTTAAATGGAATTAATTTATAATTATAGAGGATTTATTCAAATAAATATCTTATTATTAGAAACTTGGAGGTTATATTAAATGGAGTGAATCCAATATCAATGGAGAAATTAAAATATAAAAGGAATGAAAAAAAAGGAATTGGGTTTGGTGAGGATGACATTTTCTTAAAATGTTGATCCAAACCTCAAAGACAATATGACTAAGAGAAAGTCGATTTTAGTACTAGAAATTATCTGTGTGGATCTTTATACACTTAAAAAAGTGTGTTTGATGCGACATTTGATAATTGTGATGATTTTAGAAGGAAATCATATCGGGTCATGTGAATGAGTTCAATACAATTTAGATTCCTCTTAAGTCTATTATTGTGATTCCTTGGATGATGTTTGGGATATGAAAACATTTTTATCATTTTTAGAATAATGTTATGATGTTTTAAAATTGATGACATGCTCCATTGAAAAAATCAAATATAATAATAGGGGATGGAAATACCATTATTTTTAATTAATATCTCTAGAGAAGGAATATTCAGACACAATTAATAAATTCATTAGATGTAAAAAAGAAGTGGGTGGTCATATCAACTAATAAGTAACATGTTATTGGAAGAAATAAATAAATGGAGTATATGTAAATCTTTATAACCTCATACAATATGATAAAATGGTTATAAGAGGGGCCCTCTAATGAAATATTCCTAGGAATTTAAAGGAAATTATATAAGGATTCCTTCAAAAAGTTTATGTTCTATGATCTGAAATGATGATAATATTACATTAAGATTAATTACTATTTTTGAATCTAATATTGTAGATTCTGAAGCATCTTTACACTCTACTAGTGAAAAGTTACTCAGGCCAAATTTTTTACCTAAAAGATTTTGAAGTTTCTGTATATCTGATGATGATGCTTATGACATCATGAAGAAGGGAGAAATTAATATCCAAATGTATATTTTTACTTTCCTCAAACAAATTGATTTCATATATATTTTAATAATTTTGAAGAATATTTTTATATTTGGATTTTTTGATGATGTTTCTTATGAAATAATTCATGCAAATGGAGTATGGAAAATCACTCGGGGTTCCTCGTTTACAACTATAGAGGTATAGAAAAGAATCATTATCTAAAATAAATTGAACATAGAAATAGTTGTGTTGGTAATTAAAAATCCATAGGGTTTGAATTCTAAAACAACCAACTTAGTAACCTCAATAAAAAAATTATAATGGTCTTAGTGGTAAAATAATTTTGAATCTAATACATTTATACATGATAAGTTGTGAGATTTATATACTTAGTAAGTAGTGGAAGGGGTACTTTAATTTATGCGAGTGAACATCAAAATTCTAAAAGATGGATCTTGTACATATGGATGTATAATGACCATCCTCCTTCAAATTTCAAAGAGGATCAAAGTATTTTATGACATTTATTATTAACTCCTCAAAGAAGGTATGGGTTTATTTCATTAAAACATATATCATACGAGTTTGGATTCATTGTTACATTTAAGGATATGGTTGAAATGGAATATAAAAGTAAATTTATGATTTTTAGGTAAGAAAATTATGGTGAGTTATATAGATATTGTAACACCTATATATTTTTAAAAAGGACACAATAATTAATATCATAAACGACACACAACACAGATCTTAAATGAACCATGAAATGTTATTATTTAAATATATCCATTATAACATGACCATTAAATTGGTGGGTATGAATACTATTTTATATATTATGAAATATATATAAATATCCATCTTAATATAAAAGTATTGATTAATTTTAATGAAATAAGAACTTTTTTTATTGAGGAAACTTTATTCATCAAAAATAATTTTTCTTTAAGATTGATTTTTGTGGATTTTTATTGGATTGTAATATATTTAATTAATAGTGTACTGAGATAATGTATTTGATAAATTTAATGGAAATTTTTAAATAATCACATCATACGTAACTAATGGTAAAAAATTGGGACTTCTTTGAAAGGATTGATTTTTCTGTAAATTATGAAAATAAAATATTGTTCAAATATTATCTTTTATTTTAATTATATAGAGTAATTTTAAAGATCCATTATATTATGAATTTAGTCTTAAAGTAAAATTAGAACAGTTTTATTTATTAGAATATAATTAATTTCATTTGAATCATTCATTTTAATGATTTTGGTATAAGTTTATTTTTATTCACTTCTGTAAATGGAGGATATACCAACAACAGTTTTCCAATAGTTTTCATAAACCATTGGAATATGGGTATGGAGAGACTTTTACTAAATGGTTTTATAAAACCATTGGGATATATGATTTTTTACAAATCTTTACCCAATGGTTTGATAAAACCGTTTAGATATGTCAATTTTAGGAAGGCTTTCCCAACGGTTTTTCTAAACCGTTGGTAAAGATTACCTTTCCCAACAGTTTTAAAAAGCCATTGGGATAGTTTTCCCATAAATTTATAGAGAACCTGACCTCCCATCCATGTGATTTAAGTGCTAATGTTGAGACCTAATAGCTCTCTTGCTCGGAAAATCATTCCACCAGATCCATCTTCAATCACAAAGTTGTTTTGTTCTGCACTTAAAATATCTAAGTAGTACCTTATGTTTAATGTTTTGCATCTATTTTCTTTGTTTTGTGTTTTGATTTGGCTTAAAACGGAGGTTCGTGTAGTATGTTATACCCAAAAATTTCAATTTGATTTGTTTTCTATTTTGTTCTGCTGTCATATGTGAATCAATTTTTTTGAAGTAATGGGGTGCATGTGGTGGGAGGTGCAGTGGGTGGGGGGAGGGGGTGTGCTGGTGGGGGTGTTTAAGTGAGGGGGTTTAATGAGCGATGGGTGATGTACAGGTGGGGGTTTGTAGTGGGGGGGGGGGGGGGGTATGTTGGAGGTGAGGTGTGGGTTGTACAAGTGGGGGTGGGGGTTGGTTTTGCAGGTGGGGGTGGGGGTTGGTTTTGCAGGTGGGGGTGGGGGGAGGGGGGTTGGTCAAGTGGGGGGTGCAGGTGGAAGGGGTGTTATGCAAGTGGGTGGGGGAGGGGAGTGTGCAGGTTGGGGGGTGGGCTGGGTAGGTGGGTGTCTGTTGGGGGTGAGGTGGGGGTGGGGTGTACAGGTGGCGGTGGGGGGAGGGGGCTATGTAGGTGGGGGTGGGGGAGGGGGGTTGTGTAAGTGGGGGGTATAGGTGGGGGTGCTTGTGCAAGTGTGTGGCGGTTGTGTGCAGGTTGGGGGGTGGGTTGGGCTGGTGGGAATATGTTGGGGTGAGGTGGGGGTGTACAGGTGGGGGTGGGGGTGGGGGGAGGGGGGTTGTGCTGGTGGGGGTGCAAGTGGGGGGGGGGGGGGTTGTGCATTGGGTGGATGGGAGAGGGTTGTGTAGCTGGGGGTGGGGGAGGGGTGATGTCCAACTGGGGGGTGCAGGTGGGGTGTTGTGCAGTCGGTGGATGGGAGGGGGGTTTTGCAGGGGGAGTCTGCTGGGGGTGAGGTGGGGAGGGGGGCTATGCAGGTGGGAAGTCATCACTTCCATAGTACACTAATAAGAACTCAGAAGTCGTCACTTATAGATATTTGGATAGGTTTGAGGCCTCATTGGTTTTGGTTCTTGTCAAGTCATCTTGATGAGTAAGGCATCACATGATCTAAAAGTGACATCAATTACATACGATGAATTCTTTCTCCCACAACACATTTTTCAATAAATAATATATCCTTGGCAGGTTGTGGGAGCCTTTTAAAATCCAATGCCCCACCATTTTCCCAATTTCAAACTTGATACCATCATGTTATCAAGTCCCTAATCCGACCAAATTGGAGTTTCACTAAAAATACTATTCTAATCCTTAACACCCATCGTTTGTTTTTAATAACATGAATGACAACCCAATTAAATATCATAGCTCTCAATCACACCCCCGTGGACAGCCCACCCACCCCCACCGGACACCCCCTACCCCCTGGATAGCCCTGCCACCCTGATAGAAAGCCCACCCACCCTCCTGCACACCCCATACCACCTGGACAAACCCACCTAAATCTGAGGCACTATGTGGCTAGTATCACTCGAAGTGTCTTTCTTTTGTTTGAAATGGACTACATTTTAAGTCAAAAAAACAACTGGCATACAGAAAACTATCCAAATACATTCAGATTGTGTTGATACTTTAGGAAAATGATCCATGGGTCATTTCCGACATGTACGAGCCTACCTCGCCTCAATCTGAGGCACGGTGTGGCTGGTACTAATCAAAGTGTCTCACCTTTATTTTAAATGGACAACATTTTTAGTAAAAACAACAACTGACATACGGAAAACCAACCTAACACATTTAGATTGTGTTGATAATTTAGCACAAGGATCCATGGTTCATATGTGACATGTATGAGTCAATTGCGCCTTAATCCAAGGCACGATGTTCCCGGTACCACTCAAAGTGTCTCACATTTATTTGAAATGGATAACATTTTAAGTGAAAACAACAACTGGAATATGGAAAACTGAGCAAACACGTTCAGATTCTGCTGATAAATTAGGACAATGATCCATGGGTCATATGTGACGCGTACAAGTCAACCCTGCCTCAATATGAGGCACAGTGTGGCTGTTATCAGTAGAAGTGCCTTTCGTTTGTTTGAAATGGACAACATTTTAAGTCAAAACAATAACTGGCATACAGAAATCCGACCTAACGCCTTCTGATTGTGTTGATACTTTAGGGAAACGATCCATGGGTCATATTTGATGTGTACGAGTCAACCCCACCTCAATCTAAGGAATTGTGTGGCCCGTATCACTTGAAGTGTCTTTCTTTTGTTTAAAATGGACACCCTTTCAAGTAAAAACAACAATTGGAATACGGAAAGCTAACCAAACGTATTATAATTGTGTTGATACTTTAGTACAATGATTTACGATTCATTTTTGACATGTACGAGTCAACCCCACCTCAATACGATGCACGATGTGGCCGGTGGTTGATCGTTTACCTGAAGTATTGTTTTCTGCACCAAATTAATTTCCCTAACTTGTTACTAGTATAGTGTGCAAGTACAGGGTTGATCCACAGGGAAGAAGTATTGGTGTTTTATGTCTCTTTATTTGAAATCACTTAAGTAAAGATTCTGAGTTTCAATAAGGTTGGTTGATTCATGGTATGGATCTCAATAGATGACTAATTACTTTGACTTTTCTAATTCACTATGAATTAAACTTGAAAACAGAAAATTACATAAAACTAGATTTTGGATTGTAATGAAAATGTGTTGGGACTGGAAATTTGTGTGGGATGTTAAACCTTATTCCCTATTGTTTTGTGTTGTTCATAATAACCCACATTTCTGGGTTTTAGTTGTGTCAGAACTCCCTTGGTCTGGTGAGTTCTGATCAAGTCAGTAGGAATCAATCCCTTGGTCTGGAAATTGATTTCTACTGACTCTTAATTTAAGAACAACCCTCTAGAAATGACATGTATATCCACTATTCATGAATATCCTTGTCATAATTCAACCAAAGATCCCAGGAAACCCCATTCAGGGTCTGATGTGTGGTTTCCAGTGAAATAAGAAATGGACGTTGGGGGAATTAGGTGAGAGACAATGAACAAACACAATAATAGAGAAATTGGATATAATGAAACCACATATTCCCCAGCCCCAATATGGGGGGGTTATATACTCATAATGATAATAATAAGAAACTTACTAAGATTCAACAGATATTTCATTACAACAGAAAATAAAAGAATCTGAAGTACAAGAAAACTATAAGAACCAGTGCCTAAACACCTTCCTTCCTCCCTCTAAACTTCGTTCCCAGCCTCCTCCTTCTTATTCTTTCCCCTATCCCCCTTATTCCAGCTCACTCCCCAAAGTCTTATTGGTCAGAAAGAGCGTTTTTATAGTTGTCCAAAAGCAGGTAAAAAAGCGAACCCTAGGTCAAGGAGGGGGTGAAAAGTGAAAAAGAAAAAAAGGAGAAGGCTTCAGTGGTCCACATGGTTTGGTTGCACGGTTTGGTAGACCGTGTGCCAACCATGCAGATTCTATTGTCACAAATCCTTGAGCCACACAATTTTCCTTGATGGGCCACACGGTTTGGGCAGGCCGTACGCTAACTGTGTGGAGGGTATAGTCAATGATATCTTCTCCCGCATGGGTTTCACACAGTTTGGATAAACGTTTAGCTACCGTGCAGGTTGCCTCTATCATTGAAATTCATGAATTCACATGTAATTCATGTCTAGTTCTTGATCCAGGTGACTCCATTTGGGCATAGTCAAGGTAAAATGTTCCATAAGCCTCCAATTCCCTTCCGAATCTTCAACATTCATAGACTCCATTCTTTATCCTTTGGTGACCAAAAAAATAACAAGGTACATTATATTTGTGAATTTCATGGAAAACCATCCACAAAAATCATTTTATATTTATTAAACCAAGTGGAAATTCCTTATGCACAACAATCTATCAGCCGGTACCACTCAAATTATCTCATTCTTATTTGAAATTGACAACATTTTAAGTGAAAATAACAACTGGCATACAAAAAACTGACCAAACACATTCAAATTCTATTGGTACTTTAAGACAATGATTCATGGGTAATATGTGATGTGTAAGATTCAACCCCTCCCCAATTTGAGGCCTGGTGTGGCTGGTATCATTCGTAGTGTCTTTCTTTTGTTTTAGGTGGACACCCTTATAAGAAAAAACTACTAGTATACAGAAAGATAACCAAACTTATTTAGATTGTGTTGATACATTAACACAAGGATCCATAGTTCATTTTTGATTTGTACGAGTCAACCCCGCCTCAATATGAGGCATGGTGTGGCCAGTACCACTCAAAGTGTTTCACTTTTATTTGAAATAGAGAACATTTTAAGTGAAAACAACAACGAGCATACGGAGAACCAACCAAATGCATTTAGTTTCTGTTGATACTTTAGGACAACAATCCATGGGTCATTCGTGACGTGTATGATTCAACCCAGCCTCAATATGTGGCATGGTTTGGCTGGTATCACTCAAAGTGTCTTTATTTTGTTTAAAATGGGTACTCTTTTAAGTAAAAAAAATTAGCATATAGAAAACTGATCAAATGTATTCGGATTTTGTTTATACTTTATCACAATGATCCATGGGTCATTTGTGACACGTATGATTAAACCCCAACGCAATCTAAGGAATGGTGTGGCTCGTACACCTCAAAGTTTCTCACTTTTATTTGAAATGGAAAACATTTTAAGTTAAAACAACAACTGGCATATGGAAAACCTACCAAACACATTCATATTGTCTTGATACTTTGGGAAAACGATCTATGGGTCATTTGTGATGTGTATGAGTCAATACTGCCACAATCAGAGGCACGGTGTGGCAAGTATCACTCAAAGTGTTTGTCTTTTGTTTAAAATGGACATAATTTAAAGTAAAAACAACTGGTATACAAAAACTGACCAAATGTATTCAGATTGTGTTGATACTTTAGCACAAGGATCCATGGTCTAACCTCACACAATCCAATTCTCATGTGAGGAACTCCTACCCCAATTATAAAACACATGAAATTTAATATGCCAAGGACAACTACATTCTCTAAGTCCCACAAGATCATCGATACACACCCATTATCATCATCACTATGTTCAAAGACACCCACCCCAACCCATGGGACATTATATTTGTTTTTGGTTGAAGTCATTTATCTATTTCCTTATTTTGGGGTTATTAGCTTATAATTTCGGAATTCAATCATGTATGTGTTATACAAAAATGTAATTTTTTAAGTATTCTTAATTCTTTATATCACATATAATTAAATATTTAGTTTTTTATGTAATGTATTCATAATTGATAATTAAATTATGTATTTATTCAATTCAGTATTCAATTATGAATTGAATTCCGAATTGCACAAGTAATTGTCATCTCAATTCTAAATTGAATTCTAAATAAATAATGTATGTTTATAATTACCTTATGAATTATGTTTTAATTCTATATGTGTATAGTTGTAGGTTTCATTATGCAGTAAATATATATGAATTAATTGTGTATATGTAAGTGTTATAGTTGGTTATTGCAGGTAATTGGAGTTGGGAAGCTAGAAATGGAGAAAGGGAAGCCTACAGCAGGTAGCTGCCTGAATTGCACAACAAAGCCTATACCAATGATTCTAAACCATTTTCATAGGGTTGTGAATAGTTTTTCACCAATGGTTCTAAGATAACCGTTGGAAAACACACTTTCCAAATGGTTTAAAAACTGTTGGGATATAGTGAAATGTCCAGCCTTTACCAAATTTTTACACAAAACTTTGGTAAAAAGCTATTAAAAACTATATTCCAATGGTTTGAAATAGTTGGAATAGTATGTTTACCAATGGTTTCAAACCATTGGTGAAATTATATACCAACTTTTTGACATAACCGTTGGTATAATATAGATTTCATAACATATACCAACTGTTTTCTAGAACCTGTTGGCATATGTATTTCCTTGCAGCTTACTTCCCTATGGTTTGGATAACTGTTGGTATATATTATACAAACAATTATCCAGCCTTTACCAATAGTTTGGAACCACTGGTAAAGGGTTTATTTCCAATAGTGATTCTTAAAAACTCAATTTTCTGAAAAACTATTTTAATGTGAATAAACATTATCCATTTTAGATAATGTAAATGACCCTTAATAATTATTTATTTAAATAAAATGTAAATGTAATATTTCTATTTATTTTAATTTATATCCATATAATGATAATTAATATTTATATTGTTAATATATGAGCACTTACTCCTTAAAAACGTGATTCCTTGTAAAAACATTAATTCACATTTTGTGGGATAATTATAAAATGAATTTATAATATTTATGGTGATTTAATTATATAAAAAATATTATATAATTTGAATCAAAATAATATATTTTATTTAATAATTCCAACTTATTTTTTGTTTATATTGAATAGTAAAACAATTATCACCACGTAAAAATGGTAAATTAGGTTAACTTAGTTTAAAACTACATGGTAGGGACACTATTTTTCCATATTCATTCTTATTAGATTATTGAATTTAAACAATTTTTACCTTAATCTCAATATATTTTTATGGGACACCATATGTTACATCTCGGACCTATATTCAACTTAATAGGTGCCCTGAACCTGGGGGGCCACATGGCCTCAAGTGCATCTCCCCAAATGCCAGAGGCTATCAACTAGTAGTGAGGGCCTCGTCTATGTCTGTGGGGAGACTATGCCCTCATTACCATTTTGTAGCACAAACGATAAATAGAAATATAGGTAAAAAGTAATAATAACTAAAATAATTGGAATAACTAATGATGATATGTCATGTGGGTAGAAAATTGGAAAACAAGTATACAAGACAGAAGAGATAACATGTTCCAAAAAACAAAAAAGGGAATAAAAATATAATCCTAAGAATACTAAATTCTGAATCAGTAATATACTCTCAAGATCCATCCGAAACAAAAAGTGATCAAGTGTTTGAAGGTATATTCTTCCCTTTAATAACACCTGTAAGTATGTAATCTACTCTGGGTACAAAATAGTGTCTGAAGAGCTTTTGAGATAAATCTAAATGGGCCACCACTAATGGTGTATATAACATCCAACCCATTTAATGGAAATGTAATAGTGTGTAAGCATGAATATATACAGTAAAGAAATAAAATGTAACTAAATACCCATGTACATTCTTTATCCCTCGACTGGTGTCTTCATATGTATCCAGTTCATTAATTTCTTGTCACCAGTTTACAAATAAGTCACTTCATAGTAATAGTGAAGGTTCTAATATATAATAAGGAATCCTTTAATGGTATTTAATAATGAAGTTCCATGGTAATAAAAAAGGAAAGGTTGGCCTAAAAGGTCACCTAATCAGTAATAATTGTATCCTAGATTGGGGGAAGAGTGTAATCCAAGGAGTATAGTCCAAGGAATTGCACAATGAGATGTCTACCAACTCTAAGGAGTTTATCTAAGGTAAAGTGTGTCTAATAAATTCTTGGGTCTGATGGGATTTAACCATGTCACCTAAATATCAATTCTGTATACAATGAGAGTATCCAATCCAACGTGTAGTACTGTATTATGGATCCAACGGTGCCATAACTGCATCCAAAGTTATTCAAGGATTAGGTTCAAGGTGGGTCTCAACATATGAAATCCATATCCTTGAATTGGGAATGGGATCCTCAGCTATTCAAGTTATTCCCTTAGGAATCCAAGTTGAGGTCGACTCATGCCACTCCTATTTAGATAACGAATTCATAATTAATTAATAAGCCCATTTGGTTCTAGATTTTCCTTTCATTAGTGTGACTAGTCAATGTAGCTTGAAACCATTCATTTAATACATTTAATCATGTTAAATAATCAAGGTTCATTCTTCTACCTTCCATTAATGTTGTAAGGGGTTCTACAGACATGGAACCTATTATTCATTTACATTTAAGGCTAATTTATATACTTAGTATACTTGTCGATTCCCATTTAACATTTAATTATAAAATTTGAATCACTTACCTTAGCCGATCCAAGTGGAAGTGACATGGTAATTTCCATTCACCATTTCATGATACAATAGTATGTTTTTATAAGGAGGCCTATCATTAGTGTGTTCGAGCTCAAACATATCCGAATGATGGTTAAAAAGTAACAAAACACTAAAAACTCAACTATGAAATATCATCCTACATGGGATGATGGGAATTTTTGGCGTAACCACCAACAAGTAATCACATATTTAGATAGAAGAAATCCATACAGTTATAATGAATATGAACATGGCAAAAAAATTGTATAACTGGCACCCGATGAAATCGGTGGGCCCCACATGACATTTTCCAAAATCAACAAACACGAGGGATGATTTATAGATCACCAAAATTTGGGTTGTATAACTCTCCACCTTCAATATTGACTTTTGATTCTGAATATAACAGATTAGATCTGAGAAGAATGGAAAAACTCTCAAACCTTAATAATTAGGTCGACAGCTAGAGAAGAGAATAATGGCTAAAAAGGCCTCCAGTACATACTATTGTGCATCCAATGTGATGAATCGAATCGTGATAATATCTTAGATGATGAAGATCTCTTGATCCTTACCTTAGACCTTCGAAATGCTCTTAAATGACTGGAATGGAGGCTAATCCCACCATAAATTGAATTAGGAATTTAGAAAGAGCATAATTAGATCATTAAGGGTAAAAATGGTCATTTCACCTAGAAAATAGAAAGTGTACGTTTTTTCTACATGGTTTTTGAAATCGTTAGAAAACTGTTCACAACTTACAGGGAAAAAGGGGCACTCACATGGTTAGGTATCATGGTTAGAGAAGCCATGTGAAAAATATTCATAATGGCTCTACTTGTAATTCAGACCATCTGCACTGTTAGATCTAACTGGGTACCTTACCCGCATGGTTCCCTCTAACCATACGACAAGGCTTGTTCCCCCAAAAATATGGGTTTGGGATTTGAAAAATAAATGAAAATCCTGAGACCTCCACTAACTTTACAGGAAGACATATCATGTCCAAAATAAATAATAAGACCAAAACTTAAAGGATCCATACATGAAGGAAAAACTGTTTCATACAGT
The DNA here is from genome assembly GCA_963277665.1 of Viscum album. Taxonomy (NCBI): domain Eukaryota; kingdom Viridiplantae; phylum Streptophyta; class Magnoliopsida; order Santalales; family Viscaceae; genus Viscum; species Viscum album. The sequence goes on from OY728140.1 coordinate 512,719,669, forward strand.
CTTCCCCATCTAAGGTAACTAGTCCCTGAGTTCACCTTCCTTGGGTGGGGAAACATGATCTGATAACAACTCTTTCCACTGGGCATGTACATTGGTCTCCCACTCCCAGGTCCCATCCCGCATGTGGTCATGCTACCATAGCACCCATACTTGAGCAAAAGAATGGCCTCTAAGAACCCTTGTTCTCAAATCAATGATGCGTACTAGATACTCCGCAAATATTGTATCATAATCTAAGTCCACATCCTCAAGATCAAACATATGACATGGGTCAATATTATACTAGTGAATTTGTAAAACATTGAGTTTATTGTGAATGGCATGATACCTTTGAGATAATTGAAAATGATAGGTCGTTGGCACGAATCTATATAAGATCTCAAATAGACCTACATAACAAGATGATATATTCATTCACTTATATAACAGTTTATTACCTATCTTAGGTGATACCTGAAGGAAAACACAGTCCTTGAACTTGAAATATTGGGGTCTTTGATAGAGATCGACATATGATTTCTACCTAGACTAATTAGTATTCATATACTTTCTGATGAGTTGAACCTACTCCAAAGTATCCTGAATGAGATGAGGACCTAGTATGGCTACCTGTCCTACCTCCATCTAGAACATAGGTGAATAGAACATTCTACCATATAAGGCCTCAAAGGGACCAATATAAAATTTCTCTGGAAATCTATTATTATAGGTGAACTCAGTGAGAGGGATATGCTTTACCCAATAATTGCTAAAATCAATAAAAAGTGCTTGGAGGATATACTCTATAACTAGTATTTTCATTCCAATTTTCCATTGGTATGACGGAGAAAATTCGTTCCTAGAAGTGTCTATTTTCACATAGCCTTCTACAATCCCTTTCAGAAACATGACATGAAACAAGTGTCTCTATCTAAAATGATAGTACAGTGGACCCCATGTATTCTTGTGATTCCATGGATATATAAAAATTCAATATCATAAAATGAGAATGTCTTCTAAATATAAATGAAGTGAACCACCTTAATTAGAGTGTCAATGACAACCCATACAGTGTCACTGCCTCTAAGAGATTTCAGTAAACCGACTACAAAGTCCAAGGAAACATATTCCCATTTCCATTCTGGGAATCAAAGCGACTATAAAAATCCAGCAGGTATTTGGTGCTCTACCTTCACCTACTAACAGGTGGAACACCTAGTGACAAATATTTATATATAATGATTCATCCCAGTCCATTAATATTGGTATTTCATTTCACAATACATTTTTGAGATACCTAGATGAACTTCCCATTGAGAAACATGGGATGCTTTAATCAACTCCTCTCACATATCTGTATACAGCCAGACATTTTCACCTATAAGAAATATTTCATTTCTTTCTATAGACTAATCTTGTGTGGTCCATCTCCTGATAAACTATCATGGAGACCTTGCCCTCAGGAACTAAAAAATTTCTACCCTTGACCTTCGTAAGGAGAGAATAGGTTTTTGTCAATGATGATATGTATGACTACTCGTGACAACCATGAAGCTCCTAATGAATCTCAGAGTAGATGTTAATTAATTCCCATTCATCACTTTCTACCCATAAGGTCTATGCTTGAGTTTTCCAACTCAGTGAATCTAAAAATTCATTTCCCTTCCAATGAGTATAGACAGGATCAAAATAAATGGATTTTAGATATTCATCCCATCATCACTGTCTTAAGTTTATTTCACATTGTAAAAACATACATTTGTGGTTCTTATGGTTTGTGTACACCAAAAAGTGCTCACCAATTAGATAGTGTCTCCAACAACTTAAGGAAAGTAAAACTGCTTCTATCTCAAGGTTTTGTGTTGGGTAATTTATCTCATGAGGCCTCAACTGTCGAGATCCATACACAAAATCTATATCCTTCAACATTAGGAATGATCCTATTCTGATGCTGAAATCCACTACATAAGATGATATAACCTCTAACCAGCTCTCGCGAAATTAGAATAGGTTCCAAGACAAGCCTCCATTTTATCTCCTGAAAGGCTTTATAATTTGCTTCAAACCATAGAAACTTAACACCTATCTTGGTATGTCTAATAAGAGGTGAATTAAAATTTGATAAGTCCTATATGAAATGATTGTAATATCTAAATATCCCTAAGAAACCCCTATATCAAACATGTTCTTAGGATACTCCCAAGAAACTAAAGTACTAAACTTATCAAGGTAAACAAATATGCCTAATTCTACGATAATATGACCCAAGAAGTAAACATTATTGAACCAGAAGTGGAAATTATCATGCTTGGAATTTAGCGGATACTATCTTAGTGTACTTAGAATTATCTTAAGATGTTTGACATTGTCGTAATGAGTATGAGAATAAACCATGATTTCATCTACAAAGATGATGAAAAAAGTGTCTAAATAGGGGTGGAACACCCTATTCATCAGAACCGTGAAAACGGTGGGCACGTTCATAAGACCAAATGGAAAAAGTAGGTACTCATTCAAACCATACATGCTACCGAATGTTTTACAAGGTATGTTTGACAGGATTATTTTTACATGATGATATCCTGACCATGGGTCAATCATAGAGAAAACTCTATCTCCTATGAGCTAGTTGAATAGATCATATATTCGCAGTAGTGGATATCGATTCTTGATTTTATGTTGGTTCTACCATTTGTAATCCACAAATAGAGGTAAGGTTTTATCAACCTGTTCTGCGAAAAGCACAAGAGAATCACAATAAGATATACTAGGCTGTATAAATCATTGATCCACTAAATCCTATAACTTCCTCTTGAGTTCCTAAAGATGTGTATGTTCAATATTGTATGAAGTAATAAACACAAGATCTACTCTTATATCAATATCGATTGTAAAGTCTACCACTCTCTCAGGAGGTAATCCAGAAAATTCATCTGGAAAAACATCCCCAAAATGATCCAATAATGGAGGGAAATCAGTTTGTCACAAACTATAATCCTCCATGAAGATGTTTTTAATATGGGTAGTCACTCCACATACCCCTGATTCTTTGGTCCCACTCTACTAGCCTGGACATCCCACTCACCCTTTTGTTGACAACTGATGCCCTCTTGTGATGAAAACAATACGTTGTAATGATAGTAGTCTATAAAGGCCAGATAAAGAACCAGCCAATTTATCCCAAGAATTAAATTGAAGCTCATAATCTCAAGAACAAATAGGTTTCATAAGAACGGGTAACTACCAACCTCAAGATAAGAGTCCCTACACTAGCGTATTCCTTATATTCATACCCCTAATGGTGTATCTTGGTTCATTAAACCATAGTAATATTGTATCCACAATACAAGAAATTCCATGATAGACACAGAAATTTTTTTTGAAGATCTTATATCAAATAAATTTGATACTATAGTAGATTCTAAATAAAATTTACCTCGTACAATATATGGTCTCATAGCCCGATCCTTAGATATCAGCTTTAGTTCTTGCATCATGCTTGATCTGAGACCATGTGCAATAGCTAGACTACCACGATCATAACTGCTTTGTTGTCAATAATGGTGATCAATGGTCTGGCTACCACAACCATGACCTCCTCCTTGGCCAGTCTTTCCATTTCTACTCTAACTCCTCACCTAACACAGTGAAAAAGAACCTACCTCCGAAGGAGGAAATGGAACATATCTTTTTTCACTCAAACTTTATGGAAAGGTCCTGAAGAATCTATAAGGATTCCATATATATCCACAAGCCCAACACTCTATTGTATCTTTATCACAGTGATGCTTAATGTGCCCCCATCATTTTCACTAATGAAACACCATAGAGCTTTCAAGATAGATACTCTGGTTTTCACTGCCCATACAAGAAAACTCGAGGGAATATTTCTTGCATGGGAAGAACTACTTGTCTGTCCTAGCACTGGTCCTCTATGTTGGGTATTATTGTCATCTTTTAGGTTATGCTCAGTGATAAGTCCCTGATTGAATATTATAGAAAACCTGGGTAGGTAAAAAAACATTCACCTGTATATGGATAGCATACTAGATCTCATCCGCAAAGCATCTAGAAAGTGAAATATCATCATCGGATATAAGTAGTGAAAATAATAGTAACTTAGGGAAACATGAAAAATTATCCTTCACTCACATAGAAACCTAATTGAGATGTCGGAACTCTCAAGCTCTATTTTCTCCTAGTGTTTGAGTAAATAACTAACCATAGAAGATAGCCTGGAAATCAACCCATAACATGCCCTGGCAATGACCAGCATGGGTAGTCACATCCCACCAGTGCATGGCCGAATCATGCAACAAGTATGTCGTATTCATGATCCTCCACTCTAGAGGCATATCCAAATTATTAATGATATAATTGGTGGCCTCTAGATAATACTCATCACACTGTGAACCTCCATACTCTAATAAAGAAGGAGGACGTTTCTATTGGAACTTACGAGTCAGATCATCCATCCTATGTAAATCTAGTGGAGAACCATGCATGGACTACAACAGACATTTGAAACTATCATGAAATTGGGCATCGGTACCTAGATTAGGTACAACAGGTGGTGCCTCATGTGGAACTCATGGGGGAAAGACTGGTAGCTCAATGACCACCACATCAAGAGCATGGTCATCTCATCCTTCCTGGGGTACGATATGATGAAATTATGGTGGAATTGGTCTAAAAATTCCAAGATCATGACTCAGATCAAGATTTATCAAAAACATAGCATCACCTGCGGAAGTTAAATTCAAACTAAAACTCACTACCCATGTAATAATACCCAAACTACCCACTTAGATAGCTAGGTATCAGTATTTTCTCAAGTATATGTTTCATTTCATTTTACATTTAATTTCTAGGTTCACTCCTTTACATTTAATAAACATGGCATGGCTGAATAAGTATGTGAAACTAATTAATTTAGATTTCATGATTCAATTTATAATGGATAGTCATTCCTAGTGAATCAGTTCCCATACACCTTATCACTAAAAACAATACCCATTTATTTATATCATAATGAATCAACTTGGAAAATTAATCATCCTAACCCATGAGGGACCATACACCTCATGAATTGAGATAGAAAATAAACCAATCCCAACCAAAAGTATTTCATATAAAATATAACTATCATAACATCAATCATTAATCACATGTATTTTCAACGAATGAAATGCAGTGAATGTATATATTTGGCATGTTAATATGCATGACATGACACTCCTAGTGCCTATAATGATGCATGTAACAATTCTTCTTTCCCTCATATCATCATTACAAGGATAAAATGAATCCTTAAAAAGATTTATAATAAAAAACACCATAGATCATGTGAATCACCCAGTGGTGAAATAAAGTGAATTGTAATTGGAAAAATCAGAACAATAATTACAATTTAGGCAACTCGTATTTTACCCTAAACATTGGTTCATGATGCCCAAGCATGTCTTATGAACATGTTCCAAGTGTTCATAATCTCTAATATATTATCTCTAAATTGTAAAGAAAAAAAAAGGAAACCCCCTCTGATACAACTTTGTGACATCCTGGACCTAGATTCCACTTAATTGATGCACATATCCTGGTGGTCTATATGACCTAAAGCGCATATCCCCAAACACTAGAGGCTTCCGACTAGTAGTGAGGGCCTATGGTGTGTCTATGGGGAGGACACTCCCTCATTAATAGAGTCTAGAACAATGAATAAATATAAATAGAGGTAAAATATTAAGAGTAAATGACAGAACTAGAATAACTGATGATGATATGCCATGTATCTAGAAAACTAAAAACATCTATACAAGACAGTAGGCATAACATGTTTCGTTAAAGTATAAATGAAATAAAAATAATATCCAAGGCATCTTGAGTTTCAACTCAGTAATATTATTTCATGCACTATCCTAAATAGAAAGCCATCAATTTTTTGAAGTTGTATGCTTTCCTTTATCAACACCTTAATTCATGTAATCTACTTCGGGTACTAAATGGTGCCCGAAAAGGGTGTGAGATAAATATCACTGTGACACCACCAACAGTAATCCAGCCAATGTAATTGAAATATAACAGTTTGAAAGAATTTATATATAAAGTAAAGAAGTGTAATGTTACTAAAAAACCAAGTACCTACTTTAGCCCTCAGCTAGTGTCTGTACATGTAACCAGTTAGTTAATTAATTAGTACCAGTTTACAAATAAGTTACATGATAATAATAGTGAAGGTTCTATGATGTAACAAAAAAATCTTTAATGATACTTAATAATGAAGTTCCAAGTTAATGACTAGGTAAATGTATAACTAAGGGGTCTCCAACTTATGAATAATTGTAGTATGGCATGGGGTAAGAGTGTAATAAAAGGAGCACAGTCCATGGAATTCCACAATGAGATGCCTATCAAGTCTAAGGAGTTCATTGAATGTTAAACACAACTAAAACATTACTAGGACTAATGCAATTTAACCATGGAACCCATTTTTCAATGCTGGATCTAAGTACTATATCCATGGAATTTGGTAGTACCACATGAGGTATCCTGTAGTTTCATACCAACATCCAATGTGATACAAGGATTGGTTTCTAGGTGGGTATCAACATAAGAAATTTGTATCCTTGAATTTGGAATGGAGATCCTCAATTACTCAAATAATTACCTTGGGAATCCAAGGAGAAATCGAGTCATAACACTCCCATTTAGATAATGTAGACAATATTAATCAATAAGTCCATTTGGAGAATCCTTAACTATCTTTAGTTTTTGAAGCCCAAGTAGCAAGAAAAAAATCATTTAATCCATTTAATCATATTCAATTATCATGTTTCATTCTTATACCTTCCATTAATGTGTTAAGAGGTGCTATGGAAACACAACCAATTATTAATTTACATTTATGGCAAAGTCATATACTTATTATACATTCCAAGTACAATTTCACATTTATTTATCAACTTTGAAGCACTTAACAAAGGTGGGTCATGTGGAAGTGACATGGAACTCACCAATCACCATTTAATGATATGATAAGAACTTATTATATGGTGTTCTACCATTATTGTTATCAAGATCAAATAGATCCAAATGATGGCTCAAAAGTGTCAAAACACTAAAAAATCAACTATGAAAAATCATCCAACAGGGGAAGCTGGGTGTTTTGGGCGTAACAACCAACAAGTAATCACATAATTAGAAATATAATAACAATACAGTTATAATGACTATAAGCATGGAATAAAAATTCTATAAACAATGCCTGATAAAATCATTGGGCCCACACGATGATTTCCAAAATCAACTAACTTGAGGGATGAGCTATAGACCAACCACATTAGGGTGGTACGACCCACCTCCTCTGATATCATCCTCTGATTAAACATGTAATAAATTAGATATGAGAAAAAGGTAAAAACACTCACACCTAGATAACTATATTAGGAGAAATATAGGATAAAACAACTAAAAATGACTTGATTACGAGTCATTGTGCATCCAACATGATGAACGGAAGCTCGATCGGATCCCGAAAGGAGGAGACATCTTGGTCCCTATATTAGGCCTTCAGAATTCACCAAAATGAGAGGAAAGAAGGATAATCCTACAAGAAATTTTATTAGTGAGGAAAGATGATCTTAATTACATCATTAAGGGGGAAATGTTCATTTAGCCCGAAAATAGCATGTTCACGATTTTTCCACACGGTTTTCTAAACTGTTCACAAACTGTGCACGAGTAAATGGGGAAAAGAGGAAATTTTATGGTTAGGGAAATTGTGATCCAACCGTATGGATTGACTCTTTACAAAATATAGGCCATCCACACAGTTAGATCTAACAATGCGTCATACCTGCACTATTTACTCTAACCAAGTGATCGGGCTAGTTTTCCAAAAAAAATAGATTGGTTACGTGCTTTAAACAAGCCCCAGACAACTCAAAGACCACTACTAAATCATTATGAATCCATGTTAGGACGAAAATAAAGAATTAGACTAAAAACTAAAGGATCTATACCTGAGTGAACAACCATGTTCTTGAACCATCCCATGAATGTGACCAAGATAATATTTATAGAAAAGAAAATGAAAAAATGTCACCCTCTTTCTTTTAAATATTACTTATTTATTAAAAAATGTAAAAAATTATGTTTTCAATGCATTTAAAATGGTTATTTTGATAATAATGAAAAAAATCTTGATTATAATTTATTTATAATTTTTATTAATTATATAATTACTTTAACTACTTACACAACAATGATATCATATTTATTTAATTGAAAGTATAATAAAATAAATGATATTATAAAAATTAAGAGTCATATAATTTGATTAATTTATTGTATTCAAAAAATATATAAATTATTATTACATATTTTTGGTGATTTTTGAATTTATATTTGAAATATATATTTGTCTTGATGTTATTAATGTCAAATTAAATGAATAGTGTGAAAATTGACATTAATGATATTTATAATAAATATTATTTAATTAAATGATTTAAAATTCATAAATAAAATTATATTCATCCAATTAAATTTCATATGTTTAATAATATCAACTAGGTTCTTTTATGAGTTTTTTTCCTTCTACATGAACATTGTTTACCCCTAAATAGTAACTATATTAATATTATGACAATATTCAAAAAGGTTCAAATGGGTTATAACCAAAACATAAGGGTGATAAAATCACATAAACAATTACAATACTTCCTTTATATGAGTATTTATAATCCCCATAATCTAATCATCAAATAATATCAATTTCAATAAATTTTAATTTGAATGTTAATTTATATTAATTTAATAAATTTTGAAATTTCAAAAGTGTCTCTCCCCACTCTTATAAAAGGGAAACTCCTATCCCATTTTCTTCACACATGAAAATCCTTTTAGTTCATCCAATATCATCAAAAATACCTTCCTTACTTTAATTTACACATAGTAGTTCCCTTTTGTTAAATTAGAAAGCCCACATATGAAGTCTTTTGCTGCAAACCTAAAGTGTTTGTTTGGAGAAGAGGTATTATTCTTAACCAAGCATTTTTGTTTTATTTATTCTCCCACCTATTTCAATTATTCATAAATTATTATGAAATAATAACACCATTATCTTCCGTAATAATTAAATTTTATTAATATTAATGTAATAACCTATATCCATATCCTCTTCTGTTAAATGGGAATTTATACCACTGATTGTGTGTAAAGCTTATTACTACCACACGAACAGATGTAATTTCTTTTCCTTCACCACCACTCATAGATAGATATAATGAAAGATTTGATGTATATATATGGTATTTATCTAATAATAATACTCCTATAACTATAATATTACATCTTCCATCTGCCCTTCTAATTAGTTGGAAAATGATAATGTCACTCATGCGTATGTCTAGAGTACCTCCTCCACGAAGCGATGTGATGCATTTTCATTTAATTTTAATGTGTATAGTAATAAGGATAGATTTAATGTATATATATTATATATATTTTGTAAAAATAATTTTTTAATTGAAAAATATTATTTATCTTTCGTCCATTCCATCAACTGAAAAGTGAAAACAACATTCATGCATATGTACTTCTTACCATCTTTATGAGTGAGGTATCTCATTTTTATATCTCAAACATTTTTGGATGACTCTAAATAAATATTTATGTACTATATATGATAATTATATAATGACTAAAATTAGTGATATTATGGAACCAGTATCAAACTACATTAACTGAAACATCTAAACGATAACATGCTTCAAAAATAAAGTTGTTCATACCCTGAACAGTGATTTTAATAATGAATTGTTAATAAACATGTGATAAAATGATATTTTCAAATCATATATAGTATTTTGAAAATTATTACATTTATATAATATTTTTATAAAAAATATATATAAATTTTATGCGATTTTTGAACACATATGAAAGAAATCAGGCATTAAGTATAGGAATTTTCTATAAATTGTATTTTTGTGAGACATGTGTCATATTAACAACCTATTTATTTTGGGTGGTTTATATAATACGTTTCAATAAATTTTATAATTATTATGCTAAAAATTTTATTTTATACATATCCATATAAGGTTACTTATTTCATGGGGATTACGATTCAGAAGTTACCAATGTTCTAAGGGTCTTATGTTAAAATCTCATTGATTATCAAAACTGTTTAATATTATGCTGATGATAGAGAAATATATTGGAATATATTTAAAAACCCCTAGAAATATATTCTAATATGTTTATTTCTAGAGATTAAATGTCTTCATTTTATTTTCCTCTCTCTACGTACTCAAAAGACTGAAAGGTCAGCTTTAAGTAAAATAAGCATTATTTATCTCTTTGGTCTAGATTAATTTTTCCTACATTAATATGTTTTCAAAATATATTTTAAAGTATTTTATTAAGATAACTATATGATTTTTTAAAATCTTTATTACCCATTTTTTTATTTTAAACAAATATTTCAAAATGAACCTTTTTCTAAATTTTATAAATGAGTTACTTTTTATTTTTATAGAAGATGTGAATGGAATTATTATTTTAACATACATGGAAAAAATTTAATTTACCATAATTTTGATAGATCAACTATTTAAATATTCTTATAAATGTTTTCAAGGATCATGTCAAAGAAACTAATTCCTTAATTTTTGGTGAATTTTTATATTTTATATAAGTTACTTAAAAAGAATGTTATTTTCCTCAAAAAATGTTAGAAGTGATATTTTAAAGACATGTTTTATCTTTGATGAAAGAGTTTGATATTAATTATGTTTTACTAGGACGGGATCCAACGATACCATCCTTATTCCCTCTGTATATTTTTCATAATTATGATGAAAATAATTTTATGAAACCTATTCCTTTTCAATGGGTTATGATATGATGAATTTATTATGAAAATTGTTTCATTTCAAAGAGTAATGTCATGATGAAGATATTATGAAATACATTTCTCTAATTAGTTGTGATATGATTAATGATTTATGATCTTTATTCACACAATCGTATTATTTTCATTATGTTCTGGGTGTTCCCAGAATTATAAATATCTCTAATTCATTGGGTAAATATAGACCTCTCATGAAATAAATAAGACTGCAATGAAAATTAGCCATAATTTACTAAGGGACTTTGCTCACTATGATAGTCTTGGGATTGAACCATGGATGCTAAAATGGTATGGGGAGTGAACCCATTCCACTATGATAGTCTTGGAAATAAATATTGACTACTATGTAAATGATTTTTCATGCATATATTTTTTCCACTAACTTATGTATTATTCTAATGTTATACTCTCATGGATTAATTAATTTTATTCTTCAATGACTCGTGTCATAAAAACTAACATGATTTATGCTATGAATCATGATTTTGATCAATTATATATGTGGTATTGGTCCCAAATTTTCTACTCATGTTCTCATACCATTATGAACATGTTAGGCTTATGTGATCATTTATATATCCAGGGTTTACCCTTTCTGACCATAAAATCTCCCCTTTAATATAATTCATTTACCCTCTTTGTAAATAACAATATTATGTATTATATGTATAATAAGGGTTCTAGTTATGAAGAAATTAGTGGGATATGATGTATTTTATATATGAACAAGTTTTTTCTATATCCATGTTTCTTAAGATACTTTTCCTAAATAATTTCTGTTTGGTTCATTATATTATATCATGAATATTCATATAATAAAATGTAATATTTGTGTATGAAATATATAGCTCATTATAGTTGGTATCATATCAAATAAGTGAATCTAATCCCTAGGAATTATCATGTGTTCTTATTGGGAAAATCACATCTCTCGGCCCAATTACTTCATGAGAAAATAGATGCCACTAGGTATTGTGGTCAAAGTCCTACATATGGGCTGTAGATTCCCATGGAGAGATATGATTGGTATAAATTATATAAAAATTGTAATAATTTAAAAATATTGTAGATTTAATTGGAATAAGTTTTAATTATCCAATTGAAACTGGTTTGGGAACACTTTAGTAAGAACCGTCAGGATAATCCTATGTAAAGGAAAATTTTGAATGATATGGTAAGAAAATAATTTTGGTCTTTATATAAAAACATCCATTTATGGAATCTACAAGTAAGAATGGTTTTGGAATAGATTCATATAGCAATAATAACCTCAAAAAAAGATGATAGATTATATCTTATCCTTCATTCTGGTGCACGGTGATTGTTCCCTTTTTACACACATGGTGTGACACTCCAAGTGGATATTCATATTCAAATTAATACTTTTATGATAAACTATTTTGAATGATTTTAAAAGATAATGAAAATTATTTTCCAATTTTAAACCAAAGGTGTTTTAGATTGAAAAGAAGGTGTCATGATTTTGAAATACTATAAAAGAATTATTTAGTTTCCCACAAATATTTTCGTATATCATACTATTATTTTTGTTTATATTCATTAGTTAAAACCATGTGGAATTGTGTTTACACTGAATGTTATGGAAAATAAATGGATTATGAGAAAAAATGGATTACAACTGGATAGAATTATATCATGATTATGAAACATTAGGTATCATGGTATATGATTAAAAATTTAAACATTAGTGATATGTATAATGAATCAAATAAGTGGAAGGTAAAAAATTAATAAAGTTAAAGGTGTAGTGAACATAGAGGAATGAAAGTTCAATTTATTCATGTCCTGAATGTGGGAAATAGAACCCATGAGAATGTTTCAAAGGAATGGTAATATATCGTTAATTTGGAGATGAACATCATAGAGAAACAAATTCACGAGGAGTTCTATTTCTTATGTGTTAGGGACATGAGAACTATACAAGTCAATCCCTCATCCAAGAGTTAAATCCTATAATAAAGGAATGACCTAGGGAATGATAACAATTTAAGTGGAAGGAATGAGGTGTTTATGTATTGGGATTTTAAAATTATTCTACTGAAGTGTTACATAAATTATAGTTTGTTTTTAGAAATCGTAAAAAAATTATGTATTTTTTAGAAGTGGTTTTATTTATTTTGTTAAAAGAATTTATTGAATAGTACTGATGAACTAGAAAAATGATGTAATGGTAAGGTGATATTTTATGGAGAACGCATTATGGGGTGAAGGATAACAGTTACTATGTGCTTTAGGATGATGTAACAATGTTAAATTTAGATAAATAGATAATTTACATTTATAAAGTAAATTTTAATTTATTTCTTACCTTGAAAATAATTAGTGATTTCCTAACAAAGAAATTTATGATGACGTTTACAGAATTTTAGGATTCATGAAATACATTTGAAAATATATGATTTTATTTAAGGGATAAGTATATAGTTAATTTTTTTAGAATTTATATTTACATTGAGGTTTTATGGTGATGTAGGTTATTAGAATATTTTAAGAGAATATATTATAATGGTTTTACAATTTAGGTATGTGAAATTATAGGAAACATTATATAAATTCGAAATAAGCATACAAATAGAAATTGAAAAAAAAATATGTGACCAAATCAATCATATATTTGGGTTAATAATTGGGTCTCATATATATTTGGATGATTCTTATGGTTAATAATATATTGAATGGATTAAGTTGAACTTTTGGGGTCACTATTGAGGATTTATAGAATGATATATTATATTGGATAACTTGTGATAGTCATTTTTGATTTTTGAAAATAATTAAAGAAAACCAAAATGACGTGTGACTCATTTATAGATTTTATGATCCATTAAAATATAATATTAGTCCTTTCGGAATGAAAATTCATCATGGATACACATTTTATTGAGTAAGATGTGATCTGAAAATTGATCAAAACAAAACTAATGGATGATATTGTTCATATGATATGGAAATAAATAGATTTATTATATTTTTTGTTCATAATATTGATATTAAAAGGGTCCCTAAGATTTAATAAAATGATCAAAAAATGACATTTTATACCTTCAGATTTATTTAATATTAATCAATAGTCTTTTCAACCGCCACATATTTATGGATTGGGGTATGTTAACATTCTGATGACCATATTATTTATCACTCTCTACTAGTTATTGGGAATTAATTTTCACCTCTATGTCTATATTTTTAATTAACACTAATTTCTAATAGCTTGGAAACATATTTATTTGTTATTTTATATTACATTTGTTTTTTCTTTTCCATTATTCCAAGATAATTTTCTATTAAGCCTTTTTATGTTTTGGGTATTTAAAAAAAATTATTTAGATCGGGAACCCCATTTATTAATGAGATAAATTAAAAATTATGCAGTTGAAAATTATTAAATGGGGGAGAATGTAGCACCCCCTGAATTTTAAAAATAACACTATGTTCAATAGTATATAAAACATGCAACTTTGAGCCTAACCAAACCATGAAATATGATTATTTATTAATTGTCCATATAACATATTCATTAAATTTTAGGGTATGGATAGGATTGAACAAATTAGGATATATATATAAATATAATTCTTAATATAAATTTATTGATAAATTCTTAACAAATTAAAAATTAATTTTTATTTATGATATTTTATAAATTAAAAAATAGTTTTTTTAAATATTTATTGTTTATTTTATTCAGAAAATAATAAAATTATTTTCTTGAAATTTTATAAAATTTATTTTATAAAATGGACTCCATTTTTTGAAATAAAAATATCAAAAATAAAATTATGGTTAAATTTTTTGATTTTTCTAAAATGATTGATTTTTCGTTGAATTGTGATAATTTCTGATTTCTAAAATAGTATCTTATCTTTTTATTAAATAAAGATATTTTAAAGCACACAAATATTTTTTATTTGTAAATAAAGTTACTTATGAACCATATTATTTAGAATAATCAAATAAATATAATTTTAATTAGAAATTTTCATGATTCTGTTAAAATATTGTTTTTAAAAATAAAAATGTGGTTTTCTAAAAACAAATTTTAAGGTGAATACTAATTTTTTATTTTAATTAACAAAAATATCCCAAAATAAGTAAAGATATAAATTAAATATTTATATTATATATTTATTTAAATGAATTGACATTCATATATTCATTATTATTATTCATAGTGTTAATATAGGTGCATATATTTCTTGACAAATGCATTTTCCTGATAATACAGTTTTTGTCACACTTTGTGGGATACATATAAAATGAATTTCTTCCACGTAGGAGAATTAAATTTTCTAAAAGAAATTCAATATTTTGAATGAATAAAATTCATATTATTTAATAAGTACAGCTTTATTTTTAGTCATAAGGAATAGAAAAAATCATTAAAAAACATTACCACCATGGTAAAAAGGGAAAATCGTGTTAACTTGGGTCGAAACTAAGAATTAAGGACGCTATTTTTCCAAATTAAATATTATTTTCTAATAATTTTTATATATATATCACCTTCAACGTAATATTTATATTTTTATGGAATATTTTCAAATTAAAGGGGCCAATAAAATATTTTAAGTAAATAAAAAGGAAAGCTTAACCCCATTTATTTTAAATATCTATTATTTCTTCACAAATGGGAAACCATAATTTCATAAATTAATATAAATGGTTATTTTAAAAATGATGAAATTATTTTCATGATGATAGTTTATTTATAATTATTATAAATTATATGTTTACCTTAAATTCTTATAAGTGTCGATGAAGTATTTAATCAATAAAAAGAGAAACAAGTTAAGTGATTATAAAAATATTAAAGTTAATGAAATTTGAGTGATTTATTTTATTCAAAAAAATATATAATTATAACATATTTTGGGAGTTTTAATGGTTTGTATTTAAAATCAAAAATTTCATGATGTTTTTAAAGCCAAATTAAATTAAGAGTGCCAAAATTAATTTTAATTATGTTTTATAATAAATTATTTTTTATTAAATGATTTAAAATTAATAAAAATATTATCTCAAACCATTTAAATCAGTTATTTATTAAAATATAATTAAGGTTAAATTAAATGTAGTTTTTTATTTTATAAGAACTTTTGTGAGCCCTAAATATAAAAATTCTAATACCATTGTAATTATAAAAAAACTATTCAAATGGGTTAAAAAAACGAGAAAAGTAAAAACATCCACAAAAAATACCCAATTTTTATTAGATGAGTATATTAAAATAAAAAAAATCTTACCTTAGAAACTTCTCAATATGTTTACATTTTAATATGAAATTATTTATATTAATTTAATACATTAAGAAATTATAAGAGTGCCCCACCCCTTTCGTTTAAAAGGGATCCTTCTCTCCTCTTTTTATCATACTTCAAAAGCCTTTTGGTTCAAAAAATCCCTGAAAAAACCTTAATTTATTCCCTTAACACTTCCCATTTGTGTTTTTATTGTTAAGAGACCCTCTTTGTAAGGAGTCATGTGAAAACCTAAAGATTTTTTCTAAAGAAGAGGTATGATTCTTAACCAATTATTTTGGTTTCATTTTTTCTTCAACATCCATCAAATCATCTTAAGCTATGATGAAATAATGAGAAAGTATCTTAGATGTAATAAGATTTTGTAATGCTAATTCCATAACTTATATCTATATCTTTCTCCATAAAATGGGAAATAAAACAATAAATTGTGTCTTTAAAGGACTACAGCCTCATGAACTGATGTAATCTGATTTCCAACCCCACCTATAATGGATTAATATAATGATGTGTATAATTTTTATATATTAGATTTTTTACATAAATATAATTTTGTAATTATAATATGACATATACCTTTTTACCTTATAATACGTTGTAAAATGATAATGTCGCTCGTGCATATGTGTGGACTATTGTCCCCATGAAGCGATTTGATACGTAGTTAATTTTATATTTAATTAGATGGAAACAAGGATGGATTAATGGAATATATATGAAATATATAATATAAAAATTACTTTTAAAATCTGTATTATTATGTACCATTATTTTATTTCATCCATCAAAATGGGAAAACAATGTTCATGTGTACATATGTCTTATCATCTCCATGAACGGTGTATTTCATTTTTTATATCCCTAACTTTTATGAATGATTATAAATTAATATTTAAATAATATTTATGATAATTATATCATTATTTAAAATAATATATATAATGGATCCATGGTCAGCATATAAGGATCAAAACTACTAAACCAAAACAGACATGAAAAAATGATGTATTTATTACCCAGAAGAGTGATTTTACTAAAGAATTGTTAATAAACATGATATAAAAGGTTACAAGTAAATCATAAAAAGTATGATGTATATGAGTTTGATTCTCAAATAGATTATAGTAAATATATATTTATTATACTATAGGTTCAAACATGTATGAAGTAAATCAGACCAGAGATAAGGGTTTTTCATCCCAATTTTATTTTAGTGACTCGATTTCCATATTCGCGACTTTTTTCTTTACTGAGGTGAACACAAGCATAAATTTAATATATAGCTAGGGTTAAAAACAATGGCTACAAGATTTATCCACAGTATTACAATTCATGTCACCTATTAGTGTAGCTATAGAAAACATCTATAGCCAGAAATTTAAGAGTCTATAGAACTGGTTTAAACCTTCCCAAGAGCTCACATGGTTTTCCACCATGGCTATAGGGTCTATATCCTTTGTGGAAAACCATGGATATATCTCATCTAAACCACGGATATATATGTAAAATAAATAGAGCCCAAATATATTTGATCTCATTACCTCTTTTATCTAAACTTGCCACCTTACCATTACACTAAAAAACACCATTGTGTGTGTGTTGTTGTTATATATATTATTAGGAATGGTGGATATATCATGTAAATTGTGTCTATAGTCCTTCCGACCATTTTTTGTGGGTTAATGTTTTCAGCGCGCAAGGGAGGAAGTTCTGTAGCCATTGTTTTGATGAACTGTGGCTGTAGAGAATAAAAAAAATCTATAGACATGGTTTAGAAAAACTGTGGTTATATCCATAAAAAATCGACCTATAAAAATAGTTTTAATAGGAAATAGCCAGGGTTTAAACCATCGATATATGTATTATTTCCATAATTTTTTAAATCGTGGAAATAGATCCTATGGTTTTCCACCATGGCTGTAAGGTCTATATCTATGGTGGAAAACTGTGTTTATAGCCCATGTATATCATGGCTATACCAATGGTTTATGAAAACTGTGGTTATAGGTCCATGGCTCTAGCCCAGTTTTCTAGTAGGGGAATATACTTCCCATAAATGTATTTTATGACTCTTATCAAGAAAATTTTTGGCTATATATATCCATATAAGGTTATTTATTTCATGGGATGTACGATTCAAAATTCTCCAATGTTGTAAGGGTTTTATGATACAATATCATTTTTTATCATTTTTTTAATGATTATGATTCTGATGATGGAATTTTTAGATCTATATCTAAATAGACTCATGAATTTTCCTCTACTATGTTTATTTCTATATAATATATGTTTTAATTTAATTTTCCTATATATGTTTTCTCAAGATACTAATATTTTTTTAATAACAAAATCATTATTTATATCTTTATTCAAAAATATCTTTTCATCCATATCCATGTTTTCCAAAAAAACATTTCAATATTTTTTTTAATATTCCTATAAGATTTTTTTGAATTCATTTTTACACATATTATAATCTTTACAAAATGGTATAAAATGAATATTTTTTCTTCTATCAAGGGATGAATTTTAATTTATTATCCAAAATGTGAAAGGAGTCTTTTTTAATATAAATTAACTAAAAAATAATTTTCATCCATCATGAATTATTAATGATTTAATTATTTATATAAAATTATTAAATATTAGTTTCAAATAAAATATTTTCCAAAATATTTTGGACATTATTTGATTTTATGAAACTAATTCAAAATAGAAAATTTTATTTTACTTAGGAAATGATCCAAGTGATATTTTAAATAAATTTTTCATCTATAATGACATCATATGATTTTATTTATGTGTGATTGGGAATATAATACAATTATATCATCCTTATTCATTATTTAGATGTTTTAATATAATTATGATATCATTTTTATGAAACTATTATCTTCTCCCTGGATTTTATTATGAGGAATTTTAATGAATCCCATTTCTTATCAGTGTGTTATGTGATGTTGCAATGTTTATGAAACAATTTTTTTAAGGTTTATGAAAATATTAATGATTTATGATATTTTTGAACACATATTTATGATTTTAATTATGTTATAGGTGGGCCCAGAATTATATATACCTCTAATTCATTAGGTAAACATGGATATTTCATGAGATACAAAGTCCTAGAATTGGGATTGAATAAAGTTCTACATAGGATTCTATCTACTATGATAGTCTTTGGAGTTAACCTTGACTACTACAATGATTTTCAAACCGAACCCATTCTATAATGATATTATTTGAAGTAATCATTGACTAATAAGGAATTGATTTTATGTGGTTATGTGTATTCCAATATATTTTTTCATATTCTAATTTTATGCTCTTTGGATTAATTTATTTGATTATTTTATGACTCATGTCTTAGGAACATCTAATGTTCATTCCATGACTCATGATTAATATATCTTATTTGCAGGGTTTGAGTTTCAAATTTTATTCTCATGTTATCACACTATTATTCTCATGTTATACTTACGTAGCCATTGATATATCCCTTATTTATACTTACTTAGTATGAAAAATCATTGTTTACTATGTTTAATTTCCTAAGGATATGAATAAAGGTTATGTATGATATTTATAGGAAGGGAAATATTTATGAAGAAATTAGTGTAATCTATTGTAGTTCACTTATGAAATAGTTTTTTATATATCCATGTTTACAAAGAAGTTATTTCCACCTGATTTTTTCATGGATCGATACATCATATAATAAATATTCATTTAATAATATATATTATAATTTTTTAAAAATATGGAACACTATTAATTTAAAACAATTAAAAGTTCACAAAATCTAGAGGAATATTTATTGGGTAGGAAAGAGTGTTTGAGAGAGAGACTCGTTGTTGATATATGATAAATCATGAGAAGGGGGAGGCTTATATTAGAGTACAATAAAGTGAAATTATGAAATTTATAGTTCCAGAATGGGTATAGACATTGAAAAATTCCGAATGTCAACTCGGTTCAGAGATAAGGTACTGAGGTTTGGAGATGACCAACATTTATTAGTTCCAATATAAGATAGAAAACCAGAGATCCCAAAAGAAACAAATACCCTTGATGACTCTAATATGTGTGAGAATTCTATTAAAATTATTTGGATTTACATTATATGAAAAACATGTGGGATATAGTTAATTTACAACCTGTAAATAGTTTATTTAAAAAAAAATTGGCTTATCTAGTTAAAAGTACACTTTTATTAAAGATGAAGGTATAAATAAAGGCTGGTGGTGAAATTGTTTTATCATTAAGTGAGTATTTACTTCATTAAAATATTTTCTCTATTACTGAAACATACTACTATTTCAGTTGTGAAATGTTTATTTCTTTTGAAGGATTACATCGAGAATAAATGGATGTGAATATGGTTTTTCTTCATAATGATATAGAGGGAAAAATATATATGATTCAACATATAAATATCATGTTTTAAAGGAATTATTTCTAAATATACATGCATAAGAGAGAATTATCTATATTTTGAAACGAAATCAATGGAATTGAAACTAGAAATTCAACTTGTATTTAGAGGGTATGGGTTTTAAGTGGGTAAAATGATAATAAAATTACAAGAAAGAGTATAGGAGTGGGGGCTTAATTATTTTTTACTATACAGGGATGATGATTTATAGATGAATTTGGTAATTAATGGATTCAGGAGGTGAATAGGTTCATTTGGGGAATACATTAAATTAAATATCTTGGTGAAGTAAAGAAGATCTCATGAAAGAATATTGAGTGAAATATAAAGTTGATGTGTTTTCATTTACAATGAAATTATTACATCTTAATGATTGATGATATATTTGACATGAGTTAATGTAAGTTTTTCTTAACTCCTATTGTTATCCACTTTAAACATTCAATGGATCAAGAACTATATATGGATGAATAGGTGAAGAATTTAGTTATATTTCCATATGGATAAGTTGTAGAGAATATTATTTATTCTATGGATTGAAATTATTTAGACCTATATCATCTAGTAAAACCAACCTTATAATATATTTTGAATTTAGTAAAATATTATTGGGAATCTATCAAGTTGGTTATTCAATTTCTCATAGGAGTATAATATACTTCCCTTCATTTGAGATAATATTATTTGATTTAAGAGTATGTTGAAATTTATATTGGGGATGACCCTAATATATAGAATATTAAAAAATTATATGTCATTAAATTCATGGAATAATGGTAAGTTTAATATCAAGGTTGAAATAGGTGATTATACTCTCCTCAATAGAATTAGGGTATGTGGAAAGAAAATAAGAAAGCTATGAAATTTTATAGTTGATATATTTGGTTAATGATACAATGTACTACAAGGAATGTTTAATTTTTTATTGTGATTGTCAAAGAACAATATCATGGGCTAAAAATATGTTGTTCCATTTGAGGAAAATACACTTTTACCCAGATTATTTTTTGTCTACAGGATGATAAAATATGGATATTTATTATTTTGTAAGATTTATGGAAGATACAGTATAGTGGATATGTTCACCTATGATTCAGTCTAGAATAGTCTGAGGTAGTAAAGTTCCTCTTACAAACATGGGTGAATAAAATTAATGGATAATCATTCCATGTAGTGGAAGTGCATGGTTAGTGATTTTATGAAGTATCGAAGTAAGTCATGGAATATTTCGAATTGTATTCATGTGATATATTTTGGGGATTTTTGATGCCTCTTAATGTGTTGTATTTAGACTACTGGAAATAGGCACTTTGGAAGACTCTTCATCTTATGAAAATAGTAACATAAGATCATTAATGATCGGTCATTATGTTGTCAAAATATGCCAACTTTTGATGGGTTCATGTACATATATTAGTAATTTTGTTAGAAGATGATGTACTTGGGTAAGGTCACAGGAAGGATGATATATCAATCATTTCAATCAAATCTAGGAAGGGTTTGAGACAAAGGATTCAAGTGATGGTGCACTATCCATCTTCTGGTATTTGGCGGACAGTCGAAGGAATTATATAAGACATTAAGAGTTTTTTTGTAAACAGATGGACCCCTGTGAAAGTCAATGGATGGTGAAAAATTATTAGTTGGGACCCACTTTATATAGGTTGGTGGGGCCACATATTAATGTGTCATGAAATAATTTATTTTAGTTATATATGTTCCTTCTAAGTCATATTGATTGTATTGAATTGTATTTGTGATGAAATTAAGAGTTTTGATTCTTATATTATAGACGTAGGATAAAATTCCTAACCACATAAAACAATCTTGTATCATTGCATGATTTAATTTTTTTGTAATGAATGATTTTGTGATTTGTTATTAAATTGATTAAATTAATTGAAACATAGTGTGGTGAATAAAGTGAGGTAAATCTTCCTAGTTCTGGTACATTAACATTAAGAGAGTCACTTATGGGTTATGTTTCCATTTTTTTTGTTCTAATGACGTATGTTTTAGGGGATGAATATTGGATCAATGGTCCCAACATGATGGAAACTATCTAAATATTAAAATAAAAGTAAAGACATGATATCTTGGTTCTAATGGCCTTCCATTTTCAGTGATGCTATAAAATATCATAGGAATTGTGATGGCTACCAAAAGATATAAATATAGTGAAAAGATATAAGATACCTCAACCAGGTGATTTAAAGATAAAAATTTAATTTTTTAGGGTATGGAATTCAAGGAACTATTACAAAAATCTCTTGGGAATTAATATATTTTAGTGTTATTTTATTAAAATTAAATATGAATTAAATCCAAAACTCTAAAACCAATTTAATTTATTCCATGATTATGTTTTTAAGGGAAACATATTATGTATATTTTATGATCTTAAATAAATTATTAGTATCAATGGGATATATTTCAAGAAACATCAATTTATTATATTTGTTAAAAAAACATTCATGTATGTATAAAATTGAAACCCTATATCATTTTTAAATATATGGCCAATATATGAGGACCAATAATAATTTGAAGGGTATTTTGTAATAAATATTTATTTATCTATAAATGATTTGATAAAAAAAACTAAATGATTACCTTTGGGAATAGAAAACAGCCTCTAATATTCCCATTGGAATGCCTCTATATAGAATTTTCTTTTATAAATATTTCTACCTAACCAATGATATTGAACATAGGGATTTTAGTGATGTGAATTATGTTAACATAGATTCCAAGAATGATATATTGAAGATGATGTCTATTTTGAATGAGTTAAAAGTGATATAATGTGAATCCTATTAGAGTGAAAGAATTTTAAAACAAAAAAAATTGTTTCCAAGATATGATGACTCAATAAATGATCTTTAAAATAGAATAATTAGTCCTCATCTATAATTCTTAAATGAATCCCCTTCATGAAAGTATATTTCAAGGTAGTCTATATCATTAAATGAGGTTGATGTAAATACTAATAGACATATGATTTTTATACTAGATTGTAGAGAAGCATTATCTATGAAAATGGAGAGGATTGAACTTTAATTTCAAGGAAGAAAGGTAGAGATATCAACCAAATGAATAGATGGATCATAAAGCTAATGACTAAAAACCAAGCACTCTTGGAATGTAGCCCAGGTTTTTTGATTCTATTTTTTAGTTTTTTAATAATTATAATTCCACGACTAAGATTGTTACTTTCATTTTTCAAGATAGACTTGAATAATTCATATTGAAGACCAAAATAAATGGAATGGAAGATACTTAAAAAAAATATAAGGAAGGGTATTATTTTACTCACCCAAACACTTTCATTGAGATTACAAATCTTTTTTTATTGAAAAATACCCATTATATACATATTGTGTTCTATGTGAAAGCCAATTGTGAGAGATCATGGTTTATGCTCTGATTTAGAGTGACACGAATGATTTTTTCCATCATCTTAAACATTCTCAATGATTTTTAGAAATAAATACATTGGGTTATCAAAATCTATTTTGTACACAAAAAAATATAAAATTGAATTTGGATGGATCTTTCTAAGTAAGGTGATAATACCACATGATGAAAACATAAAATAATATCTTAATATTTCTTTGAACATTAATATAATAGTCAATAGGGATCCCAAATGATGCTTATGAGATGATTAGATACTTTTTTAAGAGTGAAATAAAATCAATGTTGGGTGAAATGATATTCTGAGATCCAACTAACAGTATTTATATTTCATTATTTATAAATTTTAACTAGTGTAAATGGGTTTCTACTATATTTTATTTGTTAGTTATGGGAAATTTATAATCAACAAAAAATTTAAAATAATATGTTATGGAACAAAATACTAAAAACATAATTAGAGAAAATTTATCCTTAAGAATCAACAGTGAGGGGAATATTAATCCTAGATAAATATGGGGAATTTTATTTACAAAATACGAATTTATGTTCATAAATGGAAGTTAGAATCCTAGTATATGAAGAAAATTTGAAGAAAAAATATTTTGAAAATGTTATAACGTGGAAATATGATTTAACTAAAATGTCTTAATTTATCCTTGAATATACTTGGAATCAAACTAGAAATGATTTTAACTCTTTGTGAAACATTTTTCAAGAAACAACATAAGGAATAGTAATAACTCAAGTTTGTATATCACACATCTCCACATGTAGATAATATATTCAAATCATCCAAATTAAGATCAATACCACCAATTCTGTATCATGAATTAAGTAGTTATACTATTATATCTTTAATTAGAATTATTCATAGGCTATCACTTTTTCATCCTGCATGAGTACACAACCCAATCCCTTTTTGACACATTACTATAGATCAAAAATACTTCCCCACATGTGGGTTATGTTTTCACTGGTTAAGTGATTAACCTCTTCTTTAAATATATAATTATTCCAATGAATTAATTAGTATAGAAAATCATTAATCTCTTCTAATTTAGATTGGTTAGTGGGATTAAAAATAATTATAATTGTCTCAAAAATCAATGATATTACCCAGCTAATCCAAGAAAAAAAATGGATCTATATCATATATTTTGTACCATTTCATCCATCAATTGCCAATATTTTTGATTGATCCATAAATAACTAATTAATAGTGGTCACATTCCCTGAGAATTTTACTCTATCCAAACAAATATCACATTTACTATACATCAAATACAAATTATCCTCTTACATGTTATTGATTATATAAATCAAATGCTCATCATGCTCATCCTTAAATTGGAAGTAGATAAGAATATCAACAATACAAATAACCACAAATTTGTTGGGTTAATCCACATAAACTCAGTTTATTATTTCCATGATGATTTAAAAATTATTAGTGAGTCCAAATGGAATTACTATAAACTCATAGTCCTTGTAACTTATATGAATATAATTATTGTGGATATCCTGTTTCTTCACTTTTACCTGATAATATCCTAGTTGTGTATCCTCCCAAGAGAATAACTGGGTACAACATAGCATATTCAACAAGTTATAACCCTCTAGAATAGGATAATTATTCATTATCATGATATTATTAAGCATATTATAATAAATATAGAGACACATTAACCCATAATTTTCTTTAATGAAATGTATAATCACACCTATGGTGAAGAACATGGTCATAAAAACCCTTTGCCTAGATTTTATTTTGGTTGCTTCTACAGAACATCAAGTTTAAAGGTGACCATTCTATATTGAGTATTTTATATTGGAAAAGATTTTTTTATAAGCTTGATTGAGAACTAAACCTCATCACTTGATGGAAGACCATCCAATTCTTCAGGAAACATATCCTCATATTCCATTATAATAGGAATGAAATCAAAGATAAACATTTCTATAGTCTCAATAAATTTATCTAGATAATATTTCTAATAATTAAATGATATCCATGCTTGGGATGATGAAACAAAAAGTTATTCATCATCCTCCTTGAACTTGAATAGATCCCGAGTGAGATTTTAAATATTGAGGATGATTTCATAATCATGTCAATTTATGCTTTCTATATACAAGGAAATAACATACATACCGCAAATTCAATTAAATTCCATTGAAGGTGGTATCAAATAGTTTACTTAGAAGTTCGTACATAAAATATAGATATGGGAGAGGTTATATATTTTGGATGAAAATAATGGATCCAATTTCCATTTTTATAGATAAATCTATATCCATGTTTTGAGGTGGTGTTTGAATTTTTATACAAAACTTGTGTGATATGAAATAATGTGTAAAACATATAACAAATAGTATGTTTGATGTTCTTGAATGAATTAATATCATACCTATCACCACAGAATTTTTGGGAAACATCTCAATAGCTGTGATGGAATAAGAAAACCCTTTCTTTCTAGGCCTTGGTATTTGTTGGCATCTGTTATCATCAATAACCCTTGGCTCAGTCCCTTGATTCACAAGGTTTCTTTATTCAATACAATTGAAACATTGGAAAACAATATGAGGGTTGACTATAGATTTCCTTTCTTCCCTCAAATTGGTGGGTTTCTCTCATCAATATTTTCTATCTATGTGTCCTTACAGCACATTATTAATTTCCTGGTCCCATTTAGGAAATTTTTTGGATTTCTTATTCCCACACTTTTAACCAGAGGGGGTTGGAATTTCTTGCCCACACAAAATTTCTACATCACACTACAATAATTATAATCCATTATTTTCTTTATATCTCCATCTCTGTGAGACCCATGAGATTCATTGATCCAAATTTTCACTTTTAGGGAACATAGGGAAATATATTCATAATTTTCAAAGTATTCAATATCCAAAACATTTATTAGACTCGCCTTTATCCCACCAGTGATAGATACAAAATTTCATTTAGGGTTAAAAGAAGCTAAAGTTGTATCACTAAAATAATTGGAAGTTCACCTCATATTCACTAATGGATTCCTCATCATTCTTCTTGTATATAAGGATGTATATATACATTTTAATTAAGAGAGTGTGGGGAAAATATTTATCAAAAATAGTTTTCTAGGATTATTTCCATTAAATCTCTTTGATCTCTTCCTCAACCATTATATTTTTGCTCAATATCCATCATTGATCAAATTTTTTCTACATATGATAAATGAAACAAAACTTCTAAATATCATATATTTTAAGGATGGTGAAGATATTATCAATAGAATTGTTCCATTTTTTCCCTGATTAAAGGATCAAAAGATCCACTAAAATTTATAGGCCTTTATAATATGAAGGTATCAATTGAAAAATTACCTTTCATAGGGGGGTATGGGTTTTCCAAAAAAATTATTTTTTTATAACAATAGTAAATGTAGTAATTATTTGTATTAATTTATCAACTCTTACACCCATATGTGTGGGATTTAGTTATTTCATTTCCCATGACATTTTTTGTTGAATGAGTTCCTACTTTTTATAGTCATTGACCAAAATAAAGGTAAAATTAGGGATGAGAATTTTTAAAATGCTAAAAAAATATATTGGAAAAATTAACATTGAATGGATAAATTATAAATGACATACAATACATAACTAATGAATTTCAAGTTTTAAATCAAAGTAATCCATCGACTATTTCCTAAATTAAAATTATATGGTATTTTTTCTTCCCTTCATAATGGTTCATAAAGTAAATATGAATTTAATAAAAACATATCTTGCAACGCTAATATACTATGTGTAAATAATTCCATTTTTTCGGTCACCATATGATTATTGGGTAAATTCCAAATGCCCCTTTTTCGGTGTTGTTACAACTAGTTACAATTGTTCCAGGTCCAAAATCAATTATAGTATCTATGAATGGATTTTGTATCATTAAAACCACCTAATCTATACATTATAATAATTAGGGTATATTTTCCAATGATAAGTATTTTACCTAATTCATGATTAGTGTTTTCGAATCCGAGTCCCCAAAATTACCTGACATTCCTGAAATAAAAACTATGACAACCCATATCCTTAATACACCTTAATTCATGATTTAATGTATAAAGGGTCACATTATATAATAATAAAGGACCATAAGGCCTAGTTTATTTGAAAATTTAGGTAAATAGTACATTAACTTGAAACATGGGTACAAAAAACATTATTTAAAACTCCTTAACATGACGTTAAAATTTAATCACTCATATAAAATTATACGATATTTTCTAGGGATGTATACATTAAAAGGTTGATCTATCAATCCCAATAATATAATCATTAACATATATCGAGATGAAATTAATACTTGTTATTTAATACATATATCAAGGAAATGTAAAGGTGATGATAATCATAATCATGAACATTGATGTGTGGAATAAGATAATAACATGAAGGAAACATAGGAATGTGATAATAAAATAAATCATGAAATCATAAGCTTAAGACAAGGATAACCACAAATACATCATAACGTAGTGTGATTATTATAACCTCACATGAAATATATATGTAATCATAATAGACAAAAAAACAATAACCAATGCATTATAGGGATATATAATTTCAGGCCCATTCATCTTTTTCAAATCATTTAAATGGATTTATGTTCCATATAGATCAAACAACATAATAATGTCTTTTTATCAAATTTAATCCAAGGATTAAAGAGTGTGGGTAATATAAATAGATGTCCCCAATAATGGGAGGATATGTAAATCTTGGTGAATACCCTTGAGGGGAAATAGGGATGGATATTAACTACACAACTATTTGGAATTGATAAATCATATGATAATTTCTATAGTATAATGGGTGCACACAAAGGTTTAAGAGAAGATTAAATTATAGTAAAAGGTGGCCTCTCATTTAACGGGAATCATAAGTAAAAAAATCTATGTGTAAACAATATTATAACATGCAAAATTTGAAATCAGACTGCTTAGTAAGCGTGGAAGAATATTATTATGATATTGGTAAAAATTGGGAGAATAGTAAAGAGGATATAGAGAGTAAGTTAATTGTCAATGGGTTTAGAGTGAATAAGAGTGGGAGGATGAGTGGGTATTTATAGAAAAAGATGTAGAACTCATTATTAATTTTTAAAATTAGTATTTGGACTCCAGATTATAAATTATTCAAATGAAAAGCCTCTACATGGTAGTTTATAAGATTTTTACCAAAGAGGGGAAGTTTTAAATATTTTATAAGGAAAATAACTGAAAAAAGTAAAACAATACCCTTGGTGATGTGGAAGTGAGAAATGTTTATAAAAAATTTATTTTAAAACCATCAAATATAATATTACTTTTCTTGGATTCATTAAGGGTTTATAAAAATACTAGAAACATTAAAAAATGTCCTTTTAAAATTGAAACATATATTTGGTCATGGATTACCTTTATAATTTTTTTAAACCACTTTTAGGCTATTATGATGCTATAATAAATACTATATATTCTTAAAAAGTTTAATTTTTACCCAAGAAAATAAAAAATCTTAGATAATTATGAAAAAATAAATATTGGATAATTTCAATGTAAGAATTTCAAAAAACAATATTTTTATCAATATCATTCACTAATTATGCTAATCTAAACATTTAAATCAAAATTCTCGTTTATTAAAAAATATGTTTTTTTAGACAATAACAGTTTCCTAGCCCTTATATTTATTATATTTAACTTCAATAAATTATATTATCTTGTTTATATAAATATTATTTAATTAGGATATTATATGTCAGTAACATTTATTTCAAATTTTTTAAATGTATCAAAATGTGTTTTTTAGTTTAAACTGTATATTTTGCAAAAAAAAATTGGTTTCTTCATGTCAAAATATACTTTATATCAAAACCTATGAAATTTTAGTGATGAAATATGATAAATGTAATAATTATTTTCTAAAAAGGGAAAATATAAAAAATCATACTACTACAGTCCAGATACATAACCTAATATTACTCCAGTATACACCCTAATGATAAGGTGTGTGTTGGTGGGGATTTCTTAGGGTGGTTCGGCCAACATGGTTTCAATCATGATCTTGATTAGTTTAATAGTATGTCATAAATGGTTTCATTCATACATTAGTGGTGGAATACTATATTGTGTTTGGTCAATGGAAAATCCCGATGATTCCTTCTTCCTCAGAAACATCAATAGATGCACTTCATAGGGTATGATTCAACTGTTCGAGGCCATCTCATCTTCCATCTGTGTCATGTATAATTTTTTGTAACCCTTAATATATACTAATCATATCGATAACTACTAAATAGCTATATTACCAATGGTTAATATTGTTAACATTTTGTTAAATACCACTAGATATATGTTATAGTTGTTCTAAAATAAATAAAGTAGAAAATATGATTTCTATAACTAAAATTATTCTATATAATGAAAAGGGAATTTCATTTATAAATTTTTAGACCCTTACAGTATAATAAGATAACTACCCATATCCTTACAATGGTTAGGAAATAACATGACCAAGTTGGGAAAAAGATATTGTGTGACCTCGAGGGGGTCATGCACTCTTAATTATGTGTAGGGATTAAATTTACATAACCATGGATGTATGGACCATACTACCTAGACACGGTTACTTAATAGGGTCATATGAACCAAATGGTTCATTATCCAAGGGAATAAGAATAATCTTTCTTGATCAGGGGAACATAACTGAGATTTATGGAATTTGTTTATATGAATATGGTTACAACAAAGAGTCACATAAAAGGTGTATAACCATGACTTCATAACTAATGTTCACATCCTTCTATATGAATACTTCCTTCATGAAGAGGATGCATGTACAAGTGTGGATTACAAAGATTTCATGTCATTTCAGGTCATATTAATTATTCCTCTAAGAGGAGGGTTCATGTCCGAGGGTGTATGACAATGTTGTTAAAATTTGGTCACATAACTAGATTGGTTTCATGATATTAGGTCACATTAACTTGTTCGAATTCCTGTATTAAAGAATCATGTAACTGAGGATTCTTATAACCAATGGAACATGATCCAAGACATGTGAAGCCACCATGAAACAAAGTACATGTGATCAAGTGAGACCACATGAAATGGAAATCATTGATATAATTTTTTAACCAATTAAATGACTAATGTTCCATAAATGAGGGTTCATGGATCATAGTCTTGTAACCAAGTAGTTGCAAGACATAGTAGCATGACCAAAGGGTGCATGAAGAAGCCTATATGAGGTCGTAACATGATTACTAAAGAGTTATTATATCATGTAAGGGATAAGGGGTTGTTGACTAAGTCCCACATGATTAACAAGATAGTTTCTCTAAGAGTATAAACCCTACTGTCCCTCATCCCCTTCACATTCCACATAAATTTTCATCTTCATTTCATTTTTGTATCATGCAACTCATACGTTGGGACTCACTCCTTACTCTTTGTTATTACATAACCATAGCTCATGAACCCTTGAGAGGGGCATGGCTTTAGAAATTATTGGCTATGAGGGCATAGAGGAGTGGTCAATCATGAGTTCACCATTAGATTCCTCATTCGTAGAAACAACCAAGGATAGCATACCCAAGCATAAAATATAACATTGTGGAGGCATAGGGGAAATTATTTAGGGGACCCAACTATTTTATCATGAATATTTAGAGGGTTTCACACCTAAATAGAATAATACATGGGCCCAAGAATAGGGATTTTCCCTAAAGAAAAAGGGGGGAAGATGAAAGAGAGATTGGATGTTTCTCACAAGACCAGGTTTTCACACAATATAGAGACTTGTGCACTTGTATAATTCATTGAAAAAGTATGGGTGACGATTAGTAAATCATTTTCGAAGTCATCTTTAGATCCACAGGGAACCTGTTATGCAATATTTTATAACATGGGGGTTCTAATCTTTTGATTATGTCATGGAAGATCAATCTTAAACACTGAAGAGTGACACTTAGACTCCTGGAGGGTCACAATAAAAAACATGTGTGCCATTATATTTATAACCAAAATATTCAGCATTGGGAATTCAATATTCTGGTCGCAAAAGAGGTCTTAAAGACATATTTTCTATTTTCTGTGGTGAACAATCATGAAAAGGGACGATTTTACGTCATATTTAGAGTGAAAGAGGTTTATGCATGGATTGATTTTCTTACACGCGACAATGTTATCATGCTTGTGGATCCCTTAGAAATTTTAGGGACCTTCTGGGGAGGAATGTTAAATGTCATCATATTTGGTGCACAAGACTATTGCGCATGTATTTTGATCTCAAACTCATATTCTAAAACCTACACGTGACTCCCTTGGGGATCTCATAATACTATGTTGTTTTGGATGATTTAATGGTATTTTTAAGATTGTAGTGTGACCCTTTAGGTGGAATTTTAACACAAAAAAATTCCAAACCCCCTCAGAATCTAAGATGGAAGGGGAACAGAAGGTTGGGTTCCAAATGAAATTATAAATAAAGGGATTATCTCCCATGGGTGCTGGAAAATTTCCAGATACGTAACGTAAGAAAATTTTCATGTATAAGAAAACCATAGTCCACGACTATGAATAGGTAGAGAGGGTCCTGGTATGGTACCATTGAATTTTCACATGATATGATTCTTCACTCTAATGTGGATTATTATTAACTTTTTTCAAAAACAAAAACATTTCCACACTCAATTCCTTCATGTAGAATTTCTTACTTTTATGCACAAACTTCCATGATCGAACTAAAATCTTTTGTGCTAAAACCCACTTCTTACATGAATTCTCCTTATCCTTTTCAGACGTACCTAAAATGGAATATATATAAAATACATACTATATTGAAGTCATTGTCTCTAATCAACGAGTTGATATGATGGTATATCCTTAGATCCCTTGATCTAGGAGGGTCATGTCATATAAGCAGATTCTTATATCTAAGCTACTATAGGATCATAAGAGCTAACCACTAAGTAATAATATCCCATGTTAAAATCATGGATTGATGGATAAGGCCACCATTATATCCTTATAGGTTGAAACAACAGGATCATGGTTTGCATGCGAAGATTATATGCACAGTTGGAACAACACCATTCATGGTTATCTTGACATGGAGCTTGGGGATATTGTTGTTTATGTTCTTAATGGTTATGATAGGATAGTCACATGGGAGAAACCATAGAAATAAGAATTTTTATAACCATTACACCATCATATTAAAAATGAATCGTGAGGGATAATAGATCAGTATGGAACCATAACAGGGACCTGAGGTCAAGCGGAAACATTATAATCAAATGGACATGATTTTACTTTGTACAATACAAATTCCTAGTTAATGGGGTGGATCTATATCATATAATATTTTATAATACATTGTGGACTTTGAATTTCTATTTTTACCATCAATAAGAGCTATTTTAAGATATCCTTAGATGATGTTCCCCCAATACAAATTCATTCTATCTTCATCACCAAAAATTCATCATTGGTTTGTGGGACATCCATTGTATTTTTGGAATTCCACTAGAGGGATTCTAGTATGATGAGTTCATTATGTCATAGAACATAGGGAATGATAAGCCACAGATTCCCCTCCTAGCATAAAAACATTTGGATGCACTGAAGTAGAAGTTGAAACAAACATCTTTTTCCACAAGGATATTCAGTTCAATGAATTTTTCAACATATTATAGAAGAAGGACCTGAAAGTGAGGTTTTCATGTTGGGGAAACTAGTTTCCAATAGCATTGTAGAGGATGAAGGTAGGATCATATTGGATAATACTATAAGAATGATAGTTTTAAAAATAGGGGTAAAACATGGTGGGATGTTGGGATCCACTTGTCCGTTATACCACTTTTCATTCCACATTTATAAGCGGATTATTGAAACTTGTTAAGGACATGCAGATGGAAATATGCATATAGATGTTGGTGATGGTAGTTGCTCTAGTTTCTAATAAAAAATTCAATTTGGGGGTACCTGTGTTGGCTCAGATCTACAACATTATGGGCCACATTGTGAGGTGAAACATTCCATGAAGGATCTTGGAACCATTCCAGTTCTTATATTTCTAGTTCATCACACACCTCAAAGGTTACAAATTTCTAAATTCCATCAATCTTATAAACTTTGATCTGCATCCATCTCTACTAAACATTTCAGGGGTTTGTTCAAAGATACTGGATGAGTTCATGGTTAATGTTCTGATTGTATACCAAATTAACATCAAATTTCATCCATTCTCATCTCTGGTTGGTCCAACTGTGGAAAAACATCAAATGTAATTGGAAAATAAGTAGTATATACAAATTTTTGGGGATGGATTGCTAGTCACCCGGATTGATAAAAATGTTTTCTTTGAACCATTCAAATAACCCTGATTCACTAAGAAGTTTGGGAACCTTAACTGAGAAACTAAGAGAGTTCACATAAGTATTTGTGAGTAGTGACACCCATATATCATTCACCAACTCTATTGTATGTTTGTGAATTAAAACATTAGTGAAATCACTGTGTTTCATCCAACCAATGTCAAAATTGGCATGTCGATGGATAATATTCTAAACTGGGTGGAAGCATATCTGGTAGCCCTTATGCATATGTGTATTCAGGTGATCGAACTAGTGAGTAAGGATCTAGATTAGTAAAAAAAATAGGTGCCCCCTGAGGGGTGACTCAGGTATCCAAAATAGCTCAAGATGGAACTGTAGTGGGAACATCGCATGGTGAAAATGCACCCCTACCACATGGAGGTGAATGGTATTGAAAAATACCTTAGGGGAAATTAATCGAGACTACTGGGTAGAAACTAGGGTTCTTGATATATCTATATATTGATTCCATCATTAACTCTCTCTAGATATCTTGGAGGGTGATTCTAACATTACTATCAATAGAAGACATGTTTTGGAAGCTGAATCATTATGGAAACAAGCTACTAGAATTTGGTCCCATTTGAATCATGCCTAGGGTGAGATTTCACTAGATAAAGATACACCTAACAGTTATGGACACCAACACATGTCAGTAGGGGTCGTATGAACCACCATCCACCTTGGTATGGTTGATGTATGGGGATGAGGTAGATTGGGAGGAAGCTCAAACTATTAATATTTCATCATCTAAGGAGGAAATAACCTAAGATGAAGAATAGAAATCCAGTGATAGAGAATTATTTGGAATAGATTCTTGTCAAGGGATTCCCCAATAAAGGGGAAAGATCATATCCACTAAATTATATTTAGATGTGTAACATGGGGTGAGACTTACCTAACTCAAGTACTTATTTGATCCATCCCTTTCACTATCAATTTTATCTAAATTAAGAATTTCATGTACCATTGAATCATGATAATTGGAAAGGGGAAACTATTGATGGGGAAGAAGGTGAACCAAAAATTGTAGAGGAGCTTGTTCTTGGGATTTCACCTAGGGATAAAGCTTCTAATTGGCTAGTAAAGGTCAAGGAGATCAAGTTCATAACTTCAAAACCTCAAGTCCTCCCATTCATCTTAATGGAATTATTCCCTAGAATCCACTTGGTGGTACCCACTGCTGGAGAGGCAGTACACCCGATATGGGTCATCATTCAAATAACTCCTCCTCAATAATAGATCAAATCATGAACTATTCATCTATAATTAAATTTTACTTAAGGTTTTTCATCAACATTTTTTCCCTTTTCATGAACCTCATACTTGAACAACATTAGAAAAACTAGTTCGGATCATTGACATACAAACCAATGTTAAAGGGTATCCAAAGGTGGAAGACCCTGTTATGAATTAGGACCTCAATTTGTTGATTCTAAGATTCAATATGTCCATATATTTCATAGAGTCATTCATGACATGTGATGATGAGATTAGCTAATGTGTTCACATTTTAAGCAGTGCCCAAAAAATTGCACACCAAGTGACAAGATGAGGTTAGGGAATCTAAGAACCCTTCTCAGATAGTTTCATTAGTTCATGAGGAGCTGGTCATCCAAACAAACTTATATTTAGTCCAATATGAATATTTTCCTATGTATATGAGGGATTCAACTGGTTGGAGTAACTCAAGGCTAGTGGGGTTATTTTTTTGATGAAGTTCGGCTGAGTAAAACTGACCTTTTTATCTATAGTCGAGCCCATCTGAGAGGATTATGGAGGAAAATCTAGATATTGACCTTCTCATGGATTTTCTTGAGTATGAACCTATGCTGCCTAAAGTACTAGAAGACTCTGACCCTCAGGCTACTGAATATAATCATATAATATTGTTCATGGAAAGTAATTGTACAAAAAAAATCATCAACCAGTCTCCAGAACAACAACCATTTTTCCAGACAGGGTCGCTTCCCCATTTGCTATGCAATATGTTCATCAGAGAGGTGTATGATCATGGTCTTCACATGTTGGTCCAAAAATTCCTCACTGATCTGTTTTTTGAGGGAAGATAACATCTATAAATATTTTAGAATCATGATAATTCTAATAGAATTCTAATAGAATTCTCATGTTCCTTGATTTCAACCAAGATATTCAGTGTATAGTGTAACGAATTGATGAGTGTACTTTTTTTCTCAAAATTCAATCAGAGACACTCATCAGATTAAGGGATCATATAGAGGAGGACTAGAATCAAATGAAGAAGGTAACTACTCAAATTAATTACCTTGGATTTATACAAGGCTGGGAACAAACTAGATCAAATGATCTTCATCTGACCTCAATTGATGAGAAACTAAAGATCAATAGGAGGAAGTTGACCTTGGATGCCACACGACACAGGTTAGTAGAGCTTCATCATTTGATCACTAAAGCTAAGCCATGGGGGAAATATTTAAATACATGTGATAGGATTCTAGATGTGGATTTCCTTGGCCAATTATGTAGTTTTTTTAAACTATTCTTCTTACCTGGAAAAATTTATTTTTCCTCTATCATTATCACACTTCAATAAATTTTTGAGACAAAAAATGACCAATCCCTAAGATCTTGTGAGTCATTCTTGGTGTAAGAAACAAGTAACAGTCACATGATTTCTTATTTGTATGATAATTTTAGTTAATTATCAAACACTTAGGGCCTATATTTTTTTACTTCTCACTGAGAGTGTTCAGGATGAGAGAGGTTGTGGCTGGAGAACAAGGCTCTTAGTATTGCAAATTTTCATTTCCAATGTTCCCTAGTGTACAGATGTAATAAAACCAAGGGAATTGAATTATATCTAAAAAATGGGAATGATAAGGGTGAATAATAATTCCCAAAAATTTGGAACACAAGGAGACTAGAATAGTGATACAAGATAACTGCTGACTAAGTTCAAAACATAGAATATGTAACGTTTTCATGGAATGGGGACAAAAAAATGAGGGTTAACCACTGACCATTTTAGAAACATGGAACAAGTCTTGTAATTTCATCCAATATCTTTCAGGACCATAAAATATGATGTTATGTTATCCAAAATGGAATGATTCAAATCCATTAGGGGTCCCTTCAAATGTAGAAGAAGATGAAGATCTAAATAAGGGGCATGAAATGCATCAAAATGGAGTGATGGAATGTTCGAATGGACTCAAACACTTTTTTAATTATTCCATTATTTCTTAGATAACATGTGAATATGAATATTGGTATTATAAAATATCAAACCCATATTCCAATATATAATCATCTTGAATACCGAGTGATATCTAGAAAAAAGAACGATGCAGTAGGTGACCAACAATGAAGGGGAAGGCCTCATAGGTGAGGGACTAGGTTTCCTTGAAATTTTACATCGTATAAAGATAATTATGTACATGAATTTTTGTCTTCATATAGTGAGGATTATTCATGGTAGATTTTAACTTCATGTGATTAGTATGTGACCCACAATTTAACATCTTATGACTAGTATGTTTTATATATTTTATGGTTGTTCCTTCTGGACCAATGGTTAATATCCCAAATGGACATGTGTAGTGTGAAATAGTAAAAACAAATTGTAGTAAATGAGGGTCAAAGATACACAAAAATGACACAACATATCCCTAGGAAGATAACCCATATACAATATAATTTCATAATGCTTGGACGTGAACCTTCTATTTATGGTTGTGGAGTTTGGACTAAAGGCTCGTTATTACAACTTAGATGCATCGATAAACACCCTACCAAAACTCTTAAACCCAAGTGTGTCATGATAGGTGTTTGAAATAAGGAATGCTAAGTGGGTTTTCCAGAAATTCGGAATCACACATTAGGGGTGACACTAAGGGTGATGGAATTTTACTAAAATATAGGGAAGTAGAAATGAGGTAACCTAAGACTTCTGAGATTTGGATCAGGGGTGACCGATAGGTAGGGATCGAATATTGACCATATTTGAAAAATATTAATCTCAAGAAAATTAGTCAAGAATAAGAATAGAAAATGCGAGATCAAAATTCGACCATGATAAAAAAAAATTGAATCCATCATTTGTTAATAGGGATCCATCAGGATGTTGTCCATGGATGGGAGGTGGGAATTGACAAAACACCACCACCGTTAGGGGGACCGTCTGGATTTGAAAGATGGTGGATATACAATCCAATAAGGACAAAAGGTTTTGAATGGGGAATATTATAAATTGGGATTCAAGCCCTAGGTTTATGAATAGATTAAGGTCATATTGTGGGGACCATGTATCAGGTTTATGGTCTTAAATATTGGTCCATGATCTCTTAGTTTAATTTCATTGAGTTTGGGCTGAGGAGGAGGCCAAGGGGTTGAAGGTCATAATCAATTTTTGGATAATCATGGTTACTAGAAGATAAGGCTTTCATATTTATCCCATTAGGATAGGATTCAAGACACGCATAGTTCTATTATTGGAACACATAGTTTAAGGTTTCATGGTATAGACCGTAGAAAATAGTTTAAATTTATGTTTCTTAAAATAACATTATAAGTTTTAACTTTGAATGTACATAAAAAAACTCAATAGAAAAAATCCAATATGAATAGAGATTAAGATGCTCACATAACACATACATGACTAAAGTTTAATTGTATATAGTTTAAGGGTATAATGTTTAAACCTTAACAAGGGCCATGGGGCCAAAGGGTTAATGAAGTTATTGTTGGGCCTAAATACAAAATTTCTAGGTGTCTCTACATATCCCATAAGAATGGGAATCATGCCACATGTATTTCTAGAACATGACACGATAAGAGACTGATGCTAGTAGGTGAGTTCCTCTCTTATAAGGGAATTGAGTAATCTCATAGTTATCATAAGGCATCTCAATTTTTGGACCATGGGGAAACATTTTCTAACCATACCAACATACCATATTATAAATCTTGGTTTAAAATTAGGTAATCATCTTCTCTTATTAAGGTGTATGAGGAATCCCAATTTTATGTGGGGAAGATTTAAGTTTAACTTCGTGTGTTTTGGACATAAAATCCTAGTTTAATATTAAAATGTTGGGACTATTGAGAATCGGTATTTCAAAAAGACATGTATTAAACTATAAAACGACAAACCATATGTGAATGAGGATCGAGGAGTCTAACAACCACACAACACAGTCTGCAGATAAACATTCATACAATTTAGAATTTTGATTCTTTGACTTATTGCAAACATTTTAAGTCATGTTTTATAGACCATAGCAAGGGACAGAGGGACAAATGGTTTATGAATTTTTGGCTGGTCCTAAATAAAAAATTTACATTAATTGTTATGTATCCCATAGGGATGGGAATAAACACACATATAGTTCTTGAACTCACCATAGAGAGAGACCAACTTTGGTGGTGTAAATTCACTATGTCGAGAGAAATAATTCATCCCATGATTATCAGGAGGCATCTTGAACATGTTTAGTGTAGGATCACAGTATGTCATGAATTTAGAACATTAAAACATAGTTTTAGGTCATAGAGTTTTGAACATAATGGTGGAATATCCTTAATTGGTCTGTATAGTGGGTTTTTTTGGAAAACTCAATGTGAATGTGGGACAAGGGTCCCAACACTACACAACACATCCCATAGAAAACCTAGATACAGTTTAAACCCATCAATCATGGAATTGGGCTCCTAGTTTAAGGTCATATATCCTTGTAATAAATAGATGGTAATTACATCGATTCCACATCTGTAGACATCCTGATTAAGGTTGGGTCTACTCTAGAGGGAGAACAGTGTTGCACACCGGTAGATTCTTTCACGCTGGACTTGGATCGGTGGGAAGCACCATGATAGAGATCCTAGATAAAAGGGGTTGTCTAATTGGAGGTTTCTTATGATACGGTGGGATTCAAAGGTCCCAATGTAGAAGCACTGATAGTAAACTGGTTGACCTGCTATATGTAATCATCATATGGGATGATGGGAGTGATGATCATCTGATACACCACATGGATGAACATGTTATCATTGTTAGGATCTATAAGATATGTAGCTAGACCGGATAGGGAATAAGTATGACCATTTTGTGATAGCGGGGCCTGATTCACTTTAGTATTATAAGGGAACTGGTCTATTAACTGGATAATTAAATCTAGTAAGGGCGTGAGTTCTATCTTTCTAAATATGTATTCACCATTGATCTATATGATAACTTACATGGAGTCTACCTTCAAATGAAAGTGGGGAACATAAATATTGAGGGATATATTGAGACCATTAGTAATTATCTAATAATATTCCTGGTTTTTTTCATACCCTTCAAATACCAGGAATTAATATTGAAGAATCTCCAGCACTGGGGTGATGAAGATGATCCCCATTCCTACTCTGTTGAGAATGAGATCATTGAGACTTCTACCTCTTTGGCTCTGGGAGGCACTATCAAAATGAATTTTTAAACATGGTGTATCCTGGTCTACTAAAAGGATGGAATCATCTATAAATTATACATGAATATAAAATTCTTTTGGAGCCGGATGGGTGTCTAGAAAGATTGCCAACGCCTGACCCTTGACTATGTTCAATAGAATGAAAAGGATATCGAATTACTTAAGGATCACCTTAGATAATGTTATACATCTTATCAAAAACTTGAATGTTAAAACATAAATTAGAGGATCCACATGAATCACCAGTTTTATCTGATGATGTTGCAGATAATGTCGTAAATTATCCACTGCAAAAACTAGTTTGAGGAAACTGTTCTTGATATGAGAGTATTCAGACTCTATGTGAACAAGTATGTGATTGGGATTGTATAAACATTTCTCTCATACCTCATCATTATTCAAGTATATAATGTAGATGAGGGATAATTTTTGGGATATGACCACCAATTC
The DNA here is from genome assembly GCA_963277665.1 of Viscum album. Taxonomy (NCBI): domain Eukaryota; kingdom Viridiplantae; phylum Streptophyta; class Magnoliopsida; order Santalales; family Viscaceae; genus Viscum; species Viscum album. The sequence continues at coordinate 512,761,007 of OY728140.1, forward strand.
ATCCATGTTGTATTCCACCAGTGTCCTTAGGATCAGCTTAAAGATGTGGTGCATGGGATGTGGATAAGGGGCTCCTGCATTCATCAGAATGAAAGGAATTATATAATAGGAAAATGTCCCTTGCAGTGCACTGAAGGAAGTAGGTTTCTCCTTTTTTTGTTCCTTATGAATTAGAATGTATTAATTGTATCCATCCTTGGATGAGAGAGCCTGGAAGCCATATATGGCATTGGTCAAATGCTCTATCATTGTAAGGGGATATCATCATTTGGATAATGGTGATTGAGATCCTAGATGTTGATATAGACTCTAATTTTCCTATTCTTTTTCGAGAAAGGAATGGTTTTGGCAATCTATTTGGGGTATTGAACTTCCTAGATGAAGTTGGATTTGATTATCCTATCAACCTCGACCTTCAACATGGAACCAAGAAAAGTGTGAATTTTCCTAAGTGGATTCTTGATCCCACAATGACTCAATGGTATAAGAATATGGTGGATGGAAACATGAGGTTCTAGACCTATATTATTATCGTAACCCTAGGTAAATAAATTACGATTCCCCTTTAAGAAATCCACATATTGTAACTTATACTCTAGAGGTATGGCATCACTGATCAGTATTGTCCTTGGGACTTCCTTAGTGTTAAGGATCACCTATACCATATCATAAATGGTGGTAGATATTCCATCTTCAAATTCTAAAGGAGAATTCTAAAAATCCACTTCGTCATCTGAGATATGGGAATCCATGGTAGGAGACGATTCATTTAGGCCATCAGATTTTGGGGGGAAAGTGGTGCCTGCTTGGGAAGATGTGGAATCCTCACTAGGGGGGAATCCTACTCCACTTAAACCACAATGACAAAATATGTTGATCCAATCCAATCCAACCTTCAACTATGGGGCCATTTATTAATGTAAAAGAAATGCTGGCAGGTATGTCCCTATCAGTTCAACCCTACTTTGTGGAATAGATTGGTTTGATTTACAAGGTTGCAATGGGAAGAACATCGCAGTGCCTTGCTAGGGTAGGGGCTTCGGGTATCACATGGGAATGGCCATTGTAGGAGTATGAGGTAATATTACTATGTTTTGTGTATATGGGGACATGGAGACCCTTCCTCCCAACCATGAAAAGTAAAATTCCCATGTTTGGAATAGTGGATTCTAACTAGTCAATCAGAACACTGAAAGTGTCATCCAAGTCTATCCATGGGTCGGATGCAATGGTTTTTTTTCTCAAACTCATTTTTATTTACATAATTTTAGATGTTATTGTAATAGACATAATCCATATAGAGGGATTCATAGGATCCTATAGTAGATGAGTCGCCTTGAATTAGACCTACTCTGCCGTTGAGGGAGTCCTTAAGGTGTTGGTGTATAATGAGGGGAATGCATCATTAAGATGAATCCAAGGCCTTCCCATTATTTAATTTCAGGATTTACCTGATGATCCAGCCATTAAATCAGAAATTGGTACCAAGACACCAAACTAGATATTAACCCAAAAGTCAGATCCAAGCATGCTTGGACCACAAATTTATTAATAAAAAGAAAAGTGAAGATAAAAACAAGAGAAAATGAATGAGATTACATGTCAGAATAGTCATAACCATCACATTCATACCTGGTCATATCATCTGCATCGACTGACTCCCATTCTAATTGGGTCTCATATTGACTGAGCAACTTGATATAATCCTTCCTTCACTCCAATTGAAACATATATAGCTTTTCCTTTCCCTTCATCGAGGATGACCTGGTGGTCACCGTCCTTAGAATTTCAGAGTAATCCTTCCTTGGTTTCCTTTTAAATGTGGCAGGCAATACACCCTCACTATCAGAGATTCTGATCTTTTCTCCTCGAACAATATCACTGTAAGATGTTTTAATCATATTCCTATCACTTTACTCATCATCCTCAGGAGTGTCCCCCCACTTTCAAGGCATGGACACTTCCTTTCTAGGAGTAGAGACCTCGGACCCTTCCTTCCCATAATCAGAGTTGTTCCTCCATTCTGCAGAATATTGCTTCTGAATATTCATCTGTGAAGAGTCATTCACCACCAGTGATGACGCAGGACTCAGATTATAAGAATTTATTACCTCATGAGCTCTAAAAGGGCCACTATAAAATATTTTCAGAGTAGAATCAATAATCAACTCTTTGACCTTCTAAGGAGGCAGCACATCAAGGGTTGCCTTCATAGGAGGGTCACTGTCCTTGATGACATGCTTTGGTGAGGATGATTCCTTGAAAGTATCCTTTTTTCGATAGAGATTGGAGGGGTTTCCTGACATTCCACACTCATTAAAAGTGATATTTTTACGAAACAACTCCAAAGAGTGCCCCACAGTCATGAATTTAGTGCAGAAAAGAGGTTTCTTTCCATATTCAACATCAATCAGAATTTGATCAGACGGAATAGAAAGTGTTACCGTATCAATGAGAGTGGATCTGAGATCAACTTCAACTAGCATTCTAACAAAGTGCCCAAATTTGACATCTGTCATTTCATTATCAAGGTGGATGGGAGTTCCAATTGTCGTTCCAATATCATGGAGGATCTCTGGATGCCAAAGAACCCAATTAAGCCCATGAAGTCGCACCCATACCTGAGAGAAGACATTTTTTGCATTCGAGACATTAAGGTCAAGTGACCATTCATGTAGATGAATCCATCCCAGTTTTAGAAACATAGAACCAGAACTCCATGCCCTAAGCTTGAGATCTGCTGATGGAAACAAATAGTGAAAGAAACCCTACCCAAGGGATACACATTTCCATCTAGCAAAGCCCCACAACATCAAAATTCTACGGAATAAATCTTCACATTTCCAGGGTTGCGCACCTTTAGGAAGAACAATGCGAACAATCAATGAGTTCTCACCCAATGCCAACCTTTTAGAAATCACACTAGGGTTTGCCTCGACGTGAGCCAAAGATCCCTTTTAGAGAATCCTTCTATTGAATGAACCTTCATTCTTTTTCTGATCCGATAAAGAATCCTTCATCACATCAACAAAGGAGCACTGACCACATGATACAGCACCAGTAGTCATCTTCACATATTCTTGCAAATGGCCAAAATTGACATCATAAGAGGGAATCTTCAAAACACCCTTTACCATGGATCTAGAAGAATCCCAAGAACACTGGTTAATGGATTTGCAGTGCGGGGGATTCGCAGCAGAGCGATTTAACACCCTCGCCGCACCATCCTCAAATCACACCATAATAGTCTCATCGGAGAAGACATTCATGCCTCCAGCCGATGAGACATCAGCAGAGGTCTCCAGGTTTTTCAAGCCGCTCGGAATCGCATCAGTAGACTATCGCTCGCCAGAAGAGACTCCACCACCAGCCGATCTGAGCAAAGCAGTTGAAATATAAGGCTTTTTGAGAACGGAACACGGCGCAGTGCTCGGAACCAGATCTTTTCCCCTCTATTGTGTGTCGAGACGATTGAATCCAAGGAATTGAGGAATCTTTATTTTGGTAAAAACCCCTAGCAGGCACCATCGCTCCACGTCGTCGATCCACGAAACTAGATATTCAGTTGAATCCTTACGCACAGTTTTTTCATTGCCCTCTCATAATCCTGAATCTTCAAGTCAGAGGGACTCAAATCTTATTCAGTTTATCCTAGCTTATAGAGTGTCTGGTTCATGATGAGATTGATCTCGAATCCTTTGTACACCAGATATTAATATACATAAATTCCGTTGAATTTTAATGTGATGTAAACAATTTAAATATGCCCATACAGGAGGGAACTTTCATCCTCTCTAGAGAATAGGATGACGGCTTAACATTCTACGTGCTCAACCTCCTCAGTATAGAAAGTCTATACACTCAAAACCTATGCATAAAACCATAGGTGTATTTTAAAGGTCTCGATGATATATTAAAGAATCTATTATGATATGAAAACTTCCTTGGGGATTTATATCCTTATAGTTATATTTAAGAGGTGCTTCATCACAACATACTCCCCTGCAAAACACATGTTTCTTCTAGTAGGGAGTCACTCATTGGAAATAGGGGTCTTACAATGCTGAGATGGCCCTGAGAGTGATTCCAAACACTAGAGGCTTTAAGTCACCATGTGTGAGAGATGTATTTGGCACTGGTGAAGGAATCTGATTTATCTTTCATTATCAATGATTATTCTTTTGGGATGCAGAAGGCTACGATGTTCATGAAAAAGTGTTAGATGGAGAAGGTGTGGTGACTTCAAGAGGTTAGGGGAAGCCTAAGAGGGCATATATTATTCCATGGGAATGGTATATTGTTCTTAGAACAAACAAATCATCATAATTCTTTGTCATGTGGTTATAAACCTATTTTCATTCACTGAATCCCTCAATTTCACTATCTCACTAGGTGGAGGTATGTTCCACCAATTCGAGGACATTTCCCAGTTTGACCAAACTATTACAAACTTGGTCCAGGAGAGAATCATTAAACACATAATTTTGTTAGATGATAATCCCATGAATCTTATGGTAATAAAAATATATGGGGTAATCAGTACACTCGGCTTCATGGAGCTTCTTTTACTCTAGAAGCATGAGAATCCCCTACTTAAGGATACTATTCAAAAAATAATGATCTTGGGAATCCATACTATAATATGTTTGGATCCTCCCTTACATGAATTAAACTCATGGATCATGGCCCATATGAGGGTCTTAATCCTGATCAGGGGTCAAAGACACATTCTCTCATATAGAAGGCTACACTTCCCAAGGTGGTGCCTGCCAATTCTTCCTTGGGAAATGCGGAGCATGATGAGGTAGCTACACTTGATGTGGCTCTTCTAGTGGAGGGTCGAATATCTTTAGCATCTTAGGTGCATCCAACTATACTTTAGTGGCAGTCTCGTCCTTGGAATCCCTTCTTGTAGAAGATGGGAGAGGTAATGGATGTTCTTTCTTGGTCTGCTATAAGGATTCCTATGAGATTTGGGCCTTGTTAGAGAAATCCCATAACCCACTAGGTAAATTCTAAATAATAATGGTAGGGACCAATTCAGTATTGACGTTCCCCCTGAAAAATCTTTAGTAGATTCTCTAGGGTCAACGGCATATCGAGTGAATATGTGAGACCCTTCCACAAGCTCATGTAGTCTATACAAACTTGTTCGAATATTGATTACACATGAAGAGGTTGGAAATGTATGAATTTTTCATAGTAGACATTAACTTGTAGATGAAATACCTACATAGGTCATCCCAATCTATAATGGACCCTATGGGTAGCTTCTTGTGACAAACGAACACATGTCCTTACAATGTATGAATGAATCCTTGGAGCTTTGGGACCTTTTGCTGCTATGGGGTTCCCAAAGTGGTCCCAAACTCTGATAATAACTTGTTCAAAAGTTTTTGTGGGTTTCCCTTCCCAATGAAAATGGAAAATCGAGGGTTCACAATATTTGGGAGTGCTTTTATGTTGTCCTCCCATTCTGGGTACAAATTTCCATCATTTTGGATTTACACATGTCCAATATCTATGTCTTCATAGTGAGCAGTGAAAGTGGGAATGAAATTTTTTATGCATATAGTTCTTATATAGATGTGGATTTCTTACCACCAATGCATTGATCGGATCAACAACTCAATATGTAGACTCTTTAGCTCATGGAGCGACATGATCTGGGTCTCTAAGAATGTAACCACACTACTTGTGCAGTTTCAGTTACTCATATTGTTATATGTTCACATAAACCCCCACCCCATCCCTTTTTGGATGCATATGATCACTAGGTTATACTAGGTGCAATTGGTAAAGAAGGACTTATGGATTCCCCCAAGGATGAGGAGGAATAATATCATGTTGAGGAGCACCATAATCTGAGCATCACTCAATAAGGATCTCATGGATGATCCTATTTTGAATTTCAGCCTACTAGAAAATTGAAAAAAATCATGAAATAAGCCTCTATATTCGGTGAAACATCATATCAATCAGAATTATCAAAATGTTTCTTTCCCTTTATTTCTTTTTGACTAGCAGGAAATGATGCAAAGGTATCTCCAACGCTGAGTTCCTGCCCATGTAGTTGAGTTAGAACGCATGTATGAGTGTCTATTTTATACTTCACTGTCCCGTGGTGAATAGTTACTCTATCAAACCCTATATCAGTTCACCCATACTTGGATATCTTGGGTAACACCATGTTTACCATAATGATTCCTAGATTTAAATCCTAAATATCAATGGGAAATTCGAGCTGACATAGGAAAGGGTTGATGTGGATACCGTGGTATTATCCCTAGCCCCTAATCTGTATGTGCAGTGATACCTCTTCCATGATATTGTGGAGCACTATGAGGATTTTGACACAATGTTGTTATAGGGTTCAGTGGTAGCTGGGTGACACAGGGTACTGAGCCATTGGGTGTTTGGTCAACTCAACCATGATACACTATTGGTCAATGTAGTTAAAGTGTTATGGGATTCCTAGGTAGACAAACTGGATATCATGGTGGTGGTGGAGCATCAACTAGATAGTCTAGAGGAAGGAAACAACCTAGAATTCAGTGAGGGTATCTAGGATATCAATTTTTTAAGTTACATTTGGCCTAAATATTGCTGAAAACTTATCATGAGATAGATATTCCCATTGTATTTCTTTCTTAGAATTAGATCCCTAATCTTGGTTGGTCTATGATCTGATCGGCATTTTCTAAGATATAGGTGGTCATACAAATGTGAATTAATGTTTTTGTTGGTTGTTTGGTGAAGGGGTAACTCCATGAGTCGACTCTTTACTACACATTGGGTAGTCTCTCAAGGTTGATACAAATTGCATCATTATGTCCTTATAAAATTAGGTGTTCACCACTATATTATATGAAATGGAAGATGTGCTCATTAGTGGTTCAATTGGAATCTCATCATATATCTGATTCTAGAATAGCTCTCTATGATCCTAAGTAGAGGTGTTGAGTGAATTTGGCTATGATAGAGACGGTTGTACTATGAGACCCCTAAAGGGAGCCAAATATTCCTCCACCTGCATGTATATATGGATGGATTTGGTAATTATGAATATCACCTTCTATGTTGATAAACTCTACCTAACGGGCCCCTATACTAGACTCTTATGCTGAAGATGTGGGTAAAAGTTCCATAAATGGGTCAATTTATGCCTCAAAATCAAAGAGGTGATTAGGGTGGATGATGACATAATGCTTCCAAGGATTTTTCCTTTGGTGATGGTGATTCTCCCTGCTACCTTAGGATGGTTCATCAGGGTAGGAATGTTAATTGGAATGCGGATGACCTCCGTACTGGTGGGTTACTATTTAGGGAGGGCATCCATATTGATTGGTTGGGATATGGGGAGGCCCTCCTTATCCACTACCATCGGGGTGGGGATGATATTTTTTTAACTACTTTAACAGTGGGGAGGACCTCCTCTTTAGTTTTTGATGAGTCAGGGAGTAGCTATGCTTTGTTCAACAGGAAAATGGAGAGGGCCTCCATGTTGACCAGTAGTAATGGCACAGGTAGGACCATCGGACTTGTTAATTGATGTATTAAGAGAAGCTTCACACTGATTGAAATTGATATAAGGAGTACCTCTTTGTTTAGGATTGGTAATATGGATAATACCTCTATAATAGTTGTTGAATGTCTTGGGAGACCATTTCTTTGATAGGTGGCAACATGGGTTGGGCCTCTATGTTGATTATTGAAGGAGTGGGGAGGACCTCCACTATAGTTTTTCATGGCATAGGGAGGAAATATGTGATGGGAATCATAAATATGAGGAGTGCCTCCATATTAATTGTGGATTCATTAGGGAGGAGCTTCATTTTGATAGGTGGTAACATATGGAGGGCCTCCATGTTGATTGTAGATGAAGTGGGTAGAACCTTTACTTTGATCGATACTAGACAAAAGAGGACCTCTTCCGGAGCTGGTGGAAACATGGTGAGGACCTCCAGGTTGACTAATAGTGGTAGCATGGAAAGTAACTCTGTACTTGTCCTTAAAGAGGGGAGGGCCCCTCCTTGAAATGGGAGCAAAATGAGGATGAACTTTTCACTGATTGTGGGAATGAGGAGGACCTATTCATCGGTTGGTGATGTCATGGGGGGACTGTTGAGTCAATAAGGTTTTCCTTATGACTTTTCCATTCCTTCATACATTGGGAGAGTGTTAAGTCAATAAGGGTTCCTTAGTGACTTTAACATTTCTTCTTGTTTTGAAAATCACAAACACCTTATCTCTAGGGAAATCCCTTTTTACCCCTTATTTTACATCTATAAGGAAAATTTTCTTCCCCAAGGAAATTTATCCTTACCATGTTTTCATTGTTCATATAATAATTTTTTTAAGTGTAAAATTTGGTTTGAAACCAAAACCTCAGAATCCTATAAACACCTAGATATGAAGCATTCTGTTTTAGAATATGAATTCTCAGAATTATGAATATGAACTCTTCTGAGTTCTGACTCTGAATTCTGATTATGAATTCTAGTTACAAACTATTCTGAGTTCTGACTCTGAATTCTAATTAAGAATTCTGGTTATGAACTCTTCTGAGTTCTAACTGCGAATTCTGATTAAGAATTCTGGTTACGAACTCTTCTGAGTTCTGGCTCTGAATTCTGAATAAGAATTCTGGTTACAAACTTTCTGAGTTCTGACTCCAAATTCTGATTACGAAATCTAGATACAAACTTTCTCAGTTCTGACTACGAGTACTTGGAATACAAACTCTGAACTATTATGAGTTCTGACTCTGAATTCTCATGAACTCTGACTCCGAACATTGTGAGTCCTGGTTTCTAATTCTTATAAATCAAGATTATGAATTTCCTTGAAATTCAGACTCTGTAATTCTATATAATTCGGGTTCTGAATTCATAGAAAATAGAATCCTAATATCCTTGTATTATAGACTCTGAATTAAATTTTGGTTAGACTCCAAACTTTCATTACCTTACATTCCAAATATCGGATTTTAGTTCTTCTTACACTTGTTTTTGTTATAAAATGATGTCGTGCTTTAAGTTACTCACAAAACATTGTTTGACTGACACATGTACAGGTCCCTCTGAATTTCAATGAAAAATACGATCGTCGGAGGAATGAACCGGCTATTGAAGTCATGCATATAAATAGTATCTCATTTGAATGAGTTCCATACTGTTCTATGACTCTAGAGATCACACAATGTTGAAGTTATTTCTAGAGAGAGACTCTCATTGCCTTGTGCATACTGAAATTCTTGTTCAGATTTGATTTGTGCGAATCTGAATGTTGTTGAGTATATTCGAGGATTTCTAGGGATAAGAAGATAGAGGTGCTCACTACCTTGATGTTGGGGGCTTCCTTATTGAGGAAGACAGAGGTTCCAACTACCTTGACGTTTAGGGCTTGCGGGGATAGCAATACAGACTCTGATCTTCGTATCGAGGGCTTACCCTTGTGTGGGTAACATAGAATTTCTTGAAATTATAAATCAATGGACCTTTATCCAAGGTTGTTGGATACCCTTCTCTTTGGGTTAAAATATTTAATACTTGTTACTTGTTTGTTTCATGTTTTCCACTGCATTTTTAGTTATTGAGGAATTTATAATCTTCTTATACTTCCTAAGTCATGTACTCTGATTATATAGGATTCTATACGCTTTAAGGTAAATTCTTAGTGATTGTAAGCTTTTGTTAAGATTCATTTCCGGAATCACTTTTCTGGAATCAGGAAAGTTATTAGAGCTTAGAGGAGTTGTGAATTTTGGTTATGCAAAATTTCCATAGAGATTTTTTTGTATATAACCCCCCCCCCCTCTTGTATTTGATCATCTCATTACTACGTATTTGATCCTACAATTTGTATCATAGGTTGGCTAACTCATATTCTGAACCAATCCAACATTTATTATCCATGCAGGAGAACTCTGAATTAATCTCACGATTATATTCAAAAGAGAATTCTTCTTCTTATTACTTTCGGAATTATTTTTTCAGACTCGTATAGTTCGGATTCATTTTTTTCTTAGACATACTATTATTCAATATTTTTTCTTGCTTAGGAATATTTTGAATGTCTACAAACTTTTTCTATTAACATGTTTTGTGTGGAAATAATTTTCTTTAAGATGGCAGGAATCAATGATGGTTCTGTAGACAATCTCAATCCAACTAGACCACCTATCTTTGATGGAAATGATTATGAATATTGGAGATATCGCATGAAGACTTTCATTATCAATACTAGTGTTGATAATTATGTTATACTTACTGTAGGGTATATAATTCATGACAAAGAAGTTAGTACCTTTACCAATCAAGAAAAGCATGAATATCAACTGAATTATAAGGTACGCAATACTTTGCTTTGATCCATGACTAGAAATATATATAGCCAAATTTTATCTTGTGAAGAAGAAAATTGTATTTGGAAGAAACTTGAAGTTAATCTCTTTGGAACTTCTAAAGTAATTGAAACTAGAAGAGCCGTGCTCAGAGCTAAATATCATGGTTTCTACTTTTCTTATGGAGAACCCATATGTAAGGTGTAACAAAGATTCATGACTATTGTGAATTGTTTACAATCCATGTGTGAGAAAGGATTAGATGATTAAGCTCTTGTTTATAAGATCATAGACCTAATGGTGAATGAATAGGAATCCAAGAGGACTTATATTGATGAGAAAATAAAGGTTAATTAGATTTCCTTAAATGAACTGTTTGGAACTCTTCTACGGTATGAGACTAGAATGAAGAGAGATGCTGATAACGTAAAGATAAAGAATTGAAATGGAAGTGTTTCTTTTACTATAACTTCAAATCATATGAAAGCTAATACTCCTGAGAGAGTTACTAGATTCAAATATAAGAAAGTTATTATCCAATCCAAATCTAGTGGAAGTGAATCCTCAAAAAATAAATTAGCAAATCTTGCTCAAATGATGAAAAAGATAGCTGGTCAAAGGAACTTTAAATCAAGATACAAGAAGAAAGAAAGGAAATATAAGAAAGATTCAGAAGTTTCATGTTATGAATGAAAGAGATTTGGACACATAAGACCTGATTGTCCTATGATTAAGAGAAAAGAAAGAAAGGAAAATCATTCTAAGAGAAACAGAAAGGAGTATTACATGGATAAAGCTAAGAACGTATGGAAAGCTAATGACACCTGGAGTTCCAGTGGTGGCGACTCTTCAAATGAATCTTCAGATTACGAATTTTCTTTACAGAAGAATCTTGGTCTAACAGCTAGACTACCTATTGAAACTCATTTCTTTATAGATAAGGTACACAATGTTGAATCTATGACTAGTTTTTCTTTAAATGCTAATGATAGTAAATATTATAACTCTTCGGATAAAGAATATTCTTCTGATGAAGATAATACATTACCTTCCAATGAAGAAGTTTCTAGTTTTTCCAAACTCCTTGAGATTGATAATTCAAAACTCATGAAAAAACTTGATAAAGAAAGTTCTAGGAATACTATTCATACTAAGGAAATATCAGATCTTTCTAAATATCTTGATAAGAAAAATGCTGATTTTGAAAGTATTTCAAAAAATCTTAAGGAAGTAAGTTCTGAGAAGAATAAACATTCTAAAGATCTAGAAAATGTAATTTCTAAGAAAAATGTTTTTGATCCTAGATATAGTTCAAAATCAAATGTTTTTTAAGACACGAACTTGGTTATCAAACTCAAATCTGAAATATTTTCCTTGAGGAAGTGTTTGTCAAAATTTACCTTAGGTAAGAAAATTTTTGATAAAATTTATTCTCAAATCTAACCTCTAAGGAATAGTTCCGACTTTGGTTATACTGGTTCTAAACTGATTTTTAGTAATAATTACTTTGTTCCTCAAAGTGAACCATTCTATACTAAGTGTCAGTATGGTGGAGATTGGGAAAAAAATTATTCCTTAAACAAAACCCAGCCTTTTGGATTTCGAAAATCCTATTTTACTTAAAAGATGTGGGTGCCTAAAATTTTTCTTTCTATGAATTCTCGATCCAAGAAAGTTTGGATCCTGAAACCCTAACTTGTTCTTATTTTCAGGAAAATATAAAAGGTACCAGCAATAATACATGGTAAATGGATATTGGATGTTCCCTGCATATGACTGGTAACAAAAACTATTTTGAAAAGATTATCAAGAGGAAAGGAGGGAAATTAACTTTCAAAGATATTTCCCAGGGAGAAATTATTGGTATAGGTAACATCATTCTTCTTGGATAAACTTTAATTTCAAATTTTTTATTTGTTAAGGGTCTTAAAAAGAAGATATCATTCTTCAATTTATCGGAACACAAGATCAACTTGCTTATATTTTCACAAAACCTTTCCCCCCGATAGATTTGAATACATTAAACAAAAGCTAGGAATGATAATCGTAAGGTAATATTCCCTGTTAACTTCCTGTGGAATAAACCTCCTTATATTAATAAACTCTTTTTCATAGGGGAGTACAATTTCTTGTAAGTTTTCACATTTTTTGTAATGAAGTTTTTCATATTTTTCTTAATGAAGTTTTTCATATTTTTCGTAATGAATTTTTTCACATTTTTCATAATAAAGTATTTCATATTTTTCGTAATGGAAATTTTAAGACTAGAAATTTTTGTAATGGAAATTTTCGGACTTGAAATTTTCATAATGGAAATTTTCAGACTTTAAATTTTCATAATGAAAATTTTCGGACTTGAAATTTTCGTAGTAAAGATTTTCATACTGAATATTTTTGTAATGAAGATTTTCATAATGAAAATTTTTGTAATGAAGATCTATGTACTCAAATTTATTTCTTGAACTCTTTTTTTTAGTATAAATTCCTTCAAGAAGAATTTTCCTCAATACGAATAATTCTCCTGACAATCTGAAATGTATGTTTTTTCTTGAGTTTTTGTAATAACCTTTTACTTGTTGTTAGTTTCTTTTGTTTTTAAAATTTCTCGGTTTCTAGTTTTCTTAAATATGAATTTTTTTCTTTATAAACCTCAAAAGATCATATTCTACCAAATTTTCCATGCATCTATCATTTCAACCGTCAGATTAGATATGAAGAATTCTCAGCCATTGGATTGAAATGGGAAGTTGAACTGTCACTTCAACACCTATAAAAGGGGGCCCCCGATAGTTTTCCCGCATCGATTTTAAATGCTTGTGTGTGTCGAAGGCCTTCCCCTCTACAAAATCCCATTCTGATCTTTTTAGAAGTGATCAATTCTGAATGTCTGGTGAAGTACCTTCTCAAGAAATGTCTACTGTCAAGATGATTGCAATGTGGCAGATATACAGGGAGAGGATGGTACATCCGAACTTCTTCAACAAGTATGACTCCATTATCTCCAAGAACATCAAGCTTAATGGATGGGAGAGTGTATCCATATCAAAGATAGGAGCTCAGGATGTTGTGTATCCTATTTTCTCCTAGAATTTTTTGAATCAGTTTTCGAGGATGATGGGAGAGAAAAATTTCCCTTCAAGAGTTATAGAAAAATATATGCACTTTCTTACACCAAGGCTGCTATCTTGGTAGGGTTATCCTATGAAGGAGAGGAAGAATTCTATTCCCACAAGTTGCGAGATTTTCTAGGGAGTTTGGAAAAGTGAAGGCTATGCAATGTCTTAGACTTAGATATGTCAAGACCGCAAAGATTCATCACTTTTCTACCAACAATCAGATCATAGAGTTATGGGTTCAGGGTCTTATCATACCGAGAAAGGGTGACAAGGACACTCTTAATAAAATTGATATGTATATCTTAGATTTTATGTTAAATCTATGGAAAATAAATCCGATGAAACATATTCTCATTACGATAGAGAATATCCAGAATGGGAATCTAAGAGCATAGATAATCTTGTATCCTACCCAATTTTTCAAGTTGATAGTTCGGTGTCTTGAATCTTTCAAGATCCCTTGCAGTTCAAAGCCAAGGAATTGAAAAGTAATGTTAATCAGTAATGATACCTTCAAGAGGATGAAGGTTTTTTTCTATAAGGAATCATGTGAGTTTTATGATCTTCCAAAGGATGAGGCATAAGTTGTTCCGAAAAATGATGAAGAGGCCGAACCATCTAAGAAAGATGGAAAGAAGAGGAAATTAAAGGAAGTGGAAGAAACAGAGAAAACCCCTAAGGCAAAAGACACCAAATCCGCACCTCCAAATCCCATGAAATAGAAATCCTATCCATATGATGTAGTAGCCAAATGGAGGGAGGATAAAAAGAATCAGAAATAAGTGGAGCCACATTTTGCGCTAGACCCTACAGAGGCCAAAAAATTGAAAGAGAAACCTGCTGATGTGCTTGAGAAGCAAGCCAAGGAAAATAAGCTTAATAAAAAGATATCTGAGGTAGAGATTTTGCAATATATTTTTAAAGCTAATAAAGTTGCATCTGAGAAAATTCATGTACCAAAAACTTTATTAGTAGAACAATTACCTGAGAATCCGGGAAAGAAGTTCATGTCTCTAGAAAAGGCCCAAGAGAAGGATATTGAAAAGGAAGCTATAGAAAAACTACAAGAAGATGAAAGTAGTGATGAGATAGCTGATATGATAAATCATATTGAAGACTTTCATGAGAAGGAATGTGGTTCCGAAAAATTGTCAATCAGGACTTCTCAAGTCGGATCTTCAAGACTTGCTACTCCTGAGGTTGATAAAAAAGATGAAGAGGAAGTGAACAAGTTATTTGAGGAAGATAGCCATAATCATGACTTCATTCTTCCCTAAGATGTTAAGGCTGGAGCTGAGAAGGGAAATTTTGATGAAGATAAGATTTTCCATTTATCTAAAAGTGAGCATGAGTCTCCAGATGAAGAATTTTTTCCGAAAACTGACAAGGGGAAACAAGTGGTTGTTGATACCCCAACCAAAGAAATTATAAGAAGGAAGGAAGCTGGTGCATCTTCTAAGAGGAATCTAGTTGAGCTAGTGGAATAACCATCACCGAGTAAAGTGTCATATTCATAATCATCAGCTTTAGGACATGATTTTGTCATTCAGTCCCTAAAGAAGCTAGTGGACACCATTCCGATCTTTCCAACAATTGAATCTAAATGCCAGATGCTCCAGCATAGCATGAATTAGAAATCAGACTCCGTATCCATGGTGATGGATAGGTGTGTTAAGGTTGAGGCCGAACACAAGAATTTCCTTATCAACTATGAATCCCACATTAAATCTTGCAAGAAAATGACCATCTGGTCGAAGAAGATCATTGGATATTTGATAGAGCTTGATCAATTTCAAGAAGATGTCAATGAAACTTTTGATACTGAAGACACCAAAATAAAGAATCTCACAAATATCTTAGAGAAAAATCTAACCTTGAATAGAATACCTGGATTCAGGATGTCAATGATCTGAATGGGAAGTTGAATTATGTTGTCCAAAGCTGGAAAACGCAAAGGGATCTCCGGATCGAGATTCAAGAAAAGCTAGTGAAGAAAGATTAATTGTTGAAGGCTTAGGCAGAGGCTATGAAGGCTCAGGAAGACAGGATCAAATAATTATAAAAGCAAGTATAGTAGGATCACAAAGATATAAAGAAGATGAAAACCATTGTGAAAAAGTTGATACCCAAGGAAAAAGAACCAAAATAGATCAAAATCTGATCTTTTGTTGTATCTTTTTTTCCTTGTACAAATTCTATCAATCATAATGAAATTGTGGTTTCTTGTTTTTCTAGGATGTTTGTACTAATATTTTAGGTACCATATTCATTTCCATTCCCTCAAACTCTTTTTGAAAATCAGAAAGGGGGAGAAGGAAAAAGAATTCTAAGTAAAATAAGAAATATCCCTAAGGGGGAGTTTATCAAAGGGGGAGTTCTCATTACGAATCATTCCACATTAAAATGAATAATCTCTTTCAAGAAATCTAGAATACGATCCTTAGAGTTCCAAATCCTAAGGGGGAGTTAGTCGTATTTACCATTGATCATATATAAATGTAGATAATTTTTATTATCAAATTCTAGAAAATATTTGCTAAAACCTTATATTCTTTTTCGTAAGGATGTTCATGCTTTCCAAAAAGGGGGAGATTATTGAGTCAATAAGGTTTTCTTTATGACTTTTCAATTACTTTATACTTGGGGAGAGTGTTAAGTCAATAAGGGTTCCTTAGTGACTTTTCCATTTCTGCTTGTTTTGAAAATCACAAACACCTTATCTCAAGGAAAATCCCTTTTTACCCCTTGTTTTACTTCTATAAGGAAAATTTTCTTCCCCAAGGAAATTTATCCTTACCATGTTTTAATTGTTAATGTCATTATTTTTCTAATTATAAAATTAGGTTTGAAACAAAACCCTCAGAATCCTATAAAGACCTATATTTGAAGCATTCTGTTTTAGGATCCGAATTCTCAGAATTTTGGATACGAACTCTTCTGATTTATGAATCCCAATTCAGATTATGAATTCTGGTTACGAAATCTTCTGAGTTCTGACTCCAAATTCTGATTAAGAATTTTGGTTATGAACTCTTCTGAGTTATGACTCCGAATTCTGATTAAGGATTTTGGTTACGAACTCTTCTGAGTTCTGACTCCAAATTATGAATCAGAATTCTGGTTAGGAACTTTCTGAGTTCTGACTTCGAATTCTGAATCATATTTTGGGTTACAAACTTTCTAAGTTCTGAAACTGAATTCTGATTTTGAATTATAGATATGAACTTTCTGAGTTCTGACTCTAATTTCTCTGAATATAGACTCCAAACTCTTATGAGTTCTGACTCCAAATTCTCATGAACTCTGACTCTAAACTTTGTGAGTTCTGGTTCTGAATTCTTATGAATCCAGATTCCGAATTTCCCTGAAATTCATAATATGTAATTCAAAATAATTCAGGTTATGAATTCCTAGAAAACAGAATCTTAATATCCTTGTATTATAGACTCCGAATTCAATTTTGGTTAGACTCATAACTTCAATTTCCTTACATTCTGAATATCATATTTTTGTTATGCTTACACTTGTTTTGTTATAAAATGATTTCATGCTTTCAGTTACTCACTATCCATTGTTTGAGTGACATGTGTATAGGTCCCTCTAAAATTCAAGGAAAAATATGACCATTGGAGGAGGGATCTGACCGTTGAATTCATTCCTATAAATAGAAGCTCATTTGATAGAGTTCCATACTATTCTATGACTCTAGATATTACATGTTGTTGAAGTGAATTCTAGAGAGAGACTCTCATTGCCTTGTGCGTAATGAACTTCTTGTCCATATTTTCTTTGTGAGACTCTAAATGTTGCTGAGTACATTTGAGGACTTTTGAGGATAGGAAGACAGAGGTGCCAACTACCTTGAATTTGAGGGATTCCTTGCTATGGAAGACAGAGGTGCCCTCTACCTTGAAGTTGAGGGCGTGTGGGGATAGCAAGATAGACTCTGATCTTCTAATCGAGGGATTACCCTGGTGTGGGTAAGACAGAATTTTTTGAAATTATAAATCAAGGTACCTTTATCAAAGGTTGTAGGATACCCTTCTCTTTGGGTTAAAATATTTACTATTTGTTACTTGTTTGCTTCAAGTTTTCCGCTTCATTTTTAGTTATTGAGGAAATTGTAATCATCTTATACTTCTTTAGTCTTGTACTCAGATTATATAGGATTCTATATGCTTTAAGGTAGAATCTTAGTGATTGTAACCTTTTGTTAAGTTTCATTTCTGGAATCAGTTTTCCGGAATCAAGCAAGTTATTAGAGCTTAGAGGAGTTATGAATTTTGGTAATGCAAAATTTCCTTAGAAATTTTTTTGGTATACAATTCAACCCCCCCCCCTCTTGTATTTGAGCATCTCATTACTACATATTCGGTTCTACAGGGACCACCACACTGAAACTAATCATCATGTGTTAGACCATAATGGTTTTTGGAGGTTTTAGTGATTGGCAGAGTCCACCCATCATACATATAAGGCATCCCAGGTCTCAATCCCAACATGGAAAAAATAGGTCCATGTTCATTAGTGGTAGAGATCAGCTGAAATCTGTGGATGGTAGCAGGGGCCACTGGAGTTGTGGAAGAAAATGCCTTGTTATGGGAATTATCCTAAGATTTTTATCGACGTTGGCATTGGGTGGTCCGATATGGGGCCAACAAAGCATGGGGTAATGTAAACATGTTCTTCGACTTGAGGGACCAATCACAGATTGAACTGATAAGGCATTAGGGGATAGCTTCATGGGAGCTCCTATGTGGTAGTCATAGCTACGACGACTTGGGAATCCCCCCCCCTCCTTTGTGTAGGGGAGAGATTCATGGGATCTCTCTGGGTAGAGGCTCATAAAATGGTTCATTTTTAGAATAGGGAGGGGTTTTAACCTGCATGGACCTTTGGGGAGGCAGTGTTAGTGAGGCATTGAAGCCTCCAGGTCCCTGCAATCCATTTCCCTTATAGGGATTACCCCCTCATGATCATACCAATCTACAAAGGTGTCCATCATCCTCCGTTGGATTTTTTATGAGTGTGAGACTGGGCATGGGCACCTGATATCCATAGTCACAACTGAGGCTATGGTGGAGGTGGTGTAATGTGGGATTATCGCATTTACATTTCTCCTTCCACATCATCTACAGTTGTTGTCTGGTTTGTTTCCATCGGCTAGGGTTATTCAAATAAGGTGAATTAATCCACCATTATGGGTACAGGGAATGAAATTACCAATTACATAGTTTCATCAAATCATACATGGTCGAAGATAGAGATTCATGATGATGATGTTACATATCAGAATGACCAATTATTAAATTGCCCATTTTCTGGTGAGTTTTATAAAGGGACCAATATTTCCTTAGTGGGTCCTAGAATTGGATAGTTGGATCTTGGGAAATTATAATCTATTTATGTCTTAAACACTACTAGTCTCCATGTTTAGGAGAAGAGATTCATGTTAGGTTCACATTTTTTGTTTCCGATGCTTTTATCAGGTACACCACCAAGCGTGTTAACTTGCACTAGTGTGCAGTTGTTTCCCTGCATTCCCACATTAAAAATTTGAGATACATTCATCACATTAATCAGGGATATATGTTTCATGACCAAAATTGGATGATGATATGTCATTTCATCCTTCCATTCATTCCTCCTTGGAACATGATGCCTAGTCTATGTCTCCATTATAGAGTTAAGAGTAAATCCATGTCTATGGAAATCATTCCTAGTTCCATGTAATTATGGAAACTACTTAATTATACTACATATGAATGGAAATTCCAACGTTTCTTAACAAGGTAGAAACATTCGATCCGGAGAGTAGTCACATCGGGTATCGTTGGCATGTCTGAACACTGGTAACATTGTTCAGCAATATTCCTCTTCTTAGGAGGGCATCTCATGGTGGTATCTTAGACACAGATCCTAGGGAAACCCATTTCAGTCATGAGGTATCTAATGCTAAAATAATATATCATTCAATATCTTCAACTTAGGCATCCCATGTTTAGCATATGGTAGCTAATGATGTGGGTGAATATCTATCAAAGTTTTTACCTTAATCACCCCATCTTTAGAATGAGGTGGAATTATGAGATAGGTCACAAGTTTGACATCATACATAGATGTTGTAAGGTTGATCAACAAGCCTCATGTGGTAGATCAGTTAGGTATATCCCTAAGAGGGGTCTCTGAAATGTTTTACCAAAGGATGGATCAGAACACCCATAGAGGAGGACCCGGGAGGTGTGTCCTATTAAGGGATGGTGTCACACTATAAAGGATGTTGAGAACACCCCATATAGGTGAATCCTACATTGATGGATCAGAACACCCATGGAGTCCAATCTAGGATGTTTTCCCCATAAGTTAAGGTGTCACACATTGATGGTTGGTGGATAATAATGCCCATTGGAGGTGGGTTAGGGATGTGTGTCTCATTAAGGAAACATGTCACACTATAATAGTGAATGAATCTAAATGCCCTATTGAGATAGATCTAGGAGGTGTGTCCCATAAATTGAAGATGACACGCCATGGAGGAATATGGGTTAGAACTCCATATAGGGATGGATCCAATAGTTGTGTCTTGTAAAGGGAAAGAGCCACACCATTAATGTTGGTGGGAATTATCCATATAAAATATCCCTGGATGGATGGATAAAAACATACTTGTAGGTGGATCTAGGAGGTGTGTCCCATTAAGGGAAGGTACCACACTTTGAAGGTTCAGGAGAACACCCCATAAGGGCCATCCCTAAATGGATGGATCAGAATTCATATTGAGGAGGATCTACAAGGTGTATCCCATAAAGGGAATATGTCACACTATGAATGATATGTATAACACCCTTAGATGTGGATCAATAAGTTACATCCATAAGATTAATTACTTTGGATTTTTTATGTTTAGTATTTAACCTGAAATAGGAATCATATCGACCCTTTTTTGGATCATAGAGATCCAAACCCACATAGTTTAATGCTACATTTTAGGGTCATGGAATAGTACTAGCTCATACAGTTTAACTTCATACGGCATAAACCCTCACGTCATGAAAGAAGATTCAATGAGGGATGGTGTGGGGATTATACATGGAATATTCCCTTTATAAGAGGATTTCTCTTGGATGGATTTAGTGTGGGGTTTATGTATTAAGATGCCAGATCGAATTAGAAGAAGTGTGGTCTCCCAAGTGAGTGGAATGATCATAGAGGGGTTGTGGCCTGATGAAAATCAATTTGGATGTAGATATTGGTTTTTTATCTTTGGGGGGCTTCCTATATATCCCTGTGAGATGGGAATAAATCGCACATAGTTGGTAATGGTTTTGTCTAGTTCCTAAGGAGGAGGTCCAAGTGCCACTATGGAGCAGAAATGATGGAGATGGGTCTTATGTGTGGAAATGGAAAATTTAAATGAAGGTTGGGTATTACACCTAAGGATTAGTACCAAGTGAATATAGGTGAAATTCATGGTCACTAATAACCTCTATTACCATGTAATTCATGCTCGGTGTAAGAAATAGGGGGAGTAGTAGACCTGACACTCATGTCATTAAAATAGAACCAACAAGGTATAGTGTGGGGATTATGTGTGGAAGATTCCCAAGTAGGATGTCATTCCATGCGTGGAGGATCTCATTCTATGTGATGAGGATCTCATTCCCTTTGATTCATACATATATCAATTGTGCTCTTTTCATATGTTGTGTATGCATTACGCATTCAAACATCCCTTCAAGTGTGGCATTTACTCTGTGATAGGGGAGGATGGTATCCCATGATGACCATACATGGGGGATCTATGTGCATTGTATAGGAAAATACTATAGTTTCACATCATGTACAGAGTAAATTTTTTTGAATTTTAACATCATATGACTAGGACATGGTATTATGCAGTGTTACATCATTCAGTTCCGACATTGGGACTCACCCCTTACTCCTTATGAATACATAACTAAATCTCATTCACCCTTGTGAGGTGAATGACTTTATCAAATTATAGTGTATGATGGCTGGGAGGAGTGGAAAATCATAAAGTCCATGTTAAAGTACTAATTCTTATAATAAACTGGGGATAGAGTACCCTTTATTATAATCAAGTGTTGTAGAGTTATAGATGGCTTCTTGTTGGGGACCCGAAGGTTATTGTGCACAAGTTTGATGGGTTGCCTGCAAAAATTGCATGATCAATGGTATATATCATTGGGTTTGGACATTGATGACAAAGTTTCAGATGCATTCAAGATAGGATGTTGTATCAAAGACTGGGTTTTCATGAAAGCTGGATCCTTGCACGCACCCAACCGGGGCCAAAAAACAATAAGAGATCATCACTCATTTGTGGGCCTAGTCATCAGTACACCCACCAGAAACCTATCATTCATGATTTTCAACCCTGAGGGTTTGATGATTTCATGATGTTGTGTAAGATCATTTTTACATGTAGTAGAGATATTAATTGACTTCTAGAGGTTCACCCTGAACAATGGTGTGAACTCTTATTTATACCCTAAATCCTATGAATTGGGTGCGCAATATTCCAGACGCTAAATATGTTTTCTACATAAATTCTCCCTTTGTCACATTGAAATATCACAGAAAGGGGTGTTTTTAAATCTTATTTGTTGTTCAATAGTTTTTTTCACAGATTGTGTTTCTTGAACGCAACACTTTTATCTTCTGCATGGTTTCCTTGGAAATTCAAGGAACCTTCAGGGGAGGAATGAAAAATGTTGTTGTATTCGAAACAAAAGACTCTTTCATGTAGATTTCAATCTCACATTAATATGATTAATCTTTCACATGACTCCCTTGGTGATCTTGAAGTACTACTTTGAGTTTGATGATGGATTCAGTTTTCCCAGATTGCAACGTCTCCGCCTATAGGTGGAATTATGGCACCAACAATGTCAAGTAGTACATTTTTTCTTAGATGTGGTTTACACATCAATTACCTAGGTGTGTTCCTTGGATATAAAATGATAGATGTAAACTCCATATATCCTTCTTGTACATGTTGTGTACTGTTACTAAATTATGTAGAATTAAAATTAATTTATTATATTATGTAAACCTGATAAACAGGTTCTTTTGTATGGAAATTAATTTTATATGACACTCCAAGTGATGGGTTTATATATATATATATATGTAATTAATTTTACTTTAATTTTCAGATCTGAATTTGATGTGTGAGTTGTATTACATGTATTACTCTACATACATTTAAGTGTTTCACATTATAGAAAAATATTATAAATGATGAAATCATTTGGATTATTTTACACATCATGAAAGTATGCCATACATAATGTATTCCATTTGTCATTAGAGTAAACATCATAGGCATATAGTACATGGTGGGTATATTCGGATGGGTATTCAATGTGTTCCCTCTAAGTTATATTTACATATATGATTAATTTTAAATAAATTTATTTCATTTTTTATAATATTATGGATGATAATCTCAAAGAAATTTTGATGATAATTAAGATAAAATATTTGATTAATTAAAGAAGATAATTATTTAATATGAGGGTGATTTATCTTAAATAAGAATGATTATGAATTTAATTATATTTTTACTTAATGAAAGTTTTGTTTCAAGAATTTTCATTATCATTAGCATAGACTAGACCATTGTATGTGATTAGTTTCATTTAATTTAATATTAAATGAAATTTTTAGTGTGTGTTCCTCATCTCGTCTTATTATGTAACGACCTATGTGTCTATGAATTCATTTATATGAACCCTTTTCCCAAAACCTATGATTGGGTAAAATCATATGTAATGGATGGAGATCCCGGGCTAGTGGAGGCGGTTCAAGTTTGTATTCAAGGAGAAACCAATCCAAGATAGATACATAAGTGGATAAGTGGAATGATGTAGCAATAAATTTAATGGGTTCAATGTGTTTTTTCCTAGGAAAATAGATAGTTTATCAAATTCTATATAAACAAAGCATTAGTAAAATATCATGATCATACTGTGTTATTATTTTATTTCAGTTAAGTTTCATAGTTATTTAATTATGGATGTTTTTTCATGATCACATGAATTAATGAATTAACAAGCATTCAGGATAAAACTAAAAAAAAATATCTTATGAATAAATATTTTCTAATACATGGTTTATCACTAATGTAAATACTCTTACTATTAACAAACATTAAATAAAGATAAGAATTTAAAATGTATGCATTAAAGGATAAAATATATCAATTATATATATTAACTTGGTATAGGCTTCCACTAATTAATTTAAAATTGAAAAATAGTTCAAAGTGAATGACCATCCAAATTTGGGGTGATTTCTTTTATCAAAGAAATATAACTTTATGTTTTGGGGTGACATAACATAGTTAAAATCAATGGTTGGATACCAAAGTATGACTTGGTGTAACTGAGAGGCAAGGGTTGTGGAAATTCTATTAATGTATTTTAGTATTGGGGATTCCACTAAAATGATAGAGTAACTATGAGGTAATAGAGTTTGAATTTGGAATTCCTACATAAAATCATTCATGTTTTTTGTCCAGATAATTTTGGGGTGATGAGAAGTGGAATATAGATCCTTTCCATATAATATTCTAATAAACAAGTTATTATAAAGCCAATTGTGAGAGAAATTTGGTTTCAATAACATAGTGGGAGATTAATAAATATAATATTAATTTATTTTTCAAAATTTTATCAGATAATGTACTAAAATTATGCTCATCTGATTTGTATAAATATAAATAAAATTACTTCAAACATATCACTATGATCCATAATTGATATGGATAATCTTCTCACCGACCCAAATTTCTAATAGTGAAAAAGTTTCTTACACGTTATCCTTCACTATGAATGGAAATTGTATAATCTAGAAGAATCAATTCCTGATGTTCTTGGAAATTAGGCTAGTGATGAAAAGTTGTCTCTATATGAGAAACATTTTAATAATGGTACTAATATTAAATGTTTAATTCTATCATGCATGACCAATATTCTTTTGATCAAAGATGAGTAAATGGATGCATATAGCATGATCTCTCACCTTTGGGATCTCTACCAAGATAAGGCGAGACAATAGAGAGATGAGATATCTAATTCTTTTTTTATAAATAATATTGGGGAGTCTATTCTGTCTTGGCCTGATGTGGTTATTATTATTTTATAGATTTTAAAGTTAGACATCTTATGGATTAAATTTATGGATATGTTGCAAAAAAAATCATTATTTCGTCACTTCCCAAGTCCATCTCTAGTTTTATTCTTAATTACAATATTATCAACAAGGATAAGTGTTTATAAAACCTCCTACATTGATTCACCAAGTGGATAATGAAATGAGGCATGATAAAACCACAATCACAATGGTAAATAATAAAACAAAAACACGATGAAGCGGGCCAGTACTCCTAAAAAGTCTAAATCTCATGAGCATCGTCCTTCCAGGAATATAAATATCTAGAGGCTGGGAAAGGAAGGGGATGCAGTATGTTTGGTAAAATCCATTCAAGACGACTAGAAGAAGAACTGCACCCATAAGTAAGGGGAAGATAATGGTTCATTCATTATCAAGTTTAACATTTTAATATCTACAAAATGGGTATTATATACAGCTTGTTATGGTTACACATGTATACAAATTTAGAAACCTGGTAAATTCCAAAATATTTATAAAGGAGAGGTGGATTTGTGAGTTACGAATGGTTGGAGGTCAGTTGCTCTACCCATTGGTGACTACCACATTTCATTGGAAATGAAAATGATAATGGCTTTAAATTATTATTATGATGTACCATATCTTACTAAGAACATAATTTTTGTATCATTACAAGATGTAGATGGGTTTATTTTCATGTTTATAAATAAAATTTATTTATTTTATAAAGAAAACATATGTTAATGTATGTAACAATTAATTAAAACTATTTATGTATTATATTATGAAAACCAATTATTATAAATTGATAATGAATCATGTTCTCATGAATCATATAACACGTATATATGCCATCACCGTCTTGGTAATGTAAATGAGAATCATTTGAAAAAGCTCTGTCAAGAATACTATTCAAGATCATATAAGATAAAACTACATTAAATAATGCATACTTGTTTACAAGGAATAATTACCAAAATCCTATTATATGTATTGGGCGAAAAGTCCATAGATATTGTAGGATTAGTACACAATGATGTATGTGGATCATTTCCAGTATATGCTAGCGGTATGTATTCTTTCTTAAAAACTTCTAGTGATTACTTGAGTAGATATGGTTATGTGTACTTGATGAGGTATATATTTGTGTCATTTGATAAATTCAAGGAATTCATGAATGAATTAGATAATAAACATGGAATGAAGATAAAGAATATTTGATCGAATTGATGTGGTGAATATCTTAAAAAATATTTTATTGACTTTCTAAAAGATTTAGGGATTCTATCACAAACCACTCCACCTTACACACCAGAATGGAATGGTGTTAATAAAATGAGAAATTTTAACTTTTTATAAAAGTTAAGGTCGATAATAATTCAAGAAAATATTTCATTATCCTTTTGGAGATATTCATTACAATCTACGACATGAAAATTAATTCAAGTATCAATTAATGTATAAAATAGAAAATTGTTTTGTTGCAAACACATGTATGGGTTTGTGGGGAATTTACTAACTCCTTTTCTAGAAACAAACTCAAACCAAAAGGCATAATGTGTATCTTTAAAGGGTACCCCAAGGAAATAAATGGATACTACATATATAACACCTCAGAGATGAATGTGATTGACACCGAATAAGTCATGTTTCTTGAGAGGGAGAACACCCTCAAAAGGAATAGCATGAGAAAGATAAACTATGATGATGTTGACACTCAAGATACACAATAGTTGGTAGAGGATCAGGTTACATAGGTCCCCATAGAAGAAGTAAATCCTAAAACACAAGAATAATATATGAGCAGAAGAGGTATATTAAAATGGGAGAGATTTGGTTTTCTAGTCATCGAAGATGGTGAATCATTATTGTTTGAAAATGATGAACCTCTCTCACAAAAAGAGGAAGTAGATCACCTAAAAGCTAAAATATGGAAAGAAGCTATGAATTTTGAAAAGGATTCCACAAATCAGAACCATGATTAGGTTCAGGTCGATGAGCTCGTTGATTTAAAGCCCGTAGGGTAAAAATTTGTACTCAAGAGAAAATTGGACAAGGGAGGTAAATTAAATACCTATAAAGAGTGGATAGTGGCTGACAAGTTTAAAAATTATCAAGAAATTGACTATGATGAAACCATTTCACCATTTTCCATGTTTAGGTCTATCAGAATAATACTTTCCATAGAAACTTACCATGACTATTATATTTGGAAGATATATGTAAACAACTTCATTCTTTAATGGGGACCTTTGGAAATATTCTTTTATGAAACAATTATAATGGTTTTTCACTCCAGGTGATTCCAAAAATATTTTCAAGATGTAGAGATCCATTTGTGAATTGATGTAAACAACTAGGTCATGGAACATTTGATTTTATAAAGCTATACACGAATTTATTTTCATTAAAAAATATTGTAATTCATGTGTTTACAATAGGTTTAGTTGAAACATAGTTGTTATCTTATTTGTATATGTTGATAAAATATTACTTATTGGAAATTACATACCTGTCTTAAAGTGTTTTAAGGGATGGTTAAAC
Source organism: Viscum album (assembly GCA_963277665.1). NCBI lineage: Eukaryota > Viridiplantae > Streptophyta > Magnoliopsida > Santalales > Viscaceae > Viscum > Viscum album. The sequence goes on from OY728140.1 coordinate 512,788,172, forward strand.
AAATGTTATTTTATGAAGGTCTTTGGTAAAGTTGCCTATATTTTTGGGATCAAGATCATTAGTGATAGATCCAAGAGGCTTCTTGGACTAATTTGAAGTACATTCATTGACCATATTCTAAATAGGTGTAGAAAGGAATAATCCAGGTGGGGATTGGTTCCAGGGTCACATGGTTTACATCTTTCTATGAAAATGCGTCATCAGGACCAACAGGAGAATGATATAATTAAATGATAAATATCTCATAAGATTCAATGATATTATCAATGATGTATACCATTTATAAACTATACTTGATATTGCATATATATTGAGCATACTAGGAAAATATTATGCCGATCCAGGAGAACAACATTAGTCTACTGTAAAGGTTATCATTTTGTATTTGAGAAGAACTAAGGATATCTTTATATTGTATAGAGGAGATAAGGATCTGGTCATCAAAGGTTATAGTGATTTTAGTTTTCAAATAATCATATTGATCTCATGTTTTAGTCAGGATATGTTCTCGATCTCAATGGAGGAGTTGTGAGATGGAATAATTCAAAGTATCCAGTTGTTACTGATTATAAAATCGAGTCTACATATATAGTGGCTTATAATTCCACAAATGAATCCATTTTTTATATGAAACCTTTTCCAAGAGCTTTTTGTGGTACCTTGAAATAAATACCCTATCACATTATATTGTGATAATACTACAGTGTTGGAATCTGTAAAATAGTCCAGCTCACACCAACAGGCAAATCATATATTCTTGAAGTACCGCCTCTTAAGATATTTTTATTCAGGGGTTGAATATGCAGTATGAAGAGTACCCAAAAAATAGAACATGGTGGTCCCCTTAACTAAAGGAATATCTCAGTATAAGTATGAGTATCATGTGACAGTTATTGGATTGATGGATGTTGGTAGTTATCTTTAGTAAAAGTGGGAGAATGTTTGAGTTGGAGCCCTAGAACCAATTTATGTGCACTTTATGATAACTTTTATTCATAGTAATTAATATTAATAAAATATTTATAACATCATGAATGTTTTCTGTATAACATATAATTCATTAATATCCTAATTGAAGTTGTCGCACTTAAAGATCATAGTAGTTCCACAATATGATAAGAAACCATAAGTGATATGACTTTATTATTGAATATATATTATATATCTAGATGTTATCATTTTAGGAACATAAATTATACAGGATAGAATGGGTGGAGATTCATCGGACATTGAGACACCTTCTCATGGTGTATGCCTGCTGTAAAATCTAGTGTAAGATATTATAATAATGAGACCTGCCAGTAGGAAATTGACATTTATATGTGTAACTGGATGTTCGTATCTGTAGGCATGTGTATTTATACATAGACATTAAGATTATTATTAATGAGTATTATGAGTATTTCAGTTTGATGTATCTATGGAAACTGTGACGACATATTTTTGGGGAAATGCATGATACATTGGGTGTGTCATGAGTAATATTTCATTAATGAATAATGCGAGAAAGGGTTCTTCCCTTATTTTTTTTAATGGATGTTCATATCTCTGGCCCTTTTATAGAAATTATATAACCTAAATAAATCCAAGGTTATTATGTTTTATTAAAATGTTTGAATTCTATAAGTTTATAGAAAGTGACATTGAGCACATAGGTTCATGGAACCAACATGCAATCAGCGTGATTAGAGACATCATGATAAACGGATTATATTAAACAATAATTTTTTTGTATGATAAATTATTTTTCTGTGAAATTAACATCCTTATCTAGGTGTTCCTTAGCATGTTTCTAGATTTTATCCTTGTAATTTAGGTTATGTCACCTAATTCCACTAATAAAGTGGCCTAGAGGGTCACACGCTAAGTGTATCAAGAATCCCAGTTAAATAATATATTATAATTTATTATTTAACAATGTGAATAAATATTTTTCCCTCATGTGGTCTAATAGTTATTCATATATGCTTGATGGCATATATTTGTTCACCTGTTATTTAAGAGAATATTATGTGAGTGGAATATTTAATAAATATTTATTTTCTACTGTGTGAATATAATATCTATTTTTATTGGAGAATAATGTAAGGATATTTATTTATTAAATAAATATTCATTATTCCAGACCCAATAAATATGTTGGAGGAATGGAGGACTAAGTTTTTAGGTCTGATGAGAAATAATAAATATTGAATATTATTTGATTAAAAAATATTTAATTTAATTCAAATGTTATGTACATGTCGAGGAAATAATAATAATGTTATTATTATTTTTACATGGGTTTCGGCAAGGGATTCAATAAATTTTCAAGGTCACTAGTGAAATTATTTAAACCCAATTTCATCATTTTCTTAGAGAGACAATTTATTTTTCATTGTGCACAATGACAACTAGAGCGAATCATGTCAATACTTAGGGAGCTACCTCTCCAAGAATGATCAAAATAACAGGGAGAAATATTCCTCCACCATTAAATCTCAACCCAAGAGAGATCAAGGAGAATGATTTAGAATAAACTCTAATGGTAAAAAAATTAAAACAACATAAGCAATAAGATATGTTATGTTAACTCTTTAAGATTCCTACAGAGATGTTATAACATTTGTGGAACACATGTGGATCACCACTAGAGGAAATATACTCTTGATTCCTACAAAATAATGACAACACAACATAGATCTATTATCATATTCATCAATGATGAAATTATTTAGGCAATATCTTTGATTTATCATCGACCATGAAAAAACATAATTGTTGTGAATGAAGCATCACATTCTTCCACTATGACCATAACATTCATAGAACTCGTTCCTCTGATTCGTGATATTTAAATACATTTCCATATAACTATGGAATAAAATGTTATACAGGGGTAAATAATATATGTTCATGAGGGATCAAAATGATGGAAAATATCTCCGAATAAATGATCCAAATGTTACAAGGACAATCAAATGTAAATTACTTGTAAATATCAAGTTTGTTATGAAATTTATTATGCATTATATTGACACAAAATGTGAGAAACCTTGAGATAAAAAACCATAAATTGAAAAATCTAATACTTCCCATTGTATTATCCTTAGATGATTCTCTATAACCCTTTAAGGATTTCATATCCATAGTTTAATACTACACACTCATTATAGTGACCAAATATGTGTTCAGGATTGGATAACTTTCCTAATATCTTAATGTAACATATGGGATATTTATATTTTAAAAGGTGTAATATTAACTCCACACATTGTAAGAGATTTAAAATGATTTTATTAGAGGTTTTTATCCTCTATAGAGAGCCATGGACTTAAGAGAGATACAATTTAAATTTTTTCATAAACATGAAGATATATACCAAGAAACATTATACTGATTCAATTGATACTACTAATTATTCCCCCATCACCAATTCTCACATTCTCTACTTATTGATTTTTTTTATTATGGAATTTTTCCTATAAGACAGATAATGGTGGTCACTATTATAGTTGGTCACTATGTTATCAAGACAATGGAGGATCTAAGATACTCTGTAAGATGATTGGTACTAATTCTCAACAATAGGAAATAAGATGATGAATGATAAATTTTAATTAAGTGATAGTGGAGGATGATTTGAATTTATGAATTGATTAATTGTAAATATGGATGTTTAGCACTATAACTAGAAACCAAGGAGGATATAAATAAGGAAATTATTATTGAATATATAGGGACAATGATGCTCCAAACATGAATATTTACAAGACAACCCAAGAGACCTCTCACACTCCAATTTAATAACATAGTTACATGAGAAATAATAGGATACAAGCCAAAAAAGAATGAACATTTTTTAATCACCTATAATCCAGGGTGAATGAATCATCCTAATATATCTCGAATTTAGTAAAGAACATACAAGTAGGGAAGCAGGTGTAATGCCCCGAACCCAGAATCTTGGGACCGATGCATTATTTTATTACATTTTCATGATTATAAGGAATAAAATACTAAAGGACCAATCATTTTAAGAGTCTTGGAATGCTAGATTACATACACAAAATCTGTAATACATTGGGAAATAAAAATTACAAACATGATACATAATAAAATTAAATAAACTATATTCTTTAAAGCTTCATCAAATATTTATTCTTCAGAACCTACAGAAAAGAAACATAATAATGGTGACCTCAAATTCTTAGTAAGTATAAGTAAATATAAATAAATAATTAATGAATTAGAATAAATTAACATGGAAAGGTAAATAACTAAAAAAATCTATTTAAATAACTAGAAAAGGAAAAATCAATAAGGAATGGTAAGAAAATGAAGAATATTCCATTTAATCAATGAACTAAAATGAAATGTATCAATAGATATATCGACACAAAACTTCAAGGATTAAAAGTAACTTAAACTAAATGAGGTAAAATATATCATAATGGATGTCTCCTTTTAGGTACATGAAAACATATATTATCAAGAGCATTCTCAAGAGGGTTTAAAACCACAAATAGAAACCTATTTAACATAGCTAACTTATTTGTCTCATGAGAACCTGTCGATGCATAGAGGATCTATATAAATTATGTTATCCATCCTTCATTTCTAGTATAAATCATTCCACATATTGAATAATAAAAATAAATAATATTCCTTATCAAATATATTTATTTAATAAACAATATGGAGTTAACAATATTTTACTTATTAATCAAATTACTATCAATGTGAACACCATATTCAAACATGATGCATGGTTTAGAAAATATTAATACCCATTGTATAAGAATATGTATAATAAAGTAAATTTACAATTAAAATTGATTAAAATAAAGTGACTATTTCAATATAAATTTAACAATCATAAAATCATGTTATATTTGAAAGATAATCATTAAGAACATTCTTTAGGATAATAATCTTTAATCATTCCAAAGTATCCCATTCCACTTTCAAGCATATAAATCTTAATCTCTATGATTAAATAATATTAAATAAAACTTTTAATATCATGAGATTAAGTATATTCATGATATTAGATATTCAAATGTCGTATATACACCCAATAAAAGTGAATTTGTGCATAATAACAAATAATTCTCATTGGAATGTAAATTGAGGAGAAATTCCATTACATTGACCTTTCTTTTGTTGTGTGGTATTTTTCCTACATTATATTGGTTTAAAATATATTACTAACATATAATATAACCATACTCATGTTTATAATATTATATATTAATTACAATTATTATTTTATTACCCGTCTGTGAATACTCTTTCGATAATTTCACTATTTCAGGTGTTAATTGCCTAGATTGCTCAAGTAAGTTTTAACTTGTTACTTGTTGTAATAATTAATAAAATAGTTGTTTAATAATCTCAATAATGTAAAACCTGTCTTAATTATCATATATAATAAGTACATATGTATTTATAGTAAACAATTATATTTGAAGATTAGAAATAAAGTGTATTGTTCATGGAGACGGTAGGTTGTACGTATGCAGGAACGCTACTTCTATTTCATTGTTGTATTAAAATAATTAAAAATAAAAATACATATGTATATTATAAATATATAATAATATATATTTTATATTTGTTACATGTGTTTATTAAAAAAAATCTTTTATATCTTTCATGTATGGCACGAACGAGTCAGATCGCTGTCAGGGGTCGGTAGTCCACACTTCCTCGCACAAAATTATCGTATTTACACAAGATTGAAAGCATAAAGTTATGTACTAAATAAAAAATACAGAAACATAAATAAATTATAAATATCATATATAAACATTTTTTCCATCATAATTTCTACCATTATAGGTGGTAAAGAAAAATTGATCATTCATCATTTCGTGAGGCTGCAGTTCATTGTACAAAAAATAGTATGTATGTTACCCATTAGATGGTGGTGTGTGTAAGTGTAGGTAAAACAAATTACATAAAAATATCCTAGTATATTTATTATACTCGTATTTTTATATAATAATTTAATAAATATATTTTAATGGTGAAGAATGGAAATGAAACTAGAGAGCTTGAGAGAAGACTTTACCTCTTAGTCGGGTAACTTATTTTTGTTTGTTACAAAAGGCTTCCTAAGAAGGATACCTTCAAAGAGTAAGGATTCATGTTTTAGTGTAGGTATATTTGGAATCTATTTTGGGAGATATTTGATGATCCTATGTGTTTTTATAGGTTTGAGTAATGGGGAGAGGTAGTGGTCTTTTATAGGGAAGTAAACGGACACGTTTGTAATTTTAGGAAAAAAGTTAGTTATAGACATTCACTTACCTATATAAGTATTAAAACCTGAAAAAACTCAATAATAAAAGTTATATTTATATTATATGGCCATATAATGGGTTTTGGACAAGTTTCTAGGTCATTTGGGACCTTATGTTAAATGTTTAGTCCTTTATTAAGATTAATTTTTACTTAATAATTGTAATTAATTTGAATTAAATTCAGTAAAAATTTTCATAAAAAACTAATTTGACCTAATTATAAATTATAAATTATTTTTATTCAAAATATTTAATCCATTTTTTCAAATTCAATTCACAAAAGTGGTAGAAATTAATTTAAAATCCATCTCGTAAGTGGGACAGCAACACGGGTTTTTAAAGTTAAAAAGTCCAAAATATTGCTTTGTTTTTTAAATTGAAACTAATTATAATAACCTACATTGGATTAATTGATAATAATATTATCTAAATAAACATTAAAATTAATAAAAACAAACTTTATGTAGGTTCTGGGCGCAGCGAAAGCATGTTGGTGGGTGTACACCACATTAATTTTTGTCGTTAATAACGATCAATCCGAGATCCATCACGATAATAAAACGCCAGATATTAAGACTAGAATGATGAATGAAAGAAAACAGGGGAGTCTCAAAACCATAGATAGGAATATCATATGTTGTTTATAACTAATTTAATTAAAAACTAAAATTCCCTTGATGAAATTCTCTCTCCATTGATGTTTCCAGTCACAATCTGATGTGATCCATCATTGCGTCATAGAATCCAAGTGTAGGCTTCCTATAGCATTGATCCACACATGCACCACATATCTTTGGAAGTCTCTAAAGGGATCTCTGGTTACTATCATAGAAGATCCTTCCCTTGTGATGTCTGCCTTTGATCTCCCTAAGAGCCGCTTCCAATGCACTGTCCTTGATCCAGTGGAGGAGGATCTCTATTGTAACTTGAGTGCGTTCTTGGTGGAAAAAGAATTCTCTCTTAGCTTGAGATCTTTTAGATTTTTTGTTCACAACCACCAAAAAATGGCTCGGAAAATGCGAATTATATAATTGAAATTTTAATTTTATAAAATAATAAAATGAATTAATTACCCAAAATCATTTATTAATTTAATTTAATTCTTAGTAGGACCCCATGTCTAATAATAATAGTTGATTATTATTATTAATTGATATGCGCCCAGAGAATTACACCTAATATTATTTAATTAAATAAATAATATTATTTATCCCAAATCCCTAGAAAAACTATATGGTGTGTATATTAATATACAGGGCGTGTACTTTTGTTTTTCCATTTTCTTTATTTCCTCCACCACATTTATCAGACCTTCAATAATGACTATTTATTTCTCAAATAAATATCACTACATAATTCGCTAATAAACATATTACTTCACCCACAATATATTCTCTCAAATAACAAAGTTAAAATAAATGGAATCAGGCATCCTTGAATAATTATTAAACCACAATCAAGAATAATCTTTATTCAACTTTTTAAATTAATATTTAACTGAGATACTTGGAAACACTTAGTGTGTGACCCTCTAGGCCTCTTTATCAGTGGCATTAGGTAGAGCCTACCTAAAGTCCAAAGTTACCATCTAGAAACACTCCAAGGCACCCATAGAGAAAGAAGTTAACATTGTAATGACGTGCCACCTCCTATGAATGCTTACCATGTAATGTAATACCTTGGTCTAGATATCTATTATCAAGCGAGTTTCATGTTAGTGGCATCATCACATGTGCTCTATTATTCTTTCTTGGACTTTCCGGAATTGAACTCTCACATTCCTTACCATTTCCATTGATTTTTTTAGGATATATAAATTCTATCAAAGGGCATAAGATATATACTTTCGTTATGGAACAGAAGAGAGAAATCTTTTCTCGCATTATCTATTAGTGCAGTATTACTAATGATGAACCCAACATATCATACCTTGCTCCAAATAGTGTGTCGGCACAGTTTTAATCAGTACATCTAAGTGAGAATTTTTAATACACATTTATAATAATCTTAAATAGTGGAGACCAATACACACATCTGCAGATAATTACATCCAATGAAACTATGAAATATGGATTTCCTACTGGCGGTCCTCGTTATCATAATATCCTCTTGAATATTACCTAGGGTGTACACCATGAGAAGGTTCCAAAAAGTTTTTTGAGTCCTCACACCTAACAGACTATATTATTTGTGTCTCTCAAATAACATCATCTGGTCATAGAACATATATTCAAGAACAGTGTTATGGAACTTCCGGGTTCTCATCATAGTAGGGATCTGTTATGATCCTTTAATGCTACAGTTATCTTTAAGGACATTATCACATGATTTTCCATGAATAAGAATAGTCAATATGTGATAAGGTATTTATTAATAAATAAAGTATAATATTGTTGGTTCTAGGCCACCAACTCTAATAAACTCCCATTTGGACTAAATCCAACTACAAACAACCTATAACCTACTTTCTCTCACATGATATTCATGCTTATGCAGAGATAGGCCTTTAGTCATGGGGTCAACTATGTTCTCTTTTTTGGACACTCTACTCACTGCAACTTTACCTCTTTGATAGAAATCCCAAAAGAGGTGATAATTTTAGAGAATGTGCTTGGTCTTTTGATGTGACCTTTGTTCTTTTTCCAGATCCAGCACTACAGTATTATCACAAGACAATGTGATACGATCTTTACTCATAGGCACCACATCAAGATCCTGGAAAATGATATAAATCTAGACAACTTCCATGGTTGTATCATAATTTGCTATATATTCAAGCTCCAAAGTAGAATTGGTGGCAATTGGTTGCTTTGAACTCTTACAGCTCATAGCTCCTCCATTGAGAGAAAAAACATATCCTAATTGCGACTTCAAATCATTCTGATCTTTCTGAAAACCAGCATCAGCATACCCTCTAATGACAATCTCCTCGTCTCCTCCATACGCTAACAACATATCTTTAGTTCTTCTTAGATACTTAAGGATTGTTTTAACAACAATCCAATTTTGTTCTCCATGATCTTCTTGATATCTACCTACCATGCTCTGTGCATAGACAACATTATTCTTGGTACATAACATGGCATACATGATGGATCCTATAGCCGATGAATATGGGATCTTACTCATCTATCTTTCTCTTGGTGTGTCTGATGACACATTCTCTTAGAAAGATACAGGCCATGTGACACTAGAACAAATCCTCTCTTTGATTATTCAATACTAAATCTCTTTAGTATCTATTTAATATCTATACCCTGACTCAGTCCAATCAGCCTCTTAGATATATCAAGAATGATCTTGTCCCCTTGAATGTAGGATGTTTCACCTAAGTCCTTCATTGAGAAAAACTTGTTCAACCTATCCTTAACTGACTATAAGACTGGTACATCATTTAAAATAAGTAATATGTCATCAATATATACTAGTATGATAACAAACACATTCCCATTAAACTACTTATAAACACATGGATCATATTCATTCTTAATAAAACAGAATTCTTTTAGGGCTTCATCAAATCGAATATTCCATGACCTAAATTAATTTTTTAATCGATAAATGGATTTCAACAACATGAAAACCCATTTGGCTTCACCTGGTGTCACAAAATCATCTAGTTGTGTCATATAGACATTTTCTTGAATATTCCCATTAAGTAATGTTGTTTATACATTCATCTTCCAAATCTCATAGTCATGGAAAGATGAAATGGAAAGTATGATTCTTATGGATTTAAACATGAAAACTAGTGATAAGGTTTCATCATAGTCAATTCCTTAACATTCTCTGAATCCTTTTTCCACTAGCCTTGATTTATAGGTACTAACTTGACCTTCTATGTCTATCTTTTTCTTGAATACCCATTTGCATCTAACAGGATTTACATCAACTGGGTCATCGACTAGAACCCAAACTTGGTTATGATACATGGAATCCATCTCATAATTCATAGCTTCTAGTCATATTGCATCTTCTGAGCTCTCTTTGACTTCCTTGTAGGAGAGAGGCTCATCATTGTCCAACAATAACAATTCGCCATTCTCAGTTACTAGAAAACCATACCTCTTTGGTTCCCTTACCTCTCTTGAGATCCTTCACAGTACTCTTGTTTCTAGAACCACTTCCATGGGGACATATAGAACTTTTTCCTGTACCAACTCCTATGTATCATGATCATTAACTTTATAGAAGTCAATATTACTTCCACTATACTTTTTGAGGATGTACCCCATCTCAAGAAAGATGGCTTGTCTAGTGATAATGACTTTCTTGTCTAAAGGGTTATATAAGTAATATCCTTTCATTTACTTGTTATATCCTATAAATATACATTTTGTTCCTTGGGGTACTAGTTTGTTTTCTAAGAAGTACATAAAAAATGCCTCGCATCCCCATACAAATGTGTGCGAGAGAATGGGTTTATTTTCATTCCATAACTCAAAGGGAATTCCATTTTCTACCTTAGTTGGTACTTGGTTTAATGTGTTAATAGAAGTTTGTAATACATATTCCCAAAAGGATAGTGGAATATCTGCATGAATCGTCACCGACCTCACCATGTCCAATAAGGTGTGGTTTCTTCTTTCAATAACACCGTACCACTGTGGTGTATAAGGAGGAGTGAGTTGATATAGAGTCCCAGACTCCCATAGAATATCGATGAACTCATGGTGTAGAAATTCTCCACCTTGTTCCAATAGAAGTTTCTTTATCTTCTTACCAAGTTGACTCTCAACTTCATCCATGAATTCCTTAAATTTCTCTAAGGAATCTGACTTATACCTCATTAAGTACACATATCCATATCTACTCGAATCATCAGTAAATTTAATGAACTAAGAATATCCACCTCTAGATTCTAGTAAAAATGGTCTACACACATCCATGTGCACTAAACATAGAATCATTATGGCCCTTTCACCCTATCCATCGATAGGCGTCTTGGAAATTTTACCTTGTAAACTAGTGTGGCATAAATCAAGTGGTTTTAGCTTAGTAGAGTCTAAATAACCATCTTGATAGAGCTTTGTCAAGTGATTCTCCTTTACATGACCGAGACGGTGATGCCATAATAGGTTGATATATGATTCATGTGAGTTTGTTTCATTATCGATTTCCAACAGCTATTTTTCATAATTTAATACATAAAAACCATTATTTAAATGTTCCAAACCATATCATACACTGTTCTTATAAAATAAACAATCCTTATTTCGAAACATGAAAATAATTATGTCCATATCCAAACATGATACAAAAATTATGTTCATGGTAACACTATGCACATAATAACAGTTATGTAAAACAAAAATAATTCTAGTTGGCAATGAGATATGGTAATCACTGATGGATAATGCAGCCAACCTCATGGCAATGGCAGCTCAATGATCCACCAATCCTCTAGAAATCTTTCTAAATATACTTGGTTCATGAATTTGAATATAGATATGTTCCCCACAAAATGTATCTAATATGCAGTGTGTATAAATGTAAAGATTATACTCAATAAAAAATGCACCATTAGCATCCTCATGATTTTGGGTGTAGTTCCTATTCTAGTGGTATGTCTACACACATGAAAAACACACTACTCCATGTTCCTTTCCCTGCCTCTGGATATTCTCCTTCTTGAAGGGACGGTGATCAGGGGCTTCAGACTGTTTATGAGTTCTTGACCCCTTTTCCTTGACCTTACATTTCTTATTCATCATAAGGATTGTGAGTTTTTCACACCCCATGTCCTTATTTACATGGAGAATTAAGGTCAGAAGTTCGGATAGACTCTTCTCATTGTTCCTCATGATAAATTTTACAATAAAGCTAGAGAAGGTCTTGGGTAGTGATGATAAGATGAGATCTATACAAAACTCATCTGGGTACATTATCCCAAAGATGTCCAGGTGTTCAATGTAGCCAATAAGTTTGAATACATGAGGCTCAGTTGGCATATAATCTCTAAGAATAGTTGTGAACAAAGAATATGAGATCTCATATCTCTCATGTCTCACCTTCTCTTGATATATATCCTTATGGTGAGACATCATGCTATACGCATCCATGATTTCTTGTTGCCTCAAGAGCTCATTAGACATGGCCGATAACATGAAACATTGGACATCTGTGGCATCATCCATATGTTTCATATAAGGATATAATTCCTCATTACTGGACTCTTTTCTAGGCACAAATATTATAGGCTCTTCCAACACAAACAATTTCCTCTCATTGCGAAGGATGATGTGTAAATGCCTCTTCCATTCCTGGAAATTGGAGATGGTGGGAAGGTTTTCCTTCTCAAGTATGGTTTGAAATTATATGATTGATGTCATTTTTATTTTTGTTTCTAAAAATTAAAATGAGAAACGGTTTAGTACTTTATCATGATAAAACAGAGACAAATAAATAATTATTACTTATTAGTCTCCCACTATTTTATAGAAATCCAATATCCCTCACCATTTACTTCAAAATATTATGTTTCCAGAATATTTTAGTGGAAAGGATTGATTTTTCACTTTTCATTACCCCAACTATGGTTGTTTGAGCAACTTGAAGGGTTTTTAGTAGGAATTCCAAAAGCCAGCTGCATTAACTCGCAGTTCCTTGATCTACTGAGTGGACTCCCCAATCCTGAAACCCTTTTATTTTTGGATTTCCTCAACCTTTGCCTCTTGGTCTGTAACGACCCAAATTTTTTAATCATATTTCTTTCCTAAATTTTTGTGTTATTTTATTTTATACTCAACAAAACTATATCCTTTAATTAATGAACTTGGAATAATTAAAATGGGACTGGTGGGTTTCGACGGTTATATGACCGTAGGTCAATATAACCATTAGAAACTATAAGCTTAACGTTGTTTTTTTGTAAATATAGTTATCTTGGTTAATTAATACAGAAAGAAAATTGAATGGCCTCGTCCAGAAGACTTGGGCCATATGAAGCCCATTTGTCAGAGCTTGGGAATGAGGTAGCATCACTGGGCTTTTCTATGGACCAAGCCCAAGCTAAACATCAACATATGAAGCTTGAATGTAGTCGCCTAAGAAATAAGTTCAAGCTGATAGAAATCACCACTCAAGAAATGTTGTTTGAGTTAACCCAAGATTCTATCACCATATAACACCTTACACTTAGGTCATATGCTGGTGTTATAAGGGTATATGTAACGAGACCTTAGCTACTTTTTTTAATCCTTATATATAAATAAAATTTTTATTTCTTATTGTGGAAAAGTTTGTGAATTTTAAATATTCGAATAAATATAGGATGTGTATTATTGATGAATTTAGGTGAAAATTTGTATTTTAAAATATTTTTTAATTCTTTAAATAATTAATAATGTGAAATAAATTTCAAAAAACGGTATTCTACAGTTGTGATCAGTGAGAATTTTAGAGTCTAATAAGATCAACATGATTTTTCGTGAATAGTAATGTATGAATAGTAACATACCAGTATGAAAATTAATGAATAGAAAATTGGCCAAAAAAATATAAACTTCACCCATGAATGTTTAAATACAATTTAAACATCTTAAAAGTGAAAAACGATCATAGTATAAGTTTTGGTATTTTTGTATGTCATAAATATTTCATTTACAATTTTATAATTAATTTAATAATTTAAAATGGAAATATATATTCATAAAATGTAATCATAAATTGTTACTTTATTGTATTATTGTTATATGATAATTTTATGGGACCTTGATTGCTTTTTTAAGGTGTTGCAAAATGAGTTATAGTTTTAAAGTTGTATTTTTGGAATAAAAAATGATTTTATTTAAAAATTAAATTAAAAATATTTAGAAAATTATTTTCATAAAATGGAGTTCATTTTTTAATTCAAATAATTGATATTATGTTAGGGTGAATTTTTGGGATTTTTCTGAAATAGTTGAATTTTTGGTGAATAGTAAAAATACTGTTTTGAGTTTCGGGTGGTTAATGACATCATTAATGAAGTAATAATGATGTAAGTTTTTTGGTAGACTTATGAATAGTGATATATGATATTATGTGTCCCATGTGGCCAATACCATAAGAAAATACCATGGTAATTCCCATGGTTTTTCAAATACCACCGATGAGGTGTCCCTTGGAAATTAATAATTTATTCCCTTAATTTTCCTATAAATACCAAGCCATTTCCCTCATTCATTTCATTAAAAATCCTCATAAACGAAGTTCTGGACTCCTTATCACCCAAGTATTCTTCCAAAGGGGCCCTCAGGCCCCCCAAGGTCCTGAACTTTAAGATTTCGATGTTACTCTTCAACGTAAGGGTACATTTCACCGTACTCTTTTAAGTCATGACTTCATTTAAGTTATATCTTATAGTTACATTTTATTATGAGGGGGATTGTGCTTATATATCTTTATTAATGCCCATTTATTTTCCAAATTATGAGATACCCTTTCTACTCTCATCAATTGATTTTTTAAATATTTATGTGACGCCGTTAGGCTGTCAAATTGTTGTAAAAGAAATTGTGATTTCTCTTTCCATGCAAGTTTCCTTTTCATGTGGTATTTCATTCAATTTTCCACACCATGATCTTATTTTTTTATTCTGTACCTCTAATTTAAAATCATTTATTTATTTATGGTATACCCGTGTCCCCTCTCTTCATATTATTTTCTAAAACCATGTTATATAGCCGTTATGCTGTAGAAATTTCGTCTCAAAATTTCTCTCTCTTTTTCTCTGGAATTATTTTCATTTATTTATCTGAATACCCAGACCTATTTAGTTTCTATGGGTGTTTATAGATACAAAAAATTATATATTTTATTCTTGAATTGACATACATATATCCCTCACTCCCTTTCCATGGGTTAGAAATGACATAAGGGTCTTATTTTTAAGCACTTTTAAAACGTCATGATTTTGAAGTGAAACCCATTTCTTTTAATCTCATTGAATTATTTATGAAAATTAAGATTATGATCTATGTGTATCTAATGAAAATAAAGACATATTAAGTTTGCGTCCTGATAGCACTCCAATGCATTGTTTAAAGAATTAATCTATAGAGATGACAAGTTTCACGATACCTTTGTGAATAACATTGGTAATTTTTATGACACCTCGGGGATAAACCTATGTGATATGTTCATGAATGTCTAAATTAAATATTTTAGCCACATATAGAATTTATTTTTCATGTTATTTTTATTATGATATTTCTATTCTTCCATTTCTCATGCCTTTTTTACTTTTATCATGTTCTTATTAATATTGCTCAAGATCACATGTCAACTGTTTCACATGTTTTCTTTACTGATCCTTCCACTCACCCTTTCCATTGATCTATGTATCCAAGATATGAGATGTAGTAATTGTACATAAAATGAACCTATAATGAAGCCTTACTAGTGGTTTAGAAGAATGTTTTATGTTTTTTTCATGTATTATGTTCCTGTTTTCCAAGACACTAGGCTTTAAAGATCCTTTGTTTGTAAAATGTAATGAAAAGTTATATAATAAAAAGGTGGGATGTTGTATTTGGTATCAATGTATAGTTTAGTTATTTATGGAAATTATGCTATGAAAAATTTATGAAGAATCCTATATAAATGTTTAAATATAGGAAAACTTACTGGTATTTTTGTGAGTATTAAGTAAGTGGTTTATCAAGAAAATATATCCATGTCTGGATACGAGTAGGTAGAAGCGGCTCTGGCACAAAAGTACCTAGGAATGAAAAGTCCGGCATGGAGTTTCGGTATTGATCCATGGTATCCTGGTACATGACAACGGGCCTTACTGCACTCCTTTTTATGACACTCTCAGGGGATATTTTTGGTTAATCATATGCTAGTTATGAATCATTATGAAAGATTTATTGAGAAATGTAATTATTTAAAGAAGATTTAAGACATAAAATCCTTTATTATTAAAATATTCGTAAATGAAATAAGTTTTTCACTAAGATTTTATTCTTTTGGAAATTGCGAGAAATAAGAGGAACCATGAAAATGGTGACCACAATGGATCATGCGTTGACGTCCCTCCGATGGAAGTCAGAATGGAAAATTAATGTGAATGATGAATTAACTGACTCAAGTTAGGGGAAATAACTTGAATCCAGCTGATAGACCAATCTCACTATAAATGGAACAACATTCTGTTGAGTCCTTTATGCGTCAATGACCACAAACCTTTAGTGGATCGACCGACCCATTGATTGATGAATATTGGATCAACTCTATAGAGAAGAGATTTTCTATGCTCCACTATTCAGAGCAAGAGAAGGTCACCCTAGTTGTCTATCACATAGAGGGAGAAGCTGATCAGTGGTGGGAACTGATTAAAAACACGAGGTAAAAGGTGGAGGTTGAAGCTCTGGAGTGGGAAGAGTTTAGAGGGATATTCTTCAGTAAGTATTTCCTTCATTCCATGAAAACAAGAATAGGGAAGGAGTTTCTGGAGCTAAAGAATAAGGATAATGAATCTGTGGGAATCTAAAAGATGAACTTCAGAATACTTTCCCATTATACCTCAAGATTTTTCATGGATCCTATTGGTGAGGTTGATAGATTTTATGGTGGAATGAGACCTCATCTATGGAAGAATCTATCCAACCGAGACTATGATTTCTATGAGGAGATCGTATGAAGTGCAATGAAATTTGAACTGGAGTTTGGTGAGATGAAGTGGTCTCATACATCAAACAAAAAAAAAGATATTGATGGATCCCAGCTTTGGGAGGACCTTTGATCAGGGAAGAGGAGAAAAGTATGTGCAATATCCCACGTGTAATAAATGTAGGAAAAAGAATTCGGGGAACAACCTTCTCGGGAGTGGGAAATGCTACAAGTGTGGTAGAGATGTCCATATTGTCAGGAATTGTCATAGTGAGATGAAACCTCAACTTACAAACACTAATGGTAAGGGGAATATGGTACAGGCCCTACCTGATTTCTAGTTCTTTAAGGGTGGACAACTTGGGCACTTTGCCAATCACTATCCAAATTCGAGGGCAATGGAGGGGAACCACTATCAGCCTCAGCAAAGGCCAAGGGAGAAAGGTCCTAGTTTTTCTATAACGACAGCTGAAGTTGAAGCTCCAAATGATGTGGTAGCAGGTACTCATGTTGTTCTCTCAAATCCAGCAAGTAATTTTTTTATTCTAGTTCTACGCATTCCTTTATTTCCTCCATGTTTGTAAAGAATTTGGAATCAACCCCCGACTATCTAAAATTAGAGTTATCATTCAAGACTTTTGGTGGGATTATCCAAGAATCATCAATGTTTAGAATCTCTATTATTTACTTTGGTGAGAATACTCTTATCATAAATCTGGTAGTCATTCCCATATTAGAATTCGACATTATACTAGGTATGGACTGGCTCTCAAAGTATAATGCTATGATCAAATGCAGAAGTAAGGAAATATTAGTAGTCTTGAATGGAAAACCTACAGTTATCTTCCAAGGAATGATATCTCAACCTGATCTCTGTCTAGAAGAACCTCTCATATACTTTTTTTATGGAATTGATTAGTGAAGATGAAGAAGGAAATGAGAGTTTTAGGATAGAAAATGTCCCCATCGTCCAGGTATGCGTTGATGTATTTCCTGAGGAGTTTCTTGGACCTCCACCAGAAAGAGAGGTTGTGTTCTCTATTGAACTTATACATGGATCTCATCTAATATAAAATCCCATGTATAGGATGGTAAATGTGGAGCTGGAGGAATTAAAGAAACAACTCCAGGAACTTTTAGAGATGGGGTTAATCTGACTGAGTGTGTCTCCTTAGGGAGCACCTGTTCTCTTTTTAAAGAAGAAGGATGGATCGATGCGGCTACGCATTAATTATATAGAACTGAATGGGATCATAGTAATGAAAAAAATACCCTCTTCCACGAATTGATGACTTATTTGACCAACTTTGGGGGGCTCAATTCTTCTCTAAGATTGATCTTCGTTCTGGTTATCATCAATTGAGGGTGAAGAAAGAAGATATTCCAAAAACTGACCTCTGATCAATATATGGGCATTATGAGTTTGTTTTTATACCTTTTGGACTGACTAATGCACCTGTTTTTTTATGGATTTGATGAATAGAGTCTTTAATAACTACCTTGATAACTTTTTGGTAGTTTTTATTGATGATATTCTCATATATTCCAAGAGTCGTGAGGAGTAAGAGGATCATCTAAGGGTTATTTTTCAAACATTACGAAAGGATAGACTTTTTGGAAAGTTCAGTAAATGTGAATTCTGGTTACAAAAAGTTTCTTTCTTGGAAAACATTGTTACCAACGAAGGAATCACAGTTAACCCTATAAAGACAAAAGTTGTAGAGGAGTGGCCTCAGCCTACAAAAAAACTGAGATTCGTAGTTTCCATGGATTAGCGGGATATTATAGGAGTTTTTTGAAACATATTTCATGACTTTCTAATCCATTAACCAAGATAACTTGAAAAGGGGTCATGTTCATTTATAAAAAAGAAGTGTGAGGAAAGTTTCCAAGAGCTAAAGAAGAGATTGGTTACTGCACCTGTGTTAACTCTTCCCTCAAGTGGAGAAGGATTCGTTATTTTTAGTGATGCATCTCTAAAATGGATTGAGTGTATCCTCGTGAAAAATGAAAAGTTCATTGCTTATACATATCGACGGTTGAAGACTCATGAGAAAAAAAGTATCATACGCATGATCTGGAGTTGGCTGTGGTTGTTTTTTCTCTAAAGATATGGAGGCACTATCTTTATGTGGAAAATTTGATATATACACAGACCATCAATGTTTGAAGTATATTTTCACACAAAATGAATTTAATATGAGACAAAGGAGATGGTTGGAACTCCTTAAAGACTATTATTGTTCAATTAATTATCATCTTGGAAGAGAAAATAAATTTGCTGATTCATTAAGCCAGAAAGACCCAGTTGTTCTGTCCATTATGAGGATTCAAAGAGATCCTTTGATCAATGACCTAGTAAAACTAGACATGGGAATTATAAAGGAAGAGACATCATCAACCTTAACCCCTATGATTTATCAACCGTCACTACTATAGAAGATCAAGAATGCTCAAAAAGGAGATCCTTTATTACAGAAGAAGTTTGAGGCTGTGAAGGATGGGAAGTTTCCTGAGTTAAATACTGATCAAAAAGGTGTATTGAAATTTCGTACAAGACTATGTGTTCCATATATTCGAGAAATAATGAAGGAGATGATGGATGAAGCTCATAGCTCTACTTTCTCTATACATCCTGGTAGCACAAAAATTTATAGGGACCTTTGTGATCATTATTGTTTGGATAATATGAAAACATATATTGCTAACTACTCATCAAGGTGCCTGGTATGTCAGCAAGTGAAGGTGGAGCAACAACTTCCTAAATGGGTATTGCAACCACAACCCATACGAGCATGGAAGTTGGACAATATCATTATAAACATTGTCACTAGTCTCTGGAGAACATCCAAATGAAACAATGTGATATGGGTTATTGTGCACTGTATCAACAAGACTGCCCATTTTATCTCTATCCGAGAAGATTTTCCTCTTGAACAACATTCCATGATTTACGTGAAGGAAGTGGTAAGGCTTCATAGAGTTCCACTTCCTGTCATATCTAGTCGCGATCTAAGGTTCATATCAAAATTCTGGAGAAGTCTTCAACAAGATCTGAGCACTTAATTGAATTTCAATATGTCCTATCACCCCAAACTGATGGCCAATCTGAAAAGACTATTCAAACACTTGAGTACATGCTAATAACAAGCTCAATGGAATTTAAAGGTGGATGGGATCAACATCTCCCTTTAGTTGAGTTCTCTTATAACAAGAGCTTCCACTCAAGCATTCAAATAGCACCTTATGAAGATCTATTTGGTATGCGGTGTTGAACTCTTACTCGTTGTCCTGAAGCTGGTGAGATAAAGCTTATTGGTTTTGATCTTGTGCACGAGATGATAGAAAAAGTCTATGTCATCTAACAACTCATTAAGGCTGTTCAGAGTCGAAAAAAGAGCTTTGCCGACAACCGTCGAAGGGACTTGGAGTTTGATGTTGGTGATAAAGTCTTTCTTCATATTTTACCTTTGAAGAGAGTCATGAGGTTTGGGAAAAAAGAGAAGCTCAGTACTAGGTATATTGGCCCCAATGAAATCATTGATCGTGTGGGAGTAGTGGCCTATCGGCTTGCACTTCCTCCAAATCTATCACAAGTTCATGAGGTGTTCTATATATCCCTTTTGAGGACGTACATACCTGACCGTTGACACGTACTAAATCCAGAGGTGGTACAACATAAACATGACCTCCCTTATGAGGAGCATCCAGTTAGATATTGGATCATAGAGACAAGGTTCTATGCAACATGACTACCCACCTTGTTAAGGTGTTGGGGAGGAACCACAAATGTGAAGAAGCCACGTGGGAACCAGATGAGTCTACGAGATAGAAGTACCCACACCTTTTCTCATCAGAGGGTATGAGATAAAATTTCAGGGATGAAATTTCTTAAGGGGGAAAGAATGTAACGACCCAAACTTTTTAATTATAATTATTTCCTAAATTTTTGTGTTATTTTATTTTATACTCAACCAAACTATATCCTTTAATTAATGAAGTGGGTATAATTAAAATGATACCATTGGGTTTTGACAGTTATATGATCATTTGTCAATATGATCGTTGGAAACTATAATCTTAACATTGTGTTTTTATAAATACAGTTATCTTAGTTAATTAATATAGAAAGAAGATTGAATGGCCTCATCCAGTAGACTCGGGCCATATGAATCCCATCTACTGGAGCATGGGAAGGAGGTAGCATCACTAGGCTTTTCTTGGGACCAAGCCCAAGCTGAACTTCAACATATGAAGCTTGAACGAAATCACCTAAGGGAGAAGTTCAAGCTGATAGAAATCACCACTTCGGCTATGTAGTCTGAGCCACCTCAATATTCTATCACCATATCACACCTTACACTTATGTCTTATGCTGGTGTTATAAGGGGATATGTAAAGAGAACATAGTTTCTTTGTATAATCCTTTAATATATATATAATTTTTATTTCTTATTATGGTAAAGATTATGAATTTCAAATATTCAGATAAATATAGGATGTGTATTGTTGATGAATTTTGGAAAAAAATGGGTATTTTAAAATATTTTTGTATTCTTTAAATAATTAATAATGTGAAATGATTTTTAAAAAATGGTCATTTATAGTTATGATCAATGAAAATTTTAGTGTCTAATAAGATCAACTTGATTTTTAGTGAATATTAAAGTATTAATAGTAACAGACCTGTATGAATAGTAGTGAATAGTAATGAATAGTAATTTGGCCAAAAAATATAAACTTCACCCATGAATGTATAAATACAATTTAAATATCTTAAAAGTGAAAAAACAATCATAGTATAGGTTTCGATATTTTGGAATGTCAGAAATATTTTATGTATAGTTTTATAATTATTTTAAAAATAAAAAATGGAAATATATTTTCATAAAATATAATCATAAATTGTTACTTTATTGTATTATGGTTATACGATAATTTTATGGGTCCTTTATTACTTTTTTAAGGTGTTACAAAATGAGTTATAGTTTTAAAGTTTTATTTTTGGAATAAATAATGATTTTATTTAGAAATTAAATTAAAAATCTTTAGATAATTATTTTCATAAAATGGAGTTCATTTTTGAATTCAGGGCATCAATATTAGGTTAGGGAGAATTTTTGGGATTTTTCTGAAACAGTTGAATTTTTGGTGAATAGTAAAAATACAGTTTTGAGTTTTGGGTGTTTAACAACATCATTAATGGTGTAATAATGATGTAATCATTCTGTTCAACTTATGAATAGTGATATATGATATGATGTGGTAAATCCCATTGTTTTTCAAATACAACTGATGAGGTGTCCCTTGGAAATTAATAATTTATTCCCTCACTTTTCCTATAAATACTAAGACACTTCCCTCATTCATTTCATTTCAAAATCCTCCTAAATGAATTTCTAGTATCTTTACCTCCCAAGGAGTCCTCCCAAGGTTCCCTCAATCCTCACAAGGTCTCAACCTTCAATCTTTCAAAGTTACTCTTCAAGATAAGGGAACCTTTCACCCTCCTCTTTTAAGTCATGACTTCTTTTATGTTATATCTTATAGTTCAATTTTATTATGAGTTGGGCCTATTATTCTATATATTTACTACTGTCCATTTAATTTACAAATGATGAGTGACCCTTTCTTATCTCATCAATTTATTTTCTAAATTTTTATGTGACACCGTTAGGCTACCGAATTTTCATAAAAGAAATTACGGTTTCTCTTTCCTTGAAAGTTTCCTTTTCATGTGATGTGTCAATCAATTTTACACACCATGATCTTATTTCTTTTTATTATGTACCTCTAATTTAAAATGATTCATTTATTGATGTTATACCCCAATCCCCTCTCTTTATATTATTTTCTAAAACCAAGTTATATAGTCGTTATGCTGTAGAAATTTCGTCTCAAAATTTATCTCTCTTTTTCTCAAGGAATTATCTTGTTTTATTTATGTGAATACCCACAACTATTTAGTTTCTATGGGTGTTCATAGGTACAAGAAATGATATATTTGATTCTTTAATTTACATACATGTAACCCTCACTCCCTTTCCATGGGTTATAAATGACATAACGATCTTATTTTTAATCACTTTTAAAACGCCACGATTTTGAAGTGAAACCCATTTCTTTTATCTCTTTGGGTAATTTATGAAATGTTTACTACGATCGATGTGGATCACATGAGAATAAATATAAATTAAGTGTGATCCATGATATCACTCCAATTAATTGGGTAAATAATTAATCTCTAGAGATGACAAGTTTCACGATACCTTGGTGAATAACCTTGGTAATTTTTATGACACCTCAGGGATAAACCTTGGTGATATGTTCATTAATGTATAAATGAAATTTTTTAGCCCCATATCCAAGTTATTTTTTATTTATTTTTATTATGATATTCTAATTCTTCCATTGCTCATGCCATTGTGACTTTTATCATGTTCTTATTAATATTGATCAAGATCACATGTCAATTGTTTCACTTGTTTTTCTTACTGAGCCTTATGCTCACCCATTCCTTTGATGTATGTCTCCAAGATACGAGATTCCATAATTGTACATAGTATGAACCAATGATAAAGCCTTACGAGTGGTTTAGAAGAAATTTTTATATTGTTTTCATGTATTATGTTCCTGATTTCCAAGACACTAGACTTTAATGATCCTTTGTTTGTAAAATGTAATGAAAAGTTATGTAATAAAAAGGTGGGATTCCATATGGTCACACCAAGTCCTACGATGGCAGTAAACCCTTGATGTGAACCAATTCATGTCAACCCAAAAATTTGAATTAGAATTATTCGATAATTGAATGCACCCCAACTAGGTTTGGTCATGAACTTTGAACTATGGTTCGATTCTAACCAATATTTTGGAAGGCTATACTAACTTAATATTTCTTTGATGGATTTTAACCTTATACTTAAATTTCCATTTTATTATCATTGATTATATTCTTGTTAATATTAATTTGGATATAATTAAGTGATTTACTGTGTCTAAGATAATATTTATGCATAAACCGGTATTATTTTAGTTCCATATTGCATGCTTGTTTAATTCATTAATTTTGCGACCGTGAAAACACACCCACAATAAATAAACCATGAAAATGTAAAAAAAATGTTATGATCATGAGATTTTCTATTAGTTATTTTATCTAGCGTTTGATAAACTAACCCAAAGCCTATGGGAGAAACACGTTGAACCTTTTGGGTTTGTGTTTACAACTTTCCACCAATCCACCTTTGTATCTCCTTAGATTGGTTTCACCTTGGATCCAAATATGAGATTCATCCACTATCTTGGGATCTATATCTATTACATATGAATTTATCTCACTCATAGGTGAGGGGTAAAATGGGTTTTTACATAAAAGAACCCTTGGCCAGGCATGCCCTATATATTAATGAGGAGAAGGCTTGCAGGACAAAAAAATTAATTTAAATAAATAAATTTAGATAAACCATTCACATACAAAGGTCTTGGTCCATCTCATGATCATCCATAAATGCAACAATATATACACATAAATAAAACTTTCATTCAATTATTTATTAATTCTTGTTTAATATAAATCAAGCTCAAATAAATTAATTATCTTTAATTAATAAATACTTTTATCTTAAACCCTTTTCTGAATTTCCTTGCGATTATCATCCATAATAATTTTAAAAAGATAAATTCATTTAAAATTATCTTTTCACGTATTTTATACCTTGAAGGAAACCGGGTAAACTCTCGTTCATAACTACCCAGGGAGTAGAAATGAACATTTCACAGATGTTAAATTAAACACATATATATAAAACTCCTATTACATGTTGTGCCTCAGCTTCACGCCCACACTATGGTATACGTCTCAAGGGTTTGTATAATATAATAATAAAATTTAATAATTATGTGCAATTTGGATGAGTAGACGACATGTAGTTCTGACTACATGACTTGTACTTTTGTTCACTGGCCATCTGAAGTACATGCCCAGGGAATTGGAATGTTGACGTAATTCTAAAATCTTTGGAGCACATGGCGTGTTCAGTGGGCCACATGCCATGTAGTATTCATGTTACATAGTTTCCAGCCAAGCAAGACGTGTACGAGGTACATAGTCTAACAGTAACCTGAAAGGACTACACGTCGTGTCCTGTGGAACACATGGCGTGTAATGTGGAAACTGTGCACCACTTGTTCCTGGTCACCACACAGAGTCATTTAAGACTTAGAAAGACTCCAAAACACATCCTAGTTTGGAAGATCATCCTAGTGCATAGAACCTAGACTACACAGTGTATACTGCCGAATACACAACGTGCTTTCCGGTGTTGTACAACCATGAAGATTTGGAACCACCAAATGAGATCCACTTGTTTTTTTAAAATAAAATATAAAAATAAAGATCATTTCAGTAAGGTGAATGTAAAATGAAATAGGAGGAACAAATCTTGAGATTCATATTTACAGAATGATTAACATGAATTGAAATAACTAAATTATTAAATGCGTAAATCATCAAAAATATAATTATAATAAATGATATGACCCCTTTGATTACACTTGTAGGTTCTAAGGGCAGTGGAAGGTCATTGGTGGGTATACCCAACATTAATATCTGTCATTAACGATGATCAATCTGTGATCCGTCAGGATAACAAAATGTCGGATCATCAGAATATAACCAATAATAAAAGAAAAGTGGGGAGTCCCAAAACCATAAATAAGATCATAATATGTTGGTTATAATTAATTTAATTAAAATAAAATAATTCCATTGATGGAATTCTCTCTCCATTGATGTTTTTGTTCATAATCTGATGTGATCCGTCAATGAGTTGTAGAAGCCAACTGTAGGCTTCCTCTAGCGGTGATCCACACGCGCTCCGCGTATCCCTATACTTCGCTAAAGGGATCTCTGAGTGCTAGAATGGAAGAGCCTTCACTTGCGATATCCACCTTAAATCACCGTGACAGCCACTTCCTAAGTGATGTCCTTGATCCGGTAGAGGAGGATCTCTCTCGTGACTTGGGAGAGTTATAAGTTGAGAAAAATTTCTCTCTTGGCTTGAGAGATTTTAGATCTATGTGAACAACCACCAAAAAATGGCTAGGCTAATGAGAATTATATAATTGGTATTTTAATTACTTATAATAATGAAATGAATTAATTACCAGAAATCATTTATTCATGTAATTTCATTATTATTAAGACCCAATGTCTTATAATAATAGTTGACTATTATTATTACTTGACATGCGCCCAACAAATTACACCTAATATTATGTAATTAAATAAAAAATATTATTTCTCCCAAATCCCCAGAAAAACTACACAGAATATATATTAATATACACGGTATGTACATTTTTTGTTCTACTTTCATTATTTCCTACACAACATTTATCAGACCTTGAATATTGGATATTTATTTCTCAAATAAACATCACTGCATTAATCACTAATAAATATATTATTTCACCCATAATATATTATCATGAATAACTAGTGTTGAAATAAATGTGATCAGGTATCCTTGAATAATTATTAAACTTTTATCGATAATAATCATTATTCAACTTGTTAAATTAATATTTAACTGCGATAATTGGACACACTTGGTGTGTGATCCTGTAGACCTCTTTCTCAGTGGAATTAGGCAGAGCCTACCTAAAGTCAAAGGTTAGCATCTAGAAACATTCCAAGGAACCCATATAGAAATAGTTTTATGCTGCAATGATGTTTCACCTCCTAAGAATGCATTCTCTGTAATATAATCCCTTTGTCCTGATATATCAAATCAAGCGGGTTTCATGCTAGTTCCATCAACCCATGTGCTCGATTATTCTTTCATTGACTTTCTATAATTGAACTCGTCGATTCTTTATCATGCCCAGGGATTTATTTTGGATATATCAATCCCATCAAATGGTTTGAGATATCTAATTTCGTTATGGAACAGAAGGGACAAATCCTTTTTCACATTATCTATTAATGCAGTATTACTCATGAAGCACCCAACATATCCTACCTTGCTACAAAAAGTGTATCATCATAGTTTTTTAAAATACATCTAAGTGTGTGAGTTGTAATACCCATTAAAAATAATCTTAATGTCTAAGGACCAATACACACATAAGAAGATAGGAACATCCAATGACACTATGAAATGTGTATTTCTTATTGGTGGGTCTCGTTCTCATAATATCCTCCTGGATGTTACCAAGTGCTAACACAATGAGAAGGTTCCTCAATGTTTTATGATTCCTCACCTATAATGGCCTGTATTGTTTGTGTCCCTAAAATTACATCATCAATCCATATAACATATATTCAAGAACAGTGTTATGGCACTTCGGGGATCTCATCATAGCCGAGATCCACTATGACCCTTTATTGAAACAGTTATCCTTAGGAAATTATCACATGCATTGTCATGCAGAATAACAATCAAGATCTAATAAGGTATTTATTAATGTATAAATCACAAAGTAGTTGGTTCTATTCTACCAACTCCATCAATTTAACCATACAAAAAATCAGATGAAAAAGAAGTTTTGATCAAAATGCACTATTTTAACTATTCATTAAAAATGATATGTTTCTGAAAAATATCAGGAATTAACCATCACCAAATTGTTATGTTTTGATTTAAAGTGTGAATTTTATATTTAAATATTAAATCAAATTAAGTTTAAATACATGGAATTAAAATGGGTTCCCCATAAAAGAGAGTAAAATTTTCTTTATAAAAAAATATGTTTTTATTTTTAAAATAGTATTTGTTCTTATATTTTTCATATAAAACATAATGGATGAATATAAAAAATTTGATTGAATATATAACATGTATATTTATTTAAAATCATTTACTAATTGTAATTAACTATGTTTATTAAGAAAAACCTACTTTGGAAGAATAATAATATTTCTTTTTATATCTAATTAGTTCTTATTTTTGTTTCTCATTAGTTGGTGACCAAGGAATTCATTTTATGTTTTTATTAACCATAAGTTTTCATAAGTTAGATAATAATATTCATAACCACTAATATAACATCTTTGTTATATCATATTATGTTATATTATAATGTTTTAATAATACATTGTTATTTGGTGAAACTTGTTCTTTCGTGTAACGCAGGCTATTGAGGGAGGTCTCTCTGGCATGCAATGCAGAATAACTCATTATTATATTCCGTAAAAGCTATATAATGTATTGAAAATATTGAAAATATTAAATATATAGTATTGTCTTATGATATTTTATTCCCTTACGTGCTTGGTGATTCATGTCATGCACACTATCAAATAAAATTCGTACATTATAATTTTGGGGTGTAACATTATCCCCACCTTAATTAAATTGAAACCTAGCAATTTAATCCAGACCTCAATAATCTAAGGATTGAAAATAAACTATTTCTGAAATACCCAAATCATAAAAATAGTGAATATCACATCTTCTTAATAAGAGGGAATGGAAAGTACAATGGTCACGTAACTAGACTTGCTAATAAGAAAACATAGGTGTGAAATGGAAACATGTATATGGAAAAAAATTCCAACAATCATGTTATGATAGAGAGTGTTTGAGAAAATGTTCATATTAAAGTTTTAGACCAAAAAACCATAAACAATATGTGTGAATAAAGGTCATTTATATCATAAAAAATGATCATAATAGGACAGTATTGTTGTTTCAAACCAATTTTTTATAGGTAAGTAATTAATTCACACTATAAGTATATAAGTAAATATAAGATTCAATAAACCTAACCTTTTCCTTTTATTATGGATTCAACTATTTCTCCTTTATCTTTTATCACATGATGTATCATATGGTAAAGTAATACTTTGAGCTCTAAAATCTCATCCAATGATCATATTAAACCATTTTATAAGCAGTTATATTTTCCAACAGATTATGATCTAATCGATTATGAAGGAGACTCACTGAATTTAAAATATGAACTTATCATTATTTTTTAATAAACATGAAGTATCTATAAATTTTCAAATTTAAAACATGTAGAAAACTTCATCATGTATCCTCTTAAAATATCGTAATAACTCTAATCACCATATAAACTTATTGGAAACGTGCATTCATACTTATTCCTTAAGTAAGAAACATGTTACTGGATATACTCCTAAAATCAAAATGTGTTGTAAACTACATTAGTGACTGAATAGAGAACTTATTGACATGTCATTAATCTATTACCAGGTAGTCAACACTTGTCCAAATCAATCATTTTTTTACCATTATCTCAACATCAGGAACATATTAAGTGTTGACAATCCCTCAATCATGTGTTTTCTAAACTGTTTTAATTTACAATTGATAACAATTATTCGTTCCATTTAGTATAAGATCTCAAATTTTTATTGAAAAATTATTTCAGAGTAATATATACAAATTTTATAAATCATACTATGAAAACAAAATATTTTTACATAATAATTGTTAGATCCAAATAAAAAATTACATTTATCATTACACTTCGGTTGTGTTAATAAAATATTCTTTAAATTTATCCCTTAGATTATTTTTAGGTTTATTATCTAGAATATTTGGGCATTCATTTGAGTAGTTCCCCATCACCTTGTACATGTAACATTTAATATCACTTTTTCCTTCTTTACATTCCATTATTTTTCCTGGTGAACCTTTTCCTCACAATTATAACAAACTCCCAATCCTTTCAACCATTTACTAGGGTGATTACTCACACAATTATCACATGCTATAAAATCCTTCATTACTATAATTTTTTTTACTCATTCCCATTTTCATGGTGTTCAAAAGACCTCTTCTTCTCTTGGTATCCCTTAAATTCATAGTACTTTGACAGTTTTTTCTCTTCCTTGATAACAAATAAAACTATTCATCTTATGTAGAAAAGCTTTGAGAAACTAGTGTCCTTTGGATACTTGGATTATGTTTTTTAAATAATTGGTGATCTTTCACTCTATGTTGCATATATAATCCTTAGAATAATTGTCTAGCCTTTTAAAGGTAACTTCACAATCTTTAACACTATCATCTTCATGTTACATAAAGACAAGGAACTTACTCTCCATCTTAATATGTTGATCATGATGAAAGTATTTATCAAAGAGTGTATCATTAAATTTTCTACAATCCATGAGTTAAATATCTTACTCCTCCCTTGTATTATGGATCAGAGACCACCACTGGTTAGCATCACTTTAGGGACAACAGACATCAACTATAACCTTTTCCTTTTTTTGTTGCAATCCAATGTCATGAATATCTTCTCTAGAGACTTAATCCATTTCTCAGCTACAAATAGTTTATTAGTCCTACTAAATGATGGGGGATTCACCACATAATGTGATCCATCGTTTTTTATTCTCTCTGTAGTTTCTCTGTTATTGAAATGTTTTTTATAACCTAACTAAGATTCCATAATATATCCATGACTTCCTCAGATCCAATACCAACTGTATTTTTTTCCCCATCAGGGAAATATATACATTTTCATGAGTAATGAAACCATTATTCCTTCTAGGTTCCATTTCTAAATCACATCATACACTATATTATCTCATAATTCTTTGATCATTGTATAACTCTAAATAAGGTATATCACATAACATAATTTTATGCATAATGAATCCTAGAATCATAATATTTGGTTAATTTGGAGTAATGATTAATTTCAAATCCTTCATAATGGTAGGTAAAGAAAATATGAACTATTCTAAGAATATAACCCTGGAGTGTCAAACTAGTTGTGCAGTAAGGCCCATTGTTGTGTACCAGGTTACCCTAAGTCAGGCCTGAAACAACTTTTTAGAGTTATTACTCCTAGGTAAATCTCTATCAGAGCCATATCCATTTGTAGTATCCATACAAGGATGTATTTATAGTAATACCCACATAATCAATACATTACCAAAATTATAGGATTTTATTGTATACTTATCCTCAATGTATATATTAGGATTATGCTCCCAAATCAATTTTTTCTTAATATGGTTTCCAAGGTTACTGTTAAAATTTGTTTTCATACA
This sequence comes from Viscum album, assembly GCA_963277665.1. NCBI lineage: Eukaryota > Viridiplantae > Streptophyta > Magnoliopsida > Santalales > Viscaceae > Viscum > Viscum album. The sequence continues at coordinate 512,819,093 of OY728140.1, forward strand.
CACTATAATTCCCAAATCCAAAAATCCTAAAACTAGTGCATAATTTTATTACATTGCAATCATTATGAGGAATCAAATACAGAAGGATCGATCATCTTAGCAGTACTGGAAATCAATATTATAAACATAATACCCATAAAAAATTTTCAAATTGAAATTAAAAACATTATACATATTAAAATTATATAAATTTTATGCTTGAAATATTAATCAAATATGTATTCTTCATAACGTGGAGAAATGAAACATAATAAGGGTGATCTCAAATTCACTATAAGGGTAAGTAAGGTGGAATAAATAATGAATCAATAAGAGAAAATTAACATGGAAAGGATGATTAATAAATAAATGTAGGAAACTGAAACACATGCCATTTAATCAATGAACTAAAATGAAATGTATCCATTGATATATTGATGAAAAATATATAGGATGAATAATAATTTAAACTAAATTAGGCCAATGATATCATAATGTACATCATTTCTAAGCCACATGAAAAACTATTTCGTCAATACCATTCATAAGATGGTTTAAAACCACGGATAGAAACTCGTGTAATTTTTCCAACATATTTATCTCATGAGAATCTTTCGATGCTCCAAGGAGATATATAAAGTCTAGGATTAACCCATATTTTCCAATAAAAATAATTACCCACATTTAATAATAAAAATAAATAATATTCCTTATCAAATATCCATATTGAATAAAGAATATGGAATTATCAATATTTCTCCAATTAATCAAATAATTGTCAAAGTGAACACCATATGTAAAAATGATATATGGTTTAGGTAATATTAATATCCATTGTATAATAATATGGATATTAAAGTAAATTTACAATGAAAAATTATTAAAATAAATTTATTTTTTCAAGATAAAGTTAACAATCACAAAAGGAAGTTAAATTTCAAAGATAATCATTATAAAGATTCTTTAGGAGAATAATATTGAAACATTCCAAAGTGTCCCACACCACATTGAATTATTTAAATCCTAATTCCCATGAAAAAATAATATTAAATGGAAATATTAATATCATGAGAGTAATAATATTCATGATATAACATATTAAAAGGCTGTAAATACACCAAATAATAGTAAATTGGTGTATAATATTAAATAAGTCTCAATAGAAGGTAAATAGAAATGAAATTCTCTTTCCTTAACATTCCTTGTGTTGTGTAGTACTTATCCTCATTTAGAGTGGTCTAAAATATGTTACTAAATTATTCCAAAACCATAAATTTTATTTTAATGTCATATATTAATTTCTTTATAATATTTTATTACCCATTTGTGAACAGTATTTCATTAATTTCACAATTTTGGGTGTTAATTGCCCGGTTTTCTCGACTAAGTTTTAACTTGTTATTTATTATTATCATTAATTAAATCATGGTTTAATCATATCTAGAATGTAAAAAATTTCATAATTATCATATCTAATAATTATATAGGTATTTAAATAAGTCCATTATATTTGGAGATAAGAACTGAAGTTCAACGTTCACAGAGACGGTAGGCCACACTTACGCATGAACGCTACAACCATTTATTTTTTTGTATTAAAAGAATAAAAACTAAATGATACATATATATATTACAATTTTGTAATCATATATATTTTATATATGTTACATAGGTTTATTAAAACCATCCTTTATACTTTCTATGTATGGTATGGAAGAGTCGTATTGCTTTTAGGGGGCACTAGTCCTCACTTCCTCAAACGAAATTATCATATTTACACAAGATGAAAAGAATAAAGTTATGTTCTATATAAAAAATAACGAATCATAAATCCATTTTAAATATTATATATATAATAAATACAAATATTTTTCATCCTAATTTCTTCTATGACATATGGTAAAGTAAAATTGAACAATCATTGTTTCATGAGGCAGTAGTTCACCGTACAAAGAAATTGTTTGCTCGTTACCCATTAGAAGGATTTGTGTGTGAGTGTAGTCCAAAAACAATACATAAAAACATCCTAGTATATTTATTATACTTTTTCTATATAATAATTTAATAAAGATATTTTAGGGGGTGTACATTGGAAATAAAACTATATAGCTTGAGAGAAGATGTTACAACTTAATTGGGTAACTTCTTTTGGTTTGTGCCAAAAGGATGACATGGAAGGCTTCTTGCACAATGAAAGGATTAAAGGTCAAGGGGAGTAATTTTGGGAATCTAATTTGGTAGATCATGGCCGAACCTATGTTTTTTTATATGTTTTATGAATGGTGAGAGGTGGTGACCTCTTATAAGGAAGGAAAACAACTCACTTGGATGTTTTGGAAACTAGTTAGGTGTGCACATTTTATTACCTAAAAAAAGTCATTACAATCCCAAAAAAAGTCAATAATGGAAGGTTTATGGATTATATATGGACTGAAAATGGATTTTGGAAATCATTCTAGGTATTTTGGATTCTTAAGTTAAATTTTTAGTCCTCTATTAAGTATAATTATTCCTTAATAACTGTAATTAATTTTTATTAGTTTCAAAAATATTTTTGGTCAATAAATAAGTTGAAATTATTATAAATTATATATTATTTTTATTCCAAATATGGAATATTTTTTTCCAAATTCCAATCACATAATAGGACGAAATTAATTTACAATTCATCCCATAAGCGGGGAGATAATACAGGTTTTTAAAGTAAAAATGTCCAAATATTTTTTATAATATTATTGTCGATTTCAAAGTGAAATTGATTATAAAAACCTAAATTTTATTAATTTATAGTAATATTATTTAAATAAAATATAAACCAATATAAAAAATTATAATTATAAATAAATCCGATGAAAAAGTATTTTTGTGCTAAACTACAATGTTTTTAACTATTCATTAAAAAGTGATATGTTTCCAGAAAATATCAAAAATATTCCATAAGTTAATTATTATGATTATCTTTCAAATATCAAGTTTATTTTTTAATATTATATCAAATAAACTATCAAAATTGATAATTAAATTGGGTTCACCATTAATAGGTGGTCAAATTTTTGTTATAAAAATATTGGCTTTTAAGGGTAAAATAGGGCTTGTTCTTATCTTATGCATATCAAATATAAAAGATGAATACCAAAAATATTTTATTGAATATATAAAATTTATATTTCCTCAAAATCATTCACTAATTGTAATTAACTATGTTAATTAATAAAGAACTCTCTCCCAAACATAATAATATTTCATTTTTACATCCAATTCGTTCTTATTGTCATTTCTCATTAGTTGGTAACTATTGAATTCATTTTATATTTATATAAACCATACATTTTCATAATTAATTTAATAATATTAATATCCACTAACATAATATCTTTGATATATCCTATTATATTAAATAATAATGTCTCAATAATACATTTTTATTTGGTGAAACTCGGTGTTGCGTGTAACGCAAGCTAACAAGTTAGGTCACTCTTGCATGCAATGCATGATAGCTCGGTGTTCTACTCATTATAAGAGAAATCATGTATTGAATAGATTTTAAATAGTAAATATATAGTATAGTTTAGGTATTTTATATTCCCTTACTCACTTGCTGATGAATGTCATGCATGTTATAGAATACAAAGTCATACATTAGAATTTTTTGGTGTTACAACAGGGGTGAGTTTTAAGGAAATAAATAAATTATTTATCAATTTAAACAAAATTATGTATATTATGGAAATTATCATTCTATATCATATAAAATATATTCTTGTAAAAACTACATATTGGAAGAGTAGTGAAAGATCAAATTTCATCAGTTGAAGATGAAAGATTTTATTGTGAATAGTAATTTTAGTTTCGATAAGATTGACCAACTAATAGATGGAAACATAGATAGTTTATAGAAGCTAAAAAATAAAGTTTGGGAAACTAATTAAAAAAAACGTATCCCGATAAAAAGGAATACTCCCTTACATAACTCTCTAAAAAATAAAGGGAAGTATACATGGAAATAATAAACACACAAGGAAAACAATCAAAGGAATTGATTAAGAAAAACATATACAACCAGATGTATGGGTAGAGAAATATAATAAAGATAAATTATTTTAGGGAAAAAATATATTTTTTAATAAAAAATAGATGATAAATTTTGTTTAAAAATAGTGAATAATATTCGAATGATATTTTGAAAGAGTAATGGCAATGTCTGTAGATAGGGATGTAAAATCACATGGGACACCTAATCAATTAATAGAAAGAGACAGAGAGCCAAATAAACACAAAGATTAGTATTTCAAGAGGTTTATTTAGTTATTCCAAAACATTAGATTGGATATAAAAATTATAGAATCACATTAAAAAAGGATATAATATACAAAATTCATTAACAATAAAATTTAAAATAAAAAGTGGCTAGAAGAATTTGAAACTATTCCATTTATTAAATAATGAAATTTAATAATCTATAGGAAGATACCAGAAAAGAAAAAGAATAAATGTAACTTTAATAATCCAAATGATTTTGAAGGGAAAATAAATATTATATGACTTTTGGATCTGGGAGTAATTATCAATTTAATATCTCTTATACTTTACCATGATCTTGTAATTTGAGACAATAATCCCACAATGATGGATTTATATCTAGTAAAAAGTACATTTAAATTCCCAACATATTTTATTGAATATTTATTTGGGAGATTTGGAAAACTTATTCATCTTACTAATTTCATTATTTTAGAAATGAAATGTTATAATAACGTTCCATATGTACTAGGAAGACATTTCTAATCCATTATAAGATCCATTAATGATTCTCCCTAATAAAAATTCACATTTCATAAATGTAAGGAATATAAAATTTTCAATTTCATACAATAAGTGAAGAATAATTATAGATTATATGACTATTTTTTAGTTGATATCATTGTCTACGAGATTAAGGTTGAGTCACATTCTCAAAAATAAAAATGAATAATTAGTTCTAGAGGAATTACCCAATAATAGGTAGGTATAATAATGGATTTTGGGGAATCTAGTACAAACAGTGAAATTAACACTCATTTTGTAGTTTTTGAATAATTATAATGGGATTTAGAAAATGATATACTTTTTTGGAAACCATATATGAAGAATACATTTAGTTTACAAATTTATATGTTGTTTGAAAAGTTTAGATATGATTATTATGGTTCCCAAGATACACTACATAAAATTTTTTTTATTTTAATTAGAGTCTCTATGATAGGATAATCTATGAGAAGTATTGAGAAGCCATAAAAATTTTATTTCATGGACTATATCAGTTTGAAATCGAATAAATCAATCTGTTTACATTTGAAAAATTCTCATAGATGATGAAATCAACCCAAATATAGAGTGAAAGATAAAATTCAATCCTAAGATTAAAGAGGTTTTCAAGGATGAGATCATTAAATTATATGACGCTGGGATACTTTTTTCCATTTTTGACAGTTAATGGGTGAGTTTGATAAATTCATTTCCAATAAAGGGTGGTATGACTATTAATAAAAATTAAGAACAATTATTAGATTATAAAAAGTGGTGTTAAATATTAAATGGTTTGTATATACTTCTAGAATCCAAATAATTCCAAAAGTATGGAACATATTCCCTATAATTTGTAGATCAAATGTGTAAACTTCATCTTGGGAAGTCTCATTTGAATATTTTTGGATTGAAATTCAGGATACAACCATGTTACTATCAATCCCATTGAAAAAGAGAATGTTATTTTTAGATATCCCTATGGAACATTTTCTTATTGAAGAATTTCATTTTAGATATGTGAAGAACCTACTAATTTTCATAGATGTGTGATGAACATTTTCAATGTTATATTGGAAAATCTTATTTAGGTGTCAATAAATGAATTATATAACACTAGCATGACATTTTAAGATTACCTGGAAAACTATATAAAGTGAAATATAGATATAAAGATACAAATTTAGTACTCAATTGGGAGAAATTCCAATTCATGGTGTGATAAATAATTCTTCATATCCATATAATCATAAAAGATGGTAAATAAGTTAGAAAGGCCATAATTGAAGTAATTTCATCACATCCCCCACTGAATTATAATTTGTCATTAAGGAGCTTCCTTTCGCATACATCATTTTATGTAAATGTTGTCATGGATTTCTCAAAAGTTTAGATATCATTTGGGTCACTTCTAGAAATGGATGAAAAATTCAAATTTGAGGAAATATTTGAGGAATAATTAAATATGTTAGAGAATGTGTTAGTCTAAGAACCTAGTGTAGCATCGACAAACTTGAGCCAACCCTTAAAATACATTTGTGATACTAGTGATTTTACTATGGGGTTTTTCATTTAATTTAAAAGAAAAAAATAAGATGTATTTTATTTACTATATAAGAATTTTATTGACTAGAGAAAGACTGAAATATTCTATAATATAGACATATAAATTTAACATATTGTATTGAGTGGAAATTTTTATGGAATGTATAATTACAAACTTAGTAACTTTATTTACAAATCGTTTATTCTTTATGTTTTTCCTGAAAAAGAAGGAAAATATGACATAGTTTATTATATTAGATTTTCTCTTATAAGAATTTGAGATTAATATTAATGATAAAAATGGAGAGGAGAATTAATTATTTGATCACCTACCTAGATATAGAGAATTAAAGGTATATTTGACTCATCCTTTCAAGCTAAAGTTTCTTAGGTTACTAAACATTATAGATAGAAGTGAATCACATGGTATTCTCAAACTAATATTTAAATATCTACATATAAGAATACATAGGGGTTGACATGGAATGAGAAGATGAAATTTTAATCTGATGTGAAGTATTAATTATTTTAAGATCTATATCTTTACTAACATAGAAATGGTGAAATTATGAAATGGTATGTGAAGGAAGGAATGGTCCAAAAAAAATAATAACCCACATCTAGACACTATCTTATGGTGGTAACTAAAGAAACATGAAAATATCAAAAAATGAAATTCATTATGGTTTTTATTGTCCAAGCTTTTTCAAGGATGCTAAGAAAATTATGAATTGTACTATCTATAAAAGTTGAGGAAATATAGTGAGAAGGGTGGATTTTATAAAATTATATATTTTATAGGTGTAAAGTATTAATGTTTATGGTCTATAAATCATGGAAAAATTTCCAAATTCACATATATTTGTGCGTTATTAGTTATATATCAAAATGAGTTTAGTGTACTACTCCACTAAATAATTTGAGTTCTTCTAAAGATAGGTTTTTTGAATAAAAAAATATTTTTAGGGTTTTGTTTTCCAAGATACATAATCACTGAAAAATATGGACACTTACAGAAGCATAAATGGAGAATTATTATGGTGAAATAGGGATCCAATAATAAAGTTTAAACTATGTATAATTTTTAAACAATTGTCTATGTTGCAATGAATAATATTGTTTTGAATGTTAGTTTTCAAAAAGAATAACTTCTCTAGAAAGTATTGTGATGGAAAAAATAGGGGATGTTATTTGTTTATAGATAAATTTTTATTTGATTCATATTGGGTTGTATTCATATATTATTATCTTTGGAAACACTTTTCACATAGCAGTAGATATCAAACACCAATATTTTGTGTATTGGAGGATATTAACATGGAGAAAATAGTCATTTATATAATTGGATGTTTAATTTTAATGAGTTGGTGTTGTTTTTAATGGAATCCTATGATAATTAAATAATTGTAATAGAAAAAAAATTGTCTTTTAGAAAGATGATTTAATGAAATAATTTCAAATAAAGAAAAATGAGTCATTATATTTTATTCTAAATTGAATATTTTTCAAAAAAATAAAATCGATAGATTTAATAGACTATTAAATGTTATTGAAAAGCAATCTAAAAACAATTTCATGATTGATTGAAAAAACAGTGAACCATTCAGCATGAAATGATATATACTAAAAATTTACTTCAATATAATAATGTTTTATAAATTCAACCCACTAACAATAAAAGAATAAATATTTAAATATATAGTTTGATGAATATATACCAAAAAAAATAAAAGGCATTCGATTTTATTTAATTCTCATTTCTACTCTCTTAATAACCAAAATACCACCATGGAGTGTGTTACATTCATTTTTATGTATGGTCTAGAAGATTGAAATTTGAAGAGAGAAGGAAATATTGTGAATCAGATGAGAAGATCTTGAAAGGAAGGAAGTATTACAGACACACACAAAAACTCTTTCCTTGAGATCACTATTCAATAATTTTGAAATATCATTATTATTTACAAATTGATTTTTTTTTCTAAAAACCATGTTTGGGGGGTTTAGTGTCTACTATAATTTTTAATAACACCTAGGAGTTTTATAGAAAACTTCTTTAGAAGAAGAATCACTTTAAAAACATTGATTTTATAGTTTGTGAACTTATTTAGTGAATTATTATAATTAAAGAATTTAGGGATTTATAATATGATGTATACATAATGGAATATTAAAATTAATTCTGATGGATTTTTCATTATAAGGTAATAACACCTCACGTAACGAAGATGAAATATAATCATATATACATATAAAACCTGAATAAAATGTTTAATTTTGATACTACATTATGTTTATGATATGATTATTAATTTTTTTAATATTGAAATAAATTATATATAGTGTTAAAAATCATTCAAAGTGTTGGATGCCCAAATCCTACTTTTATGCCATGATAATTTTAATTACTCTCAGGGGATGACAACTATATTAGATGATTTAGTTCTAGGATAGTAGCAGAAAATTGGAAATTTAAAATCACATGTTATATCTTGAAATATTGAAAAAAATTATTATGTTCATTGTCATAATATGGAGTGAACAATGAGATGAATATTGAACAAATATGAAGAAGGGAAAAATTTATTTATAGGATTTTCAATTATGTTGTTTTGTGGAAGTAATAAATGAAATCGATGAAATGAAAAATGTCATTAATTTATTTAGGAAATTTTAAAAAGGTAGAGAAATAATTCAACTAAAATAACATTGTTTAATATTAAATGTCCCATGAATAAAATTATAATAGATTTGGGTTTTTTATAAAACATTTTGAGAGAAATAAATTGAGGACACGTGATCACTTAATTATAATGGAACATATATTAATAAAATATTCAATGGGTTTTTAACTTTTTCCATTAACTAATTCCAAATATTTTTATATTTTAAAGGGTAATTAGTGGAATTATATTGTATTTTAAAGTAAGATCCTAATTATACACATTCATTCGTTAATTATCCTAAAATCAAGCTATAAATTGAATGTAGATGTTTTTGAATTTAATTAATGACATTTAAAAGTATTTTGATACAATTAATGAAGATATATAAGATAAAATGAAATAGATAGTGTAAAACATATGATATACATTTTAAGGGTTAAAGTTATGATTGGGTAACAAAATAAATAATGAACAAAACTAAAAGTCATATTAACTCCTACCGTGTGAATGAATTGATGTGCAAAATCAGAACAATGGAGAACCCTTAACTTATATTAAGGCCGATGAAATATTTATGTAATGAGATTAAGAACAATCCAAGGAAAATTAAATCTAGATTTAGATATTGTGAGTATGTTGGGGGTCTATTGTCATCTTGTAAACATCATGATAAGGTTATGTACACTCATCAATTGATGTTGGCCAACTTACTATGATTATTCAAAATACAATGAAGTGTGAGTAAAAAACTTGATGTGTCATATCCCTAATGTTATCTCACAGAGTCTAATGCAAGATACATCCAAATTATAATATAGGTTGGAGATATAACATAGGATATTAACTAATTATAAATGTAATAAACATTTTGATGCTCTATTATTGAGAATTAAAAAAATCAAGGGGTTTATATTACATCATAAATCCAACCCTATTTGGTAGTATATGCTAATTCAATGCTATCACCAATTAAATCCTTGTTACTTATATATAATATTAAAGAGATCTAGTGTAATGTGAGATCTCAACACATGATATGCTAACAATCCAATCAATCCTCAAAGGAACCTAAACGATAATATATTTTTGAGATAAAGTAATTTCTTACCCTAATGTAGGAATCATTTACTTTAAAAGAAAATTAATGTTATTATTTCAGAATTTTTACAATGAAGTACTCAAAGTAAAGAAGAAGTATTTTCACATCCCAGATTCACCAAATAATTACTCAAACATATTAAATTAGAAAATATAAAATATAATGATATAAATCATTTTGGGATGTCGATCCATGGATATTACATGTGGAACACATGAATAGCTCAAGGGAATCAAAATAGATTCCCAAACATTATTACCTAACTAAATCGTGAAATGCATTAATAACATCGACACATGAAATCTAATCCTTTGGTTATGGAGGATGTCCACCATCAGTAAGGGTAGTGAAACTTCACCTAGGGAATTAATGATTATTTACATATAGAGATATCCCATCACTCACATTCCATGTAGAATAATCACTGAAGTAGATATGTAGTGCTTAGTGAAGATCTTGTACAAATAATAGAGGGAATCAATCAAGAGTGGTGATGATATTAAAGAAGAATACTCTATAGTTGGATATTTATCCCATTATAGAATCTTATTATTCTCTCATATATATTAATTGCATTTATATGACCAAGTGTTTATAATAATCTAGTGGGTAGGGGTATAATGTGTTTTTGGATTACTATTTATTCTTGAATTTTTCCTGTATTTTACATATGATCTTATTATATTTTTATAATGATCAACTAATTGATAAAATAATGGATAGGGTGAAGGATTCAATTTTTAAATAAAATAAAATTCACTTAGAGTAGGTTCACTATTATATGAAGAATAATAGAACCTAAGGAGGATAAGGGACACATATCATAGAATTCATGTGCTTAATTATCTTGGTTTATTTTCCACCAGTAACCATATGAGGAACTAAAATAGCATCAAGAATCTAAAAAGTGACATAAAAGAGAAATTTTAAAGGAATAGGAATGAAAATAGTAACTCATTTATAACTAATATGATGAAACAAAACCAATCCCACCACCCCACTATTTTACCTTTTGAATTGTACATGTTTCTTTAATTACTCCTATAATTTTCCTCTTTTCTATCGAGTTTTCTTATCAAAAAAATCAAACAACCGCCAAAATTTTTCTATTAATTAATTCAAAAATATAAATAAATAGTTAATTGAATTTTTCATCCTAATGTATATGAACTAGGGATCTCATAGTTAACATGATTCTAGAATTTTTGAGCTTTCTTAGGGTATAGATATTAATCACGTAGTTTACAATCCAAAATATTTCAATCTGTTTCGAGGGATGGTTATTCCAGTCTCCCATTAATGTTTTTAATACGTATAGAAAATATAAAAATAAAATTTATATTACATACATCATTCTTATATATTCATATATTCACATTTTTTTACATTATATAATACACTCTAATTAAATTTCATGGAATTTAGAAACATTCACATAAGGAGCTTCAGTGAAAATATAATGCCTTTTATTCTTTATTTTTTAAAAAATTTCTATAGAAGTAACTCAAAGAAAATTAAATTCACTTGTAAATTAAATCCCACATTGAGACAAAGGAATATATTACATCTTGATAGTGAATTAATCATTTAAACTATTTGAAAAACCCATATACATTAGGGCTTGTACAATTCTAGGGTGTCTCGAAACCCATAAGGATTTACATTAACCAAAAATATAATAAAATATTTATTTATAAACCATCACATATAACATCTAACACTTATCAATGGATTGAACTTGGAGGATTATTTATCATTTATTAAGGATTACTTCTCAGTTATCTATTGCTAAACACTCATATGAGTTTGTGAATACAAGATGAAGACGGGATTCATTCCCTAAATTCATATAAGAAAATATAGGACCTGGTTGTTGTAATGATAAAAATATTCATTTATTACATGGGATGATATTTCATAAGATTTTATAAGAAGATATTTATCTATATGGATAACCTTGGATTTAAGGATAATATTTTTTATATATTTTCATAAATATCAAGCTAGATTCTATGAGGAATGGGAAATATTCAAGATATAATACCAATAGTGAACCCATAACCAATTCTCGCTTTCTCAACTTATATAATTATATTATGAAGGAACTGACCATTAAGAAAAAATCCATTGGGAATTTGAACTAGAGGTCACTATACTGGTAGTATATTAGAGGAACTCAATATACTGTATAATATTCTTATGATTATTTCTCGAGAAAATTATATAAAAAGAATAATAATCATTTCCAATTAAGTGATAATGCATGATAATGTTATTGTATACATTGATGATATGAAAATATAGATTTGTGGTCCTGTATCTAGGAATTAAAGATTAAGGGACGGGTTCAATTTTTATAGAATGTGTGCAGACAATTCTTCTTATGACATGAATTTTGAAATTCCAAATCAAGAGGCATCACCCTCTCACATTAAAGAAACTAGTTCCATTGTTGAATTTGTGGGATATCCCACAAGGTATGATCCATTTTCATATGCCTATTTTATTTTATGGAAAAATATTCTTAACATATATTATAGGGATCAATAAACTTATATGTAGGTAGTCTAGGGAAAATATCAAGGAAACCAATAATTTGATTATCAAGACAATAAAAAAAGCTAGATTATTTAAATTAAACTTCTATATAAATATAAAAATATTCTAGTAATGAAAAATATCTTAGAATATATATGGTATATTAATGGTCACCACTTAATGATGAATGATTTTATTTTGAATGAATATTATAATGTATCATGGTTAAACTAACTTATATAATAAAACTAGAATAGTATAAAAACAATAAATATATGATGGGAGGAATATAAAACAAAAAAACTAGAGATAAAGGTAAAATTATTAGTGTAACTGAGATGTTTTCAAGATAAATATGCCTTGAAATAATAACAAGAGGAGGAAAATATGTCAAGGGAAAATAATAATAGAAAACTCTATAACATGATTAAAAATAGTTAAGGATGAACGTTGATTATCATGGGGATAAAAATATGTTTTGCAATAAATTCTCAAAGAATAATTGTATGAGAAAAGGAAGATAAGGATAAAAAGAGAGTATGATATGGTGATTAAATTTTTTTAAATCAATCGTGTTATGTTGATGATTCACCTAAACATTCCCAAAAATAGATTGATATTTTTTTAAGAATACTGAAATGTATTTAAATTGGTTCATTCAGTTATTCAAAAACACCATAGTGAATGTACATTTTTCATTATCAGATGAAAAGATTCCATCCTATAACAACTTCTTAAAGAATATAATTTTCAAAAAAAGATGCTTGAATAAATTTGGATTGTACAATTTATAGAAGAATATATTGAATCATTCTAAATGAACGCACATAAAATGCTAAAGTAACTATGGAGATAAAGTATCCCTTTTTATTCTGAAGGGAATGGAACTTTCATGTATCATATGGATTATGGAGCTGCTATCAATTTAATCCCTCCAGAAGTTTGTAATGAGCTTGGAATTAGATAGAATAATATTAAAAATATTTCACAAAATCTTTGAGATAAATATTTACCATAGTCAAAAGGTGTTATTGATGATTTATTGTTGATCTTATTTAAAATTATTTTACCAAATGATTTATTAGTTTTAGAAATAGAATGGGATAAGGAAGTTTCATCTCAGATAGAAAGGCCGTTTATATCCCCTAAATGATCCATGATTTAAGTTACCTAGGGCTAATTCCCATTTAATTTGGGTGAAAAAAATATACAGTAAACTTATTAAATGAAAATAATGATAATTTATTGAATGACTAATTTTAAGTGGATATTTAACATATATGTGAAGTTTTAGCCATCGACTCAATTTGATAAAGGAAAAGTAGAGCTATAGTAGTTCCTTGAAAACAATATAGTCACAATCATAACATTTAATGATTCTACTGAAAATACTAAATATAGATCTCAATAAGAGTTTTTTTATGAATTAAAAGGGTACCTAGATTGGTCTCGACCTTTTGAGAGACCATATAAGAAGGATCCACTATGTCTTCAAATTTATAAATTTCTTTCCAATATTAAATATGATTATTTTGGTTTATAAGAGATCATGTCTAAAATTCTGTTAGAATTACTAGATTCTCAGTAGGGGGATAAATTTTATGAATTATTTATAAGGAATAAAATTTATATTAATTTTAATATATCAGATACAAATGGAATAATACACACAATATTCATACATAATATCCTCAAGGAGGATGAAATCAAGCCATTTTTTGAGTTCCATATAACAATAAATGCTGATATATTAGTATATGTATGGGATATTATGAATAATTTATTTGATTTTTGGATAATATATACCATTTTAGAGAGTGAACTAGTATGTCCTATAAATTTGGTTCCAGAAAAGGGTTGTCTTAGCATCATCAAAAATGAGGAGAATGGAAAATTTCTACAAAAACTATGAAATGATGAAGAGTTTGTAGAGACTATAGGAAACTAAACATGGAAATAATAAAATATCATGTCCCACATACCATATGAAAATCAAATGTTGTAATGGATTATAAGGACTCACATTTCTATGTCATTGAATGGTTCATTGGGATACAATAAAGTTCCTTTCAATCTTACTAAACAAGAAATGAAAAGTCACACTTGTATCTATGGAACATATTCCAACATAAGAATATCATTTGTTATATGAGGAGAGACTTTTATATTATAGAGATTTATAATGTCCATTTTCATAGGTGTTATCGAAAAAATTACTAAAATATGTATTTATTACATATGAATAAATGAAAAAAAATTATGTTTTCTTATAAAAAAAACTCTAAAGTTATTTGATGGATATGGAGAGATAAATTTAGAACTTAACTGTAATAAATATCAATTCATGATGATATAAATAAATAACATTGTATATAAAAGTTTATAAAATTGAATATAATTCAATATATCTAAAATTAATTTGATTTCATCACTTAATAAACTAAATTCAATGAAGGGAGTGAGGAGATTCCTTGGATGTGGTGGATTTTATAAAAAATTTATCAAATTTTTATCAAAAGTTATTAGAAAATTATTCTCACTTCTATAGAATGAATCTAAATTTAAATATGACGGAAAATTATTAAATGATTTCAAAATATTGAAGAATGATTTTCTCCTAGAAAAAATCATTATATAACATTGTTAGAGTTAACTATTTAATAACATATATTTTGCTTATAATTTTTTTGGTGGGAGTTTTTTATAGAAAAAAGTGGGAAAATAATTAGCATTACATTTATTATGGGATTATGTTATTGAATGGAGTATTGATTTATTATTTTAAAATAGAAAAATAGATCCTAGTACTGGTGTATATTGTGGTAAATTAAAGTTCATACCACATTAGAATAATGGTGGTTGTTTTTACTAGCACATTGCTTTAAATTGTTTTCAATCAAAGAACAAATTTAATTCATGGTAAATTAAATTGGTGTTTCTATTATAAGAATTTGATCTTTATATTAATGAAAAAAAGGTAGTGGAGAATCATGTAGTTTATTTCCTTTCTAACCATGAATAATTAAGTGAAAATCCAAATCAACAAATTTATGGAGATTTTCCATGTAACATCCTAGGTAAATAAATAATAAGACATATTTCATATATATTAATATTTGTGAATTAAATATTAATTTTACATTAAAGAGGTTTCCATGTTCGATAGCGTACCTGATATTCAACAACGGGTTTCTTTGAAATCTTACATTGCACACTAATAATATAATATTATTATTTTAAATGGTAGTTAACTCCTAGTCGTTGTATTGGAGGGAATGAAAAAAACTAACTACAATATGATTATACATGTTTTTTAAATGTATTTACATTTATCCAATAAAAAGTTAGAGTCTTAAAATGTGAATGAATCTAATTTTAAGAATAATTTTCATTAAACGGTCAATTTACTACCTTTTAGTGGAGTTCCCAATTTAAATATAGTTTTTTTTTCAATTTAATACATTCTATTTTACCAAAAAAATCCATATTTACAATGGGAACATCAAAATTTAATTTGTGTATATTTTTGGAATGTTTCCGATAAAGATCATTTTTTAATGAATAGTGAAAAATATTGTATTTTAATTCAAAACTGAGTTTTAATATAATTTCTTTATATGGTTAGATTATCTGTTTAATTTCTTTTAAATTTTAATTAGAATTAATTTTTACCATTTAATACAATTTTGGTCATTGAAATTATTTTCACTTTGATATTGGACATAAACAAGTGTCAATCTTTTGATAGTTATTGTTTCTTAAAAAGACTCTATTTGTTTTAACAACGAGAATTAATTTTAAAATAATTAATGCCACTTTTATTTTTTGAATTTAGAAAAATAGACATCATTTTTGAATTTGGAATATCAAATATTTCTTAGGCTGAATTTTTTTTATTTTTCAGAAAAACCTCAATTTTTGATGAATAGTGAAACCACTAAGTAGTAGTTAAAAAACTAACTTCTTCATTTAAATGAAATTTTACCACTTCTATGAATTGAATTTTGAAAATCTGACATAAATGTATGTTATTAAAAAGTAGAATGTGGTTCAATAAAATGAAAATAATTTTTGGT
Organism: Viscum album; assembly: GCA_963277665.1. Lineage (NCBI taxonomy): Eukaryota > Viridiplantae > Streptophyta > Magnoliopsida > Santalales > Viscaceae > Viscum > Viscum album. The sequence goes on from OY728140.1 coordinate 512,835,778, forward strand.
GAATAGTACCTTTTGACTTTTATTTACCGTAGTTAAAGGTAAATAGGGTAATTCAAGGTAAAAAGAATATTATAATAATCCAAAATTACCTTAACACTTTTTCAAACTTTATTGGTTGATTCATTTACGACCATAGGCATCTTTGGGTCGATTTTCGGACCTCATTGAGCCACTTGGGAGTGATAATGACACTTTATATTAATTAACTTAAAGTAAAGGCAAAAATGACAAAAACAAATAACTTTTAGTCAATTAATTTTTTAATGAGGTTATATATATTATACTTTTGACTATAAATATTCATTGTAAATATAAAAATATTTCCAACATCATGGTGTTTTCTTATAATTTTTAGACATCAAAAAAATTAAATTATTTATGACATAATAATGATACAGTATTTACCTCAATAATAAAAGATTTAAATAAATAAGATTATAAATATTAAAACAATATCAAAAAACTATCCAATTATTATTGGATGATTTTATTTCGACCATTAGTCATCTTATCTTCGACTCTAATTAGTTTTGGACCTTTAGAAACTGAATATCATTATATAATAAAATAATATTATCCCACATTCCTAAAGAGACCCTCCTCCCCCTTATAAAAAGACATCACTTATAAACAATTCCCCACACCTCTCAAGCCTTTTGGATCTTCCAGAATCTGCCCAATAAAGCTTCCTACATCTATCTCCTCCTCTTAGAAGCCTTACCTTAGGTCTAAGGCACTTCAACAAGTATTTTTGGTTCAAACCAAAGGAAGTTACCCAAATTAAAGGTAATAGTTTCTCTTAACTTCTTTTCTTTTCTTTTACTTCTCTAACCAATAAAATTTTTTATTCCTTTATTTTATAACAATACCACTATCCTCAATATACTAGGATTTTTTTATGAGAAGGATTCAAACTACACTTACACACACCTACATCTAATGGGTGAAGAATATATTATTTCTGTGGATGGAAAAATAACACCTCATGAAATGATGATTGTTCAATTATCTCCTACCACCTATCACAGTGGCCATTAAGATGAAACTATATTTATATATGATATATATTATTTTTATGTTTTCTTTATGATTCTGTATTTTTCTTTTATATCATACCTTTATGGTTTCTATTATGGGTTAACACGATAATTTCATTTGAGGAAGTGTGGACTACCGCCCCCTCAAAGTGATATGACTCGTTAATGCAATATGTTGGATGTATAAATGATGGAGTTAATGATATTATATATGATATTATTATGGAATTATAATATACCTATGTATAATTATGTTTTAGTTCCATTAAAATAAGAAATAGAAATAAAAGTGGTGATCATGCGTATGTACGGCTTACCGTCTCCATGAACGGTGCATTTCATTTTTTACCTCCAAATGATATGTACTGTTATACCTATATATATATGTGTGTGTGTGTGTGTGTGTGTACTGGATATATATTATATATATGATATCTAAATAATGAATTTCATTCTGGATATAATGGACCATTGACCACGTGGAAAACTTGTAAATATAAGGTGTTCATTTTTTACTCAAGTACCAAATATTGACAAAATGAACGTTATTAACTTAAATGATTACATAATATCTATAACATGGTATTAAGAGATAGAAAAGGAATAATAAACTTGAAAAAGGTTCTTAAGCAAGTTGAAATAAACTTTAGTCTATTATTCAGGAGATTAAAGAACGATCGAGTCAAGTCGGACATGAGGTAAGGGACTTTGTCTCAATCTCCTTTCATTGAGGAATATTTAGTTTTATACATGAATTTATTTTATATACTGTATAAACCCCTTTGACTTTTAATTTCATTCAAAGGGGATCTTTTTACATAAAGTGTTTTAATAAATGATAAAAAAAATGTTTTTTTAATGTAAGCGGTGACAATGACCTTTCCACCGCCGCGAGTATTATTTGATCTGTGGGCTTACCTTAGAAGTCATAATGTTTTTAAAAAGGAAAATAAATACCATATACTCTTTTTACATATTTTGGTATTGAAAATAGTTTTGATAATGGATTTGTTATGTCAATATATTTAAATGATATAATTTTATTGCAATTTGTGAATTTTATCTTTCCTTTATGCTCATGTTATGTGTTATGATCATGTTATGGTTCTTGGGAATTATTTACGTATACGGGTTGTTCTGTGATAAACCTAGGGTGGCTAAGCCTGAGATAGCTCTCCAATGCATTGGGTAATGTGACGGAGGTAAACTTGAATGTTTCTCCTAAGAGATTTAGCGAATATATTGTGATGGGTATTCCAAAGTAACTCCCTATGTAGCCGCGATAGCTACAATATAAGTATGTTATGGATGCCAAAAGTTAACTTTATGATTTATTATTTCTATGTGTTATTCATAAAATCTTGTGATTTCATGAGGTAAGTAAAAGAGTTTATGTTTTGTATGTACTTATGAAAAAATGTTTTCATTCTTGTTTTACAACCCTTACTGAGATCTTTATGCTCGTCCTAAGTTTTGAAATCTTTTCTAAGGACTTGAAGATGAATAAGGTCAAGGATGGGATCAAGGAAAAGTCATACTGCCTAAAACATGGAACTAGACAAGAATCTTTTTTTTCAAGAGTTTGTATTTTATGAAAAAAAATTAGAACAGTATAGAATTGTCTACTTTGTAATATTTTGAGATTTAATAGTTATATCGTAATTCTCTAAAACTCTAAACCTAAAAATATCCTCAATGGGAGTTATTCATTTATTTCAATATTATGTAATGTTTAAGGTTGGGTCCTTATAGTTGGTATTAGAGGTCAGTTTAGATAACTTTAGGAGTTATGTTATTGTTAAATTAATATCCATAATGTAATTTATGTTAATATTAAAATCATATGGAATTTACAGATTACCATGTTACTTCACCTAAGATATTTTTGTGTTCAGAATGGTTTTCTACAGAGGAAACAGGGAATCTATGTTGTGATGACATCAGGAGGAAGACAACCTTCCAAATCAGCAACCTGAGGTGGTTGGAATCAAAACTGAACATTTTGTGGCAGTGATGGCATAGTTGATGCAGACTATAAATGGTGGTGTTATCCGTGTATGAGATCCGCCAGATCAACCCCAGAGGAACATGTCAGTAGTGGAGAATTTCAGGAGGCAATATCCCCCATCACTCAAAGGATCATCTGACCCGGTGCTAGCAGAAGGGTGGATTAAAGCACTGGAAAATATTTTTGATGTCATGGGTTGTTCATAAGGTTAGTCTCGCTGTTTACCATTTTGAAGGTGAATCTGATCAGTGGTGGTCGATGGTGAAAAATATTAGGGATAGTGAGTAGATTGATGCTCTCAATTGGGATGAATTCAAAGGAATGTTTCTTGAGAAATATTTTCCTATGGTGGTTAATCTTAGAATGGAAAAACAATTCCTAGAATTGAGGTAGGAGGATGACTCAGTGGCTTATTATGAAGAAAAATTCACTCAACTGGCAAGGTATGATCCAAATTTCATATAAGATCTTGATAGTAAAATCAACTGTTTTTACTTAGGATTAACGTAACGACCCAAACTTTTTGAATTGCGTATTAACTTACTCTTAGCGATTTAATAGTGATGTTATTGGTTAATGAAGAAAGAGGAGTCTATGGCTTCATCCAGTAGACTCGAACCTTATGAAGCCCACTTATCAGATCTTGGAAATGAGGTGGCATCTTTGGGCTTCGCTTTGGACCAAGCCCAAGCCGAACTCCAGTGTGTCAAGCTTGAATGGAAATGCCTACGGGGGAAGTTCAAGTTAGTGGAGATTACTACTAGGGCAATGTTATCTAAGCCTCCCTCAGATTCTCTCACCATAGCACACCTTACAATTAGGTCATATACTGGTGTTATAAGGGGCTATGTGATGAAGCCCTAGCTTCTTTGTGTAATCCTTTGGGATGAATAAATTGATATTTCTTCCTTTAGCGAAGTTTGTGAAATTTTCAATGTCTGAATAATTTTAGGATGTATTTATTAATGATTTTTGAAATAAAGGATATTTTAAAATATTTATGTAAACCTTAAATAGTTTATGATGTGTAATGATTTTCAAAAAATGGTCTTCTGTAAAAGTGTTCAGTAAGGAATTTGGAGCCTAATGAGATCAACTTAATTTTTTATGAATAGTGAATTATGAATAGTGATTTTACGCTTAGGATTTTTTATGTGACCAAATGGATTAGTAATCTCACTTATAGAAAGTTTTAATATATTTTAGACACCTTGATTAAGTAATGAGATTCAATAAAATGGGTAAATAACGGTTTCATAAATTATTAGTCAAGTATTAGTTTTTTCGGGTGAATAGTGTTTTTTAATTGAAAATTATATTAAAAATAATTATGAAATTATTGTTTTAAAATGAACTTTATTTTTGAACTCATAGCATCAATATTATGTTATGGTAATTTTTGGGGACTTTTCTGAGAAAAATGAATTCTCAGTGAATAGTGTTTTTATTTAAAAAGTAAACTAAACATATTTAGAAAATTATTTTTACAAAATGGAGTTCATATTTGTAATAAGAGCATCGATATTTGGTTAAGGTGAAATTTTGGGATTTTTCTGAGAAAGATGAATTTTCAGTGAATAGTAAAAAAGCATTTTTAGGGTTTCGGTATGTTTAATGACATCATAACTATGTCATGATGATGTCATGATATTTTTTAAGGGTTGGCCGACCAAAGTTGATGCATTATTGTATTGGGGGCCCCATGTGGCCTAAATCCATGGGAAATATCAAGGGAGAGGACATGGTTTTGAGAAAACCACTTGTGAGGTGTCCCTTGGCCATCAATGCCTTGTCCCCTCACTTTCCCTATAAATACCCACCCTTTCCTCCTTTATTTTTCACTCCCTACTCTCCCCCAATGAAGCTATGGTACCATTACCTCCCTAGGAGTCATCCCAAGGTGCCCTCAAGCCTCTCAAGGTCCCAGCCTTTGAGTTTTAAGAGTTACATTTAAGGTAAGGGATTCGACCCCTCTCTTCCTTTTCAAGTAATCTCTTTTATGTCATTTCTTTTATAATCCATGTTCTTATGTTGGAGGATGTTCTTATATATTAATATTACTGCCCTTTTCATGTTCATATGATGAGAGACCCCCTATTTCTCTCATCAATTCGTTTTAAGAATGTTTAAGTGGCGCTGTTAGGCTGCCGAAGTTTTAAGGGATTCTTTCACCCTTCTCATTTGTCAAAGTTCTACTTTCATGTCATGTCTTTCAAGTTCCTTTTTATTATGTTGGGTTATGATCTCTATATTTATCATACTGATCTTTTATGATCATATTATGAGATACCCCATTTTATCTCTTCAATTCAGTATTTTGATGTTTTATGTGGCGTCGTTAGGATGCTGAATTTTTAAGGGATTCGTTCACCCTTCTCTTTTTCAAGTTATATTTTCTGGTCAAGTATTTCAAGTTCCTTTTTATTATTACTTGGGGTATGATCTATGTATCTATCATACTTAAGTTTTATGTTCATATGATGAGAGACCCTATTTGATCTCATCAATTCATTTTTGTTGAAGTTTAAGTGATGTCGTTAGGCTGCCGAATTTTCATAAGAGAAATCTTATTTTTGTCTTCCTTTCATGTTCTTCATTTCATATGGTATATCTTTAAATTTACATTACTATGTTCTCAAATCCTTTATATTCTATCCCTCTACTGTTTTATGGGTCATTTATGAATGTTTTACCCATGTCCCCTCTCTTTTCAATGTTTTCTAAAACCCCAAAACATAGTCGTTTTGCTGTAGAATTTCCATCTCAAAATGCCTCTCTCTTTTTCTAAAGTTCTTTTATTTTATTAAGTGAATACTCAAATATCTTTATTCTAAAGGTGTATTCAAATATATACCAAAATTTTATATTTTAAATTCTGGGAATTACATACATGAGACCCACCTTCCTTTTCTGTGGGTTTCTAAGTGACATAAAGATCATGTCTTTAAAGCAGTTTTAAAACGTTATGATTATGAAATGAAACCCATTTATTTTAAGCTATATGGGTTGTTTATGAAATTATTGATGATGATATATGTGGTTTACATGATAACAAAGACAAATTTAATGGTGCACCCTGATAGCGCTCCAATGCATTGGGTAATGATGTAACCACTAGAGATTACAATTTTCACGATATCTTGGTGAATAACCTTGGTAATTTTCAAATGACACCATGGGGATGGACCTTGGTGATATGTTCATGATTGTCTATGTTAAATTAAGTATCCACATCTTAAAGTTATGAAAAATGTTATTTTAAAGTTCTTTCTCATGACATAGTTGATGTATCTGAAGTTCACATGTTAAATGTTTCTCTTTTTTCCCTTACTGGGCCTTCTGCTCACCCTTTCTTTTGATGTATGTCCCCAAGTTATGAGATGAAGTAATGAACCTAGGATGAACTTATAGAGAAGACTTTCAAGTGTTTAAGAATAATTTTCTATGTTGTTTTCATGTATTATGTTCCTAGTTTCCAAGTCACTAAACCTTAAAGATCCTCAGTTTTGTGTATTGTAATGAAATTTTATGTTATAAAAAGACGGGATGTCATAGTTGGAATCAAAGGATGGTTTAGTTATTTGTGGAAATTAGGATGTAAAAACTTTAGGAATAACCCTATATAAAAGTTTAAATATAGGAAAACTTCCTGTTATTTTGGTAAGTATTGAGTAAGTGGTTTATCAAACAAATACATCCCTGTCTGGATACGAGCAGGTAAAGGCAGCTCTGGCACAGATGTACATAGGGGTAAAACCTGAAAACACCGCTTTGAGCTAGACTCGAATGGGAACTGGTGCATGATAACAGGTCTTTCTGCACTCTTGGTTACAACACTCTTGGAGGATATGTTTGGTTAATCACAAGCTTTTTATGAATCATTATGAAGGAATTATAGAGAAGTGCAATTGTCTAAGCATGAAGTATTAGTTAAAAGATTCATAAATGAAATAAGTTTCTCACTAAGGTTTTATTCTTTTAGAAAATGGTGGGCAATAGGAGGAACCATGCAGATGGAGACTAGAATGCACCATGTGCTGACGGCCCTCCGATGGAAGCCAGAATTGAAACATTCATGCGAATGATGAACCAACTCACTCAAGTTATGAGTAATAACTTGAATCAAGCTGAGAGGATGATCTAACCACAAAGGGAACAAAATTCTGTTGAGTCCTTTATGCATCAATGACCACCAAAATTTAGTGTATCTACTGACCCATTGGTTGTGGAACAATGCATAAGCTCCATTGAAAATATCTTTTTTGTACTTCATTGTTCAGAACAAGAAAAAGTCACCCTTGTTGTTTACCCTAGAGGGAAAAGCTGATCAGTGGGGGTCACTGATCAAAAACATGAAGCCACTAGGAGAGATGGAAGCTATGGTGTGTGAAGAGTTTCGGGGAATATTCTTTAATAAGTATTTCCTTCGTTCGATGAGAATGAGAATGGAGAAATAATTTCTCGTGCTGAAGCAGAAGGAGAATGAATTAGTTGGAACCTACGAGATGAACTTCACAAAGCTTTCCCGTTAAACCTCAATCTTTGTCATGGAACCTAATGGGAAGGTTGATAGATTCTTTAGTGGACTATAACCTAATATACGGAAGAATCTAGCCAACAGGGACTATGATAGCTATGAATAAATAGTTTGAAGTGCTATGAAAGTTGAACTAGAGTTTGGGGAGACACAGTGGTCTCACAAATCTAATGAGAAGAAGATAACTCTAGAACCAATACTGGGAAGAAGTTTTGATCAGGAAAGAGGTGGAAAGCATATGCAACATTCCACATGCAATAAATGTGGGAAGAATCATTCCGGGAACTGCTTGATCGGAAGTGGTAAGTGCTACAGGTGTGGAAAATAAGGCCATATTTCTCAAAATTTTCATAGTGAGGTGAAGCCTCAAATTCCCAACACTAACGATAGAGGAAAGATGGTACTGGCCCTACCTGAAGTCAAATTCTTCAAGTGTGGATAGCTTGGGCACTTTGCTAATCACTGTCCAAATCTGAGGGTAATGGAGGGGAATCACTATCAACCTCAGCAAAGGCCAAAGGAGCAAGGTCGTGCTTTTTCTATCACAACAACTGAAGTTGAAGTTCTGAACTACGTGGTAGCAGGTACTCTTGTTGTCCTCTCAAATCTACCAAGTACTTTGTTTGATTCTGGTTCTATGCATTCCTTTATTTCCTCCAAGTTTGCAAAGAATATAGAATCAATCACCGAATTGCTTGAGGTAGAGTTGTCTGTCAAGACTCTAAGTGGGATTATCCATGCATCAACAATGTTTAGAGATTCTAGTGTTTACTTTAGTGGTCACAATCTTATCACAAATCTAGTAGTCATTCCCATGTTGTAATTCGACGTTATACTAGGGATGGACTAGCTCACAAAGTATAATGATAAGATCAAATGCAGAAGTAAGGAAATCTCTGTAGTCTTGAATAAACGACCTACAATTATCTTCTAAGGAGAGATATCCCGAACTGATCCCTATCTAGATGCACCTCCAATAGATTTCTTTATGGAGTTAATCGGTGATGATGAAGAAGGAAAAGGGAGCATACAAATAGAATATGTTCCGATTGTTCAAGAATACATGGATGTATTTCTTGAGGAGTTACCTAGACCTCCCCTAGAAAGAGAGGTAGAGTTCTCCATTGAACTCGTACCAGGATCTCAACCGATATCAAAGACCCCATATAGAATGGAAAATGTGGAGCTAGAAGAGTTAAAGAAACAACTCCAAGACTTGTTGGAGAAGGGGTTTATCCGACCGAGTGTGTCTCCTTGGGGAGCACCAGTTCTCTTTGTGAAGAAGACAGATGGATAAATGTGGCTATGCGTTGATTATAGAGAACAAAATGGGATCACAGTGAAGAACAGATACCCTCTTCCAAGAATTGATGATTTATTTGGCCAACTTCGTGGGGCTCAATTATTCTCCAAGATTGACCTTCGATCTGGTTATCATAAACTGAGGGTAAAGAAGGAAGATATTCCAAAGACTGCTTTCCGATCAAGATATGAGCATTATGAGTTTACTGTTATACCCTTCGGCTTGACTAATGCTCCTGCTATTTTCGTGGATTTGATGAATAGAGTCTTTAAGGACTACCTTAATAACTTTGTGGTAGTTTTTATTGATGATATTTCGATATATTCAAAAATTTGTGGTGAGCGTGAAGATCATCTGAGGGTTATTTTGAAAACTCTACAGAAGGAGAGGCTCTTTGGAATGTTCTGCAAGTGTGAGTTTTGGTTACAATAAGTGGATTTCTTGGGGAACATCGTAACCAATGAAGGAATCTAGGTTGACCCTGTAAAGGCAATGGTTGTGGAGGAGTGGCCTCAACCCACAACAGTAACTGAGATTCATAGTTTCCTTGGTTTAGCGGGATATTATAGGAGGTTTGTGAAAAACTTTTCACATCTTTATAATCCACTAACCAAGTTGACTCGAAAAGGGGTTAAGTTCATCTGGACAAAGGAATGTGAGGAATGATTCCAAGAGCTGAAGAAGAGATTGGTCACTGCACCTGTGTTAACACTACCCTCTATCGAAGAAGGATTCGTTATCTTTGGTGATGCATCTCTGAAAGGGCTTGGGTGTGTCCTCATGAAAAATGAAAAGGTAATTGCATATGCATCTCGACAGTTGAAGATTCATGAGAAGAATTATCCTACGCATGATCTAGAGCTAGCAGAAGTTGTTTTTGCTCTAAAGATATGGAGGCACTATCTTTATGGGTAGAAATGTGATATATATACTGACCACCAAAGTTTAAAGTATATTTTCACGCAGAAAGAATTGAACATGAGACAAAGGAGATGGTTGGATCTTATTAAAGACTATGATTGTTCAATTCATTATCTCCCTAGAAGAGCAAACAAAGTAGCGAATGCATTAATCAGGAAAGATCATGTTGTTCTTGCAACAATAAGGATCCTTGTAGATCCCTTGATTAAAGATCTAGTAAAACTGGACATGGGAATTGTAAGGGAAGGGACATCATCAACCTTATCCCAAATGACTTCTCAACCTTCATTATTAGAGAAGATCAAGAAGTCTCAAAAACAATATCCTTTTCGGTAGGAGAAGTTTGAGGCTGTAAAGGATGGGAAGTTCCCTGATTTCAATATTGATCAAAAAGGTGTATTGAAATTTCATACAAGACAATGTGTTCTATCTTTTCCGGATATAAAGAAAGAATTGATGGATGAAGCTCATAGCTCTACTTTCTCTATACATCCGAGAAGCACTAAAATGTATAGAGACCTTCGCGATCATTATTTGTGGGATAACATGAAGAGGGAGATTGTTGATTACACTACAAGGTGCCTGGTGTGTCAACAAGTAAAGGAAGAACGACAACTTCCTAAGGGGAACCGCTACCCATACCAGCATGGAAGTGGGATAATATCACAATGGACTTTGTCACCGGTCTCCCAAAAACATCCAAAGGGAAAAATGCAATATGGGTTGTAGTGGACCATCTCCCTAAGACCGCCCATTTTATCTCTATTTGGGAAGATTTCTCTCTGGATCAACTTGCCAAGATATACGTAAAGGAAGTGGTAAGGATGCATGGGGTACCACTATCCATCATGTCTGATCGTGATCTATGATTCACATCAAAATTCTGGAGAAGTCTTCAACATGCTCTGAATATTGAATTGAATTTTAGTACGGCCTATCATCCTCAAACTGATGGCCAATCTGAAAGGACTATTTAGACACTCGAATAAATGTTGAGATTATGATCAATGGAATTTGAAGGTGGATGAGATCAACACCTCCCATTAGTTGAGTTCTCCTATAACAACAGCTTCCATTCAAGTATTCAGATGGCACCCTATGAAGCTCTATATGGAAAGCAATGTAGAACTCCTACTTGTTGGGATGAAACTGGTGAGAGAAAGCTTCTTGGGCATGATCTTGTGCAAGAGATGACAAAACAGGTTCATGCCATCTAACAACACATAAAGGCTGCTCAGAGTTGGCAGAAGAGCTATGCTGACAACCGTCGAAGGGACTTGGTGTTTGGTGTTGGCGACAAAGTCTTCCTTGGAATTTCTCCATGGAAGAGAGTCATGCGGTTTGGGAAGAAAGGGAAGCTCATCCCTAGGTACATTGGCCCCTATGAAATCCTTGGTCACATTGGAGAAGTGGCCTATCGTCTACCACTTCCCCCAAACATAGCTCAAGTTCACGATGTCTTCCATGTATCTCTCTTGAGGAAGTACATACCCGACCCTTCGCATGTACTGAACCCAGAGGTGGTACAACTGGAACACGACCTCTCTTATGAGAAGCAGCCAGTGGAGATCTTAGACCGTAGAGACAAGGTTCTATGAAACAAGACCACCCACCTTGTGAAAGTGTTGTGGAGGAATCATAAATATGAAGAAGAAACTTGGGATCCTGAGGAAACAATGAAGGAAAAGTACCCTCACCTTTTCGACTAGGCCTCAAGTATAAAATTTCGGGGATGAGATTTCTTACGGGGGGTAGAATCTAATGACCCAAACCCTTTGAATTGTGTATTAACTTACTCTTAGTGATTTAATAGTGATGTTAATGGTTAATGCAGAAAGAGGAGTCAATGTCTTCATCCAGTAGACTCGAACCTTATGAAGCCCACTTATCAGAGCTTGGGAAGGAGGTGGCATCTTTGGGCTTCACTTTGGACCAAGCCCAAGCCGCACTTCAGCGTGTCAAGCTTGAACGGAAACACCTATGGGAGAAGTTCAATTTTGTAGAGATTACTACTAGGGCAATGTTATCTGATCCTCCCTCAGATTCTCTCACCATAACACACCTTAAACTTAAGTCATATGTTGGAGTTATAAGGGGCTATGTGACGAGACCCTAGCTTCTTTGTGTAATCCTTTGGGATGAATAAATTTAGATTTCTTCCTTTAGTGAAGTTTGTGAAATTTTCAATGTCCGGATAATTTTAGGATGTATTTATTGATGAATTTTGAAAAAAAGTATATTTTAAAATATTTATGTAAACCTTAAATAATTAATGATATGTAATGATTTTCAAAAAATGGTCTTCTATAAAAGTGTTCAGTAAGGAATTTGGAGCCTAATAAGACCAACTTAATTTTTTATGAATAGTAAATTATGAATAGTGATTTTACACTTAGGATTAGTAATGTGACCAAATGGATTATTAATCTCACTTAAATAAAGTTTTAATATAATTTAGACACCTTGATTAAGTAATGAGATTCAATAAAATGGGTAAATAACGGTTTCATAAATTATTAGTCAAGTATTAGTTTTTTCAAGTGAATAGTGTTTTTTAATTAAAACTTAAATTAAAAATAATTATAAAATTATCTTTATAAAATGAAATTTATTTTTGAACTCAGAGCATCGATATTATGTTATAGTAATTTTTGGGGATTTTTCTGAGAAAAATGAATTCTCAGTGAATAGTGTTTTTATTTAAAATGTAAATTAAAAATATTTAGAAAATTATTTTTATAAAATTTAGTTCATATTTCTAATAAGAGCATTGATATTTGGTTAACATGAAATTTTGGGATTTTTCTGAGAAAGATGAATTTTCAGTGAATAGTAAAAAAGCAGTTTTAGGGTTTCGGTATGTTTAATGACATCATAACTGTGTCAGGATGATGTCATGAGATATTTTAAGGGTTGGCCGACCAAAGGTGATGAATTATTGTATTGGGGGCCCCATGTGGCCTAACTCCATGGGAAATATCTTGGGAGAGCACATGGTTTTGAGAAAACGACTTGTGAGGTGTCCCTTTGCCATTAATGCATTGTCCCATCACTTTCCCTATAAATACCCTCCCTTTCCTACTTTATTTTTCACTCCCAACTCTCCCCCAATGAAGATCTGGTCTCATTGAATCCCTAGGAGTCCTCCCAAGTTGCCCTCCAGCCTCTCAAGGTCCCAACCTTTGAGTTTTAAGAGTTACGTTTAAGGTAAGGGATCTGACCCCTCTCTTCCTTTTCAAGTAATCTCTTTTATGTCATATATTTTATACTCCATGTTCTTATGTTGGAGGATGTTCTTATATATTCATCTTACTTCCCTTTTCATGTTCATATGATGAGATACCCCCTCTTTCTCTCATCAATTAGTTTTAAGAATGTTTAAGTGGCGTTGTTAGGCTGCCGAATTTTTAAGGGATTCTTTCACCCTTCTCATTTTTCAAAGTTCTACTTTCATGTCAAGTCTTTCAAGTTCCTTTTTATTATGTTGGGGTATGATCTCTATATTTATCATACTGATATTTTATGATCACATGATGATATACCCCATTTGATCTCTTCAATTCAGTATTTTGAAGTTTTAAGTGGCGCTATTTGGCTACCAAATTTTTAAGTGATTCATTCACCCTTCTCATTTTCAAGTTATATTTTCAGGTCAAGTATTTCAAGTTCCTTTTTATTTTTTTGGGGTATGATATATATATATATATCTATAATACTGAACTTTTATGTTTATATGATGAGAGGCCCTATTTTATCTCATCAATTCATTTTTGTTGAAGTTTAAGTGATGCCGTTAGGCTGCCGAATTTTCATAAGAGAAATCTTATTTTTGTCTTCCTTTCATATTCTTCATTTCATATGGTATATCTTTAAATTTCCATTACCATGTTCTCAAATACTTTATATTCTATACCTCTAATGTTTTATGGGTCATTTATGAATGTTTTACCCATGTCCCCTCTCTTTTCAATGTTTTCTAAAACCCCGAAACATACCCGTTATGCTGCAGAATTTCCGTCTCAAAATGTCTCTCTCTTTTTCTAAAGTTATTTTATTTTATTAAATTAATACTCAAAGCACTTTCTTCTAGAGGTTTATTCACATATATACCAAAATTTTCTATTTTAAATTCTGGGAATTGCATACATGAGACCCACCTTCCTTTTCTATGGGTTTTTAAGTGACATAAAGATCATGTCTTTAAAGCAGTGTTAAAACGTTATGATTATGAAATGAAACCCATTTCTTTTATTCTATATGGGTTGTTTATGAAATGATTTATGATGATATATGTGGCTCACATGATAACAAAGACAAATTTATGGGTGCACCCTGATAGCGCTCCAATGCATTTGGTAATGATGTAACCACTAGAGATTACAATTTTTCATGATATCTTGGTGAATAACCTTGGTAATTTTCAAATGACACCTTGGGGATGGACCTTGGTGATATGCTCATGATTTTCTATGTTAAATGAAGTATCCAAATCTTAAAGTTATGAAAAATTTTATTTTTATTATGATATGTCACATGATTTCTTTCTCATGACTTAAAGTTCTTTTTCATGACATAGTTGATGTATCTCAAGTTCACATGTTTAATGTTTCTCTTGTTTCCCTTACTGGGCCTTCTTCTCACCCTTTATTTTGATGTATGTCCCCAGGTTATGAGATGTAGTAATGAACCTAGGATGAACTTAAGTAGAATCCTTTCAAGTGTTTAAGAATAATGTTTTATGTTGTTTTCATGTATTATGTTCCTGGTTTCCAAGACACTAAACCTTAAAGATCCTATGATTTTTTGTAATGTAATGAAATTTTATGTTATAAAAAGGAAGGATTTCATAATTAAATCCAATGTATCGAAGGGATTTAGATTCTTGTGAGTTTAAAATTTATTAAAAACTTGTTCTTTGTGCATAGAAGGTGTAAATGGTGTTTTCTAATGATCAGGTGTTCTTTTAAAAACAACAGAATAAGAGGTCGAGGTTGCAGGTGAATAGGAAGAACTCTTCTGGTGGTAAGAAACTTAAGTTTTTAGTTTGTGAAAATTGTAGTAAAAATCATGCTGAGGAATGTCTTTTGATATTTGGTAAGTGCTACCGATGAGGTAAAATGGGACATAAGGCTCAAAATTGCACTGAAAAAGATCAGGGTAATGGTAAGTCAAAATTTTATTTATAGTCAGTAAGATATTTTAAGTGCAATGAAATGGGTCATTATACAAATGAGTGTCCAACGAAGAACTCAACTGAATGAAAGTAGCAAGACTACAAGTAAAAATGGGTGGTGAAATCATTTTCCACTACTTTAGCAGATGTTGGGACATCAAATGAAGTTGTATCAAGTACACTGTTTGTTTGTTCAGATTATTCCAATGTGTTTTTTGATTCAGGGGCAACACACTCTTTCATTTATGAGAAGTTTTCTAGTAAATTGGGAATTCCTTATCAGGATATGAATACAGAACTTAGGGTAAAAACACATGGAGGAAATGTTGAGACAAAAATAAAACATAAGAACATTCTTATCCTTGTGTGCGGAAAGAATCTACCTGCAAACCTTATTGTTTTGCCTCTAGTAGAGTTTGTTGTTATTTTGGGTATGCATTGGATTTTTGTTTATCATGATAAGATTTACTGTAGAGATAAAGTTGTTTATTTTCAAAATTATTTTCAGTTTGTATACAACAATGAACCCTTTATTTTGAAAACATATTAGGAAGCTTACAAACTAGTAAAATATGTAAATGAATATTAGCTTGCACATATTGTTGAAAACAAAGGAACTATTCAGATTAATGATGTTCTAGTGGTAAATGAGTACCTCGATGTTTTTTCTAATGAGTTTCCTCGTAATATACCTGGTCAGGAAGTTTAATTTATTATTGACTTAGTTCCTGATGCTAATCCAATTTCAAAACCCCCTTGTTGAATGGATCAAATTTAACTTTTAGAGTTAAAGAAGCAATTGCAGGAGTTATTAGATAAATGATTCATTCGAACTAGCACATCATCATGGGGTGCTCCTATCTTGTTTGTTAAAAATAAAGATGGTTCAGTGAGACTTTTCATTTACTATAGAGTATTGAATAACATCACTGTTAAGAATAAGTATCCCTTGCCTCATATCGATGATTTGTTTGATCAGCTCCAGGGAGCTCAGTGTTTTTCGAAGATTGACTTGAGGTTGGGGTACCATCAGTTGAAAGGAAAGGAAGCGAACATTCTGAAGACTGCATTTTGTACTAGATATGGCCAATATGAATTTTTAGTTATGCCTTTTGTTTTAACCAATTCACCTTTTGTATTCATGGATCTTATGAATAGAATTTTCCATGTGTTCTTGGATAAGTTTGTGGTTGTGTTCATTGATTATATTTTTGTTTATTCCAAAAGTAAATAGGAACATAAAATTCATTTTAGGGTGGTCTTGCAAACCTTAAAAAAAAGAAATTATAAGGGAAATTCAGAAAGTGTGAGTTTTGGTTGCAACAAATTTCTTTCCTTAGTCACATTGTTTCAAAAAAATTCATAATGGTTTATCCTACTAAAATAAAAGTTGTTGAAGAATGGCCAAGACCCAAAAATATAACCAAGATTCATAGTTTTCTTGGTTTGGCGGGTTATTACTGGAGTTTTGTTGAAAATTTTTCATGGTTATCTAGTCCAATGACTAAGTTAACTCGAAAAGGTGTTATGTTCAGCTGGAAAAAGGAATGTGATGATTCTTTTCAGAAATTGAAAAGAAGATTGATGAATGCTCAAGTTTTGGCACTGCCATCCAGAAATGGTGAGTTTGTTATCTATAGTGTTGCTTCATTGAAAGGACTTGGTTGTGTCTTAATGAAGAATGATCAGTAATTGATTATGCTTCATGCTAGTTGAAACAAAATGAGTTAAATTACCCTACACATGATTTGGAATTATTTTTTGTTGTTTTTGGTTAAAAAATCTGGAGGCATCATTTGTATGGAGTAAAATGTGAAATATATACTAATCAAAAAAGTTTAAAGTATATATTCCCTAAAAAATAATTGAACATGAGATATAAGCGATGGATAGAATTAATAAAGGATTATGATTGCACAATCCATTACCAACCGAGAAATGAAAATAAAGTGGCTGATGCTTTTAGTCTAAAAAAGTAAAGCTTCATTAACCTTTTTACATTTGGAACAAGATCCTTTGGTTTTTGATTTGATAAACTTTGGAATAGAAGTTGTTGGTGTAAAAAATTCTTCTGTTTTGTATCAGGTGTCAGTGAGATCATCTCTATCAGATAGAATTAAGCAAGCATAGAAGGAAGACCGTGAGTTATAGGAAAAAGGTAGAGTTGGTTAAGAAGGGTAAGTTTCCCAAATTTAACATTGATAATGATTGTGTTTTGAGATTTAAAAAGAGATTATGTGTGTCTTTTGATTCATAGTTGAAGAATGAGTTTTTATTTAAATCTCATTGTTCCCTGTTTTCAGTGCATCCTAGCAATACTAAGAGGTATACAGATCTTCGAGAGTATTACTAGTGTGATGGAATGAAAAGAGATATTTTTTATTTTACTGTGATGTTTTTGACTTTTCCACAGGTTAAAGCAGAGTGGAAGTTACCGAAATAGATGCTTTAGCCTTTACCATTTTCAGAGTGGAAATAGGTAAATATATCTATGGACTTCACTGTTGGATTACCAAAGACATCTTGAGGTAATAATGCAATCTGGGTTATACTTGATCGATTGACTAAATCTGCTCATTTCCTTCCTATTCGAGATACTTTGTCTCAAGATCAAATTTCTCGGTTGTATGTTAAAGAGATATTTAGGTTGCATGGAGTTCCCCTATCCAATGTATTTGATCATGATCCCAGGTTTAATTATAACTTTTGTAAAGGCCGTTAGAAGTCGTAGGGTACTGAATTAAAATTTAGTATAGCTTTTCATCCTCAATCAGATGGGAAATTAGAACAAAAAATTTAGAAATTGGAGGATATGTTAGGTGGTTTCTCGATGGATTATCAAGGACTTTAGGGCAAATATCTTTCTTTTGTTTAATTTTCATATAATAATACTTTTCATTCCAGTATATAGATGGCTCTATTTGAGTCACTATATGGAAGGAATTGTCAAACTCCAGCTTTTTGGGATGAAGTAAGTAAAAGGAAGCTCATGGGACCAGAATTGGTAGAAGAGATGGTAGAGAAAGTTCAGTTGATTCAAAAGCACATGAGAACAACATAGAGCAGAGAGAAAAGGTATGCAGATAACTAGAGGAAAGATCTTTCTTTTGAGGTAGGTGATCATGTCTTTCTCAAAGTTTCTCCATGAAAAAGTGTGATGCATTTTGGTAAGAAGGGAATGTTGAGTCTGATGTTCATTGGACCTTATGAAATTCTTGAGAAAGTTGGGTCAGTTGGTACAGAGTGGCTTTACCTCCAAGTTTATCCCAGGTACACAATGTTTTTCATCTTTTGATTTTGAGAAAGTATATACCAGATCCATCTCATGTTTTGTACCTAGTGGTAGTTCAGTTGGAAGAGAATCTCTCTTATGAAGGAAAACCTGTTCATATTCTTGACCATAGAGAGAAAGTGTTGGGGAATAAGGTAATTCACCAGGTAAAGGTTTTGTTGAAAAACCATATGGTTGAAGAGGTAATTTGGAAATCTGAAAATGCTATGAGAGATAAATACCCCCAATTATTTTGATAAGTAAAGTTGTGAAGACGCAATTCCCATAAGGGGGGAAGGATGTAACATCCCAGGTACATAAATAATAATACATATTTCATATTTATTAATATTTGTGAATTAAATAATAATTTTACTTTAAAGAGGTTTCTATGTTTGATAGCGTACCTGATACACAACAACGGGTTTGTTTGAAATCTTATGTTGCACACTAATAATAAAATATTATTTTTTAAAATGGTAGTTAACTCCTAGCCATTGTATTAGTGGGAATGGACAGAACTAAACACAATATTATTATAAATTTTTGTTAAATGTATTTACATTTATCCAATAAATAGTTAGAGGGTTAAAATGTGAATGAATCTAATTTTAAGAATGATTTACATTAAAAGGTCGATTTGATGCCTTTTAAAGGAGAACCCTCTTTAAATCAAGTTTTGGTAACATTAATACATTATATTTGACCAAATAAAATCCTTCTTTGGAATGGGGACACAAAAATTGACTTTTTGTAAACTTTTGGAATGTTTCTGATAAAGTTCATTTTTTTAATGAATAGTGAAAAACATTGTATTTTAATTCAAAACTGGGTTTTAATCTAATTTATTCATATGGTTATATTAACTTTTTAATTGGAATTAAAGTGTAATTAGAATTTATTTTTACCATTTAATCCAATGTTGGGCATTGGAGTTAATTTAATTTTGAAATTGGATATAAACAAGTGTCAATCTTTTGATAGTTATTATTTCTTAAAAACACGCTATTTGTTTTAACAATGAGAATTAATTTTAAATTAAATAATGCCACTTTTATATTTTGAATTTGAAAAAATAAACATCATTTTTTAATTAGGAATATCAAATATTTCTTAGGCTGAAATTTTTGGTATTTTTAGAAAAAACATCAATTTTTGATGAATAGTGAAACCATTTAGTAGTAGTTAAAAAATTCAGTTTTTCATTTAAATGAAATTTTAACACTTCTGTGAATTGAATTTAGAAAATAATATATACCTGGTTTTATTAGTAAGTAAAAATTGGTTCAATAAGATGGAAATAAATTTTGGTGAATAGTAGCTTTGGGCTTTTATTTACCGTGGTTAAAGGTAAATAGGGTAATTCAAGGTAAAAAGAATCTTATAATAATCCAAAATTTCTTTAACACTTGTCCAAACCTTATTGGTTGAGTCATTTATGACCATGGGCATATTTGGGTTGATTTTCGGACCCCATAGAGCCACTTGGGAGTGATAATAACACTTTATATTAAATAACTTAAAGTAAAGGCAAAAATGAAAAAAAACAAATATCTTTTAGTAAATTAATTTTTACAAGAGGTTATATATATTATCTTTTCGACTATAAATATTCATTGGAAATATAAGAATATTTTCAACATCATGGTATTTTTATATAATTTTTATACATCAAAAAAATTAAATTATTTATGACACAATAATGATGTAGTATTTACCTCATTAATAAAATATTTAAATAAATAAGATTATAAATATTAAAAAATATCCAAACCTTGTCCAATTCTTATTGGATGATTTTATTTCGATCATGAGTCATCTTATATTCAACTTTAATTAGTATTGGACTTTTAGAAATCGAATATCATTATATAATAAAATAATATTATCACACTTTCCTAAAGAGCCCCTCCTCCCCCTTATAAATAGCCCTCACTTCTAACCAATTCCCCACACCTCTCAAGCATTTTTTCTCACCTTAAATCTGAAATATTAAGCTCCCTAAATCCCTCTAATACTCTTATAATCCTTACCATAGGCATAAGACACTTCAATAAGTCCTTTTGGTTCAAACCATAAGAAGTTACCCAAATTAAAGGTAACAGTTTCTCTTAACTACTTCTCTTTTATATTACTTATCCAACCCCTAAAATCTTTTTATTCCTTTATTTTATAACAAAACTAGTATAATAAATATACTAGGATGTTTTTATGATAATTATTCAAACTATACTTACACACACCTCTGCCTAGTGGGTGAAGAACATATTGTTTATGTGGATGACAAACTAACGCCTCACGAAACGATGATTGTTCAATTCTCTCCAACTGCCTATCATGGTGGCCATTAAGATGACATTATATTTATATATGATATATATTATTTTTATTTTTTATTTATGCTTATTTATTTTTCTTTTATAGCATACCTTTATGGCTTCTATTATGGGTAAACACGATAATCTCATTTGAGGATGTCCGGACTACCGCCCCCTAAAAGTGATATGACTCATTAATGTCATATATGGGATGTATAAAGGATAGAGTTAATGATATTATATATGATATTATACTGTAATTAAAATATACCTATATATCATTATTTTTTAATTCCATTAAAATAATAATTAGAAATTAAAGTATCGTTCTTGCATACGTACGACTTACCATCTCCATGAACGGTGCATTTCATTTCTTGCCTCCAAACAATATGTACTTTTATAAATAAATATATATATATAGTGGATATATATTATATATATGATATCTAAATAGTTAATTTCATTCTGGATATAATAGACTATTGACCACATGGGAAACTTGTAAATATAAGGTGTTCATTTTTTACTCAAGTACTAAATATCTACAAAATGAACGTTATTTACATAAATGATTACATAATGCTTATAACATGGTAATAAGTGAAAGAAAAGGAATAATAAACTTGAAAAAGGTCATTAAGAAATTAGAAATTAACATTAGTTTATTATTCATGAGATTAAAGAATGATCGAGTCAAGTTGGACATGAAGTAAGGGACTTCAACTCAATCTCATTTCGTTGAGGCATATTTAGTTTTATACACGACTTTATTTTATGCGGTGTATAAATCCCTTTGACTTTTAATTTCATTCAAATTGAATCTTTTTATATTATGTGTTTTACTAAACGACAAAATGAAATGTTTTTTTAACATAAATGGTGACAATGACCTTTCCGCCACTGCGAGTATTATTTGATGTTTTGGAATCCCTAACAAGCTGTAATGTTTTTAAAAAGGAAAATAAATATCATATACTCTTTTTACATATTTTCGTATTGAAAATGGTTTTCATAATGGATTTTTTATGTCAATATATTTAGAATATATATTTTTATTACAATGTGGTAATTTTATCTTTCCTTTATTCTTATGTTATGTGTTATGATCAGGTTATGGTTCTTGGGAATTATTTACGTATACAGGTGGTTTCGTGATAAAACTAGGGTGGGTGAGCCAGAGATAGCTCTCCAATGCATTGGGTAACATGACAGAGGTAAACGTGAATGTTTCTCCTAAGAGATTTAGGGAATATACCACGATGGGTATTCCAAAGTAATTCCTATGTAGTTGTGATAGCAACAATATAAGTATGTTATGGATTCCACAAGTTACCTTTATGATTTATGATTTCTATGTGTTATTTATAAAATCTTATGATATCATGAAGTAAGTAAAAGAGTTCATGTTTTGTATGTATTTATGAACTAATGTTTTCCTTCTTGTTTTATAACCCTTACTGAGCTCATTATGCTCATCCCCAATTTTGAAATGCTTTCATTGGACTTAAAGATGAATAGGGTCAAGGATGGGATCAAGGAAAAGTCATGATGTCTAAAACATGGAACTATAAATGACTCTTTTTTTCAAAAGTTTTTATTTTATGAAAAAATGGAAATTGTGTTGAAGTTTCTACTTTGTAATATTTTGAGATGTAATAGTTATGTCCTAATTCTCTAAAACTCTAAACCTAAAAAGATCATCAATGTGAATTATTCGTTTAATTCAATATTATGTAATGCTTAAGGTCGGGTCCTTATATTCCAAATGAACCACTATTTACATTTACAACTAATTGACTACCAAGATATTTTGAAATTGAAAATGAAATATCTGATGGGAAAAATACATACGGTGTGATATAGAATAAAAATTCTAAATTTGAGTTTGAAGTGAAGTATTTGATTTTGGGATGTTCTATATCATTACAAACAATGATCTCATGGTATTTCAATGATTTGTGTTATATAAGGGGAGTTATTTTCAATTATAACACATTTTTGGACACATATATGTGGTGGTCACTATGATAACTTAATAATATATAAAAAGGTAAATTAGTTTCTTGTTTACATGTATACCATTTTCAAGGATGGTAGAGAATTTTTTAGGTATTATGATAACTTTAAAACGATAAGAAATGTTGGGAGAATGTAGTAGATACATTAATTAGATATTTTGGAGGTTTAAATTTTCAATTTATTTGTTCTAGGATTCATGGAACCATTCCGAAAATATCATATGAAGAAATATATTTTTGTGGAAGTTAGTTATCTATAAAAATTGGTTGAAGCAAGTTCTGTACTGGAGAATTTGGGTTCCTCTATAGATAAGTTTGTGAAGAAAAACATATTATCTATATTTTGAGTTCTCATATCCCTAATAAATGGAAATGTGGTACTCTTTGAGAACCATCAATTTATAATTCTATTTGGATAAATATATATACAAACATAAAACTAGAATTATGTATCACCTACAAATAAGTTGTCAGGATAAGCTGATCAGCATGGATTTGAAGGGAATTTGGGAGAATATATTGAATTTATCTAGTATGTATTGAAATTAAAAATTGGATGATACTATTTGAATATGGATAATTTATTATGAGACTCACATTTCTCCATCAGATAGAATTTTCTTTGAAAACACATTCCACCTATCGGTAGAAATTGAACATACATCTTTTTGGGAAGTGATGGTTGTTAACATGAATTACTAGAGTTACATGTATAATAGGTTGTTTAATTTTAATGAATTATATGATTTAAGAAAAAATGATATTAAAATGTATGAATTTTTAAAGAAAATTCAAAAAAATTCATAAAGGGAAGTTTCAAAGAAAGAATATTAAAGAAGGAAAACTTGCCATTCTGTTCAATTCCAAAACAAAGATATTTCTTTGAAATACTATATCTAGGTGGTCTAGATAATTCAAGGTAGATGAATTGAATTATAATAGATCTGTGAATATTTCCAAATAATTGGTAAAACTATTCACTATGAAATGATATATGCTAAACATTTACATTATATGTGGAAAAGTGGATAAAACCATCCTTTTACGGTGGCATAATGAAGATCTAATGTTTTGGGTAGGTCACTATAACACATGGGGTATTGGAAAGAATCCCATATTCATTATTTCTCTTTGTTATTTTTTTGATAATTATAATTTCCCCACTTTTTGTTTTATATGAATTTTCTAGTATGGACAAGAATAATATAAAATTATGAACAATGGAATGAGAATACACTATACATGAAAAGATTGAGTCGAAGGGGTTTAATTTACTTATTTTAACACTTTTATTAAACTTTATATTATATCATTATTGAAATACACTATAATGGGATATATTGACTGAAATTTAAAAATCAAGTCATTAGGAATATGGTGTATACAAATATTTAGAAAAATACTTGAGAATGTTTTCTATCGCTACTCTAGGTGAAAGGTTAGTTATAAATACATGTTTTATTATTTTTTAAACTTGGTTAGTGCAGATTTATGTTAATTAATTTATTGGAGCATAATATAATGTTTATATATAGGAATATAAATACGAATTATGGTGGATTTTTTATTATAGGAAAAAATACATCATATATCAAAATTAAAATAGAATCATATAATTTCTCTTAAACAAGTGTATAATAGGTATTTGGTATCCCATTGGAAGTCTCTAAGATTATTAGGGATAAGATGTGTGAGAAAAAATATATATAAATACTGAAATGAAATTATGAGAGCTGATATCCCTTTTTAAGCATTCATGAATTGTTCGTTCCAATTTTTCTCAAGGGATTCCTTTTGTTTGGGATAGTTTAGTTCACGGATTGAGCATTCAATCAAAAAGTGAAATTAACATGTTATGGATCTAAATACAAAAATTTTGAGTCCACAGTTTTAATGAATAATTGATAGTAGGGGAAATATTGAACCTACTAGATGAATAATGAGAAATCAATTTATAATATTTACATTAATGTTATAACAAGTAAGTGAGAAACTAAGAATATGAAGACATACATGAAGGAATGATTTTTATGAAAAATTTTATAAGTTAGAGAAATTATTCAAAAAACCAGTTCATATACTTTTAAATGAGCATGGAATAATACTATAAATAATCTTTTTTATTTTTGAAACATATTGAGAGAAATAATTGCTGGACTTTTTATCACCAAATTGTGAGGCAAGGTGAATTGTCTTAATTTTTATTTCTTTTTATTTAATTTTATTTTTTACTATTGATTGTTTCCCATTTTTTTAGTTATTAATTTATTTTTACATAAAATATTTAATTTTTAGAAATAATATCATAATTATTCACATTCATTCCTGAATTTTATTTCATTCAACTAAATCATAATGTTTATAAAGTGAATAAATGTTTTTTAAACTATTTTAACAGAAGGAAAGACTTTATGTATGATTAAATTCAATATGGGATGTTCTATAGAAGATAGGCATTTTGGGGTTCATGTTTATGATTATGGAACAATGAAATATGCATTGGAAACTTTAGGTTATAACAAAATGACAATATATCCTCAGATATTAAATTTATAAGAACTCAATGTATTAATGTAACACTATGGAGATCCCTAAGAATAACTTCAGGAACATATAAAGTCATTAATTGGAAACTAAGAATAATGTAGGGTCAAAAGAATATATTGTCCAATTATGGAAGTTTGTTGATGCTCTAATTTCATCTCCCAAATATCACAGTGAATCTATGTTTATAGATTAATAGGTGCTTCTTCAGTTAAACATTACTATGACTACTAAAATGAAGTGTGGGGAAACAAATTGAGGTTTCTTCACTTCCAACACAGCCTCACTGAAGTCGCTGTAGGATATATCCTTTGTCCAACATAGCAAGGAGAGCCAAAAAAAGACACAAAGTCATTTAAGATGTAATAAATGTTGTAATCCTCTAATTTCATGAATTTTTAAACTTAGGGGGTTGATATTTTGATGAAAACCCAAAATATTATCAAATTTCATGCCATGGTTATAAAAACGCCCACATGATATACATTTATTCACTAGATTGTGTTAGATATCAAATGGAATGTGAGTTCATAATGCGGGATACCTCAATATTACAATGGTGTCCCTAAGTTACTAATTAGATAATACATTGTCGATAAAATTAAATTCCACAAAACAATGTAGGATACATTGGGTTAAACACACTTTTGGGGATATAATTTTTAGAATTGTTGCAGTGATGTGTAAAATCCTCTCATGAAGTATTTTTGTTGCCCTAAATCACTAAAGACAAACTCAAAAAGATTAATTATATTAAATTAAAGGATATAAAAAATTTAGATTCCTCGACCCATTGATATTCCATATACATAACATGCATTACTTGTGGGGACCAAAATGATTCTCAAAACATTCAAACCTACCTAAATCATGAAATTAATTAATATCCTGGACACATGGGATACCCTTATGAAAAGAATATTGAAAATCCATTTATTAATTGTTGATTCAACTATCCTCTTGTGGAATTGGAACTAAATCCCCAACATGAGGAAAATGGATTCATGGGAGAAGAAGGGGGTATGGATAAAGGGTAATGATGGTATAATCTCAACACTAATAATCATAAGAAAAACTACAAATCCCAATCCTCATCAAGAGATAAGAGAAATAAAGGAGGTTCCACCCCTGGTCTGCACAAGAAATAGAAGTTGAGAATGGGGTTTCATCCCTCTAAAACATTGAGGGGGGTAGGGATTGGTATATTTCCCATTGAACACAAATAATCTAGATTGTACCGCGCCATCAAAAATCTTTTGTATGTCCATTATCTCACTAGTGAACACTACTAGATATAATTACCACTAGTCTATCCTATGGATTGTCAGTGGCCTACTAGTGATAGGCTAGTGGCTGTAGGCTTCATCCTTGGAAACCCATCCCTCTTTGGTCTTCTCTTGTATCTCCAAACCACCACCCAATCTCCCTTCTATGTCTAAAAAATATCTTTATATGGTGTCCAACCTCTAAAATCTAGTCTCAAACACTAAAATAAAATACAATCCGAACAGTAATTTGAAATTAAAATTTCTTTTTAATTTTAAACACTCATATAGAAAAAGTGTTTTAAAACCTCCCCAACATAACAATTATCATCCATGAAAAGTCTAAGTGTCCATCTAACCATATTACCCAACCAAAAATAGCCATCAGTTCAAGGAAAAATGGCCAACTTCCTACCTTGAATTCAAACATGCCTCCATTGCACAAGTCCAATATATAGAAATCAACCCACAAAAGGTGTCTCATCACTCATGTTCATTAATTAAACACCAATATTAAATATACCCATACTTTTCAACATGTGAGAACCACAAGGTTTTTACATAAAGTTTTTCATGAAACATATGGTTCTCCCCACTATAGATATCAACCCATAATATCTTGTTCAGAACTGTAGTAATTTATACCATAGAAATTTTCTAACTAGAATACAATTATAATAGTCCACTATCCTACTTAGTTCAGTTCATAACTCACAACACTGAAATGTATAGAAGAAAACTTGTTAATCTCCACTACCAATCCTTGTTTCCGAATTCAAAGCCAAAAAATTCACTCTAACCATCCAAGTCTAATATGAAAATAATATATTTTACATTAAAATCCTTACCAAATTCCCAAAATTTACCAATTGTATCCAAAATGACACAATTGACATGGTTTTTGGCTCACAATATCCATTTACATAAAAATATTCATGTCATAAATCCTCTATCAAACCTACACCATATATTCTTGACTTTAGCTACTAATGCACTTCCAAAATTAATCTATCATAATTCATTTTCCCCTTTGAGGCATCCAATGATTTTTCAATCAGGATCATCATAAAAAAACACTAACTCTATTTTAAATCCCCTAGTTGAAACATTAATAATGAAAAGTTGTCACTAGGATTCCACCCAATCATTGATACAACACCTACTCAAATCTATGATTGTGTTACCTAAATTTATTCCAGGCCCAATATAAATACTAGAACTCTATCCAGTATCATGCTCAAGGTTAATTATCTAATTATATAAGTAATCTAGATGAATGCATACCCATTTAATCACCAATGTAGAAATGCTCTATGTACCATCAAACTATTGTTTTCACACATACATGACCTCTCTCGTGTGAGGGTTTTCGTACTACAACTAATATCACACTCCCACCATAGGAGTGTCTTTATCACAATGTAATTGTACTAAGATCTCAATCTCATGGATAGTATCTCAATTTCCACTAAACACAACTGTTGGATTAAAAAACACCCTCTAATACTCAAAAATCATTATGAATTAAAATTTCAATAATTCACCACCCACATGAATAACAGCTATAGAATCCACTAATATTGAAATAAAAATAACCACCAAATCCACAAAACCTGATAGTGCACTTCCCACTATCTATCTCGCTATATAACACTCCTCAAACACATTCTCAATAATTATTCACTATCAAATATGTGTACTTCTCCTCCGAGGCTAAACTCACCCATCTTCTCATTCATTCACACTTACATCATGTTTTTACCCTAATCAATTATTCCACCACACATGGTCCATCTTTGATGTCCCTTATACCATAGAGAGACATTTATCACCATCTAAAATCCTCATGAACCTAGTATATCTTACATCACATAAAATTTCATTGGTCCTCAAGTCACATATGAATCTCACTAATTCAAAAACTAATAGGCACCACATTCCTATGATTTTTACTACATCATTATCACTTAAACATAATATTTTATTCTCTTATACCGCATGATCAAAAAACCAGACCTACACTTCATGATTTTCATTAATCAAAACTTGGATTGAATCATTAGACAATTGACCATGCTCTAAAGTCTTTCAGTCTCATCCACATACTTATCCACCACATAGAAGCATACTAAAATCAAAACAATCTACCAAATTCCCATCTATATAAGTTTATTTAAAACAAATTGGTCTAGGAACTCAACTATTCCTACCCTCCAAGAATAGCCTTGATTCTACGGAATAAGAAGACAAGTATATTTTCATATAAGATCAATATTTATCTTGTGAACTTTCCATCAAAACCCCTCCATGGGGGTCCACATCCTCTGGGTAAGTCATGTTGGGACAAGGAACATCTCCCATTTACACCCCACTATTAACATACATACATACATATATATATATATATATAATTTAAATTCCTAAACCAAAATTCCTTTAGAATCTCTTGTTCATTACTCTCAAACAAAAGCATCTACCCATCCTGCACACCTCTAAGGGACTCACATCACAACACCTTAGTTAACTCCCAGTGTTAGGCCCCAGTTTATTTTGGGTTGTATTTATTTTCAACAGATGATATATATGGTTGATTTCGATAGAACGTGGAGTTTTTTCATCTGATCGAACTAACCATCAGACCGACACAAAAGATGTAAATAAGATAGAACTTCAACCCCAAGTTATTTTTATAGGTTATAGGGATATTCTCATTTGAATGAGTCAACAGAACAAGGAAACTCCACTAATTTTCAAGAGCGAATAGAACCAACGAATCATAATGATAATTTGATGGAGAGAAAGAGATTTATGGTAATTGATCTCAGGAATAATCGATCACAAAACATGTCGAGTGAGACTAAAAGGATTGGATGTAATATACTATTCAATTACTAAATATGAAAATCATTTTATGATCATAGAGTTATCATAAATCATGAAGAAGTCATGATACAAGATGGATTTTTTGGAATAGAGGAGAATATTATGTAATGTATTCTATATGCTACTCATTATTGTGAGGAACACTAGACACATAAGGATACAGACCATTAGAATGAGGATCGCTATTGTGAGGAATTCGAAACCGTAAAATATGCAGATTATCAATATGAGAATCATTAGTGTGGGGAGAACCATCCACAAATGGATGTAGATCATTAATATTAGAATCATAGAAGTGAAAATATAATAAGGATGGAATAATGATCTTACTGAAACACATAAGTCAATTCCCAAACCGATTCATCATAATGGATTCTAACATTGATTCATTTTTTATTATTTTTATCCTTTTAATATCAGATTCAAAGCTCTGTTTAGAGGGAAAATGATTAAGAATATTTTAATTGTTGGAAATAAAAATTCATCATAAGGATTCAGAGACAAATAAATTGGATGATTATCAATAATGTAGTTAACCATTTTTATTAGGTTGAATTGTATTATAATTGGGTGAATAAAAGTATTTTTTCCAATTGGGTCAACAGTTGTAACGACCCGAGAAACTGTGTTTTGAGTAATGACAAGTTTGTTTTACAATGTCACCCGTTAAGTGAACAAACAATCAACTTATAAGATAATAATAAAAAAAATAGGAAAAATGCATCAAATGAATGAAAGGACCTTTTATTAAAATGAGTAATATCTCAGTGACTACAACTCACACTGATCGAACAAGAAGTTAAGATAACCAAAAATCCCAATTAAAAACCCGATTACAATTATAGGGAGACCTCTTAAAACCACCGGGACCCCAAGAAGGTGGTAAGGGTTTCTGTCATCCATCAGAATAAACATGTGGTGGCCGAAGCCACTACAACCGTGCTGAGCACCAAGGGAATCACATGATCCATCTCCTCCTTTCTCCTTCAGTCACCTTGAGTGAGGGATACCGCGAGACCAGAATTTTTATAAGAACACTAATTTGACCATTGGACCCTAATGGCTATAAATATAACTGTTGGCTCCCCCATGATTCTCCTATCCACTAATGTTTTATTTTGGACTGTTGA
This sequence comes from Viscum album, assembly GCA_963277665.1. Lineage (NCBI taxonomy): Eukaryota > Viridiplantae > Streptophyta > Magnoliopsida > Santalales > Viscaceae > Viscum > Viscum album. The sequence continues at coordinate 512,866,189 of OY728140.1, forward strand.
AGATAAGAGTGGTTTACCCCCGAATGGTTCAAAAAGTTAATTGTGCAATTTGCTTTAATATTTAATGAATTACATAAATAATAATATAATTAATTTATTTCTATTTTTCCCAAAAGGTGAATTATATTTTGTATTTCAAAACAGTGAGAATTAATATTATTATCTTTTTTCCACTATTTACTATACATGTTTTTAATTTGACAAATTAAACTTTTATTTTGTAATTATATTGAATCTGATAGGTTTTTACTTTGTCTAAGAAAATATGTACTCAAACTCTTGAGTTATATATATATGTTGCATCAAACCTTAAATTAAATGTATTATATTTATCTCTAAATTAAATATAATTAATAATATTAATGTGAATGTTTATAATGAGATTAAAATTTTTGAAAACTATGTCAAATTATGATTTCATTTACTTATGTGTTTCATAATGCACTCTTATATGTGATTTTGAAAATAATTATAAATGTAGTTATGTTTAATGTTTAATTGTATTAATAATATTAATCTTTAATTAAGGAAATTAAGATAATTAGTTAATAAAGGAAATTAAAACATATATATATATAATAATATGTTTCAATTAAATAAATGTATTTTTGTATAAAATAAAACATTGACCAATGAATTTTCTTAAAATAATAAAAGATAGATTAATAATTGAGTGTTAATAATAAAAACAATGTTATAATATATTAATAATAAAATAACTTTGTTTTTTTTAACCTGTTGAACCGCATTTTTTTTAAGCACCGCAGCAGCCGGAGCCATCTGATCCTTTCCCTCCCAATAGAGGCCATTTGTTTTTTTAAGCCGCACTGCATCTGTGAAGCACGATCACCTCCCATCTGATCTCAGTCGTCCACCATTTCTCCATTTTTCTTCTTCCCCGCAGGCTTTATCTTCCTCGCGCTACTGAACTAGTAGATTAGGGCTGCGTTTTCTTCCATAGACCGGCAAGTGGACCCTTATTCTCCTCTTTTTCCACAGATTCGGCACCGACTTCCCTCATATTCCCTCCATGCAAGTTGAGTCCTCAGTTTTCTTTTTTTAAAACCCCGGTTTTCACCGAAGGCCGAGGAGTTTTTGCACCCGAGCTCCTTGGATCTCTGACCACCAGACCGGCCTCATCGCTTCTTCGTCTTCCTCTCCTCCTCTTCGAGCAAAGGTAAGGGACAAGTTCTATTCGGTTTTGTTTAAGCTTCAGTATATATATATATTTTCTGTGTATATACACCCAGTGCATACCCAGGCCTTGAGGATCTCCCTTTCATCTTGGAGAACCAAATAGGGATAAAGGAAACTCCTTTGCTTCGTTTCCTTTAGTTTCAATAAGCTTTACATATTTATATACAATTTTTATATAAATATGTATATATATATATACAAGACCATATGAACCTATTTTCCCTCTTCCAAGGATCGAACCTGAGTATGGGAGGTCTCCTTGTTTTAATTTTTCATCTGCTTCAGTGAATATACACGGTTATACATATGTATATACACTTAATGAATATTTGTGTACATATATATTTTTATTCATACATATATATATATATACGACGATACATGCATATGTACACCTTTCTTTCACATGTTTATAACCCTGGTTTTATTTTTCCTATGAAAAAATGGAGTTTTCGGGTAATTGCATGAACATGTAAATCATGCAAGTATATGGATAATAGAGATGTATAAGTACATGTAATTATATAGATGTATGTGTACATCAATGTGCATAAGGGATGAACTTGATTCTTTTGTTTTGTAATTTTTTAGAATTTTATTTACTCAAAAAGATTATTATTTCAAGAAAAGTACCCAAAACTATTTGTATACATGTTTATATGTTTGATGAAGTTTAAGGGTTAGTTTGATGTCAAAATGATTCTTTCAATTGAAAATTTTCATTTATCACCATTCCTAATAAATCAGGATTTGGATTTGTGAAAATGGATAGTATGAATTCCTTAAACTTTTACAAGTGTATACATGTATTCATATATATGTACTCATGTTTATAGATCGACCTTGTTGTATGCAAGACTGATTTTTTATGTCAATAAAGGTTTAATGGAAATTATGTTCACATATTTCTTTTATGTAAAAGAACTCCAGATGTTTTTACCATACATTAATTTTGTTTAAGGTATAACATGAGAAATATTTTTGAGTATGGTTTAATTTGGTAAACCCATGCACATGTGTATACGCACCTAAATTTATATATATATATATAGGTATATATATAACCTTATATCAATATGTTGTCTTCAAATACAAGTTCTTATGATGTTTTCAAACTTTTAAAAGGATAGGTCATGCTATTTAAAGTGAAAATGAGTTTTTACACAACTATATATATATTCATGTAGTTTGCTTACACATATACATGACTTCCCAAGGTGAACTTAATTTCACACTTTATATCTCTAACTGTATTTATATTCACACAATTTTAATTTAACAACTACAATACCCATTTATCATCATGTGTATTAGTTATGAACGGCCTCTTTTTAACTTGGTATTATGATGCTTTGGAATGTTAAAGTGTTTATGTTCATTTCCTTAAAACCCTTGTTTTCAATTGTTAAGATAATTTCTTATGTGTACGAATTTTAACATGCATGTCTTAGTTTTATTAATGATTGAACTATCTTCAAGTTATGAATATGTATGTGAAAAGGGGGTTTGATAAAAATATATGAATGAAACCCTATGAATGAAAGACCATGTCAAGATATGTGAGGGATGTATTGGACTTAAATGTGACGGGTGCACCTGGAATTATATAGTGCAATATGAATGATGTGACGGGTGCGCCTGGAATTATACAGCGCTCCAATGCATTGGGTAAAGTATGAGTCTCATGAGACGTTATGTGTGACAGTCTTGGTAGTTAGCCTTGGATTGTGCTACCATAGAAACGGGATTGGCGGTTAGCCTTGACTCGTTAAGTATGTTTTACGGTCTTGACACAAGGTCTTGACAATGTCTGGCATTATACATTCCCTCTGCATGTGATGATATATGGTCTACTAGGGATTAGTTCAACTAACAGGACAACCCCTAGTTGAAAATTCCCATGACTATGAAAATGTAATTATGTGATAAGAACTGTATTTCATGTGATAAGTTGTTATAAGAACTGTATGTGCTCATGAATCATGTTATGAATGTTTTCCCTGCTTACTCACAGATTTCTTTTAGAACTAAAGTAACCTTGGTTGAATATTATAAATTATCTATTCTACATGTGTTGTGCTCTCTGATCATGTTTACTTTAAAGTTTATTTTAAGAACGTACTTCTTCCCTGTGCAAGTGGTTTTTAAAAATGTTGGATTTCATGTTTTTAAGAAAAGACAATGCTTTGTTTTAGCGAAGTGTTTTATTCTCTTCAAAAGGACTGCTTTAAGAAAGAGTTTTCTTAAAACGTTTTTAAAACCCCTTACTGGGCATATTTGCTCACCCTACGTTTCTGTTTTAAATTTTTCAGGCATTGTTTGTACTAATGAAGTTTATCAGAAGCAGTTGGTTTCCCAGAATCCTGAGCCTCGCGATCTTCTATAGTAATGGGTCATGATATCTAATTTTTAAATGATGTAATAAAATGTTAGTATATCATGTCACATAGGAACCCTAGGATCGAGGTCACTACAGTTGGTATCAGAGGATCGGTTTAGGCAACTCTGGAAAACCAGGTGGTATGAACATATTGTTTTGATTGAATAAGTAAAAATGTTATAACTTTCAGATGGCTGATGAAAATGTACCTACCGGCCTACTGTCACTTCCCATTGAGGCTCTGGAGAACATTGTATCTCTAGCTAGCCGTGAGAACTTTCTAAATTACGCCCGAATTCTCATGACATGTAAGTATTTGTATGACGTGTCAAACTCGCCTAGGGTGCTTAGTCTTCACCAGGGATTGGGGATGGATTATCTCCTAATGATGATGATCCAATTTCCCTCTAATGAATGTCAAGGAAAGTATCATGAGGGACTCTTCCGATTGTTCACAACTGGCAAAGAATTTGGCACGATGCTTGATAACCCATTTTAAGAAGCTGTTGCTGTCGGAGACCTTTGAGCGGCTTACCTATGCCATATTTTGCACTACGGCTTCTGGGGATAGTTAATGGACCTTGGAGTGTTGGAAGATGAGTCCACCCGATTGTCTCTTAGGGAAGAGGTGTATACTCATGTTTCCCAACTCCATACCCCTCATGCTAAACTCAGGAGGCGTCATAGATGTTCCCATGATTTTAGTCCTGTCTATTTAGCCTACGTGTGGTTTGAAGAGTTAGGGAGTTTTGCCACTCTTTGTGGTGTACGTTTAGTAAACTCAGGCTTTGTCATGTAAACTTTTGCATAAATGAATGTTTCATGTTTCCTTTCCTGCCTCTACCTTAGCAGTGTTGTTAAGAGTTTCCTTTCGAATGTTTTTTTTTCAGATGGCTGGTCAAATGAACATCTCATCAATACCCGATGAGTTAGTAGAGTTTATCATGATCAGGGCATGCACGGTGGATTATCCATCCTTTCTCCACCTGCGAGGGTCCTGCCAGTGTCTGCTCGATCTAGAAAACGGTCCTAAGATTCTTCATTTGGGTCAAGAGTATGATCGTGTTTTTCACCTCATCACCACTGCTCAACTCCCCTGCTATAGGCGAAGGGGAAGGTACTACGAAGGGCTCTTCCAGTGTTTTACTCTGGCACAAAACTTCTCTGCCAGAGCGTGCTTCCCTGTAGCTTCTCAGGATGGCCACCTTAGTGTAGCTTATATGTTCTAGGTCTTGAATTTCAGTCTCCTCAATCACATAATTCCCCTCGACTACCTCGATCGTGATGTGGCCCGAAGAGTAATCAGGGAGTTTATCTACTAGGACGTTTCCGAGCTTTTCATCGCACGAGCCTCCCTTTGGAAGCCCGTGTGCAGTACGCATGATCAGGAGTTCAAGACGTACTGTTCGAAGTGAATCTCAACTAGGTAAATGGAAGAACTATGTGCCAACTTTGGTATTCCGTTAATCGAGCCAGATCCACTATTTTGGTAATGTTGTACGTGTGGGGTTTCAGTTTTTTTAAATTTAATGAATATAATTGGGAGGGCGCAATTCTTTGAAGGGGGAAGTAATGTAACGACCTGAGAAACCACGTTTTGAGTAATGACAAGTTTTTTTTAAAATGTCACCCGTTAAGTGAACAAACAATCAACTTATAAGATAATAATAAAAAAAATAGAAAAAACGCATCAAATGAATGAAAGACCCTTTAATTCAAATGAGTAATATCTTGGTGACTACAACTCACACTGATCGAACAAGAAGTTAAGCTAACCAAAAATCCCAATTAAAAACCCGATTACAATTATAGGGAGACTGCTTAAAACCACCAGGACACCATGAAGGCGGTAAGGATTTCGGAATCCATCAGAATAAACATCAGGATGGTCGAAGCCACTGCAACCGTGATGAGCACCAAGGGAATCACACGAACCATCTCCTCCTTTCTCCTTCAGTCACCTTGAGTGAGGTATACCGCTAGACCAGACTTTTTATAAGAACGCTAATTCGACCGTTAGACCCTAACAGCTATAAATATAACCGTTGGATCCCCCATTATTCTCCTATCCACTAATGTTTTATTTTGGACCGTTAAAGATAAGAGTGGTTTACCCCCGAAAGGTTCAAAAAGTTAATTGTACAATTTGCTTTAATATTTAATGAATGACATCAATAATAATATAATTTATTTATTTCTTGTTTTCCCAAAAGGTGAATTATATTTTGTATTTCAAAATGGTGAGAATTAATATTATTATCTTTTTCCACTATTTACTATACATGTTTTTAATTTGAGCAATTAATATTGTATTTTGTAATTTCATTGAATCTGATGGGTTTTTACTTTGTTTAAGAAAATATGTACTCAAACTCTTGAGTTATATATATATATATTGCATCAAACCTTAAATTAAATGTATTATATTTATCTCTAAATTAAATATAATTAATAATATTAATGCGAATGTTTATAATGTGATTAAATGTTTTGAAAACTATGTCAAATTATGATTTCATTTACTTATTTGTTTCATAATGCACTCTTCTGTGTGATTTTGAAAATAATTATAAATGTAGTTATGTTTAATGTTTAATTGTATTAATAATATTAATATTTAATTAAGGAAATTAAGATAATTAGTTAATAAAGGAAATTAAAACATATATATATATATATAATATGTTTTGATTAAATTAATGTATTTTTGTATTAAATAAACCTTTGTCCAATGACATTTCTTAAAATAATAAAATTTAGATTAATAATTGAATGTTAATAATAAAAAAAATGTTATAATAAATTAATAATAAAACGACTTTGTTTTTTTTAAACCCGTTGAACCGTGTTTTTTTAAGCACCGTAGCAGCCAGAGCCGTCTGATCCTTTCCCTCCCAATCGCGGTCGTTCATTTTTTTAAGCCGCACTGCATCTGTGCCACACGATCACCTCCCGTATGATCTCGGTCGTCCACCATTTCTCTGTTTTTCTTCTTCCCCGAGGCCTTCATCTTCCTCGCACTGCTGAACCAGTAAGGTAGGGCTGTGTTTTTTTCCATAGGCCGGCAAGTGGACCCTTCTTCTCCTATTTTTCCACATATTTGGCACCGACTTCCCTCGGATACCCTCCTTGCAAGTTTAGTCCTAAGTTTTCTTTTTTTTAAACCCTTGTTTGCACCGAAGGCCGGAGAGTTTTTTGCACCCGAGCTCCATGGATCTCCGACCACCGGACCGGCCTCGTCACTGCTTCATCTTCCTCTCCTCCTCTCTGAGAAAAGGTAAGCGACAAGATCTATTTGGTTTTTTTTAAGCTTCAGTATATATATATATGTTTTACATATATATTTTCTGTGTATATACACCTGGTGCATACCCAGGCCATGAGGATCTCCCTTTCATCTTGGAGAACCAAATAGGGGTAAAGGAAAATCCATTGCTTCGTTTCCTTTAGTTTCAATAAAATATACATATTTATATACAATTTTAATATAAATATGTATAGATATATATACAAGACCATATGAACCTATTTTTCCTCTTCCTAAGATCGAACCTGAGTAGGGGAGGTCCCCTTGTTTTAATTTTTCATCTGCTTCAGTGAATATACACGGTTATATATATGTATATAAACTTCATGCATATGTTTGTACATATATATTTGTATTCATATATATATATATATACAACTATACATGCATATGTTCACCTTTCTTTCACATTTTTATAACCCTGGTTTTATTTCACCTATGAAAAAATGGAGTTTTCAGGTAATTGCATGAACATGAAAATCATGCAAGTATATGGAGCATTGAGATGTATATGTACATGTAAATATATATATGTATATGTATATCAATGTGCATAGGGGATGAACTTGATTCTTTTGTTTTTTAATTGGTTAAAAATTTATTTACTCAAAAAGATTATTATTTCAAGAAAAGTACCCAAAACTATTTGTATACATGTTTATATGTATGATGAAGTTTAAGGGTTAGTTGGTGTAAAAATGATTCTTTCAATTTAAAATTTTCATTTATCACCATTCTTGATAAATCAGAATTTTGTTTTGTGAAAATGGATAGTATGAATTCCTTAAACTTTTACAAGTGTATACGTGTATTCAAATATCTGTACTCATGTTTATGGATCGACCTTGTTGTATGCAAGACTGATTTTATGTCAACAATGGTTTTATGGAAATTATGTTCACATATTTCTTTTATGTAAAATAACACCAATTGATTTTACCAAACATTAATTCTGTTTAAGGTATAAGATGATAAATATTTTTGAGTATGGTTTAATTTGGTAAACCAATGAACATGTGTATACACACCTAAATTTATATATATATAGGTATATATATAACCTTATATCAATATGTTGTCTTCAAATACAAGTTCTTATGATGTTTGCAAACTTTTCAAAGGATAGGTCATGCTATTTAAAGTGAAAATGAGTTTTTACACAACTATATATATATTCATGCAGTTTGATTACATATATACGTGACTTCCCAAGATAAACCTAATTGCACACTTTATATCTCTAACTGTATTTATATTCACACAGTTTTAATTAAACAACCACAATACCCATTTATCAGCATGTGTATTAGTTATGAACGGCCTCGTTTTAACTTGTTATTATGATGCTTTGGAATGTTAAAGTGTTTATGTTCATTTCCTTAAAACCCACGTTTTCAATTGTTAAGATAATTTCTTATGTGTACGGATTTTAACATGCATGTCTTAGTTTTATTAATGATTGAACTGTCTCCAAGTTGTGAATATGTATGTGAAAAGGGGGTTTGATTAAGAATATATGAATGAAACCCTATGAATGAAAGACCATGTCAAGATATGTGAGGGATGTATTGGACTTAAATGTGACGGGTGCGCCCGAAATTATATAGCGCAATATGAATGATGTGACAGGTGCGCCCAGAATTATACAGCTCTCCAATGCATTGGGTAAAGTTTGAGTCTCATAAGATGTTATGTGTGACGGTCTTGGCAGTTAGCCTTGGCTTGTGCTACCATGGAAACGGGATTGGCAGTTAGCCTTGACCCGTTAAGTATGTTTTATGGTCTTGACGCAAGGTCTTGACAAATACAGAATTATACATTCCCTCTGTATGTGATGATATATGGTCAACCAGGGGTTAGTTCAACTAACAAGACAACCCCTAGTTGAAAATTCCCATGACTATGAAAATGTAATTATGTGATAAGAATTGTATTTCATGTGATAAGTTGTTAAAAGAACTGTATGTGCTCATGAATCATGTTATGAATGTTTTCCCTACATACTCAAAAATTTCTTTTAGAACTAAAGTAACCTTGGTTGAATATTATGCATTATCTATTCTACATGTGTTGCGCTCTCTGATCATCTTTACTTTAAAGTTTATTTTAAGTACGTACCTCTTCCCTGTACAAGTGGTTTTCAAAAATGTTGGATTTCATGTTTTTAAGAAAAGATAATGCTTTGTTTTAGCTAAGTGTTTTATTCTCTTCAAAAGGACTGCTTTGAGAAAGATTTTTCTTAAAACGTTTTTAAAACCCCTTACTGGGAATATTTTCTCACCCTACATTTTTGTTTTAAATTTTTCAGGCACAGTTTGTACTATTGAAGTTTCTCAGAAGCAGCTGGTTTCCCAGAATCCTGAGCCTCGTGATCTTCTGTAGTAATGGGACATAATATCTAATTTGTAAATGATGTAATGAAATTTTAGTATATCATGTCACATAGGAACCCTGGGATCGGGGTCGCTAAAATAGTTATCAAATAATATATGAAATAAATTCATCATAGTGAATAATATATTGATACATCAGACTCATGTTGACACTGATAATGACATTGGATGAAAAATTCACCAGGCATGATATCATCAGTCTGACGAATTGAAGAAAAGTTGACATACTTTGAAGACATTCTTGATATATTCGTACTGTCAAAGAATTGTTGAATGAGGTTTTTGAGTGATAAATTATGTTATCAATTTTCTAATAACATTTTTTCATATTGTCGTCAAGAATCTTTCTGAGAAGTCTTTTAGTGTTTACAAGAGGTCATCATAATGAGTCGTGTTTAGTTTTGAATACGTTTTCATCGTAATAAAGAATCATAATGATGAATCATAATGTGGAATCATAATGAATATTTAGACTAAATAATTTAAAAGATGAATTTTTTGTAAACATGAAGAAGTCTGAAGTTGTGAGAATATTGGGGAATACCCAAGAAGATACCATAATTATTGAATAGAGTCTAATAATTTGATGATGAAAACTTAAATGAATAAGAAAATTAGGAATAAAAAATTCGACAAAGTGGGAAAATGAATTAATTATCCCAACATTTCCATTGTATGGTGGCTATAAAAGAATAAAAAAATACATTTTTACATCACTAACTTGAACTCCCCATATCTTCTAGAGCTTTAAAAATTGTTGAATAAGTATTGAGTTCCCATCCAAAAATTTTGTTTCAGGATGAAACTAAGGAATATTGCCAAAGTGATTTTTAATATAGTCCCCAAAAAAGTTCAACAAGGTGATCTTAATCAAGAAATATAAAATAAAAATAGGTTTTATTAGACCATGTTCTATCAGATGAAGGAATTTTTCATTACCCATTTATTTTTTTCTCAATTGAGGAAGGAAGAGAATATTGAGAATTTGGTCGAGGCCAATCAGATCGAGACCATCAGACTAAGGTTATCAGACTATGGTATACTAGATTGACTTTTCCTAAGTAATTTTTTAGAAAAATGTTTATGGATAATGTTTCAAGACAAATAAGTTTCTTATAGACTTATTTATATTCTTGAAGATTGTACACAGGTAAAATTTGATCCGGCTTACTTATAGAGGAAGGGAGAACTTTCTTAAGTGCATAAGAAAATAATAATGAATTTAAAGTTTGTAACTCTTGATACATACCAATTTATATAAGGGATTGATTTTTTTCCTAGTGGGTATAACCAATGGTTGGGAAGTGGATAGGAAAATTATAGTTTTGGGGATTAACCAACAATGGTAGGAAAGTTGCTACTGGGATTGTAAAATTTTTCCTTTCTTGGCCCATTGTATTCTGAAAAAAATTTAGTGAAATAATCCATGTGGGTTGGACTATCAAACCTAGAAATATTATTCCTTTATACCAAACCATGTAAATATCATTCGATTCCTTCTCTTGATATTTGCTTCGTAAGAAAGGTGAGGTTTTAAAGTTATAATAAAATGGATTATAACGTCAATTGGTTTATGAGGTTGAGAAATTTTACTATGGAATTTATGAAAAATTACTATAAAATTAAAAGGAACCACTAATTCCCCCCCCCCATCCTCTCATTGGTCTTGAGCTTATTTGGGGAAAAAATTGGTATCAGAGCATGGTTCCCACAAAAAGATACATCTCTATGAATGGATAATTTCAATTCCGTGAACAATATGGTCATTCCTATTTTTAATGGCACCAACTATCATATTTTGATGAATATGATGTTACCCTAACTCCTTTCACTTGGCCTTGAAGTCATAGATGTTGAAGTAGTGGGACTGCCTCTCATAATTGAAGCTATTATGATATCTACTAATAGGAGAATCAATGAAGCTAATGGAAAGTCTTATAATTCATTATTGGTGTATATTATAGATAATTTTTATGCAAAAACTATAAAGATTCAAATAGTTAATAAAATGTGGTATATGTTAATATGTAGATAAAAAAGGGAATTTGAATGTTAAGGAATACTTCTTAAAAATCTAGAGAATTAAATTTTCTAAATTTAAAATGGATTTTGATGAATTTATTGATAGTTACATTACAATGGTCAATAGGTTTGGGAGTAATATCATAGGTTTTAGTGAAAATATGGGTTATTCTTTAATTATTGAGAGGATTATGAGAAAATTTCCAAATATATTTCCTGTTAATGTATCAACTTTATAAGATCATTAAGATTTGTCTTTGTAAGAACTTCAGAATATCATAGTGGCATATTAAATGATGAAATACCCTTATTTTAATAAAAAGGTTGATATAGAAATGTATTTCAGAGATTTTTTAAAAGGAAAAAACATAGATAAATAAGATGAAGAAGAATCAAGTAATTTAGAGGCAGAGGGAGAAGCTGATGATTTCAATATATTTTTTTCCAACTTTCTTAGAAAAATATTAAGAGAATATGAAAAAGTAAAATTATCAAATGTTGGAATTGTTAACTGAAAGAACATTTTTCAAAAAATGTTCCAAGGAAGAATCTTAAAGAGTATGAGTCTGTATAATATGATAAGAAAACATAGAAACAAAAGTAAAGAAACATAAGTAAATATTTCTTAATGAAAAGAATAAGAAAAGTTATATAAGAATAAGAAATATGAATGATTATTCATATATTGTGGAAACTAATCATCAACTAAACATCATTTATCATGTTAGAAATGGAATAAATTCTTAATATAGTGATGATGATAGTGATGATATTGTAGAAATAGAGTGGATTCATAAAACAAATTTGGAAAAATAAGTTGATTAGAGTGTTCAACTCATGGGAGAAAGATGAATGTTATAGAAATATATAAAATATATATCTTGTGAGAATGATGACCAGATAAATAAAGTGGATGAAAATATCAATTTTAAGAGGTATCAAAATATTAATATTTATGACTTTGAAAGAAAACTAGAAATATTTAAAGAAATAATAGATGGAAATGATAACATCAATAAGAAAGAGTTTACAATTTTTGAAGAAAATAAGTAGAATAAGTTGAAGATAGTTGAATCTGAAAGGATGATATAAGTTCTGAAATTTATTCTGGATTAAAAATAAGATTATTTTTTAATACAAAAATTTCCTCATACAATACAAAGTGAGATAAGAAATATGATTGAAAACATCACCAATGTAGTTGATGTTACAGGTGAATCTTTTGAAGTATGTAAAAATAATGGTTTACAAAAGTTGATTTGTGATGAAACATCTTTCACCAAGAAATAAATGAATTACTTAGGAAGGTATCCTCATGAGAAAAGATGTCCAGAGTTTTTTTATGAAATAATAACAACAATGTTCTGAACAAGATTACTATCAGTCTAAAAAATCAAGATTAAGAGTTCTCTTTTGGTGTTGTGGAGCTTTTAGACCTAAAGCATATTAATACTGGTATAACTTGTCTCTACCAAGAAATAATTATGAATCATGGGGTATCTATGTTAATAAGAGTAGATCAAATTATCCTAATAATTGTGTGGAACTAAAAAATGAAACTCAAAATATGAAGAAAGATGAGTATTTTAAGAATTTTGAGAAAATAAAACAGGTTGCGTATGAAAATAATGAATTCTTAGTCATCTAGCTAAGAAACATTTCCATAGTGATAAATTTAGAAAAATAACAAATATCATATAAAGTATAGGAGAAAAAAATGGTTTCATAATATGTAAAAAAATTCAATAAAATATATTCATTAGATTGGGATTTGAAATTTCAAAAAATGTACAACAGATGTCAACAAGAAGGGCATGTTACTAACAGTTGTTTGTCTATCCTATCCAAACAAGAGGTAGGCATTATAGAGTTGTTAGAAACTCATTGTAGAAAAATGTTACCCAATAAGAAAAGATATTTCCATCCTTATCAAAAGAGTCTACAAATTAAAATAAACTTGTTATAAAATCTAATAATGATGAAAAATAGGAAGAAAAAAAGTCCAACAAAAAAATATAACTATAATAAAAAATCAATATACAAAGAGGACACATAGTCCGAAATATTCTTCTATGAAACTACTCTAGATTCTACTAATTCCCAAAATATTTGTATATTTCTACCAACTTGTATGGAATTTGAGGAGTTGAAATAAAGACGTAGATGTATGTGTCTCTAACTATTCTTGTAAAATAATGTAATGAGGTTACAAAATATGATTTTGGAATGTTTTTATTATGAACATTAACTATTTGATGTGTTTGTTGAGATAGTTGAAGGTTACTTTTAATCTTAAAATATCTTCTCAAGAATATCCCTAGAAATGAGATTTTTGAAACAAACATGTTATTGTATTACATTAAAGTTTTTTATTGATGGAATTGATAAACATGACTATACACCCTCATTTTCTACAGTTGGTTCACCCACATAGATATAGATATTTTTAGTTAAAGGATCTTTGTTAAGAAACTCATGTAATACTTATGTTTTCTGGAAGAAATATTTTAGTATTTTTAGATGAAGAGTTGTGACCTGATGAAAGGAAACAATTTTTCATTAAAGGGGGAGAAAATTGATGATGGATCCTTTTAATTTTATTGGTAATAAGGGGAGAGATAATAAAAATGGGTAGAAATTAGAAATGGGGTGAGAAAGAAAGGACTGAGGATAAGAAAAGGGGAGAAATGAATATTAAATGTGGTGTTTTTTTGAGGTGGGTATTGACAATAAACACAATGTGGGATATTTTTTTCCCTATTTCAGTCTTTTATTTTTTTTAATCAATAGATGGTATATTTTTTAAATTTATAAACGTTAGATTTTTGGTTTCTTATCAGAGTGTCCATCAGACTAAGCAAAAAGATGCAGTCGACACATAACATTGAACCTAGGCCATCAGTATAGGTAACCTGACTCATCTCATTAGCATCAGTTTGGAGATCCAAGAAAAACATCTAGTCATCATTTGTCAATAAAACAACGAAATTGGAATGATAATTTTATTTATAATCATCGACTGTTGGGAATAAATATTAGGAATAATTGGTCTTAATATATTCTGAGTGTAACCGAATTGATGGGAAGTAATATAACATCCAAGTGTTAAATCTGGAAATGCATTTATGATCATGGTATTCTCATAAATCATGAAATTTTCATGTTACAATATGGAATTTTTGGACGATAATAGATTATGATGTAAATTATTATGGAAGCCTCTTATTAGTGTGAAGAATTCTAGACATTAAAGGATATTGATCATCAGTATGAGAATCGTCATTCTGCATAACACCTGACATAGAAGGATTTAGATCATTGATATGGGAATCATCAATCTGAAAGTCCTATAAGCGGAGGGTTCCCTTTCTCTTGAGGAGGCTAGGGTTTTGTCCCACATTTCATTCTTCCCTCCTCTGACATGCTTTGGTCCTCGGCAGCGTCTTCCTTGGGTGCTCGGTGTGGTGTGGAATCTACCCTAGTTCTTGACATCCTCAACGCTTCAGTGGATCAGCAAGTCTCATTCCTCTCTATACTTAGGTGGATTGGTGTTCTTCGATATTTGGCAGCCTATCCCTTAAAATCATGGCATGGATCATTGTCTGGCTGATTTATTTGTCTATTTTGGATCGGCACTTCAGCTTCCGGTTCAAACCTGAATCATGGCGTGGTGGTGTTGGCATGGGTCTACAGCGGCTTCAATGTTTCTGGTGGGGTTCGTTGCATGTTCCATAGTAGCTTGGGGGAGGGGGATCTCTATATCTAGTTTTTTAGCCCAGAGTGGCACTACTGGTCATTTCATCTTGGTTCACTCCCCCTGACAATGCTTCTTTGGTGCATTTGTTGGGCTATCTAGCCCTGGGTCGCAGTGTCCTAGCATCCTACAACATGAGGTTCCTTCCCTTTAGTTGCTTGCTGCTACGGTGTCGCCAGTGGTTCGTCGAAAAAGTGGTGTGGGACTATGCGTGGTGATCTACTGTGTTGATGGTTATTTATGTTTTAATGAAGTTGTTGGATTTTATCACTAATAAAATGTCTCATAGGAGGTTCAGATTTTGCATTTCACCCATGCATAGTGGTTTGTATTTGGATGTTTGAGAGGGTATAGTGACAACCATCGGATCGGGCCTGTTATTTGACATAGAAAACTTGCTTTCTGAATATCCTAGTAATGATGGAGAGCTTCATAACTATTCATACACTGAGAAGGGTTTGATCAATGTTGGTAGTCTGAGTATATTTTCCCACCTTCTGGTATTGATTTATCTTCAGTCTATGATGTCTGGGTTCCCCCTACATCCCTTAAAAATGGTTTTATTAATAATAAAAAACATTTAAGGCAATTTTTTCATTAAAGTGAGAATAATCAGTGTGAGGAACACCAGTCACAAAAGGATTTAGATCATTTATATGAGAATCATTTTCATGACAATATCATTAGGGTATAATAATGATCTTGTTGAAATAAAAAATGCACTGTCAACACTGATTCATCATAATGGATTCTGAAAAAGATTCATTTTATATTATTTGTATCCTTTGAATATCAGATGCATATAATTATTGATGGAAGAATGTTTAAGAATGTTTTACATGTTGGAAAGAATAATTTAGAAAAAAGTACTTAGAGACCGAACAAATGAATGATCATCAATAATATTAAAAATCATTTTCAAAAGGTTGAATTTTATTACAATTGGATCAAGAATAAAAGTAGTTTTTGTTTTCCAATGGGATCAAGTTTCAATATATTGAATCATAGACCAATCCATCAGATGCATGATGACACCGATAAAGACATCAGATGCTAAATCCATTAGTCATGGGATCATCGGTCTATGGAATTGAAGAAGGGTAGAAATAATATGAAGTTGTTTTAGATTTGTCCTTACTTCCAATGTATTATCTAATAAAGTTTTGGAGTGATATAAACTGTTCTCAATGTTTTAATATTTTTTTTAGATTGGTATTGTCACAAACCATCTCGGGTACCCTGGTAACCCGATTACCAAGCTAGCACTGACCTGGCCTAAAGGGTGTTCCTGATCCCCACGAGTTGGTGACTAGTACCTGACATCATACAACATGCATGTGGGAATTAATTTTCCACAAAAAAATGTGGAAATAAAAGAGACAATATAGTATACATATCAACATAGAAATCTCCATTAAGAGTAAAGTACCAGAATAAAATAAGGTATAAGATCCAAAAGTACTAAACCCAAGTACTAAAATAAAAAAAATAGATCAATGTTCCCTAAAGACACAACCCACAAAGTACAAATCTCAATAGATAGATGCACCTCCAAGAGACCCCTTCCCTTTACTTGAACCTGGAAAATGAAGTCTATAGACACCCGAAGGAAAAAGTAGGGTGTGAGCCTAAGCCTAGTAGGATACCTCCTTGGATTCCATAATAGATGAAAAATATAGATTATCCATAGAAAGGCTTTCAATTTTCAAAATAAAAAGTTTTTAAAATTTGAAATCATATTTTATCAAAACATGCTATACAGTTTCAAAATTATAGAAAATAATTTTATTGAATAGGCCTTACTTTACAAGATATGGAATATTTCTAAAACAATGGATTAAATAAAACAGTCACATAATGCCGTTTATGTAAATTCAGTAAAGGCATTTAAATCAAGTTTAAAACATTGGTATAAATTTATATCTCAAATATAAATAAACAAGAGAGAAACATTATTAAATAACAAGTAGGTATGATGGTTTTAACTAGCTATACTATTTTGTAATCTCTAATTGATCACAACAAATTGAGCATACTCATGTCACCGTAACACTGGCCATAGACAACTTCTCACCATCCCATCAAGGATGTGACCCGTCGAAGGTATTTTTTAGAACATTGTAATAGCGTAGAGTGTATCCAAATAACTCACCAACTACCTAAGGATTGTGTGCGATCTTACATGTTGGAAACCTTATTTTAAGACTTCTTAAAATACAATAAATCGCATTATTCGATTTTAAAAATGCCAATTTCTTTCCAATTAAAAAAATAGATTCTAATAAAAATCATTCCCTTTTTAGAAGATAAAACCATTGGGTTTCTATCAAATCATTTAATATCCACTTTCACATGTTTGAAATAAATTCATAACCAATTCAATCTTTTTTAAAATTCATTTCGGCAACTAAATTCAATATTTCAATTGAATGAAATCCATAAAATCCAAAATTTAAATCGGTCAACTTCCATAAAATGCCCCAAATCAATGGAATTGGGGGTCTTCCAAATTTCTATGACAAACCCATTTCAAATCTCATGGTTCACTGTAATCAGGTTTTAATAATTTATTTAAATGAAAATGTTTAGGAATTGAATTTAAATCCATAATTCAAATAAATCAAGAAATACAAGGGTAATGAATTTGGATAATCATGATGGAATCACCTACCTCAAGGTCTCTGATGTTAGTGATAATGATAAACTACCCAATGCGGTTCAATACACTTCCTCATGGCCTTATTATAGTAATGGTCAACTCACCTATGCTTCATGTTCATCAGGGGTTCCTAAAATCAAAACCAACTATTTTATTTTGAAAACAAATAAAATATTACATGCTTTGACACATTTTATTTCCTAGATAATTTCCAAATTATCATTAAAAACCACATTTAATGATATTCTCTCTCTCCTAAATAATTTTTAAATTATTGATTATAATATTACATGAGATAAAATTTTATCACTCATGTATAATATCTATATTATCATTTTATGTCAATACATGTGTTTAAAATTATCCTTCAATAATTATTAAAATTATGAATTAATAGTTATATATTAATAAAATTATCCTTAGATTCCAAGGTAATTATCAAAAATATATATATAAATCTACATACATACATCTCTCACTTTTTATAATCAAAATAAATAACCTTGGATAATTTTAATAAATTTTCCAAGGTGTGGTTATCAATATATATATATATATATATATATTTATTTGTCTGTGTCTGTGTGAATATTCTGATAATTCATTAACTTTTGATAATCCAAATAATTATCATCGATGATTTTAAAAAATTATCCATTCAATAATTTTTTTATAATTATTTTAGATAAAATGTTTCATTGGCCTCAGATAATTCTTGTAAACATATCTATGATAATTTCCAAAAATATTCTTTGAAAAGTTGGAATAATTATACTTTGATAAAACTTAATAATTATATTTTGATAATCTATAACAAAATATCCTTTTATAATGTCTATGAATTATCTTTTAATGATATGGATTAATGCCTTGATAATTCCATATTTTATCATTTTAATAATTTCATATAAAGTTTCACTTAGATAAATTGGCGTGGTTTTCTTTGGATAATGGAATGTACAATAATTCTCCATGAACTTCATGTAATTACCCCAATTTTAATCATTTTTTATGGTAATAAGATGTAATTTATCTATTCATAACTCTTGGTATATTATATCGATAAAAAACAATCATTTTTTTAATTTGATTCTAAAAAAATAATAAATATAAAAAAACTAAAAACAACTAAAAACCTGGGATGAAGAATCCCTCATACTCGGTACACATGGATCAACTAGATTGAGTTAAAGGCAACAAGTGAATCGAATCAGCCAATGCTTATAGATCGTGTGAAAAAGATATGTGGCATCACTTGGAATCGACAAACTGAACAAAGGGTGAACATAATCCTTTAGGTCTTATATACTGAGTATGATTAGGGCACTATAAAACTAAAAAATTAAACACTGGATTTCATTAGTTTTTCAACATGATCTTGATGACATAGGCCTAATTTCAGTCATTAAGGTATTATAAAATTTTAAATGGTTCAAAATCATGTTTTTACAAGATTTTGGTTTCAAATGGAATTATAAATGGTGGTTTCCACATTGTTTGGGTGTGGAAGATATAAAATACCCTTAAAAACAAATTTTTAATAGTTTTAGTTAATATAATCAATTAATTATTTAACATAAATATTAAATAATATCAAAAGTCCACTGTGCATAAAATTTATACCTCGCCTTGTGTAAATGCCTCTTTCCGGACACAACTATGGTCTCATATTTCTCAAATGATGAACCATTTTAGAGATCTTAATGATTTATGATTTAGAAATCAGAATAATTAATTAACTAAAAATAAAAAGGTTTTTATCAATAGTGACCCATCCAAATGTATGATTATTTTGGAATTTATACCCTGTCTAGCGCAAACCCCTCATTCAGACACATCAGTGGTATCATATTTCCCATACAATGCATAGTTTTGGAGATATTTAATTATTTTTTATAAAATAATATTTTAAATGTTATTTAATTACATTACCTCATGAGTGAGGCATCCAAATGTCCGGATCCTTCAAATTTTAAACCCCTCCTAGGGTAAACACCATGTTTTGGACACAAAAATGGTCTCAGATTTCTTAAATGATACATTTTTTTGGAGTTATTCAATTATTTTTAATAAATTGTGCACACTTAATACAATATATATATATATAATTATTTCATATTAACCAAGGTTTTTTAGGCCTCAGAATCACACACCAACTCAGTTTCTAACTCTAAAAGTATTTAATTGAATATTTGAAGAAGTTAACTGGAATTTACAACCATTCACACATTTATCTTGATTTAGATGATAAATAATTTTTCCTAATTAAGATATTAATAATTTAACCCAAGATGGTTTTGGAATACATGAAAACAATAAAGGGATGTTATATGTATGAAGTATCTATATGAGAATACATTTAGTGCTAAAAAGAGGTCATCATAGTGAGTCATATTCATTTTTAAATATGTTTTCATCGTAATGAAAAAATATTAATGAAGGATCATACTGAAGAATAAAAATAATCATAATAATGAAATGTTTGTAAAATATAAGAATTATGATGTTTTTAGAAGATTCTTGAACACACAGGAATCTTTTATAAGTACTGAGAAGAGTCTAAGAAGTCAAATATCAATACTTGGATAAATGATAATCTTAGGAATTTTTAATTTCACAGAGCAGGAAATGGAAGTTATTTTCCCTCATTTACTATTTAGGGTGCTTATGAAAGGATATAATAATACATTTTCACATCGATTACATGAAATTTTAATATGTGTTAGAGCTAAGACAATTGTTAAATTGGTATTGAGTTCCCAACAAAACATTGTGTTTCAGGTAGAAGCCAAAGAAGATTATTGGAGTGAGGTTCAATCAAATAACCAGAGCAAGTTCATCGGAGTGAGCCTAATTGAGTGACATCTATCAAGAAAGGTTCATCAGGAAAAGTTCCATATGATGGAGGAATTATAATCTACCAATTCAGAATCTAATAAATTTAATAAGGAAGAGACTAAGGAGAATGGGAGGGAGGACAATCATATGGTTACCATCAGATAGAGGCTACCAGACTGAAGCAGATACAACTAACATTTTCTGATGAAGTTTTTTGAACAATGTTTTTAGAGAATGTTTCAAGACCAAAAATATTATTATATAATTGTTGAATTAATTGAAATGTTTATGCAAGAAATGTTTGATTAAAATTACTTTTTGAGGAATTGAATACATTATAGAGTATATCAGAAAAAAATGAATGTAATGCTTGTAACTATGGATATATACCAATTTCTGAAAAGGATTGATTAGTTTACTCGGGTATATAAACAATAATTAGTAAGTGGATACAAAAAGGATAGTTTGGGGTATATAAAAATATAGCAAGAACATTTCTAAGGGGATTTTAGAATTTTTCACTACTTGGTCCTTTGTATTACAAAAATGAAGATAGTGAAAGAGTCCATGTTGGTGGGAGTATCCAACAAGGAAAATAGTAGGTCTTTGTACCTAACCTTGTAAATATCATGTGTTGTGTTCTTTTTATAATTGTTTCCTGATAAAGGTGAGGTTGTGATGTTATACTTGATTGGATCATTACTTTAAAAAGTTTCAAAGGATATGAGTGTTTACTAAAGAAATTAATAAACTTTTCGGATAAAATAAAAAGGAACCACTGATATCCCTAGTGGTATCGATCCTATTTTGTAACAACACCCGACTCAGGTTACACTAAAACATCGCATCTCACTAACTCACAACTATCCTAGGTCATGTATCAAGGTCACTAGGGACTACCACATATCACATTAACTAATTATCATAAGGATCTATATCTGGGAAAATAATGCACCAAACACCCACTCTTGGGTCTAAAATATTTAAAAAATGACAAATCATACAAACCCATCTTTCTATAAGGTAATGTTTTCTCATAAGAATCTTTAGATAAAACATCACCTCAAAATCAACACATGAATACACATACAATTAGAATCTCTCTAAGATGACCTATTTTTCTAGAATCAAAGTTAAGAAGTTTAGTTAAGTATAATTGTATCCCAAGTTATATGGGAAAACACATATAGGTTGTTTCTAACACATTAAAAAACAAAACCTATGGAAAGACACACACATGGGTTCTAATGTTAATGAATATGGTGCCTTTACCAACCTACAAACTCTCTATACATCCCTTACTAGATAGACTGTACGTTAATATCCATTGATCATCTTTCCATATAATCTAAATGAAATTTAATTAAACATTATATGTATATAAATAAGGTGTTTCATCATAGTGGAATTACCCCAAGAACATATACGAGAAATCATTTTATGAGTTTTTTCATACACATTCAATAGCTAAACCTCTCAACATGGACATAATCAGACACTAGCTGACCTAGATTTCACATGAATTCTAGGTTCTAGATTTGATTCATGAGATTCAAGTTTTCTCTATAGTCAAAGGGACAAAATCCAATAACTGCTTTCTTACCAATGGGAAATGTAATATGAACCCACCAAAAATTATCAATCTCAACATCATGTGCATCACAATGCATAATAAACATATTAATCATAACTTTGAAAAACCAAAACATCAATATTTTCTCTGCTAACATCAATTTACCATGATAAATAGTGTTTAGGACACACCATCCTACAGTACACCACAATCCACATCACATTCCTATAAATCCTAAATATCATATACTAAATAGTAATATGAATAAAACCCCTTACAAATATTTATAATATCCTTCCATGACTAAATCTAATTAATAACTAAATCATTAGTTATATGTGACCTCAGTAATGCTTCACTATATAATATAGGTTGACAAAGAGAGATAGGGGTCGAAGGAGGTAACAAGGGGACACTTCACCCCCTATATTAGAGTTTGTGCTCACAAAAAGGTACAGAGAACATTAGGTAACATAAAAATAATAAAAACATAAATAAATGATACAAAATAATTTGTCATGATATCATACAAAAAAGATCAAAAACATTGGTGATCATAAATATATATTAAACAAAAGAATAAAAATAAAAAAGGATCGACTAAAACTCTAAACCACACACGATCCCAAGAATCATATACCCTTTTAAGTAATCCCTCTTGATCATGAATACCCCAATCTCTAACCCTATGTGTGTTTATAACCAAGTCAATATCTACTCGGGTATGTAAGTGTAATAGTGTCCCAATTATTTTTTGATAATATAACTTATTACAAAGTCCCCAAATAGGGCCCACATATACTAGCAATGCAGTTATATATTATTATGAAAAGATATTAATAAATAATAAATTATTGAAAATAAAATATATAAACCATCATTTATTCTTAATCCCATGACCCTGGTTAACCATAACAACTTAATAATGATTTTAAGTGTCTTTATGCACATCATGATGACTTATCCCACCAATATAACAAACCATGTGTCTTTTTCCCATTATATATTGATAAAAACACATGGGATAAACTCACCCTACTATATACAGTAACATCCTAGGGTGAGATCCATCTCAGTGTCACCACCTGGGGACTACTCCAACCTAGTTTTATTTGGTCTCAATATCTAATCCTTGATTGTGTGGGAGACTTAAACACACCCACTAATTTCCTTATTATCCCTAACAGATCATTCTTGGAAGGAATTCCATCCTCTAACATGAACCAATGTAATCAAAACTCCAAATCCGTGGAATCCCCACAACTAGTATCACCATCATTCTTGAAGGTATTTCTCAAAACTTACATGAATAGATATTTCAATATCTCCCCAAGGAGGGTATTCCTAAAATACCCATTTACAGTATTCAAAACCTCCCTATAGTATGTTTTCATGACCACCTATAAGGGTGTTTGAAATTTACACAATATAATCACCACCCCAAGGATGTTTTGAATACATAAGAAAATTCTTCCCATTATCAGTTTTATTTCATAACAAAAACACTCTAAGGGAATATAAAATATCCCATCTTATATAAAAAAATAAACGAATTGTTTTTTTAATTCTGAAACCCATAATCACTACATATAAATAAGAACAGCCTCTCGATAGGATCAATATATCATTGGGGCACCCACTGGGGTCCCTTGGGTCACCACACAAATAGGGGAACCCCACTCAGTGTCCTTGGTCTCAGTCATGTTTCATGTCATCACTTGTATCTTATAGATGACCAAACTCACTATCCATGTCATGAATAGATATATCTCATTAAACTCACAAGGTAATTCATATTGTAATTTTTATAGATAGGTGGATAACGAACCATCTAAATGTTAATGTCTATACAAGATCATTCCTCACACCCATCCAAAGTGAATCTTACCTATGGTCTATCCACCTTGGATAGAAATATTTCAAGGGAGAGTTTTTCCTGTACAAACCAAATTCATCAATTTTAATAGCTCCAAGGTGTCTTAAGGGTAATGAAATAACCTAATAGGTCCAATCAGACTCAAGGGTTCCTAAATAGTGGACAAAAAGTCTTATCTATACCATGTCATTTTATTAAAAAACCTCAAGGGTTTTATATTTCATTGAATTCTATAAGTCAAAAAGTTTCCCATCGGTGGTTGAGGAGTCAATTTTTTGTACTATTTCTCTGGTGGAGTGGTGTAATTGTTCATTTTATTTCTTATATGCTCATATAAATTGAAATTTTTAATTGAAATTAACTATTTACATTTTATTAAACAATTTAGTTATTATAATGGTTTCATATCCTTAGTGTAGACCCTTCACACACATGCATATAACATCACACATAATTAAATAGGCCTAGATTCATAAAAACCTACCTCAATAAAAATATTCTATTGTAATTATCAAAGACAACACCTCAGTTGGGATTATCATGCCATATTTATGTTCAATCATTCCCAATGAACCATCAAAGATTGAGGTAGTACTTACTTGGGAGCCACCCAGGAGTGTTACTGAGTTGTGGAGCTTCCATGGATTAGCAGGCTACTATCGAAGGTTCATACCTGATTTCTCTAGAGTAGGAACACCTATTAATGCCTTTATGAAGAAGGGGGAACCCTTCCCATTGTCAGGTACATGACATCAGAGCTTTCAAAATCTAAGGAAGAGCATCACCAGTGCTCCCATACAGAGGTTGTTGTAAGAGAGCACTAGAATTGTGGTTTACTGTGATGCATGAGGGACCAAGCTCGATTTCGTTTTGATGCTGGATGATGTAGTGATTGCTTATCTCTCATGACAGTTGAGGTATCATTAGAAGAATTATGTGACTCATGACTTAGAGTTAGCAGTAGTATTCTTCGCACTGAATATGTGGCGACACTACTTGATGGGCGATTGGTTCATTGTTTACTCAGACCACAAGAGTCTCAAATATATCTTCACACAAAAACATTTGAATCTGAGATAGCGACATTGTCTAGAGTTCCTCTAGGACTATGACTATGAGATAGCCTATACTCCTGGAAAGGGGAATGTAGTGGCGGATTCACTTAGCTGTAGATCGCGTTCACAACAACTGAACAGGGATTCAGAGTAGTTAGCCTCACTTTAGATATCTTACATGAATAGAGATGAGATAGTATACCTCTAGTCTATGTCAGTTTCCCCTCCACTCCTTCAGCGAGTCAGGGAGGAGAAACTCGGAGATAGCAGATGTGAGACTTCACGTGCTCAGATATCCTCAGGCCATGCACCTGATGGATATTATGAAGGTGGGGAGAATGATATACTTTTCATAGGACATACAATTATACCAGTGGCACTACGAGAGGAGGTTCTAAGGGAGTTCCAAACATCCCCCTTGGAAGAAAATCCAGGCGTGATGAAGATGCATCAGGACCTCCGTCATTAGTACTAGTGGCTAGGGATGAAGAAAGTTTTGGAAGAGTATGTTTCTAGATTCCTCACTTTCCAGTAAGTGAAGGTCGAGAACTAGGTACCAGCAGGCTTGTCCCAACCTTCGAGATACCAGAGTAGAGGTGGGAAGGGATATCTATGGACTTTGTGACGAGGTTACCATGAAAATAAAAAGGGTACAATACCATTTGGGTGATCATTGACCAACTCACAGAGTCATCCCACATCGTTCCTATTCGAGATATGGGTTCAGTAGAGAGCATAGGATGTCTCTACGTTTAAGAGATTCTGCGACTTCACGGGGTACCTTCAACGATAGTCTTAAATCATGGTGCATGTCCAGTACCCCTTTTTGTTTGTATAGCATTGTTTGGATTTCAGGGACATAAAGCCCTAAGGTGGGGAGAATGTAAAGACCCAGAAAATTCCTTGTAATTTTTTTAAATTATTTCAGATTTTTACTAAACTGTGAAAATTGACAGTGCGTGATTTTGAGGCTCTGTGTGCTCGGAATTAATTTTTGACCTTTTTTGGGTACTTTCATTAAACGCACGGTCGAAATTTTCTATCTTTTGAACCGGTGCTCAAAATTGAAAACTGATAGCACAGTCAAATCTATAGGTCCATGGTTCGCTTAAGGGAAGCTTCACTTTGACTGCTATTGGTCGTGTGAAAAAAGATAGTTTTTGCGACTTTTAATGAAATAATAAAATAACATAAATTGTTATTTTATTTCATTTTCTTTTTCCTAACACCTATTATGCAGCGGTGGCGGGGACCACAGGGGTGGTCAGACCTTTAATATTGGGGTGTTAATTGCATGGTTACACATTGGTTGTGTAACCACCCCACATGTAATTAATGAGGCACTTTAATTACGTCAATTAATGACGAACCTTAATTATGTTAATTAATGAGGCACACTATATATGTCAATTAATTTGGCATAATAATTACATCAATTAATAAACCTCATTAATTACTCTAGGCATTTCTCGCATTTCCCCCTCCCATTTAAATGGATCTCTGGGTGGGGTTTTGTCATGGCTTCTTCAAGCGAGGAAACTCTAGAAAAGTCCTACAGTAACATCCACCGATGAAGGATGGAAGCCTGGGTGGCAACAATCTGGGATCGACGAATGCTGATGACTCCATCTAATGTGGATTCTTCTCCCACCTCAACCACAACACCTCTAACAGATCTCAATGTAGGGGGTTTACGTGCTTTGATGTTCCCTCTCTTCTATTTTATGAAAAATATAATGAATGTGGACCAACCTACTAACGGGTTGATCCGCGTCTCATTGAAGCATGTGGGTGGTTGTTCTGGGATCTTAAATTCGGGGATATTATTTCTTTTTTATTATTAATTTTCCTCATGTTTAAAACACTTCCATGGATGGTGTGGGTTGAAACCAACAAGACCCAGACCCTACACTAAACTTGTCCTTAGTGTGTTCTTCGTGGCAGAATAGAAAACACTATGGCAAGGTGTTTTTGAGGGCCTCAAAACGACGATGGAATCCCGAGAGGACCGTAGGTGCATCTAGGAGGAAGAACGGACCACCGAGGCTCACCCAGTGGCCTGCGGAAGAAACACTGGTGTGGCGGAACTGGCGTGGCATCACAATAATGACGCCATCGGCAACCGGCACTAAAAGACAAGGGCGGCGGTTGGATACTGCCGGTCGTGGTGGGAAAGTGGCCTTGATGTGGTTGGATGGGCGGTCAGTAGGGGACAGCCATGGAGGCGGAGGTGGCATGCCATTGTGTGCTGTGTTGAAGGGTCGTGGCTTGAAGACGCGGTTGTGGCGAAGGCCCGGACCCGCCTCCTTCAGGTCCCGCGGGTGACAAGGCAACGCCACCAGGCACCACCCTTAGGTTAAACCGAATGTCTCTATGAGCCCTTTGGGAGGCAGATGGCATACCACATGCGAGGCACGTCATCCGGCCTGGTCGCATCGCCCGAAAGGTCAGGCCGCGTCGCCCGGCAGGTCGGGCCGGTCTGTGACCTAGCGGAGCTGGCCCGCTGCAGCCCCACCTAGCCAAGGCGGCCCATGCCTGTCTTCAGACCAGTGTGTTGATCCAGCCAAGGCCTAGCCCAACTAGTCCATCCCATTCCAGTTCAAGTTGATCTGGGTCAACCCAAACTGGGTCGGGTTGGCCCAGGCCGGGTCGGGCTGGGTCGGACCACACCATGGCCCCTCTTGGGCCTAGAAATGCTTAAAGCACCATAACTTGTGATTTGAATGTCCATTTGACAAACCTTCTATGATGATGGGATCCATGGAGATATATGGACATTTTGATATACTCCATGATTGGATTCAAGAAAGTTGGATTATGGTCGGGTTGGATCAACTCTAAATCCAACTAGGCCCTCGGCACTAAAATGCCAATAACTCACAGACTGGACGTACGACCGAAGGGCCGTCTGTGGAATAAGGACCATTGTGACAAATTTATCCTTTGGAGACATTATAAGTGTGTTTTTATGGAGTTTGAAGTGAGAACTGGGTTGGATCAGACTTGAATCCAATCGGGTGCTTTTTACAAAAGTGCTCATATCTCACAGACCGGGCGTCCGATCGACCCACCGTCTGTCACTTTGGGACCCCTATGACAGGGAGGCCCCTTGGGTATTTTTTTTGGGGGACTTAGTACCAGTTGAAATATGAAAAATGTCTTGAGGATCAGAATCTTCTTGATATCAGGCATGGTTTGTGCGGGAATCCAGTGGCTGGTTGTGACATGAAGAAGAGCAACCAATACGGGTCAGTATCAGAAACTCCAAAGTGGGACGATCTAGATATATGACTAATCATCCCTACCTTTGTACCAGAAACCAATATAGGTTAGCACCAATGACCAATATGGGTTAGCACCAGTGACCTATACGGGTCAACAACAGCGACCAATACGGGTCATCATCAAGCGACCAATACTGGTTAGCACTAGCGACCAATACGGGTCAGCATCTAGCGACCAATACAGGTCAGTATACATTGACCTATACAGGTCAGTAGTAGTGTTACTACAGATAGGATGATTTGGATTTATGACTATTCATCCTTATCCCAGTAACCTTAAGTTATACCTTTAGAGTGAGCTGTCTCTTTTTCTTTCTACTTCATGATCTGGATCATGCTTATGATATTACCTTTGTGGTATTTATTTTGATGTTTTCCTTTGTGGATTACTGAGAGACATTCGAGGGTCTTGGGGTCCCCACTGGGTATTGTTATACTCGCCCATGCACGGGCTTTTCCCGCACCTCATTGTGTCTAGTGCAGACTACTAACGCTTTGGGGAATACTTTGGAGCTTTGGACTTGGTGGAGTTTGGTATGACAAGAGTAGTTGAGATCCACTTCTTCGACTTCAAACTTATAGAAAATACCCTCCATGTAGAGGTCCAGGGCAGATACGACAGTTGTTTACTATCATTTCAGTTTCTAGGTCTTGTATTTCGGCCCACTATTTCAGTTCACAACTGTACTTGTGGTTTTACTTTACTCTCATGGTTGTACCTAGCTTCTGTTTATTGTTTACTTCATTTTACCTTTTTGAGTATATATATATATCTCTAAGTCAATTCCTTCCCTATTTAGTAAAATCATTTAGGTTTTGGTCACCAACCACTAGCCTATAGAAGGCGGGCTTAGGGTAGTCACGTCCAGGCCCCGTGGGACGGGTCATGACATTAACTTTCTAATTCATTTTTTATGTAAGGAGATACACCAATTTATTTCCCTCACTCATGGTGTGTAGGTCTTCCATATACAAATTTATCATGCTATGACAACTCCTATTGGAATATACAATGTTATCATGGCTTGGAATATGGCCCAGAATTGAGTTGAAAAATAGAGATGATTCAAATTCAACAAATGTCATAATGATGTGTTTGGATTTATAAATAGAAAGCTTCGTAATTATTACATGATATTTCACTTCAATAGATGTTCCTATTATATAGTGGTCCAAGAACGCAGTGATGACCGGACCACTTTTATCAAGAATTAGGTCTCTTATATGAATGAACCATTACTATAAAGCCTGAGGTCATCCACATGGAGCCTTCCAGCTGACCCATGCTCTATTTCTCCTTGGGGTTTTAAAATCCATCTGATATATATTATAATCATAATGAGTTGTTATGGAAAAAAAATATGAATATATTTTATCATTTCAACAGTTGAAAAAGTCACTTCATAATCAATACCAATAACTTTTTTGTAACCCTTTTACTCCCAAAAATCTTTATAGGTAGAGAATATTCCACCTATGTATGTTTTATTACTGAAAATTCAATTTCACCCTCCGAGTTTTACCCTTTCAAGTGAATCTATCATGTTCATAAAATGGTTAGTTTACGTGTACCCTATATCATATTCCATTTATTTTAACCATTTTTTAATCATAATTTTAAATGGCCTCCTGGTAGGAAGAATGCTCATCTAATAGAGATTTTACTTCACCAATATTATCCATGAGAATCTATATCTCTCATATTCTTAAGGAATCCTACCAGACCATAGAGGTTCTTATGTAACTTGAGTCATTTCTTAGCCCAAAAATATTTTTAGAACCAACTAAAACTTTATCTCATGAACATTTCCTATTTTTTGTTCTTGAACTTCTATAAGTTCAATTTTCCTCCCAGTAAAACCTCAACTCATATGTTTCTTATCAAATAAAAAATCATGTTATGCCATAAAGACTTTTTTATTACTATGTTTTTAGAAATAAAATCACTTAATTTTCTTATTATAACTAAATAATAAAAATTTCTTCACTTTTAGATCATGTTTTTCTAATTATAATCATCGTATGAATTCTGCAAACCCCTAAATCATTTGGAAACAAAAATGGACACATTTCCCATAACATATCTGATATGGTTTCTTTAAGAATTATTTAAAGGGAAAGTGTTTCAGTAAGAATTAATCATTATCCCAAGAATAACCTCCAAAATGAAATAGTAATGACTTGTTGAATCTTCATCAATAAAACCATTTCTAAAGATGTATGATTACTTCTTTCAGATACACTATTCCATTGTGGTGATTCTAGAGGAGTGAGTTGAGAAATAATTACACCATCTCTTAACTGTACTATGAATTCCTAACTTGATTATTCAATATTATTATTATATTGGAGAACATTAATAATTTTTCCTAGTTTATTGTATGCTTTTGTTAGAAACTCTATAAAGTTCTCAAAAGTTTTCTACTTGTGTTTCATCAAAAAACACATACCTATACCAACTAAACTCATTGGTAAAATTTATAATGTTCCTAAAACAACATTTTCTTGTACACAAATTGATACATGTGCATCACTATGTATTAGATCCAATATTCCAATATCCCCTCCCCTATTATCTCAAAAAGATACTTTTTCATTTTTCTCAACAAACAAGATTCACACGTATCAAATGATTCATAATTGAAATAGTCCAACAATCTATCTCTATAGAGACTTTAAATAGGTTTCTCATTTATATTTCTATGGTGAAAATTCCATAGTTAGGTAGGATTAGAATCAACCCCAACCATCTTAGAATAAATATTATAAACTTTACTATCAATACCAAGAATATATAATCCATTCATTATATTCCAAATTCATTAAAACATTTAATTATTATATTCTTTCTTCATAATGAAAGAACAATCCTTCTTGTGAAAAAATATATAGAAATAAAATTTATATTTTTTGTGGGAATATAAAAACAATTTTGTAATTCTAGGATCAATCCACTTACTAAAATCATATCATGATTTTTAGCCTCTAATACAATAACTCATTCCTTATTACCTATATAATGATCTAATTCTCCCTTTATCAATCATATCTTATCTCAAAGTCTATATTTTTTAGCATAAATATGTGATGATCACCCGATATCTAATACCCATGTGTTAGAGTTTTAAAAATTGATTTCTATAACATTCACATTTGGGAACACAAGATTTTTGTCACTGAGAACACTTTTCATTACTAGATAAAAAAACATTATTTATTTTAAATGGAATACCTATTAATTATCTCAATATGACTAGTTTGAAGTGTTCCATAATCTATTAAAAATATATATCTCTATGTGAGTATCATATATTATATATTTTCATTACGGAATTTAAATGAAATTTCTCCCACTAAAAATGTTGAACCAATACATCATATATGTTAAATGATCATAAATCAATATTTTATTGATATATAAGCCTTTTTTAGCATTCTCCTTACAAATTAATTATTTAGGCTATCACAATAGTGAATCATATATTGTTAACTGGATAATATTTTAATCCTAATCCATCATAGATATTATTTTAACTATATTCCTCTGGTTCCATAACCATTAGGGATACCTATTTATGTTTCACGTAAATCTAATGAAAAAAACAAGCTGATATTAGAAAATACATGGGTATCGATTATGAAAAAAAGAACTACCTAGTTGGATGATTATAGTCTTTAAGAGAGTTTCTTTGGAAGGAATCTTACACATAGTATTTAAAGGGTTTTCTCTTAAGATCTATCCAATTTAATATTCATCATATTCATATTAAATTCATAACTATTACATCATATATAATCCTTATCTTTACATGTTTTTTTTTATTTTTTATATAATATTCTAATGATTTAGTTTTGGAAATCTTTATTCCATCCATCAATGTAAGGTGTTCAAATCACATTAATCTATAAATCATTAAAAAACCGAAAAGTTTTTGTTATTAAACCAAAAAAAGAAGCCAATTATATTCAAAAATATCCAAATATATCATATACATAAGGTACATGAACACTTCAAGAATGGAATAGTGTAATATGAGATTGAAAAACTCCACATGAGTAATCATGGAGAGATAGATATAAAACCCCAATAGCATTCCTTTCCAAAGAATAAGCCTACAAGAATGTTGGTAGTTTAACCCCAAGTCTCTCTACCCAAAATTACTTTACTCAAGTATAAATTAAATTCATTAACACTCTATCACCTAATATACACAAACTATGTAAAACAACTATTCTTAAACTCGATACAATATTTACAAACAAGGGGGTAGATGAAAACTAAATTTTATGATATCAAACCTATCATGACATGTGAGGATCTATCCTAGAAACATTTTTTCATATAAATTGTTATACATAGTAATTATATTTCCAAAAAAATTTAGTAAACATGAATATAAAAAAAATTAACAAATAAATAATCAATTTATTTATTTTTGAAATCATGATACATATATGAAATATTCATAAATATATATTAATTATTAAAATTATATAATTTTTCAAGAATATAATTATTTTATATTCAGTTTAATATGAATTTAGTTAAATTTAATATAATATCCCATTTATATGATATTTCATAAATTATAAAAATTTTATAATTCAATTTTTATTACATAAACATTATATATAATCTAAATATCACATATTTTTTAATTTATAAACACTTTATAAGTTACCTAATATGATTTCTTAATAAACCATGTGTGTTTAGATGATAAATCAATCCATTTAATTTTTCAATGGTTATTTTAAAATATTAAGATTTAATATTCAAAGAAATTTTTTTTAAAACATTTAATTAATTGGTTATAAACCTTTTATAATTAATTTATTAATTATAAATTCATTAAAACTAAAATATCCCATAATAAAATGCATTATGATGTGTAAAAATTTTATAAATCATAAAAATAATTCATTATTTAAAAACATTTTTCAGTCATTTTTTTGTTTCCACTTAAGTAGAATCCCTAATCTTCATAAGTTCATCCTAAGATTACCCTTTCCCAGACACTCTGTATAAGTTTAACTACCTTTTACCTACATAAAAATAAATAATGTAACGTTATTTGATTATGACCCTTATGCAATGAAAATATGTATAACGGTTAGGAAGAAGAAACATAAACGCAAAGACTTGTATATATATAATACCTTAAAAAACATTCCAAAACTCCTTTCATGAAGAAAAACTCTATTTTTCATATACTGTGTAAAGGTAAACATAAAGGATCTTTAAAAAGTAGCTCTGATACCTTTACTTATATGTTTAAGGAGCTAGTGAGCCTTATGAAAACCCATTACGTGAGGGTACTACCTTTACACAAAACATTTATGTAATGTTAAAAAAGGTATTAACCTTATGAAGAATATTTCTATAAGTTTATAACATTTACATGTACTACCAATAAATGTTTAAATCATATTTTCATTTTTACTACATACATAATGGTATATAACCTTGAAAAAGTTTTATAAACCTGTTGTTTTTTTTACTCAAATATCAGCAATCAAACAATAATTAATTAATAAAAAACACCCTCAAATACCACTAATGGGATTTTTTAAGATCATCTAGGGATGATTTTTTGTGGAATAAAACAAAAAACATAGCTATTATATCCTCATGAAATATACACGTAAATATTATGAAAAATAGAGTAACTATAAATCTTCTGTTGCAATAGCTTCAATCTTCTTCCTTTAGTAGAGTTTTCTTGAGGGAGACTATCATGAGAAATGAACAAAATCTCTCAAGCTAAATTGTAATACACTATTTGTGGGATCCTTGATTGTTTTGCAAGGATGCTAAAAATTTTAAGGGGTGTTAAATCCTTCCTGAATGAAATAAATTGAGTTTTAAGAAGAATTGAGTTATTCATTTCTTTATACACAACACACACCAAAAAAAATAGAGTGAATTGTCTTTTATAAACAATATTTGAGAATCCCAAATCAAAACACATATCATGTGTTGCTATCGTCCGAGTATTCATTACCTGAAGATTGTCATTTTTATTTCTTAAAGAGACATATGGGTTAGTCATTAGTTCAACCTACCATGCATAATCAAAATATTCCTCTCAATCACATGGCATAAAATAGTCAAAATATTTAATTTAGAATAAAACTATGCTATCCTCTCTATATTATCCCTTTTAATGATCAATAAAATACTAGGGCAGCTTCTATGGTCATCTAGATCACATCATAAAACATAAAACCAACATAGGCTACTCTATATCAATCCCAATTTTAGATCCCAAATCCTTTTACTCTAATTTAATAGATTCCCTAATAATCACCATAATCATGTCATGGACTCATCATCCATATAGAAGAATCCACATCGACATCATGCCAAATATTTATTATAATGCCCATATCACTTCTCAATCCTTCCTTGGTCGATCCACTCACCCAAAAAATCATAAATATTCCTATTTTATCCTCAAATAGGTATTAATGTACTCATTGGGAAGCACTACACAACCCACTCTCTAATTATCTATCCCAAGTCTCTAAGTCATCTCTAGTTTTTTCATGACATACCCCCAGGTTTGGTCGTGTCACCCAATATTATCCATTTCATGTCCATCATTACTCCATTTATAGGGTATCTAAGGGTTCCTATATCAATTTTCTCTAGGTTTTATTCGTTAATTTTAACCTCAACATTTCTAGGGTATAAGCATCTCAGTGTGTAATGTAGAATATTTTTAACTAGTTAAAATTTCCCAAGGAATAGGAGTTTTCTATTTATTGAATAATCTGAATCTTATACCTAGATTTTTAATGTAATTTTGGGAGATAAATAACATAATTTTTTTTCCTTTATATGGTTTATAAAGATAAAATGTGGTCTTGGAATTTTAGCTGAGTTTTAAAATCATCAATTTCTAAAAACTCATTTTTAGGGGAAGCATATAGGGGTACAAGATTTTTTTAAACATTGTGGTCCTCTAGGCGAAATCATGAAACTTGGTTTAGGTGTTTATGGGGTGTCTTATAGTTTTTCAAACCATGCACTTGAGGTTGCATCTCCATGTGGAGCATCTGCAAAAAAAATACATAGGTGAACTACATGACTAGCGCACGGTTTGTCTAACCATGTGCCTAACTGTATGAAATATGGAGGTGAAATAGAGCCAATGGAATTGTTTTTTCACATTAGTCTTGTAAAAATGTTATATTTTGTGAAATATTTTTTTTCAAATTAATTTAATCTTTGCAATATTTTTCATTTCCCACAACACAGAATATAGCTTGTGTCAAATGGAAGCACTGATTTTGGCTTGTGTTTCATGAAACACCATGTTAATCTAGCACTACACACAAAAATTATATTATCTAGTGGTACATGCAACACTATTTTTATCTTGGGTTACACACAACATAAATTCAATTTATAGCTTACGTTATACACAAGGTCGAGTTTTATCGAACTATAAAATACTATTAATATTATTATTAAAATATTATTATAGTTGTCACCTATCAATTACGATGGAAGATATGAATGATATTAACTAAATTATGAAATTATTTTTTACACATTTTAATAAAATTAATCCTTTGGTTATCAATTATTTATAAATTAAAGTAATAACTATTTGAAAATAATGAAATTCATTTTATAAGAAAATTACTTTTCTATGTACAAAGAAAATTTTAAGTCAATAAATTAAAAAGACCCAATTTAGATAAATTTTTCTATTAAAATTTATTTATTATATATTCAATAATATTTTTTACACTCATATAATATATTTTATAGGTATAACATAAGAATAAATTTGATTTTATGAATAAAAAGATGTATTTTTTTAAAACATAATTTTACCACCATTCAATGAACACCTATTTTAAATATAATTTTTTACACTTTAATAATTTTTATTTTATAAAATAAAATTCATTTTCGAAATAATAATATAAAATTTTAATTTTGGTGTATTTTTGGTATTTTTATGATAAGTTTCATTGTTTGATGAATAGTGAGAAACACTAAATTTTAATTAAAAACTTCTTTTTCATATAATTTATTTCTAGAGATATATTATTGTTTAAATTGGTTTTAAAGTATTTTTAGACTAATTATACATATATTAATACAATTTAGGTCATTTTATTACATTTCACATTGAAATTGGATGTAAAAACATTTCAATCTTTTGAACATTTTCACTTTAAAAACTCATTCTCTTGGCCCGTCTACAGGATTAATTTTAAATTAATTTCTACCATTTCTGTATTTATAATTTGTAAAATTGGATTCATTATTTTGTATCTTCGTAGTTTATAACTTTTATTAAGTTCAACTTAGTTTTTTACCCTAAAATATTAGTGAAATCAATTAAAATAAATTATAATGATTAAGGTAAAACAGGTTTACTTAGTGGTTAAACATTAACACGAGGGGATAAATAACCTAGAAAGATGTACACAAGTAATTTTATCTCCATATTTAGACCCTATAATCCATTTTTAATAAAATTAATAATTATTTGAGCCACATTATGTTATTGAGAATTCTCAATATTGTTTACCTTTTTATGTATACCAGAATGCTACTCCTCCACTATAAAAATGAACTCACCCCCCCAACTTATTCACACCTATAAATAAATTTCTATCATCCAACCCATGAAAAAGTAATATCCCAATGTACATAATCTAATCCTTGAAGCCTAACTTTATTCATAAATCAAAACAAGTTAGTCCTATGGTTCAAACCAAAAGGAATTACCCAAAGAAGAGGTAACATCCTTCAACAAGATGTTTTTTATTATTTATTTCTCTACCCCATAAATTATTATTTTTACATGATTATATAATAAAATTAATATCCAAAATATACTGAGATATTTTTATATTAAGGTTTCTACCAACACCTACACACACTTCTATCAAATGGGGTACACAATCATCGTTCGTGTGTACAGAGTAGTGTCATCTAACAAACTGAGGTCATTTGTTCTTCCATTAACACCTGTTATGGTTGGTAATAATTTTGGAATTAATATTTTATATAATATATAAGACTTTTTTTTTAATTTTTCTTCTTTAATTATTATATGACACATACCTTCATGATGTCCATTTTTTGGGAATACAACAACTTTGTTTGTGGACACTTGGACTACCATCTCCTCAAAGTGATGTGATTCGTTCACCCTCTATATGGAATGAATTAAGGATGGGTTTAGTTAAATTATATTATATGTATAAAATAATTATTATAATTTAATGATAATATATATATACATGTATTCCATTTACTTTCTTTCTGTCAATATGATAAGAAAACGGAAGCAATGTTCATGCGTACATAGGGCCTAACATCTCCATCAACGGTGTATTCCATTTCATATTTCTATAATTTATAGATTATTATAAATAATTTTATACTTAATATATATATGATATTATATCATTTACTACATTATTAAAATAATTAATTAATGTTATAATTAATAAAATCAAGAATAAAAAGTTAAAATAAATACAAAAAACAAAGTGGTTATTACCCCTAACATAAGATTAACATGGAATTGTAAATAAACTGGTAATATAAAGTCATAAAAAATCTTATATGGTTTGATATATAGCAATATAATTTTTTGGTAGATTTATCATAAAGATATATTTATTATATGTGATTTTTTAATGTGTATGAAGAAATTTAAAACTTAAAGTAATGGTTTTCTCATCTCAAATTTATTTCCATGAGATATATGGTATATTCACCACTTATTCTCATTGTGTGGTGTATATAAAGACATATAAGTTTTTATATCATTAATTTATTTTATTTTATGATATTAAAAGATTTAATTCATGTTATTATTTTATGTGGATCACAATTCAAAAGTCACTCAAGTAGTAATGGGATTTATACTCTCACTTTTATTTTTGGGATACTTATACCTTATTCACTACTCGTTTCATTTATGTGATGGATATAATTACAATTAATTTATTATATGATTATTTTACTTATATTTATGGGTATTTAAATATACATTTAATTATCTCTCATTCATGGGTTTTATGGTTCAAAATTTACCAAATCGGAAAAGTAATTTTGTCTAAATTTTCCTTCTTCGAGACACATTCCATGTTATGCGCCTATATTCTTATACTAGGTGTATATTCTACCCTTTGACATGTAATATCATTAATATATTTATTTTAATTTTATTTTCATTGATTTTTTGTTTTGATCATTCATGGTTATTATGATCTAATGTTACAAAAGTGATTACATTTTATTGCTACAATGTCATCATTTATCAGGATTATTTATGATTATACTTCCATTTATTAAATCTTATGATCCATATCTCAAAAAAACTCATGAAGTTTCATCTCCTATGGTTATTCATGATATCCTCACATAATGGTACCATTTTTTACTCTTTTTTACTTAATATGATTAAGGAGAATGTTTTTATGAAAATCCGAATGAATTTATCTCTTTGGATAGAAATCTATTATATTCAAAAACCATGTTTTCTAAAAACAAATAATTTTTTTTAAATGTCATCTTATGATAATTTTCTAGGAAAATGATTTCAGTTAAATTTTTTATCTTTTAATGTGATTAAAGTGGTTTTTAAATATTACTTTATAAGTTTTAAAGGTTATTTTCCAAAAATAAGGTTTTCAAAATGTTTTATGTTTTAAAAAGTGTTTTCAAAAGTGTAAAGGATATTTAAATCAATAAGTGTTTTAAATTTTTTTTAAATGTTCATTCATGAGTTTTGAACTTGGTTTCAAAGAAAATGATTTTTAAAATGTTATATGATTTTCAATGAAATATTATTATCCTTACAAATTATTTCAAGTGATCTTTCAAAATCCCTCTCCATATAATATGGAATCCTTTGATATAGTTTATTATTTCCTAGGGATATGATCCAAATATACCATTCATATATTTTTTATGACTGATTTATTTTTTTATTGTGTATTGTTTATGTAACACATTAATTTTCCCCATGTAAAACATGTTTCAAAGAGATTGGTGTGAAACCCATTAATTTTCCATGGACTAGTCGTGTTTCGAAGAGAATGATTTGAAACCAATTTATTTTCCTTTGGTTAATGAAGTTATGAGAGAATAATTATTTTTTTGTTTTTTATGATGACCTGAAATCACATTGTACATTATTCAAGTTTTGGTTCATGGAAACATCTTATAGGATGAGGTGGACCAAATAGTATAGGGTAAATTCATTATGGATTATATGTTGGGGTGTCCTAGATAGCATTAGGTAAGACTGTTATTGGTTAAATAATGGGGTGGCCATGATAGCATTGGGTATGTCCATAACATCTTATATAATGGGGTGGCCAAGATAAAATTGTGTAACCCCTTTAAAGATTATATTATGGGGTATCCCAGATAGCGTCGAGTGAGCCCATTATAGCTTACAGGATGGGTGAGACCAATATCTCCCTCCAAACCATTAGGTAAATATTTATATCTCATAATATAATAATAGTAACAAGCTGATAGGATTTCTCCACTATGGGAAAAAGTAATAACCTGATCCACTATAAGGAATGGGCTACCACTGTGGATGGTGGTGTGTCTCTCCTAATATGTGTAGGCCCCATGAAGTGCCCATATACGTTTTAGAAATTGGATTTGAGTTATAGGGAATTATTTTAGATGATCATTTTTAAAACAAAAAATCTATGTCTTATTACTATATTATACTATCATGGATTATGATCTTGATTATCTTTTGATTAATATATTAGAAACTACCAATAATTATGCCATGACTCTTGATTTTTATCTTTGATATGAAGTGTATGATCTATTAATGATATGACCATTTTATCATACCCTTATGCTCATGTTATACTTATATATCACCCTTTTTTAACCTTACTGAGCATCTGAGCTCAACCATTTCTAATGTTTCCTTCCCCTAGGTTATGATGAATGATTATAAGTAGAAGTAATAAATGGAAATATTTTTAGGGATATATTGAAGATATTTCTCTAAGATAGAAGATTATGTTTCTATATTTCCAAAGGCACTAAATTCTTATGGTAATCTGGAATTTACATTTTTAAGTCTTGAATATTCTTTTAAAATTATATAATATCAATTTATGTTAAGCTTGGGCCACTATAGTTGGTATAAAAGAAAACGTTTAGTCAACCTTTGAGAAACTAAGATGATAAGACTTTAGTGAGATCCCTAAGGGTATTTCTAAGGATATGTCAAGTAATTTTTCTAAATGTAAGACTATGTTGTTATATATATGTAAATTTAGGTTTCATGATTTAGTAATCCTATAAATAATTTTTCATAACTATGTGGTTTTATGCTATGATAAGTGTTTCTCATGGTATGCTTTCTAGTCTTAGTCAATTGTGTGAACTTGAAGGAATGGGGTTAACATCAAATGATTCAGATGTAGAAAGGATGGGAATTATAGAAATCAATGTCTGAAGTGTAAGTATCATAAAGAGAATCAGGAAGGTGGTATGAGTTTTGGTTATACCTCTGAAGATAAAGAGACCACAATCAACACGTTAAATTTATGGGATGTTCTAAGTGTATAGTTTATATTAAACATAAAAAAGAAATATTATGTTGGGTTTTAATAACCTTAATACATGATTCATATTTAATATTATAGGAGTGGTGTATTATGAAATAAGATGGTAAAGCCTGAGTAATGGTTTGAAAATAAAGTTGTATCATTTAAGTTTATATGTTTTGGAATTCATATATTATATTATGTGAATTGTGAAGTATATAAAGATTTTTTTTAGAAGTTTTTTTTATATATTTTAAAATATTTGTTAAAAGATACTGATGACCTAGAAAATAGATTTAATGACTAAGTTATATTAAGGTATGGTAACCCTTAATATGTTTTTGAGGATGATAAAATGATATTTTATATGGATAAAGAGATGATGATATGGATAAAGTAAATTGGATATTATTTATGACCTTAGAACTGATAAAGTATTTATTAAAAAAGTGGTATATTCTATCATGGAATGAGTATACTAAATATTTGGATTTAGGTAATATATCCAATTATTTTTGGAATAATAAAGAATGCATGTTTTCAATAAGGATTTATGGTAATTCAAGTTATTACCATGTATTAATAGAATGCATGATAAAGGTATTCACATGTTTGGTATGTGACAATTAAGGTATACTTTATGATATATGGAGGATCAATGTTAAGAGTGACATTATTTATTAAGTTTTATATTTTTATCTTCTGTAATGGTTATACGGTTGAACATTTATGGAGAGGTTTAATTTAAACTTTGGTTGTGGTTTTAGAGATTGAAGTATAATCCTTCCATATGAGGATTTATGGATATTGGATAACCTATCCTATTATTTTTATAATGATGATAACTAATATAATATGAAATGACTTATCATTATACATATGGACCTTTCTATTTGTTAGTGCTTCAGGTATTACAAATTCACTATCATTCTTGGTGTAAGAGTTGAAGTGGAAATTATTCAAGACACAAAGGGTAAGATTGAGCATATGAAATGGAATGAGATCAAGTAAGTATATCTCCTTGGGAAAATTCTTCAAATTTAGGAAAAGGGTATTGAAATAAAAAAATTCACATTATCATCATCTTTTATTGTATTAATTACCTTTTTCAAGCCTCTTGATTTATGGCTTTATGATTGTTAACTTTATCCCGGTCATGTTCTCTATCACTCTCAATCAGAACCTGATAATAATATTTCTCTTCAATATCCATGTTTTCACTTTCCACATATGTTCTATTATGTGGAATCCTAGTTATGAGTTACTTTGGATAACTGTTATGTTTCTAACTTTCCCTTTTAAAAGTAAGTTTTAGTATTCATTTTTATGATGTGGGTTTCTATGAAATTAACAGTATAGTATTAAACCTTTGATGAAAAAGATGAATTTCAAGGGAAAATCATTTTAAGCAGGGTAGAATGTAACACCTTGAGATTCTGTGAAATATATTTTTTCTAATTAATTTATTCTTTTCAAAAGAAATCATTTCAAACAACGCTGATTATAGATTATGTTATATGAA
This sequence comes from Viscum album, assembly GCA_963277665.1. NCBI lineage: Eukaryota > Viridiplantae > Streptophyta > Magnoliopsida > Santalales > Viscaceae > Viscum > Viscum album. Next base: position 512,908,622 of record OY728140.1, read on the forward strand.
AGGGATAAGTTTGGATTTCATTTCATGCAACACCAAGTTGGTCGTGAACTATAAGAAACACTTAAAATAGATTATGATATATACAAAACTATGTTTTGATTGCGTTACAGATAATTTTGAGTTACTTTGATATATTTTATTACATGCAAGGCAGGGTTTGACTGAACAACAATGCACTATTAAAATTATTGTTAAAATATTATTACAGTTATCACTTAGCCATTAGAATGGATGATATGAATGAGATTAACTAATTTATGAATTTATTGTTTACACATGTTTATAAAATCAATCCATTGGTTATCAATTTGTGAGAAATGAAAGTAAGAACTATTTGAAGAAAAAGAATGACTTTTTCAAAGAAAACTATTTTCCTATGTACAAAAACATTTTTTCTCAATAAACTAAAAAAACATTTTTGATAAATGTTTTTAAAAAAATTATATATTATATATTCAATAATATTTTTTGAAAATCATCCAATTTATTTGAAAGTACTAAGATTAGAATATATCGAATTTTATGAATATAAAGATGTATTTTTATAAAAGGTAATTTTACCTCCTTTTAATGGAACACCGTTTTTAAATATAATTTTTTACACCTATATAATTTTTATTTGATAAGATAAACATAAAATTTTCAATAATAATATCAAAATTTACTTCGGCTGAATTTTTTTTATTTTTCTAAGAAGTTTCATTTTTTATGAATAGTGAAAAACACTAATTTTAATTGAAATTTCTTTTTCATATAATTTATTTATATAGTTAAATTATATATTAAATTTGTTTGAAAGTATATTTAGATATATAATACATATATTAATACAATTTAGGTCATTTGAATCAATTTCACATTGAAATTTGATATAAAAATGTTTCAAACTTTTGAATATTTTTACTTTAAAATCTAATTGTCTCATCATATCTACAAGGTTAATTATAAATTAATTTATTCCACTTACTTGTTTAGAATTTGTATAAATTGTTTACATATTTATAATAAGAATAATTTATAATTTTTAGTAATTTAAACTTAGTTTTTGATCAAAAATATTAGTGAAAGTAATTAAAATTAATTAAAGCAATTAACGTACAAACAAGTTTAATTAGTGGTTAAAATCTAACTTAAGGGACATAATAGTCTATAAGATTGTCTAAAATACATTGGGTATCCCTATTTTGAGTACATTCACCATTTTATATAAAATTAGTCATTATATTAGGAACATGATTTTTATTATAATAATTAATAGTGTTTACCATTTTACATATACAATAATGTCACTCCTCATCTGCTATATTGGGCACTCACCCCCATCAACACGCCCCCTAAATTATTCAAAACCTTCAAAACCTTTACATTATAATAAAAATAAAAAATAACTTCGTTCATATCATCCTAGAGTTATAACTTTGAAAAGAAAAAAAATTAGTCCTCTGGCGAAAACCGAATGGCTTACCCAAAGAAGAGGTAACATCCTTCAACAATAACTTTTGTTTTATTTCTTTATCCACCCCTTAAATTGTTATTATTCCATGATTATATAACAAAAACAGTATCCTAAGTATACAAATATGTTTTTATGTTATGTTTTGGACCTAAACCTACACACACTTTCATCAAATGGGATATGCATTCATTATTCATATGTACGGTAGAATACCGCCTCGTGAATCGATGTGGTTCATTCTTCTATTACGACTTTTAATAATTGAAAATAATGATGGAATTTAATATTTTTATATGATATATATTTTATTATTTATTTATTTATTCTTATTTAATTGTTATATAAATCATACCATCATTTTTTATATTTTTTGGGAATACAATAATTTCGTTTGTGGATGTGTGGACTACTGCCTCCTCAAAGCGATGTGATTCATTCACACTATTCATGGAATATATTAAGGATGGGTTTAGTAAAATTATATGATATTTTTGACATAATAATTCTAATTTAATGATAATATATATATATATATATATATATCATGTACTTTCATTCTTTCAATACCATAAGAAAATGGAAACAACATTCATGCATACGTGTGGCCTACCGTCTCCTTTAAAGGTGTATTCCATTTATTTTTTCATTATTTTATAGATTATTATAAATACATATATACTGAATATATATGATATTTTTATCTTTTTTTACATTTTTAAAATATGTAAATCATTATCTGATTAAGAACATCAAGAATAACAAGTCAAAACATATATGAAAAGCAAAGCAGTTATTACCCAAAAAAAACATTAACTTGGAATTTTTAATAAAAATGTATTATAAATTCATAATAAAATAATGTATGGTATTATATATAATAATATGTTCATGTGTTATATTTATAATAAAATTATATTTACTATGAAATATTTTTTAAATTGTATTAAGGGAGTCAAGACTTAGGGTATGGTTTTTCTCATCCCACTTTTATTTTTTTGAGATATATGTTATATTCACCACTTATTCTGGTTGTGTGGTGTATATACTTCCATATGACATGTAATATAGTAAATTTAATTTATTTGATTATATTAAAAGTTTAAATTTATTTTATTCTTTCATGTGGATCATGACTCAGAATTTACTCAATTAGTTAACGGATTTATAGTCTCACTTTTATTTCGGCGAGACTTATGCCTTATTCACCACTCACTTATTTTTTGTGGTGTATAAAATTACAACAAATTCATTATATGATTGTTATACTTAAATTTATGGTTATATACATAACCATTTAATGATATATCTTTCATGAGGTTTATGGTTCAAAAGTTTCATAATCAGTAAAGTAATTTTGTCTCAACTTTTCATCTTTGACACACATGTCTTGTTATGAAACTATATTCTTCTATGAGGTGTATATACTGAACTTTGAGATTTTATATCATTAATATATTTATTTTCATGATATTTTAATTATATTTTAATGTTATTATTTCATTGGAATTATTATTCAAGGTTACCAAAGTGGTAATAGTTCATTGCTACATTCTCAGTATTTATGGAGATTGATTATTATTATGCTTCCATTTATGAAATATTGTGATCTAAATATCTAAAACTCTCATGGATTTTCTTATCCTATATTAATACATGATATATTCATATCACAGTACCATTTATCCAAACTTTTGAAGTTAATATGAATAACAAAAATATTTTTAAGATAATATGAAGGTATTTCTCTCTTTACTTAAAAATATATTTAATTCTCAAAACATGTTTTTTAAAAATATTTTAATTTTTTTTAAATTATATATTACTATCATTTTCATCAAAAAGTAGTTTAGAGAAAATTTTATGTTTTAATGTTTTCAAAATGGTTTTCAAATCTTCTGCTATGAGTTTTCAAGGTTATTTTCAAAGAAAATGAATTTCAAAATGTTTTAGGATTTAAACAATATTTTTTAAATTGGAAAGGATATTTTCCTCAAGAAATGAAATAAATAATTTCTAAAGATTAATTAATAAGTTTTCAATTTTTTTCAATGAATCAGATTTTGAGAATGTTATATAATTTTCAAAGAAAGTTCATTTTCCTTAAGAACTGATCTAAGTGTTGTTTCAAAATCCTTATCTATCTAAGATAACAGCCTTTGAAATAGTTTATTATTTTCTAGGGATATGATACAAGGATTCCATTCATATTATTTTCCTAAATTTTTTATTTTTTTACTGAATAATGTTCATGGAACCTATTTCTTTTCCATAGATAAAACATGTTTCGAAGATATTATTATGTAACTCATTTCTTTTCCATTGTCAAATAATGTTTCAAAGAGATTGACATGAAACCCATTTATCTTCCATGGATTAGTAATGTTATGAAATAATAAACATTTTTATGTGTTTTTATGATGATATTCAAGTGTTTTTACATTATTTTTTGGTTCATAGACACATCGTATATGATGGGGTGGCCCAAATAGCGTTGGGGATGCTCATTACTGCTTATACAATGGTGTGGCCCAGATATCACCAAGTAATCCCATTAAAACGTATATAATGGAGTGTCCCATATAGAATCAGGTGATCCCATTATAGATTATATGATTGGGTGGTCTAGATAGCATCAGTTATTCCCATTACAACTTATATGATTGGCTATCCCAGATAGCTTCAGGTGATCTCATTATAGCTTACTTGATGGTTGGGACCTATATCTCCCTCCAATGTGTTGTGTGAATATTTATATCTCATTATATAATGATGTGAATAAGCCAACAGTGTTGATACACTATGGGAAGAAGGTATAACCTAATCCACTATAAATAAAGGGCAGCGATTGGGGTTGGTGGTGGATCCCGAACAATAGGTGTAGCCCCCATGAAGTTCCAAGATAAATTTTGGAAATGTGCCTTGACTTATAGGAAATTAATTTACATGCATATGTGTATGCCAAAAAATCCATTTCATATTCCTATGTTATGGTTTCAGGGACTATTCTATTGATCATCTTATTATTCAAATCTTATGAAATACCAATCTTTATTCCATGAATCTTGATTCAGATCTATGATATGAAAGGTATGATCTTCCTATGTTACATTCATGTTTTCATACCCTTATGATCATGTTTTTAATATATATATCACATTTTTACCCTTACTAATCATTTGATCTCAAATTTTTCCTATGTTTCCATTCTCAGGTTATGATGAAATATTTTATGTAATATTGTGATAGGGTAAAATCATTAAGGGGTGTGTTAAATATCATTCACTAAGATAGATGACTATATTTCCATTTTTCTAAAGACACTAAACTTTTATGCTCCTCAATCATGTACTTTTTTAATTTGATGAACATTAATCTAAAATGATGAAATATCCATGTATGTTAATAATGGGTCTCTATAAGTCTTACCATTTTCAAGATTAGTGTTGGGGCATGGGTGTCTTGGATAGAGGCACTACATGGTTGGAACATGGTTTTCCTAACCATGTGCATCCGAAAAAGGGGATCAATTGTTTTTCCCCTATGATCGTAAAATGGTTTTTACCCCTTTTTCTCTTTCTTTTTTCCTAAGAGGTCCCCCATGCGTTCACCCATTTCTTATCCTATTCCCATGTAGTTTTCACCTCATTTTATGTCATTATTAAATGTAATTTATTTCATTTGTTATCATTAATTATGTATATGACCTTCATTCCACTTTCATCAGTTTATCTTCTCACTTTTAATGTGATTGTTGTGTGAGTTCATATGCCCTATTTTCAAGGAATTTGATGATTCTCTAAATTTATCTTATTCTAGATCTAATTAAATATTTATAATGGATGATTCAACAATCCTATGATTCGGGTTTGTGGTATATATTCCTTTCTCTTAAAATCATTTCATTTATAAAATATTTTTGTTTTATCACAGACCAAACTCTCTATGTGTTTACCCTTATATTATGAAATGTATTTAATTCAGTTCCTAGACCTTTAATTTCGTGTTCTTGGGACTATTTACATTGTTGGAGGTAATGAAATCAAACTGAACCACCTCTTTAGGTTAGGTTCACTCAAACAATCATAACACTCATTGTTTCCTTAAGACCAAAGAATCCCTTTGATAATATGAGTTCCCCCACTCTAGTAGAATCCCATAAGGTAATTAAATAAGTGTCTTATAATGACGAGTAATACATATAAATATAAAATTATTAAGTGAATTTATAATTATAATGAAATGGTTTAATTAGATTAATCAAATGGATATATGTTTAATGAAATTGTGTATGGCCAAGTTGAATACACTTAGACATTTTATACTATTTAACTAGGTATATGTGTTGCTTGTTAAACCTTATCAATATTGGAATGGATAAATTCTCTCATCCTATTTTTAAATAAGAAATATAACTTATTATTGAAGGTCAACTACTTCTTGAGAGATGTAAGGGTCCTCTTTACGAAACGCAAGCCTAAGGGAACATAGTAAAATTGGTATTCCCTTATATTGGATTATTATAGAGGGGTATTGGTTGGGGTTAGCAACATGGAATATCAAACCCCCTTGGTTGAGGATGTTATACATGGAACATCACATCACTTGGGTTGTTTGTCATGACGTTTCAGGCCCCCCTCGATTAAAACGTTAGGCGTGAACATTCAAATTATTGATTATGATACTCGGGCATGACATCCCTTATTAATTATTATAATCAAGAAGTTTTTCCCTTTATTGTTCAATATACCTAGGAAATTAGTCTTTTAGTAACCTATGAGACACATGGGCATAGTGAACCTTCTTTTAAATATGTGATCCTTTTTATTATGCATGGACTTCCGAGTTGCGCCTCAAGTCCTTGCTAGTGCTACATATATATATATGGCTATATATGTTAGTAAGTATATAATGAATATATATACATAAATATGTATATGTCTATATATATATAGATGGTGAAATATATAATTGGGGACATTATAGCTTTGTTCGAAGAAGATAGAGTAGGCCAAGTGTTCTTAATGAACTTGAGCCCGACTTGTTCACGTTTATTATAACCACACTAATTTATCTATTATACTTGTTTACTTAATTATTTTATATTCATGGAATGGATTTCATTAGATATTATTTTTGTTTTCCTACTATTTTTATCTCACACCATGTTTGAGTTTCCATTTTCTACACATAGAGACCTCATGATTGTAGTTTCATGATCATGTAATATGCTTGCTTACTTGTTGTTATTCCTTTTGTATTGGAATTTTTCATAGAGGTAGTGGTTGAGAATGTTATTGGGCTACCTTTGGGTGATAAAATATTTTATTTATTCATTTATTTATTCCTCTTTCCATTTATTACATGTCTAATGTATGATCTTTTGTCTATATGGACTCCTGTATTTATGTCATAGCATGTTCATACAAGATGATTTATTCATTTGTTATTGATCATAAGTTGTTTTTATATTTCATTTCTATTACTTATTATTTATTAATATGTATTTATTAATGTTCTATAGCTTATAGTCTCCCTATTGTACCATATTTAGAACCATTTGGTTATTTGGAAGCCTCTAGAAAATGGAAAGGCATGCTTGAGGCCATGTGATCGATTGGCTCGGGGCACCATTTTAGTGTCTCCTAGGTTAGGGAATTTAAATTTTGTATAGGATATTATTTTCATTTTTTTCTAATTATTTTTTTCTCGTATACAATAGACTTTGAATGTGTAAACACTTGTTAAATATCTTATCTCTGGGTCTGACCAACCCACACATGGTGTAACGATCAACTTTCCAGGGATGAGACTATTTTTCATGATGATTTGTTATTATAGTTGATTATTATTTCAACTTGGGTGATTGGAATACATTTTTTACTAATTTATGTATTTTTACACATTGTGGAATAGAAAAAAAGAATTAATTCATAAATCATTGTAGGCACATAGAGATTCACATTCCATTAATATTCCCTACCATTTAGTTTGGAATACTTTATTACCAAATGAAAGATGAGTAGTGTACTTTATTAGGTAATTATTTAGATTTATTTCCTATATAAATTCTTGTATTAAATTCTGAATTTTTATCTGTATACTTTGATTGGGTGATTTACAACTTTTTATAATAGTTTTCCCTATTTATATAATAGCTTTCCATGATTATTTTCAAGCCTACTTCTATTTACAACTTCTAATACCATGTATTAAAGTAGATATGATATATAGTCGGTTAATTAAAGTCTTTTAATCAACATAAATTTGTTTTCCCATATATATTTATGGTTTCACTCTATTTAGCTAACTTATTATGACATTTTTGATCAATAGTACATTGGTTGTATGGGATGAAATAGTATTAGTTGTGATTAAATGGGTACCAATTTTTTAATTTATAAATTGTATGGTAACTCTATAAATTGGAAAAGTTAATCCATAAAATCAATCAACTATATGTGTGGGTGTGTGTTTGTGGTTTTTATATTCCAAAATCAAATATAAAACCTAGTTGTAGTTATATGAATTCCAGTTTTAACATATAAAGAAATGTACCTTTATAACTTGGGAATGGTTGTGTATCTAACTGAACCATGATAAATATATAAATTTTATACTGTAATTATTTAAGAAAATGTTTTTTTAAATTAAGGTATAAATTTTAAATTATAAAGGATCATATCTCTATGACATTGGTATGATGACCCATATGACTATATTTCAAACTGCACAACCAGAACCAAGTAAGTAAGTTAGGGATTGTTTCTTATGATAATAACCCACTAAGGGTATGATTGATATTTTAATAAAAAAAATACTATTACATTTCGTTTAAATTGACCCATTTTGGAATGAAGGGAACCAAGTATGTCACCATTATCTTTTATACTTTAGTGATTGACCACATGGGGTTATACTCTAGCTATATGGGATAGTTACTTACAGTGTCCACAACTACCTATATGGTGTTATATATAAATTTTTGGTGGAAAATTACTTAACTGGTCCCATTAATTGATAAAGTACCAAATTTATACTTGTGAGCTTTATTATTTTGAGGCTTCAGTTAATTAAAATTTTAGTTTCAACCTAAAGAGTGTTTTCCTTTATAGAATTTGACTAACCTTTCCTTTAACAAAGACCATTGTGAGAACTTTAGGGATAAAAATTATATGGTTAAAGAGATAATTATAAGATAAATATTCAAATTCTACACAGAATTAGATAAACAATGTGCTTATTCAAATTTTCATTAAAAACGGGTACTTGATTTTCATTATTTATAGTTTCTTCAAGTGTATTAATAAATTAGCATCAAATAAACACCCTAAAACTAAAATATTGATGTGGTGTTATTAGTTTCAACCCTCAATTAAGGTTTCTTTAAAACTTTATACCTTATATGGTGACGTGCATGTCACCCATTGGTCTTATTTGACCTTTTTCTTTTACCGTCGCCATGTTCTTTCTATTGTGAGCTTAGAAATTAGGCTAGTAATCCTAGAAACCTTCTAGGAATGACATAATTATAGGTTCAACACCTTATGCTTTACTGAGGGTCAATCCCAGTTTAGGTAGCTCTATCATAGGTATATTTTCATTTGAAAGTGATTTCTTTATGTTTTCATACGATTGGTGTCATTTGGGTTTCTCTTGAGTAAGCTTAGACTCTTGATTCATTGAACAAAATTTGGTTGTGGAGGGTAGTCATTATCAAGATGATATTTTTAAAAATCATAATCATCGTTCGATTCTCTAGGTCATCTGGTTAAACATACCTCATGAATTATCAGATTATTTGATGGTATTGTGACCTCTCTTCTCTCTAATGGAGTATGACTCAATAGTTTTCATATGTTTGAAAGGGAGATTAATAACAAGGTCACATAATCCTTTAAACTATGTAGTTTCACAATTTTATAAAGAGTCATGAGTAAATAAAGGATTCCTTGATGCATCATATCCATTATAGACTAACCTAAGTGTTAATGTAATTTATTTATCCCACTACTGGGGAATAATGTTCAATAAATGAGAAGGTGTTGAAACACCACTGATCAAAGTGGGTTTTGGATTTTAAGTATGATCTAGTTAACTTTTTTGTGGATTTAGTTTCTCTTCTATTCGATTAGTGGGTTTGAAAATCATGATATCCATATCCCTAAATCATGTTTAGAGGTGGATGGAGTGTGTTCCATGGGTTGAATACACATTTTACGAAAATGTAAAATAGGACACTCCTTAGTCTGGGAGCATCACGTCAAACTTTCTTAAACATGTCATTCAATTAGAGAAAACGTGATCATAAAGGGACAATTTAAAATGGAAATAATGACATCTTGGAGTTGGTGGCTTTATAATTTCAGGATTTTAAGTCTCGGTTATTGTGACGATTTTTAAAAAAAGGTGTGAGTTTATACCAAATCTCCACAATAGATTCCGGATTAAGAGGAATAAGTTATTTGGGATATTGATGAGTTGGTATCACACATATGTTTGAAAGGGAGATTAATAACAAGGTGGTTGTTTTTTCACCAAACTATTGAAGTATTTCGAGAATTGGATTGAGACTTCAGTGGTTTTTTTGAATGACCATGTGTACCTTTGGATTTAAGGTGATGTGATCGAGTCACCAAATACTATGTTAGCTGTTAAGCTATATCTGTATCCTATGGGTGTGCCATATCCGATTCTAAAAGGTACCTATTTTAAATAAGATATTCTCTGCCTGGCTTCCCTCAACTTTTCCCAACCCCCACTATTCCCTGATATTCATCTGAGGTGAGATCCTTACGGATTCAGTGGATGGCTCTCCTTCAATCAATTTTTTCCTAGAATCCTTTAAGTTGGTTGTTCATCTCTTTTAGTGGATGCTTGTATCTTTATTTTGAGTAGAAAACCCCCTCTACTATATTTTATAATTTAATGTTGTCTTGGGGTTTGAAGGCTCCATCCCATGGCTCCAACCTCAATAAGAAGGCCTTTTTTTGTGCTCGGCTCCCTCGAATATTTTGTGAAAGCCTGGCCTTAGAACCTGTGCTCAGTTTGAAAATATGAATTCAACTTATTTCAGTGGTCTATGGATGCTAACTATGAACACGACTCCTCTCTCTCTATGGTATGTCTGAATCTTCTCGGACTTCCACTTCCCTTCAATAACTGTGGTTTCCACTGAGTCATAGGAGATACTATGGGTGCTTTTCTCTGTACGAATGAACGTACGATTCATCTCCAAGACACGAGTGTATAAAGTATCTATGTAGAAATGGACCTATCCCTATGGCTATATGCTAATATTTTTCTTAATGGTATAGATTTTATTTCTTAGTGGCATCCACTAGTTTATCTCTCTCTATTATTATTCTATACATCTTATTGTTTACATGGGTACTCCCTTTATGTGTTTCGGGAGTCCCAACATCAATCGTCTACTTCTCCTCCGAAAATTTCCTCAACATCACCCCCCCCCCCACATCATACTAGTGATGTTTTTCTTAGTTTGGTCCCTAGATCCTATTTTCAGGTGGCTAGATCCTCACGCTCAAAGATCCTCTTAGCTCCTCCTCTTTTACAGGATTTTCCTTTGTTCCCCTCTCCACCTTCTAAGGAGGAGATATCTAATCTTCATGTGAATGATTAAACTATTGTGGTTTTATATATCCCCTATCCTTTCCATTTTCTATCTATTGATTTATCTCTCTCTTCAGTGTTGGTTCAACCTTAATCTCCATAGAAGTTTCTTACTATCGAAGAAGATCTCCCTACTCATAATGGGAAAGAGACCCTTCGTTCTCCTAGTTTTTTCCCATATGGTTCTTCCCATTAATCATCTAAACATTTATCACTATCCAATACTTACAGTTATTTATCCCATGTGGACCCATACCTAGATCCTAGCATTTTTTCTTCTCCTTCCAGTGGTAGTCATATCATAGATCAGGCCAAGAGGGAGCAAGCCTCTTCTTCTCAGAGTTCAGTGTGCTGGTCTGCATCGGGGGCCAAAGTCAGGTTCCACTCTCTTCGATGAATTTTTTGTTTATTTGGAATTCCCAAGGCCTAAGGTCATAGGTTAAAACTAAATTTTTTGCATCGGAGATTCTTTGTAATAAAGTGGAGTTGGTTGTGGTCCTTTAACACAAGCATCACCCTTATAAGAAAGCTGACTTCTCCTACAAACTTGGTCTTCATAATTTCTTGCATGGTTACCCAATAAATCATCAAATATGGATTTTCTGGAACAAATTACTCTTTTTTGATCAGATTTCAATCTTGGATCAACAAATCTATACAAGGTTCATGTTTGACAACTTTACCTACTTCTTATCGATTGTTTATGAAAAATTTGATGTGAGTGAAAGAGAGATGTTATGGAAGGATATAAGGAACTTCAATATGAGTGATGTGGCTTGGCTCATGGGTGGTGATTTCAAATAAATCATAGTTCCTTTGGAAAATAAAGGTGGGGTATACCTGATGAGAGATATGCAAGCCTTTTAGAGCTCTGAATCACATAGCGGAGTCCTAGATATGGGATTCACAAGGGATATGTTCACTTGGTGAAAAAATAAAAAAGGAAACACATGCATCTAGATTCGGACTAATCACTTATTGGAAAAAATTCATCTCATCTCCTCCTTATCGAATTTCAAATTTTATCACCTGGTCTGAGTTCACTCTAACCACTCCCCCCTTTTGATTACCCTTGTTATTATTAATACTCACGGTGAACGATTCTTTTTCTCCAACCATTGGGGAGAGGACCCTGACAATAATCAACTGGTGAGATCATCCTGGGATAAAAAATGGTTTAAGGTTCTTATGTGGGGTTTCAAAAAAACTCAAAATATTGAAAGAGGACCAGCATGGTTGGGATAAGAACAATCCTTCTCGATTCCTTATCTTGGATATTCGTAAGAAGAAGATTGAACAGGATGCGTTTGAATTTGTAAATTTATAGGATGATGATGTTTTCTGTAATTTGGTTGGCACGAATAATCATTTGGGTAACTTTCTTATTGAACAGGAAAAATTTGTTAGAGATAAATCAAGGGTGAAATGGATTATGGAAGGGGATAAAAACACAACCTTATTTTAGTCTTGCATCAATGATAGAAAAAGATACCATGCTCCAAATATTATTCTCGAGGATGGATTATTCTCTAATGATACCAACGTGGTCGGAGGTATAGATGTGTCTATTTTTATTTCTTACTTGTGAATGATAACCCTCACATGAAGGAGGGATACTCTAATGGGGATGATGAAATTTGTTATTCTATTCCTCATTTTATTTCCCATGAAATGAATGTTTTTTTCAAGAATATTCCAGATGACTAGTAAATTTGTGTAGTAGCTTCCTCTTTCAACTCTACTAGTGCCCCAGGCCCAGACAGTTTACCAGTATTTTTTTATATTATTTCCTAGAATATCATCAAAAAATATCTGGTGTACATAATCCCAGATTACTTCCAAATAGGGAATTTTCCTAGAGTGGCATGTGCCACCACGTTTACCTTTATTCTGAAGGTTAATGGCCCCTTCTATTTGAAGAAATTCAGAACTTCCTACTTGTGTAACTTCCACTACAAAATGTTTGTGGCTGTGATCAACCAAAGATTAGTATTTCACACTCACATATGGGTTTTAGATGATCAAAAAGGATTTATTCGTTAGAAATCCACTCAAACTGATATTTCCTCGACATAGGAGATGGTCGGTGACATTAATAGGAAGGTATCGAAATCCAATATTGCCTTCAAACATGATATGTAAAAGTACTGTGATAGTGTTTAACGGATATTCATCAATAGATTCATGAGATGTGTGGGTTTCTCCATGTGGGTGTTTGATGTGTTCTTCAGATGAATCGGGTCTCCATGGTTTTCAGTTACTTAAATGGGTAAAAGATAAGGTTTTTTTAAATCTGCTCAGGGGCTAAGTTAGCAGGATCCCCTATACCTCAGTTTTTTCATTAGGATCCAATAATCTTTTATAAAATATCTATATAAATATATTAATTATGGTCGGGTTTGTCCCTTCAGGCGTAGAGAAAATAGTAGTGGTATTTCTCACCTCTTCTTCGCTGATGACCTCCTCCTTTTTCACAAATGGTACAATCAGGTCTATTCAAGAACAAAATATGATCCTTGATACTTATTGTACATGGAGTGTGTATCTTATTAACAAAGAGAAATCAGTGTATATATATCATGATTATGTCCGGATGGAAGGGGAATGAAAATCAAAGAAAATATTGGCGTCCCTAAAACGAATTTTCCCATGGTGTACTTAGGGGCTCCAATTTCACTGGGTAAGATCTGAATCCACCACATTGATGGTATTATTGATAAGATTTACTCTCACATCCTCAAATAGAAGAATAGTTTTATTTCTTTTGGAGTTTGCATCTTCATGGATAACAAAGTCTAAATATCTATTTCTATGCATGTTTTGGTGGACTATATTGTCCACAAGACGGTCATTAATAATATTGATAATATTCTTGTTAGCTTCATTTGAGATGCACAAGAGGAAGGGAGATAACATTGGGAATCATGGAATATATTGTTTCGTGAGGTCGAGGATAGTGGTATCAATCTTAGAAGAGTCTCAGGCACTATAGATCTCCTTCAAGCAAGGCTGGCATGACATGTGATGGATGGGTAGTCTCTCTAGGCAATGTTCCCATCTATAAAGTATGGGTTATCTTCATAGGAGAAAGGAGTTCCAAGATTTGGGATATAACTTATGGAAACATCTCCAAGCTCTGACGAGATTCAAAATGGATTTTGGGGGAAGTCTCAATTAAATTATGGAAAGTCAATTAGGTGGGAAACGTTTTGCGCTTACCTGGTTTTCTTGTGTTTGATATCACCTTCTCCCAATCTAGTTAATTTATTGAATTCATGAAATCTATTCTCAGTAACTAACAATATGATATTTATGATGGTATCTCTATCTCTACTAAAATATATATGCTTGTCTTCACCTTTACTTCATCAGGATTCTTCTCCCATAAATTTCACCGTTTTTTATTACACACAGATGCTGGAAATGATACATGGGTTAGTTTCCTATGGTGTAAAGAATTTCTTTCCAAATTAAAGTTTATCACCAAGTGAATTCGGAATCATTCTCTTCCAACTGATGAGGGAGTCCAACATTAGGGTATTAACATGGTCTCCAAGTGTTTGTGAAGTTTCTTCCCTAAGGAAAAATATGCCCACCCATATTTTCTATATAGGCGATTAGGCTTCCATGATCTGGAAAAGCCTTGGCACTTTGTCTGGGTGTGACATCCAGGGTTTTTCAGGTGATCTGTTCCACCAATATTAGTTTCAAATATCACTTTAAAATATCCTTAAAAGAAATGATCGAATGATGATCTTTGATGGGGGATTCTAGATTCTTTGGTCTTCTCATAATAAATCCATACATACGAGCGTTCTTCTTTCTTGTCTAGCGGTGATGGTTAAATCATTGTTTCTCATTGTGGAGTTGACTCCCCTAATAAATCACAATGATTTCACCCCTTCCTTGTGTCTATTCATTGGAACTTGAAATATGATGATCATGCCTCCCCTTTCCACTGCCCAAGGCACCTACGTTTTATGCTTACCTCTAGAGGGCGCCCTTAAATTTAATACTGATGGATCATGTATACAAGGATATATGCGGTGAGGGGGTGGGGTGGTCCGCAACCATAATGGATCAGTTATTTTTTTTCTTTTAGTGTCTAGCATGGTCAATGAGATTATCTCATGGTAGAGGTGGCTACATTGCATAAAGGGGTGACATTTTGTTATTTTTATGGTATTATCCTCAATCAGGTTGAATCTAACTCTTCAATCCAACTCAACTCCGTCATAGGTGTGATCTCTACCCCATGGACTATCACATATATTTTTCATAATTTAATAACATTTTTCTCTGATAGAATTAATCCCATGCACACTTAGAGGGAGGGAAAAAAGGTAGTGGACTTCTTGGCTTCCTAGGCTACTTCAAACAACCCTTGAACCATCTTTAACTATATTGGGTCCCTTCCCCCTGAGTGTGTGAATCCAGTTTAGTCTAACTCCCTTGATCTTCATTACTTCAAACCTCCATAACTTATATTGGGGATCCCCCCCCCCACTCTTTAATAAAAAAATCCAAATATTGGATGGATGGATGGATGTCATGAAACAGTCGACCCATAATGGACTTGGTCACATATCATAAAGATACATGGTCCTATGGGTCATCTCACAACAAGTATAATTGGTTTTGATGGAGCACGTCTTGGGGGATCTATGAACCCTTATTAATAGAAATACTCGATGTAATATTAGTGTAATCCCATTTTAGTGATGATCATCTTCCCTACCTTGACATCATCTCAAGTACACTGGGACAACATCAGCCTTATGTCGAGCTAATCAAAACAACCTATGGTTTGACGGATGGACCCTCATGTGAGAAAGGTTATGGGATTTTGAGGCCGGTCATTAGATATTCATATTGGATCTTTGATGTCATTAGATTATAGAACCAAGGATGTTTCAGATAGAAGAAATTATCATAATTCAGTTTCATTATTTATTGTTCCAGCTCAAAATGATTGTACCAGAATTAGAGTGAAGGCACTAGAATTGGGGTTTTCAATGTGTTAGTGGTCAAGATGATCATTTTTTAGAATAGTTGGTCAGAAGTGGCTCAACATTAATTTTTATAGTCAATTAAATATGGCCAGTCAAAAATGACATTAAATACTTTTTCAGATGAGATGAGTGAAGTGAAAATTCATCTGTGGATTTTCAAATAAAATCCGATACTATGATTTATGTTTGATCGAATGAAGATTCAGCCATTTTTTAGTCAAAAATAGAAAATATAAGAGTCCTTGTGTACCACTATGTTTCTCGGGTTGAAAATAATTACATAAGCATCGTTAGGATTATTGAGGTATGTTTCAGCAAGTAAACTTAAAGGAGGTATTACTGAAATTCATAATTGTCTATAGAAAGCTAGATATTAGATTGGGGATAACCACATGATAGATAATAAAATAGAATATGATGTTATCATATCTTTATCTAGATGGTATCATGTAAGTTTCACCTGGATGTTTCAATTTTTTAAAAGTTTTTGATCGAGTTTTAGAGTATTAGTTATTACATGTTTAAAGTAGTTCTTGGTTGTGTGATGGGCCTAGGAAACACAACAGAGCCATATGAGTAGGAATTCACGACCCATGTAGGATGGGTAAAGTTTTTACTATTCCCAAAGTATTATTAAGTATGTGAAGTTCTGATTTTGGGAGAATGTAATGTGTCATGTTTTGAAGTGATTAAAATATCACAAGGAATTTGAGTATTCTATTTTTTTGAAGGGATGACTCGTAATCACATAGTAGTAATGTAATTATTAGAGTTGTTGAACATAAAAGTGTTTGTTTAGACTAGGTTTAAGGACTAGATGTGGTCTTAGAATTTTAGATGATTTTTTGGAATCATCGGTCTCTGAAAACTCATTTTCAAGGGAAGTGGACATGGGAACATGGTTTGTCAAAACCATGCATCCCTCTGTGGGAAAATTTGTGGTTTGGTGTAGGTGTTTAGGGAGTGTCTCATGATATATAAAACGATGAAATCAAGGATGCACAACCATGTGGAGATTTTTTAGAAAATTGTAAATGTGAACTGAACAGTAAGTGAATAGTTCTTCTAATCATGCTCCCAATCATGCAGATCATGGAGGTGAGACATTACTAATGGAATAGTTTGTGCACAATCATCTTACCATAAACATAACTAGTGTGGGGGTTTTAGATTCTTTGAATAAGGAACCAGATGGTTGTTACATGATTTTCCAAACCATGAGGCCTAACTATTCACCTCTTACAAAGGGGTAAAATTATTATTTTCCCTTCCAACCTCAAAAGGGGTTTTACCACTTTTTCTTTTTCAGTTCACCTCGGATGTACCCCACACATGCAACACTTAATTATTCTATTCCCATGGGGGTTATCCCACATTTAATCTCATAATTGAACATCATTTATTGCATTGGACAAACCTTAGTATGCCTATGCCTTTGTAGGACCCTTTGATTATCTTCTCTTCTTATTTATGATGTGATCATTGTGAAAGATCATTTTCCCTATTTTTAGGGTGTTTGATTATTATATTAATTTATTTCATTTAGGATCAAATCAAATCTTAATATTGGATGATCCAAAAATCCTAAGATTATGGTATGTGGTCTATATGCCTTTTCATAAAATTTGTGCTGCTTATATAATATTTATGTTATGTTGAATGTTTGACTATTTATGTGTTTCCTCTTAAAATATTAAATGTATTTAATTAATTATATCAAAAAAAAATTATACTATTAAGATCATTGACATTGTTAGGGGTCATAAATGAATAAATCATCATGCATGAAAAGACCTGACTAAAAAGATATCATTGACATTGTCAGGGGTCATATCATGTTCATACATGATGATTTATTAATTTATCCCCAATATACCACCTTCAGACCCTCAATTCTAGTTTTTATTCTCTGGGGTATGGGAATGTGCACTAGAGGTTATGTGGACAAATGGATTGGGGCACCATTTTAGTGGCTCTTAGCTCTGGATGTTACCCATGGAATGTATTTATAGCCAGTTCCTTATCCATCGATGAATGAGACATCACACAAGCACTAAAAGATCTATTTTTTCAAATAGATCTTCATTTATCCATATATATATATAATTTAATGAATTGAATTATTTAATTAAAAAAGTCAATCACTTGTTGTGGCGAGACCGCACATCACATGATATATAAAAAAATTATAATCCTTAAGTAAATGCATAAACACCGCAAACTATATATGGATTTAATCCCTTAAATAAATAATTGACACTCTAACCTGAGGTAGTCTAAGCCTCATTAATGCGTTTATCATATCAAGAGATCCCCGCAGCATAATGGTACTAAAACTATAAGAAATAGGATTCAATTCACTTATAAAAAAAAGTAATAACTCAACCAACATAAAAATAAATTTAGTTTTATCATCCTTATGGAACATCCTCTTACCACACCATGATAAATCCCCATCATGTTGGGAATATTACACCATGATATCATGTAATTTGCAAATAAACCCCAAAATTTCACTAAAATTCCATAGAGAACACACCATTTCTATGGGTATTAATAGAAAGGGGTTGAAATATCCATGGTTAGAGCCTGTGAGAGTGGAAAAAAATAGAAGATGGTGTCTAAAATAGATCATGGGGAATGGAAATTTCTCTATTTTAATTATATATAGGTAACCACATTATTTATCCATGTGGATTACCAAACCATTTACAAATTATATATATATCATATTGTCCAAGGTTACAAACCTCTCATGGATTGGAAAAATGGTTAACCAAACCATTTGAAAATAGTGAATATGGCGATATCCCAATCTATACATATTCAATGTTTTATCTTGATGGTTTAAATGACCATAAACCTACGATTCAACACTTTATTTAATAAATTTTAGAATTTTTATGGTTCCTTATTCATCCATGTACAAGATATGAGCCAAAACTCTAAATAAAAAACACTACATATATTTTCCACAAATCGTATTATAATCATGTGGAAGGGTAAACCCTTTCTAAAATTCCAACTCTTGGAATTCTAATCTGAATATTGATTTTAGAAATGACCATTTCCCTAGTGTGAAAAATAAAATTCCCCTAAATTTCACAACCCATAATGATACGGGGTTTTAAACATTACATTCAAGATAGTATATTTTTTATTAATAAGAGATAGGGTAATATCTAATTTTGTTTAAGAATAGAAAATATAGGTGGATGTATACAGTATTAAAGAATTTGATATGATAAAAAGGGATATCCATTGGGTCAGATTGTGTTGTTTCACCACAGTTTTGGGCATTGGGTGGTTGCTAGGAATATTGTAGTCACCTTGATACTCACATGCTTCTATTTGTTGATAAAAGAAAAAAACTCATTTTCATAATTTGTTCTCTTAGATTTATAAATATATCTTTTATAGTGATCCCATTTTGTATAGCCTCTCCCATCTATTTTCACATTTAGTCTTCCTTTAATCCCTCATAATTCAAATGTTTTGGGAGTTTTTCCATAACTATAAGGTGATATTTTCATCCTTCTTCACTCATTACTCTTACCATTGTTTTTACTTTGATTTTGGTTGTTCTATTTATGGATTTAAGAATCTTATTTTATTATAACATGGGTAAATTACTCTGATGGATGTGAATTTTATTATTGGTTGCTAGAGAAGGGCCATAATGTATGAATGCATGTTGTTCTTATTTTTTGGGAAAAGGGGGACTATGTTTCATATATGATTCTTAAATAATTAATATCTTAGTATTACATCATCATAGTGATTTATGGTGATATTTCTCGAGTGTTTTTTATTTTTATTATTTTTATATAGATATAATTTATTATGAATTTAATGGTCTTCTTGATGTGATTGGTGATCATTAGTGTCATAGATTAATATTATAATATTATTTAAATAAAAAGGAAATTGATATATGGTATATGGCCATTTATAATTGAGTATTTTAATTTTATGACATTTGTTAGATTTCATTCTGGATGTTTTATTCTTGTACGGAATTTTATTATAGTGAATAATATGACTACGTGACATATTATGACTCTATAATTTGGAAATGACTCATTAAAAAATAATACCCACCATAGGATAATATATCTCAATTAAATGACTCATTTTCTGTTTACCTAATTAAATTATTTTTGAATTTTTATCTTATGCCTTTCATGGGTGATGATTGTTAATTCTTGGATTACTTTTATGAAAATAATTTATTGAATTACAAAAATTAAAAGTGAGAAATGTTTTGAATAAATATGTCAAAATTAAAGAAAATTTTAAAATTATATTTCAATAAAAATTAATGGTTTTTAAATGGTAATTAAAACTAAAAAGTTATTTAAAATGAATAATTTAAAAAATACATTTCAATGGGGGTGAATGTTTGATTTTTATATAATAAATTAATCACGTTCTTCTCCAAAAATATTATGTGTGTTTTTTGTAGAGATGACATGAGATTCTGTTTAAATGGTTAATAAAGATCTATTTTACTTTTTTTGAAGAAAAATTATGTATGGAATTTTTTGTAGATTTATCTAGTCTAATTAACCTCATATGGGTACAGCCTAATTTTTAGAGCACGTTTTTTTGTGATATCATGATTAATGGTTGATTTATTTAGCTTTATCTATTGTATGATGATATATGAACTATGTGTGAATCCTTATATTTTTAACCTATTGGTTAGGCTATTATGAGATACCTAGTAAGTCCCTCATAGAACATTAATTAGTGGGACCTTAGAGGTACTTGATTATATTAATAATGGGTCTATAACTCTTAATTTCCATGACTACATGGATTTTTCTTGTGAAATATTAGAAAAATTTTAAGGGTGAAAACGTAGATATGTTGATTTTATTATAGAAAAACCTTCATTATGTTGTGTCACAACATGATAAAGTTTGAGGAATATTAAGGATATTTACCATCCATAATGAAGGATATATTTCAATATCATTGGTTTGGCCTATTATTATCTTCATTAACATATAATTCCATTTTAGGTGATATTTATAGTGTTCTTATGATCATCCACTAGTGTTATCATCTCTTAATAAAAATTAATGAATATCATTACTTATAGATATTATCTTTCTCTAGAGTGAAATAGAGAAATAGGGAACAATTATTTCAAGGTATGGATACTATTTAAATAATCCACAACTACTAATTTTATGTCTAGGATAAAAATAAATAATAAAATTTTCTAATGTTATTTCAATCATTTTATTTTTAGGTTACATACATATATGAATATACACCTAATAGATGGGTGTTTTTACACTCCCATTATTCTTCCACATTAGTTATTGGACAGGTTGTGGTGGTATGTATTTCTATAGGAAAGAAGGGTGAATTCACATTTTTACCCTCTTAATATTCTTCCTTGCTGCTTATTCGATACGGTGTGGTGGTACATTTTTCTCTAACAATGAAGGGTTATTTTTTTAAAAGACAGGATAACACATACCTTATATATAACCCAAATATACTACCATAAGAAAATTATTATAAAACCTAAGATGATGATGTTCTTAATACTTCACGTGTGATCTAAGGGATAAGTGCATAGTAGTAGTTATACTTGATCCTGATATGGGGCAAACCTAGGTGGTGAATTCTAATATATGGTAAGGAGAAATATCCACTCTATGGGTGGTCTGGTAGATGGTTCTTGTGAGGTCTTGTGAGGTGATATTGATAATGGAGTTAGAGATGGGATATATATTGTTTAATATGGTAGGTATACATTCTTTATTTATCATATTTATCATTTAATTGTTTTTATATCAATATGTATTACATTAATCCCTATTTGGATACTAATTTTATTTTCATTATTGTTTTAAATTTTCTATTGAGGATTGAACCATGTTTTATTTTTTTTATTATATTTTATTTTATATTTATTATTACAGTAATTATTTCTCATGTTATTTCAAGTTTTGGTAATTGAAATGTAGTGAGATGATTGATTGGTCAATTGGGGATCTATTGAGTGAGATTAAATTAAGATGTGATCTAATACCTTAATGTGAGAGTATTATATGATTTGAGATTTTCCATGTGGTAAACCTCATTGGTACATGAGGGTAAATGTGTTTGGTTATAAGTTGGTTTGTCTTATCCTGGGTTGGGAAGAATTGGTATATTTATTTGGGGGTTTTCTAGTTTTATGCCATAATACCTCATAGTTTTAATAGTAGTGTATATTCATGTGCGTTATTTGTTTTATGTGGGTTTAGTATCAATCACCATATATTTTTACATGAATCATATTGATCACTAGAACATGGTGAATTTTTTTGAGTAGGGTAATCCTACTAGTTCATTGGAATCTCCACCTACCTATGTATAAGAAATAGTTTTCGACGTACATGGATAAGCCTTTATTATTGTGTGTAGGTTAATATATTTACATGAAGTTGAAATTGTGGATTTGGGTAGGAAAATTTGTGGAGTTTTATGTTTAAGTAATATATTTCATATTTAGTTGGGAAAAAGGCTAGTCTACTTTATTTTATTTATTGTACTACATTTATTTCAGCCATGGGGATAATCTGTTATTGTTTTTTTATTCACAGTGATGTATATTTTCCAAAAACTATGTTATATGAATGCTTTAAACCTTTAGTTATATATTTTAACTTTTTTATACTAGATTAATAAATTCCATTTTTGGATGATTATTTTTTCCCATAGGTTTTGGCTATGTTCATTTTATGGATAGATCATGCTAAGTTTTTCATATATTTAGGCATGACCCATATGGATTATTCAGGTAATTGTCTCCAAATAGTTATTATAAGACCTCACTTTTAAAAAAATATCTTTTATATGAGGAGGTACACTTAAGTAAAAAGTTCTAGATTAGTAATATATGTTGTTAACCAGGATAAGATGTTGTAGTATATCTCTCTTAACTTTTTACTCAATAATAATTTTTCCATTACATGGTATCGAAGAATCATAGTTTTCTCTAATGAAGATCCATGATATAATTTTAGTTTTCATAAAGGATGTGAGGAATCCTATTTAAAATTTCAACCTAACAACATATTCAAGGTCGTGTTTATTATTGTTAAACTAAAAAAATCTACATAATATAAAAATAATAATTTATTAGTATTATTATAATTTTTCACACATAAATTTTATTCTTAATTAACTTCCAAACTAGTGGAATTATTTTACTCTTATGATTGAAAAAAGGTTATATTAATGAATACTTCATTTTATACCATCAATAAGATCAAGTCATGGTATATTGGTTTTCATATTTAGTTATTCATGATTTTATCAATGGTTTATAGTAATAATTCACACTTGATATGATAATTTCTTGAGGTATTATTAATTTCCCATACACATTCTTAAAGTAATAAATTAAATACATTACCCAACAATTTAAAAAAAGGAAGAAATTTAATTAACCAGTATCTTCCCTAAAAATAAGAAATTTGACTGTATATTAACTTTTATTTGATGATTGGTTATATATTAAGACTATATCAATAAAATACTATATAGTCTTTCAGTAGAATATACCATTTTTTAGCATCTATTATTTTAAGGGCTGGTTCTTACACAAAATCACAGAATATCTACACTCCATGATCTGGTTATAAAACATTATAAATTATACTCAAATATTAAACAATATAAAGAACATGCATAACAGAAAATTAGAAGATCAATATTATTGTAAACTAGGACAAAAAACATAATATAAAAATACAATATGATAAATAAATAAATAATATTTTGATATTTTACTTGACTTTTATATGAAATTATAAAAATCATAATGTTCGTTATTCTAGGAAATTTTATATAAAAAGAATAATTGTGTCTATAAAACCATATATGGGTATTATAAGAATATAAAAAATGTAGAGGAATATTATTTTAGTAACATAGGATTGATAATATAATATTAATAATGTATGAATAATATCACCAATTAATATTTATACATAAGTAAATAATGGATATGGACATCATAAATAAATTACCAAGGTTCATCCCAATTCATAAACATATTATAAATTGTAATCACCATTATATCATATAGTCAGGGTTAATAAGTAATACCTTATATCATTGATCACTAGAGTTTAATCATTTCCTAAATCAATTAGAGATATATATTATCTAGGATATATATAATATTTCACGATTTAAAAGAGAATACATAAAAGGCCACATTCCATAATTAATTCATAACATGGGATCAACAATCATGGGTCATCCATGAATATGGGATGCTAGTATAGATATGATAAATTTACAACCAAAGCACAGTATGTATATAAATATTAATAATATTCAAGTAAAAGGTTGAGGTATTTGGTATTCATTGAATCATGAAAATGAATGGTGTAAATATTATATAATAAATGTTTTTAAGGGGTTATATTAATGAATTTATAGTGTATTTAATTAAATGTATCACTATATAAGGATAATAAAAGGTAAAACTTGATATTTTATCATGGTAGACAATACATAGTATAAATTATCATGACTTGGAAGTCTAAATAGGATAGTGACCCATAATGTATCAAGAAGTACTATTTTGAAAAAGAAAACTTGATGTCCATATATAATGAGATATGATGATTATTTTGGGTAAAGGTTATTCTAATTAATAATTCTTATGGAAAGAAAATAAGTAACACCTGGAAATATAAACTAAAATTGATTTAAAATAATAATTTAATAGTAAATTGGATATTTAAAGGATTAAATTAGAAGGAAAGTTAGATAAATAAGATGGAACTGTAAAGGAACCCTCGCCTAGAGTATCACTTACTAACCTTAAAATAAATAATCTTAAATAGAAGTATAGATTCTTGAAAGCATATATATAAGGATGAAAAATTGATAGAATGTAATATGGAGATTTGGGTTGAATATAAGTTATGAATAGATATTGTTATTTAAAATAAATATTGAGATATTTTCCAACATTTATGAATATAGGCCTCAAAAAACTAGCATATGGCAAATTAGTTTAATGTCACTTAAAAATGGTTGTTTCATGGATTCATATATTTAATAAGAATATCTTGATTTTTAAATCATGATACTCAAAAAATACAAATTGTATTTTCTTTTTATTATGGAAAATCTATTTTAAATAAAAAATATGCTCATAAAAAGGTCAAATTATTTCTCATACATTGGAAAAAATTATAGGATTTGAAATTGATTTTATTATTTTTAAATACATTATTAAAATAATTAAAAATATTTAGGTCATTAAAATAATTACATAAATACTTGTATCACTATTATATCAAAATAATGTCTTAAGAAATATTTTATACTCAAAATGTTGTTTTACTATTTACTTGAAAATTAAATTTTTCATAATAAACCTAAAAATCACTATTTACTAATTATAATTGAATGATTCTAAACTTGTAATAAAATTTATTAAATTAATATTCTAAATTATGTAAATTGAAAATTTAAATGTAACATGAAAATATAAAATATTAATAAATAAATACATAATATATTATGAAAATAATTACATCATTATAATTTATTTCAAATTGATGAATTAAAAAGTTATTAATTAAATATTATTTTCATTTATTTTTATATTGTAATATTCAAATTATATAGACCATATTTGTTTACATATAAATTATTTCCATTACTTTTGTATCAGCCACTTCAATATTTTCATATTCACACTAATATTTTAAGGATCATATTTTTAATGGATACCTTACTAATAAAAATATTCATAGTTAATATTTATTTCATATATATACCATTTAAATTATACAGAAATTTCTCTAAATTATCCCCAAATTTATTTTAAAAAATTTATACCAAATTTCTTATATATATTTTTCTTAGTAAAATATTTTTTAAAACTCTGGTATTTCTAGAAGATCAAGAGCCATAAAATTTCAAGCTTTAAGTCATTTTATTTTATATTTTTATTATCTTGTTTTTCATGTATTAATTATACGAAGTTTAATCATCTTAATCATTTAATTTTATATTATGAAGTAATGATATAATATTCCTTTCATGGTGTAGTTAGTACAATATTATTATTATAAAAATATTAGTTATTGAGTGATTGAGTACTCACACTGCTCCCCTTAAAATATTTCACACTTAAATATTAATTTCTTATCTTGTTGTGTGAACAAATGTGGATATTTCCCCTCCATCATCTCTTCTATCTCCCAAATCACTTCTTCTGAATAATGGTTTCTCCATTGCACCTTCATTAGTCATTTACCTTGATTTTGGAACACTTTTACTCTTTTATATAGTATATGGGTAGTTCTTTTTTGTATAGTAGATCATGTTCCAACATCATGATTTTATTTTAGAGTCTATGTATTTTTTCTAGCATACATTTAACAAAATATATACATGGAACAAACCACGGAAATAAAATATTTTAAGTGTGAAATCCAACCAATTTATTAAATAAACAAGGTGCTCATGGATTTAAAATTTTCTAATACAACTTTGGAACAATTTTTCATTCCTTTAGAATGGAATAACCTCTATCCATTGATATAGCTCATGGATTAATTTCTATTTATTTACAATTTATAAATAATTACCTATATTATTAGTATAAATTTTTTTCATCATTGTGGTTTTTTTATGCGCATCAAAAACACTTGTATCTCTCTCATCAACTCTTCTACATGGTCTATTCCTAATAGTTTCATTTCCCAAAATTATCCTAACATATTGGAGTTTGATATATCAATTTTTTCATAAATATTTATATATATCCATTTGAATTCATGATTTCTAACTTTTACATTATTTTAATTTCACAAATGAATTATGTTATTCCATACTTACTTGTAGATACGAAGAGAAAACCTTTAATATAGACTCCATAATTCAGGTGGTTCTATTATTATTCCCACCAGTTATAGAATAATAAGTGGTGATAGGATTAACCTCTATGTTACAAACCTTAAAATTGACTTTCAAAAACATTGCACTAAACCCTGTAATATGGTTTGACATGATTGATAGAGGTACAATATGATATCTTAATAAATCTTAAATATAGATTTAATAATTTCTTCTAAGGTATAAAACCTCCCATTTGGATCTAAAATAGGAAAAATTCATGATTCATCCCAAATTAACCCATAAAGAATTATTTCATTTTCTTATATTAGGATAACAAAATGCATAGTGATGTTCTCCTGCTTCCAAATAGGTGTAAATAAAGTGTTTATCACTCATTTTCATAGGCACTATCCTAGATTTAATTTTTAATATACAATAAAAAATTTTATATATTATATAATCACTCATTTCATGTTATCCCACAATTAATGTTCTTAGAGATCACTATATAACTTTATTCTAATAGGGCTTATAGTTAATTTTGAGTTTTGGGATTCATCTAGTAGTTCATTATTTAAATCGGTAATATAGGGTATATATATAGTAATTTTTAAAACCATAGAACCATTTATTAATACATTTTTAACATATCATGAATTTAATAATTCATTTCTTCCATCGTCTTTTATTATTGTGGGATGTCCTATTGTGTTTCATTAATATCTATTTGTAGTATTTTTTTATCAACCATTTAGGTTACGCATGATATTTTCCCTTCCCATATGATTTTCATGTCTATATATACTAGATCCTAAATCAATGGGTATCATTAAATCCTTATCACCACAAGGAAACTGCATTATTTTCAACATACTACATATTATATCTTGTTCACTTAACCTAACTGATAATGAATAGTGTAAAATAATCATTAAAAATAGTCATCCATCTACATTGAAACAAATTTAGTTCCATCTATAAAAATATATGTATCTAACTTTTTCATCAATTTATATATAAAAACATTCATCATAAAGTTGATATCACTACATTTTTAATTAAACTATTAACACAAGAAGATCTAGATCTTGATCAAGACAATTCTTCTCAATGGTATTTAACTATTTACATTCATAGGAAACTACTTTCTAATTTTTTATAAGGACACACATAATTAATATTTTTAAACATCCCCATATATTATATATTATTCACCTATAAATGGTATGGTTATTATTTTTGAATTTACCAATATTTTATTTATATCCCTTTTGGTTGTCTCATTCTTATTTCTCAAAATAAACTTAACCATAATTTATGTAAATTTGGATAGTGAAAGGGAAGGTAATTAATAATTTTCATAAATCATAGATAATACCCAGATATATCATGTGAACTTCATACTTATATTACTATTGTGGGATAAGTAAATAACTCCATAATAATTATCCTATTAGGTTCAATATATATTCCTTCACTAGTTACAAAATGTGCCATCAATGTTACTTTTTCTACCCAAAACTCATATTTCCAAAATTTATCATTTAACCTCTATTTTATTAGAGTTTTTATTATAACCATTATATGATCCTCATAGTACTTATGAATTTTGGAATATATTTAAATATAATAAATAAATATTAAAAAAATTATAAAGGTAATCTTAAAATACATTATTTACAAAATCCATAAATATCACAAGGGGGTTCATTAATTCTATGGGATTGAAAAAAAACTCAAAATGTTTATATGTTTTTGGTAAAATGGTATTTCGAATATATTCTTCTTTAATAATCAATGTATGATACCTGAATTGATGATCTGTTCTTTAAAATTAATTGAGAACTATAAATCATGTCGAAATAATAAACAATCCATTAAAGAAAAAACTTTTTCTTTATGGTGATTCCATTGGAATCTCAATAGTAAATTAATTTATTTATATATTTGTCCTACTTCTTGACAAATTAGATAGTTTCCCTTCTAAGAGACACATTGGGTTTTATATAACTCAATTCCAGGAGTTTTTTATAATTTCTTATTTATGTATTGTGACTCTACTAGATGCATCTTTGTAAAACCTTCAGATTTCTTTTATATATATATATATTCCTTTGAAATAAACTTCAAGTATTTGATGTCTTTATTTACACACTACCTCTATTCTCAAATAAATAATAATATAGTATACCTTTATAACAAAGACATTAGATTGATGGGTATATGTAGGATTAACCACAACACAAAAACTATGTATAATTTTTTTATATAATAAAAATTTATTAATTAATTCATAATAAATAAATACTCAATTTTCAATAAAGTCATTTTATGGTTCCAAAATAGGTTTTCTTCATAAATTGTTTTTATTTCGTTTTTTTTTATGGATATTTTATTTAATTTCTACCACATTAAAAAATTTAATTTATAAAAAGTTAATAATTATTGAAATCGGTAAGTCAAAATTAACATAATATGAAATTTTGTGATTTTATTGAATATATTAATTTTTTAGTAAATAGTGAAGCATACTAATTTTATAGAAAAATGTCTTTTATATCCAAGTATTTAAAAAGTAACATCTTGTTTTTAATTTATTTTAAAATATAATTTGTTATTTTTCCTTAATAAAAATTCTTTAACTTTAATTTTACTCTATATTACACTGAATTCTGGCATTAAAACATTTTTATACTTAAAAACACATTTTTTTGGAAAAAAAATTTTCATCATATTTTAAAGGTTTAATTTAAAATTAATTTTAGAACATTATAGAAATTTAATTTGATAAAATGGATTCCGTATTTGGAATCATAATTTTCACTTTCATTTTTTCCTTAATTATTTTTAAAAAATAATAAAATTTTGTTACCACAGTTGTTGTTAAAATAGGTTTAACGGGGGTCAAGCTAAAAGATAAGGGTTAGATTGTCATATAAACTTGTATAAATATAATTTTATGGGAATAATTAGACCCTATATCTTATAATATTAGAATATGAGTCATTTTAATGAATTTTTAAATAGTTTTACATTATTTTATATTAATTTTTTAAAATTGCCAAGTGTGTCCTCTTCCACCCTTATAAAAAGATACCCCTCATATCCCTTATTTAAAGCACTTTGAGCCACCAAGAACAACCAAAACTGAACCAATTATCTTATAAATTTTACTATACATGAATTAATAGTTTTTATCTTCTTAAAATACCATTCCAAGTATCCTTAATGATTAATCTAAAAAGTTCTATCGAAGAAATGGTTATTACCTTATCTGACCTCTTTCAATTTATTTCTTCTTCTACCTCCTTTGAATATATGTTATTTATCATAAAATAATAACTTAATTATCCAAAATATATTAAAATATAATTCTATCATAGAAGCACCATTATCCACCCCCTTTTATATATAATGGTAGATAAATGTATTGTTCATGTATACATGTGGACTACCACCTCCATGTAGCGATAAAATTAATTTCCACTATTATCCTTCACGGTAGGTTATTATGATGGATTTATTGATTACATATTATATTAATGATATAATAATAATTTTTTAATGATAAATTATTACTTAACATTACTTATTTACTTTGTTTATCAAATGAAACCTACATTCATGTGTGTATATAGACTACTACATCCATGAATGGTGAAATTCATTGTATTTGTATTTACCTTTTATGGATTATTATAAATATGTATCTAATGAATTTATATGATATTTATATAGTTATTAACAAAATTAACATGATTGAAGCGTTATCAAAGTACAAGGATTGGAACTACCAAATCAAACCTTTCGTGGAAAAGAAAACAGTTAACATCTGAAAACATATATACTAATAAGTAATTATTAATAAATAGGTGTTGAAATGTTATAAGTGGATAATATATGATATCATAATTAGGTAAATGATTATGTTATATAATTATAATAAATTAATATATTTTATCTAAGAATTCAGGTGGCTTATGAAGCAATTCAAATTTTAGGAAAGGGTTCTACATTACAATCTCTTTTTTACCAGGATTGTTTATGATTAAATTTAAAATAATGAAATTATATGATAACTAGTTTCCAAATATTATATTTTATTATTACCATATGGTTATTTTCATATATTAAATTTTTTCCATTAATTTTTCTCTCTTAAAAACAAGATAAGGAAATAATTTTTTTATGTAAAATCGACTTTATATCTCTCTTTGGATAGATATCATTATTATTTATCCAGGTTTTTAAAAACAATCAAGAATTTTTTTACTAATATAAAATTATTTTTTAATAATATTTTTACAAAATCATTAATTTAAAAATAATGGTTTAAAATGAATCTGCTAGTAATTTTCAGAATGTGATACTTTTTACTAAATTGTGAACAAAATATTTCTTTAAACGATTATGGAATAAATAGAATTTCCTACCAACATGACAACTAAATTATTTGAATCATCATTTTCATGTTTTGGTGATTCTTTTCAATGAAATTTTCATCCTTTATATGATTTTTGAATTAAAATAAATGATTTCAAAATTATATGGTCATTTTCCTCTAGAAATGTTTCTATGATATTGTAAAATAATTTTTCATCTATGATAACACCATTAATTTTACATATGATTCACTATGTATGTGATTATATGATACCATTATAATTTTTTATGGAGATATTTTATGGTTATAGAATATGGAAAAAACCTTTATATTTTCCACAGGTTAAGTTATGATGAAATGATAAATGTTTACATGATATTGTGGAATATATATGAATGGATTATGATTATGGGAAGGGTGGGTCTATTATATATCTATAATGAATTGTGTAATAAGTTATTTTTTATATGCTTATAGGGTATAATGAAGGATATCCCAGTCCTAGAAAATGGTATACTACATGTTATCTTAATCCTAATAGAGGGTACATGGGAGGTTATCTCATGCTCTAAATTAGGTACATGGATGGCTAGCCTGAGAAAATAATATGATGAATGTCTTGATAGGTATCCATAACATAAGATTTATATGAATATATTTATACAACTATTTTATTATATAAACTTATTCCAATGTTATGATCTTATGGCTCATGTTATTTGATTAATTTATGATTTATGTCTTATGATTTTTCAAGATTTCTATCATGACTCGTGTTTATGGTCTATGATTTATTGGGTATTGTTATCAAACGTTAATCAAATGTTATAATACCCTTATGCTCATGTTTTTAGTGTCCAATGTTTTTGTACCAGATAAAATCCAAAAGGAATTTGAATTTTAATGTTTGGTGGATGGTTTGTTCCTTAAACTGAGTCTGGAAATATAAATCCAACTTTTATTGGACATAAAAGTGTTGTTTTTATACTTAGTTAATGGACATATGGGTCCCTCAGGGTTTCCATCAATTTTTGGGAGTGTCAGACCAAGAAGTCTCAAAATCTGAGATAGCTGACATGGGCACATGGTTTTTCTGAAACCGTACTGCCCCCAGGGGAAATTGTGTGGCAGATCTAGTGGACTTGGAAGACTCACACTATTTTTTTAACATCATGCGATAGGAGATGCATTGATGTCCACCCTACTAGAGATCTTAGATAAAGGTGAATAGAATAGTTTTCACATGTTTTCTTTAGTTTTTCCTAAGAACTATGAAACCTCCATCCTTGGGTAGTGGCATAAACATGATTTGTGCATGGTTTGGCTAACCATATATCCAAACTATGTGGCTCATTAAAGTGATTGGAAATTACCAAAAACTCCCCCTCTAA
Organism: Viscum album; assembly: GCA_963277665.1. NCBI lineage: Eukaryota > Viridiplantae > Streptophyta > Magnoliopsida > Santalales > Viscaceae > Viscum > Viscum album. Next base: position 512,941,373 of record OY728140.1, read on the forward strand.
CCTTATTTATTCTTCCTCCATTATTTTTTCTTATCACCTACATGTATCACCTCCCCCAAGGGAGATACTCTTATCCTTTCATACCCTAGAGATATATCCTCTATTAGGTGTTTATTTCAAGTGTCTTCAGTGTAATGTCTCGGACCTTGATGCCACTCAATAGTTCCTCGTGCCCTGTTGGTTACTTGTCCTTAAGGATATATCCCCAAATTCCTTAGGCTACCGACTAGTAGTGAGGGACTATGGTATATCTATGGGGAGACTATTCCCTCTTTATTAGAGTTTAACATAGAGAAACAGTAACAACTGTCAATAGAGGAAGAAATATAACAATCAGAAAATAAATAAATAGCAGTGCGGGAATATATAAACAATTTCAGAAGTAATCCCATATACAAGGATGATCATTTCATGTGTATACAAAGCATCCAAAATAGTTAGAAAATACTAAAATACAATACATGTATCAAAATACCAAAAATATCAAAAAAAAAAAATCTTTCAATAGAATCGCGTGCCTTATCTTGGTCTGTTGTTCCTTTGCTCCTAAGAATGGAAGAAAGTAAAACATTAAAGTATGGGTGATTTCCCCAGTCCCTACCTACATCCATATAGTCTATCTGAGCACCCTAATGCTTCTTGAATAGGGTCTGAGATATAATTCCCGTAGGTAATCATCCAAAAACCTATAACATATCCTAATTGTGCATTATAACATTCCAAATTAGCATTCATAGTATAAAAAGAATGAAATTACTAAAAGTAAATTTCCCATAGAAAATGTAACCAAACAGGTGATCATATACATCCATACATGGCTCCCTAAAAAACAAGTTTCAAGATACTATACAAGGAAAATGAAAAGTAAAAAAGGTAAAACCCATGACCATGTCATATATCCTATATATCACATTACCACAGCCTTTTTTTATAATCTGTAAAAACATTTCAACCATGGTCAATCTGTATAATTATTAAAGTCACATTTACCATTTCTATTACATATCATTACATATTCCAGACCCCAAAAGGCTAGATCCAAGTTATAGAAGACAGGGTCATCCTCATCAATTTCTAGGAGCATCTTGATGGAAACCTAGTAATGGAATTAGTGGATTATAAGGATCATCTCAATAGAGTATGAAAAATGTGAGTCCAGTAATCCAGATCCAATGGGTAGAAATGCCCTTGGAATACTATAGAATCAGGATCTAAAGAGAATACATGTCAAAGTAATCTTCTACCATAAAAATGATATATGGGTGAAACAACCATGGAATCTAAATGGAATCAATATCCAAGGTTTACTAAACTAGGAATCCACTACCATTTCAATTCACATCTCATTATATACAACAATTAAAAATCATTCAATTACATTGTTATTCCCACTCATATAACTCATTCTATTTCAAATACGATCAATGAGTGTAACCACTCATATAAAAATTCAATATAAACCATATAATCAAAGAATTAATATGAAAGGGAGGAAAACCTTCCATAACTAATTAGTACAATTCCATTTAGTTATAATTGTTCTTACTCTAACTAAAAAATCTCACACACACACCCCTTTGGGGTTCAACATTAAGAAAAGGCAAAGGGAATAAAAAATGGGTGGCCTTGGTTGGGGAAACAACATCCAATGCATCTCAAAGAAATAAAAGAGCATCCTGAACAGGTTTCATTCCATTTAATTCAAATAATCAAATCAATTTCATGGTTGCACTGGAAATTCTGGCAGGTGGGAAAATGGCAGCAAGGATAATAAAGCACCAAACCAAATGGGAAAAGTACATACCAACTACCATGAGTCCATAGTTCAGTGATTTTCTAGCAACATCTTTTGATTTGACTCATATTAGAAGAAAAATGAAGAATATATGAAGAACCATAAATTAGTTCATATTAGTTAGTACTTAAATAGAATGTCTGATACTAATAAGAATGGGTAATGACACAAAAGTAAGTGAATACTCACCGATGTAGATCCAAAAATATGATTGATGATTGAATTTGAGATCAGATGGTGAAATTGTGTAAAGTCATAGATTTGGCTACGAGATGATCTTCTCATTTAGGTTAGGCATAATGAAGAATTAATTGAAAATAGATTTAATGTTATAACATGTTTTAAGGCAAAATTGGTAATTTTAACCAAATTACAAGGTCACATGGTTTGGCCTCATGGTTGGTCAAATCTTGCACCAACCGTGCACCCACCTCTGTTAGAAGGGTCACCTCACATGGTTAGAGAACAAATTTTTCAAAACCATGTGAAAACTATGTCTCAGCTCACTATCAAAACCTAATGAGATCCTACATGGGTGTGTATCTCAATTGAAACAATTTATTCTAACCATGTGGCATGTATCACCCCACTATCAAACCTCACATGGTTAGTAGTAACCGTGTGACCTACCCTGTATGGTTTCTTCTAGCCATGTGGCCTCTTCTATTCTTCCTAAAAGTCATTATTTGGGCTCCTAACAAGCCTCAGACATCCCTAAAACACACATGACATCAAAGTGTATTTATATTTGGCCATAAATAAGAATTTAAAAAAAAGTAAAATGATCCATTCCTCATACAAAAACATAGGTTCTTACTATATTACATCCATAAATCAATTCATCCCTGAATTTCCCTCTCAAGGGTGGTAAATATTCATCTGAGAACAACTCATTCCACTAAGAATGCACATCAACCTCCCAGTCCTTGGTCCCATCCTATAAACGTATGTGCTACCATAGTACCCATACTATAACAACTCACCATCCTTGAAGAACCTTCATTCTACTATAAATGATACAAACTAGATGCTCCTAAAAGGATACATCTACTTGTAACTCAACCTCCTTAGTCTGAAAATCCTGATATGGGTTTAAGTAATAGTGTTAAAGATGAGATACATGGAAGACATCATGCATTTCCCAGTTCCTCTGAGGTCAATGTAGCTGATATGATACCTTCACGACTCTATTTATAATCTTTAGTGTCCAAACATATCATGATGAAATCTTACCGTATCTCCTAATAAATTTTAGTCCTAGTATCAGTGAAACATGAAAAAATACCTAATCCCTAACCTCGAACTCTAGAGACCCTCTATGGTGATCGATGTAATATTTATATCAATGTTTCGTAGTATCCATATTTTTCATGATCAACTAGACTTTATAAGAAGTCTCCTGCATGAATCATACTCCCAGTAAAGATACAGTTTCCTCACCTTCCTTTACTTAACACAACGAAAATTGAGAGGTCCTACCATAAAAATCTTCATAATGTTCCATATATATAGTCTCCTGATAGATATTTTGTAGGATAATTTAACCAGGGGTATGAGCCTCTCCCAAGAGCCTACAAAGTCCTGTAAACATGCTCACATAAAGTCCTACAACCCCTGTATCATACTCTCTAGATGACCATCAGTCAGAGGGTGGTATCTTATGCTCAGAATCACCTATGTACTCAATGACCTATAAAAACTCTATCAAAAATTATACATAAACTAATCATCCTTATCTAAAATGAGAGTGCGTTGAACCCCATGAATTCATACTATAACATGGATATACAACCTCCAAATATCATCAACACTAAAGGTATCCTTGATTGGAATAACATGTGAAACCTTCATAATCCTATCAACAATAACCCACATAGCGTCACTACCTCGAGGTGACCTCAGAAAAATATTCTTGAAATCCATTACAGCATAATCCCATTTCCACTCAATAATAGGATAATGTTGCAAAAGTGCAGCTGGTCTCTGATGGTCCACCATCACTTACTGATAGGTGGAACACCTTGTAACAAACCCACTACCTCTCACTTCATATCAGGCCACCAGAAATGAATCTGAAAGTCATAGTATATCTTGGTGATTTTGGGATGAACATCCCAAGCTAAGATAGGAAACTCCAACATCAACTCCCCGCATATGTAAAATGGATCCCAAACATGACCATGGATACAGAAGATCTCTTCCTCACCTATGTTCCAACCAAGAGGTATTTCCTCGCTCTCTACACTCTATCGTAGGACTAGGGCCTTGAAATATGATAGTTACCTCATCCATAATTGATCTACTAGGGTAGAGGTCATAACTAATGATAAAATAAATATCTATCCTTTACTATTATGAACCTCCAAGTTCATATCCTAGAAAAAATCCATAACCCACCACTTGTTATTGGCCTACTGAACTGTATGTATATGAGTCCCCATGCTCAGGGCATTAGACACTACATTTCCTTTACCAAGAATACAGGAATTCTCAAAGTTGATAGACTACAGGTATTGTACCCACCATCACTTCCTCAGATTTAGAAAATTTGGTGTGAATATGTACTTGTGTCTCATGTGGTCTGTATACACCAAAAAATTATCTCCTAGTAAATAATGTCTTTAATAGTGTAAATCATGAACAAATATAGATAACTCGAGATAATGTATAAGGTAATTCCTCTAGTGTTACCTCAACTATCGAGACACATATGCCACAACTCTATCTCATTGCATCATCAAATATCTTATCCCAATTCCAGATGCATCACAATATATAGTGTATGCCCTTACATACTCTATAAGTATTAGGATCATTACTGAATGTAAGTTCCCTTCATATCCTAAAAGGTTTTCTCACTTGTATCTATCCATTGAAACTTCACACCTTTCTAAGTTAAGACCATCAATGGCGCTACTATTTTTGATAAGTCCTATATAAAACACATGAAATATCTATATATCACTAATAAACTCTATATGTCTAAGATGTTCTTATGATTCTCCCAGGAAACTACAAGTCTCACCTTCTTTGGGGAAACTAACACATGTGTCTCTAAGATAATATGACCCAGGAAGTAATTTTATCCATCCAGAAGTGGAACTTTCTATGCTTATAATATAACAGATTCTCTCTTAGTGTATCCAAAATGATCTAAATATTTTTGGTATGGTCATGTCAATTATGATAATACACTAAGATATCATCCATGAAAACTATAACAAATGAATCCATATAAGGTTTGAAAACATGGTTCATCCTCAATATGAAAACCACTGGTACGTTCATCAGATCGAATGGAATAACCAGATACTCATATAGACTATACCTACTAAGATAGGTTGAACAAGGTATGTATTCTATTAAAACACATACATGGTGATATCCTGACCTCAACTAAATATTCGACGAATCTCGAGCTCCTCAATGATGATCAAAAATGTCATTTATTTGTGGCAAGAGATACTAGTTATTAATCATTGGTTGGTTAAATTTCTATTAATCCACACATAAGCTAAAGGTACCATCAATATTTATCACAAAATGGATTGGAAAACCCCATGGAGTAGTACTGGGTCAAATAAATCCCTTTTCCTCCAAATCCTCTAGATACCTCTTCAGCCCCTAAAACTCTATATTATACATCCTATAAGGATGAATGGATGTCGGTGCAGCTCCTAACACTATCTCAATGGATAACTCCCTCTCTCTCTCATGAGGTAAACTAGAAATGTTGTTTAGGAAAACATTCCTGAAGTGACCAACCACATGAGGAAACTCCACTTGATATGCTCAATGATCATCCAGATACAAACTATCAATATGGTTTTTCATACCACCTAGCCCATGATTCTTAGGTCCATCTCAGATCGCATGGACAACCCATTCACCATTTTGATTATATAATGTTCCCTCTGGTGATGTGAAAGTCACCCAATGGTGATAGTAGTCAATGAAGGCTCAATAATCCACTAGTTATTTCATTGTGAGTATGACATCAAACTCGTTCATCTCAAGGACATAAAGATCCAAGATGAATTAAAACACACCAACCTCAAGGGGGAACTCCCTGCACAGGAATACATTGTCTATCACGATCCCCAACATAGTGTATAGCATCATAACACCCTCAAAAAATAGTATAACAAACCCATGGATTTTTACCATAGGAGGTAATATAAACCCATGTGATGTACCAATATCAAAAAAGATACGTTCTAAGATTTGTAGCTAATAAGATCATTCCTCTCACTGTAAATGGTCCCACACCCTTCTCACCAAGTTTATGTTGTACAAAATAGATCTAGCCTAAATAGTAGCCCTATGAGACAACCTCACTTCCCAGAGTACACCTGATCTATTGTCTCGGTACAAATGGTCCTTGGATACCTAATCCATGACTATAAACACTTTATCTCGATTGAATGGTAGAGATCTAGCTCCCTTTCTAATGTGCAGTTGAGAAACATTCTCTTGAACTAGATGTTAGAGTTGTCCTCCTACCACTCGCCACAAGACAAAAGGTCCTATAGAATTGTTGCATGGGGCCTATCCTAATGCAATCCTGGAACTCAACTGGGTCATGATCACACTAATTCATCATGTTGCCCCATATTCTACACTAATTATGGAACACTGATCTACCCATACTCACAACCTGGAAGGTACTCGTCTCACAAGAACCCCCAAAGCAGTGATTCCTTCCTAAATACATTGAACCAATCATCCAAGAGATTGAATTTCTTTACTCTATGCCCTCAAGATCCCTTAGTTTTTTCTCTATAATTAGTTCTTTATTTACCATCTCATTAATAGTCTTTAATCTGAACATATTGACCTAAGATCGAACAGCATGTCAGAGTACTTCCTTAAAGCATATCTACTTCGAGGTTTCACTAGTAAGGTATGTCGATACAAAACAATAAAGCTCTATAAATCATCTAGAATACTCCATAACTGTCATCACATACTTCTCTAGACTCATGAACTCACTAGCCTAATCTTCCCACATAGTCTCATGGAAAATTTTTTCAAAGAATGCTGTTTGGAAATCCCACAAAACCATATCTCACAGTGCATCAGCCTGGTTCAAAACTTCCCACCTATTATTTTATACTCCTCAAATCATATAAGTCTTGAGTTTAACTCTCATCCCATGAGGTGTCTCTAGATTCTCAATGATTGATAGCATAGTACCAAGACACAGCTCAGCATCATGTGGATCCTCATCCCCCAAAAACATTAGAGGATGGTGCTACTGGAACACACACGCTAGCTCACCATAGAGAAACAAGGCTCTGGTGCTCCTTGAAAAGATTTCATAAATTGTAAAACCCCGTGTGAAATTTTGAATCATCACATGTGTCTGGTAAGACTATTGGTTTCAAAAATTTATATAAAGGAGGATACACTAGTATCATGTGTCCCACCACCATCTAAGCATGGTCGTTACCACCCTCTTTATGTATGAATCGAGGTCATTGTGGTGGCATGCCCCTACAATGCCAAATAAAAGCATTAAAAAATAATTATATCAAAGTATTCATCTAAAAATCATGTGATAGTTCAAGACCTTCTAATAACTTGGTCATAACCCATAGCATGCTCCTAAATCTAGGATTTTACAATATAAATATTCACCAAAGTCACTAGAGACACTGCCTCTTTCCCACTCAAAATCTGGGTCAAGGTCAGGTTCTCTATTTATCATTTTAGATTCCATTTTATTTTCATGAAAAAAATCACATTCTATTTTAAATGGTTGAATCAAATTTTGCATAACTTCCCAATTCATAAGGGCTCATACTCCTTACAAACCGAAATATAGCATCCACCTAATACATACTATAACATCTTCTAGTCTATGTGACACATGGTCCATGACTCAACATTCCTCAATATGGGGGGATTAGGTTGTCTATTGTAGCATGTTACATCTTGAACCAGGTGCCACTAAATGGAGCCCCAATCTGGTTGGCCATATGTCCTCAAGCATGCCTACTCATACGCCATAGGGTTTCGACTAGCAGCAAGGGTCTAGTAAGTTAGTCTTGGATATATTATACCCTCTTTTATCATAATAAAACACCAACAGAAGAAGAATACAATAACCAAGTGCAGAGTCATATAAATAACCATAATAATATCATTCCATATGATATTCAAAACAAGAAAATACAATACTCAAATGAAAGTTAAAACATTCTATTACAATTAAAATGTCATGTGTCTACAATTAAACAAAGATTAAAGGCACAAATGCTCCCAAGTGGGTCCAGAAACACGTCAGGTTCCCTCTCCCAAGCTATAATCCCAAACAGAAACCTATCCTAGGGCCTTTCCCTTATCCTTTCCTACAAAAAAAAAAAGTCTACCCAGGTGCCGATTAGGTGACCCAAATAGGTTGTGAGTATAACTCAATAGGCGACCACCAACGGTGTCTAAAATAAGTCTAGTTAAAAGATATTGTATGAAAGTTTTACAAAGAATTAAATACAATGCATAATTTAAACACTTATCACATTGCATCTAATCTTTACTCATCACATTAGGCCCAGTTTCAATTTATGTTTTCCATTTGAATCATAATTCATTATTATCATTCATTTGGTATTGAACATCATGTCAAGAACCCCAAATATAATTCAGTGTAGGTATCCATGCCTAACACTCCATATCTCATTCGGTGTTGGTTTTCATGCCTAGTACCCCAAAATCTCAAGCTTGGATAACTATGGTGAGGAACTCCATGTCCATGTCCCGACTTCTAATTGGTTTATAACTCCATGTCTAGTATCAAAAACATCTAATTAATTTAATCATTCTTTAATTCACAAGAATTATCCATATCTTTCCATTACTAATCCAACTATTAGTTAAACATTTCAAAATCCATTAGTTAACTTAGAAATTAACTAATCACATAACCCAAAAATTAATTCAACAGTTAATTAATTAATCAAAAGAAATTCTCATTCCATAATAAAGTCTTCAAAATTAATTATCCATATCAAATCTCAACATTTCATAATTACTTATCAAAATTAATTATCTTCGATCAACATCATGGAACATAATTAATTCTCAAAATTAATTATCTTTCATAGCCAACATCATTTCATAATTAATTTTCCCCAATTAGTTATCTTAACACAACCACTAAAATATCTCAATTACAATATCTCAACCCATAACCAATCTCAAAAACAAATATCTATTTGGGACCCCCCCCCCCCATTTGTTCCATGATTCAATTATCAATTAATCAACATGGTAATCACAAGTCAATTCACATTTCTAATTGCTCCAATTTAGGAAATCAATTATCAAGGGAAGTGAGAAATTAATAAAATCACATTCACATATCAAATACACAACTATAAGAGATCAGTTTTGATCACCTACCTCGATTTATTGATGGAAGTTATCCCAATGGAAATCCACAAAATCCAAGCAGCACAACTTCGTCGGTCAAGATCCAGTTTTAAATCCCTAAACCTAAATTAAGATCAAAGGTATCAAGATCTTGAAAATATATATCTAGATAAAATATTATAGATCTAGATCTCAAATCACATGTTTAGATCCATAACAATTTTGTATATCTTCCATGAAAATATCAAGTAAAGATAGAGTAATGAATGGGAGAAGCAACGAGATGAAATCCACTTACCGGGAAGAGAGAGGATCTTCAATCCAGGATTTTGATCTCGAAGAACATAGTTTAGATCACCGTGGAATCACTCTGGAAGGCTCTGAGATCACCTATAATTCATCAAGACTTATCCTAGGTTTAAATATAGGAGTATTGGAGGGTTTAGATGGTTTTAAAATAGATTTTTTAAATAAAAAACCCATGCCCATGGTTTTCTGGGAAGGGGTGCACAGTTAGGGAAAACAGTGTGCCAACCATGCAGAACTCTTTGTCTAGGTTTTCACAGTTTCCATGGTATGGTCACATGGTTTTTCAAACTATGTGGAAACTGTGTGGACCTCTCTGTCCATTTTTGCACATTGGAAACGTTTAGTTGTGCAGTTTATCAAACCTTTAGTAAATCATGCACAACCCATTGTCCTTTACTTTTCCTTAAAATTTCACCTGAATGAATCCCAATACACTACTCCTAAACAATGGTACTTAAAAACTTCAAAAATTACCTAAAAATGCGCCTCATATGACTCTTGAAAAGGATGAGATCTTACAATCTCTCCACCATGTAATAGCTCATCCTCAAGTTGCACTCTTGGACTTCTCTAAGATTCTGAGCCAAAAATATCGGGCCATTGAGCCCTCATGTCTGCTTCTCATTCCCAAGTTTCCTCTTGAACACTTCCATGTTACCATAACAAATGAACTAATGGAATGTTTTTCCCCATAACAACTTCTCACTACAACCCAGCACATGTATCAGATTGTCCTTAAAGGATGCATCAATATTGAGGTCAACCTCTTCCACATCAATCACATGTGAAGGGTCGGGGTGATACCGTTGTAGTTGTGACACATAGAAAACATCATTCATAGCAATAAATTTCTCTGGAAGGGATAATCTGTACGCCACTGTCCAGATTCTCTCCAACACCTCTAACGATCCTACAAATATAGGTGCCAACATTCCCTGCCTTTATATCCTATAGTGACCCAATATAGTGGTGATCTAAAAGTTCTTACATAAAGTGAATCATATGGTTCCATCTGTATAGTTTCTTGATAACTATTATTATAGGATAACTCCACTAAAGCCAATTTCTTCTCATATGAACCACCAAACTCAAGCACAAAATGCCTTCTATAATACCTTCCATAAGCATGAAGTAAAGCATGAATCATGATATAAAACTATAGTATATGGAACCCCATGCAAATGAACTATCTCTCATACATATAGTTCTACAAGATACTCTAATTTAAAGGTTTCCCTGATAAGAAAGAAGTTTTCTACCTTCATTAGTTCATCAACAATGACCCAAATAGAATCATTCATCCTAAGAGTCTATGGAAGTCCTACCATGAAATCCACAGTCATTTTTTCCCACTTCCATTCCGAAATAGGAAACAACTGAAATAGTCCTCCAAGTCATTGATCCTCTGCCTTCACCTACTGACAGGTAAAACATCTTTTTAAAAACCATGCTATCTCCTTTTTCATGCCTGTCCACCAAAAATATCATCTTAGGTCACGGCAAATTTTTGTAACCCTAGGATGTACCTCCCACTTTGAGGCATGAAATTCTCTCATGAGTTCTTCTCGCATACTCATGGGCACGAAAACCTAATTTTTCACATATATTATCACATCCTCATATATTATCCAGTTTGAAGTTGTCTCCCCACCTTCAAGGATTTCCATTAAGGCCAAGCACTCCATATCCTCATTCTTCTTGTCTGTAATTTATCTCAAGAGTGTAGAATCCACTGCTACAGAAACCAGAGTCATCCTATCCTGACTCTCTTGAACTACCACATGCATTTCTTCTAGTAAAGTCATCATCTTACACTCTGCAATCGAATCATATACCAAATGAGTATGATTTTTCTTACTCATGTAATCAGCCACACTATTCCCTTTTCCAGTTGTATATTCTAGTTCAAAATCAAAGCACTGTATATACTCTACCCATATTTATTTTTGACGATTCAAGTCGCATTGTAAAAGATATAATTAAATATTTTTTGATCCATAAAAACTGTAAATTTTTCACCCAAAAGATTGTTTCTCTAACACTTAAGATCATAAACCACTACTCCAACTCGAGGTCATGATTAGGGTAATTCTGATCATGTGGCCTCAAATTTTGAAACCCATAAGCAATGACTCTCTCCCCTTGCATCAACACAGCTCTGAGTTCGATCCCAGAAGCATCACAATACCTTGTGTACTCCTCACCCGACTCAGGTAAGATTAGAATTGGTGTCGATGTCAAGAACCTCTTCAACTCCTGGAAAGCATTCTCACATGATTTTTTCCAATCAAACTCTATCCCTTTATTTTTTAAACCTAAAATTGGTTCTAGAAATTGAGAAAAGTCTTGGATAAACTTCATGTAATAACCATATAATCCCAAAAATCTTCAAGTGTCAAAAACATTCTTAGGTTGCTCCCAAGAAATCATAGCCTGCACTTTTTTGGGGTCCAATACCACACCTTCTTCCGAGATGATATTCCCTAAAAATTGTACCCTGTTAATCAAAAACTTACATTTAGATAGCTTCGAATATAGCCAATTCTCTCTCAGTGTACCCAGGATGATTTTAAGATAATGGGAATGAGCGTCATGAGTCTTAGAGTACACCAAGATTTCTTCCACAACAACCACCACAAACTAATCTATGTATGGATTAAAGATCCTTTTCATCATGTCCATAAATACTTCTAGAGAATTTTTCAACCCAAATGGAATTACAACAAACTTATAAAGGCCATACCTACTTCTGAAAGCAGTTCATGGTATATCAGAGGTCAAAACTCTCACCTGATGATACCCTGATCTCTGATTGATCTTTGAGAACACACAATCACCCCTTCAGTTGGTCAAATATATCATGGATATGTGGAAGATGATATCGGTTCTTCACGGTCATTTTATTCAACTTCTAGTAATTGAAACACAATCATAAACTATCATCGGCCTTCTTTGTAAACAAAACAGGTGATCCCCAAGGCAACGTACATGAAAAGATAAACCCTTTATCCTCCAACTCCTACAACTACATTTTGAGCTCTTGAAGCTCATCCAGTTCTATTCTGTAAGGTGCAGTAGATATCAGCTCATCCCCAGATATAAGCTTAATAGTGAATTACACATCTCTCTCAGGTGGAAACCCTAAAGTTTCTTTAGGAAATTAATCCTAAAATAGATCTACTACTGGTGGAAGGATGTATTTCCTACAACTCCAATAATCCAGCAAAATACTAGCAACTTGGGATATGAGCTCTCTCGGTTGCTGAGTAATTGTCTCTGCTCTACCTACATGGATATATCATTCTCCACGATGAACATACTGGTCACCCTGAGGATATACAAAGGTCACTCTCATGTGGTAACAATCTATGTGAGATCAGTATGTGACTATCCAGTCTGTACCCATAATCAGGTCAAAGGATCTTATATCAAGGACATAGAAATCCCAAAGAAAACAATACCCTCCGATCTCTAGCGAACATTCCTTGAAAAAAAGGATATCCCTAGACTATTTTCTCAACATTGTATCGATTTTCTTCACCCTGCTTATGGACTCTACCTCTAGGATCAAGACATTAATATGATTTGATGATATAAAGAAATGGGAGGTACCATTATCAAACAAGGTTATAGATAAAGTACAAGAAACTAGAATAATACATATCACTGTCAATGGACCAGCCTCTCTCTCCACAAGTGTATGTTGAGATGCATGTAATTTTCCTTCCCATCTTCCTTGTGGTGTTGTCTGACTCCCTTTAGTTTCACCACTCTGGTGATACGGGCGTTCATACCCTAAATCACCACATCCACTACATTTACTACCTCTTCCTTTAGGACTCCAACTGCTAGACCTATAAGGTGTAGAAGACCCCCTTCCTACACTCTGATTCTGAGCAGATTCTCCCTCAACACCATCCTACTACTGATTTCTGTAGAACTTATGTATGTGCCTCATCTTGCCACAAAATCAGAACTCCACTGGTGGTCGAGGACAATTTGTATGATATTCTCCCTGCCAACCACACTGGTGGTAAAGAACATGAGTAAGATCCAGTGAAACTGTTCCTCCTAGGTGTCCACCTTGATTTCCACTTTCTGAACTAAGGTTCTTGTAACAATGCTTCCTGCTCTTAGAAGGCACACTCCCTAATCATCCAGTGACAGCTACCTTTCCAATATTGGAAGCCTCCTTCAAGTTACCCTCTAAAATGAGATCTTGATTAACCACTTTTGAGAATTTCTTCAGCCTAAAGATATCTAACTGGGACATAATTTCACACTAAATTCCATAATAAAATAGATTTTCTAAAGAAGACTCATCTTACGCCAAAGATAGATCAAAATGTTGTAAATATGTGAAACTTTCAGTGTAATCCATTATGGAAATGATTCTTTGGGTCATATTTATAAACATTTAGGCCTTCTCTTGTATCAACATCTCTGGATAGAAGTGGTCCAATAACTTCTCCAGAAATTCCTTCCATAAAATATCATCAGTCTGTCCAGATAACAGCTAAATTTCCAACCAGATCTTCACTGAACCCCATAGAATATAAGAAGACAACTTGACCATCCTCCCAGCCAGAATCTTCAAATAGTGAAGTATCTTCCTATAGATTTAATCCATAATTCAGCTCCTTCATTTCCACCTTCTCTAGTAAAAGTAGGAGGTTGTTTGAGTTGAAACTCCCTTGTCAACCTAGATATGCTTTTCAGAACCCGCCCTAGGTCTCTCTCCATGAATTGCATGAATCAAGAAAATTTCTCTCAAAACTTTTCCCCGTCCTCCTCAGCTTGCACCAATGGTACCTCAAGTTCCCTGTATAGAAGTTTATTCTTTTCCATACCCCTTGGTCTCTCCCTCAACAAGTGTTGTGGAGGCATATATCTACAAATCCAAAAACACATAATAGGTCTCATAAAGCAACCTTATAACATTCACCTAAGAGGATAAACTAACACAAATTTTAACATTTCCATTTCCCCTTTTTCTCACCACATGGTCAACACTGAGGTCTTATCCCTACCCTTAACCATCCTACTCCCAATTATTGGTTAAAAAGGGTAAATACATTCTCATCAATTAATTAAACCATTAATTAATCACATTATCTCCAATTATTTAATTAATCATACCATTTTCATCAATTAATTTACTCATTAGACATCCATTTACTCTCATTTGGCATCATTATTTCAGTCTATCAATAAGTAAATAGTTCAAGTTCAACAACTTACCCATAACTTATTATCCTATGAGTACCTAGAATGATATATGTCACAACAACCCTAAATGATAGAATGATTCCTAATGAATAAAGTATCATTCCTCTTTAGGACATGAATCAAAATTTAATAACTGTCAAAAGAAATATCACATCACACCACAAGTGCATCACCCCAGGTGAAATAATATCCAACTATAATAACAAAAGTAATCACAACAATCCCACCCTGAGTACTTGGATTTTCCCTCATACATGTGTTTGTAACTCCCATCCATGAGCTCATTACCAAGCCTCGACTCTCTATAGTATTTTATCTACCTTTCTCAAAACAATAACACAAAATAAGAAGAATGAATAAGACTCCTCTGATTCCTCTTCGTGACGTCCCGAATCGAGTGCCACTAAATGGTGCCCTGAACCGGTTTGCCACATGCCCTCAAGTGTGACTCCCCGCACACCAGAGGTTGCTGACTAGTAGTGACGTTCTGGTAAGTCAATATTTGGGATACTATACCCTCTTTTATTAGAATAAAACACCAAAACAAGCAAACAATAATAACCAAGTGTGGAAGCATATAAATAACCAGAACAATACCATGTAATATGATATTCAAAAAAAGAATATTCAATAATCAAATGAAAGTTAAAACATTCTATGAGAATTAAAATTTCAAGGGTCTACAATAAAACTACAAGTAAAGACAAAAATACTCCCAAGAGGGTCCCCAACCAAATCTGTTTCCCTCTCTCATGATCCAATCCCAAAGAGTAGCCTATCCCAATGCCTTTCCATTATCTTGTCCTACAGAAAAAAAATCTACATGAGTACCGATCTAAAGACTCAAATAGGGTGTGAGTATACCTCGATAGGAGCCACCAAAGTTGTCTAAAACAAGTCCAGTCAGAAGACAGTTTATGTAGCTTTTTAATGAAATAAATACAATGCATATTTTAAACAGTTATCACATTGAATTTAATCTTTAATTATCACATTAGGCCAAGTTTCAATTCATGTTTTCCATTTTAATCATCATTCATTATTATCTTTTATTGAGTGTTTCACGTCATGCCAAGCACCCCAAATCTCATTCAATGTAGGTCACCATGCCTAACACACCATATCTCATTCAGTGTAGGTCGTCATGTCTAGAACCCCAAAATCTCCAACTTGGATAACTATTAGGGAGGAACTCCATGTCCTAGTCCCAACATCAAATTGTTCTAGAATGCCATGTATAGCACCAAAAAACTCTCATCCATTTAATCATTCATTAATTCCCAAGAATTAGTTGTATCATTAAATTACTAATCCAATTATTAGTTAAACATTTCAAAATCCATTAATAAACTCAATAATTAACTAAGAACGTAACCCATTAATTAATTTATCAATTAATCAATCAATCAACACAATGCTCATTCCATAATCAGTTCTTCACAATTAATTATCCATATCAAATATCAACTTGTAATAATTAATTCTCATAATTAATTATCTTTGATCAACATCATGGCACATAATTAATTCTCACAATTAATTATTGTTCATAGCCAACATCATTTCATAGTTAATTTTCCCCAATTAATTATCTTAATACAATCAATTAAATATATTAATTATAATATATCAACCCATAACCAATTTCCAAAATAGGTATATATTTGGGACCCCCCCCCATTTGTTCCATCATTCAATTATCAATTAATCACCAAGGCAATCACAAGTCAATTCCATATTCTTAGTTACTCCAATTTCGGAAATCAATTATCAAGGGAAGCTATAAATTCATAAACTCACGTTCACATATCAAATACTTGACTATGGAAGTTTGGTTTAGACCACCTACCTCAGTTTATTGGTGGATATTAGCCAAACAAAAATTCCAGAAATCTGTGTGGCACGATGTTGTCGATCAATCTCCAGATCTAAATACCTAAACCAAAATTAAGAACAAAGGCATCAAGATATTCAAAATCTAGATAAAGATTCATAATAATAGATCTAGATCTCAATTAATAGGTTTATATCCTTGAAAACAGTGGATATATTCCATGAAAATATCAAGGAAATATAGCGGAATTAATGGTAGAAGCAATGGGATGAAATACACTTACCTGGAAGAGATCGGATCTTCAATCTTGGATTTCTACCTTGAATAATGATGTTAAAATCACCATGTAATCCATCCATAAGGCTTTAGGATCACCTATAAATTTTCAATCCCAATCCAAGGTAGAAATATGGAATTCTCGTGGGGTTCGGGTGATTTTAAAATAAATTTTAGGAATAAAAGTCTTGCGCACATGGTTTCCTGGGCAAGGGAACATGGTTAGGGAAAACCGTTCCCCAAATGTGTATACCTCTCTATATAGGTTAGCATGGTTGAAATTATTTTTTCACATAGTTTTTCAAACTATGCACAAAAGGGGCATTCCTCTCTATCCATTTTTACAAGCTTGGCATGATTTAGTTGCATGGTTTGTCAAATCATACGCAAACCGTGCACATCCCACTACCCTTTATTTTTTCTTAAAATTTCACCTAGATGCATCCCAAGACACTAATCCAAAACAAAGGTACTTAAAAACATCAAAAAGATCCTGAAAAGTTTCCCAATATGGCTCCAGAAAAGTTCAGGATCTTACATAGCCTAATCGAGAAAAGACTGCTTAGGTTGCGATAGGCACTCTATGTACCAACCGTGTTTCCAAAATCTCTGCACATAAACCTATCACAACCTACTGGTACATCTATCACATCAACTATCCCAATATCATGAAAGCATAAAATTCATACTATATAGAATGGAATAATTCATGTCATGTTGTTTCTATTAGATTCCTCAAATGATGCATGAGATGGAATACCCTCATCTCATCAGGTTGTAAAAAAATAGAACCCCAATTTTATATCATCAATAACATTACAATTAAATTTCATAACCCAGTGGTGGAATAAAATAAATTATAATAGTCAATATCCAGAAAATATCAATATCAATTCAAGATAATTTGGCTTTTCTTATACATGTGTTTTCTACGCCCAAGAAAATCTCATCACCAAATTCCAATTCCTTTATATCCATGACTATTGTCACAAAATAATAAACGAGGGAGAATAAATCACATTGATACCAATTTCTAACAACTCATACTCAAATTCCACTCAACAATTCCCCAATCTGAGTTGGCTAAAAGTCCTTAAGGGAATACCCCCAAATGTCAGCGGTTGCCGACTAGTAGCATGATCCTAGGGTGTTCCCATGGAATAATATTCCATATTCACAATATTTTAACATAATTGAATTGTAAAAACAGTCAACAGTGGAAGCAGTATAATAGTCAAACAATAGATAAAAATAAGGACATGAATATATAAATAATTCCACAAGTAATATTATATACATTGATGATCATGTCATGTGTATAAAAAGTATCCAAAATATGTGTAAAAAGTACAATAAATCATATTTATAAAGATACCTAAAAGGAAAAAATTCATTATCTCTTGATATCACCATAAGCCTCATCTTTGTCACATGATCCCCTACTCCTAAGTATGGCATAAATTTAAGCATCGAATGGTGGTTTCTTTCCTTGGTCCCTACCTGTATCCATATAGTATATCTGGTACCCAACAGTGGATTTAATAGCATGTGAGATACAATCCCAGTAGGTAACCACCAAAATGTATATAATAGATCCTGGTTATTTAATATTGTAACACCCCGACCCCTCTACGATGAAACTGGTGCAATACTTGTGATATTTTCATGGTTAGAAGGAATGAAAATCCCAAATTAATGATCAGTTTAGTAGTCTTGAAGAAACTAGATACATATATGTAACACAAATTACATTGAAGAAATGTTACAAGGTACAATACATAACAAAAAAAATTTGCAACCACTTGAACTCAATAAATGACCTTCTCTTCATAACCCGTTGAAGGTAAAAAAATGAAATGGGTGAGATAAAATGCTCAATAAGGGTTACCAATAGTGTAATAATGAGTACAATAATAAGTGATTCACAATCAATCTGACATAATCAATATGGCATAGTTAATAAATGAAAAATTAATTCCATTAATAAACTGAGAATTAAACTAAATCCATAGATTTTATCATAGTGAATGCCTCGTGGATAATAACAATAACTGATAATGAATAAAGAGAATGATTATTAATTTTACATCATGTATCTGGCACATGAAACCATAATACCGTAAAAACGGTTTAGTTCTATGGGTACAAACTCGTCTGATTTTTTGGAAACAAACTCCAAGGGTTTGTCGCCAACTGATTTGTCTCATGAGACCTACCGATGCATCAAGGGGCTATAGTGGTCCACACACGCCACTACATATCCAAATCATTCTTTATACATTGATTCAATACAAGAAAAATATGCCTTTTCAATATCCTTATAGAGTAGAGTATACAGATTCATCAATATTTCCATAATTAAAATAACTTTCCAAATAAACATCATATGTAAAATGGTAAACAGTTTAGAAAACAAACATTTCCATGATATGAGATTGTGGATATTTAAAATAAAAATAATTTAAAATGAAAATTGATCTGAAATGGGCAGTAGGTACACCACATAAGGATTATTAGGTTCACCATACAAAGTTAGTCACAACCAAATAGAAATTGAGACAAAGTCTCTTACCACAATGTAATCAGTCGAATCATATGACCATAACGTAATGAAAATCAAATGAATCATTGAATAACATTAATATAAAAATATTCATGTTATTTTATATCAAATTTAAGTACAATTATACCACATATATTAAATAAGTGGAGAACAATGAAAATCTCACAGAAATGAAAGTGAAATGAGAAACCCCTTACCTTTTGCTCGAGTGTGTTCTTCGTTTGTTATAATGACATGAATAATCAAATTAGATTCATTAATTAATAATTATAGAACCTACTATACATTTAATTGATTTATTATAACCTTATTAGTTTCATTCATGGCCCTTTTAATGGGTTTAAGAGGTTCAATTTTATTGTTTTGGAAGCTTTTCCTTCCTTGGTTTTCAGGATTCATTTACTTTCTCTCATGAAAGGAAGTTAATTTGAAATGTGGATAAATATCTAGAGTTGTTAATATATCTTATTTGTGACATTAAAGAGATATAAATTATCTTATAATTATTATAGGTTATATACTTTAGGATCAATCATTAGTTAAAAGTTTTTGATAAACGCTTGGATTTAGCTTGGCAGTTTTGTATACAATAAACACGTTTTGTATTATTATTCGGTATTATGAGTGTGTAAGGATTTCAGAAAATTAATGTGATGAAATACATATATTTAGGTTTGTTTCAACCATTAAAATGGTTTCATGACCAGTAATTAAGTATAAATTTAAGAACAATACTCCATCGCCCACAAAGGTTATAAATTGGAACCTCATGGACGTTGATTTCGCTTATAAAAATAAAAAGGGGGGAGTAAGAATATTGATGATGGTTATTTCATTCACATGATATAATTAAAGTATATAGATGATACTGGAGTTTATCATGGTCATTTTTACATAGGAGGTGATAAGAGAAAAAGAAAATAGATGATCTTGAAAATAAAATAAAAGTTGAGAGATCCCTTATGAAAATTTGACAGCCTAACGGCGTCGCTTAAAATTTCATAAAATGAACTGATAAGAACAAAAGGGTATCTCATCATATTTAAATAAAAATTAAAGTAATAATAATAAATAAAATCAAACCCCAACATATGAGAAATAAATTTTAAATATCTAACATAAAAGATGTGTCGACTTAAAGAAAAGAATGAATGGTTCCCTTACCTTGTAGAGTAACTCCTTGATTTTGATGGATGGGACCTTAGTGAATTAAGGACACATTGGGAGGACTCCTATAGAGATAAAACCACCATATATTTAAGTATGAGGGATTTGTAATGAAATTAAACGAATGGATGAGTGGGTATTTATAGAAAAATAGAGGTAATTGTTTAATAATTTCAAAGGGACACCTCATTAGTGGTTTTTGCCAAACCATGGGATTTCCCTTGGTATTTGCCCATGGTTTTTGACACTTGGAACACCTCATGTCATAAGTTACTTTACACAAGTCTACCATACTTTTATATTTAATTATTATATCATTATGATGTCATTAAACTATAGAAAACTCAAAATTGTATTTTTACTATTCATGAAGAATTCATGTATTTTAGAAAAATCCCAAAAATTTACCCTAACCATTTTTCAATGTGTAGAATTAAAAAATGAACTCCATTTTTTGAAAATAATTTTCTAAGTATTTTTAATTTAATTTTTAAATAAAATCATATTTAATTCAAAAAATAACAATTTTAAAGGTATAATTAGTTCTATATCACATTGAAAAGTCAATTAAGATCTAATTATTTTATTACCTTAAGAAAATAAAATATTATCATTAGTTAATATTTATAAGGGTCATATTACTATTCATTTTACTATTTATAAGTGTATGTTACTATTAATCAAAAAATCAAGTTGGTTCTATCAGACTTCAAATGACTTACTGGTCATAACTCTAGATGACCGTTTTTCGATATTCAAAACATAGAAATAGAAAATTTATTTTTAATGGATAGCTTATAAGTTTATCCTATAATTTTTTGATTCAAAAAATACATAGTGCTTCATGCAATATAGGCTATGAATAGAATGTATTTAATATAATCATACCATAAAATGATTGGGGTGTTATATTATTCCCTCATTCGGAAAATTTCATCCTCAAAATTTTATGTATATAGTCCACCAAAAAGATATGGGTGGTTATTCTTCATGAAATCTTTCGGTTCCCATGTTGTTTCTTCCATATTCTGCTTACTCTAAAGAACCTTTACTAGATGAGTTGATCGATTTCTCAATACCTTCTCCCTTATGTCAAGAATCCTGATTGGCTTTTCACAGTATGGAAAATCATGTTCCAGATCTATTTCTTCATATGTGAGTACATGTGTTGGGTCTTGCATGTACTTATTTAACAATGATACGTGGAACACATCATAAAATCTAGAGAGATTTGGCAGCATCGCTAAATGGTAAGATACAGCTCCTATTCTTCCCAAAATTTCAAATGGTCCAATGTACATGGGGCTCAGTTTCCCTTTCTTACCGAACCTTAAGCCACCCTTCCATAGAGATACTTTCAAAAATATATGATCCCCCACTTGGAATTCCAAGTCCTTTCTCCAATTGTCAGCATAACTCTTCTACCTACTTTGGGATGATTTAATATGGGCTTGTATTTTCTTCACCTTTGTCGTGGTCTCTTCAATAAGTTCTAGGCCTATAAGTTTCCTCTCACCAACTTCATCCAAACAAGTTATATTTTGACATCTATTTCCATATAATGCTTTATATAGAGCCATTTGAATACTAGAATAGAAACTATTGTTGTATGAAAATTCCACCATAGGCAAGTATTGATCACAATACCTTGGAAGTCAAGAGAACATGACCTCAGCATATCTTCTAGAGATTGAATAGTCCTTTCAGATTGTTCGTCGGTTAGAGGGTGATATGCGGTACTCATATAAAGTTCAGTATTCCAAGTCTTTTGGAGACTTTTACAGAATTTTGACATAAACCGGGGATCTCGATCAGATAAAATTGATATAGGTGCACCATGAAGTCTCAAAAATTAATTAATATAATGTCTTACTAGGTGATCAAGTGGTAAATCCTCTCTTATTAGAAGGAAATGTGCTGATTTAGTGAGACGATCAATAATTACCCATATTGCATCATTCCTTCTAGGTTTCCTAGGTAGTCCAGTGACAAAATCCATAGTAATGTTATCCCACTTCCACATAGTAATAGGTAGAGGTTGAATCACTCCTTTGGGATGTTGTCTCTCCACCTTCACTTGTTGACAAACTAGACACCTTGACACGTAGTCAGAAATTTCTCGCTTCATATTATCTCGCCAAAAATATTCCTTCAGATCTCTATACATCTTGGTGCTACTTAATTTTATAGTAAAATTTGAGCTATGAGAATCATATAATAGTTCCCTTTTTAGCTCAAGTACTGATGGAAAACATAACCTCTTCCAAATTTTCAGAACTCATTTATACACGAAGTCAACCAGTCTCCCATCCTTGACTGCATTAATTTTCTTGTGCATATTCTCATCATCAGATTGAGAACTTTTTATCTTCTCTATTAAATATGGTTTAGAAATCATTTAAAAGAGGAGTGATGTTTCCCCTTCATTAACAATTCTCATATCCATCTTCAGTAGATCCCTAAACATAGGATCTCTTTCAATCCACATTTGAGTCAGAAGGCCATGATCTTTCCTACTTAATGCATCTGCCACCATATTCGCCTTTCCTGGGTGGTAGTGTATTGAAAAATCATAATTGTTTATTAACTCTAGTTGTCTTCTTTGCCTCATGTTGTGTTCTTTTTGTGTAAACATATATTTCAAACTCTTGTGATCCGTATAAATCCCACATCTCTCTCTATAGAGATAATGCCTACATGTTTTTAGAGAAAATATTAAAGCTGCTAACTCAAGATCATGAGTTGGATAATTTTTCTCATGAGTCTTCAACTGTCTTGATTCATAAGAAATAACTTTATCTTTTTTCATAAGGACGCAACTCAGTCCATTCTTTGATGCATCACTGTATATTACGAATCCATCACTTCCAGATGGAAGAGTCAAAATTGGAGCATTGAACAATATTACTTTCAATTCATCGAAGCATTCTCTACATTATTTTTTCCACACAAAATTAACTCCTTTATGTGTGAGCTTGGTTAGCGGGTTAGCTAGTCGGGAAAAATTCTGAGCGAAACGTCGATAATAACCTACTAAGACAATAAAACCGCATACCTCAGTTATGTTTGTTGGGATGGTCCAATCTTGTATTGCCTTTTTATTCATAGGATCAACTAGGATTCCATCTTTAGAGACAATATGACCCAAAAAAGAAACTTATTGAATCCATAACTCACACTTGCTAAACTTCCAATATAATTTATTTCTTCTAAGAGTTCTCAGAATAACTCGTAAGTGATTCTCATGGTCTTCATGGGTTTTTGACTATATGAGGATATCATCGATGAATACCACAACAGAGTAATCAAGATATTCCTTGAAAACTCTATTCATTAAATCCATGAAAACAGATGGTGCATTTTTCAGTCCAAAAGGCATCACAGTAAATTTGTAATGCCCCTACCTAGTCCGAAATGCTATCTTAGGAATATCTTCCTTCCTCACATGCAACTGATGATATCTGGATCGAAGGTCAATCTTTGAAAATTATTGATCTCCATGAAGTTGGTCAAATAAATCATTAATCTTGGGAAGAGGATACTTATTCTTTTTTGTAATAGCATTTATTTCTCTGTAATCAATGCAAAGCCTAGTGGATCCATCTTTCTTCTTGACAAAGAGGAGAAGGGCTCCCCATGGAGAAACACTATGTTGAATAAATAATTTTTTACTCAAATCCTTTAGTTTTTTCTTTATCTCTACTAATTCCAAAGTGGCCATTCTATAGGGAGTCTTTGATAGAGGCCTTGCATTTGGAATTAAATCAATAGATAACTCAACTTCCCACTCTAGAGGATGTCTAGGTAAATCCTATGCAAATACATCAATGTACTCTTTCACTATGTGCACATCTTCAATTTGAATATTTCTTTCCTCACCCATAGATATTGGTTTATCTTCATCTCCAAGTACTGCATTAAGTAGAGCTATTGGGGGTGTTTCTAGATAAGAATCAGGTGGTGAAGTTTCTATCCTAAAGACAAGGGATTCTACACCATTTTCAAAAATTGTATCTTCCTTATTCTTACAATAAATCTTCGCATCATAATTTGACAGCCAATAAAAATAGATAATTATACCAAATTCAGTGATTGGTATGATGATAAGGTTATCAACTAGAGCACATTTTGGTGTCTGGAGGGGGACTAGTCGACATGCCTTGGATGCAATGATACATACCCTAGGAGTTTTGACTGACAACTCCCTTATTAAATCAAATTGAACATATCTAATTTTCGTGGAAAACTGGGAAGATATAAATGAATGTGATGATCCAAAATCAAATAAATTGTTGTCTAAGTTTAATGAAGCAATTAAAGTACCTACCACCACATCATTAGGAACTTCATCCTTCGTGGTTGTAATCACATAGGCTTTCCATTTCTCTCTTATCCTTTTCTAAGTCGAGTTTCCTAGACTCTTAGGACACTCATTTGAATATTGTCACATCTCTCTAGAATTGTAGCATTGAATATCCTTGAATTATTTCATCCCCTTGCATTCATCAGATCGATGACCCTTTTCTACAAAGTTATAGCAGACTCCCATGACTTTCAATCATTTCCCAGGATGATTCATTCCACAATTATCACATAATGGGAATAGATTTGTTCCCTTTCTCTTCTTTGGTGCTTCTACTTTTCCTCTGTTATCAGAGTACCGCTTCTTATCTTGGTTTCCTTTGAAAAGATTTGATCTAGAAAATTCCCTCTCTGTTTTGATGGCACTTGATACAATTTCATCATATGATGAAAATGATTGAGAAGCCAGTTCCCTTCGAAGACTTGGCTTAAGATTCTTTCAAATAAATGATCAAACTTGTCTGCAGAGTCATGTACATAATCTACGGTATACCTTGCCAGCCTTGTGAAAGTATCCTCATACTCTACAACACTGTCTTCTTCCCTTTGTTTTAACCTAAGTAATTTCCTCTTCATTTCAGTTCATTTCTCAAGAGGGTAATATTTTTTGAAGAATATTTCCTTAAAAGTCCTCCATTCCATATCTTCTATTTCTTCTTTCTTCGTGGTATTTTTAATCAATGACCACCATTGATCATCATTGCCCTTGAGATAATATACTGCCAGCATTACCTTTTCATTTTCATTGCATCTTAATGTCATGAATATCTTTTCAAGGGACTTGATCCATTGCTCACCAACCACTGGGTTAGTAGTCCCACTAAAATATGGGGGCTTCTAATGCATGAAATGATCCAACACAGGTGTGGAATGGTTATTTGTTACAACTTGAGTAAGTTATCCCAATATGGTCACGATCTGATCTTCTCCAACATTAACTGTATTGACTTTCTCAGTAGGGAGATCCATACCATGTCCATGAGTATTGATTCCCCTTCTTCAGTTAGATGCCATTTCTAAATAATGGGATACACTATATTAGTTTATGAATCTCAAATATAAAATCACTCAACATAGATTAAAGTTCTATACATATCTAATCGTATAAACATGATTTACATAAGGAAAAATTTACATTAAACTCCTTCATAATGGCTTGTAAAGAAAATTTGAATTATCCTAAGCATATCCCTCGGGAGTTTCATAACCTAGAGTGCAGTGAGGGCCATTGTTGTGAACCAGTTCCTGTTCGATTCTAGCTCAAAGCAGTGTTTTCGGGTTTTACCCCTAGATACATCTGTGCCAGAGCCACCTTTACCTGCTCATATCCAGACAGGGAAGTATTGCTTAAAATATCCACATAATCTATTCCTTACCAAAATACCATGACGTTATTGTATATTTATCCTCAAATACTACCTTATGGATTTGTTCCCTACTCTACATTTCCTACTCTTGTTTCCAAGTTTTCTACTAAACTTCATGTGACACCAACTATAACACCCCGACCCTTCTAGGCTGGAGCCGGTGCACTACTTATGATATTAGCATGGTAATAAGGAATGAAAATCACAAAGGAACAATCAGTTTAGTAGTCTTGAAGAAACTAGATACATATATGTAACACAAATTACATTGATGAAAGGTTATAAGGTACAATACATAACAAAACTAAAAGATGCAAACACATGAACTCAATAAATGACCTTCTCTTCATCACCTGTTGAAGGTAAATAATGAAAGGGGTGAGCTCAAACGCTTTGTAAGGGTTACAAAAAATAGAATCATGAGTACAATAATAAGTGAGTCACAATCAATCTAACAAAATCAATATGGCATATTGAACAAATGAAAAACTAATTCCACTAATAAACTGAGAATGAAACTACATCCATAGATTTTATCATAGTGAAAACCTCTTGGATAATAATAATAACTGATAATGAATAAGTAGAATGATTATTAATTGGGCGTCATGTATCTATCACATTAAACCATAATACGATAAAAACGGTTTAGTTCTATGGGTAGAAACCATTCTGATTTTTTGGAAACAAACTCGAAGGGTTTGTCACCAACTGATTAGTCTCATGAGACCTACCGATGCATTGAGGGGCTATATCGAGCCCCACCCACCAATGAATGTCCAAATAATTATTTATAAATTGATTCAATACAAGAGAAATATGCCTTTTCAATATCCGTATAGAGTAGAGTATACATATTCATAAATATTTCCATAATTAAAATAACTTTCCAAATAAACACCATATGTAAACTGGTATATGGTTTAGACAAAAAACATATCCATGATATGAGATTGTGGATATTTAATAAAAATATAATTTCAAATGAAAATTGATCTCAAATGGCCAGTAGTTACACCACATAATGATTATTAGGTGCACCATACAAAGTTAGTCACAACCAAATAGAAGTTGAGACAAAGTCTCTTACCACAATGTAATCAGTCGAATCATATGACCAGAACATAATGAAAATCAAATGAATCATTTAATAACATGAATATAAATATAATCATGTTATTTTATATCAAATGTAAGTACACTTATACCACATATATAAAATAAGTGGAAAACAATGAAAATCTCATAGAAATGAAAGTGAGATGAGAAACCCCTTACCTTTTGCTTGAGTGTGTTCTTTATTTGTTTTAATGACCTGAATAGTCAAATTAAGATCATTAATTAATAATTATAGAACCTCCTATACATGTAGTTTATTTATTATAACCTTATTAGGTTCATTCATGGTCCTTTTAATGGGTTTAAGAGGTTCTATTTTATTGTTTTGGAAGCATTTTTTTTCCTTGGTTTTCATGATTCATTTACTTGTTCTGATGAATGGAAGTTCATTTAAAATGTGGATAAATATCCAGAGATGTTAATATATATTATTAGTGAAATTAAAGAGATATAAATTATCTTATAATTATTATAGTTTATATACATGAGGATGAATCATTAGTTAAATTTTTTTGATAAACACTTGGATTTGGCTTGGCAGTTTTGTATATAATGAACTCGTTTTGTATTATTATTCCGTATTATGAGTTTGTAAAGATTACAGAACATTTATGAGATGAAATAAATATATTCTAATTTGGTTCAACTTTTAAAATGGTTTAATGACCAGTAATGAAGGAGAAAGGGAAGAGAAAAACTTCATCGTCCACAAAGGTTATAAATTGGAACCTCATGGACGTTGATTTCTCTTATAAAAATAAAAAGGGGGGAGTAAGAATATTGATGATGGTTATTCCATTAACATGATATAATTCTAGTATATAGATGATACTGGAGTTTATCACGGTCATTTTTACAGAGGAGGTGAGAAGAGAAAAATAAAATAGATGATTTGAAAATAAAATAAAAGTTGAGAGATCCCTTATGAAAATTCGGCAGCCTAACGACATCGCTTAAAATTTCCTAAAATGAAATGATGAGAACAAAATAGTATCTCATCATATTTAAATCAAAAGGATATTAAAAAGAATAAATAAAATCAAACCCATACATATGAGAAAGTAATTTTAAATAGATAAAATAAAAGAATTGTCGACTTAAAGAAGAGAATGAAGGATTCCCTTACCTAGTATAGTAACTCCTAGATCATGAAGGATGGGACCTTAAAGGATTAAAGAAACATTGGGAGGACTCCTAGAGAGGTAAAAACACCATATCTTTGAGGATGAAGGATTTTTAATGAAATAAAATTAATTGATGAGTGGGTATTTGGATGTTATTAATATTTTAATGACTTATTATATTCCCCCTTTACTGATTTTATATGAAATGTGCATAATTTGTGTGAAATAGTAATGTTTTAATATTAAGTATAATTTTTCAGCATTTTTAGAAGTAGTCCAATTGCGTCTGTTTAATTTTTTACTAATAACTATCACTATACTGATCCAAATTGTGTGGTTCTTGTTTATTAGGCTTCTACTTTCAATATATAACATTTCATTAGAAGGTACCATGAGCCAATTCTACCATTTGAAGGGTCATATGGTCCTTAAAAACAAGACCAAAGAATCTGTGAACAAACTGGACCATCCTTGAAGATTGATTTACTGAGCTCAATACAGAATTCCAAAAACATTAACTCTCCACCATAATTCTGGGGCCACTACATTCCATCTTTTATAAAAATTTAAAGGCCCAAATCCAAGTACAAGGGGCCCAAATAAAGCTTTGAAGTCCAGCCCACCATTCTGGGCAAGAATTAAAATCAGTATAGTATGTATGACATATCTCATTATTTATGCATCCAATCGAGCTGAGATTTTGCAGTGTGAAATACGAGATATAGGTGGCTGACGTTGTTGAAGAAACCATTCGGATTTGAAGGCATATTCATATTCAAAAACCCTTTCACATTATGGACTTCAAAAAGACTGGATTGAAATGGACAATTTAACTTTGTTTACTCAACCGGCCATAAATTTAGATCCATAAGTCCAAATGACTCCAATTCTTGAGAGTAGTCGTCCAACATTATTTTCAACAACTTTGAAGAAGGAGATATTTGAATATTCAGCTTTCTGAATATCCAAATTGTCGATGCAAGTGGAAGGATAGATTGGGAATGCAAACAGTCCACTCCTTGGGCTATAAATACTCTCCCCTTCTCTCCTTGAGAGGGGTTGGCATTTCAGAAGAGAGGAGAACATATTGGCACGACCAAGGCCTTTCCAAAGGCTTGTGAGGATCTTCCATACTCAAGTTTTCAATTGATAGACCCTTCCTCCTCTCTTTTCTTTCACTTAATTTCGTGTTCTTCATTTTTGTAATTTTGTAAGTCTCTTTCTTTGTAATTCTGTTTTAATGCAAGTTACATCTTCAATATCTCTTATTCTCATCCACCTTCTGTAGTTTAATATTTATGTTCTTAAAATAGTTTAAATTCAGTTGAATCCCCTTCCCTTATTTTTCTCCCTCATTCAATCGAAAATCCGTTTTTAATTATCATCATCGTTCGTGTGTGTGTGTCGACATACCACTCTTTTCTAATCCCTTTCTTTTTCTTCTATTCTTAATTTATCATCATAATTATTGTAAAAAGAATATTAAACACCCAAATGGATGAGTAAATATCTCATTGGGGTGAGTTATAATTTAGGGATGTTAAGTGATTGAGAGTATTTTCTCGATGAGTATTCATTAATTTAACATTGTGTATATTGGACTTAATTTGTCATGGATTAATGACATATTTTGTTTAGCATGTGGTTTCCATGGATTATTGAAACTAAAAATACACTACCATAAACATGTACTGATTGAGATTAAAATCCTAATTAAGTTAAGGCTTGGATTAAAGCTTTAACACTTAGGAATTCTAATCGATGTCAACTTGTGAAGTGGGTGTTAATTTAAATTCAATATAAATCAAAGCTCAAGGATATCACAAGCTTAACTCCCTAATAATGAACTCGCTGAATATTTATCAATTTGTAGAATCAAACATTATCCATAAATTATTTCATAAGCTCTACAAACAAACCCCCCAATCAGAATACAATTAACTAAAAACAAACGACTATTTCAAAGTATCATCGCCGAGGATTCGACCCGAGTGCTGCTATACACATTAGAAGAGCACCGGAACTTTGACCGGTCGATAGGCGACAATCGGCCGCGAATTTCAAATGGCGCCGTTGTCAGGGATGGTGCTTTAAGTAGTCATTAGTTTTTGGTTATTATCAAGAAAACACAAAAAAAAATTTAAAAATTGAAAAAAAAACACAAAGAAAAACTCGTATTCCTCTTAAACATCATAAACTGAAAAAAAAACACAAAGGAAAACCTGTCTTCCTCATCCTTTCTAAATCTCCATAAATGCCCTGTAGCCTCCCAAACAATCCCTCGGATTTGTTTGACCCTGAAATTGATATAACTCTTCGTCAACATAGGAGAAACATTAGGGATAACCAAATCACCCAAGAACCAATCATTTCCCTACCAATTGAATTCAATATGGCCAATCCTAGGGAACAAGAATTGAAAGAACTTGCTCCCCCTGATATGAATTACCAACCCCTTGGTATTCAATATCCAAACATAGAGGCTGACTTCGAACTCAAATCAGGTTTGATTCATCTTCTACCTCATTTCCATGGGCTAGCCGGTGAGGATCTGCATCTACATCTCAAAGAGTTCCAGGTGGTGTGCTCTACCATGAAGCCTCAAGGGGTTTCTGAAGAACAAATCAAACTCTGATCATTCCCTTTCTCCATAGCTGACTCTGCCAAGTCATGGCTCTACTACGTCCCTCCTGGTTCCATAACTACATGGAATGACATGAAGCATCTATTTCTAGAAAAATTCTTTCCTGCTTCTCGTACCGCTTCCATCCAAAAGGAAATAAGTAGTATCCGTCAATTCCCAAATGAATCACTCCATGAGTACTGGAAGAGGTTCAAAAAGCTTGTGGCAACCTGCCCACACCATCAAATCCCTGACCAACTCTTGATCCAATACTTCTATGAGGGGTTATTGGATATGGAGAGAACTCTCATTGATGCCGCAAGTGGCGGTGCTCTTATTGATAAAACTCCTGCAGTAGCAAGAGATCTCATAAGTAACATGGCTACAAACACACAACAATTCCATACTCGAGCACATGCTCAAGTCAAAAAATCCCAAGATAATCAATCAATTGAGCTGAACAAAATGACCAAGTGGATGAGTGAACTTACAGGTCTTGTGCAACAACTAGCTATGGCTACAAAATCCCCAACTTCGTCTTCTCCGCAATCAATGTTTCCTGGACCAATTAAAAACTGTGGAATCTGCAACTCTCCATCTCATCCAACTGACACTTGTCCACAACTTCAAGAGGATCAATCCGATTCATCTGGATCAATGGAGATCAATGTATCATATGCTCAGCGAAACCCCAACCCTCAACAATCAGGTCAGTTTGTTAGAAACTTCAACCAACCTCACTCTGAGCCTTTCTCTACTACCATTAACCCAGGCTTGAGGCATGGTAATACCATATCTCATCCCCCTCAATTCCCTCCTCAAAATCCAATCCAATTTCAATATAGTCAAGGTGGTGCTAACTTCCATCAACCTTATCCTTTTGTTCCTCAACCTGAAAAGAACAATCCTCCTCCTGGATTCCATTATCCTAGTGAGCCTTCCCAATTCCAAAACCAATACAATCGCTTTCCCAGGAACAAAAATCAAGGTAATCCCAATCCGGGACAAGCCTCGTCTTCCAAGAAACCATGGGAAAGTGCAGTGGAAGATCTTGCCTCCTTCATCCATTCTAGCCTTAAAAAACATTGAAAATCAAATAGGTCAACTTGCATCCCACCTGAGCCAGCAACAACAATAAAATTCTTCCCAACTCCCAGCTCAACCATTACCCAACCCCAAGGGTAATGTAAGTGCAATTGCACTTAGATTGGGAAATCACATTGCTATGCCTCAAGATAAGTCCTCTATCCCTCCTTTGAATGTTGACCTAGAAAATGAAAAGAAAAAGAAAATTGGAAAGGAATCTGAATCCATTCCCTCACCTCCTTCTATTCCACTTAAGACTCCAATTCCATTTCCACAAGCCGTTTCTAAACCAAGGAAGTCCTTTGAACCTGATCCTGAAATGATCGACATGTTTAGATGTGTTGAAGTCAACATTCCCCTCTTAGATTCCATAAAAAAATTCCTAAGTATGCCAAGTTTCTTAAGGAATTGTGCAGCCACAAGAGGCAACTTAGGACCTTTGAAAATGTTTCCACCCAGCATTTCATACCCATTAAGTGAAAATATCCAGGGACCTTTATAGTCCCATGCCAAATTGGAAGTTCCAACTTTGATGATGCACTCATAGACCTAGGAGCTTCAATTAATGTCATTCCCAAATCCATCTTCTCTAACCTTGGTCTAGGTCCCTTTCACCCAACGGGTGTTGTCATTCAGTTATCCAATCGAAGCACAGCCAGTCCTGAGGGAATAATTGAGGATGTCCTTGTCCGAGTCAATGATCTTATCTTCCCTGCTGATTTCTATGTCCTTGACATGGAAGGTGATACGAACTCTTCTCGATCTACCCTAATTCTAGGAAGACCATTCCTCATGACTGCGAGAACCAAGATTGATGTCCATTCAGGCATCCTATCCATGGAATTCGGTGACCAACTGGTCAAGTTCAACATTTTCCAAGCCATACGATACCCATCTGAGGATCACTCTGAATTCTCAATCAATGATTCTGAGGACACTTCTAAGAGTCAATTGAACCCCATTCCATCATGTTCATCCTGTTCTAAAGTGATAGGATCTTGTGAAATCTACCCTAGGATTAACCAAGTCATAAATGGTGAAGTTCATGTGGACCATTCATTTATAGACTCCATCAATTTAGAGGATCTTGAAAACACTCTTGAATCCCATCTCAAATCTGATCAAAACTGCTCCACCTTGGACAGTATTGGGAAAATGAATCTGAAGCAACTGAAGTCCCATCCTCCATTTCTGAGTTTCCTAACCCAAAAATTAATGGCGAGACTAATCAGAAACCTCTTCCTGCACACCTAAAATATGCATTCCTCTTCCATGATCACTCATATCCTGTCATTATCACTGCCAACCTTACTGAAACCGAGGAGTCCAAACTTGTTCAGGTGTTAGAGGAAAACAAAAAGGCCTTAGGGTGGACCCTAGATGACATACCAGGAATCAACCCTGCCCTTTTCATGCATCACATCCATCTTGAGGAATTATCCAAACCAATTAGACAACCACAAAGAAGACTCAATCCACTCATCCTTGGGGTAGTTAGGGAAGAGAACAACAAGCTTCTTCAAGCTGGTATTATCTACCCAATTTCTGATAGTGAATGGGTTAGTCCAATTCAAGTTGTACCTAAGAAGGGTGGGATAACTGTTGTCACAAATGAACATGGGGAGGTAGTCACAACTCAAGTGAAGAACAAATGGCGTGTATGCATCGATTATCGAAAATTGAATGCTGAAACACGAAAAGATCACTACCCTCTTCCATTCCTTGATCAAATTCTAGAAAGATTAGCCAAAAAGCCACACTATTGCTTCCTTGATGGATACACCGGCTATTTTCAAATCCCAATCTCACCTCAGTACCAAGAAAAGACTACTTTCACATGCCCCTTTGGAACATATGAATATAGAAGAATGCCTTTTGGACTTTGCAATGCTCCTGCAACATTCCAGAGGTGTATGATGAGTATCTTCTCCGAATTCATTGAACACTGCATGGAAGTCTTCATGGATGACTTCACCATTTATGGTGAGTCATTTGAATCTTGTTTGAATTCACTCTCTCTTATCCTCCAAAAGTGTGTCAAGTGCAACCTTGTGTTAAATTTTGAAAAATGTAACTTCATGGTTTCAAATGGGATTGTTCTAGGGCACATAGTTTCAAAAGATGGTATTGAAGTCGATCCTGCCAAAATTAATGTGATCCAATCACTTCCTCCACCCACTTCTATTCGAGATATCCGTTCATTCCTCGGTCATGCCGGTTTCTATCGGAGATTCATCCATAACTTCAGTAGGATTTCCCTCCCACTCACTCGGTTGCTCCAAAATGATGTCACCTTCCATTTTGATGAGGTTTGCAAGAGAGCCTTCATTGAACTCAAAATTGATCTTACATATGCCCCGATAATCCAACCCCCAGATTGGTCCTTACACTTTGAATTGATGTGTGATGCTTCTGATAGAGCTGTTGGGGCTGTTATTGGTCAAAGAAGAGAAAAAATTCCTCATGTCATCTATTATGCCTCAAAAACATTGGATGAAACTCAATCTCACTACACTGTGACTGAAAAGGAACTTTTAGCTGTGGTTTATGCCTTAGATAAATTTCGGCCCTATCTCTTTAGTTCCAAAATCATCATCTTCACAGACCATTCTACTATTAAGTTCTTACTCAAGAAAAGTGATTCCAAACCAAGGCTAATAAGATGGATTATAATGCTCCAAGAGTTTGACCTTGAAATCAAAGATAGACCTGGAAAAGAAAACCTTATGGCTGATCACTTGAGTAGAATTCCAAATTCTCCTCATTCTGAAATCATTGATCCTGAATTTCCAATTGATCACCTTTCATATCTCACTCCAAAACTACCATGGTATGCCCCAATTGTAAATTAATTTTTTTCTGGTGTTTTTCCTGAAAATTTTTCAAATGAACAAAAAATGAAGTTGAAAAGTGATTCAAAATACTATTTTTGGGAAGAAAATAAACTTTGGAAAACTGGGGCAGACATGGTAATTATGAGATGTGTTGCTGAAGATGAATATTCTTCCATCTTAGAATTTTGTCACTCACTTCCCGGAGGTGGCCACTTTGGACCACAAAGGACCCCCCGAAAGGTTCTAGACTCTAGATTCTTCTGGCCTTCACTCTTCAAGGACTCAAATGAGTTTTGTCAATCATGTCCCACTTGCCAAAAGTTTGGCACAATTTCAAAGAGAAATGAAATGCCCCAAAAGCCTTTAATTTTTTGTGAAATCTTCGATGTTTGGGGCATCGATTTCATGGGACCATTTCCCCCTTCCAATGGATTCTCATACATTCTTCTTGCGATCGATTATGTTTCAAGGTGGGTTGAAGCCAAACCCACTAGGAAGGATGATGCTCATACTGTTAGTGAGTTCCTAAAGACCCACATCTTCCAATGATTTGGCACACCATGTTCCTTGATCAGTGACTTAGGAACCCATTTTTGTAATAGAACCATGGAAGCTCTTATGTAAAAGAATGGGGTTGTTCATAAAACTTCAACTGCATATCACCTCCAAACAAATGGTATGACTGAACTCTCTAATAAAGAAGTGAAAAGGGTACTTGAGAGAATTGTTAAGCCCACCAGAAAAGACTGGCCTGAGAGACTTGTTGAAGCCCCTGGGGCTAATCGAACTACCTATAAAACACCCCTTGGGATGTATTCTTTTAGGCTAGTTTTTGTTAAAGCGTGTCACTTACCAGTTGAAATCCAACATAAGTCTTTTTGGGCTGTGGAAACCTATAATTTTGATTGTGAAAAATCTGGTGAAGAAAGATTGTTGCAATTGGCTGAACTGGAGGAGCTTCGACTTGAATCCTATGAGAATTCCAATCTGTACAAAGAGAAGGCTAAGGTACTCCATGACAGACACATCCTGAGAAAGGTATTTCATGAAGGTGAAAAGGTAATGCTCTTCAATTCTCGATTTCATCTTCATCCAGGTAATCTTAATTCTCATTGGGAAGGTCCTTTTGTTATTACTAACGTTTACCCATTTGGTGCAGTGCAAGTCCAAGACCCCTCTTCCAAAAGAACATTCACGTTTAATGGACATCGGTTAAAGAATCACCATAAGAGGACATGGAATCTTGGAACAACATCAACTTCCACTGGATCCCCAACTTCTCTAGTCGACCAACCACTCGATGGAGAAGTCGATCCACCAAATCTAAACCAGGGGCACCTCTTTCCCTTTAACTCTCCCTCTATCTCTTCCACTCTCAACCTCTTTCTTCTTCTTCCTCTATCTTTCATTTTTTTTACCACTATATTCATCAAACCCTTTATTTTTCTCTTTCTTTTGTGGGTGTGTATTTTATAAAAACCTTAAAAACTAAAAAAACCAAAAAAACACAATCACTTAAAAAATTACAAAAAAAAAAGAGTCATTCTTACTCACCATCGTGTTTTGAAATTTTTTCCAACCATTTTGGGGAGTTAACAGATGTGTTTTCATCTCAAAAATTTTGCATTTTCATCATGACTTTGGATAAAGAATTTTGTGTCAAAATTAACAAATTTTGAATGCTCAATTTTTGATTTGGAAAATGCTTTTCCTGAACCATGAGGAACAACATTTTCTTTCATGCCAAGGCCACCTATGGCCATCTTTTCAAAATAAGTGTTTTCACCCCCATTTGTGAGTCTTGAGTTTGTGAACCTTCGAGCTGAATTTCCTACCTTAGTGTGTATTAATATGATAGAGGCATTTTCTGAACCACATGAAAATCACAATAGACAAATAGCCTCTCATTTCCCTTACATTAATCCTCCTTTTGAAATCCCCTTCGAGCCTATGAAAACCTTTTCTTTGATAGCCACATTACAAGCCCAATACCTTATCCCACCCAATATCAACATGGATTTTCATTTCATAAGTTTTTTAAATTTAAGTGTGGGGGGGGATGGATTTCATTTTTGGGTATCATTTCCTTACATTCTGGTGTGTTATCATATGCTTGAGGGCAAGAATTCATTTTAGTGTGGGGGGGAGGTTATCATTCAGTGGGATTTGGGAATGTATTGTACAAATGATAATGAAAAGTGTTCCAAAAAATCAAAAAAAAATCAAAAAAAATGAAAAAATGGGTTGTGTCTTGGGTAGGTCAAAAATCACTCTTCCTCAACCTTTGATCTTGTTATAACTATTACAATTAGTGTCATGAGGAGATCAAACATAGGTTGGGATATGAGTGTGAGATCTGTTTCAAGGTCAACTTTTGAAAAAACAAAGAAATAAAAGAAAAAAAAGAACACTTGCATTATATTCTTATATCATTGGGAGAAGTTTTGTGTCTTGTAAATATTCCATCATCTCATTACCTTCATATTTTATTCCTCTATTGTGTCTTTCTTCACACAATCATACCCTTGTAAATATGTGTTTTCATTTCCTTCCTTGTTTTATTTCAAAAAAATGTGCATTGCTTTTTCTATGTTGGTATTTTAACCCTCTTCTTTTCTCTCTTGGACATTATATTCCTACCATCCCATAGCCATAGAAAAATCCCTTAAAAAGACCTCTTAATTCTTGTTCACTTTGGATAGGGATTGTAAGCTGATATCTCTTTTCAAACTCTAAGATTTTCACTTTTGGTTGGTGAAAGAGTGAACCTCCACAAATGAATTTTATCATCTTGAGAGGTGTGAGTTTTGAGTGTCCACATTTTCCATTTCTAAATTTGAGCATGAAAAAATGAATTAGTTTTGGAACATTGTTTCTGTAACAACTTGTGGTGGAATTCAAAATGGATGAGTGAAATATTCTAAACCTCCCCTGATTGGAGAAAACAAAATTTTAATATCTGTTGGTGAGTAAAAATGATTTTGTCATGTTTTTATATTTGTTGTACATGAGGACATTCACAAAACTAATTGTGGGGGATTTGATGTTATTAATATTTTCATGACTTATTATATTCCCCCTTTACTAATTGTATATGAAATGTGCATAATTTGTGTGAAATATTAATGTTTTAATATTAAGTATAATTTTTGAGCATTTTTAGAAGTAGTCCAATTGAGTTAGTTTAATGTTTTAATAATACTTGTCACTATACTGATCCAAATTGTTTGGTTTTTCTTTTTTAGGATTATCCTTTCAATATACAACATTTCATTAGAAGGTACCATGAGCCAATTCTGCCATTTGAAGGGTCATATGGTCCTCACAAAAAAGACCAAAGAATCTGTGAACAAAATGGACCAGCCTTGAAGATTGATTTACTGGACTCAATACAGAAGTCCAAAAACATTAACTCTCCTCCATAATTTGGGGAACACTACATGTCATCTTGGATAAAAATTTCAAGGCCAAATCCAAGTACAAGGGGCCCAAATAAAGCTTTGAAGTCCAGCCCACCATTCTGGCCAAGAATTAAAATCAGTATAGTATGCATAACATATCTCATGGTGTAAGCATAAAATCGAGCTAAGATTTTTCAGTGTAAAATAGGAGATATAGGCGGCCGACTTTGTTGAAGAAACCATTCGGATTTGAAGGAATATTCATATTCACAAACCCTTTCACATTATGAACTTCAAAAAGACTGGATTGAAATGGACAGTTTAACTTTGTTTAATCAACCGGCCATAACTTTTTATCCGTAAGTCCAAATGACTCCAAATGTTGAGAGTACTCATCCAAAATTATTTTATACAACTTTGAAGAAGGATATATTTGAAGATTCAGCTGTCTGAATAGCCAAATTGGCAATGCAAGTGGAGGGACAAATTGGGAATGCAAACAGTCCACTCCTTGGGCTATAAATACTCTCCCCTTCTCTCCTTGAGAGGGGTTGGCATTTCAGAAGATAGGAGAACATATTGGAACGACCAAGGCCTTGCTAAAGGCTTGGGAGGATCTTCCATTCTCAGGTTTCCACTTGAGAGACCTTTCCTTCTCTCTTTGTTTTCACTTAATTTCGTGTTCTTCATTTTTGTAATTTTGTAAGTCTCTTT
This sequence comes from Viscum album, assembly GCA_963277665.1. Lineage (NCBI taxonomy): Eukaryota > Viridiplantae > Streptophyta > Magnoliopsida > Santalales > Viscaceae > Viscum > Viscum album. The sequence goes on from OY728140.1 coordinate 512,980,550, forward strand.
CTTTGTAATTCTGTTTTAATGCAAGTTACTTCTTCAATATCTCTTATTCTCATCCACCTTCTGTAGTTTAATATTTATGTTATTAAAATAGTTTAAATTTAGTTGAATCCCCTTCCCTTATTTTGCTTCCTCATTCAATCGAAAATCCATTTTTAATTATCATCATCGTTCGTGTGTGTGTGTGTCAACGTACCACTCTTTTCTAATCCCTTTATTTTTCATCTATTCTTAAATTATCATCATAATTATTATAACTGGAATATTAAACACCCAAATGTCTGAGTAAATATCTCATTGGGTTGAGTTATAATTTAGGGATGTTAAGTGATTGAGAGTATTTTCTCGATGAGTATTCGTTAATTTAACATTGTGTATGTTGGACTTAATTTATCATGAATTAATGACATATTTTGTTTAGCATGTGGTTTCCATGGATTATTGGAACTACAAATACACTACCATAAACATGTACTGATTGAGATTAAAATCCTAATTAAGTTAAGGCTTGGATTAAAGCTTTAACACTTAAGAATTCTAATCAATGTCAACTTGTGAAGTGGGTGTTAATTTAAATGCAATATAAAGCAAAGCTCAAGGATATCACAAGCTTAACTCCCTAATAATGAACTCACCCCAATCTTTATCAATTTTTTGAATCAAACATCATCCATAAATTATTTCATAATCTCTGCAAACAAACCCCCCAATCAGAATACAATTAACTAAAAACAAACGACTATTTCAAAGTATCATCTACGAGGATTCGACCCGAGTGCTGCTATACACATTAGCAAAGCACCGGAACTTTGACCAGTCGATAGGTGAAAATTGGCAGCGCCTTTCAAATTTATAGAAAAAGAGTGGTAATTTTTAATAATTTCATAGGGACACCACATTAGTGGTTTTTGCCAAACAATGGGCTTTCCCATGGTATTTGCCCATGGTTTTAGCCACTTGGGACACCTAATGTCATAAGTTACTGTAAACAAGCCGACCATAGTTTATATTTAATTATTACATCATTATGATTTCATTAAACTATGTAAAACTCAAATATGTATTTTTACTATTAATGAAAAATTCATTTATTTTAGAAAAAACTCAAAAAAATTCCCTAACCATTTTTTGACGTGTAGAATTTAAAAATGAACTCCATTTTCTGAAAATAATTTTCTAATTATTTTTAATTTAATTTTTAAATAAAATCATATTTAATTATAAAAATAAAAATTTTAAAGATATAATTAGTTCTATATTACATTGAAAATTTAATTAAGATCTCATTATCTTATTACCTTAAGAAAATAAAATATTATCATTAATTATTATTTATAAGAGTCATATTAATATACATTTTATTATTCATAAGGGTATATTACTATTCATCAAAAAATCAATTTGCTTCTATCAGACTCCAAATGACTTACTGGTCACAACTCTAGATGACCATTTTTCAAAATTCAAAACATAGAAGTGGAAATTTTATATTTAATGGATAGCTTATAAGTTTATCCTATAATGTTTTGATTCAAAAAAGACGTAGTGCTTAATGCAATATAGGTTATGAATAGAATGTATTTAATAGAATCATACTATAAAATTTTTGGGGTGTTATAAATATAATAAGATAAATCATCATTCACAGTATAACATGTATGGAAGTACTGAATGTAAAGCCCCAATGAAAAAAGTAACAAAATAGGTGTTCATGTACATCAATACATGGATCCCTGCAAAACTAGTTTCAAGATCCTATACAAGGAAGCTACAAAATAGAATAATTTAAACACCATAGCGACTCTATATATCCTATATATCACATTACCAATACCTTGTTGTATGATCTGTAAAACTATATTAACCACGAATAATTTTTCTAATTGTGAAAGTTAAATTTATCACAATCATGCCATATAATCACATATTTTATAAACCATAAGATCAATTCAAAGGTATATAAGGCCAAGGTATCCCCATCGAGTCCTACGAGCTTCTCAATGGAAATTCGGAAATGGAAATGGAGGTTTTTTAGGATCATCTCAACCATGATTGTCCAATGTGAGTCCAACAAGTTGGTTCCAAGGGGTGGGAAATCCCATGGAATCCTATGTAATCAAGATCCAAGGAGGATAAAGCTCCAGGGAATCTTTTACTATAAAAAAATATCCATGGGTGAAATGACCATGGAATCTAAATGGAATTAAGATCCATGGTTTACCAACCAAGGCATCCACTGCCATTTCAATTCACATATCATTCCACTCATCAATTAAAATTCATTCAATTACTTGAGTATAACCACTCATATATCCAATACCCATTCAAATATAATCAATGAGTTTACCCAATCATATAACAATTCAATATAAACCATATAATCAACTAATGAAATTATAAGGGAGGGAAAACAATTCCTTATTCGCAAATCTAATTCCATTTAGTTGTACTTTTGAATCCTCTAACTATGAAAGCTCATACGCACATCCCTTGGTGGTTCAAAATTAGGAAAAGGCAAAGGTAAATCCCCATGGGTGGCCTTGATTGGGGAAACAACCTCAAACACATCTCAAAGGAACTAAATGAAATCCATAACAAGTTCCATTTTATTTAATTCAAATAATCAATTCAATGTTTGGGCCACAACAGAATTTATGGAAGGTGGAACAACATAATATATCTTAATAAATACCGAAACCAAATGGGAAAATTATTGACCGCCTATCATGGGTCCGTAGTAGAGTTATTTTCTAGTATCATCTTCTTATTCAAATAAGATTTGAAGAAAAATGAAGAACTAATGAAGAACCTAAAATTTGGGCATATTATCTTGGACCTAATTATATAGATGATTCCAAGTAGAATGAGGGACAACATAAAAGGAATTGAGTACTTACGGATGCATATCCAATGAGACGAACTATGCTCGAATCTGAAATTAGAGGTATAACGGTTGAAAATCCTAGATTTGACTTTGAGGGGATATTCTCATATTGGTTCTTTAAAAAAATAAAAAAGTAAAAATAGATTTAAAGTTATAATAAATTTTAAAGAAAAATAGGTAATTTGACCGAAAATATTTGGTCGCATGATTTGGATGTTTGGTTACACAAACTTTTCCCCAACCATGTGCCATCTTCTGTAAGAAGGAGCACATCACACAATTAGTGCACACAGTTTTCCAAACCATGCCCAACTCGTGTCTCATCTCACTTTCAAAAACTAAAAATATTCTAATTGGACATGTGGCTCAATTCACATGGTTTCCTCTAACCATGTGACTCAATTTTCATGGTTTCCTCCAACCATGTGGCCTATAGTTCCCCACTATCCTTCCTTACACAGTTAGTAGTAACCATGAACCCTTCCTCGTAAGGTTTCTACTAACGGTGTGGCTTGTTCTTTTCTTCCAAAAACCAAGTATTTGGGCTCCGAACAAGCCCTAAACACCCCCAAACACCTATTACCTCAAATGTTACTCATATTAGGCCATAAATATGCATTTATAAAAAATAAAAAGATATTTACCTCATACAAAACCCCGAGATCATATAGTCAAGTGCATTGGATAACCCTTGATGAGTCTATGAATCTTCATTCCTCCTTACTATATTTTATCTGCTTTAGAAAATGGTATTTTGGTGCAAGATAGTTCTACCTATTTCTAATAAATTCTTTCATTTATTTAATTTTCCTCAAACTAGACTAAATCAATCCTTGAAATTGGATATGTGGGTTGTCCTTAGTATATGGTAGGTGGTATATGGCATTTCCCTCAAGTTTTTCTCATTTATAAAATATCAATAATGTGTTGCGCGCCGGTCATACCTAGTGTCACTTCATAATAATGAATTAATTTGAATTAGATTACCTAGCTTTCCTTGTGATGGGTTTAGAGCCTTCTTTCTATTGTTGGAGGTTATAACTTCAACCCAAACCACCCCTTTAGGGTGGGATCATTTAGTCCCCCTTTTCTAAATGTTTCCAACCCTTGTTATAGCCACCCCTTTAGGTGTGATTTTTAGTATATATGGAATTGTAATGCTCACATTCTTTAAAATCATCTTTGAGGAGGGTTTCTTTATTCGTTGTGATAGAAATATATTACATAAAGTGAATTAAATGAATTTTTTGAATAATCAATTCATGATTTCTAATAAAACCCCTTAATGTGGTGTGCTATCTTAAAATTCAAAAAGTGATATATGTGTTATTCCCTACATGGATTTATTTTATGGGTGTTTTTAAGTCCATCTTTTTCATTATTTATTCTTGATGTGTCTTACTTATGTATGTGGACCTTTTTATTATAAAATTATATGTAAATTGGGTGTGACCCACTTAAGATATCCTTGTATCATGTTATGAAATGCTCACTAACATAACCTTTATTTATTATTTAATTTAATTGATTAAATTAATTATGTACTCCTTGAGTGATACTTAGGTTTACTTCCATGGAATACTAAGGATGGGCTCATCGGGCTTGTGAACATCTTCACTAATGGATCACGTATATTCCATGGAAAATAATGTTATTCCAAGATGGGATCATTGCAGGTTTTTTACCTTATCATTAGCGATATCGCTTCCCTAGGGGAGACACCCTGTACGGGCTTAGTGGCTAGATAGTTACATTGGGAAATGGGTGATTCTTGGTCCCATATGTGATATTCTAGGTATGGAATCAGAGATCATTGTATCACATTACATTTAGAATGATACTTGGGGGGCCATTCATGGAACTCATTGGATGGGATATGATGGTAGTGAGAATTTATAGATCTCCAAGTGCGATACATGGGTTCCTTGTTAAGGTTCAGCATAGAAGGGACAAGGATGTTGCTTATTTAATTTTGGTAATTAATTTTACAGAAAATTTTTATGATTCATATTTTTATCCAAGGGATGATTCCACCAATCCATGTCACATGCTTAGGTTCATTCCATATCAAGATACATATTTTATGATTTTTTGTTATCAATTCTTCTATGTCTCTTTTTTATTAGTTTCCTATATTTCATACATTTCAGTAATAGGTCATTGCAGGTATGGTCAGGCCATGTTTCCCTAAGTAAACTGATCTCTACATGGTTATTTATTTATTTCACATTGTTTCTTTACATTTGATATACATTTACACTGGTTATTTTATAACCACAGACTAGATTGTGCATTAGAACCCTTTAGTAGTGGTCTAATCGGTATATCACACACGGTACTCAAGCCTCCATTGCACTATGGTACCCAAGAAGATTTAATTGGTTGCAGGACTAGAATCATTGGATTCTTGTTTGTGTTTTTGTGTTAGTACTAGGGATCCTAGGAGAATAGGACTGATTTAGGACTCAGGATGCTTGTAGATATCTCCCTCGTGCATTTTTACTATTTTTCTTGTGTTTTATTGTATCGCATTTACCTTCATTATGTTTCTCCCTTAATTATATCCTCAAATAGACATGCCTACATAGTTGTACCTTATTGGCCGAGGCCATGATTATTCTGTTGTATAATTTACCTTCTTTTATTTTCCTTTCATTTATATTACTTCTGCTTTTGTCTTTTGATTATCATTATATCTTATACCACTATTCTACACCAATATTGTGGTTATATTCTCCCTATTATACCACCATTATACCCTTGTTGGTTGTCGGTAGCCTCAGGTATATGGGGATGTGCGCTTGAGGCTATATGGAAATCAATCTGGCTATTGGATTCTGTAATCAGTTAGATTGGGATGTTACAAAGTCATATATGATCTCTTTTTCTTTTTTATTAATATTTTTGATTAGTATATAGGAGACAATTAATTAGTTTTCACTTGTAAAATAACCATGTTTGGGAGTGATCACACCATTCATGAGAAAAATTCTATGTTTCCAAGAATGGAACTATTGTTCGTGATGTTAGTTATTACAGTTGATAATGATTTCACCTTGAGTGATTAGTTTCCTTTCTACTTCTTACTGAATTATGATATTTACTTTATTTTCTCTAGTATCATTATAGAATGTAAGTAGCAACACATGCATCATTATAGGCACAGAGAAATTCACATTCCATGTATATGTCATTCCATGTATATTTCATTGTTCATCTATTTAAAAAAATATGTGCCTTGAGTGTTATTAGAATTCTCATTATATATAAGGATGGGAATTTTAATAAAATCATTATATTTATACCTACATAGGTAATTTATTATCATGTGTGTTTTTATAACATGATGTGTGGTTATTTATTATGTTTTCCTGTACAACATGCTTCTGTGATTTATTTATCATGCTTTTCATTTATATGCCTTTCTTCTGTGCTTATTTCCCTGTTTACTTGTATGTGATTTCTATTTTTATAATTACTAGATATACCTTTATTATATAAATGGTTATTAAAGTTCCATCATCAATAAAAATGGTGTTTTCCCATGTAGATTGAAGGTAACCCCTTAACTACCAAATTATGACTTGTTTTGGCCATGAACCATTGGTTACATAGGTTGAAAAATTTACGTTTTTCATTAAATGGGTTCCAAAATTCAATCTATAAGGTGTATGGGTTCCCTATAAATTATTAAATGGAAACCAATATAATTTAACCATTATAAAATCATGATATACCATAAAATGGTAAACATATAAAAGCTGTTGTCTTTTGACCTTAAATGAGTTGGTTTCACTTATGAATGATTTTACCTATATCACATGGGCATGATGAACTATATGAAAAAATCCACTAAATTCACAATTATACCCAATTATGTTAGTTGGGGCATGTTTTTTATGAGTTGGATTTTACTCTACCCAAGTAGGTCAGTCATAGACCTTATACTTATGAGATAAACCCAGTAAGGATGTTTTAAAGGAAATTTTAGTGTTTACAAAAATGGGGTTGCCTTAAGATAAAACCAAAAAGGTTAAACATGACCCACATGGTCACATTTATATTGTTATTTCAAGGTATTTAACCCCATGGGGGTATAATATTTCTATATAGGGATGGTTATTTAACAAGGTTGCAGCTGTCTATATGGTTTCATATATAGACGTATAGTATAATTTTAGTTAACTTGTACCCTCCTTAATATGTTAAAGACCCTGTTATTTTATTTTTTTTAATCCTTGTTATAAGTAATTAGTTAATTACAATTACAATTACAACCTAAAGGTTTTTTCCTCTATAGATTGAAATTGACATTTTATTTAACAAATCCAATTCTGAAAGCTTATAAATAAATGAATGATGTTTAAAATGGGATTTATGTAATAGATTTCATAATTATGATAGGATGGATGTTAAATAACTAATGTGTGAAATTATTTTTTATAGAACCATCATGTTTCCTTGTGGTGTTAGTTAAATAAGGTACCAAGCAGTTTTACCTCATGATTGGTTATTTCCACTCTTTAAAGATGAACCTTAAAATGTTTAGAGAACTAATTGTTAATTAAGGTATTGACATAAAATTATACCTTAATAGTTTTTCTTAGTCTAACCCCCATGTAGGGGTAGTTTAAACTTTTCCTTTAGTAGTACCCTTGAAGTGAAAATGTGAGCATTACAGTAGGAATTTTTTTCTTTAGCTTGAACCTAAGGGATATTCTCTTAAGCCTAGTAGCATTCCACGTTTGACTCCCTTGTAAGGTAGATAGTTTGTGTTTCATAAGGGGATAGATCGAGTTAAATAACTCCCATAGAAATATAAATCACTGATAATCTATCTAAATATCTTTTTGATGTGTGGTATTATTTGGGTGTCATTTTTCCCATGTAGGAACACTTAGTTTCTACAAAGACATCTGGGTTCAACAAGTGGTCGTTCTATTATTTGACCCTTTTTATAGAAGGGATCATTATGTAATGCTCAATCTCAATTGGTTAGACATTCCTAGGGCTTTCTCATCCACTTAGTAGGTTTTTTGATCCTTCCTTTTCTTTCTTCCCCTATATTGGACAACTCGGGAGGTTTTCACCCAGTTTTGCAGTTATATGGGATGGTATGAATATGAGCAAGATATTTTTTGTGGTCCATCATATATTTTAATGCTTAGGGATGGTAATATTATGGATAGTATAAAGGATGTCTATTTTATGGGTGAAACCTTGGGTTAGTATGCATTGGTACACATAGTTCCTTTCAAGTTGAAAAATAGAACAGGGAACCATTTGAGTTTGATGATAATCATTTAAACCTAGAAATAATATGCTTTGATTGCTAGTCATATCTAGGGTAGAGTGGCCTAGATTTTATTGGAAGTCTGACTCATTCCCATACTCAAAATGGATTCTTAGGGAGGATCAGGTGTTTTGACATGCCAATGGTTTGGTTATAGATTCTATGCTTGATGTTATGATGCTTGTGGATGTAACTTGGGAGGAGTTTCATATTTATTTCTAGATGTGAATCCAATCACACACACTTTTTAGTGGATTGTTTTATTTCCTTTCAGTTTAACACTTATAAGAGTATGTCAACCACCTATGGGACCAACAGTTAGTGCTCAATGGAGTGTGTGTCATGTGATGAGTTTCTATTTACAATAAATCCAGCGATAAGGAAACTCTTAATATAGAGATCATTATGTCAATCCTAGAAATGAGTGTCCTTCAATGTAGAAGGAACCCTACTAAGAAGGTCCAGTTGAAAATTTTCAATATTAATTTTGAATTCTCTTGAGGATGGTAAGTTTTCTAGTGATTCATCTCTTGTGATATCTCTTAATAATTTTTTAGTTGGATTTTTATGCAAACTTTTGAAAAAATACTAGACATGAATAAACTCTTCTATTTGTACTTGAGTAATCACAAAATTACTTGGGTGGTGAAGGCATCACAATTCGTTAATGGTGATGTTTTTGTGGTTATAGATGATATCTTCTAAAAAGAAGTCAATCGATAGTGGTTTGACTACTTTTCCCTCAGGTAGTTGGTTATGGTTGGTTGGGAACCATGTTGATCACTTCATCCTTATATCGGGAGTGTCTCAGGACTTTTCATTAATTTTTATGTCCTCTTAGTGTACCCTATCCTTAGTTACAATCATGAAATCTATCTTTTCATCATCCAATATGAAATAAGAGAGAATATGTTATATATTGAGCTAAAAATATGAAAATTCTCATTGGTTTTGATAAACAGTCTCTATCAAAGTTGTCGGTCAGAAGAATGGTTTGTATCAATGAGTCGTTGGTCCTGAAAGATACTTGGGTTCCCAAGTCGAAAAAACTTGGAAAGAGTCATGGGAACCAGTTGCTTCCTTCTAATTTGTGTCCCATGTGGATTCTATTTTTAATCAATTAGTGTTCTTTATTCTTATATTTTTCAGCTATGTACCAACATCTCACTTGTAATAGTCAAAGTATGGTTTCTCTTGGATAATATCATTGAACTCTAGTTGACGATTATGAGGTTATCCTATAATTCAGTCAGGTTTGGATGGTATGTTCTAAAGGGTAAATATCCAAGTGTTTCAGATCTTTTATATGTCAAGTTCATGCTAGATCATAATAATATAAATGGATTTTTTGGCTATAGATGTCACTGGAATTTGGTTATGATCTTCAATGAGAATCCTTGGAGAAAATATCAAAATCCCCTCATCTAAAGGCATGGAGTCTAACTTTTAAAATTTCATGGTCATCCAAGATGAGTGTTTTGAGGATAGACGACCCAAGAAGATTGACATGATATCTCTCTCTAGTTGAATGTGGTCACTATGGGACCAATTAATGGCACATCATCAGGTTTGGAAAGTGCAGCGGGTGTCGGTTGATCATTTTCATGAAAAGTCTGCTCAGCTATGATTTTTTAGGTTAATTCATTATCAACTATTTCTTTCAGTTAATAATAATGTTTGAGAATAATTAGAACACTATGAGAACACATAAATAAGAAATTCCAATGGTGTAGATATCATGACTTGTAAATGACATTTAAATGCTGGAACCCTTGGTGGGAAGTGTCATTGGCTGGGTAACTAAAGAGACAATGATGTGATCATCTCTTCAATTTGATGGGCTCAGGTAGGCACTGTCTTGATGTTTCAGTTCAAATTATGAGTGTTGTATCGGGTTTATATTTCTTATGCACTCTATGCTTAAAGTGATAGTTGGAGCATTTGAAATTTGGGAATGCAACCCACATGTTTGGGTAAAGCTTCTTGACCTGAGTAGGTCAGTTTTTGTCTTTATTGTTTCTCCAATGATTCTCAGGGATGAGAATGTCTAAGGTGAGGATATTTTACCATCCCATATTTTTAGAACCCTTGGTGGGAAGTGTCACAGGCCAGGTAACTAAAGAGATGATGATGTGATCATCTCTTAGTTTTATGGGATCAGGTAGGAATTGATATTATGTTTCAGTTCAAAGTATGAGTGTTGGATCGGGTTTATATTTCTTATGTACTATATGCTTAAATTGATAGTTGGAGTGTGCATTGGAAATTTTGTAATTCAACCCAAATGTTTGGTTAAATTTTATTGACCTGATTAGCTCGGGTTTTGTCTTCATTGTTTCCCCAATGATTCTTAGGGATGAGAAGTTCTAAGGTGAGGATATTGTACCATCTTGTGTTTTTTGGACCAGATGAAATTCCATGAAAATTTTAATTTTATCCTTTAGTGGATAGTATTTTCCTTAAAACAAGTCACAGAATTCAAATACAAGTGTTGGTATACTTAAAAGAGTTGTTTTTAGAATAGTTTAAAGGACTGAGGGGTCCCTTGTGTGTTCCATTGAGTTTCGGGAGTGAAGGAGCCTAAAATATCAAAATCCAAGAAGGCTTCAGGGGCATAATGTTTTTCTAAAACCATGCATCCCCTAGGGAAAATCATGTGGCTAATCCAGTGCACCTGGAGGACTTGTGTAGTTTTGTCTAACTGTGTGAGAGGAGCCGCATGGCCCTAAACATTGCTACAAATATTGGATAGAGAGTAATAGCATGGTTTTCACATAGTTTCCATAACCATGCACCTGAATTATGAAACGTACCTCCTTGGGAAGTGTCTTAAGCACGGTTGGTGCATGTTTTGTCCAACTGTGTGGCCAAAATGTGCACCTCATTAAGCGGGATGAAATTATAAAAATTTCCCTCCAATATTTTTTCTTATTCCTTTTTTATTTTTTCCTCTTACCTCTATGCAGGACCTCTATCAAGGGAGCTACTCCTCTCCTTTACTTCTATGGAGAGATATCCTCAATAAGGTGTCCATTTCAATCAATTTTAGGTGTAATGGATAGCTCTCACAAAGTCAATGACTACTCTTTCCTCTTTCCTCTATTTCATTCACTTTCAAAAATATTTTCATGTTTCAAAATAATTATCCTTATTTATAGGGAATACATTATTTTTTATGATTTCTCTCTAACTTACCAAATCATGCCTTGATATTGGACATGTGGGTTATCCATGTTATATGGTTGGCAGTCTATATATTTTACCTCAAATTACAATCCATTATAAAATATCACTATTGTGTAGCATGCCGAACTTATCTAGTGTCACATAAAATAATATAATTAATTCAATTAAATTTTCTAGATTGCATTGTGATGTTTTTAGAGACTTCATATTCAGTTTAGAGGTTATGAAATCAATCTGAACCACCCCATTAGGGTGGGTTTTTTTCTTCCCCATTTCTAAATGGAGTCTACAATTTTTAGAGCCACCCCGTTGGGTGTGCTTCTTATTAATATATTAATTTGTGATGCTTGTATATTTTAAAAACACATTTGAGGTGGTTTTCTTTATGAATTATAATGGAATTGGATTTCTTAATGTGAAATAAATGAATTTTTTTAATAAAAAATCATGTTTTCTAATAAAACCCCTCAAATAGGTCCACTTTCATCAAATTGGAAAAGTGATATAAATGTTATTCCTTTCTTGGATTTATATTATACGTGTTCATGTGGAATTATTTTTTTTTCTTACAAATTTATGTGGATTAATTATTTTTGGGGACCTTTTTATTCTAAAATGGAATGAAAAATGGGCATGGACCTCTTAATTAATCCTTATATCATGTTATGGAATTCTCACTAACATGATCTTTGGTATTATTTAATATACTTGATTAAATGAAGTTTTAAACCCATGAGTGATACTCAGGTGTCCTTCCATGGAACGATAAGGAGGAGATCATTATTCTTGTGACCAGATTTTCTGATAGATTATGTATAAGATAGGGGCGATACTAGAATGTCACGATGGGATCACCATGAATTTTTATTACCTAAGCATGAAGGATACTGATTCCTGAGGGGAGACACCATGTCCAGGCACAGTAGCTAGATGGTTACACCTGGCCACAAGTGAGACTCGGTCCCATATATGAGATACTATGTATAGGATCAGTGGTTGTTGTCACGCCTTATGCCAAGATAGATACGTATGAGGCCATGCATGGATCATATTGGAATGACTCCAAAGGTAGAGATAATTTATGGTGCTCCTTGTGTGATAAATTGTTTCCTTTTTAAAGTTCACCTTGGATGAGCCTAGGATGCTTCTTATTTAATTTTTGAAATTAATTTTATAGAAAAGTATAATGATGAGTATTTTTTATCCAAGGGATGCATCAGAAAATCCAAATCCCATGTTTTGGTTCATTACATCTCATGATAAATGTTTTATGAAATGTTATTATCACTTCCTCCATATCTCCTTTGTAAAGGTTACCTATGGTTCAGACACTTCAAGATTATACCGAAGTAGGTATGGTCTGGCTATGTGTCCTTTAGCAACCTAGGCTTGACTTGTTTGTTTATTTATTTCACATTGCTACTTTGATTTTATATACATTGTAACATCCCATGGTCTAACATAAATATCATTTATTTAAATAATAATTTAATATTATCAATAATAATTAATCAAATTGTAATTATTATTACATTATCTATTATCAATGTAAATAAATAAATGAATAAATTAAAATGACACACTTCAATGAAAATTTATTAATAATTAATATTCCTTAGTTAATTTTATCAAATAATTATTACCTATTATGTTTTAATATAATGAATTTATTTTCATAGATTATTAAATTATTTTTTATATAAATTGTTTATTAATAATTTATAGGAATTTCATCATAATTAAAATATTGGTTTATAATTTTAAATTATTAAAATTTAGATAAAATAATTTTATGAAATTAAAGGTAATTATAATAATTATTATTATTCTTATAATTAATGGTAAAATATATTTTTCTACGAAAATTATTATTTTTTTATGATAAAAAATTTTATGAAATTATAATTATTAAAACCAAATTTCAAATATATGTGTTCAAAAACATGCTAAAACATTTAAAAAACAAACATGACATAGTATGTTCAAAAAATGCTAAAAAAAATTAAAAAAAATTAAAAATTCTAAAATTAATATAAATAAAAAAATAAGAGAAAACAATGTGTTTTAAAAAAATGAGAAAATGTGTTATAAAGAAATAGAGAGAGTAAAACAAATAAAACAAATAGAATTTGAGTTAAAAATGATAAAAAAAATAGAAATAGAAATAATAAATAACATGTGACGTCCCAGATTCGGGTGTCGACCAAAGGTGCCCTGAACCCAGTAGGTCACATAAACTCAAACGTATTTCCCCAAAATCCAAAGGTTGCTAACTAGTACTGAGGGCCAAGGTCTAGTAATGGGGAAACTATTCCCTCATTATAAGAGTATACATAGTACAATAACAAATAGTAAACAATAACAGAAGTAGTAATACCATACAACAGAAGTAAACAGTGGATGACTAATAGTATAAAATAATTGTAGCATCATATATAAATAAATGATGCATGGAACATGTATCTAGGAAAGCATCCAAACAAGCGACAATTCTAGAAATACAATACTGAAACCAAAGTATAGAAAATCAGTAAACTCCAACAGCATCATGAGCCTCATCTTGGTCTCATGCTCTCCAGCTCCTACAGCAATCAAGTACCTGATGAAGAAGGGAACTTTCCATAATTTATACCTGAAACCATATAATTAGTTTGGGTCCAATATCATGACCCAAAAAGGGTGTGAGACAAATCCCAGTAAGAATCCAACAAAAGATCTGTGCCTAACGATCAGTGAATGTATATAGCAGGTAATATGCAAAATAAATCAATAAACTTAGAAGTACTCAAAATTAAAAAAAACCTGCAGTTTCTAATTACATTCATTTACATTTATTAATTATTTATTCCATTTAATAATGTAACCTTGGGATCTAGCCTAAGCTCTGTACCCCCCTCTCATAATAATAAAAAATATATTTCTCAAAATACCATATAAATGATCACATAAAACCAAGTACAAACTTGTTCTTTGGCTTGGAAGACCTATCACAATTAATCATTCATTCATAATCAGCCCTCTGGGAAATTTCTCACAGTATAACCCCTCTAGTTTAACATATCATCAATTCAAAAAATAATAATGACCCTCTTGGAAAGCTCACACATTCTAACCCTTTTGTTCCCGCATAGCTCTAATCATTTACAAACAACCACATGGGTATCTCTCACAGTCAATACCCCTCGGAATGATAAGAAACAATAAAATATAATTACCACCTAGAATCTCTCACAGTAAATTCCCTATGGTCCAAAATTTATTTAATAATGAACCTCTAGGTAGCTCTCACTGTTTAAACCCTCTGGTCTATGACCACCCAGAAGCTCTCATAGTCAATACCTCTAGGTCAACCTAATAACAATTCATACATAAATGACCCTACCTTGGGAATCTCTCATAGTATATTCCCCTTTTTCATACATTCACAATTCAAAACACAAGCATCTCAAATAAATGGTAACTTCGTCCTAACAACACAAGGCATGAAAAAAATCAAGCCTAATAGTCATTCTATACCAAATGGCCATAATCAATCAAACATGGGAAATGTGGCCATTATCAATTCATAAAACCTGATACATAATCAATAGCCCTTTCTCAATAAAAAAAACCATAGAAGGTGTTAAACATTGTTAAATTCCAAAACATGTAATACCCTAAACATGGGTATTCATCGCTTTTAGCACATATAATCCAAACAAAACCAAAAAAAGGCACAAACCACCTACCTTGATGTTGTATGATCAACACTCTTGAATGTAGGCCCTTGAATTGGCCAATAATGATGTAGATATACAAGAAGTTCAAAAACTTTCAACCTTGAATAACACACGAGAGAGGATAAATCATAAAGAGAGGATCAATAAGAAGGAAGAACTCACCGGTGGGATTCCAACGCACCCACCAGAGTTCAGATCGGACCATGGATGGAGAAACGGTGGCTCAAAATTTGATCATCACTCCCAATCGCTTCTGGATGAACATGTTAGAAGAAGGGTGTTCTAGATATGGTACATGACCCTACTATGATTAATCAATTGAAAAGAAAAGTACACGGCATGTTCATTTAATATACACTCCATGTACTAGCCTCAACCAACCCCCTCTTTAGGCAGTCTGCTAGGTCACCTACATGGCCATGTACTCAGCCGTTACATGGACAGTACATGACTACTTGCGGAAACCTTGTACATGTTGTGTACTTAGAAAATTTACAAATTCTTCCTTTTCCTAAAAAACAACCCAAAAAAAGATCCATAGCTGAAATGAGGATTCGGATTCTTACAAACTTCCCCCCATAAAGCAATTCAATCGTGAATTTCCCTTTCAAGGGTGGTGAAGAAGAAACTTCAAAAAAAATCTGGCCATTATGATCGTACGTCAGCCTCCCTCTCCCAAGTCTCATCCTATACTAGCCCGTTCATCCATATCACCCATACTAGAGGAACATACCGGCCATATTGAACCTTTGTGTTGCAATCCACAATCCAAATATGGTTCTCCTCGAAGGATGCATCCACCTCCAACTCAACCTCCTCGGGTTGAAAAACATGAGACAAGTCTGAAAAGTAATGTCATAGTTGAGAAACATGAAACACATCATGCATATCCCGGTACCTCTAAGGTAACTAAAATTGATAGGAAATTGTCCCAACTCTCTCTAGAACCTCAAATGGCCTAATGTATCTCGGTGAAAGTTTCCTCTGTCTCCTAATCCTCATGTGTCCTAACCTCGGTGTGACACATAAAAAAACCAGAACTCTGACATCGAACTTCAGAGGTCTTCTTCGTCAATCAGTATAAGATTTATGTTGAGACTTTGTAGTAGTCATCCTCTTCAAAATCAACTCCACCTCCTCAGTGGTCTCCTCGACTAGATGAGGTCCCAACATAGTTGTATGTCCTACATCCTACCAACATAGGGGTGATCAGCATGGCCTACTGTATAAATCCTCATAAGCTTCCATCTGAATCTTTGCTTGAAAACTATTATTTTAGGAAAACTCCACTAGAGGTATGTTTCTCTCCCAAGATCCTACGAAATCCAGGATGCATGCTTAAAGCATGTCCTCAAAACCCAGAATTGTAACTTGGACTAGACATATGTCTGGGGATGCTAAGTTATACTAATAAGTAACTATATACCCAAAGCCCTCTGTAATCCCTACTAGACACAAGAAGTAAACCGGGTATCTCGATTTTAAACCATAGAGTGCGGAACCCCATGAAAACATACAATCTCTTAGATGTACAACCTTCCAAGCTCATCAACCCTGAAGGTTTCCTTAATCGGAAGGAAGTGTTCAACCTTTTTGAGTTTTTCAACAACAACCCAAACCACATCATTACCTTTATGCGGCCTCAGTAAACCTATCATGAAATCCATCACGGCATCATTCCACTTCCACTCGAGAATGGGTAACTGTTGTAATATCCCAGTTGGTTTCTCATGCTCCACCTTCACTTACTGACAGGTGAAACATATCATAAAAAAATAGAAACATCTCTCTTCATACCTAGCCACCAATACTGGTGGTTTAGATCTCGATATATCTTGGTGACACCAGGATGAACTACCCAAACTTTGAATTGAAAATATTGCATCAAATCCTCACATATGTCTGCTGACACCCATATGCATCCATGAAAATGCAAGATCTAATGATTTCCTATGGTCCACCCAAGAGTAGGGTCCTTATCTGACACACTCTCCCATAGGACTAGGCCTTTGGAATATGATTGATACCTCATTATCACTCGATCCAGAAGAGTAAAGGTAACATCTATAGAAGAAAAAATGTCTGCCCTTGTCTATCATGCACCTCTAAATGAATCTTAGAGAATAGATCCATAAGCTACCACTCACTATTGGCCTCCTAAACTGCTTGTATCTGAGTCCTCCTTCTCAACACATCATCCACTGTGTTACCTCTACCAATCATGTAGGCAAGCTCAAAGTCAAAATACCGAAGGTAACCAACCCACCTTCATTATCTCAAATTCAGATTTCACTGAATAAAGATATACTTGAGACTTTTTTGGTCAGTTTACACTACATAATTCTCTCCCAAAAGACAATGTCTCCAACAGTGTAAAGCATGAACAACTGAAGCTAACATGAGATCGTGCATTGGGTAGTTCTTCTCATGTGGCCTCAACTGCAGAGATCTATATGCAATGACTCCTTCCCCATGTATAAGCACTTCTCCCAGCCTGATACCTGAAGCATCACAGTAAACAGTGTAACTCTTTCCCATGTCAAGAGAAATCAGTATTGGCGTTGAATTCAATCTCCCTTTCATCTCATTAAAAGATGAATTGCAGAAATCTATCCACAATTACATTGAACCCTTCTTAGTCATTCCCATTAGTGGCACTTATAAGAATTAAAAGTCCTAAATAAAGTGCATGTAGTAACCAGAAATCCCTCTAAAACTTGGTACCTCAAAGACTTTCTTCAGCTGCTCCTATGAAACTACCACTATCACTTTCTATGGGTCTAATAACACTCCTTTATTTGAGATGACATAACCCAAGAAGTTAATCTGGTCCATTTAAAAGTGTAATTTTGAGAGCTTAACATATTACTGATGCTCACTCAGTGTACTCAAAATGATATCAAGATAGATGGAATGGTGGTGTCGAGTTTGATAGTACACCAAGATATCATCCAAAAAGACTACCACTAAAGAATACAAGTAAGGATGGAACATTAGGTTCATTGGTGCCATGGAAACTGTTAGAGCATTCGTGGGACCGAACAGCATAAACAAATATTCTTATAGACCATACCTACTTAGAAAGTTAGTAAGAGGTATATCTAATGGTCTACCATGCAACTGTTCATAAATGGATCTTATTTAAATCTTCTAAAACACTCATGATCCTAGAATCTAATCAAAGAGATCATAAATCCTTAGTAAGGGATATTGGTTCTTGATCTTCAACAGGTTTATCTTTTGATAATCCAGAAAAATTCTGAGTGTACTATCTACCTTGTTAGCAAAAAGGATAGGCAAACCCCAAGGATATGTATTAGGTCGGATGAAACCATTTTCATGTAACTCCTCTAACTTCTTCTTGAGCTCTTGTAACTTTGGTGTATCCATCCTATATAAAGAAATGGACACCAGTGCCACTTCTAGAACAATCTCAATAGATAAATTTACCTCTTTCTCTAGATGTAAACTTGAAAAGTTTTCTGGAAATACATCCCTGAAATGATCCACCACTAGAGGAAAGTCCATCTATGAAGTCCCCTTGTCATCCAAATGTATACTAAAAATATGGGTTGTAATTCCTCCCAACCCATGAGGCTTGGTTCCATCTCTGCTCACCTAAAAATCCCACTCTCCCTAGTTTATAAAAGACCATTTGGTGATGTGAAACTCGCCCCGTGGTGATAGAATTCAACAAAGGCCTGAATGAAGCCTAACTAGACCATTCTGAAAATGACATTGAAGCCTATCATCTCTAAGACATAGGGGGCCCACAAGAAGTGACACCCACCAACCTCAATATGGCTCTCTTTGCACTGATGTACACTATCCCTCCTAATCCCCAACGGAGTGTCTTGTGTCATAACATCCTCATAAGTGAAGATGTAGAGCCCAAGGTTCTGCACAAAAAAAGATATAAACTATGGGAGGAACCTGTATGAAAAGAGAAGAATCTAAAACTAAGGAAACTAGAATCATACCTCTAACCGTATAGGGTATGGGATCCTACTCCTATTGTGTCAGCTCTACTAAAAAAGCCTGACTTGTATCGTGGCCCCACAACCCTGACTGACCACCCTGAGCTGATCCACCCAACTGTCACTGAAAACATATATCCTGACTACCAGAACCACGACCACCTCCTCATCCTGAACATCTTGACAAACTCCAGTTCCCTAACTGATGAGAAACTAGTGGTCCCTCTCTTGAATTTGGAGTCATAACAGAACCCCTACACCCAGAAAAAATTCTAAATATGGCCCATCTTGCCGCAAGATCGGCACTCGACTAGGTCCTCTTTGTAATGTGGTCTCGTATGCACAATCTTCCCACACTCGTAGCATTCCACCTGGCTACTTAAATAAATATCACATGGAAGCTCCCTACGGTTCTTCTTGTTATATAAATTTGGAGTACCATCCCTGGATGCCGAACCACCCTAGATTCGATCTCCCAACTACCTTAGATTATTCTTGGTAATTAGTGCTTGGTTCACTATAGTCATCACTGAAGTTAGTATGAAGAAATTCACCTGTGATCAGATGTCATACCTGAGACCGTCCACAAATCAGATATCCAAAGACAACTCTTCACCTCCCAGAATAGGTGTAAAGTGTTGAAGCTCTATAAAATGAGAAATATAATCCATCACTGAAAGAGGTCCCTACATCAAATTCATGAACTCTTAGGCTCAATCAGACCTCAACGTCTCGGGATAAAAGAAATCATAGAAGTTCCTCTAAAAGTCTTCTCAATCCATTTCTCAATTATGTACTTCCTATGAGAGAACATCACACCATATATTGGAGGAATCACGTAGCATGTACGTATCAAGATTCACCGTCCTCTCTGGAGGAATCTATAGATGCTAAAATATTGAAATCATAACCTCCAAACATGAATGGGTATCCTGTGGTCCTATATCCCATGAAATATTTTGAGGATGCTGCTACTAGAACACCGTCATCAACTCGTCCATAGATTGGGCATGATGTGGTGCTCCCTAAAAAGTCTATAACATCATCACAAATCCTTCATGGAACTGGGCATTAGAACCTACATCAATTATAACAAATAATTCTATGACGTTCACGATTGGAGGATATGCTGATAGTCCCTGGTCTATGATTTCCATTGTCTGATCATCACCTTGTATCTGGCATAAAAATGGAGGACATCTTGGGGGCATGACTCTGCAAGGTCAACCACACACCTCAGTTCAATATCATTAAGGAAAATAACTTAGAAGTTAAATAAAGAAATTGAAGAAGAAAAATTCAAGTGTTTCAAAATAGGGTTACGTGATGTGTTTAACCCCAAAAAGGTGTGTTCCCTTAAGCTTTTAACAGGGTGTGTACCTCTTCCAAACCTGGACGTGTAACACCCATACACAAAACATGTTCCTCCTAAGACAGGGTGTGTACTTGAATTTTCCCTCCTACCCAGGTTCATCTACACAGCTAGAACTACATGGTTCTTCCCTAGGTAACACTATATGGTATGTTCACCCTAAACACAGTGTGTACTTCTTATGTTCTAACCACCTGTGTTGTTAGTCACATGGTCAAATACATAGTTGGATCTACATGGTGTGCATTAACAGAACACGGTGTGTACAACCTAATTTTCTTCCACCTGTGTCTTTATTCACACGATCAGATACACGGTTCTTTATAATACGGCATGTAAAATCAAGACACAATTTGTTTTACCAAAAGATTCCCAAATTTGTGTCTCTGCTCACATAGTCAATCACATGGTCAACCACTAAACGACATGTACTCCCACTACATGAAAAGTACTTAAGAAAAGTTATTTCTTCCAGAATAGAAGAACACATGGTCTGTGTTTATAACATCACACACCATGTTGTCTGGGTTTCCTAACAGTAGGCCTCTGAGACTCCTCCAAAACCCTTTAAAACTTAAAGTTTTGTCTAAGGCATGAAAAATTCCGACTCGTGGGATCCCATACTCCCATGAATTAATGTTTGGAATACTTATTCATATCATAACCTGAAAAAATTAAATTTAATGTTAAAACATGATCCACCAAATTCTGATCCAAGTGGACCCATAACCCATAGGACCCAGGATCAAGACATGGCTCTAATACCACTTTGTAACATCTCAGATCTGGGTTCCAACCAAAGGTTCCCCAAACCCAGTTGGTCACATAACCTCAAGCGCATTTCCCCAAAATCCAGAGCCTGCCAACTAGCAGCGAGGGCCAAGGTATGATAATGGATAAACTATGCCCTCATTGGCTGAGTTTACACAATGTAATAACAAATAGTAAACAGTAATGGAAGTATTAATACCATAAAATATAAGTAAATAGAGTAATACTGATAGTATAAAACAATTACAACATCATATAAAAATAAAGGATACATGTAACATGTATATATTAAAGCATCCAAACAAGTCAAAATGTTGGAAATACAATATTGAAACCAATGTATAGAAAATAAGTAAACTCCAATAGCATCGCAAGCCTCATCTTGGTCCCATGCTCTCTAGCTCCTATAGCAATCAAGTACCTAATGAAGAAAGGTGCTTTCCCTTATCTATATCTACAACCATATAATTTGTTTGGGTCTAAAATCCTGACCCAAATAGGGTGTGAGAAAAATACAAGTAGGAATCCGCCAAAACATATGTTCCTAATTGTCAGTGAATATATATAGCATGTAATATGCAAAATGAAGCAATAAACTAGGAAGTACTCAAAAGTAAACAATCCTACAGTTTACAATTACATTCATTTACATTTATTAACTATTCAATCCATTTAATAATGTAACCTCGGGATCTAGCCTAAGCTCTGTGCCCTCTTGCATAACAATAACAAACAAATGTCTCAAAAGACCATCTAAATAATAAAGTAAGACCGAGTCCAAGCTTGGTATTTGTCTTGGAAGACTCATCGCAATCAATCATTCATTCATAAGAAACCCTGTGTAAAATTTCTCATAGTCTAAACCCTCTGTTTTAACATATCATCAATTTAAAAATAATAATTTCCCTCTAAAAAAGCTCACACAGTCCAACCTCTTTGGTCCCACATAGCACTAATAATTTACAAACAACCACCTGGCTATCTTTCACAGTCAATACCCCTTGGTCTTCATAGAAATAATAAAATATAATGACTACCCGACAACTCTCAAAGTCAATTACCTATGTTTGAAAATTCATTTAACAATGACCCTCGGGGTTGCTCTCACGGTCTAACCCCTCTAGCCTATGACCACCTGACAACTCTCATAGTCAATACCTCTGTGTCAACATAACAAAAATTCACACCCAAATAAACATACCTCAATAATATCTCACAGTATATTCCCCTTGGTCATACTTTCACAATGAGAAACACATGCTTCTTAAATAAATTTTAACTCCATCCTAACAACATGAGGTTTGGAAAACAAATTGAGCCTAATATGCCTTCTAAACCAAACAACCATAATCAGTCAAACATGGCAAATGCACCCATTATCAGGGTATAAAAACTTATGCATAATCAATAACCCTTTATCAATCAAACAAACCATATCAGGTATTAAATAGGGTTAAATTCCAAAATATTCAATACCCAAAACATGGGTATTTGGAATTTTTAGCACATATAATCTAAATACAACCAAAGAAAGGCACAAACCACCTACCTTAATGTTGTATGATAAAAAATCTTGAACATCATCCCTTCAATAATTTTAGAACGACGTAGATCTACAAAAAGGTCAAAAAATTTCAACCTTGAATAACTTACAAGAGAGGATAAATCAGGAAGAGAGGATCAAGAAGAAAGAAGAACTCATCAGTGGGATTCCAATGCACCCACCGAAGTTTGGATCGGACCTTGGATAGATATATTTTTGCTCGAACATTGATCATATCTCTTGGATGAACCAAGGTTAGAAGAAGTTTTTTCTAGATATGGGACGCTACCCTGTTCCAATTAATCAATTAAAAAAGAAAAGTACATTGTGTGTTTATTTAATGTACATTCCATGAACTAGCCTCAACCGGCCCTCACTTTAAGCGCTTTTCCATTTCACTTAAATGGCTATGTAATCATCTGTTACATAGCCAATACACAGCTACACGTGGAAACCGTGTACATAGCATGTACTCAAAAGTACATGGCTTGTACTCAGAAAATTTCCAAATCCTTTTTTTCCTCAAAAACAACTCAAAATCAAGATCCATACCTGAAATAAAGATTCAAGTTCTTGCATAAAAATATAATATAATAAATATAAATTTAGTAAATGATGATATAATAGAATATATATAATAAATATAACCAGACTGTGAAAAAATAACTCACTTTTTTTTCTATGTTTATCATATGGTTTTACTTTAAGAGAAATAAGGGATTTTTTTATCAGTTTTTTGATTTTTCTATTCACATTGTTTTCTAGTGATATTTATGATTATAGGTATGTATTTATATAACTTGGTAGAATTTAATAAAGGCTTTACTAGGTGTGGCATCCTCCAAAATCCTTTCACTGTAGGTGGGTTTAGTTTTCCCAGCATTGATGATCTATTGTTATTCAACATTCTATGGGAATGATCTCGAGACTCATATTGTTAGAAGTAGTCTTCAATAGATATTTCAAGGTAAGTTGATTGTTTTAATTTTTATTTTAAATCTATCCATTAAAGTTTTCATTTTCTTATTTTGTAAGGGTTTTTTATTTAATTTTTTTATATATAACTGTTTATGTATGTTTATATATTCAAATCATATAATAAAAGTTTATTAGTATTTCATTAATATTATCTAGATTGTGTTTTAGAAAATAAATGTCTATTATTTATATTCAAACTATGATATATAATTCTTCTAAGATATTCAAACATATATTTTTAAAATGAACTCTCCATATATATTGATATATATATATATATTATAATTAATGATTTAAATAATTAATCTATGATTTTAAATATGTTTTCAAAAAACAATAACAAAACATTTTTTTGTTATTTTCATCAATAAATTGTTTCCAATACAAATAAAATGATAAATGTTATTATTTTATGTATAAACTATTATTTTATGTGAACCATTTATTTTGAAACAAGTTGTAAGTGATAAAAGATAAAATTTATATGTGAATTTTTTTTTGTATTTCCATGAATGGCATTCATAAGATTAGATTTAGCCATCATCTAAGATATTAATTAAATCCAATGAATTTTATTTTAATAAATCATTTGATTTATTAAGAAGCTATATTTATAACTTTTAATTAAGATTGTATCTTTATGAGTATCTATTTCACCTAGGAATTTTTAAATTATTAAAGAAAATAATATGTGTCCTACGTAAATAAACAAGTAAGATTATTTTCTTCTAAGGAAATAATTTAAGGATGGTTTTTAAATTTTTGTGTTATGAATGAGAAGGGAAGGATAATTTAAATGTATTTCCTAAATTATGGAACTAGTGTATTGATAGATATGATGTGTTATAGTGAGTAAACAAATGATCTCAAGGGGACATTATCCCACATCTGATATGGCTAAGTGGACTTATAGTTTTCTTATGGCCTATATAATATCATGGTTAATCCTTAAATATCATTATTTTTAAATGAAGAAATCCAAATTAGTATTTATAAAGAATTATTATTACAAAATTTTATGTTTTTTAAAATAATATACACTATATAAGGATATTAAGAAAATTATTTCATTATTTAAAAACCATTTTCTATGTATTTATTTTTTTAAATTATTTTTTTGAATAATATTTTATAGTTTTCATTGAAGGGTATTCATAAGTGGTTTTAAAACCTATTAGTGGGAAAATTAATGCTTATCCTATGTTTTAAATTATTTTTCATAGATTTAGTAGAATTATTTGATGGTATTTTCTTCGTTTATGGAGTAAGTTCACAAAAATCAATTTAGTTATTTTATTTTATTTTTTATTAAATGTAATGTATATGTGTTATTCTACAAAAACTAAACTAGAAAAGGTCCTGTTATGTTAAATTCTCTGAGTATTTTTATTTTGTCCTTCATAAAAAAATACATCAAATTTTTATTTACTGAATCCAAAAACGTGGGTTCAGGGCATCACACTTGGTATAAGAGAAATGATCTAGACAACTTTGGAGATTATATGTTGTCAGTAAAGTATATAAGTTTATAAATTCTAGTTTTTCTTAATTCTGAAAAGAGAAATTCAGAATTTTTCAATGTTCGATGAACGAATTGTGAGGGAAAAAATCTTTTAAGGGGAGGGAGAATGAATCATCCCATGTTCTAATAGAAGGATAGTTTATATAAATAATAATTTAATATTAGAAATAATAACTAAAAAACTGTAATTATTATTAAAATTTCAATTAAAAATGTGAATAAATAAACAAAGAAATTAAAATGACAATATTAAATGAAACTTTATTAATAATTGATTTTCCTTGGTTAATTTTATCAAATAATTATTAACTGGTATGTTTTAATATAATAAATTATTTTTCATAAATTATTATATTATTTTTTTTATAAAACATTTAAATAAATAAATTATAATAATTTTTATTTAAATAGAAGATTGATTTATAATTTTAAATGATTAAAATTTGGATAAATTAATTTTATGAAATTTAAGGTAATAATAATAATAATAATAAATAAGGTTAAAAAATATTTTTTTAAATAAAATTATTATTTCTTTTAATATAATATATTTTATGAAATGATAATTATATAAAATATATAAGTGTTTAAAAAAACATGAAAACATTTAAAAAACAAACTTGGCATGGTTTGTGAACAAATAATATAACTGATAATAAAAAAAGAAAAAACCACTATAATGAATAAAAGAAAAAAAAGGAATAAAAAATAGAAAAAAACATGTTATATAAAAAATGAGAAAACATTTTATAAAAATGGAGAGATATGGGGTAAAATGAAAGAAAAACATGAGTTTAAAAAATGATAAAAAAAATAGAAATAAAAAATAACAATACAATATAATGAAGACAAATTTAGAAAATTATAATATAATGGCATATATATATAATAAATTTAACATGGTTGATGAAAGGTGACTCATGTTTTTGTATTTGTTTAGTATAGGGTTTTATTTTAAGATAAATAAGGTATTTTGTGTCAGTTTGGAGATTTTTCAATTTACCTTATTTTTTAGTGATATTTAGGAATACTATTATATATATAAATAACTTGGTGTCAATGAATAAAATTTAAATTGGGTGTGGATTCCTCCATAATCTCTTCATTGTAGTTTTTTTTTAGTTTTCCCAACTTTGAAGATCCATTGTTGTTTAGTTTTTTTCACTGTTGTAGGGGAATCATCTTGTGACCTGTCTTGTTAGAAGTAGTCTACAAAAAATATTTTAAAGTAAGGGAATTGATTTTATTTTTGTTTTAATACTCTCATTTTATGGTTTATTTTATGGTTTTTTAAGGATTGTTTTTTTAATATTTAAATATATAACGGTTTAATTTTTTTATATTTTCAAATCCTATAATAAAAGGTTATTAGTATTTCATTAATATTATCTAGATTATGTTTTATAAAAAAATGTCTCTATTTTTTTCAAAATCTGATTTGTAAGACTTTTAATAAATCTAAACATTTATATTTTAACGACTTTATATATATATATATGTTGATTTATATATATATATATATATTGTTGAGAATTAATGATTTGAAGAAATACTCTATGATTTTAAATAAGTTGTCTCAAAATAATGAAAAAACTTTGTTTTGCTATTATTATCACTAAATGGGTTATTATACAATTAAAATGCAAAATGTTATTATTTTATGTACAAACTATCATTTTATGTGAACCATTTATTTTTCAGTAAGTTTTAAATGATAAAAGTTATCATTTTATGTGTTAATTTTATTTATATGACCTTGAATGTCATTCATAACATTAGATATGGGCATCATCAAAGATATTAATGACATACTATGAATTCTAATTCATGCACTTATTTAATTTATTAATCAATTATATTTATATTTTTTAATTAAGAGAATCTCACTATGAATATGGATTTGTACTAGTAATTTTTAAATTTTTAAATAAAATAATATAAGTGTCAGGTAAATAAACATGAAAGATTATTTTCTTCTAAGTAAATAATTTATGGATGGTTTTGAAATGTTTTTGGATTATGAGTGAGAAAGGTCAGATCATTTAAAATGTTTTCCTAAAAAATGGGACTATTGTATCAAGTGATACGATTTGGTATAGAGATTAAACACATGACCCCAGTATGTCATTGTCCCACATGTGATACGGATAACTGTACTTATGGTTTTCTTATACCCTGGTAAGTATCATGATTAATCCTTAAAAATTATTATTCTCAAATAGATAAATCCAAATTAGTATTTATAATTAATTATCATTTTCAAATTATATGGTCTTTTTAAATAATATAAACTATATAAATATATTGATAAAATTGTTTCATTATTTGAAAACCCTTTTCTAAGTATTTATTTTTATCAAATTATTTTTTTGAATAATGTTTTATAGTTTTCATATAAGGGTTTTATTAATTGGTTTTAAAACCCATTATTGATCATATTAATGCTCACCCTATGTTTTAAATTATTTTTTATAGGTTTACCAAAATTATTTTAAGGTGTTCATTTCACATATGAAGTTATCTCATTTAAAGAAATTTAGTTATTTTATTTTATTTTTTCATAGTTTGGATAAAATTTAATGTATATGTGTAATTATCCAAAAAATATACTAGAAAATGTCCTAGTATGTAAATTCACTGTGTATTTTTCTTTTTTACCTTACAAAAAAATACAAATCATTTTATATAATAAATTAGGAAGTTCGGGTTCTAGGATTTATATACATGAACACTAATTATTTTATAATCACAGAACAGATTATGCTTTAGGAACCATTAGTGGTGTCCTACTGAGAATATATCACACCCAGCTTGGTTTTTCATTACACTAGGGTACCCAAGAAAACCTCATTGGTTTCTAGACAAAGATCCTTGTATTATTCTTGCTTTTTTGTTCTCATATTGGGGGTCTTTGGAGCATTGGACTGAGATAGGAATTAGGATTCTTGTGGAGATCTACCTTGGTCCTTTTTATTCTTTCCCTTCTCTTGAAATGTATAACATTTACCTACCATTTGTTTCTTATTTAGTGGTATCTTCACTCAAACATTCATGCATAGTTGTACATTATTGGCTAAGGCCATGTTTATTCAGTTTTTATATTTTCTTTCTGTTATTTTACATTAAATTATATTTCTTATGATGTTTTTTATTGATTATTAATATCTATTATACCACTATGCTACTCTAATCGTGAGTTTATTGTCTCCCCATTTTACTACATTAGACCATCACCACTAGTTGGTATCCTCTGGCATATGAGGAGGCATACTTGAGGCCATGCAGTGACTGGTCCGGCTACTGGATTTCATAGTTGGTCGGGTTGATTCCTTAAAATTTTGTAAGTAAATGATTATTAGAATCTCTATTGTTTTCCCTTAATGAGAATATGAGATCACCGTTTATTATGTTTCATTTTTTCTAGGATGTGAAGAAATGTTTTAATTATGATATGTCTAAAAAGGGTGATAGTTGTGAAGAACTTAATGGAAGACGGTATAGATATTTTATGTACCATTTATTTATGTATCTATGTTTCCAATGACACCAAACATCTATGGTTTTAGACTCAATATTAAATTTTTTATAGAATATTCATCTAATAATATATAGTATCTATATATGAAATTGTTGGATTGTTATAGTTTCTATTAGAGAAAATTTTAGTTATTTTTAGATGCTATGATGATAAAAAAACTAATAATAATTATGATAATAATTAGTATACAAAAACATCATATGTTATTGTAAAAAATGAGTGTCATTTTCCTAAAAAATGCATCCCTATATGGATACTAACAGGTGGATATAGTTATATAACTGATGAACTTGGGGGTAACAACTTTGAATATATTGGATTGGGTATTAACTCAACTATCACCAGTACATTGTGAATGGGACTAAGACTGAACACCTGGATAGACACTCCTAAAAGATATTCATGTGTTAATTAATATTTTCTTTATAAACCATTATGATATAATTGGATATATTATGATCATCGATAACCTAGGTTAACCAAAGGTGTCATATATTGAAAAGAAGTTGTCAATGTTTAGACAACCTATTAATGTTTTTTATGATTATATAATTTTTAACTATGATTATTTTTTATCACAATATTATTTTGGGTTTTAGTCAATGGAATGAACCTGAAGGAACTATGCTAATGCTGAATGTGATGGAAAATTCATTCATTTACATCCTAATAAATGAAATATTTTCCATACTGTAATGAAAAATCATGTTTTTATTCCTACACAAATTTATCAAGACATAAATCATGCTAATATTCTAGATAATAAAGGGAGAGATTAATGTTTTACTGATCCCTTTATGAGGAAACATCCACCTTGTTTTAGTGGTTCCTTTAATCCACTTGTCTCTATGAGATGGATCGGTACCATTAAAAATACATTTTCAATTCTCCATTGTTAAAATTATTTAAATGTTATTTTGTATGTTTATTGTTTGGAAGGTGAATAAGATAAATGGTAGAATCTTATCAAGAATATGAAGCAATAATAATAAATTTATTCTATAGAGTGAAATTATTTTAGAAGGTTGTTTTCTCAACAAGTAAATTCCTCATAATATTTTTATTAAGATTGAGAAGAAATTCCATGAGTTAAGGTAGAAGGATTATGGATCCATTAGTACCAATAAGGAAAATTTTACTAAACATTTGTGTTATGCTCCTTGTATTATCATTGAACCATAAAGTAATATTGGTTGATTCATTAGTGTCTTAAAACCAAGTCTCTAAATAAAATTATCCACAAGAGACATTAGTAGCTATGAATAAATCATTCGACGTGATACCAAGATAGAAATGGATATTGGGGTTTCCCATAAATCTCATGGTTTTGATAATAAAAGAAAAATAGAATTAAAATAAAATTATAGTAATAAAAACTATTGGGAGAAGAAGATGATTCTTCCATTATGCTCGAGTTGTGAAAGGAAACATAGAGGAACTTTTCCTAATGGGAATTTTAAATAATTTAAGTTTGGAAAGTATGTTCTTCTCTAAGTTAAATACTGAAGTGGTGGAAAAATTTCAATAATTAAGTGCATAGAGAGAAAGCTACATATAATATACCACACATGATCTAATGTTTCAAATGCAAGTAGTATGGGAATTATATTAACTATGCTAAAATATGAAGGTTAATGATGATGATCGATTTCAACAACCTCTTCAGCCCAAAAAAAGGGAAATCTCATACGATCACTATTACTGTTGTGTGGTACGATAAGAATTGGTGAAAAGTACACAAACCATCAACTCTAGAACAGATAATGTTTAATTTTATTATTTATCTACCCACTCTTTTATGTCCTAATAATTTTCTATGGGTATTAAAATACCACCTAAAATTTTAGATATTTAATTGTCATTGAAAACTCCAAATTTTTTGATAATCACATCTCAAGCCTATAATTCATATCTAATTGATGTTTATGGTAGCTTTCTCTCTACAAATCTCATTATTATCTCTCTAGTAAAATTTTATATTATTTTGGACTTGGATTGGATTTCATTATATAAATAGCATTTCAATTTTTAGGGAATGGAATTCGCATTTTATATTCCAAACGAACCTATGATCATTTATCAGTTTGAGGATAAATATGAAATTCCATTGTAAATTACATCCATTTTAAGGGTCTTGATTCCAAATAAAAAAGGGATATTTATCTCAGATGGTCAGGGAGAAACTAAACATCAAAGATACCCATACTATATGGGAGTATTTATGCCTTTGTGGAAGATTTTCCTAGTATTCTTA
Source organism: Viscum album (assembly GCA_963277665.1). Lineage (NCBI taxonomy): Eukaryota > Viridiplantae > Streptophyta > Magnoliopsida > Santalales > Viscaceae > Viscum > Viscum album. Next base: position 513,011,584 of record OY728140.1, read on the forward strand.
TGAATTATAAAGTTGAGTTTTTAATAGAACTCAAAACTAGTGTTATACCTATTTCAATTAATCCTTATGGAATGGTATTTCTTGGGTTGTAGAAATTGCATAAGAAAATTTAAGAGAATCTTGAAAAGGGATTAATTCATCCAAGTGTCACCATACATTGCACCTATTCTTTTTACTAATAAGAATGATGGATCAATGATATTATACATTGATTATTAGTATCTTTATAGGATCCCAATCAAGAATACATATCTTATGCCCTATATTGTTGATTTTATTGATCAATTATGTAGATATAAATATTTTCCTAGGATTTATCTATGATCTGGATACTATCAATTTATGTTAAAAAATGAATACATGCATAAGTTATAATTCTGGAATAAATATGTACACTATTAATTTATAGTGATGTTGTTTGGTCTTACTAATTCCCTTATTTTATAAATGGATTTAATGAATAATGTCTCTATATATTACCTTGATCAGTTTGTTGTATTATTTATAAATGATATTCTTATATATTCCAAAGTCATGAAAGAGTGCGTATATCACTTGGGTATTATACTAAAGACCATAATGAATGATAGTTTTTATGGAAAACTCACAGAGTGTGAATTTAGGCTATGTAATGTTTTATTTTTCGGTCAAATAGTCTCAAAGAGAGAATATTGGTGGATCCACCAAAGATGGAAGTTATTAAACATTGGATTATACCAACCCTAATGGATGAGATACATAATATTCTTGGTTTGACTGGGTATTAATGATTATTTATGAATAATTTCTCATGGTTATCTAATTTACTCACCAAGTTAACTCAGAAGGGGAAAGATCCTTCGGATAGATGAATGTGAAAAAAAATCAAGGAACTGAAGAGATGGTTGTTTAGTTGAACTATTATCACACTAACCTATATTGGATAATGTTTGGTAATATATAGTGATGCATTTAAGAAATTATTGAGATGTTTCTTTATGTATAATGATAATTTAATTGTTTATGCCTCAAACCAATTGATGCTTCAAGAGAAATATTACCCAACTTGTTATATGGATTTTGCAGTGGTAATATTTTTATGAAATATATAGAGGAATTATCATTATGGATTAAGGTGTGACGTATATATATCATAAATTTTTTAATTATATATTCACTTGTAAAGAGTATAATATGTTCCAGATAAGATGGTTGGTGTTTATTACAAACTGTGACTAATCAATACATTACCATCCTTGGAAAGCAAGAAATAAAGTTAATGCTTTGATTTGAAAATATCATTCTATAATATGTATAATGAGGATTATAAATTATCTAATATTTAACTATTTTCAAAGGATGTACCTTGAAATCTTTAATAAAGGGTGGAAATCTTATCTTTCTCAAATGATTGTCTAATCATCAATTCATTTGAAGATTAAAGATGCATTGAAGGAATATGTGGAGCTACAAAATATGGTGAGAAATGTTCCTGAGTTCAACCTTGATTGTGAAAAAATGATAAGGTTTGGTAAATGTGTATTTTTACCGTAAATACAATATTAGAAGGTTTAATTGGATGCAAATCATATTTTATCATTCTCTATTAATCCTAGAATTATGAAGATGTATAGAGATCCTACATATTATTTATAGTGGGATAACATGCTAAGGGATATATTAGAGTATGAATCTCAATTCTTGGTAGGTCCAAAAGTAAATGTTGGGTGATATATTTATAAGGGGGTGTTACAACCATTACCTATACTATAACGGAAATGGGAAAATCACTATGTATTTAATAATCATACTACCAAAATTTCTAAAGGTTATAATGTTATTTAGGTTTTAGTCAATCTCCTTATGAAGTCAGTGCACTTAAATAATATTAGAGAAGATTTATTTCTTGATCAAATGGCCTGGATATATATTAAGGGAGTTGTAATTTTACATGTAGTACCACATTCTATTATATATAATGTAGATCAATGGTCTACGTAGATGTTTATGAAAAGTCTTCAATAATCTATGGATATAAAATTCTATTTTAGTAATTCTTATTATCCTCAAAATGATATTCTATCTAAGATAAAAATTAAAACCATAGGGTTTTTTGTGAGATCACATTCTCTAGATTTCAAAGGTTTTTAGGATCAACACCTTCCTCTTATCAAGATATCTTATACAAATATCATTCACTCATGCATTAATTTTTCTACATGTTAATCCCTTTATAAAAGGAAGTTTAAAACTTAAATTTGTTGGGATTAAGTTGGAGAAAAAAATCTATTATGTCATGTTTAAGATGAATAAATTGTGAAAAATTTTATAGTCTTTTAGTAGAACATCTATGTAGCTCATAGTCTATAGAAAAGTTATAATATAAATCATTAGTGACATCTGCAATTTAAAGTTGGTGAAAAGGTATTTCTATTAATTTCTATAGGGAAGAGTGCTGTAATATTTAGACTGAAGGTAGGACTGAGTCCTTGGTATATTAAATCCTTTCATATTATTGATCAGGTATGGAAGTTATCTTATTTCTTAGTGCTTCCACCAAACCTCTCTCAAGTTCATGATGTGTTCCATGTATCTATCGTAAGGAAGTATATACCTGATCCTTCATATGTGACTAACTTAGAGGTTATACCACTACAGATTGATATTTATTATGAAGAAAACTTATTGAATTATTAGATCATAGAGATTACTTTATCTGGAATAATATTACTAATCAAGTTAATGTTCCCTATAGGAATCAGAAATTCAAACATGATGTATGGGAAACCAAGGATGTGATGGAATAGAGATATCCTCATTTTTTGTATCAATGTTATATAATTTAAAGGTTTAAATTCATTTTAATGGTGTTATAATGTAACACCCTAAGATCTTATATATATATATTCCTTTTAAATAAACATACAGATTTCGATAGTTTTCCTTACATTAAACCTTGAGTCAAAAATAAACAATGATATAGAATACAATTATAACATAGTTATTAAGTTATTGGTTTTTAATAGGATTAAAACATTACGAAAAACATATTTAAAGTTTTCATATAATTCAAATTTTTTATTTATTCATTATAATTTAATAAATAGCTTTCAATGAAGACATTTTATACATAAAAAATATGTTTTCAGAAAAATTATTTTAATAGCAATAACTGATTTGTTATTATAATTAATTTCTAAAACTTTTATAAATTTTAATTTAAAAAATTATAACACTTTTTAAATAATCATATCAAAATTATCATAATGCAAAAGTTGGGGGCTATTCTAAAAAGGTTAATTTTTCAATGAATAGTGAAAATTTATTGATTTTATAGAAAACTATCTTCTTAATATTAGTATTTACTAATTATCATTTTTTATGTTATTTTAACATTTAAATAGATAATTATATTTAAAAATAATCCAATAATTTTCATATTAATCGATATTATTCTTAATTTTTATTTAAAAACATTTTTATACTTAAAAACACATATCACTATGAAATAGTTTTTCATCACACTTTGTGGGGATATATTCAATGTAATTCCAACCAATTATTGAAATTTAATTTTATAAAATGGATTGCATATTTTTAATCCTAATGTCTAAATTTTCTACTAAGGAGACTTTCATTTTTTTTCTTGAATGTCCTGAAGGCCTTCTTTTTTATTGATTTTTGATAACCCCTATTTTAAGGGATGAGGGGGAACCCTTACAAGGAATGTAGGATTAGAGATTACATTGACCATAGGCTTTGGATACATTACAAGACTCATAGGTTTTAATGAAATCATACTGACTATGACTACTTGAAACAGCCCCTCCCCAGCACCTGCATCGTGATCAGCTCTCTAGCTTTTCATGGTTGTTCGACTAGTTTTCTTGTGCATAGATGCATAGGCCCAGTACCGATATAAAATTCAGTACCCTATCATTCTTCCAAATCCATTTAGCCCTGCTCTAGTAAATTCACCTGGCTCCTAAATCCATCTCTGGAGTTGGTTCCTTGTAGAATCGGTCTGGGTATCTGCATATCAGGTGGTCCTGAAGGCCTTTGAGGTGGCTCGAAGGCCTAAATGTGGCCCAAAGGAATTAAAGGTGGCCCGAAATCCTTACTGACCCAAAGGCCTGGGTGGCCCAAAGACCTTAAGGACTCCAAGGCCAAATTGGTGGCCCATGTTGAATAGTTTTGGCTACTATATTATCAAACAGTACCTGCTACAGTAACTTTCTACAATACCTAATATAGTACATGCACTCTATTTCTACATTTGTGCTACAGTATTGTTACAGTAACCTAGAATTATGCCTCTTCCTAGTTTCGAAGTAGGGTCTCATGGATGCACTTAGAGATACCTCACCAACTTGGTTAAGGCACGTGTTCCCACTTTTATTTCTAGTCATAATTAATTGTAAAAATAATAAAATAGTGTTTCCATGGTTAAGATGAAAATGAGTTTATCGAGGGTTAATATAAGATATATAGGTGATATGGATATATAAACTTATCAAAATACTATTTTATTTCTATATTTAAACACTATATAATCCCATATTCTAATGTGAGTAGTTTATAATTATTTTTCTTAAGGATTATATTTTTATATTTTAATATTTTGATAAATTATAAGTGTCGTATCTCCCTCCCAAGTAAAAGTACACCCAACATATCTCTTATTTACTCCAAATTGTGCCACATAGTTCAAATAAATCCTGACCAATTATATTATAAAAAAAATTATACATTAATTAGAGGTTTTTTATTATTAAAATACCATTCCAAGTGTCTATAAGAATAGATTCAAATGAGATCTACTAAAGAAGAGGTATTCGCCCTCCCCAACCTTTTTCAATGTTTTTATTCTTATAAATCCTCTAAATTTATGGAATTTTTCACAAAATAATAAATCAAATATCTTAAATTTACTAAAATTTTATTAGTATTTTTTAACTACCAATATCAATTTTCTTTTCCATCAAATGTTTTATTAAAGTATCACTCGTGTGTACGTGTGGTTTACCACCTCCATATAGCAGTATAATTAATTTTCCATTACCATCAATAATGGTTAATTATTCTGATGAGTTTAATTCATATAATAGGTATTTCGTAACACCCCAATATTCCACGGTATTTTTCCTTTTAAATAATGCCATAGCTTGCATTGTACACAATTTCGAGATTCTAACACATTGTGACCAATCAAAGTAGCTGTTATGAATAGTAATACCCACCTTTTGAAATTTTATAAATTTTATCTCTCAAAATGGACTTCATTTTTGGATTCAGAATATTGAAGTTATCCTAGGTTAAAATTTTGTTACTTTTCGGATAACTTTTATATTTTGATGAATAGTGAAAATTACTAAATTTTAATTAAAAACAAATTTTTAATCAAAATAATTAATAGTAATAAATTATGAATTTTAGTGGATTTAAAGTATATTTAGAATATATTTTTACCATTTAATACAATTTTAGTCATTGGACATAATTTCACATTTAAACCAGACATAAACAACTATCAATCTTTTGGTAGTTATTATCTCTTAAAAACACGCTTTTTGTTTTAACAACGGGAATTAATTTTAAATTAATTTATGTAAATTATGTGTTTTGAATTTCGAAAAATTGATTCCATATTTGGAATCAGGATTTCCAAATTTTGTAAATGGGTAACTTTTATTTTTAGACATTTTGAACAATTACTTCGGTAAATATTTTATTAACCATGGTTAAAGGGTCAATCCGGTAAATAAGGGGAAAATAATATTATAATAACAATAAATTACCCTAAAACATGTCTTAACCTTATTGGTGGATACATATCCGACCATGGTAATACTTGCGTCGATTTTGGGACCCCATGGAGCCACTTGTAGGTGATATGGACACTTTATATTAATTAAGTTAAAGTAAATACAAAAATGACATAAGCATATATCTTTTAGAAAATTAATTTTTACATAGGGGTATATATGTTATATTTTTGAATATAAATATTCATTAAAAATCTAAAAATATTTCCTACATAATTTTATTTTATTTATACTTTTTATACATTAAATAATTTAATTTCTTTATGACACAATGATGATGCAGTAATTATCGTATTAATGAAAGATTAAGATATTTGATATTATAAATACCAAAATAAAGGTAATTTGAGACTTTTTATAAATTCCAATAATTTTCTAGGTTAATATGACATATTATTATTATTTATATAAATTGTTTTCGAAGTAATAATGATGTTATGAATTTATCAAAAACAAAATACCCAATAGTGTCAAAATTGACATAAAAAAGTTTTTAAAACAAATATTATATTATTAATTGATATTAAATTCCTAAAAATATAAGGTTCAGCCAATAGACTTATATCATTATAGGTGTATCATTAATGGACCACCTGGGGGTCACTTGGTTGTATATACTAAGTTTATTAACTATATAATATAAAAATACAAAGTGACATGGTAAATGTCAATCTAATTAACTAAGAGTTAAAACTAAAAGATAAGGATAATATAATGACCCAAACTGCATAAAATGTCTTGGTTGAAAGGATTTATACCCATCCCCACCTTATACTTTTAATAATCCACTTTGGAGCCATTAGAAACCGAATATGAATTTATAATAAATTAATACCATATGTTTTTCCTAAAGAGCCCCTCCTCCCCATTATAAAAGGACGCCACTTCTGACCAATTCTTAACACCTTTAAATCCTTTTGGTTTGGCCAACCTATGCCCAAAAATTCCATCAACTTTCCTCACTTCAACCTAGAGGCCTTATTTTGGTCATATAGCCAACCTAAGGAGCCCTTTTGATCAAATCAAAAGGAAGAACCTGAAGAAGAGGTAATGTTTTCACCACCCTCTTTCAAGTTCCTTTCTTCTTCCACTTCTTCTTTATTTGTTATTCCCATTCTAAAATAATAACTCTTGTATCTTATATATACTGTGATGTTATTATAAACATGGTACAACCATGTTCAGTATTCCATCCATCCTTTGAATGACATGTCACCATACGTGCGTACGTAAGGCTTACCGTCTCCACATCATGGTGTAATTGTTATTCAAAACATTATTATTTGTATGGGTATAATAATGATGTGTAATTAATGTAAATAATAAATATAAAATGACAATGATTCTGTATATATGATATACCGTCCAATTATATAATATTTTAATATCAAAATAATGATATTGTTGCTCGTGCGTACGTAAGCACTACCGTCTCCACGAACGCGATGAGATTCGTTCCCCATCGTATCCATTCAAGACTAATTCTCATTTTATGATTAAAAATAATTCTTAAGGACTTGATATCATTATGTATATGAATAATATAAAACATATCCATAACAAACACAGCTTTTGTAACAAAATATATAAGTTAACACCCGAAACGACAATAATACTAAGATATTATTAACAAAGCAGTGTTAAAAGATCATATATGATATCATATTAATGTATATGATTCTTGTATAATTTAATAAAATTATTTCACCATTATAAAAGAGGTTAAACTACCCCCAACCAAGGAAAAGTACAATGTAAGGGGTTTCTTATCTCACTTTTAATTCCGTGATATTTTCATTGTTTTCCACTTATTTATTGCATGTGGTTTGTGTACTTTCCATGATTTTATTCATTGTGTAATATACTTTAATTTATGGATATTTACATAATCATCGTATGATCCTTCTTTCATGGCATTTGCGATACCTAGACCCGCAAAGGACTGTGGCAGGGGCTTGGGTCGTTTTAACCGGAGGACCATCTGTGGTACATTGTGGGGGATTTTAATGCCATCCTTGACCCCGAGGAGAAGAAAGGTAGATGGGTCTTCCCTCGTCAGGGAGCTCTGGACTTCACTCTCTTCTTGGCGGAAAAGGGTCTCCTCGACCTGGGTTATTCTAGAGACAGGTATACATGGTGCAATAACCAATCGGGAGGAAGGTGCTATTGGAGTAGGATCGATCACTGCTTGGCTAACCACAAGGCGATCACCATCTTTCTGGAGGCTAAGGTGAAGCATTTAGCCTGAGGTATTTCTAACCATTCTCCTATTCTGGTGTCTCTGTTTCCCAAGCAGGATATCCATGAGTCGTTTAGATTCTTCCAATATTGGTCGCGGATCCAAGGCTATTAGGGGCTTGTGAAGGAATTATGGGAGGCTCCTATCCAGGGGAATATGTGGGTAGCTCTTCATAAAAAATTGCGAAGGCTGAAACAGGGGCTATTTGAGTGGTCAAGGGGATTACCTCCACCTGATCATGACTTGGAAGGCCTTAAACAAAGCATAGAAAGTCTCTAATATGCTCTTTAAAGGTAATGGGATGCTTTGGTGTTTGAAGAACATGCGGTTAAAAAGATTTGTTGGGATGAGGAGCTTCTCAAATAGGAACGGATGGCTTGGGACCGCTCCCAGGTGAAATGGCTCAAGGAAGGCAATAAAAAAACTTCTTATTTTCATGCATGCATTAGAGAGATAAATCACCTCTCCTTGCCTAACATTCTACTTGAGGATAGCTCCTACACAGATAATTGTGACATGGTTGGGAGTTTGGCACTCACTTTATTCAAGGATCTGCTTGTTGGCCCCAACCCGAGGATATCCAGCGGGTATCCCAAAGGGAATGCAGGGTTGTGGAAAAAGATTCCCACTGTGGTGTCCAATCGGGACAATGAGTTCTTGGAGGAAATTCCTAGCGAGGATTAAATACATGCAGCCATTCAGTGTCTCAATCCGGAGAGCGCTCCCGGTCCTGATGGTTTTCCAGGTTCTTTTTACAGAGGGGTTTGGGATGTTGTGAAGCAAGACATCACTGGTGCTATACAGGACTTCTTCAGAGGTGGAGGACTAGCTCGGGTGGCAAGTGCTACAACTCTTGTGCTCATTCCCAAGATCATGGACCCCTCTTCCCTTACTCACTACAGACCTGTGAGTCTCCGCAACTTCCCCTACAAAATTCTTGTGTGTGTTCTTAATCAGGGGTTTTCCACTCTTCTCTCGGGGTGCATTTTAGTTGAGCAACACGGTTTTGTGAAAGGTCACTCCATCCAGGGATCAATTGTTATCGCTCAGGAGATGGTTAGAGACATTAATTGGAAAACCCATGGATCCAACATGGCGGTCAAATTGGATATGAACAAGGCTTTTGACAGGATGGAATGGAGTTTTATCAACAAAGTTCTATCGGGTATTGGGTTTTCAGCCAAGGAATTGGACCTCCTTTTCAAGAGCTTTAGTTCCTCGTGGTTGGATGTCTCTTTCAGGGGGAAGATTCATGGTTTCTTCAAGGAAACGAGAGTTCTTCGGTAGGGAGACCCTCTTTCTTCTAGAATTTTTATTCTGGCACAGGACACTCTCAGCAGGCTTATCAACAGAGGAATATCCCAAGGGGGCATTCTTCTTTTCCGAAGGAAGCTGAACATACCTATGGTGTCTCATCTGATGTTCACCGACAACACACTTATTTTCACCAATGGTGGTTCGGGATGCATTTTGTGGGATCAAGGACATTCTGGATGAATATTGCTACCGGAGCGGGCAAGTCATGAATAATTCCAAAAGTAGCATCTACATCTCAAATAAAATTTCTCAAGGTCGGGTGTCCTCTCGGTGTAACCGTCTAGACATGCAGCATGGGTCCTTTCCGATGGAATACTTGGGTTCTCCCATTTCATCAGGTCGTTTTTGTATCAAAGACTATGATCATGTTGTTTGTAGAATCACCAGTCGCATCCTTAACTGGAAAAATCAGTTCCTGTATTTTGGAGGTCGTATAGCTCTGTTGAATAGTGTGTTTTCTGCCATTCCCATCCATTCTTTGGTTGCCTCCAACGTCCCTCAAGGCGTGATCAATAGCATTGACATAATTCTTTGCAGTTTTGTCTGGGATGCAAAGGCTGAAGGCAAGAGACATTGGGATGCATGGGGCATGATGGCGCAGCCCTTCCAGGACGGTGGGATCAATGTAAAGAGCCTCCAGATCACGATTCTCTACATGCATGGCAAGCTCGCCTAGGAAATTTTGAAGGAGTGAGATCTTTGGGGAAAGTCCATGGGGATGCTATGCGGTGAAGGTGCGGGGGTTTCTTGCAGCCATGATTCTCCGTTGTGGGTGAAAATTTTTCCCTTGGTCCAGACTCTTCATCTTCATTCTCACTGGATATTTTGCTCAGGTGACCTCCTCTTCTGTCACAGGAACTTGGCGGACTCAGTTTTAGCTTTCCTTGGTTTCCTAGCTCTGATGATCTCGCTTAGAGAAGCATCCCAGCATCCCAGTTTTACCAAGGCCATTCTAGATAGTGATCAACAGGCTCTTCTAGAGTCCATTGAGTTTACTAGTGACCCAGAAAAAATTTTTTCACCCCGGCTGCTTCGGGGGTCTTTTCCTGCAGTGATTTTTGTAGGTTGTTCTCTAGGCAGGTTCACCAGGAGGGGGAGATCGGAGCCCTGTGGTTCCATAAGATCCCATCAAAGTTTAACTTCCTCACGTGGCGTATAAGGAACTCAACGTTGGCTATGGATGAGAACATCAGAAGGTTGGGTATCATCTTGGCCTCTAGGTTCCCTTGTTGTACCACCAAGAGCAAAACATCACATCCTTTGAGGAGATATGGTTCCAAGGTACGGATAGTAATGAGAAAGATATAATGGTTCGTTTGGATATTTTTAGTGCTAGATTCTGGAGCTTATGGCAAGCCAGAAATCAAGCAAGGTATGAAGGCTTTGTTCCCACTGTTAGGTCCATTATCCCGCGAACCCGTTTCCTTTTCCTAAACTTATCTTTTCTCTTCAAGGACTGGCAGGAGGCCCCCTCTTCCTGATTTCTCCAGGTTAGCATCCCTTCCACTACCCCCTCCCTGGTTCAGCAGGGAAAGTGGGTGTGCTGGAAACCCACCGGCTCTGGTCTCAAGATGAACATGGATGGGTCATGCGCGTTGGGGGTGATGAGAGGAGGGGGTGTGGTACGAGGCTCTGGGGGGGAGGCAGTCATGGCGTTTTCATCCTTCTTTGGCAACGGTACCCCCTCTTGGCCGAGGCCAAGGAAATGCACACGGGGCTTTCCCTCTGCATGTAGGAGAAACTTGATTTAACCCAGGCAGAGACTGATTCTAGGATCCTTCATGTTGCGTTGATAGGTAAAGGTTCCCCGCCTTGGTCTATTGCTTATATTGTGAGGAAATGTCACACTTTACTTGGAACCAACATCCAAGTGTCTCATACCTGGCGCGAGGGTAATAAGGTTTCAGATCACATGGCTTCCTTAGAGGCCCAGATCTCCATCTCCACCTTTCTGCTCCCTATCAATAGTTTGTAACCAAAGAGTGTTAATTTAATTAGAGGGGATGCCCTCAGCTTGTGCTATTTTCAACCCCCCTAATTCCTGGGGTCCCTAGGCTGTTTTGGTGTCTTGGTTGTTCTGTTTTTTTTGTTTTCCCTTTCTTTAAATAAAAATATGATTTGGATGGATGGATATGGTGTATACAATGTACTTTTACATAGTATATCATGAATCCATTTATTCTCGTGATATTACAAAGTTTTGATTACCTCAATTATTTGTATTAAAGTGTCTCTCTTTTGATTAGGAACACTAACTAAAATATCATTTTAAATGTTTTAATGATTTATTATTCTAAATATTTCTCATTAATGTCCATGTTTTAAAAATGATTTTAAGGATTTATTTTTATGGACATTAAAGTTTTCAAATCAAAATTCCTTTTAAAAGTTTCAAAGTGGTATGGGACACTTTGATTCAAAAATAAATTTTAAATGGATTCTTGACAAATAGTTTGAATTTAAAATGTTTTAAAAAAAGGGGGGATATTTCTCTCAATAGTTTAATGATTATTTTAATCTATGTCAATATCCTTCATTATTCTCGATTTAGGTTAATCTGATATAATTAAATCATCCATATTGTATCGAATGAGTTATGCTTGACTACGGATGTGCTATTTTTATACCATTTATGGTTTTTGGTTAAAGTATTGACATTTCGTATGCTAGTTTTAATAAGAATGTTTATGTTATGTTTAAACCTATTCATATGAGGAATGCATTGGACTTAATAAGTGACGGGTGGAGCCCGCTATAGATCCTCAATGAATCTGTTGGTCTCATGAGACAAACCAGTGTCTTGGCACAAGGAATTGACAAAATTTTATTTGTAGTCTTGGCACGAGGCCTTGGCTATGTGGTTATGATAGTCTGGAATTATGCATTTCATCATTATGAAAATTATTATTGATATTTCATGTGATTATTCGACTAGTAGAATATCCATGTGAATAGTTAAATGGCATTATTTCCTTTTATCTTTGCCAAATTATGCTGAAGTTCAAGTTTAAAAGGATTTTTTTTAGTTATACATTGCCTTAAATGTTTATTCTTATTTATGAAAGTTTCCACTATATTGTTATCCTTAGTGAGCATCTGATCTCACCCCTTTCAATTTTTTATTTTTCCCAGGATGTGAAGAAGTAATTTATGAATGAATTGAAGGGACAGTACGAGGGGATATGAAGTCAAGATGTTGTTGTAGTAGTTTTTACATTATGATGTAATGTAAACTTTATGACTGTATCTAGTTATTCCAAGGCTACTAAAATAATCGGTATTTCGAGACTTTATCTTTTGTGATCATTCCAATAATATGTAATAATGCACCGACTCTAGGTAACTGGGGTCGGGACGTTACAGTTGGTATCAGAGGAAGTTTAGTACAAACCTTGGAAGCTAGATTTAGATAATCTCTGATTAGAGCACGTAGCCCGAAGATAGACTTTGAGGATTAGTATAGAAGAACTTCCTAGAATTTTGGTATTATAGAGATTTTGTGACTTTTCCAGCAATAAATCCCTATCTGGATACGAGTAGATAGAGCCGGCTCTGGCACAGATGTACCTAGGGGTAAAACCTGAAAACACCGCTTTGAGCTAGACTCAAACGGGAACTGCGGCACGACAAGGGGCCTTGCTGCACTCTTGATTATGACACTCCCAGGGGATATGCTTCGGATAATTTACATTTTCTATATAAACCAATTTGAAGTATTTTAATATAAGATGAGAATAAATGACCTTGGTTAATCCTAAGGTGTTTCAAATTGAGAATATGGTGTCATGATATTCTCTAAATGATTTTATTACTACTGCTACTCACACAATGCTTTCTGGTTTTAGTCAATGGTTGGAGTCCAAGGAAGTCATAGTAACTTTGAGAATAATGTACAAGGTGGTAACGGTGGAGGAAATGAGAAACAAAATGGAATGTTGATAGGCGTAAAAGATATTGTGTTCATGCCAAATCAGTTTTCCAAAAAAATGATCAACAACATATATATTAACCAACTCCCGGACTCAACAAAGAAGAGAAATGTGAGGAATGATAAGAGCACCAGCTATGGAGACCATGGAGAAAAGAATCCTAAATTTCCATCATGCAGGAAGTGTGGAAGGAGACACCCAGGAAAGTGTCTCAATGGAAAAAATAAATGCTTTACGTGCGGGAAAGAATGACATAAAGTGAAGAATTTCCGAGGAAAAATGAAGAGTGCTATGGAAGAAAATAAAAATGGTCCCAAGAATCCATTTACAGTCATTTGTTGTAAATGTAGGGGACCTGGCCATTACCCGAGTGAATGCCCTATTTTATAGGATATTTTCTTGGTCAAAGAAGAAGCTCTGTGAAAATAAATGGTTGTAGAAATGTTTAAAAGTATTACTGCTCCTTATTGATACATAGGAATAATTTTATCCTGTATTTGTAACCCCACAGTTTTCGATTTGAGAATGATATTTGAGGAAGACATATCTTTTCCCTTGTGGATATACTTATAAATAACCATTTTTTTATATGATCATTGGGTTTGAGGCAATTACAAGTTATTATATTTTGGGATGAAAATGCAAGGTATGAGATAACATTTCTGGTTAAAATTATGTTATGGTTATTTTGAGGAATTTATCTCATTTTGGTAATTTTATAAAATATTGTTTTTGAAAAAGGACAACACGCAGACCATGTGACAACCCGTCGATTCGGACAAAGTTGTGGGAATCAAACCCACAACCAAAGTGTGATTGGGATTTATCGCCTACCACTGGACTACGTGAAGTCCTTAGTTAGTGTGACTAATTTTTTTTAGTTAAATGATTTTATTGATCAATAATAAGTTGATTTGGGCTCTTATGTCTCATCAAATGAATACCCTTAGTATAGGAAAATGATTTGGTGATTAAGTGATAAATGTTATTTTGGAAGATGTTCACTTTTTTGGGAACACTATATGCCCAAGGAAACTAGAATACTATGGGATTTCATTTGAGGAGTAATGGTGGATTTTTATCTACGTTTTTATTGTGGATTTATAGTGATTTGGTTTATTTATGGAAATGATTAACCTATAATAGGGAATATGTGATTAGGTTAATTACTTTTAAGGATATACCTTTAAGAGTAGTTGATGTCATTTGGAGATACAATTTAACGTCGAAGACTACATAACTAAACTCTTCTAAGTTTTGGGTTTCAATATTAGTTTGGATTATATTGAAGTATTTTAAGGAAAATTGTTTATTTAATGGTATTTATTTAACTTTGGGGTATTGTTGGTTTAATTTTAGAAATTAAGATTAGTGTTTCTTTCTCTAAAGGAATATCCTTTTGGGGGATCATCAGATCTTGTACTAACCATTTTGGTTTTGATTAATCTCTAAAGAAAAGTTAAATATATATTTTATCCTTTGTGAATCATGTGATTCTATAGAATTTTATTCTAGCTCTTCCAGTGTGACCAAGTCTTCTTGAATACTCATCGTTTAAAAAAATGAGTTAGAGGTGGAAATTTATTGAAGAATGAAACTCTAATTAAAAAGTAAGTATATATCTTTATTTTCTTAGTCAATCTCATAAATTAATTCCTCGTCTTTATATAATGTAACTTAAAAAAATGTTGTCCATATACTTTTCCTACTGGGAAACTAATGACCGTTTGTCCAATCACAAGTTTGTGGCTTTATTGTTGTTAACTTTCTCCGAATCATGTTTTCTATACCTCTCTATCAGAACATGACACTTATTTTATCTTCTATATCCATGTTTTCCTATATGGAATCCTAGTATGAGTTATCTTTTCTAACCTTTGTACTTTTCTATCTTTCTTTTAAGGTGATAGTTTTATTGTCTCTTTTTAT
The DNA here is from genome assembly GCA_963277665.1 of Viscum album. Lineage (NCBI taxonomy): Eukaryota > Viridiplantae > Streptophyta > Magnoliopsida > Santalales > Viscaceae > Viscum > Viscum album. The sequence continues at coordinate 513,026,802 of OY728140.1, forward strand.
GATGTGGGACTTTCCATTATTTTCCCAAACCCAATTTTAAAAATTTCGAGGACAAAATTATTTGAATGAGGGAATAATGTAACACCCCAAGCTTCCACGGTATGCTTCCCTTTGAATAATGCAATAGCTTGCATTGTACGCAATTTCGAGATTCTAACACATCGTGACCAATCAAAGTAGTCGTTATGAATAGTAATACCCAAATTTTAAAATTTTATAAATTTTACCTCTCAAAATGGACTTCATTTTTTGATTCGGAATATCGAAATTATCCTAGGGTAAAATTTTGGTACTTTTCAGATAACTTTTATATTTTGATGAATAGTGAAAATTACTGAATTTTAATTAAAAACAACTTTTTTAATAAAAATAATTAATAGTTATAAATTATGAATTTTAGTGGATTTAAAGTATATTTAGAATATATTTTTACTATTTAATACAATGTTGGTCATTGTAAATAATTTCACATTTAAACCAGACATAAACAACTGTCAATCTTTTGATAGTTATTGTCTCTTAAAAACACGCTTTTTGTTTTAACAACAGGTATTAATTTTAAATTAATTTCTGCCACTTATGTGTTTTGAATTTGGAAAAATGGATTCCATATTTGGAATCCGGAAGTTCAAATTTTTTAAATAGGTAACTTTTATTTTTATACATTTTGAATAATTACTTCGGTAAATATTTTATTTACCATGGTTAAAGGGTCAATCCAGTAAATAAAGGAAAAATAATATTATAATAATAATAAATTTTCCTAAAACGTGTCTTAACATTATTTTTGGATACATGTCCAAACATGGGCATCTTTGGGTCGATTTTGGTACCCCATGGAGCCACTTGTAGGTGATAGGGACACTTTATATTAATTAAGTTAAAGTAAATACAAAAATGACAAAAGCATATGTCTTTTGGAAAAATAATTTTAACATAGTATAATATATGTCATATTTTCGACTATAAATATTCATTATAAAGATAAAAAGATTTCCTATATAATTTTATTTTATTTATAATTTTTAGACATTAAATAATTTAATTTATTTATGACACAATGATGATTGAGTAATTACCGTATTAATGATTGATTAAGATAATTGATATTATCAATAGTCAGATAAATGTGATTTTAGACTTTTTATAAATTAAAATAATTTTATAGGTTAATATGACATATTAGTATTGTTTATATAATTTTTTTTCTCAGTAATAATTCTGTTATAAATTTATGAAAAACAAAATAACCAATAGTGTCAAAATTGACATAAAAGAGTTTCTAAAACAAATAATATATTATTAATTAAAATTTAATTCCTAAAAATCTGAGGTTCGTCCAAGAGATTTATATAATGATAGGTGTATCATTAATGGACCACTTGGGGGGTCTCTTGAATGTATATAGTATGTTTATTAACTATATAATTTAAAAATACAAAGTTACATGGTAAATGTCAATCTAATTAACTAAGAGTTAAAAATAAAAGATAAGGTTAATATAATGACCCAAACCTGCATAAAATCTATTGATTGAATGTTTTTATACCCATACCCACATTATACTTTGAATAATCCACTTTTTATCCATTAGAAACCGAATATGAATTTATTATAAATTAATACTTTAAGTTTTTCCTAAAGAGCCCTCCTCCCCATTATAAAAGGACATCACTTATAACCAATTCTTCACACCATCAAAGCCTCTTGGTTAGTCCAAAATCTACCCAAATACTCTCTAAACTTTCCTCACTTCAACCTAGAGTTTTTATTTTGATTAGAAAGCCAACCTAAGGATCCCTTTTGATCAAATCAAAAGGAAGAACCCGAAGAAGAGGTAATGTTTTCACCACCCTCTTCCAAGTTCCTTTCTTCGTCTACTTATTCTTTCTTTGTTATTCCCATTCTAAAATAATAACTACAGTATCTTATATATACTGTGATGTTATTATAAATATGGTACAACCATATTCAGTATTCTATCCATCCTTTAAATGACTTGTCATTATACGTGCATACGTACGGCTTATCGTCTCCACGTCATGGTGTAATTGTTATTCAAAACATTATTATTTGTATGGGTATAATAATGATGTTTAATTCATGTAAATAATAAATATAACATGATAATTATTCTGTATATATGATATACCATCCAATTATATATTATTTTAATATCAAAAGAATGACATTGTCGCTCGTGCGTACGTACGAACTACCGTCTCCACGAACGCGATGAGATTCATTACCCATCATATCCATTTGAGACTAGTTATTATTTGATGATTAAAAATAATGTTTAAGGACTTTATATCATTTTGGATATGAATAATATACAACATATCCATAACAAACACAGCTTATGTAACAAAACATATAAGTTAACACCCGAAACGACGATAATACTAAGATATTATTAACAAAGAAATGTTAAAAGATCATATATGATATCATATTAATGTATATGATTATTTTATAATTTAATAAAATTATTTCACCATTATACAAGAGTTTAACCTTCCCCAACCAAGGAAAAGTACAAGGTAAGGGGTTTCTTATCTCACTTTTATTTCCGTGAGATTTCCATTGTTCGCCACTTATTTATTGCATGTGGTGTGTGTACTTACCATGATTGTATTCATTGTGTAATATAATTTAATTTATGGATATTTACATCATAATTTTATGATCCTTCTTTAATGGGTGTATGTTTTTCAAGTTACCAAATCGATAATGGAATTTGAAATTTCAATTTCCATTCATTCGGCTTTACGCATACTTCATTGATTATTTTACTCTAAGATTATGTGTGGAATCACTATTCATTTGATTATGTCATAATTTCCACTCCCCTTTATGTGGATATAATTTTGATACACATAATCACTCCATTGATAAATTCTCATGTCATCGGTACGAACTTGATACGAGTAATTTTTACTCAATCTTGATTTGTTGAGTTAAATATCCAATTCATTAGTGTTGTTTTTACAAGAATATGTGTGAATATCCTCTGATTGATTTACACTGAATATCCAATAATATTGAGTTTTTTTATATTTTTCACACATAATTATTTCGTTGATTTATCCTTAACCTAAGGATACGGTCTTTATAAGATATTTCATCTCAATTTACATTCCATTGAGACTTCTTTGTTGTTATACACCTTATCACTTTTATATGGTGTATATAATGTACTTTTACATAGTATGTCATGAATCCCTCTATTCTCATGATATTAAAATGTTTTGATAACCTCAATTATTTGTATTAAATTTTCTCTCTTTTGGTGAGGAACTCTAACTAAAATATCATTTTAAATGTTTTAATGATTTATTAATCTAAATATTTCTCATTAATGCCTATGTTTCAAAAATGGTTTTAAGGATTTATTTATATGTACATTAAAGTTTTCAAATAAAAATTCCTTTTAAAAGTTTCAAAGTGGTATGGGAAACTTTGATTCAAAAATCTATTTTAAATGGATTCATGACAAATAGTGTGAATTTAAAATGTTTTCAAGAAAAAGGGGGATATTTCTCTCAATAGTTTGATGATTATTTTAATCTATGTCAATATCCTTCATTATTCTCGATTGAGGTTAATCTGATATAATAAAATCTTCCATATTGTATCGAATGAGTTATGTTTGACTGTGGATGTGCTATTTTTATACCATTCATGGTTTGTGGTTAAAGTATTGGCATTTCGTATGCTAGTTTTATTACGAATGTTTATATTATGTTTAAACCTATTCATATGAGGAATGCATTAGACTTAATAAGTGATGGGTGGATCCCTCTATAGCTCCTCGATGCATCGATAGGTCTAATGAGACAAACAAGTGTCTTGTCACAAGGCCTTGACAAAATCTTATTTGTAGTATTGGCATGAGGCCTTGGCTATGTGGTTATGATAGTCTGGCATTATGCATTCCATCATTATGAAAGTGTTTATTGATATTGCATGTGATTATTTGACTAGTAGAATATCCATGTGAATAAGTAAATGTAATTATTTCATTTTATCTTTGCCATATTATGCTGAAGTTCATGTTTAGAAGGATTTTGTTTTAGTTATACAATGCCTTAAATATTTATTCATATTTATGAAATTTTTTGCTATATTGTTATCCTTACTGAGCATATGAGCTCACCACTTTCAATGTTTTATTTTTCCTAGGATGTGAAGAAGTAATTTATGAATGACTTGTAGGGATATTATAAGGGGATATGAAGTCAAGATGTTGTTTTAGTAGTTTTAACTTTATGATGTAATGTAAACTTTTTGAATGTATCTAGTTATTCCAAGGCTACTAAACTAATCGGCCTTTCGAGACATGATCTTCTTTTATCATTCCAATATTATGTAATAATGCATCAACTCTGGTTAATTGGGGTCGGGGCATTAAAGTTGGTATCATAGGAAGTTTAGTACAAACCTTGGAAGCTAGATTTAGATATACTCTGATTAGAGCACATATCTCTAAGATAGAATTTGAGGATTAGTATAGAAGAACTTCCTAGAATTTTGGTATTGTAGAGATTTTGTGAGTTTTCCAAGAAATACATCCCTGTCAGGATACGAGAAGGTAGAGGCGGCTCTGGCATAGATGTAACTAGGGGTAAAACCTGAAAACACCGCATGAGCTAGACTCAAACGGGAACTGGTGCACAACAACGGGCCTTGCTGCACTCTTGGTTATGACACTCCTGGGGGATATTCTTAGGATAATTTAAATTTTCTATACAAACCAATTTTAAGTATTTTAATATAAGATGGGAATAAATAACCTTGGTTAATCCTAAGGTGTTTCAAATTGAGAATATGGTGTCATGATATTCTATAAATGATTTTATGACTACTGTTACTCACAAAATGCTTTCTGATTTTAGTCAGTGGGTGGAGTCCAAGGAAGTCATATTAACTTTAAGAATGATGTAAAAGGTGGGAACGGTGGTGGAAATGGGAAACAAAATGGAATGTTGATAGGCGTAAAAGATGTCGTGTTCATGCCAAATCAGTTTTCCAAAAATTTGATGAACAACATATATATTAACAGACTCGCGAACTCAACAAATAAGAGAAAGGTGATGAATGATAAGATCTCTAGCTGTGGAGACCATGGGGAAAAGAATCCTAAATTTCCATCATGCTAGAAGTGTGGAAGGAGACACTCAGGAAAGTGTCTCAACGGAATAAATAAATGCTTTACGTGCGGGAAAGAATGACATAAAGTGAAGAATTTCCGAGGAAAAATAAAGAGTGCTATGGAAGAAAATAAAAATGGTCCCAAGAATCTATTTACAGTCATTTGCCATAAATTAAGGGGACCTGGCTATTACCCGAATGAATACCCTATTCTATAGGATATTTTCTTGGTCAAAGAAAAAGCTATGTGGAAATAAATGGTTGTAGAAATGTTTAAAAGTATTAGTGCTCCTTGTTGATGGGATTACTTATGAATAATTTTCTCTTTTATTTGTAACCCCGTAGTTTTCCATGTGAGAATGATATTTGGGGAAGACTTATCTTTTCCCTTGTGGATATAGTTATAAATAACCATTTGGTTTTATATGATCATTGGGTTTGAGGCAATTACAAGTTATTATATTTTGGGATGAAAATGCAAGGTATGAGATAACATTTCTGGTTAAAATTATGTTATGGTTATTTTGAGGAATTTATCTCATTTTGGTAATTTTATAAAATATGGTTTTTGAAAAAGGACAACACGCAGACCGCGTGACAACCATCTCATCGGACAAAGCTGTAGGAATCGAACCAACAACCAAAGTGCGATTGGGATTTATCGTCTACCACTGGACTACATGAAGTCCCTAGTTAGTGAGACTAATTATTTTTAGTTAAATGATTTTATTGATCAATAATAAGTTGATTTTGGTTATTATGTATTATCAAATGAATACCCTTAGTATAGGAAAATGATTTGGTGATTAAGTGAGAAATGTTATTTTGGAAGATGTCGCTTTGTTGGGAACACTATATGCCCAAGGAAACTAGAATACTATGGGATTTCATTTGAGGATTAATGGTGGATTTTTATCTATGTTTTTATTGTGGATTTATATTGATTTGGGTTATCTTTGGAAATGATTAACCTATAATAGAGAATATGGGATTAGGTTAATTACTTTTAAGGATGTGACTTTAAGAGTAGTTGATGTCATTTGGAGATAAAATTTAACGTGGAAGACTACATAACCAAACTCTTCTAATTTTTGGGATTCAATATTAGTTTGGATTATATTTAAGGATTTTAAAGAAAATTGTTTATTGAATGGTATTTATTTAACTTTGGGGGTATTGTTGGTTTAATTTTAGAAATTAAGATTAGTGTTTCTTTCTCTAAAGGAATATCCTTTTGGGAGATCATCAGATCTTGTACTAACCATTTTGGTTTTGATTAATCTCTAAAGACAAGGTAAATATATATTTTATCCTTCGTGGATCATGTGATTCTATAGATTTTTATTCTAGCTCTTCCAGTGTGACCAAGTCTTCTTGAATACTCATCATTTAAAAAAAATGAGTTAGTGGTGGAAATTTATTAAAGAATAAAACTCTATTTAAAAAGTAAGTATATATCTTTATTTTATTATTCAATATCATAAATTAATTCCTCATCTTTATGTAATGTAACTTAAAAAAAATTGTCCGTATACTTTTCCTACTGGGAAACTAATGATCGTTCGTCCCATCACAAGTTTGTTGCTTTCTTGTTGTTAACTTTCTCATGATCATGTTTTCTATACCTCTCCATCAGAAATTTACACTTATTTATCTTCCATATCCATTTTTTCCTACATGGAATCCTAGTATGAGTTATCTTGGGTGACATTTGAACTTCCCTTTCTTTCTTTTAAGGTGATAGTTTTATTGCCTCTTTTTCCAGTGTGAGACTTTCCATTATTTCTCCAAGCCCAATTTTAAAAATTTCAAGTATGAAATTATTTGAAGGAGGGTAGAATGTAACACCCCAACCTTATACAATATATTTCCCTTTGAATAATGCAATAGCTTGCATTGTACGTAATTTCGAGATTCTAACACACCATGATCAATCAAAGTACCCGTTATGAATAGTAATACACACCTTTTGAAATTTCATAAATTATATCTCTAAAAATAGACTTCATTTTTGGATTCTTAATATCGAAATTAGCCTAGGGTAGAATTTTGGTACTTTTTGGATAACTTTTATATTTTGATGAATAGTGAAAATTACTAAATTTTAATTAAAAACAACTTTTTTAATCAAAATACTTAATAGTGATAAATTATTAATTTGAGTGGATTTAAAGTATATATAGAATATATTTTTATCATTTAATACAATTTTGGTCATTGGACATAATTTCACATTTAAACCGGACATAAACAACTGTCAATCTTTTGATAGTTATTTTCTCTTAAAAACATGCTTTTTGTTTTAACAATGGGAATTGATTTTAAATTAATTTATGCCACTTATGTGTTTTGAATTTGGAAAAATAGATTCCATATTTGGAATCAAGATTTCAAAATTTTTTAAATAGGTAACTTTTATTTTTATAAATTTTGAATAATTACTTCGGTAAATATTTAATTTACCATGGTTAAAGGGTCAATCCGGTAAATAAGGGAACAAAATAATATTATAATAATAATAAATTACCCTAAAACATATCTTAACCTTATTGGTGGATAAAATTCCAACCATGGGCATCTTTGGGTCGATTTTGGGACCCCATGGAGCAACTTGTAGGTGATAGAGACACTTTATATTAATTAAGTTAAAGTAAATACAAAAATGACATAAGCATATATCTTTTAGAAAAATAATTTATACATAGTGTTATATATGTTATATTTTCGACTATAAATATTATTTAGAAAGATAAAACAATTTCCCACATAATTATATTTTATTTACAATTTTTAGAAATTAAATAATTTAATTTATTTATGACACAATGATGATGCAGTAATTACCATATTAATGAAATATTAAGCTAATTGATATTATAAATACCCAAATAAATGTAATTTGAGATTTTTTATAAATTAAAATAACTTTCTAGGTTAATAAACCATATTATTATTATTTATATAAATTTTGTTCGAAGTAATAATTCTGTTATGAATTTATCAAAAACAAAATACCCAATAGTGTCAAAATTGACATAAATGATTTTTTAAAACAAATATTATATTATTAATTTATATTCAATTCCTAAAAATATAAGTTTCATCCAAGAGACTTTTATCGTGATAGGTGTATCATTAATGGACCACTTTGGGGTCTCTTGGATGTATATAGTAATTTTATTAACTATATAATATAAAAATACAAAGTGACATGGTAAATGTCAATCTAATTAACTGAGAGTTAAAACTAAAAGATAAGGTTAATATAATGACCCAAACCTGACTAACATATATTCGTTGAAAGGATATAGACTCATACCCACATTAGACTTTTAATAATCCACTTTTGAGCCATTAGAAACTGAATATGAATTTATTAGAAATTAATATTTTAAGTTCTTCTTAAAGAGCCCCTCTTCCCCATTATAAAAGGACACCACTTCTAACCAATTTTTCACACCTTCAAAGCCATTTTTTTCGTCCAACCTCTGCCCAAATACTCTCTAAAATTTCCTCAATTTAACCTAGATGCCTTATTTTGATGATAAAGCCAACCTCAGGAGCCCTTTTGATCAAATCAAAAGGAAGAACCCGAAGAAGAGGTAATGTTTTCACCACCCTCTTTCAAGATCCTTTCTTCTTCCACTTCTTCTTTATTTGTTATTACCATTCTAAAATAATAAATCCAGTATCTTATATATATTGTGATCTTATTATAAACATGGTACAACTATATTGAGTATTCTATCCATCCTTTGAATGACATGTCACCATATGTGCGTACGTACGACTTACCGTCTCCACGTCATGGTGTAATTGTTATTCAAAACATTATTATTTGGATGGGTATAATGAAGATGTGTAATTCATGTAAATAATAAATATAACCTTATAAATATTCTTTATATATGATATTCCATCAAATTATATATTATTTTATTATCAAAATAATGATATTGTCGCTTGTGCGTACGTACAGACTACCGTCTCCACAAACGCGATGAGATTTATTCGCCATCGTATCCATTTGAGACTAGTTCTCATTTGATGATTAAAAATAATTTTTAAGGACTTGATATCATTATGGATATGAATAAGATACAACATATCCATAACAAACATGGTTTATATAACAAAACATATAATTTAAAACCCGAAACGATGATAATACTAAGATATTATTAACAAAGCAATGTTAAAAGATCATATATGATATCATATTAATCTACCTGATTATTATATAATTTAATAAATTTATTTCACCATTATACAAGATTTTAACCTTCCCCCAACCAAGTAAAAGTACAAGGTAAGTGGTTTCTTATCTCACTTTTATTTCCGTGATATTTCTATTGTTCGCCACTTATTTATTGCATGTGGTGTGTGTACTTCCCATGATTATAGTCATTGTGTAATATACTTTAATTTATGGATATTTACATCATCATCGTATGATCTTTATTTCATGGGTGTATGTTTCGTAAGTTACAAAATCAATAAGGGAATTTGAAATTTCAATTTCCATTCATTCGGTTTACGCATACTTCATTGATTATTTTACTCCAAGATTATGTGTGGAATCACTATTCATTTGATTATGTCATCATTTCCACTCCCCTTTTTATTGATATACTTTTGAAACACATAGTCACTCCATTGATAAATTCTCAAGTCATCAGTACGAACTTGATAAGAGTAATTTTTACTCAATCTCGATTTGTGGAGTTAAATATCCAATTCATTGGTGTTGTTTTTACAAGAATATGTGTGAATTTCCTCTGATTGATTTACAGTGAATATACAATCATATTGAGTTTTTTTATATTTGTCACAGATAATTATGTCATTTATTTATCCTTAACCTAAGGATACGGTCTTTATAATATATTTCATCTCAATTTACATTCTAATGAGATTTCTTTGTTGTTGTACACCAAATCAATTTTATATGGTGTATATAATGTACTTTTACATAGTATATCATGAATCCCTTTATTATCATGATATTACAAAGTTTTTATTACCTCAATTATTTGTATTAATGTGTCTCTCTTTTGGTGAGGAACTCTAACTAAAATAACATTTTAAATGTTTTAATGATTTATTATTCCAAATATTTCTCATTAATGTCCATGTTTTAAAAATGGTTTTAAGGATTTATTAATATGGACATTAAATTATTCAAATAAAAATAATTTTTAAAAGTTTCAAAGTGGTATGGGACACTTTGATTCAAAAATATATTTTAAATGGCTTTTTGAAAAATAGTGTGAATTTAAAATGTTTTCAAGAAAAAGGGGGATACTTATCTCTATAGTTTGATTATTATTTTAATCTCTATTAATATCCTTCATTATTCTCGATTGAGGTTAATCTGATATAATAAAATCTTCCATATTGTATCGAATGAGTTATATTTGACTGTGGATGTGCTATTTTTATACCATTCATTGTTTGTGGTTAAATTATTGACATTTCGTATGCAAGTTTTAATAAGAATGTTTATGTTATGTTTAAACCTATTCATATGAGGAATGAATTGGACTTAATAAGTGACAGGTGTAGCCTCCTATAGCTCCTCGATGCATCGGTAGGTCTCATGAGACAAACTAGTGTCTTGTCATAAGGCCTTGAAAAAATATTATTTGTAGTCTTGGCACTAGGCACTGGCTATGTGGTTATGATAGTCTGGCATTATGCATTCCATCATTATGAAAGTGGTTATTGATATTGCAGGTAATTATTCGACTAGTAGAATATCCATGTGAATAAGTAAATGGAATAAATTTTTTTAATCCTTGCCATATTATTATGAAGTTCAAGTTTAAATGGATTTTTTTAGTTATACATTATCTTAAATGTTTATTCTTATTTATGAAAGTTTACGCTATATTGTTATCCTTACTGAGCATCTGAGTTCACCCCTTTCAATGTTTTATTTTTCCCAGGATGTGAAGAAGTGATTTATGAATGACCTTCTAGTATAGTATGAGGGGATATGAAGTCAATATGTTGTTTTAGTAGTTTTCACTTTATGATGTAATGTAAACTTTATGAATGTATCTAGTTATTCCAAGTCTAATAAACTAATTGGTCTTTCGAAACTTGATCTTTTGTGATCATGCCAATATTATATAATAATGCACCGACTCTGGGTAACTAGGGTCGGGGTGTTACATATTTATTATTTAATTTTGGTTCTATAATGATAAAATATTATTTACTATTCTTTCTTAGTTTTCATCAGAATATGGAAACAGTGTTCATTCGCATGGACCACCGTCTCTATGAACAGTGTAATTCAATTTTTTTATCTATAAATTTTTTTGATTTTATGTATTTATATAATTCATATTTATTATATTTATTTCATTATTAAAATTATTAATATTATGTAACTTTTATCAATGTACAATGATCAGGACTACTGAACTGAAAAATACATTAAAAACAGTTAACACCCTAAAATATAGATTTTAATAAAGAATTATTAATAAATAGGGGTTGAACTTGTATAAGTTTATCATTTAAGATATTACATGTTTATAAATAGTTTTTAAATAATTATAATAAATATAAATTTATTATAAAATAGGTTAGATCCCTTAAAAATAAACTCAAACTTGGGTAAAGGGTTTTACGTTCCAATCTCATTTTTACTATAATTGTTTGTTCTTAAATTTTTTATATTGAAATTTTATGAAATTTATATCCAAAATATTATTTTTTTATTCTCCCGTAGTTATTTTTGGAGAATTATTTTTTTCATTTCATTTTCCTCTCTTTAAGTACTCAAGACACTGAAATAATTGTTTTTAAGTAAAATCGGCTTTATTTCTCTCTCTGACCGGAAAACATTTTTCTTTTATATCCATGGTTTCTAAAATTACTTCTAGAATATTTTTAATAATCTAAAATTATTGTTTAAATTAATTTTTACACATGTTTTACTTGTTAAAAAAATAAAAAAGTAATATTCTTCTTGTTTTCCTAACAAGTTACTTTTTACAAAATGTGTGAACATGATCTTTATCTTAACAATGACAACATCAATGTAATTTATGACCATTATTACATCCCAATGATTTGAATCTTCCTTTAAAATATTTAGTGTTTCTTTTAAAAGAAAATTTTTTCCTTAATATTTTTGGAAATTTTTATATTTTATATAATTCATTTAAAAATGAAAATACATTTTTACTCAAGAAATGTTTTTTTAATATTTTAAAAGTAATTTTTCATTTATTATAACATCAAATTATGTTAATTATGATTCACTGGGAATATGATTTAATGATAAAAAAATTATTTTTGAGAATTTTGTTTGGTTACTAAATATTGAAAAAACCCTTTTTCTTTTACAGGGGATTAGTTATAATGAAATGATAAATATTTACATGATCATGTGGCATACATATGAATTAAGTATGATTATTTTATAGGTGGGACTGTTATATACCTATAATAAATTAGATAAGGATTTTTGTTTTATGTTCTCATTCGATATACAGGAGGTTATCCCAATCCTCAACGAGGGTACATGTGCTGTTAACTCAAGACTAAATGAGGGTACATTAGTACACAAGTGGTCAGCCCAATCCTAACATGTAGTGAATATCTTGGTGGGTAGAATTGAATTATGATTTATAATATTATGTTTATGGCATACTTTATTCCACTATTTTATGATATGAACTTATACTAATGTTATGATACCAAGGCTAATGTACTTTTATTTTTTTTAAGATTCATGTCATATGATCTACGAAGATTTATTTCATGAAACATGTTTATGATATATGATTTGATGGGTACGGTTTTCAAATTAAGTCAATGTTCTCATACCCTTATTCTCATGTTAGGCTTAAATGATTTTTGATATATCTATTATTTACCCTTTTTGAGAATCTGATATCACCCATAATTATGTTTCCTTTTACCCAAGATATGAAGAAAGGCTTTAAGTATGATATGTATATGAAGGTTTATAGTTTTGGATAACAAAATTGGAGATGATGTATATCTTTTATGTACTATTTTTTTATGTATCCATGTTTCCAAGGACACTAAACCATTATGATTCTATCATGGATCATAAATTTATTTAATGAATATCCATTGTCTAATATAGATATAGGTTTTTCACCTGGGAAGATATCAACATTTTATTAGACAATGGATATTTTACCCATCTCTATATTACCATATATTTTTCACTCCTCACCTTGTATATTTATAAAGTATACAACAAGTGGAAATTTTTGACAAAAATCAGGATGGGATATTTATCATTTTTTTAAAAAAATAGTTAACCTCTTCAGATAATTGATATTTCTTAAAATTTAAATTTCATCATTGTGTTATACTTTTATATATGGTTTATTTATATTATTATATCAAAATATGTATTGAAAAGTTTTAACAAATAAAAATTAATGAGGTGATTTTTAAATACCTTTGATACAATTATAAATACTCTTATAGTTTTAATTAAAAACTATATATCTACAATATTAGGAGTTGGTTTGATAAAATTCAAAAAAATGGATTATATAAAAGAGTTTGTATATCTAAATTCAAATTAACTATTTTCTATCTTTTAGTATTTTAATACAATGTTGTGTATTGATTTTTCGATAATTAAAGATGGACTTTTTTATATATGTGTTGGATTTATTGTGAATTAAGGAATTGGTTGTTTTAGAAGTGTGTATACAGTTGAGAATGTAGAAACCATGAAATGAGTTAATGCATAATAAAATAAATTAGATGGTTATAATATGTGGAATCTGTGTTAGTAGAGAAAGGTTATGATATATACACAAATAAAGAAATGAGAATAATAATTCATGACATTGATAAACATATAAGTGGGAGATTAATATGAATATGGTGATGTGTGGATGATCAAGATAGTATGTTTTGAAGTCACTATAGTAAATATATAGAGACTATATGAAGAGTGATAAATCAATATCCTATTGTGATAAAATATTTGATGATATGACATTATTTATTATTTCATATTTTAGAATTGATAGAAGGATGAACTTGGTGAAATTTATTCAGATTTTGAAGAATTAATATAGCTATAAGGTTCTTAATTTGGACTAGGATATGTGATTTAATTTTCTTATTCTATCCCATTTATGATTTAGTTAATTTAATTTTTTTATTCTATCCAATTTCTTATTTGGATGATTATGTTGATATATTAGAAAGCGCACCAAAACACATTTGTTCACAACATAAAATTTTATAGTTGATTTTAGAAAATGGTGAATCCAATATTGTGCCATGATGAAAAATCATCAAACCATAATGTGTATTATAAATGATTATATTTAGAATAAATATTTAGAATTGGATGTTATGATCTAAAATCCATGCCATAAAATTTATGGTGGAATAGAGTAGATGTTTATAATAAGAAAATTTTATCATGAATCATAGTTATCTGATGAGGTAGTTTATGGATGTTCATTACGTCTTAGAGGATATAGCAAAATAAAATGCCACATGAAAAAGTGGATTGTGTTTTTAATTATGAATCATATATTACACTAAAATGGGATATTATTGGATCCTTAATGGTTTGTATTATATTTTATGAAAATATGGGTTATAAAGTATTTAGAATTATATGTCATGTGGGATAAAGAATTTGTTAAATAATGTGGGGATGATTATAGGATTTATATATACTTTTTCATGATAATATTGAATGTGATTTTTATAGAAGAAATAATATATATATATATATTAAAGTTTTGTTTTTTATCAAAATAAACATTTTTATAACCTAATTCCTACCTTCATGTGAGTAATCTATTATATAATAATCTAATTTTTGAAATATATTTTTATGTATGTGTGAAAGAAAAGGTGTTCTAGTCTAAGGATATCTCACTAAAGCATCCAACCACCAAATAGGGCAGTGAGAATGTGTGAAAGTAGCTTAGTTAGTGTCATATTCGAGTAGGGTGAGTTGGTGTAAGATTTAAAATCATGGAGTTGTTCTTGAGTAAAGTAGCATATGGGGTGAAATGGTGTCCTAGTGGGCCATTCTTCCATAAGGGATTTTATTAGGTATTTGTAGCATGTATTGGTCAACAAACCACTTAGTAGTACAAGTGATCTTTTGATGTGGGATATAAAATCATGGGTATTTTTAACATATAATGAAATGTATATAAATAAATCATAATAGGTTCATTTCCTATATCATATACCTCTAGTTAGGGGTTTCTATCTGTATGAAGCACTAGTCCCCACATCTAAACCATGGAAATAGAAAACATGAAAAATAATCACAATGATATCCAAAAGAAGTGTCTAAATGAAATCCAAAAGTTGGTTTTGGAAATTTTATTTAGAAAAATACTCATATGGAAATCTAGATTTGTTTAGGTGAAGATCCAAAAGTGGAAGTGTTAATGTACAGAAGATACATTATCTAGAATATCTACTGTGCAAAGATGGATAATGAAGGAAATGCATTTATATGAAATACTTTATATGAATTTAATATTTCAAATGAAATAAATCTTCATAAGAATAAAAAGGAAATTTCATAAGGATGACTACAATAAGGGTCATCATAAGGATGATGTAGAAAAGGTATGAGTGTAAGAGTCATTATTTATGATTCATTCAGGGATAAATATATATATAACATTAAGTTGAATATGAATAACTTTAGTAGCTATATAGGTGTCATGTAATGACACTTTATTAATAATTTACTAATATTGAGATCAGTTTGAAAGTAAATCAGGAGATGGTAAAACTATTCTTACTATATTCAAACATCATGATTAAGATAATAATCCTGATAAAAGATTCTATTATGGAACTAATAAATAAATATAATATTATGTGTCATAGAGAGTAAATCCACACTATAAATTATTTTATCGATAAAGAATATCAATCCATGTGAATATTAGTAATAAAGTCAGACTTAAACATAGAATATGTGGATTTGGTGGAGGTCAGAGGGATATGAAATTTGTAAAAGTCATGGAAATAAATAGAGAGTTTCTTGGGTAGTTTCCATATTTAAAATAAGGATAGATATTTTATTTTAAAACAATTTAATTTTTTAAATGAGAAAAATATAATCTAAATGTGATAAATTATAGGATCATTTATTATGGAAATTTTATATTAAAATTTATAGAAATTCTTTCTCATAATGATTTTCTATCTTCTATTAGAATAGAATAAGAAAAATAAAGAAAGTGATAAAAAACATCATTCCCTTGGTAAATATATTTTTATATATAAATTTTATATAAATTTTATAACACTTAATATTCAAATTATAATGTAAAGAAGAATTTATTCCAATGAATATTTCTATCAACCTTATCTACTTTGTTAATGGAGAAAGGCTCAAAATGTGTTTGTTTTCACTGAAAAAGCTATAAGAAAAAATAATAAGAAGAATCATATCATTTATATATATTGTTATCCCTATCTAAAGATAAAGGAGTTGAAGCTATAGATTCTGAAGGCATTTCCTTAACCCTCGCATAGTAAAGTTGATCCCATCAGTTTATGATGAAGGAAAAAACTAGTAGATAAGGAATTCAATAGCATGCCTATCTTGAACTAAGGATGCATCCATTTATTTTTTGTTGTTAATGGTGAAGAGACCTACAAATCTATAAAATATGGGTATTTTTTCCCAAATTAGTCCATGAAGGGGGATATAGGGTATTTATCCTCATGTTAGAAATAATCTATAATAAAAACAATATGCAAGTAGTGATCCATAACATTGAGTTTACCTCGACATTTTATATCCACTAGAATAGTGATGTATTGGATTTTTAACATTGACACACATTCAATATGTTCTAATTATATATAGTATAGTACAGGAGAACTAAGTAAAACTACTCACATCCCTTTCATGTCTTATCTATTAAATTAAATTATGAAAATTTGTTGAGATTGAGAGGAAAGAACTTGAAAATATTATTAAACATTTCTTTTTCCTATGTGGTAAAAATATATGAAGGATAAAATATGTTAAGAGAGTCAAAATAAATTTTTTTCACCCAAATTCACCCCCCCCCCCCCTCAGGTTACCTTAGGGAATGAAAAAATATATATTAGGGCCTAGTTTTTATCTTTATGTTCAACCAAATAAGTTATTTTTTGAGTTCTTTCACAAATGGAGTCAATTATAGAGAAGCTATATTTTTATGGTGTAAAATCCCACAGGTGCTGGACGGTTTTCATAACATATATAAAGGAATGTATGGAAGTCCCCCAAGGTGTTTTTCTCGAAGTAATTGTTTTTTGATTTAGTGGGGAATTATATTTGAAACTGATCAAAATAATTTTGATATTGATGCTTTAGTTAATAAGACATTAAATAAAGCTTCAAAGGCATATATTTCTATGAATATTTCACACTACATGTTTTCAAATGATATGTGGGTCAATTTGGAATATTTATATAGAAATTAATATTTGATACAAGAGGATAGAAAATCTAACTATGGTAGGTACTTTATTCACAAGCAAGTTGATAATTGCCTTATTTATAAAGGAAATAAGTAGAATAATCATAATTGGGTCTCTATAAAGACTCCATAGATGAGAAAATAAATTATAAATCAATAATATTATCATATTATAACCCAATATTAGAGGAATCAAAATAATAAAAAATTATAATTCTCTTACGAAATTGAAGAAAATATGTGACTCTTGTGATTAAGTGGAAACAAAATCAAGTTTTACAACAAGGAAGTGTTTATAAAGAAATAAAGATGAGATAAACCCCTACATGAAAGGTTATATCAATGTGAAATTTTTAATTTTTTGGACCTTTACTTGAGAGAAAATATATTCATTGAAAACAAAATGGTGTAAATTGTGGAAAGGGCCTTGACTATTGACATGAAAAAGATGAGTGAAAAATAAATGATGAGAGTGATTTTATTAATGAAATATCAAAAGATATTAGATACTGGATGGAAATGTAAAATAAGTTAATATAAAATATTCTCCCACTCAAAACACAACTATAATAAAATGCATGGGCTAGAATGGGGGCTACCACAAGTATGGTAGTGAGGCTTCCCAACTAAAGAAGAAAAAAGAAATAATCAGGACCATAAAATAGTGCTTACTTCCTTTAAAGGAAAATAGAGAGTTCAAGTTACCTCTATCATGGAATTAGATAATCTTGACCGAAAATATGAAAATAAAATAAAATTTTTAAATTTGTAATTTATCAAAAAACAAATGCTTATTGAATAATATGGGGAAAATGAGGCTACAGAGAATGTAACCATGAAGTACTATTCTTATAGGAAATTGATACACATCATATGTGTGTGTCTAGAGACCCATAAGCTCAATAGAAGCAGGATAGATATCATGCCAAAATTTCCCTCAAAAGGAAACACTACATGATATGATAACTATATCAAGTGATTTATATGTTTTAACCTTAGTAATATAGTAAGGCAATGAAACTGGAATAAATAAACTAGAGTCACTAGGAGAACATTCAAAACTATTATAAAAATGGAAAGGGTTTACACTTGAATAAATCTTGTAACACAAGAAAATATGTTCACAAATTTGGAGGATGATTATATAAATAAATATAAGGTGTTTAAGGAATATAATGTGATATTCTTAGTGTAGATATCTTGTAGATAATGGAAGAACATTTAGAGGCTGAGGAACAAGGATTAAGTTACCACAGTTGTGAGAGAACTGAGAATACACCCAAAGAAGGACTTACCCCAAATGAAAAATAGACAAGTGTATTTAATGGACCATGGAGAAGAAGATAAAATAAATCATTATTTAGTAGATTCATTCATACCATTATAAAGAATAAAAGGATTATCAGTGAATAATTCTATACAAAGAGAAAGAATCTTGACATGGATTACATATGAAGTGAATTTTAAAATGAAACAAGTACAGGAGAGTTTAATCCCACGACAGAAAAGACACTCAATCCATGGTAATACTATAATTTTACACCCAAGAAAGAGTACGTACAGGTTTTATTGAAAATATAAATATTATAAAGGCCTTGAATGATGTTTAAAACAAATAATAAGTGAAACTTGACCAGAATCATTTCTTTACAAGAGGAAATTGTAAGGTACCCCTCTCCCTATACATTTAAATGTTTTCTAACTATTTGAATTAATATATTTTTGAGTGAGGGATACAATCTATGGGGTAGATCTTCTCAAAAATCACATATTTTGGGGATAAAATTTTAACTTCTTAAGTTATTTAAACGATAAAAATAAGTTTTTTGGATAAATATAGATGTTAAATATTCATTGTGCCAATTAAAACTATATAAATCAGAAAACATCATCAAGTGATGATGTTTCATGCTAAAAATGATAAATAAAGGTTTGTTCTTGATGAAATATAGTGATTTGGGATAGATTTAATATAATTACTCATATCATGCAAAATTTGGATATCTATAGGTGTTTTTAGGCCCTATTTTTTGTGGAATAAATCTATTAAAATAGGAAAACTAATTTGAGGAATATAAATTATGAATTTTTTTATTTATCTATCTATATCTTAAACTTGTGTTAGTTTTTCATATCTATTGGATTTTAAATGTTTCTAAATAGAATTTGTTAGATTTAAACAAGTGGTATCCCCAAAATTTAAGAATAAATCAATAAATAATATATAACAATTTAGGGGGAGTTTATAGAGAATATTGGAAGGGTTTTAAGCCTTATTTGGAAGAAAAAAAGATCTCATAAAGTATGTATGAAATTTTCAATTCTATTGGAATCACTAGTTACTTAGTAATGAGTGGTTTCAATTAATCTGGTAAGTGGTATGTCTCATATCCATATCCCTTAAAGGTATATACTAATAGTTTTTTAATAATTCTTTGAGATCACATGAGTGATTGAAAAAGAGAAATAGCTAAATTTGTAAAGGTTTGTGGGTATAAGTGGGTGACATGTATTTCTGTAAGGGTGTTAAATTAGAACCTTGTTTCCAACACTAATCCCTTGATTAGTAGGATTAAAAAAATTGACAACCTAAATTATATGTGGTGGACTCACTCATTATAATATTTAAATTCAGTACATATGAAATTGAGAATTTTAATCAAAACTAGTTTGCATGAGTGTTCTAAATTTAGAATTTATATCCATAAACTATAAAGATTTGAAAGAAAATTTAATGATTAATTAATCAATAGTTGTTTCTATAATAATAGTATGAACCTTAATTACAAACATTCAATGTGGATATTGAGAATGGGTATTTTTCAAGATTATGAAGTTCTTATCATAAAATATAAATATTAGGGAGGTAGAAGATGAAAAAGGGACCCTCTTCATTCTATTTAATAATAGGTAGAAAATATAAAGGAAGTTTTTGAAAAATGTTCCATAATATTTTATTTCCAATAAGTGGGAGAAGATAATCCACCATAGATACACATTTGATTTTTAAGTTTTTATTGATTTCACTTATGTTGGTGTAGAATTTATCATAAATAAAAAAAATTTAATGTTCAAAAACCACTAGATTGGGTGATGTTGGTTGATTTGATAAAATTGGATTTAAATTCACATTTTAACTAAAATCAAAAGGGGATATTCTCAAAACCACAATGATTTATATTAAATTTTTTAAAATATATGTTATGAATAAGTTAGAATTGGATACCATCCTTCATAAGGTTGTTATTAAGAAAATTGGTTATGCTTAGAAAATTGATATGGATTCACTTGTTTCCTTATTTTATGTCATGTTTTTCAAAGAAGTAAATATGTGTGTGTGTGTGTGGGCTTTCATGTGTGTGTTCAATAGTAGTATATTTTTTGGTGAAGGACACGTTTGTATGAGTTACTCTCTATCTCCATATAAGTAATATATTGTGTAAGAATATGGTTTTTGGAAACTATATTATCTATATATGAAGAAAAAAAATCAGTCCAACTCATCATTAGAATGTTTGAGAATCCATACACCTAGAGGGAAGTACCAAAGCTTGACAATAGCTTAGCCAAGGGGTAGAGGAGTAGTGAGGTTCGACACAGGCATAATGGAGTGGAGGGTGGTGATCGAGTAATTGTGTGTGGTTGAATGGTGAATTCAAGGATAGATATCCCTAATGGATCTAATTAGGGATTTGTATTGTAGTTAGGGTTTGTCTTAGTGGTAATCACCCTTTAACTCTACATGAAAAATAGCGGTTCAAAACCCATTGGGCGTAAACTGTAGCAGTACCATAGCGTACTGTAGCAGCGATGACACTGTAGCGACGACAAACACTGTAGCAATAGCAAGGCACTGTAGCGGCGTCAGGGTACTGTAGCAGCAGCGGGTACTATGCAAAACTATAGCAGTGCGGTACTGTAGCATTACTATTCACAGAACGGATCTTGGGCCAAAAAAATGGGCCTACGGGCCATGTAATGGGATAAATACCCACTGGGCCTTTAGGCTATGTAATGGGTCTCCCTTTACCCAGTTAAAGAGGTCTTTGCTTTGCTTTAATAATAAAATGAGGCTTCAGCCCCAACCTTTAAAAAAATTTGGGATTTTTAGTGCTTCCTAGTTAATAAACCACTCAAAAATACAATAGTGTTTTTAATATGGGATTATAAAAAATAGGTACTTTTCATATTTAACAAAAATCGTATAAGAAAAACATATTTGAATTATTTCATTAATCATCTACCTCTAGTCACAAATTTATATATACATGAATTTCCAGTTTCCACAAATGAAGCATGGTTGTGGTTAACATGAAATAAGATTCACAAGAATATCAAAAAGTAGTGCCTGAATGAAATCGAGAAGTTGGTTTTTCGCTAGTTTTTCTGAGAGAAGGATTGAATGAAATTTTGGAAGATCAATAATTAAGATTCAAAACTGAAAGTGTTAAAATCAAGAAGATGAATTTCCCAAAACATCTAATATACATGGTTGGAGAAAAAAGTATATTAAATTCATATAAAAGAAGTAATTTCATATGAAATACTTCATATAAAAGGAAATATTCATATGTAAGTAGTATTTATAAGGATAAGAAGATAAATTTGTAAGGATTTCCACTATAATGGTCCTCATAAGGATGAAATGGTAAAGGAATGTGCATGTGAGTCATTATAAACGAGTCATTCTGGGATGAATGTATGAGTAAATTTAGCTTTAAAATGATTTCTTTAAGTAACTTCATAAGTGTCATGCAATGAATTTGTTTGAGTTATTCACTCATATAGGGATTGTTTGGGATGTAAATAAGTTGACACTCATAATATACATAACATATTAAAATATCATGATTAACGTAATTATAATGACATAATATTCTAGTTTGGAACTAATAAATGAAGATAATATTATGTGATGTGGGGATTAAAGTCACGTAGTAAATTGGTGCATGCATGAAGTATATCATTCCATGTGAATATTATCAATATAGTCAAACTCAAGCTTGAGAGGTCTAAATTCAGTGTATATTTAAGGTTTATGAGTTTTATACAGATCATAAAAATAAAAGAAGAATTTATAAATAAGATTACATAACTAAAATATAAAAATATATTTTATGTGGATATTATTTAATATGATGATTAAGAAAAATGGAAACTTGAATTCGATAAATCTCAACATCGGCATTTGTAAAAATTACTTATTTGAAATTATGGAAAGGCTTTATTTCATGGATTTTCTCTCATGGATTTTCTCTCATAGAATAAGAGTATAATAATAATGAAGAAATAAATGAATAAAACATTATTCCCTTCATATATCTATTCATCAATAGTAAATAATAAATCCAATATGAAATTGAATAAACTAATTCTAAAGTGAATCGGAAGTAATGAAAGTATAGATTTCTATTAACCATATCTATTTTGTAAAGGAGGAAGTCTTCAAGAGAGTTTTTTGTTACTACTATGACTTATGGATGAAAGAGAAGAAGAATAGGATCATTCATGTGTGGAATTATCCCCATCTAGATATAAAGTAGTTGTTGTTACAATGTTGGAAGGCATCATATTAACCCTTACACTAAGATTTCCATCCCATCTATTTCCAAAGAAGGAAAAGAGAAATAGTTAAGGACTACAAGAGAACATATATCCAGATATGAGGATACACTCAACTATATTTTTTGTTGTTAATAGTGAATATACCTACATGTTTATAAAATATGGGTGTTCTTAACCATTGAATCACTTGTATGTGGAAAAATTGATGTTATACTTGGATTATAAGTGATTCAGACCAAAACTTTTATACAATTAGTTATCCTTAGCAAGGAGTGAACACGTCCATTTCATATCCATAGAACTAGTGAAGTAGTGGATTTGGAATATTGAAACATTTTCAATGTGTGCACCTATAATGTATCCTAATGTGGGTGAACTAAGAAAAAAACCTCATATTCCATTCATGTTTTATTTAATATATTCACTTTTGATATTTCAAAGTAGTTAAGAGTAAATTACTTGTGATTAAGGTTGAGAAAAATTCTTACATATGTGATAATGATATCTAAAAGATAAAATACATTAAGAGATACCAAAAGGTTTATATTAAATGAACCCTGATTCACCTCCCACCCCCACCCCCACCCACCCCCCCCCCCACTCTTAGGGTGATATGGGGATCAAAAAAATATAATAATAAATTAGAATGATGATGTTTTCAAAAAACATATATTTTTACATCATACTGTGTTTGGTTGGTGAATACATAGAGATATCAACTCCATAATACCAACATTTTAAATTTAAATATATCTTTGATTTTTAGAGGACCCCATAACATATTCATATTACATTATAACAAAATATGTTACATTGTGGTTTAGAAAAAACATATTAAATATTTAGTTTTAATTCAAAAATATGATGATATGACCCAATATACAGATGATTAGCACACCTTATTTGTATGAATTTTAATACATTGATTATTATGGGACACATGGAATGATTATAAATTATGTTGATAACATGAATTAATACCAACTATTGGTTGAAGAGAATGTAGTTTGAAATTTTATAAATGATTTCTTATAAAAAAATTGGAATATGAAGAAAATATGGGTAAAGTGACATTTTAATATAAAAAATTGAGTAAATTAGAAGATTGGAGGGATTTTGATAGATGATTAACTACCATATCTAGTTCCTTAAATGAAGGATAGTGATTCTTGGTATCTCACTGATTCTCCTAGTTGATTATAGAGGATTTATTAAAACTATATTATAAATAAAAGATGAAGAAAGGTTGAAATCAATTTTTTATCCAATATATAGTTATATGATGCAATGAATATCAATACCATACACTAATTTAAGCGACCTACATGTCTATAAAATAATTCATTTGTTTTAGTAGTGTATAGAGTAAGAATATGGTGTATCCCTTATGTAATTTGTGATATTTCCATAAATCTCTTATAAGGTTAGTGTGACTTGGAATGGGGTAACCGTAATCAATAATATTGTATTGATTAAACAGTTATTTCATAGTGTATTTCTTACAATGACACATCACTGTGTGTATTTTCTTTTGATGTAGCACAGTAATAGTGATCGAAGTAAAATATTTGAGTTTCAATGCGCTTTAGTTTTCATATATGTGATTGATATTCAGAGAATCTGTAATCAGAGGAGTGATAAACTGAATTTTGTTCCTACTAATATAGTAGAAATGTCAAGATTTAGATAAGGTTAAATCGAAGAGAAGTTAATTTTTTCCTAACCATTATTCACCCCCTTTAAGGTTTTCATGGGACTCATATCAAAACCCATAGATCCTATCAATTAAAATTAAATCCTAAAGGTTCTTACATTATCTTCAAAACTTCAAATATTTTTATGGATTTTTTGAAAAGAAGGATATCTGTATGTGGATTCTTGTTTTTTATAAAAACAACTATGATGGTTATACCTTTGAGATTACTAGATTTATAAAGTCTCATGATTATGGTTATTTAGGATTTTCTAATATAATGATGATCTAGGAATACATGAGAAAATAGTTCATGATATATAGATCATTAAAATTTTGGTTTCTATTATAACTAAAAAGGTATTTAAAAATTCTCTTTGCTATGCATAAGAATTTGATATATAGAAAACTCTAAATTTTATTTTTAATGATCCCATAAAAAGAGAAATTGGTGTTAATACCTCCACAATAACATATTTAAAAACTAATGAGGATGGTTATTTAATGTAAAAATCTTGATAAAATTTTCTTATATCAAAAAAAGAAGAGTAGAAAGATGAAGAAGTCCTCAAAGAAGTTGGATATTCCCATTAAGTAAAATGTGATTGGATTCATTTTTTGTCTTGAAATAAATATCTCATTGAATATTCATTCAAATTTGAAAATATAGAATCCCCCCAAGAAGATATAAAGAAGTTATGATTCATGTAAAAAAGTGGAAAGAATATTTAGATTTCATTTTTCTAAATGTTACTACAGTAATCAAGAAGATATCAAATAGTTACAAGAAAATGGTAAATTAGAGATTATATGAGTAAATTTTATATTCACAGTGGTATTAAATATTTATTATAATATGTTGTGAAAGATGATTTTTTTTCTTCAAGAATCCATTGAAAGGATTGTTAAAAATGATAGGGAAAGTGATATACTTACAAAAACAACACATAAAATCAAAGTAAGAATGGATAATAAGATGGAATAAAAAGATAAAATTTTTCCCCTTAATACAAAACATGAAGTGAATATATGATTTATAAGTTAATATTGATTTTTTAGGGAAGAGATAACTGTCCAATTAATAGAAAATGATTCAAAAATCAAGGTATTTAAAGAGAAGTTGAGTTCCTTAAAGGGAAATGGAATGATGGAGATACCTCCCAAGGTATCCTCAATAATGAAACAACACAAAGATAGAAATATAGAATTATTGTATAAAATAATTTATCTTTATAGGTATATATTTTTAATTCCTTAAATGGCTGAATTGATAGGGTGAAACTATAATGGAGTTATTGGACAAACTTTAGGTGGGTTCTTAGAATCCAAAGAGAATAGAAATGATAGGAGGCCTAATGTAACGTCACAAATGAAACAAAGATACAAGAGGTATGTTTTATTTAATATATTTTTATTTAATTACCATCAATTCAATACTTTAATTATATCAATTTGAGTCACTATAAGTCCTCATGTGAAACTCTCAGTTTCTAGAGTCATGTATAAACATTGAGGGTTGATTGGCACAAAAGTGGGTGATGATTTCCCCTATTTTAGAATAAACCAAAGGGTAAATAAATAGATTATGGGTTAATCCATGGTTTCATAATTATCATTTGGAACAATGTGATTAGGTGTAACATCCTGAATATTTTCAATAATAAGCTCAATAGCCTAATTAACATGCAACACTAAGAATTAAAAGAATTGAGTTATATTATAAAAATAATATTATTTAAGTCTGATGGTTATAACCTAGACATTAAATTATGAAGTATGAATTTCATTAAATAAAATAGAGAATAAATTTGTAATTTTTTTTCTAAATAAAAATGTATTTATTAAATCTTAGTAAATAAGCACTCAATATTTAGTGAAGTTGTTATATGCTTCTAAAATATTTTTTCTTGAAAAATGGTTTTCATTAAATATTATGCATGGATATTATCATTAATTTATACTAGTTATATAAATAGAATTTTGTAAAAATTATATCATTTATAAAATCATAATATCAATAATAACTTAGTGTGGTTTTTTGGGATTTTTTGAAAATATTTATTTGTAAGGGAATAGTGAAAATGTCAATATTTTAAGAAAAACATATTTTCTTTTCATGTATTTTTAGAGATTAATTCATATTTAGAATATTTTGAATAATTTATTTTCTTCCATTTTATAAAAATAACTCAATTTATACCTTCAGGATCAACATTATACTTCATCTTGCTATAAAAATAATTTTAGGCCTAAAAATTCATTTGATGAAAAACCATTTTTCGTCGCGCTTTGAGGGATTATTATAAAATGAATTTCTACCAATTATATAAATTTAATTTTGTAAAATTAATTATATATTTATAATCATCATAATTTATATTATTTAATAAATTTGACAAAAAATTTTATAATAAATAGTAAAAACGATAAAAACTTGTCATTGTGGTGAAAGGGTAAATAGGGTTAAACTACTTTAAAAAGAATGTGATAAGGATTAAAATTCATTAAAAAATTAAATATATTTAAATGGATAATTATATTTCTTCAATAATCATCTAATATTCAAAAAAATTACATATTAGTTTATTTAGCTTTGACTACAACTTGTATAAAATTTTATGTAAAGAAAAGAAAAAAATATATCAATCACTTGATTTTAAATATCTCTTATAAGTTTTCATAAAGATAAAAAAAATGTTTTAAATGAATATTAAAGTTTATTTTTATCATATTAAAATTACTTTCATAATTGTAATTTGTTTTTGATTTTTAGTGATTACATAATTAACTTATACGCTAATACAATGCTGACATAATACTTGTACAAGAAGTATAAAAATACAATAAATGATATTAAAAACATAAATATTAATTTTATTTAAATGAATTATTGAGTTATAAAAAAATTTGGAAAAATATATCATATTATTAATGTGTTAAAATTTTATATTTTAAATCTATCACTATCTTTGTGACTTTAATGTCAAGTTAAATGAATAGTGTTAAAAATGGAAAGGATGGCATTTTATGAAAAAAAATATTTTATTACATTATTTAAAAATCATAAAATTATCAAAATATAATAATGGGTATAATATTTGGTATAATATTTATCCCTTTGACATATATGAACCAATAGTAATCTTATATGTAAAATTAAAACCCTTTAATATTGAAAATATCATTACCATGATTAAGGTTAAAATTGGGTAACCAAGGGGTTAATCCAAACTATAACATTTAAAATGTTATATAAACCTATATAAATTTGATTCTATGATTATATAAATACTTTATCCCCTTTATCTTATAATACGCATATTTTTAGAACCATTTTATATGAGTTATACACATATTATATTATAATGTTTCATGAATTTCTAAAAGGTCACAACCCCTAACATTTTAAAGGATACCCATTCCCTCTCTTCTTTACACCACATTGGGAAAACTATCTTGACAAAAACTTGAAATATTTTATTAAAAACTTATCTATATATGAATTACATTATCTAGTCTTCATAAAATACCATTTCAATGGTCCTTATTAAGGTATCTAACGAAATTCTATAGAAGAAGAGGTAATAGTCATTAGTGAATTTCAAATTTCAATCCTCTTATAATTCCTAAAATTATATTTTAGAAATACCAAAATAATAAATATAGAATAATAAATATAAATATATGTTTTTATGACTATTATAAAAAAAATTCCATCTCTTTTCTATCTAGTGAAAAGCGAAAACGTCGCTCGTGCATACGCACATCTTACTCTCTTCACATAACGGTGTAATTAATTTTTCATCACCATTTTACATAGATGGTAATAAAGAGGGAAATAATGATTATATGTGATGTTTATTTAATAATTTTTGTTCCTAAAATATAATATATCATTTAACGTTTCATCTTTCAAACCATTAAAAATGTTAATATCGTACGTGCATCCATACGGTTTACCATATCCACAAAGTGATGTGATTCATTTTTCATATATGCCTTTAATGAAGGGTTATAAATATATAAATAATGAATATATATATATATGATATTTATAAGATTATAAAAGTTCTGAATATTATGGTGACATGATCAAGATGTATGAAACAAAACTACCAAACTAGAACTTATATTAAAAATAAAATAGTTAACACTGAGAAACAATAATTTTAATAAATAATTATTAAGAAGAAAGTGTTGAAATGTTATAAGTGGATAATGTATGATATTTTAATTTTTTATATGGATCTATTAAATAAGTATAATAAATTTAAAATTATTATACATGAGGATAAAGGAACATAAAAATAAATTCAAACATAAGGTAAGGATTTCTTGTCTCGCTTTTGTTTTTATGAGACATATAACATATTCATCCCTTGTTTCTTTCCTGTAGTGTATATAATAACCCTTTGATATGTTACATAATTAATCCATTTATATTAATGGTATTAAAAGATTTGTTTTTATTAGTTTTATTTATGTGGGTTATGATTCAAAAGATACCAATGTGGTAAGGGATTTATGTTTCAATCCCACTTTAATTGGGATTATTTATGCTTGAATTTACATTGAGGAAATTATATGATAATTTTATAATAAAACTATTTTATTTTATTATCCAATGTTTACTCATGTAATTTTCAAGTAATAATACCATTTCTCTCTCTTTGGTACTTAAAATTATTAGGAAAATGTTTTTAAGAAAAAAGTATTTATTTCCTCTTTGTTTGGGAATATTTTTCTTCCATGATGATATTTTCATAAAAATGTTTTGAGGAATTTTTTATTCTCATATAATTTTTTAAATTTATTTTTACCCATTTTTTAATTTTTATAAAAAAAATCAAAAGTATCATCTTATCATATTCTAGATAAGGTACATTTTACTTTTTATTTAAGATGTGGTAATAATATTTAATTTAACATACATGCCATTAATGGAATACCCCACCATTATGAATACTCAGGTATATGAATATTAATTTATAATTTTACATGATTGTTTTAAAATTAAATGTTTTTCTGAACATTCTATAAATTTTTATATTTTAAAAATGTTATTTTGAAATAAAAGGTTTATTTTCCTCATGAATTGATCCAGTAATATTTTAATGGTTTTATCATCTATGAAAACACTCATTGATATTACAAGGGATATGATCAAATGATACCATATTTATTATATCTCTATAAGATTTATGAAGATGAAATATTTATGTTATTTATTCATAATTCAATACGGATAATTGTAAACTTATAATGAATTTTGGGAATGAATTTTATTGATAGTTAAAAATTTGAGAAATACATTGGTTGTACCAGTTATGGGTGAGGCCCAATTATAGATATACCTTAAATACATTGATAGGTCTCAGAATACAAAAAGGCTAACATGATCTATAGTCTGACGTTGTAATATCATTTCATAATAGTTGGGTATTTGGTGTATGCTAACCCATAAAATGAAAATTCCCTAGTTGAGAGGCTTTGATAGAATAGTAATGTCTTGTACAAGATGCATTGATAGTAAGTTTCATGATTTCATAATTGATATTCCTTTATTATGAATTTAAAGAATTATGAATTTCCATTATTAATAATTCATTTTTCATTATCCATGTGTTTTTTATGTTTTCATTAGTCATGTATACTAATTGAAATAAAGTTATTAATTAAATATAATGTGTTTTGTTTATATTATATTTCTTGTTTATTATTTATTATTTAATCTAGATATGTTCTATTTTATATAGCCTTTGTTTAGAATATTAGGTCACCTTTTATTTTTTCCATTAATTGAGGATATAAATAAGGATATTATAAATAATATCCAAAATGAAAGAATGTTTCTTATTCTATTTTTTTATATTTACATTATAATATATGAATTATATATGTATATAGTTTTCCCAGACTAATAAATAGATCAATATTATATGGTGATATCCCTTGTTTATTACACTAATGTAATAAATTAGAAACGACTCTAGGTTCTGGATTCATGGTTTCTATAGTTGGTATCAAAAAAAAGTTTAGTACGATCCTTGAGAACTAGATATTAAATAGACATAGATAATATAAGAATTTTGATAATCCATTATAGTATTTGAGAACTTTTTCCATATAGGGATTCTTTATTCCAAAATATTCATGATGATTATGATATATCTCAATGTGTTTCATTGCTTAGTGATGATTCCTAAAATAATAAAGGGAATGAAAACTTATAGTCAATATTTGTATTTTCTTATTGATAAATCCAATACTAATAGTGTTGAAACTGTGAAGATCATGTCTATATTATAGTAGGTGACTCAGGTAATTATGAATACCCTTACCTATAATTTAAAACCTATTATTAAACAGTGTGATTCACCTATTTTGAATATCTTCATGTGAGATAATCAACCTGATTTTAATGGAAATGCAAATCAATTGGTATAAGAACAATGGATAAAGTCCATTGAAAATATATTCCTAGATTTCAAGAGTTATGAAAGGGAAAAAGTTATTTTTATTATCTATTATTTTAAAAGATGTGTCCATATATTGTGTTATTTGATCCAAGACACTAAATAACTGGATTAAATTGAAATCATGGAATGGATAACTTTTAAATTGATATTAATTAATAAATTATTTTATCCAAAATATTGAGCTAAAATAGAGAGTAAGTTCCACAATTTAATAAATAATGAAGAAGAAATTGTTGTTGATTGTGAGGAAAATTTTATAATATTATAAATAAATTATATAGACTATATTCATAATCTAAAAATTAAGATTGACCATTTCTTTATTGGGCTTAATCCAAGCCACTGATGGGTACCGGTCTCTCAAATATTTTCATCATATGATGATATGGTATCAAGTTCCATCATGATCATGAAAGAATTATCCAAGTAAAATATTTTTTAAATAAATAAATAAAATAATAGGGAAACTAAGTACCAATAAAAAATGAGGTGAAGGAAAATAAGGGAGGGATGGAACTTCTCACATGTGATAATTATGAAAAGAAACAAACTAGTACTTGCTTTAAGGGAAAGGGGGTTTTTACATGTATGGATGTAAAGGCCATCAAGAATGTGAGTGTAAGGGAAATAAAGAAGTCATTAATGTATAGTAATTTAATTGAAAATTAATTTGGAACTATAAAAGAAATTCCCTAAGAATCAAGAGAATTTATTTCAAAAAATGAAAAGTGATAAAGGTTAATCTTTTTCAATTACTACAAAAGATATTGAAATCCCTTAAGGTTTGATAGAAAGTATGATAAAAAACATTATTTATTTGATTCTAGATCTATACACTATTTTATATTTTTTAGTTATATCAAATCATCCCTTTACACTATGAGGAATTAACTCCCAATCAAGACACCTAGTAAGAATCAGGTTATTGAGTGGTTTCTGTTAAACTAAAAAGTTATTCCCTAGTTGCAAACATAGTTTCTATACTTTTGTTTAGCTTTGAAATAATCCTAATTTTTTGGAATTATTATAGTTTTAAGAATTTATTAATTGGTATATGAATCATAAAGTAATATTAGAAATGGATCTTGAAATAAAAATTTCATTCTTTGATAATCAATTATGATGAATTGATGATATTTTAACCTTGTACTGATTTATGATTTTTTTGGTGATTAACATCCTTGTGAAATTGTTCTCCATACCTATATATTATTCCATACATATTATTTGTTACCTATATGATTATATTATAACATCACACCAATTTTATTCTTATATGGCAACCGGATTATGTGCTCTTTCAGGTGAACTTTAGGTTTCTCACTTGCCCTTTTCAAACAAACATTTATTATCCCTTTATACGATTTGGGTTTTCAATAAAGGTATTTTTAAATATTGAATCTTTTATAACTAAGGTAAAATTAAGGAACAATTTATTTAAGGGAGATAATATAACTCCCCAAAAATTAATATTAATATGCTCAACAGCTTTCTTAACATCCACCACCGAACTTTAAGTGAATTAAGATATAAAAATAAAAAATATTATTATTTATGTTTTACGATTATAACCTAGCCATTGAATTTAAATGTACGAATATGAGTAACTAAATTATGAAATATATGCATAGTGTTCCTTCCCAATTAAGTTTTTCTATTAATGCTTTTTAAATAAGAACTCAATTTTTAGTGAAGTCCTTTTATGTTTCTAAAATATATTTTCTTCCAAAATGGTTTTAATTTCATTTTATGTATGAATATTAGAATTAATTTATGCCAATTTTTAATATTTAGTTTTATAAATATGATAAAAAAATTTATATTTTCCTTCAATAAAAACATAGGGTGTATTTTTTTGATTTTTCTAAAAAGGACTTGTTTTTAACTTAATAGTGAAAATAATGATTTTTAAATAAAAATTTATTTTTATTTCTTATATTTTCAAACTTTAATTAAGAATAGGATTTTTTTAATTTTAATTACTTTATTATTTTAAAAAAATCAATTTATACCTTTTGTATCAACATTTACTTGATCTTGGTATAAAAATACTTTTAGAATTAAAAAGGCATTTTTCATAAAATCATTTTTCATCGCACTTTATAGGATTAATATAAAATAAATTTTTTCCACTTATAGTGATTTAATTTTATTAAATTTATTCCATATTTTTAATCATGATAATTAATATTATTTATGTTCAACATAATTTTTTGTCATAATGAATAGTAAAAATATTAAAAAATGGTCATTGTGGTAAAACGGTAAAATAGGTTAACTTATGTTTAAAAAATGTGATAAGGATTAAAATTAATTAAAAATACTATATTTAAATGGATGAGTATTTTTCATCCACAATCATCCAAAAATTAAAAATGTGACCTTTTGTTCCATTAATATTTGATAATGACCTATATGGTATTTTTTGAAAAGAGAAGAAAAAAACTTCAATATTTTTCATTTAAATAAATTTTATAAGTACATATAAGGATAAATAAAGTTGTTAAAATTTAAATTTAATTTTTATAATAATTAAAATATTTTAATTATGTTAATTTGTTTCTAATTTTTAGTGATTAGATAATTACTTTCAATACTTATACAATATAGACACAATGTTTCTCCAAACATTAGAAAAATAAAATAGTGATATTAAAAACATTAAAACTAATGTAATTTAGATGCATTATTGTTTTATAGATATATTGTACATATATATAACATATTAGTATCATTTTAAAAGTTTAAATTTTAATTCTAGTAATATTTTCATGACTTTAAAGTTAAATTAAATGAATAGTCTCAGAAATGACAATAATGATATTTTATGGAAAAAAATATTTAATTAAATTATTTAAAAATCATAAAATTTTTATAATATTACAAGGGGATATTATATGGTATAAAATTTCAAAAATTATATATTTATAAGCCGATTATCAATTTATAATAAAACTTATAGCTCTTTAATATTGAAAAAGTCATTACCACGATTTAAGTTAAAATTGGTTAACCAAGGGGTTACTCTAAATGATATAATTTAAAATGATATCTAAGAAAATATAAATTTAAATTAATGATTATATTAAGACCATATCCCTATTATATTATAATCCATGTCATTTTGGAACCATTTTACATCAGTTAGATATATTTTATATTATAATATTTCATGAATTTTGAAAAGTTCTCCTCCCCTGGCTTTTAAAATAACGCCCCTTCCCTCACTTATTTACACAACATTGATATATATAACTCACCAAAACCCTCCCAATTAAATTATAAACTTCTCTATACATCATTTATAAGTTATTTTTTTCTTAAAATAATAATCCAAGTGATTTATGTATAGATCTAAAGGAAGTCTACTGAAGAAGCGGTAATCATCTTTACCGACTCTTTCAAATTTCATTCTTCATATATTTCATATAAATATTTTTTAACCATACTAAATTAACAAATAAAGTATCATAAATATACATATATGTTATTATTATTATTATATAACCACTTTTCATCTCTTTTCCATCCTATGGAAATCAAAAACATCGCTCGTGCAAACGTACAACTTACCTACTCCATGAAGCAGTTTAATTTTTTTTTTCATCACCATTTTAATTTGATGGTAAAAAGAGGTAAATAATGAATATATATGATATATATGAATTATTTATGGTTCTTAAAATATAATATATCATTTACCTTATTATCCTTCAACTCATTAAAAGGTTTATATCTCTCATGCATACGTACGGCTTACCATATCCACGAAGCTGTGTGATTATTTTTTCATGTACACATTTCATAGATGATTATAAATATTTATATAATGAGTATATATTATTTTAATATATAGATTAAAATTTTCAAAATTATGTAACCATGACCCAAATTCAAATAATGGAACTACCAAACTGAAACTTATATGAAAAACAGAACAGTTAACACTCAAAAATGATAATATTAATAAATAATGATTCATAAATAAGTGTTTATATGTTATAAGTGGATAATATGAAATATTATAAGTATTGATATGATTATTTTAGAGAGTTATAACAAATTTAAATTTATTATACATGAGGTTAATGTAACTTTCAAAGAAAGTTGGATTTGAGGTAAGGATTTCTTGTCTAACTTTTTTTACTGTGAGACATATGATATATTCAAAACTTATTTCTTTCATGAGGTGAATATAACACCCATTTGATATGTTATATAATGAAACCATTTATATTCATATTATTTAAATTTTCATTTGAAGTTATTTATTTCATCAGTGTTACAGTCCAAAAGATACCAAAGTGGTAAGGGATTTATGTTTCGATCCCATTTTAATCAGGAGTGTTTGTGCTTGAATTTAAATTTAGAAAATTATATGATAATTTTTCGATAAAACCATTTTATTTTCTTATCCTCAGGTTACTTATTTAATTTTCAATAAATAGTACCATTTTCCTCTCTTTGGTACTTATAATTTTTAGGGAAATTCATTTTAAGATAACTAGGTTTTATTTCCACTTTGGTTGGGAATATATTTCTTCCAAGTCCATGTTTTTCTAAAAAAAATAAAGTTTTTTATTTTTTCATATTATTATTTAAAGTAATTTTTAATCATGTATAAATATATATATAAATTTCCCAAATTAATCTTATTATTAGTATCCGAACAAGGTAGTTTTTAATTTTTATAAAAAATGTGAAAAGAATATTTGATTTAATGTGCTTTGCATTAATGGAATTTTCCAACATTAGGATAAATCAATGATTTTAAGATTTATTTACAAGTTTTCATTTTTATTTAAAAATAAAATGTTCCCCTAACAATTTTGAACTTTTTATATTTGAAATAAGTGATTTGAAAATGAAAATATTATTTTCCTTATGAAATGATCCCATGATATTTTAATAGTTTTCTCATTTATGACAGAATCCATTGATATTACTGAGGATATAATCCAATGATACCATATTTATTATTTTCATACATGGTTTATGATAGTTAAATATTGATTTTTTATATTCTTGATTCAATATAGATAATTTTTGACATATAAATAATTTTGAGAATGAATTGTATTAATCATTCAAAATGTGAGGAATGCATTGGATGTGAAAGTAACTAGTGGGTATCTATTAATATATCCCATCAATAAAACAATAAGTCTCCAAAGACTAAATAGGTTGGCATGATTTATATGTTGAGTATTTAATATCATGTCAAAATAGTTGGGTATTTGGAATATTTTATCCCCTAAAATGAAAATGTATTGGTTAAGAGGTATTGATGGAATGGTAGTGTCTTGGTTGAGAGGCATTCATACTAAGATTCCAAATTTCATGGTTGAGAGGCCTTGATCATGTTTTTATAGAATTATGAATTTCCATTATTAAGAATTAAATTTTCATTATTTATGTGTTTGATGTGTCAACATTATCCATAGATACTCATTAACTCGAGTTGTTGATTGAATTGCATGGGTTTGGTTTATCCACTCTTCTATGTTGATTGTGCCTTATTTACTCAAGATATCATCCATTGTGTATAACCCTTACTAAGAATATTAGCTTGCCTTAATTTTGTTCTCTTTCACTAATATATTAATAAGTATTTTATGAATGATATAAAATATTCAAGAATGTTTCTTATGAAATTTTTTTATTTTTCAAATGTAATATGGGAATCATATATGTATATGGTATTCCAATATTACTAAATTGATCGATCTTATGTGGTGAAATCCCTTGTTTCTTATTCTAATGTAATAAAGTATACATGACTCTTTATTACTAGATTTGGGGTTTCTATATATGGTATTATAGAATGTATAGTATAAACCTTGGAAACTATATTTTAAATTAACATATCTTATATAATAATTATGATAATACCTTATAGTATTTTAGAATATTAACCATATATAGATTTTAATAGATTAAAATTCGTGATGATTATGAGATAACTCATTATGTTTCACTGTTTAGTGATATAACCTAAATGAATAAATGGAATTAACACCAATAGTAAATGTAGGTATTTCCCTACTGATCATTCCAATATAGCTATTATTAGAACTGACTAGATCAAGGATGTATTAGGGCATCTAACTCAGGTAATTTCGAATAGCCTTACCATTATAGAACAACCTATCGATCCATAGTGTGATTCACCTATGTTTTATTACTTCATGAGATAAAAAAATCCCATCTTTTAATTGAACTATTAATAAATTGGTAGCTAAAAATAGAGTAAGTCCCTATAAAATATATTCTATTATTTAGAAAGAAATGAATATGAAAAATGTTTTTTTTAGTTTATTATTTTAATGTAGATGTTGGTAAATGGTGGTCAATGATTTGGAATACCAAAGAGGTTTATGAAATAAAAAGTATATAATTAATAACTTTTAAATTTATATAATTAAATAAATACTCTCTTTTATAGTATTGAGATTAAATAGATAGGAGGTTCCTCACTTTAAAGTGGAAAGAAAAGGAAAGTGTTGCTGAGTATGAGAAAATATTTATAATATTTTCAAGGAATATAATGAAGT
This sequence comes from Viscum album, assembly GCA_963277665.1. NCBI lineage: Eukaryota > Viridiplantae > Streptophyta > Magnoliopsida > Santalales > Viscaceae > Viscum > Viscum album. The sequence continues at coordinate 513,064,726 of OY728140.1, forward strand.
ATATACATAATCCAAGAATTAAGATTGACTATTTCTATTATGGGATTAATCCAAGCCTCTACAGGGAAATATTCTCTTAAATTTTATCATTGTATAATGATATAGTATCATATTCTGTCATGGTGGATGTCACAAACCATCCTAGGTCAACCCCGAACCGAGCACCTGAGTCGATCTGTGGAATTGGTCGAAGGGAATTCCCAATCCACATAGGATGGAAACTAGTGGTGGGAATCATCTGAGAACACATGGGAATGATTTCACCCAAAAATAAAAAAACAGCAGAATAAAACGGACAACCCAATAAACTTTTATATAAAATTGAATTGAACTTCATTTGTATAAGAAAATGAAATTAAAAAACAACACAACAAGACAAACTGAAAATGAATACCACACTAACTCCCTGTGACCCCACTGTTCACTCTCCAACACAATGATCATGTCTCACCCAAGGCAACTGAACTCAAGATGAAACCTTCATAGGGGACAAAAATAGAAAATAACTATAGGATTGAGTATTAAAACTAAGTAGGAAAGCCCGATAATCTATTCAAAATGAACTTAATTTAAAATAAAAGAAACATCCATTTTCAATTTTTAACTACAATATATAAAATTAAGGTTTTCTAAATATTTACTCAAAATAAATTATGAGCCATTTCCCTTATTCATTTCCAAAACTTGATTCATTTCACTAGTGTGTCATTAACATTTTCAAGGGGAAAGTGATGGTTACATTTTTCAGATTTGTACAAGGAGTATAAAACACTTTCATTTGAAAACCATTTTCATAAACCTTATTAAAATAATACCATCACTTTCCAAGGAAAATAATAGAAAATAAGGAACAACGGTAATAACACAACAAGGGCAATGTAAATATACATACAAGCATCGTATTCATCACTACAAGAAACTGAAAGCCAATAAACATGGGTGAACCTAGGATATCAGGAATGATCTAGAAGAAACCAATACCTGAGACCTCATCCCCATTGACATGTCACACATGATGAAATCAAATCACTCAATATGCCTGGCCATCATTTCTTAGGAAGGCCGAGGGAAATCCCATAGTAATAAACCCAATATATCCACCTACTATGGGCCACTGGTAAGTACCATAACCAACCAGTGTAGCAATCATCCTTATAAAATTATCTCAATATTCCAAGTTCCAATGTCTCAAGTATTTAATGGGGAGATCCAATCAATTCCATCCAATCACAACATATACATATATATATAATTATCCACAACAGGCCTCACCCTGGGTCTCCCCAAGGATTACTCCCATGCCTTAAAATAAATAGATCACAAAGGTATCAAACTAGGAAATACTTATAATGGAACCCTAGGATTCATCAACAAGGAAATCCCAGATATTCTATATTAACAAGTCCTGAGAAACATCCAATGGAAGTTTTTATAACAAACACTTTTCATTATTTTCACAAAGTGGAAAATGGGGCCCTTAAACATTTCTCACAAAACTAGACTTTAACAAAAATGCAACCCATCTATAAAATTGGTATCAATCGCACCATTAAAATGTAAAAAAATTAATAAAAATCCTTAAAACATTTCCATATCACTTTAAAACCAAAACCATTTTCTTTAAAAATGCTAACCGGTCCACAATTCATCATCACTTGTCAAACTGATTTCAAAAGCCAAATACACACTTCTTTTAACTTAAAACCCTTTGAATACACTTTTAATAAACCCTGATTCATAATTTCAAAAGATAAATATCTGTTAAGAAATCCAAACCACACTTTTCATACCATAATCTACTAACAAAATCCAACTGAGCATTTCATCGAACACTTGGTGCGCGTTATTTAACACAACCATTTTATTTATCATGAAACAAGGCATAAAACACCACTTTACACACAAAAAGATTTATCTAAAGAACACAAAAAAAAACATTTACAATATATATAATTGTGTAAATCATTAAATTAATGAATCATAAAATAAAAAAGGCAAGTGCATGAGAAATACTACCTCAAATCCATGGCGGAAAGGAAATGCACACTTGAAAACACCCGTCGTGGGTTCTGAAACACTAGATCAACAAAGACTAGCCCTAAAAGAACAAAACTTCAATAAAACCCTGGGGAAAACTGAACCATATTTCAAACATGACTAGGGGAGAAGCTAAAACCAATAAAAAATAAAACAATAAGGAAGAGGGTGAAGAGGAAAAGAGGAAAGGGAAGGATTTTAGGAAGAATCACTAACTTTTTGTGACAAATAGACCAACAAGTGGCCCAAAATGAGGTATAATGAAAGGGGGCTCCCTATGGTCGATATCCAACACCTAGGTATTCAAATGAGAGGTGGAATCACCTAAATCCATTTTTAAGAATGAAATTTATTAATCTCGTAAGTGGATGCATGATTTTGCTGCACGGTTTGGAAAACTGTGCACAAATCGTTCGAGGACTACTAGAATGAATCTAAAAATTCACATGGTTAGGTTGAAAAGTTTGGGAAAATTGTTATCAAACTATGAAGCATGAAAAATTGGATAAAACCCCTCAAATGACACCCCAAACACTTGGTAATCCCACCTAATGATTCTTGAATGATTTTAACACAAAAAGGTGACATTGTGGGTGTCCAAAACTCTCCAATATGCCACTTTCTCCCAATAAAAACCAAGGAAAGTCAAGATTGAAATATTATAAAATGGAAACACTAAAAAATTAAACCCTTTTCACATCATATATTTGAGAAAAATACTGGTATTTCCAACAAACTAGACTATAAACCAAAACATGAAAAATTGGGTGTGACAATTCTCCCCACCATTAATGGTTTCTGTTGCCAAAAATCCATAACACTTTCTATCTGATTGATCAACGGCTAAGGATTCTACATCAAAATGATCCAAAATCCTCAACCAAGAAAATTTCACTCACCAGAAATACAAATTAGGCATCTTTCCCAAAACAAAACAATAACTCAAAACCACTTCCCGATAATCAACGGAAGGATCAAGCCACCTCATCCACAACAAATCTGACAACAAGATCATTGGGCCTTCACCCAAGAAACACAATGCTAACCAAAACCAACGAGTATACTAAGAAATCAACAACCTCAAAATAATGCTACTTCTCTCGAACAGACACCAAAACCAAACCATAAATAGATCACGAGCAGAGGGGAGGCTCGAATGGACTCCCCACCATTAGAAATCAACTAGAACCCAATGAACTCTTAAGGGGAAACTCAATGATACCAACAGTGGGTCTCCCCACCATTAAGAACCAACTATAAAATGATAATTCAAAATTATATAGAATTGGGCCTCTCCCACATAGGCCAACCAAAACACCCCCACAACATCATATTAACCCAAGCTAAGAGGAACACCGCCTGAACATTTAAACCACCCACTCATGAAGGGAGGGGACAAGAACATGGCCAAAACTTTCAACATGGATCAAAAACTCCTACCACATAGGGTGGGGAGGGATGGGGCCCAATTCTTGGACCACTAAAACCAAAACTGACAACTACCCAACACTTGACTCCTATGAATGGATAAATCTAAGACTACACCCGAATCATGTGGGTGGTCCACACAAGGACACGAATCAAAAACTTGCATTTAAGAAGGCATATTCACACACTTTTCGTGATGGGTAAGTCCACCATGCTATTTTAAATTAGGGTAATCTTTCATTGATAGAGGACCCATAATAGGAATACTAAAATTTCCCCACCTCAATGGTAGAGGCACAAAATTAACCAGAATTATCAAACCTCTACGATTCCTGACTACGTTCCAACGTCACTCTGATACTTATGGATGGAGCTCTAATGTGTGAAGAATCTACTGACTCGTAGTTAGGATCTGCTAATCCCTAAATAGAACCACTTCTTCTAGTGCCACATGATACCACATAGCATTCCTTAGTAGAAATATAGGATCAAGACTCACCACAAAACTCACTTCATCAAACAACACTCTTTGACCCAATAGAAACTTAAGGATAGACACCACCTTTCTCCCTTACTCTGAACAATGCTCAGAATGGACAAGGAATAAAGAAAACACATAAACACCACAAATCACAACTACCATAATCCAGAGAATCACAACAACAGGAAGGAATTTTATATTGAGCCTAAACAATTATCTATTTCACCAAATGGACTAAGGCATAATTTGAAGAGGTTGATCTAGATTTTGAAACATGAAAAGGAATCCTTAAGTTGATAAACTAAAATCTTGACAATGGAGAACCATTTATAGCCACATCACGAGAATATAACAAATCTCTACCGATAGAACACAACGAAATAAGAAAACACAAGCTCTTTCAAGACTAGCACATGAACCAAAACTCACATGGGGCATACACCGTAAAAAAGAGGAGATAATCTCAAAGATTCCTAAAACATTTATAGAAATCCACTGAACACTACTCCAAATCCGATCCACCAAAAAGATTCCAACATAGGACACAATGAGATTATCACCTCCAAATCACGAGGAATCATACCAAAAAACAATACTTATAAGACATGAGAAAAACTAGCCACGTAACCATCGATTTATAAACAAGTGCCATAATTTTTAGCTCAAAACACTTTTTAAAAACAAACTTACTATGTAGATTTTCACATTCACCAATGGTGCTTCATCAAGTATAACTCACATGTACACTTCAATGCCACCCTAAGCACCCAACCACTGTTCCATATTGGCCATCCATCCATATATACATAAAACCATGCAAGTTAGCACCCATTAAAACACCAAAGGCTAAAAAAACAACATCATTCCCAAAATCATGTATATTCTAAAGGAAAACTAACCACCAAGTCAAAAACCATTTTCATATTTTACAAAACAATACACACTTGATCAAGAACCATTTAATTAAAAACTCATTCCCTTTCATTCAATACAACTTATAAAACAAATATTTTATTCCAAATAGCCCTTTCCCATTTTCAAAAATTCAGCAAGGTCTCTTTTCAAAATCTGAAAAACATTACGGCCATAACCCTTTCCATAAAAAAATATCAACTGCTAAAAACTGATTTCCAAAACCAATTCAAACACTTTTCAAAATCCCAACACACCCCATTTAAAACAAAGTTTCAGAATCACCATAAAATAATCCATACATTTAAAATATTTTATTTCAACAAACCATCAGTTTAGATTAGGTAAATCCAATACTATTGAATCATTTTAACTTTATCTACAATATTTATTTCACAAAAACCTAACTTTCAAAAACATTTCTCATATTAAATTTTGAACACCCATTTTCCACTTTTCAAAATCCAATCATTTCTATAAAACCATTTTTTACAATTCTCACACAAGGATATTCAGAAAAAACATAATTCAATAAAGGTATAATAGACCCAAGAAAAGGAACTAATATCGGTGGGTGACTTAACCATATGGTTGGAGGCCATATGTCAAAAACACCGCCAACACAAAAAGACTTATTAGGACATTTCACCAGTTTTGCATGGCTTTCTAGTGCCAATGAACTCATGGAGACCATTAGTCCAACTCACCTTATTATATCCAAATCACAAAACAATCCATAAGGACCCAAGAAACTAGTAAAACATGACTTCCCATGGGCACCCAAGGATTAGAATGAGCAAGAGTTTGTTTCACTCTTCCCACACCTACCCATCAAGTTCTGAAAATTCTAATCCATCTACCTTGACATTCCCTAATAAAAAAGGGAATCTAATAAGAAAGGTATGCTAAGATCCAACCTCCTCTGATACCATTTTATCATGAGCTATCCTAGGTTGAACCCGAACCAAGAACTCAAATTGATCTGTGGCATAGTCCGAAGGGCGTTCCCAATCCCCATGGGTTGTAAACTAGTGTCAGGCATCATACAAGTAAAAAAGGGAACAATTTATCCCAATATATAAAAAAACCAACAGTAGAAAGAAATGGACATCCCAATAAACTTTTAGATAAAATTTAGTTGAACTTCATTTGTATAAGAAAATAAATGTACTAAACAACACAAAAAGACCATCCAAAAATGAACACCACACTAACTCCATGTGACCCCAATGGTCACTCTCCAAAACAATGATCATGTGTCACCTATGGAGATCGAACTCAAGTTGAAACATTCACAAGGGATAAAAATAGAAAATAACTATCGGAGTGAGTACTAAAACTTAGTAGGCTAACCTGATAATTTATTCCCAATTCACTTCCTTTAAAATAAAAGAAACATCCAATTTAATGTTTGAAAAATAATATGAAAAAGTAAGGTTTTCTAAAAATTTACTAAAAACAAAGTACAATATGTTTCCCTTATTCATTTCCAAAACTATTATCATTTCACCAGTGTGTCATTATCATTTTCAAGGGGAAATTAAGGCTTACATTTTTCATATTTGTACACAGAGGATAAAACACTCTCATTTGAAACCCATTTTCATAAACCTTATTAAAATCATACCATCCATTTACAAGGAAAACAATACACAAGAAGGAACAATTATAAAAAAACAATAAGCGAAATTTAAGTATACACAAAACATCATATTCATTGCTAAAAGAAACTGAAAGCCAATAGACATGGGTGAACCTAAGAGATCAAGAATAATCTAGAAGACACCAATACCTGAGACCTCATCCCCATTGACATATCAGACATAATGAAATCAAAAGGTTCAATACACCTGACCATCTTCTCTCTAGAAGACTGAGAAAAAAATCCAATAGTAATAAACCCAATATATCCACCTACTATGGGCCACTAGTGAGTACCATAACCTACCACTGTAGCAATCATTCTTAGAAAATTCTCTCAATATGTCAGGTTCTCATGTCTCAATTATTTAAGGGGTTTATCCAACCGATGTCATCTGATTATCCAATCACAACATATATATATAATATATATATATATATATATAATTATAATTATCCGCAACAGGACTCACCCCAGCTCTCCCCAAGGATTTATCTCATTCCTTAAAATAAATATATCACAAAGGGATCCAACTGAGAAACCCATATAATGGAACCTGAGGATTCCTCAACAAGGAAATCCCAACCATTTCATGTCAACAAGTCATGAGAAACATCCAATGGATGTTTTTATAAGAAACACTTTTCATTATTTTCACAAAGTGTCCAAACGGGCCCTTAAACATTTCTCAAAAAACTAGCCCTTAATAAAAATACAATGCATCATTCAAAGTGGTATCAATCACACCATTACCATGTAAAAAATTATAAAACTCTTATAAAACATTTCTATCACACTTTAAAACCAAAACCATTTTCTATGAAAATTCCAACCAGGCCACAATTCATCATCACTTGTCCAACCAATTTCAAAATCCAAATACACACTTCTTTTAAAATAAAACCATTCGAACGCAAATTTAAGAAACCAAAAATCATTATTTCACATGATAAATATTTATTAACAAATAAAAACCACACTTTACATACCATAATCTACTCACACAAGCTAACTAGGTATTTCAACGAACATTTGGTGTGCGTTATTTAACACAATAATTCTATCAATCATGAAACAAGGAATAAAACACCACTTTACACACCAAATGATTTATCTAAAGAATAAAAAAAACATTTATAATATATATATAAGTTTCTTAAATCATTAAATTAATGAATCATAAATTAAAAAATTCAAGTGCATGGGAATGTCTACCTCAAATCCACGGCGGAATGGAAAGGCACACTCGAAAACACCTTATGCGGGTTCCGAAACACTAGATCTATGAATACCAGTCCTAAAAGAACAAAACTCACATAAACAACCTTAGTAAAATATAACCATGGGTTAATCGTAACTAGGGTAGAAGATAAAACTAACAGAAAAATGTAATAAGAAGGAAGATGGAAGAGAGGAGAAGGGGAAAGGGAAAGATTTTAGGAAGAATCACTGAACTTTGGTGATAAATCACAAAAAAGTGGAGCAACGCAAGGTAAAACAAAATGGGGCACCCTATGGTAGATAGAAAACACATATGGATTCAAATGAGATGTGGAATCAATTAAATACAATTTTTAGAATGAAATTTATTAAGCTCGTAAGTGGCTGCACAGTTTTACTGCACGGTTATGAAAACCATGGGAAATCCCTGTGAAAGCTACTGGACTGAATTTGAAACTTTTCATGGTTAGCTTTCACAGTTTGGGAAAACCATGATCAAACTATGCGGACTAGAAAATGGCTATTAAACCCCTTAAATGACACCCAAACACTAAGGAACCCTACCCAATGGTTCTTGAATGATTTAAACACAAAAATGTGACATCGTGGGTGTCTAAAACTCTCCAACCCTCCACTTTCTCCCAATAAAAACCAAGGAAAACCAATATTGAAATATTATAAAATAGAAACACTTCAAAACTCAACCTTAATCACACTCATTATTTGAGAAAAATACTTGTATTCCCAACGAACCATACCATAAACCAAAACATAAAAAATTGGGTGTGACAATGGAGAAATAATTATCCAAGTCATATATTTCAAAAATAAATCAAGATAAGAATAGGTTAAATAAGAACCAAGAAAAAAAATAAATCATTTCCTAGAAAATAAGGTAAGTATGGAACTTACAACATGTGATAATTATTGAAAGAAACCCACTGGTTCTTTCTTAAAGGTAAATGGAGATTCTTTCAAGTGTAGAGGGAAAGGCCATCAACCACATGATTGTAATGGAAGTAAATAAGTCTCAAATGTACAATGTTTCAACTATAAAGGGATGGGGTAAAATGAAAATGAATTCCCCAGGTGTTAAGAAAATTTATTTCAAAATGTAAAATAGAGCAATGTGAATCTTATATAATTACTATAGCTAAAGTTAAAATACCTTATGTTTTGATAATAGGTACCATAAAATCATGATTTATTTTATTCTATATTTTTTAACCATTTTATATTTTTATGGATTTAAAATAATCCCTTGAAACTATTATCAATGAATTATAAATAAATACACATAGTAGGAATCTGGTAATCAAGCAGTTTTTGTTAAGATGAACAGGCATTCCCTTATTGCAAACATAGTTACTTATGTTTGGTTATGAATTAATCCTGATTTTGGGGTTTATTATATTTTTATAATTTAGCAATTTTTATCTGATGCATAAAATAATATAGTAAAATTAATTTGAAAATTATCATCATTTTACAATCATTTATGATGAATTGATGATCTTTTAACCATGTACTGATTTTTGTTTTTTCATTTATTAACTTTCTCAAGACCATGATCTATAAAAATATATATTAGTACTTGGAAATTTATTTTCTACTCCATGTCTATATTATAAATTCCCTCTAATGTTCTTCTTATTTGGGAACCTGATTATGTGTCATTTCATGTATCTTTTACATCTCTCACATCCCCTTTTCAAATTAAATTTTCCACTTGATGATGTGGTTTTTTAATAAAATTTTTTAAAATTTTAAACCTATTATGAACTATAATTTTATTTAGGGAATTATTTCTATAAGTATGGTGAATGTAATACCACAAAAATTTATAATAATAATCTTGATATCTTTCTTAACACACAACACCAAACTTTAAGAAAATTGAGATCTATTATAAAAACATTATTATTTAATCGTGATGGTTATAACCAATCTATTTAATTAGTGGGTATGAATATTAGTTGAAAAATTATGAAATATATATATCTATAATGGTCCTGTTAAATACAAATTTATTTATTAGACATTAGTAAATAAGCCTTCAATTTTTAGTGAAGTTATTTTATGCATCTAAAATATTTTTTTTAAATATGGTTTTTATTTCAGTTCATATGTGAATATTATATTTAATTTATTCCATTTTTAACTTTAATTTTATAAAAATTATATAATTTTTTAAATAATAATATAAATAATAATTTAGGGTAGATTTTTAGGTATTTTCTAAATATAATTATTTTTAATTGAATTATAAAAATTCTGATTTTTAAAGAACATTGTATTTTCATTTCTAGTATTTTTTAAGAATAATTTTTAATTTTATTAGAATTAAAATTTCAAATGTTTATTTTTTTTAAAAAATAATTCAATTTATACCTTTTTGATCTACATTATACTTTATCATGGTATAAAAATACTTTTTGACATAAAAAATAATTTTTCGAAAAAACTATTTTTCACTACTATTTACATGATAATTATAAAATTAATATATTACACATAGAGTGATTGGATTTGGTAAAATAGATTACATATTTTTAATCATCATAATTAATATTATTAAATAACTTAAATGATAATTTATTTCATAATTTATAGTAAAAAATGTAAAAAAAAATTCACATTTGTAAATAGGTAAACTATGTTAACCAAGGTTAAGAGTAATGTTATGGTGATTCAAATTAACTATAAACGTTCCTATATTTCATTATATGGGTCTATTTCATCAAAATTCATCCAAAAATTGAAAATTTTATTGTTTTTACTATTTATATTTGATTGTGACCTATATAGTATTTTAAGAAAAGTAAAAAATATCACTCTCTTTCTCTAAAATATATATTATAAGTTAACCAAGGGATTAAAAAGTTGTAAATGAATATTAAATTTTATTTTTAAAATAATAAAATTATTTTCATGATTGTAACACCCCAAGCTTCCATGGTACGCTTCTCTTTGAATAATAGAGTAGTGTGTGTTGTACGCAACCTCAAGTTCTAACACACCGCGACCAATCAAAGTAGTTGTTATGAATATTAATACCCACTTTTCGAAATTATATAAATTTTATATTTCAAAATGGACTTCATTTTTGTATTCGGAGTATCGAATTTATCCTAAGTTGAATTTTTTGTAATTTTATGAGAACTTCTAATTTTCTATGAATAGAAAAGAAATACTTAAAAACAACTATTTAATCAAAATAATTTATAGTGATAATTACAATATTGAGTGGTTTTAAAGTATAATTAGAATATATTTTTACCATTTTATCCAATGGTGGTCATTAGAATTAATTTCACTTTGAAATTGGACATAAACAATTGTCAATCTTTTGATATATATTGTTTCTTAAAATCACGCTATGTGTTGTGTCGGCGGGAATTAATTATTAAATTAATTAATTCAACTTATATGTTTTGAATTTTTAAAAATAGACACCATTTTTTAATTCAGAATATCAATTATAGCTTAGAGTGAATTTTTGGTTTTTTTCTGAAAAACTTCAATTTTTGATGAATAGTGAAACCACTAAGTGGTAGTTTAAAAACTAATTTTTCATGAAAATGAAACATTACCACTACTATGATTTGATTTTAAAAAATCTGACATACATGGTTGTCATTAGAAAGTAAAATGTGATTCAATGGGATTAAAATAATTTTTGGTGAATAGTAACTTGTAAGTTTTATTAATCGCGATTAAAGGTAGTTAATGAAATTTAAGGTTAAAATGATATTATAAATATATGAATATATCTTGAAACTTGTCCTACCCTCATTTAATGATACATGGCCGACCAATACAATCCATGGGTCAACTTGGGGACCCCATGGAGCCACTTGGGTAAGAAAATGACATTAATAACTTTTTATTTAAAGTAAAAATAAAATTATCACAAATATGTGTTGTTTTACTAAAACAATTATTACATGGGGTTATATAAGTTAACTTTTTTACATTAAATATTCATTAGAAATATAAAAGGATTTCCTACATCATGGTATTTGTTTTATAATTTTTAGACATTAAATAAATTAAATTTTTTATGACACCATGATGATGCAGTGATTACCTCATTAATTAAAGATTTAAATAAATTGAAAAGATAATGTAAAATCTAAGACTAACACTTGTCAAAAACTGATTGGATGAGTATATTTTGAATCCTTATCACCTTGTCCTAGAAATATATTATTTTGGGACCATTGAAATCCGAAAATCACTTCATAATAATGTAACATTTCATGACTTTCTAAGAGTGTCCCTCCTCTCCTCTTATAAAAGGCCCCCACCTCTACCACCTTATTTATATCTTCAAATCTATTTGGCTTGGCCAACCTCTACCCAAATAATCTCTCAAATTGCCTCTATTACTCCTAGAATCCTCACTTTGGGCAGAAGTATTCCTAAGGAAGCCTTCAGCTCAAATCAAAAAGAGTTACCCGATTTTAAGGTATTGTCTTCTCTTATGTTCTTTTGTTTTATTTTGCTTCTCAAACCCATTAAACTCTTTTAATTACTTTATTGTGTAATGACACCAGTATCTCCAATATACTAAGATGTTTTTATGAGAATTATTTGATTTAAAATTACACACACCTTCTTCTAATGGTTAAAGAACATATTATTTCTGTGGGTGGCTAATTACTACCTCACGAAACGATGATTGTTCAATATTCTTTTAACACCTTTTATTTCGACCATTAAGATTTCAATATATTTATTTATAATATATATTATGTTTATGGTTTCCTTATGCTTCTGTATTTTTCATTTATGGCATACCTTTATGATTTCCATTATGGGTAAACGTGATAATTTCATTTTAGGAAGTGCAGACTACCGCCCCCTCAAAGTGATTTGAATCGTTAATGCCATATATGGGACGTATAAAGGTTGGAGTATATGATATTATATATTATATTATACTAGAATTATAATATACCTTTATATAATTATGATTTCATTCCATTAAATACGAAATAGAAATTAAAGTAGTGTTCATGCGTATGTACGGCTTACCGTCTCCATGAACTGTGCATTTTATTTCTTACCTCTAAATGTTATATAATATTATAAATTCATGTATATACTGGATATATATGATATATATGATATCTACATCATGAATATAATTATGGAGATAATGGATATTTTACCACATGAACAACTTGTAATTATAAGAAGTTTATTTTTGACTCAAGTACCAAAGATCGACAAAACGACCGTTATTAACTTAAATAATTACATAATGTTCATAACATGGTAATAAGTGACATAAAAGGAATAATGAACTTGAAAAAGGTTCTTAAGCAAGTATAGATTAACTCTAGTTATTATTCAGGAGATTAAAGAATGATCGAGTCAAATCGGACACGAGGTAAGGGAACTTCTTAACCCAATTTCCGTTTTTTGGGTTAATCTCCTACTTTCAAATTATGTCATGATATTATTATGTCCTATTTTGTATTTGTAATTTTTTTTGTGCACTTATAGTGAATACACATAATAGATCTATTTTATCTAAAAAATGATCTTTTTAAGGGACTTCGTCTCAATCTTCATTCATTGAGGCATATTTTGTTTTATACACAAATTTCTTTTATACGGTGTATAAACCCCTTTGACTTTTACATTTATTCAAAAGGAATATTTTTATATGAATCATTTTACTAAACGACAACAGGAATGTTTCCCTTTTCGTATGTATGCGGTGACAATGACTTCTCTGCCACCGTGACCATTATTTGTGTTTCGGCTTCCTCTACAATCCATTTGTAAATGAAAAATAAATACCAAGTTTTAATTTTCTTTTATTTTGGTATTGAAAATGGTTTTGATAATGTTTTTATTATATCAATGTGTTGTATTGATATCTTGTGGTTGAAATTTGGAAATGTTGTGTTTCCTTTATGCATGTTTTATGTGATACGATTATGTTATCGTTTATGATATGTTTAAACCTGTTCATATGAGGAATGCATTGGACTTAATAAGTGATGGGTGGAGCCCGCTATAGCTCCTCGATGCATCGGTAGGTCTCATGAGACAAACTAGTGTCTTGGCACGAGGCCTTGACAAAATCTTATTTGTAGTCTTGGCACGAGACATTGGCTATGTGGTTATGATAGTCTGGCATTATGCATTCCATCGTTATGAAAGTGGTTATTGATATTGCATGTGATTATTCGACTAGTATAATATCCATGTGAATAAGTAAATGGAATTATTTCATTATATTTTTTCCATATTATGTGGAAGTTAAAGTTTAAAAGGCTTTTGTTTTAGTTATACATTGCCTTAAATGTTAATGTTTATTTATGAAAGATTCTGCTATATTGTTATCCTTACTGAGCATCTTAGCTCACCCCTTCCAATGTTTTAATTTTTCCATGATGTGAAGAAGTATATTATGAATGACTTGAAGGGATAGTACGAGGGGATATGATGACAAGATGTTGTTGTAGTTTTGTTTTACTTTATGATTTAATGTAAGACTTATGAATGTATCTAGTATTTCCAAGGCTACTAAACTAATCGGACTTTCAAGACTTGATCTTTTGTGATCATGCCAATGTTATGCAATAATACACCGACTCTGGGTAACTGGGGTCGGGGCGTTATAGTTGGTATTAGAGGCAGTTTAGTACTAACCTTGGAATCTAGATTTAGATAAACTCTGATTAGAGCACATAGCCCAAAGATAGACTTTTAGGATTATTATAGAATAACTTTCTAAAATTTTGGTATCATAGAGATTTTTTGAGTTTTCCAAGCAATACATCCTTGTCTGGATACAAGCAGGTAGAGGAGGCTCTAGCACAGATGTACTTAGGGGTAAAACCTAAAAACATTGCTTTGAGCTAGACTCGAATGGGAACTAGTGCATGACAACAGGCCTTGATGCACTCTTGGTTGTAACACTCCCAAGGGATATGCTTAGGATAATTCACGATTTCTTTACAAACCATTATAAAGGGTTTATGAGTATATACTTCCTCAAGGAAAACATTTTTATTATTATGGATTGTATCCATAAACTGTCAAATTTATGTTAAGTGTTTTACAAGTATGGAATTATGTATTTTGATTCATAAACTGATCTAGTTTATGCCATTGTTTAGAAATGGCGCCTAGTGGAAGGAATAGAAACTGTATCAATGCACGCACTCCATGTAGGGATTTCCCTCCTACTCAAGATAATTATAGTGGAGCTGGTGATGCAACTGGTGTTGATCAACTTATCACCATACTGGTACAACTCACTCAGGTTATGAATAATAACCTTACTCATATGGAGCACCCTGATCCGCAACGTGGAGGATCAATGTTGGACCGCTTCATGAGTCAACAACCGCCAACATTTAATGGGGGTACAAATCCATTAGTAGCTGAGAAATGGATAAACTCCTTAGAGAAAATATTACACGCCTTGGGGAGTAGCGAAAGAGAGAAGGTTGTCATGGCAGTTTACCGCCTCACTGGAGATGCCGATCAATGGAGGTCACTGATTCAAAACACAAAGGAAGATGAAGAAGTATCAAGTATGTAATGGTGGGAGTTTAAGGAAATTTTAATACAAAAATAATTTCCACATGACCATCAAGTAGATATGGAAAGGTAATTTCTGACTCTGAGGCAGAATAAGGATGAGAATGTCGCAAAGTATGAGGCTAACTTTACAAGGTTAGCGAGGCATGCTCTAGATTATATACATAACCCAAGAAGTAAGATTGATCGTTTCTTTGATGGGTTAAAACCATTTCTCCGTCGAACATTAGTCTCAAAAACCTTCTCATCGTACGAAGATATTGTCTCGTGTTCTATCAAGACGGAAAAGGAATTCTCTAAATCTTATGACAATAAACTAAAGCAAGAGAAGAATAGATCGGTGGAACAAGAGATAGATAAAGGGAAAAAGGGAAAGAAGGATTTTCCATTATGTGATAATTGTGGGAAGAATCACCCTGGTACTTGCCTAAAAGGAATGGGAGTTTACTATAAATGTGGAGAAAAAGGTCACCAGGCTCGTGATTACAAGGGAAAGAAAGAGGCTATCAATGTTGAATGCTATAATTCTAGGTAAATGGGGCATTATGAAAATTAATGTCCTAAGCGTCAGGGAAACTTACCTCAGAAAAGGCCAAGGGATCAAGGCCAATCTTATGTTGTTACTAGATATGAAGTTGAATAATTATTGTATTTGTGTTTTTAGACTCAAGAACTATATTATGGTTATAAGAATAATGTGAAATATATATAAGGATTGTACTGAAGTACTTTTTGTTTTTATTAAGGTTTAAATATGATGAATGTAATCATATTTTTAGTAAGTGATAATTAGAGAAACTTTACTTTTTTTGGAGAATCTGATGTTACAATTGATTTTGGAATTTAGAGACCTTTTAGAGAAAGTCTAGATAGAGGTATTTTGGATAACTATAAAGGTTGGAATGGATTAAGTTTAACTTTTGATAGTATTGTTTAAGGTTAAAACATTTCTGAAGATTATTTTTGGAATATTATAATACTATAGTTTTAGGAAAAGGACAACATGCAGGTCGGGGGATAACCCATCGGGTCAGACAAAGCTGTAGGAATCAAACCCACAACCATAGTGCGATAGGCCTTTATTACCTACCACTAGCCTACAAGAAGTCCATGGTTATTACAAAATAGTTTTCCTAATCTAAAAGGTATGTGTTAATATTTGGAACCTTGTACGATTAGGATAAATATAATATTTTTGAGTTCTATTATCTTTTTGAGTGAAAGAGGGGTTTGTGGTAAAAATTAATTAAAGAATTAAAGTCTACATGACAAGTATGTATATTTCCTTACATTCTTAGTAAATCTCCTAAATAAATTCCTTAACTTTATTAAAGGTAACTTAAAACAAAAATGTTGTCGGTTAACTTTTCCTACTGGGGAATCAATGATCATTTAACTAATCACAAGTTTGTGATTTTCTTGTAGTTAAACTTTCTCCTAATCCTATTTTCTACAACTCTCCATCTAACCTTGATGGTGTTTTTCCTCCATATCCATATTTTCATAGAATCCTAGTATGGGCTATCTCGGGTGACCTTTGTACTTCTCTTTCTTTCTTCTAAAGTTATATTTTTATTAACCCTTTTTCCGATGTGGGTTTTCCACAAAGGTATTTTCTATTTTCAACCTTTTATTTTCAAATAAAATTTTCAAATTGTGAGGACGCAATTTATTGAAGGAGGGGAGAATGTAACACCTCAAGCTTCCATGGTACGCTTCTCTTTAATAATAGAGCAGCATGTGTTGTACACAACCTCAAGTTCTAACACACTGTGACCAATCAAAGTAGCCGTTATGAATAGTAAAACCCACTTTTTGAAATTATATAAATTTTATATTTAAAAATGGACTTCATTTTTGTATTTGGAATATCAAAATTATCCTAAGTTGAATTTTTTGTAATTTTTTGAGAACTTCTAATTTTCGATGAATAGAAAACAAATACTAAAAAACAACTTTTTAATAAAAATAATTTATAGTGATAATTATACTATTGAGTGGTTTTAAAGTATAATTAGAATATATTTTTACCATTTTATCAAATTTTTGTCATTATAATTAACTTCAATTTGAAATTTGACATAAACAATTTTCAATCTTTTGATATATATTGTTTCTTAAAAATAGGCTATTTGTTGTGACAGTGGGAATTAATTATTAAATTAATTAATTAAACTTATATGTTTTGAATTTTGTAAAATAGAAACAATTTTTGACCTCAGAATATCAATTATATCTTAGAGTGAATTTTTGGTATTTTTCTAAAAAACTTCAATTTTTGATGAATAGTGAAACCACTAAGTGGTAGTTTAAAAACTAATTTTTCGTGTAAATGAAACATTACCACTTCTGTGATTTGATTTTAAAAAATCCTACATACATGGTTGTCATTAAGAATTAAAATTCGGTTCAATGGGATTAAAATATTTTTTTGGTGAATAGTAACTTTTAAGTTTTATTAATCGCGATTAAAGGTAGTTAGTGAAATTTAAGGTGAAAATCATATTATAAAAATATGAAAATATCTTGAAACTTGTCCTAAATTTATTGGATGAGTCATGTCTAACCAAGAAAATTCATGGATCAACTTGGGGACCCCATGGAGGCACTTGGGTAATAAAATGACATTAATAACTTTTTATTTAATGTCAAAATAAAATTGTCACAAACATGTGTTATTTTACTAAAAAAATTATTACATGTCGTTATATAATTTAACCTTTTGACTATAAATATTCATTACAAAGATAAAAATATTTACTACATCATGGTATTTTTTTATAATTTTTAGACATTAAATAAATTAACTTTTTTATGACACCATGATGATGCATCGATTACCTAATTAATTAACGATTTAAATAAAATGAAATAATAATGTAAAATATAAGACTAACACTTGTCAAAACCCGATTTGATGAGTTGCTTTAGAACCTTTATCACCTTATCCTCGAAATATATAATTGTGGGAACTTTGAAATCAGAAAATCACTTCATAATAATGTAACATTTCATGACTTTCCAAGAGTGCCCCTCCTCTCCTCTTATAAAAGGCACCCACCTCTACAACCTTATTCACACCTTCAAAGCCATTTGGATCGGCCAAACTCTACCCAAATAATCTCTCAACTTCCCTATATTAATCCTAGAAGCCTCACTTTGGGCATAATTATTCCCAAGGAAGCCGTTGGCTCAAATCAAAAAGAGTAACCCGATTTTAAGGTATTGTCTTCTCTTATGTTCTTTTGTTTTATTTTTCTTATCCAACCCCTTAAACTCTTTTAATTCCTTTATTTTGTAACAACAACAGTATATTAAATATACTAGGAAGTTTTTATGAGAATGATTTTATTTACACTTACACACACCTTCATCTAATGGTTAAAGTACATACTGTTTCTGTGGGTGGCGAGTTACTGCCTCACAAAATGATGATTGCTCAATCTTCTTTGAACACCTTTTATGGTGACCATTATGATGTAACTGTATTTATTTATGATATATATTCTGTTTATGTTTTAATTATGCTTCTGTATTTTTCATTTATGTTATACCTTTATGATTTCCATTATGGGTAAACGCGATAATTTCATTTTAGGAAGTGCGGACTACCGCCCCATCAAAGTGATTTGAATCATTAATTCCATATGTGGGACATATAAAGGTTTTAGTAAATGATATTATATATGATATTATACTGGAATTATAATATACCGTTATATCATTATTATTTCATTCCATTAAATACGAAATAGAAATGAAAGTAGCGTTCATGCGTACGTATGGCTTACCGTCTCCATGAACAGTGCATTTCATTTCTTACCTCTAAATGTTATATAATATAATAAATGCATGTATATACTGGATATATATGATATATATGATATCAACATCATGAATATAATTTTGTATATAATGTATATTTTACCACATGAACAACTTGTAATTATAAGAATTTTATTTTTGACTCAAGTACCAAAGATCAACAAAACGACCGTTATTAACTTAAATAATTACATAATGTTAATAACATGGTAATAAGTGATATAAAAGGAATAATGAACTTGAAGAAGTTTCTTAAGCAAGTAGAGATTAACTCTAGTTTATTATTCAGGTGATTAAAGAACGATCGAGTCTAGTCGGACACGAGGTAAGGGAACTTCTTAACCCAATTTATGTTCTTTGGGTTAATCTCCTACTTTCAAATTATGTCATGATATTATTATGTCCTATTTTCTATTTGAAATTTTTTTGTGTGCACTTATATTGAATACACATAATATATCTATTTTATCTAAAAAATGATATTTGTAAGGGACTTCATCTCAATCTCCATTCATTGAGGCATATTTTGTTTTATACACAAATTTCTTTTATACGGTGTATAAACCCCTTTTACTTTTATGTTCATTCAAAAGGAATCTTTTTACACGAAGTGTTTTAGTAAATGAAAAAAGTAATGTTTTTGTTGTCGTACATATGTGGCGACAATGACTTCTTCGCCACCGTGACCATTATTTGATTTTTGGCTTCCTCTACAAGCCATAACTTTTTTTAAATGAAAAATAAATACCAAGTTTTAATTTTATTTTATTTTGGTTTTGAAAATGGTTTTGATAATGTTTTTATTATATCAATGTGTTTTATTGATATCTTGTGGTTGAAATGTGGAAATGTTATTTTTCCTTTATGCATGTTTTATGTGATACGATTATGTTATAGTTTATGTTATGTTTAAACGTGTTCATATGAGGAATTCATTGGACTTAATAAGTGACGCGTGGAGCCCGCTATAGATCCTCGATGCATTAGTAAGTCTCATGAGACAAACTAGTGTCTTGGCATGAGGCCTTGAAAAAATATTATTTGTAGTCTTGGCACGAGTCCTTGGCTACGTGGTTATGATAGTCTGACATTATGCATTCCATCATTAGGAATGTGGTTATTGATATTTCATGTAATTATTCGACTAGTAGAATATCCATGTGAATAAGTAAATGGAATTATTTCATTTTATTTTTTCCATATTATGCTGAAGTTCAAGTTTAAAAGGCTTTTTTTTAGTTATACATTGCCTTAAATGTTAATGTTTATTTATGAAAGTTTATGCTAAATTGTTATCCTTACTGAGCATCTGAGCTCACCCCTTCCAATGTTTTAATTTTTCCATGACGTGAAGAAGTATATTATGAATGACCTGCAGGGATAGTATGAGGGGATATAAAGACAAGATGTTGTTGTAGTTTTGTTTTACATTATGATGTAATGTAAGACTTATGAATGTATCTAGTGTTTACAAGGCTACTAAACTAATCGGTCTTTCGAGACTTTATCTTTTGTGATCATGCCAATGTTACGCAATAATGCACCGACTCTGGGTAACTGGGGTCGGGGCATTACAATGATGGAAATTTATTTCTAATTTTTAGTGATTACATAATTATAATAAACTCTTGTAAAACGTTGACAGAGTGCTTGTGGATGTAGTATAAAATTAAAGTAATGATATTAAAAACATTGAAATTAATTTAATTTAAATAAATTATTAATTTACCTAATTTTTTAGTGAAATTTAACATATTATTAACATGTTAAAATTTTATATTATAATTCCATCACTATATACATGAATTTATAATCAAATTAAATAAGTAGTCGGGAAAATGACAACAATGATATTTTATGAAGAAAATATTTTATTAAATTATTTAAAAATCATAAAAATATTTAAATAGTACAAGGGTGATAATATATGATTTAAAATTTAATCACATATAAATTTATGAACCAATTTTTACCTTTTGAGTAAAATTATAACCCTTCAATATTGAAAATGTGATTACCATAGTTAAGGTTAAAATTGGTTAACCAAGGGATTAATCCAAAAGATAAAGTTTATAATGACATATAAACCAATATTAATTTGAATTTATGATTATATTAATACCATATTATCATTATCATATAATACATGTAATTTTGGAACCGTTTTACATGATTTAGACACAAATTATATTATAATATTTTTGGAATTTCCAAAAGTTCCCCTCCCCTCACTTTTAAAAGAACAACACTTCCCTATCTTATTTACACCTCTTTAAGAAATATAACTCAACCAAAACCAATAAAAATATATTCTAAAATTACCTATACATAAATATTAATTTTGAGTCTTCTTATAAGACCATTACATGTTTCATTAAGAATGGATCTAATGTAATTCTACTGAAGAAGTGGTAATCATCTTTACCTGTACTTTCAAATTTCATTCTTATTGTACCTCATAAAAATATATTTTACCCATCCTCAAATAGTAACTATGGTATTATAACTATACCAACATTTTATTATGATTATTTTAAACCCATTTAACATATCTTTTTCATCTAATAAAAATAAAAAAACATCGCTCATGCATAAGTACACCTTACCATCTCCATGTAGTGGTGTAATTCATTTTTCATCACCACTTTACATTGATGGTTAAAAGAGGTAAATAATTAATAGATATTATATTTATGACATAATTATGTTTCCTACAATATAATGTGTAATTTAACTTCTTATTTATCAACTTGTTACTAATGATAATATCATTCGTGTGTACGTACAGTTTACCATCTCCATGGGGCGTTGTTATTCATTTTTCATTTAAAAAATTTATGGATGATTATAAATGTGTATGTAATAAATGTATATTATATTTTTATTTTTATTATAACTCTGAAAATTTCAGAACCATTTTCATGTTTCAAGGACTGAAACTACCAAGCTGAAACTTATATGAAAAACAAAATAGTTAACACTCAGAAAAAATGATTTTAATAAATAATTATTATTAATAAAGTTTTAAAATGAAATAATTGGATCATATATGATATTATAACTATTTATATGGTTATTCTACAAATAATTATAATAAATTTAAATTTATTTTACAGGAGGTTGAAGTAACTTAAAGGATAGTCGGACTTGAGGTAAGGATTTCACATCTCACTTTGGTTTTTGAGAGGAATATTCCATATTCTGCACTTTTTTATTTTATGTTGTGTATTTAATTCCCCTTCAAAATGTTATATAATTAATCCCTTTAAATACATGGTATTTAAATTTTTTTCATTTATCTCTTTTTAGGGGTTTATGATTCAAAAGATACCAAAGCAATAAGGGATTTATGTTTTAATAAAATTTTAAACAGGATTTTATTAGTTTGAATTTATATTGAGGAAATTATATGATACTTATCTAATGAAACCATTTTATTTTCTTCGCATGTGGTTAATCCTAGAATTTCCAAGTAATACCGCAATTTTCCTCTCTTTACTACTTAAAATGACCAGGAAAAAGTTTTTAATAAAAGAAATCATTTATGTATTTTGTCGAAATATTTTTCTTTCATGTCCATGCTTTCTTAAAAATGATTTTTTTTAATATTATAATATGATTATTTAAATTAATTATTACCCATTTTTTATATTTTACATTTTTTTTTTCAAAAAAATATTTTCATTTTCCAAACAAGACACTTTTGACTTTTTATCAAAAATGCGAAAAGAATTATTGTATTAACATACTTAGAATAAATAGAATTTTGAATCATCATGATCACTAAGTGATTTAAAGATTAATTTATATGTTTACATGGTTCTTTTGAATAAACATTTTCCGTGATATTTTGAAAAAAAATTATATTTTGATAAAGTGATTTAAAAATGAAATGGGTATTTTCCTCAAGAAATGATCCATTGATCTTTCAATGTTTT
Source organism: Viscum album (assembly GCA_963277665.1). NCBI lineage: Eukaryota > Viridiplantae > Streptophyta > Magnoliopsida > Santalales > Viscaceae > Viscum > Viscum album. Next base: position 513,087,779 of record OY728140.1, read on the forward strand.
TATCATCTATAACAACCCATGTTGATGTTACTGTGGATTTAATCCAAGTACACCATTTAATTCTTTCTATATATGTTTTTTTATGATTAAATATTAATTTTTTAATTATTGATTCAATATGGGTGATTTTTTACTTATGAGAAATTTTTTGAAGAAATTTTATTGGTCATTTAAAATAAAATAAATGAATCGGATATGAATTTAATGGGTGGGGCCCTATTATATATATCCCTTAGATTCATTTATAGGTATCATGAGAGAAACTAAGTTGGAATTACATATAGTATAATTTTTTATGATCATGTCATAATAGTTGGGCAGTTGGTGTATTCCATCCTATATAATGATAATTTCTTGGTTGAGAGGCCTTATAAGAAAAATAATGTATTGTTTGAGAGGACTTAATGATAAGATTCATGATTTCTTGTTAGAGATTCATTGATCATGAATGAAAAACATAGAAATTTACTTTTGTAAGAATTCAGTTTTCATTATCCATGTGTTTACTAAGTTGATATTATCCATGGATGCTCATTAAACTCAAGTGGTGGATTAAATGTCATGTGTTTTGTTCGTCCACTCAGCCATTTTGATTATTCATTATCTACTCATGATATATTCTGATTTATGTAACCGTTACTAAGCATATGATCTCACACTTTATATGTTTTCCTTTCTATAAGATGTGAAGAAGGATATTATTAATGATATTAATTAAGCAAGAACATTTATAATGCTATTTGTTATATTTCTAATTTAATATGGGAATCATATATGTATCAAGTTTTCTATGGCTATTAAATTATTATATCTTTCATGTTGAGTTACCTTGTTTCTTTTACCAATTTAATAATGTAGAAACCATACTAGGTTATTATATTTAGAGTTTCTAAAATGTATAACCAAAAAGTAAACACTTATTGATGGAGCACCTATTTTTCAAGCTATAAAGAAAAAATATAGCATAAACACTATATGTAAATTCATTACCAAGAAAAAAGATCCAAAATATAAACATAATATAAAAATTGGGAGATGCTAAAAAATGTAAGTTTTACATATGTTTCAGATAAATCGGACATATATAGCCAATTTTAAGAAGTCCCAAGTGTGGAAAATGCATCAAAATCATTTAGGAAATCTAGTTTTGTTTGGTCTATCAAACCATAAAAAGGATCCAAAATAGTCATCCCAAGATCCCAACTCTATGTGTAACTAAACCCCATGCTCGGTTTTGTTTCCATTTTCTTTATCACATACATGAATATTAACACGTTTCTTATAAATGCATTTACATGGTATGACTGTATAAATAACTTATAGGTAGTTACCACACCAATCCTTTACAACCCATCATTAAGTAGAGTGCATGTACAAACAATTAAAGGTTACTGAGTTAGGTAAAAAATAGTTTCTATTAGAGTTGAAGAGAATGAAAATTATCTTTAATATGTAACTCTCATATCAAAGAGGGTTCATAGCTAAAATACCTTATTTTGGCCTAACCCATATCTGATATAATGTATCTATATCATCCACTATGATAATATAACAAATTTTAAAGGAAATAAATGACATATGTGGTGCTATTATGAGGAACGTGAAATCAAGATTAATCAAAAAAATCATTTATTTCCAAAAATATGTTTTGAAATTATAACAGTGAAAATTAAATAAGAATTAAAAAAAGACATGTTTACTTTTAAAAAAAATTTAACAACTTTTTAAAAGGTATTAGATTATTTAAATTAGTTTCACATGACACAAAATTATTATTAGGATGATATTCTATGAGTATGGGAGGATAAATCAGATTATCCATCTAAATTAAATTTAATTTTTTCCTTAAAGACCATAAGAAGGAGAATATACCACAACTTAAATTATAGACCAACTGAAAGAATCAACTAGTTATATCTCTAATATTAGTAATACCAAAAAGAAACTAAAAGATTCAGGAAGACCCGAGAATCCAAATTTAAGAAGATGGAAGATTATAGTTGTTTCTATGTAGATGCATGATGGAGAGGAATATTATAGGGGGTATATTCCCTTATATAGAATACGGAATGCCTCCATGGATAATATTATAAAATCAAAGTAAGTTATAATTAATATCCACCTGGAGGGAATGAGAGGAGAGGGAGAGATACCATGGGCTGATCCCCAGTTGAATGTGTGGTAAATTATAAGCATTTTTGATTTAAGGGGTAATTTTAAAGGGAGAAAAAAACAGAATACTCTCAAAATGGAAAAAAGGAAACCATAGTATCACTTGATACATAATCCTCATGTACTAAGTACTATGTGGTTTTTATATAACACCTATAGTACCTAGGGATCTATTAAGTTCCCAGTCATATTAAACTAGCAAGATAGTTCTCTACCAACACCTAAGTAACTCTCACCCCCTCCCCGACCCAAATTCATTATATGAATTCTTATAAATCTCCATATACTCTATAAGATACCATGGGATGATCCCCATTGATTTTTTCATGTTTCTATGAAACCCAAACTAAATGAATCACTTTTTAATGTAAAATATTCAAAATTTGATCGATGATGCAAACAATACAATTCATATAGTACCTATCAAATTCAAAATAAACATAATCACATTGGATCACATGAGTGGGTTCAGTTACACACTTTCTTAGTTATGATATGGGGTGGTTTTATGCATGGGGATAAAAATTGAATGTGACACTAACAAATAATATACCTACCTTACTCTGTTGAATTATTTTAATGTCCAAAAAAATCAATGAGTCGTCTTCCCTTTTTTACCCATTCACTTGTGTCCTTGTCTCTATGGAACACAAAAAGGGCATGGTCACTAACCTTAAATTATAATGGGCACCTATAAGGATATGTAGAAGGATTTTTCTAGATTTGATCTTTTAGAAGAAAAATCAAAATTAGTTTCACATGTCTGGTTATCTCATAGAAAATACACACCCTGATCATTGAAGGATCACCTATTATGGTACAATATATATTCAAACAACTAGACTACCCATGATGTTATTCATAATGGTATATTTAAATTGTAATTCCCCAACCCTAGTTACCCAGAGTTGGTGCATTATTACATAACATTGTCATGAACACAGAGATCAAGTCCCAAAAGACCTATTAGTTTTGTATACTAGGAAGTACTAGATACATACATAAGTTTTACATTATATTATGAAATGAAAAAAACAACATTGTGTCTCCTTTGGACAGACTCATATCCCTTACCCTATCCCTGTAGGTCAAACATAGTATACTTCTTCGCATCCTAGGAAAAATAAAATATAAGAAAGGGGTGAGCTCATTTGCTCAGTAAGGATAACATCATAGAAGAAACTATCATAAATAAGCATAAACATTTAAGGCAATGTATAAGACTAAAACACAAGCCTTTAAAACTTTAACTTCATCATAATATGGAAAAGATAAGATAAATCAAATAATTTCATATACTTATTCACATGGATATTCTACTAGTCCAATAATCACATGTAATATCAATAGCTAATTTCGTAATGATGGAATGCATGATGCCAGACATCATAATCATATAGTCCAGGCGTCATTCCAAGAATAAAAATAAAAATTTTGTCAATTCCTTATTTCAAGACACTATTTTGTCTCATTATATCTACCAATGCATCTGGGGGTTATGGCAGACTCTGCTCGTCACTTACTATGTCCAATGCATTCCTCATATGAAAAGGTTGGAACATAACATAAACATTCATATTAAAATTATCATACAAAATGTTAATACTTTAATAGTAAAACATGAATGGTATAAAAATAGCACATCCACAATCAAACATATCAAGAAACCTTCAATAAAATATTGAATATTTTATTGTAATAAATCAACTTTAAACAAGCGTAAAATACAACAAAGGATATATACATAGTTAAAATCAATCCAAAAACTAATTGAATGAAATATCTCTTTATACTTTGAAATAATTTTAAAGTAAAGAAAATATTTATTTTTAAAAAATTATTATAAGCTTCTAAGGGACTATTTGAAGGTTTATAATGGCATAAAATATCCACACCCTCCATATAAGTTAAAAAAACATTCTTTCCTTAATTTGGGGAAAAGGTCATAAAGTACCTTGTTTCGAAAATGATGGAAAGATTATTTTCAAATAATTTTATAAAAATTCAAACAAGGGTATAAATAACTTTAACCCACAGTATAGAAAATAGTAAAAAAATTAAATTCATTTTTAAGAAACACGGATTTGCATGATAAGGAGGTCTCAGTAGATACTTACGTATAAACAACCTTGGATAATAAAGAGATTGTAAAATTAACCCTTAACTTGTACTTTTCCTTAGGGTAGGTTACATTAACCTCATATATAATTTTTAAATCATTGTTATTAAATTTTACAAGAACCACATACATAAATATGATACCATATATTATCCTCTAATATTTCTTTGTTAACAATATTTCAGTAGTATCAATGTTCGGGTGTTAACTTATTCATTTTACTTTATATGTTTTGTTATGTAAGTATTGTTTTTTATGGATATGATGTATTTGATTAATATATATAATGATTTTAGTTTCTTAAATATTATTTTTAATCATCAAATGAAAATTATTCTCTAATGGTTAAGATGGGGAATGAAATCTCATCGTGTCGTGGAGATGGTAAGTTGTACTTATGCATGAGCGACAATATCATTCTATGAATACTAAAATCATTTGTAATTGGATGGTATATTATATAAAAAGATTAATTAACATGATATATTTATTATTTACATCAATTATACTCATTATTATACCCATCCAAAAAAAATAAAGTGTTGAAAAAAAACTACACCACGACGTGGAGATGGTAAGTCATACGTACGCACGTATGGTGATTTTGTCATTAATAAGATGGATAGAATAATAAATATGGTTGTACCATATATATAAAAAAATATCAGTATTTAGAAGGTACTAGATCTATTTTGTTTGTATGGAAACAAAAAAAGAAAGATGAAGTGGAAGAAGAAAAGAACTTTGAAAAAGGTGATGAAATAATTACCTCTTCTTCAGGTGCTTCCTTTCGATTTGAACAAAAGGGATCATTAGGTTGGATTTCGGATCAAAGTAAGGCATATAGGTTTAAGTAAGGGTTTCTGGGAGGATATTTGAGTAGGATTTGGCCAAGACAAATGGCTTTGTAGGTATGAATTTAAAATAAGGGGAGGTGCCCTTTTATAAGATAGGTGAGGGGCACTTTACGAAAAGATTGAAATATTCATATATTATAAAATGGTTTTTGGTTTCTAATAGATCAAAATTAATTTATTTTGTGTGTAAGGTTTGTATGGGTCGAAATATTTTCAACCAATAGGTTTTAGACAAGTTTATGTCACCATATAAACCTTATCTTTTAGATTTAACTTTTAGTTAAATAGTCTATCATTTACCATGTCTTCTTGAATTTTTAAATTACACAGTTAATAAACTTACTATAAAATGAAAAGTGAACCTCAAGTGGTTCATTAATGACATATCTGACCTTATCGAAGTACGTTTTCCAAATATTATATTTTTAGGAGTATTATATCATTTAATAAAATAGTATTTGTTTTAAAAACTCATCTATGTCAATTTTGACACTATTTAGTATTTGGTTTTTGTGAAAGTCATAAAAAATTTATTACTTAGACAAAAATACATTTAATCAACCCTAACATTTCATATTCACCTATAAAATTTTTATATGGAATCAAAAGTTTCAATTTACATTTATTTTAATATTTATAACAACAATTATTTAAATATTTCATTAATAAGATATTTACTACATCATAACTCTGTCATAAATAAATTTAATTATTTAATTTAAAAAAATTATGAATAAAATATAATGATGTAGGAAATATTTTTATATTTCTAATGAATATTTATAGTCAAATTTATCTTATGCATAAATCTATATTAAAAATGGTTTAGTTAATAAAACTTGAATTTAAAACTATTAACTCTTCTTTAAATAAAATATAATAAATGTCCTAATCTAATACAATTGAATTGAAAGGATCATATTTTATTCATAAGGTTTATTTTGGTCTAAATACACTTATCTAATAAAATTAGGACATGTTTTGGGGTAATTATAATATCATTTTTACATTTAATTACCCTATTTACTTTTAACCGTGATAAACAAATTCAAAAGTTATTATTCACCAAAAGTTATTTTCATCATATTGAACCACATTTTACTTACTGATGAAAATCCTGTCTGTCGGATTTTTGAAATTCAATTCACATAAATGGTAAAATTATGTTTTATGTAAATTTTCTAATGTGCCTAGAAGGTAGGTAAAATACGTTAAAAGGTTCAATAAAATTTTATATGTATAATATTATTATAAAATGACTCTAATTGATTAAATTGTAATAATATAGGTATTATGTATCTATTTTGAATTTAAAATAAATTTTAATTTAAAATAATATATTAATTGAAAAAGTCGGTTTTAAACAAAACACAATGTTTTTCACTATTCATCAAAACATGAAAGTTTTTAGAAAAATACCAAAAATTCACCATAATCTAATTTTAATATTTTGAACCCAAAAATTATTTCCATTTTGAAAAATAAAATTAATATAATTTCAAAAGGTGGGTATTACTATTCATATCTGCTTTTTTAAATAGCTAGTTTGATTAGTCGTGGTGTGCTAGGACTCGAAGTTGCCTCTAATGAAAACTATTGTATTATTCAAAGAGAAGCATACTGTGGAAGCTTGGGTTGTTACAAAAATTTGTTTCTAGAAGTTATTATTATTGGATAATTCAAATAAAGTAAGGGAAACCCTCCCATGATTGACCAAATTCATGAATATAATGCCATATTATATCCTCTAAAATTTATATTTTTTATTGGATTGTCCATCAGCCTGCAGCTGATAAGTCATTTTTAATTTTATTTAAGAACCAAATTCTATTACAAGACATCTCTAAAATCAATACATGAACTTAGTATCCCTCTAAAATATGATAATAGTTAGTAAACCTTACAACTATATGATATCTCTAACATATAACTTCCTAAACACATTGATGAAAGAGGCCTCTTTAATAGGAGTGAAGTGACCCATCTTGGTAATATGATCTAAAAAACCTACACTACATCCCAAACTCAATATTATTTAGTTATAATGGTTACAAAGTCCATTAAAATATTTTTATATTATTATATTGGTAGAGTAAGATACCAAATATTACTTATGGTTTATTTGTTCTCTACTTTGACTCACTGATAAGTAATACATCTATAAACGAACCCTATAATATCTTTCATTTTGTTAGTCCAACAAAACTTGTGATGCACATCATGATATATATTCTTTTTATCATAATATATATCCCATGAAGGGGCATGATACTCTTTTATTACTATCTCTATCCTATCTATATGGACTATCAACCTTACATTGATATACAACAAGTAAGAAGAATATTGGAACCAATTATAAAGGATCCCCCATTATAAATTCTCTCTTAAATAATAATATAACAAAAATAAAAGACTTTAGAGGTCATTACATTCTCTATAATATTTGATGTAATATGGATGTGGTATAAATGAATTTAAAATTTATTTAGGATTACATCCATGTAGATTTTATCCATTAATGACAATAACCATCACTCATATTTTTCCTATTTCACCCCTTGATAGCGTACCTTCCAACTTGGGGCATCAAAAACTATATTTCCTTTTATGGTATAATACTAAATGTCAAAATAAAATTATTTTAGATACTCCACCTAGTTAAATTTACTTATATTCAAATATCATCTGAAGAAGATACAAAAAAGTCTTTTATTTCTAATAAACACCATCTAGCCTTCAATAATGAGATAATAGCTCTAGAATTTCAAAGAATAAATGGCAAAAGATAACTCTAAATCATGGGTAGGATAGTTTTATTCTTGATGATCCTAGTTTATGGAAACATAAAACACTACTCAATGATATTTCATAATAATATAAACAATTTTTTAGAAAATATGCACTGTAATACACCAAAAATGCTTCACTTAGATGGGATAATATGAGAATTATAGTGGTGTTCAACTACTTATTGAACTCAAGACAAATCAATTCACATTGGGTAAACCATATTAATTGAGAACCTTTTAGAATTTTATCTACCATCAAATTTATAATTCTAGAAAAATTATAAATAAAATTGTGATTGTAACCTATTTATTCAAGGAAACACTTCCACTAAAACACATTTAATGGAACCTTCTAGGGTATAATAAATGACAACATTTCAGGATCAAATAAAAATTTTTCTTTAGAGATCACATTCCATGAGAAAATGACTTCTAAAATCAGAAAAGATAAATTCAGAATTTTATCATTGAGTTGATACTCATGTAAAGTCACTAGGTTAATAAAAAGATGTTTCTTTCTTCCGGAAATGTGGATAACCTTGTTTGTTTAAGGTTCAAACTTTCCAATCAGTTTCTAATTAGTTTATTCATAGAACTGGGAACATCCAATGATTCTATATCCATTTGGACCTACTTTCCAAAGGTAGGTGCTCATTAGTTGTAGACTAATGAGGCTTAAGAATTTGCATTGGTCGAAAGGATGGGAGGTCAGACTCATCACACATTTTTTGGGGGAATTATTGTCTACTCTGGGACTCTCTTATAGATTTATGTTATGTTCATGAATCCTTATTAATTTACCAAGCATGAAAATGAGTTTTTTTCTTTAGATTTAGCAATCAATAATTGATAGGTATGGAATTTAGATAATATTTTATATGTATTTGAGGTTCTTCATCAATAGAGAATAATCTTTATTTATTAGAGATTCTTAGTCAATGGTATCCTTCAACACATTATATAGAAATATCTTGGTCATTATGATAACCATACTAGTTTTAAATCCACTCAGTGTGGCACTTGAAGTTTCTTGTCGTTTAGAAAGACAGGTATTATTTCAGAGTTGGGATCGTACCCACAGATGGGTTACCTACGTATCCTTATTAAAAATAAAGGAATCAGAACTCACATAGTTCAATTGGAAGGATATAGTTTAACATCATATGGTATGGGAAAGAATTAATGAAAGATGGGCTTGAACCTTAGAAAGGCTTCCTATGTACTCTACTTTTAAGGTAGAGATCAATGTCCATATAGTTTGGGTGAATAAGTATGAGGTTTATGCATGATTAATGGCCCAAAGAGAGATGTTGTAATTACTTTTACACTCTAAGTCCACGTGAGTCATGCTCGGTGTGAGAAACAAGAGGTATCAGTAAATATGATGATTGTGCTATGAAATATGCAGTCATAAGAAATGATTTGGGGCTTACGTATGTATGACAACCCAAGTAAATTAAGATTAGGACTTAGTTCAGGAAAGAATCCCAGGAGTAGGGTCCATAAAGGTATTTGTACTTTATGGAGATTTTGGAATTTTAACTCGAGACTTACTCCTGAAAAGGAAGCCCAAATTAAGAGGGGCTTATTATTGGGACTTAATCCTGAGAAGGAGGACCAAAGTTAAAGGAAATTATGATTGGGACTTACTCCTGAGAATGAGGCCCAGAGTTAAAGGAAATTATGATTGGGACTTAATCCTGAGAAGGAGGCCTAGAGTTAAAGGGAATTTTGATTGGGACTTACTCTTGAGGAGGAGGCCCAAAGATAAAGGAAATTATGATTGGGAATTTCTCCTGAGAAGGAGGCCCAAAGTTAAAGGAAATTATGATTGGTACTTACTCCTGGGAAGGAGGCCCAGAGTTAAAGGAAATTATGATTGGGACTTACTACTGAGAAGGAGGCCCAGATTTAAAGGAAATTATGATTAGGACTTACTCCTGAGAAGGAGACCCAATGAATTCCTCTCAGATAAGGAATCCAATAAAGGAACCATGCCATAAATGGCTTTGAAGAAGGTTTTGAAGGCCATGTCTTAAAGAGGAGAGATGAATTTGAGGAAAATAGGTGACTAGGAATGAGGTGCGCAAGTAATTTTTTCTGGCACGCAAGTCCTGGTCACGCAAGTATACTTGCGTAACATGAGTAACCTTGAGAAATGAAGAATATATAGGGTAATACTTGGGAGACTTTGAACTCAAGACCTTAGTATCATCCCTAAAGGCTTCCAGAAGAGTGGCATGCAAGTTCCCTTGAAAGGGAAAGGTGGCGCGCAAGTGTCTTCACTTACCTTAAGGGTTTTACACTTAGGAATGCAATTATTTATGAGTTCTAATACTTAGTCCTTATTCTTCCTCCTTAGAGATTCCATTATAGATAAATAATTACCTTATAAGTCTTCAGAAGAAGTTAGACAAATACTTGGGAGACCAGAGCTTGAATCTGAGTTTTGGAAAATTCATTCTCGAAATGGGGGGCCCACAGGGGATATTTATAGGCCACTTGTAACCTTGGGAGAAAAAATTAATAGGTCACGCAAGTATACTTACGTTACCCATATGTGGCACGCAAGTGACTTCACAACCAGAAGGAAACTTGCGTGCCTCCTTTTTAAAGGGTTCCTTGTTCATGCCTTTGTCAATTTTTGTATTCTTCAAAGGATGAATCTCTTTGTGCTTAAGGTATTCCCCTTTACCTTTCATTAGACTCTGTGATGGAAAGGAGTTTCAACAATGTCATACATTCCATTATTATTAATTATAATTGATAATGATTCCATCCGAAAATACCATGAAAAAATAGATGAGAAATTAATGAGAAAATTTATTCATCACTGCTATAAACATAGTTGGAGAATTATTTAGTCCAAAATAAATTATGAAAAAACTAAAGTGACCATACCAACTTTGGAAATTTGTATTTGGTATGACTTCAAGCCTTACTCAAATATGATGATAACCAAAAATTTATATCAATTTTGAAAACCACATTTCCCCCATTTTAATAATCAAAGAGATCATCAATTCTTGGAAAATGACAATGATTATTTATCATTAACTGGTTTTGTTTATGGCAGTCTATATAAATATATAGAATCTCATTAGAATTCTAAGAAAAAATAATTTTATTCCAATGATAATTTCTTGGCCTAATAAATCCTTTATCATAGATCTTATACAGTTGGATATTAAATTCCTATATTTGTTTAGTTGAATTTTATATGGAGGGATTGAGATTGATTTACGTTTTGGTAACAAATAAATAGCAAATTCCACATTTTTATTAGGAGAAAAATCTAATAAATATTTAGAGAACATGGATAAGTATATACTATAGGTGGAAAAACATATTTCTCTTTCGTTCCAACTATTCTATGAAAAATATGATAAATTTTAATAGTGGTTTCTCCCACATTCTCATTATTAGAACCCAGATAACTAGAATAAATCTATCACTATATATGGATGGAATATTGAACACCAAATAAGCATATAAAACATACATTTAGAATATAAAAATCGATTTAATATTAGAAAATAGTTAAAATATTGTCCCTATAATGACATAAAATGTTTTTAAATCAAAACTATAAGATCTTAAAGTTTACCAAATGATTTCTTGATTATTGTTCTATATTCCCATTTTTATTGTATCTATCCACTTCATAATATGGGTTTAAATACTTATAAAAATTTTGGGTGGTTACACTTTATTTTCATTAATAGAATGATATTTTAATGAAATTAATGAATGAAAAGAACTAAGTTCCAATAAATCACAATCTAGATTAAAGTATACTTTAAAAGTGAATAACTAAAAATTGAATTTTTAAAGATATAAAAAGATGTGAATGATAGGTTGAGGGAGAAAAAAATCAAAGAGTTTAAGGTGTAATAAAATAATGAAAGACAAGGGAATCCCCCAAAATAACACCATTAAAATCCCTAGATAAGGAACTGAGGCTCGAGTAGTATATAAATTTATCACATCAATCTCCTTGGGAAGAAAATGTTAAACTAATTTATTCCCCTCATGCCATGTATGAAAAATCTACACTTATTAATGGATATAATTATGGAATGATCTAGCAATATTTTTTATACACCAATGATATGTATAAGGTTCTACTAAGGATTTGGCCTACAATATTTATTCAAATTCAACTAATTAAATTTTGATATTTTTATACCTATAAAGATCAATAAAAGTAACAATATAGAGATCCTACACTTTAATGGATGTTAACTCTCCATAAAAGGTTGAAAAGTATATAAGAAATAATAATTTTCTATCATGAAAATGACCACATCCAAATATTTTTCCAAGATTATAATACAAAAGTTCCATGGAATAGAGATTTCTAGAATTCCCAAGTTCCAATGCTTCTTGAGCGGGTCAGGGGACCAGTTGAGAGGGAATTTGGGATATGGTTTCTATGAAAACTATTTATTGTATCCTACATACATAGTAAAATAATAGTAAAATCTTGGGAAAGGATTCTATTTTTTAATTAAATATCATTAAGAATTAGTCCTTGTCATCAAATTTTATTTCAAGTCTTCCAAATTACCACGAATCCTAAAAAGATAAGAAGAATTCATCATTTGTTGTTTAGGTCACCCCTGCATACAAAATAAAATAGGATTCACAAAACTAGGAAATAAATTTATGATAACCAAATTCCCTCCGAGAAAAGCCGAAATGAATTGTGTCTTATCCACTTTAACAAAGAGGTGAAGAAATGATACAATGTTAGAATTAAAAAAATAAATATATTTAGAGGCTATTTTAATGAGAATCCTTATTACTTCAACAAAAAGGGAAGATATTGATTATAGAGGCTCCATAAAATTAAAATTAGCTTGATGGGATATCATTACACCAAATATTATTATCTAGATGATCTGGAATCTATTGTACATGAATCAGGCTATAGAAAGAAGGGTCGATAAATGCTCCTAAAGGAGATAGACATAAAATAAAATAATCATGATTGTTAACCAGTTGGATTATATTGTAAATATTGGTCTAAAAATCTTCAAGAACTACTTCTATGAGAAAGGGATAATTAATTATAGATTAGTACTTATCATGATAAATGGCCTTTCTCTATCTTCGATAGTAAAGTGCCCATTGGCATATGTCATTCTTGACTCCTTATCCTTACCAGTAATTGAATATAAATTAACTTAGGATTACATAGTATCCAAGAAAAATTAACTACCATGTTATCCTCCTTTATGTGATCTCTAAGAATTTTTTCATCCATTGGATATTGACTAAGTAGATTACTATGTTTTGGATACTAGGGTTGGTTGAGGTTGTTTCTAGATGCTTTCAGAAACAATTTTATAACGAAATTTTTAAAGTTTGAAAAATTTTACACATGATTGGTTCTTATTTATTATAAAAGTATAATATGAATTAATATAGATTTTTTTGACACCCTGATAATTCTAACCATGAGTTTTTTCTATATATATGTGATAATGGTACGCAGCTACACTAAATATTTAGGTGAGAAGCACCCCTTATCATTTACTCCCATCACTACTTCATACTACTATATGGAATATCATGTGTAATTTTTTGAGATATAGATGTTCATTCATAAGAGAATCCCTTCGATCTTATAATAGAAAGTGCTTCTTTCTTTACTACTTAAGAAAAGATTGGTAGGTGAAAATTTATCATTTGAGTCTAGATAAGCTATTCAAAACCTATATCAAAATATCTATCTTTTGATTATTTATCCTAGGTCATCTACACATAGTTAAAAAAATATAATTAATCAAATTTTAAGGTATTAAATAACATATATTAATCCCTATCTTGGGTTCATAAATTTTTGAGACGTCTCATGATGGATAGTGTTAGGGTAATGACCTTAGTCCATCTTAACTTTTATCACAACATCCCACCACTAAAAATATACCCATTCCTAGAGGATTGTAATCAATCTAACCTAGTGTTTCTCTATGGTTTAAATTCTCTCAATGATTATGTGGTAATTTTTCACCCATTACTCGGTTTCCCAAGTAGATAAATCCACCCAAAAGGTTAGAGGGTGATGGAATTCAAAGTATCTCATGACATCTGAGATTGTTGGTTCCCCTTGTAGAGATCTCTAACTAGTATCCTTGAGCCTTTTAGCATGAACCTCTATAGCATAAGTATCCACTATAGTTAATGATATTGATTCATGATCCCTTACCCCTTCCTCCACAGAAGGAGGTGATCATCTTAGAGGCATACTCTAAAAAAAAGTATCGGATAACATTAAATATTTATTCCAAAATATAGACAAATAATGGTTCATAATTGAAAAAAAAGTATGTTTGATCCAACCAAATTCCTCTCTCTACCTTACTTTTGTTTCCACTTATTAAAGAAATTTCAATTTTAAAACACACTTCATAAGTATTTAGAAATAGTTTTACATGCTCAATATATCATTTAATATCGAATAAGAATATGATTCTGGTATACCATGATATAAGTTTTATATCAAAAGTGTGTAATAAGGTTCTCAATAAAAAGAATTTATCACAAACTCATATTAAAAAATCCATTAAAAACAAATATATAGTTAAATTCTATTTATTTGTTGTTAATATAGTTAATATGGGTCATCAGTAGGTTTCAAAAAAAATAAAAATAGACATAGTAGAGTGTATTACTTTTCATGTTGCCCTACTTATCCCTACCAACTTGGGACTATAATGGTTCCTGAGACTCAAGGAATTTAGTAATGATACAGATAATAAGAAATATTAAGAGATTATAGAATACCCCCTATGACTTAGTTTTCCCTCATAATTATATTGGTCATGCATATTTATGGGTTACATCCCAAGTTCTGGTAGTCCTATCACTTGAATACACTCAGTTCACATACCTAATAGCCCTTACTGGTATTTGATACCATTTTTTAATGATTATGAATTGAATAACTGAACTTTATATTGTTTAGTCTCCATAAGATCTCAGGTACACCTCTAAATCATAAGATGAAAGTGTCAGTGTTAAGGGTTGATTGAAAAAAATGTAAGGATTTTTCCCTCTTTTAGAACAATTCAAGGAGTGAATAAATAGATGTGGGGTTGAGCCAACGTTTTAATATAGAACTTTTGGTTAATAGGAATGGGTGATAGTAAGTTTTATTCTCTTCAATGGTGTACTTATTAATTGTGATACATGGAAAAGATATAGCACAGACATTATATATAAAATCAATCCCAGTCAAGAAAGGTCCTAAATATTGACAAAGTATATAAAATGGGTAAAAATAGAAAAAAAATTGGATATTAAAATATGTTTCAAACAAATGAGTCATGTGTAGAAAAAATCACTTATATAAGGAGACTCCAATGGAATTTTCAATGATAACTATGGTTCATCCAATCCATCGGTCTATAAAAAGGGTCCAAAGGACTCCTCCCAGGCTTTTGATTATAGGTGAAATTATCTTTCATGATCAAATGTCTTTCCCTTACATATTTCACATACAATAAAAAATGAACGCATATTATAAAGACACACATAAGGAATGAGTGTATCAATACCCAATATGTGGTCCCCACCCCACTCCATTTCTTCTTGTCCTAAAATATAGTGTGTGTAGAAACAATGAAAGTATAGTGAAAGAGGAAAAAATAACAATAGCTTCAATTAGAGATATATAGAAAAAATATTATATTCAACCTATAACTCATGACATCGAGTGGGATCATGCCTAAAATATCATCTATGAGATTAACCCGAATCTAAGATGATGCATTGATGCCAACTCCTATGATATTTGGTAATCATACCAATAAATGTACCAAAAATTTAAATATATATTTTTATATGTTTGTGTGTGTACATGTGTGTGTGAATGTGCATTTCTATGTATGAGTGACTCAAGAAAGGTCCTATAAATCCATCACATCAAGGGAATTGGAATAAAGTATATTATAGTAAATTCAACTTTATAGTCCATTGTTGGGAAAAAATCCATCAAGGTAACATTTCAGTATTTTTGGGTTGATTGTGTTTGTTGAAAAATCAAGTTTACATGGAGAATTGTCGAGTTCCCGAGAAGTTGTTGACATTTCATGTTGACAAAGAACGATGAAAAAGGAAAGGATGATCTGGAGGCGGTACCAAAGAGCAGTACAAGGTGGCGCCATTTCCCAGTGTTTGCCAAATTTTTGGGGTCCAAAATTTGTAATTTGGTGAGCATCGCGAAAAGTGGATTTCTATGAAGATCATATTTTTATATGGAAAAGGCATGAGTTTAGTGAATATGGGATGTATAGATTGGATTTTGCAAAGGCCAGAAAAATGGAGGCGGTGATGCTTCGCGATTACGTCAAAGCTTCGCGAATGGCAGAGTTGAAGCGCATCGTGGCAGTGAAGGGCTTTGCGAGGGAGCTTCGCAGTGAAGGCGCGAAGGAATGTTCATGGTGATCCTTCGCGATTACAACAAGCTCCGCGAACGGAAAATTTCTATGGTGCTTCGCGATTTGGACAGAATTCTGGCGGAAACTTCAGAGCTTCGCGATTGGCGATGACGTGTCATTAACTTCGCGCGGAAGGGCCGAGGGTCGGTGGAATAGCCTATAAATAGAGGCCGACCCCCTTGAGAAAGAGAGAGAATTTTCAGAGAAGATCATTCGCTCTCGATTTGCGAATGTGGTTCGCGGAGCCGGTGTGCTTTGTGAAAGAGGAGCTTCGCGGCGGATATTGTAGCTCCGTGAAACATGCGAGCTCCGCGTTGGCTTAGTAAGATTCACGAGGGACGTTGCTTTGCGACGGCTTGAGCTTCGCGAGGGACGTTTCTTTGTGACGGCTTGAGCTTCGCGAAAGTGCTTCGCGAAAAGGCAGGAGCTTCGCGAAGGCTTGTTTGAGCTTCGCGAAATTGGGAGCTTCGCGAAGTAGGGTGCTTTGAGAAGGTGTTTCCAAAAGGAATTGCCCAGTGTTTAGGGGCAAAGAGGTATTCATAAGTGGATGAAAGTTGGACTTCAACAGAGCATCTATCAATAGTTGAAGATGCATTATTTCATGCAAATGAAGAGACCTACAGGTCTATAAACTGTGAGTGGATTCCCTTTACAGAGCAGTGAGCTTAGGAAGAGGAAGAAGGTGATCCTCTCCACCGGCAGTGAGACAGAGAGAGAGAAATAGGGAGTGACCCTTGGGAAAGCAGTGAGATGACCCTAAACCTTGCAAAGGCAGTGATCCTGGGCCAGAGGGACTATACCCATACATTGTAATCCACAGCTAGTGAAGTTTAGTGAAATTTGTACGACCAGCAACTTGTCGGTGTATGCTCCTTGGACGTAGCCCTTTGCGGTGAACCAAGTAAAATTGGTGTGTCCTGTGCATGCTTTACTTTCTTTCTACTTTGTGCAACAGGAAAGAGAGAGAAGAGTGTTTTCTTAATAGCGAAACAAGATCAGAACGGGCATTAATTTTAAATTAGTCATACCCTGATTCACCCCCCCCCCCCTCAGGGTATTCAGCCTTGTGGACCTAACATCCATCCTGTCAAGAATAGAAGAAAGTTATAAAAAAAAATGTGGGTATTGCGAGCACATCCCATACTTTCCCACCCATTTACTCATTATAACGTGGGTTCCTGATCAAGCACAAATACAACATAACATATATTCTTACTTACCTATCATTAATAGAAGACCCAATAAAAATATATAAAACATGCTTAATTGGAATGTAATAATAAAATTTCTATAAAAATGCCTAAAAATGTATCATAGAGAAGAAAAAGGTAAATTATTACCCCACCCCCTTCCCCTCATGATAAATAACATTAAAAAATCAATCTAAAAAACATGTGTGAGTATAAAAAATACTCAATCCAATCAATCTTGGATGAAGAACATTAATATATTTAAAAATTAGAATGTAGAAAAATCATTTAATTTTATGAATAAATTTACAAAACCATTTATCAACAAATATTACATCATTTAAATGAGGGTCACTCAGCCCCATACTATTTTTAGGATATTATTCTATGAGTTTGCGGGGAAGAAAGAGTTTAGTCCCAAAAATAAATATAGTGTCATTCTCAAAATCCAATGGAAGGACTTTATGACACATAATAAATTATATATCAACCTATATTGATGTTGAAATTAGGTTTAGGTTGTTTTCATTATGGGATGCTCTATTTGGTAATTGAAACTTACATTTTACCTTTGATTCAACTTAAGGAGTTCCCATAATAGCTATACAGGAAGGAGATAGAATGATTCAATAATTACCCTGAACCCTAATTTAGTAATAGGAAAGATTATAGTCACCTCAATAGAGAAACATGAGGAAGAAAAAGATTATAGGGGGGTTACACACATACATTTCTTATAATAAGCCTCTATAACCAACTAGATCAATATAGATCATGGAGTACTTAGGGTCCAAATAGAGTTAATTAAAGTATATGGATATATCCCATGTGTATTATTCAAAAATTAATAATAGGTAAATCATAAGAATATTTCATTTAGGGATTATTTTATGAGGTATAAATACTAAAATACCTATAATACAAAAAAAGTAAACTACAATGTAAACAAGTATATTTCCCAATTCTATTTTATTCTCCATGCTGTTGAAAAATTTGCTACATCAACCAAGGTTCCACTAGGTTCCCAGTGTTACTCGACTAGGAACACAATGTTATCCCAATATGTAGGTACCACACATTTCCCCCTCTTTATTTTACTAAATTTCAATAAATCATTATCAATACTATAAGATACCTCAAAAAATATTGAAAATTTAATTAAAATAATCAAACATAAAGGTAATTATCAACCTATAAATTTCAAGGTCTTTAGATTTTATCTTTTTTAACCATTCACATATGGTGAGGTATTGTTGGTTCTAGGCACAGTGGAAACATCCTTTACTGGTATGACCAACTCATATTTTTGTCATAAATCATGTATAATCATTGATTTGAATGATAAAAAAATCATATCCAATGAAAATAGTAGATTATTTTACTAGATTAAAATTATAGAACCAAAATTATTGGATCTTCACATGTAATTTATAACTAATTTATGATTAGATATATAATTACCTCAACTTGAAATTTCATTTTTTGATTATCTAGTTAAAAATATCTTATCATACTATCTTTGTAATATAGGATCCAAGTGAAAAATCCATCTAGTGGTCAGCCACGTATAAACCAAATTATTTGAATGACATCATATAACCATAAGGTTCTAGAATGACCAATATTAATCACTCGTGTTTCTTATGGTTGATCACAATAGAATTATTTTTGATGGAGGGAGAACTCTTGATGATCTCTCGTTTTGTTGATCTATGAGGGGATGAGAGAACTCTAGATCTCTTAATATATCTCCCTAGGCCTTGAGAGAGTCTTACTTTATCTATTGTTCACTAAAATTGTTTTTTAGAAAGAGAGATAATGGGATATTTATTTTACCAGGTTTAGGGTTATCTAATCACACAAAATACCATTCCCAAATTCATAATTCTTAGTTGAACCCAATTCCAATAATAATAATATAAATATTATTATTAAACTATGGACATTTTAAATGCATAAAGAATATAAATAAATATCATTTATACCATTTCAAATCATAATATTAAACTCATTCCTCTTTCCCTCAACCACATTTACTGATTATGGAATAATGATTATTTATTTAATAAATAAATATCACTTCATTATTTCTAAATAAATATAATAAAAATTTTATTCACCAAACTTGAAAAAAAATATTTATTATTTTTTTCTAACTCAATTATTCTTTTGAATAACTTGTGATTAAATTATCTCAATCAACTAAATAGAATAAATCTTATTAATTTTAACTTATTAAATTTAATACTATAATTTAACTAAGATGGAGGATACACTTAATGTGTGGACCTTATGGCCTATTTCCCAGTGGAATTAGGTACAACCTCTTAAAATTACAAGGTTAGAATCCAGAAATAGTCCAAGGCATCCATAGATAAAGAAATTAATGCCATAGTGATGTCGAACTTCATATTAAAATTTACAGTGTAACATAATCCTTTTATCATAATATCTCAAATAAATCAAGTTTCATTCTAGTTTCATCAACCTTTATAGTCAATGTATATTTATTTGAATTCCCATAAATTAATCCATCCATTGAACACAATTTCCAGGGATTTATTTAGGTGGTTTCGTTCCCATTAAATGTCTTGATATATTATCTTTTCGTGGGAATCAAAAGGGATAAATCCCTTCTCACATTATCCATTAATGAAATAACACTCATGATGAACCCAACAAATCCTAATTCTCTAAAAACATATGAAATAATGGTTTTCATAAATACATCATGGTACATGAGTCATTATATCAATTAATGATAATATTAATGTCAAAGGATCAATGTACACGTTTATAGATAGGAACAACTAATGACACATGGAAATATTGATTTCTTATTCATTCGTTTGTTATTGTAACCCCCTATAATGGATTTTCCAAGGAAAAACACCATGATAATGTGTCTCAATAACTTATGATCCACTTACCCTTGACATTATTTATTATTCTTTTATCATCAAAAAATATCATCCAGTAATAGAATAAGTTTTAAGAAAAAATTTATAGATCCTATAAGTTATCATCATAGTGGGGAACTACTATGACCTTTTAGAATGAAATATAATATAAATGGCCTTATCATATAAAAATATTATTCACAATAATAATTGTGATTTGATAATAAATCATATTGAATAATAAAAACATGAAATCAAGTACTAAACAAGTTGGTTCTAGGAATCCAACTCTAGAAGACTCCCAGTATCACTATAGCCAACTGACAACAGCTTTTAGCCCACTATCTTCCATATGATACTCATGATTATACGGAGATAAATCCTTCATTAAGTTGTCCATCATTTTTTCCTCTTTGGATACTCTAGTCATTCAAAAATAACCTCATTATGAGAATCCTTCAACATATTAAGCTTATAATTTTTTCTCTTTTTTATTTAGTTTTACCTTGGCGCTTTGGAGAGAGATATTATTGCAGTGTTATCATAGTTAACAATGATATGAACTTTACTACAAGGTACCATGTCAAGATCTTGCAAAAATTTATAAATCTAAATAGATTCCTTGATTATATTAGGATTTCAAATATACTCAGACTCTTCTATATAATTAGCAACAACTTGTAGTTTTAAATGCTTTTAGCTCATAGCTACTTCATTAAGAAAAAAAGACATATTCAAAGTATGACTTAAGATCATTCTAATTTATCTTAAAACTAGAATCTTTATAACCCCAAATGAATTGTTCCTAATCTCCTCTATAAACTAGTAACATATCCTTAGTATACCTTAGATACTTAAAGATATCCTTAGTAGTATTCCAATATCATTCACCTTGATCGACATGATATCTTCCTACCATTATCAAATAATTGTCAACATAAATACTTGTACAGAACATGGCATACATGATAGACCCTATCACACAAGTGAGTGGGATCTTACTCATTATCTCTCTTTCCACATGTGTCTTAGGACACATTTTCGTGGAAAGATATATACCATATGATAATAGAACCAATACCCTCTTGTATTTCTCTATAATGAACATATTTAATATATAGACAATATATGTAACTTGATTTAGTCTAAGAATCCATTTGGATTTATAATGCATGATCTTGATCACTGGAATATATGCTATTTTACATAATTCTTTCATAGAGAATCACTTTCTCAACCATGACTTAACCTCTTATAAGTTTTATATATTTTTTATAATTAGTAATATGTCATTAACATACACTATTATGACAATAATTGTACTACCACTAAATTACTTGTAAATAAATGGATCACTTTCATTCTTAATGAAACTAAATTCCTATATAGTTTCATCAAATTGAATGTTCCTTGACCTAAAAGCCTACTTTAATCCATAAATAGATCTATGAAACTTTTATACCTTGTGTTGGTACTTAGTATAGTATGTATAATGTCATATATAATTCATATCCCTAAAAATATAAGGGAAGGATTGTGTGACTTATCATCGATTCTACTATTTCCAAAAAAGTATATTTCCTCCTTTCACTAACATCATTCCCATATGTTTTACAAGGTGGGGTGAGTTGAGATAAAATCCCATAATCTTATAGAAATTTGATAATTACTTGGTGGATATATTCATCATTTTTATGTAGTCAATGTTTCTTTTTCTTCTTAACAATATTATTCTCAATATCTTACTTGAAATATTTGATCTTATCAAAGGATTTATACTTATACCTCATCGAGTAGATATAACCACACCTACTCAAGTCATCAGTAAAAGTTATAAATTATGAGAATCCATCTCTATCTACTACTTTAAAAGGTCTACATTCATCATTTTTTACCAATTATATAATATCAATTACCCTTTCATCTTGACCACTAAATAGTGTTTTTTTCATCTTTACTAGGAAAAAACATGACATCTTTCAAGTGGAGTTTTCTCAAAAGTGTCTAAATAACTATCTTGGTAGATCTTTTTGAAATTCTTTTCATTTCAATGACCAAGGAAATGATACCAAAAGTGGGTGACTTCTGGTTCATGTGTCTTAGTATCATTAACAATTACCAATATTTCATTTTCATAATTTTATACATAAATACTATTATTAATTTGTTCCATTGCATAAGATATTCTAACATTATAAAATTATAAACCCATATTTCCAAAGTTGAAAATAAATCTATCCATATCTAAAAAAATTTAAATAACATTCTTAGTAACACTTGGTGTGTAATAATAGTTCCTTAGATCCGAAATCAATTTTTTCATAAATGTAACAATATAATCTCCAATGGATAGAGCATAAATCCCTACTCCATTGGCTGAATTTAGATACACCACTTCCCTATTAATCTTCCAAAATTTACATGGTTCTTGTATTTGGATAAAAATGTGTGCACTAAATGTAGTTTCTAATTCCAAAATTATATATATAGAAATATTACACTCAAAAATAAATGCACCTAAATATTCCCCTTTCTTATTTTGATGGGTGTAAACCACTTCCAATGGCCCTACATTCCACATGAAAAACATACCTCATCATATTTGTTTTCTTGCCTTTGGATTTTTCTTCTTCTATGAGGGAAAAATATCTAAATCTTCATACTTGGAATGACTATTCATACCCTTTTCCATGTTACTCTTCTTCATATTCACCATAAGAATAGTTGGTTTTTCATTCCCAGTGTCATTATCTACTTGGTCGATAAGAGTAAGAGGTTATGATAGTTTCTTCTTTCTATTGCTCGTATTATAATTCATAATAAAATAAGAAATTTTATTGGGTAGTGATGAAATAATAATATATATGTGAAAATCATTTGTTATGTTAAAAATAAAGAGGACTAGGTTATTAATATAGCCAATCATTAGGACTACGTGTGGCTCAACTAGGGTTGACTCTACAATATTACGCATGAAAAGTGAATAGGATATCTCATATCTCACTAATCTCACCTTATCTTTATAGAGATACCGGACGTGGGAAACTATGTTATAAGAAACCATAAAATTATATTACACCAAAATCTCATTGGAAATGGAGGATAACAAAAAACATTGGACATCCATTTTTTCATTCACATGCTTTATGTAGAGAGATAAATCTTCTTCACTAGCCTCTTTGGAAAGTGACTTAGGAAGTAGTGTTTTCAACATGTATTATTTCCAATCATGTAATATCATAAAGCGCAAGTGCCTATAACATTCCTAGAAATTCAAACTGGTGATAATTTTATCCTTATCTAGTATGAATTATAGTGATATTTTTGAAGTCATTTAATTTTCCATTTCTACCAATTAAGTGTAGATAATTATTAAAGCTTTCGATTATAAAAATAGATTAAAAAATTTTAAATTTAATTAAATTCCACTAATATCCCACTATTTTTTGAAACATATTAGCCTTAACCATTAGTTTTGGAATATCTTATCCCCTATATATTCTAGTAGAGATGATTGATAGTCTGTTATTATAATCCATGCTTGGTTCTAACAAACTATTTAAAGGGTTTTGGATTGTCATAACTTTCCAACTACATTAACTTGTAGTTCCTTGATCTATTGAGTGGACTCCCTAATCCTAGAATCATGTTTTAATATTTCCTTGGACTTTGGTTCTTAGTTACACCAAGTCTGGATTGGGTAGTCAAGCCTTGATTTAAACTAGGTTAAGACAACTCATAACTTAAAACTAAAATTTATATGGTAATTAAAAACACCCCAACTAGGTTTGGTCAAGTAATTTTAACTATGAGGTAAATTATAAGTTAAAAATTGGAAGGATAATATGACTTAATATTTTAAATGAGGTATTTTTATTCTTATTCATAGTTACCATTTTATCATTTTACAAGTCTTATTAATATTAAATGGATTTCACTTGAGTGATTAACCATTTCTAATAAAACATTTATTCATAATATAATTATACGTTATTCTATCATATATGATTGTTAATTCATTTATTAATTGATTATGAGACATTCAAAAACATAAATAATTATCCATGAAAATGTTAGAAATAAAATATAAGTGTCATGACCATGATATTAACTATTGGTTAGTTTATCTATAGGATGATAAACTAACCCTCATCTATAAAAAAACCTTGAAATGTATCTTGGTTCATGTTGCAGTGTTCTAATTTGGATTCTATGCATCACCTCGATTGGTTTCACCTCAAATGCTCGACTTAGACCAAATCTACTCGCTTGGGAGCTCCATACTTACATAAAGTTTTACTCACATATAGGTGATGGGATTTAATGGATTGGATAAAGGGGATTTGCATAAAAGAAACAACAAGCATGGAGGCCCTTACATAATAAGGAGGATAGGATGACTCATTTCCCATTTATAATAAATTAATCAAACTAAATTAAAAGAAATAAATCACACACAAGGGTTGACCTAATATCAGGATCATGCATACATAAATAAAGAGGCATACATTTTCAATCTTGTTATTAATTACTTTGATTCATTATTTAATTAAGATAATGTTTCATGAATTAATCTAAGGAATTAAATTTATCTTAATTCAATACAATCGTCCTTAATGTACCATCATCTGTGATTTTAAACAAAATTAATTTCAATTAAAATTTATATAGTACATAGGTGTACTTGGATGAAACCTCGTGTGTTCATCAAAAATTTATCACGGAAATTAATTTAATATATAATTGTTAATCCTATGAAATAGCATGTACTACCGAATAATCAACACACTAAACATATAATCAATAGGATTAATTATACATTCAATTATTCTTTCTATTAAAATTTTAGAACATTACTAACAGAATACTACATTGTGTGTAAAAAAATTACACGATGTGTACTTTTCTTCTGCCCATGTCCACATCACATGCCTTGGGTCTGGTTATGTTTCCTTCCATGGATATGTTTGAGGTACACATCGTGTGCAAGGGATATATGGCATGTAACCTTATTGTTTTATGGAATCTCTATCTCTATGTCATGTATCTAATACATGACTTTATAGGACACCACATATTCTCATCCATGAGAAGAAGTTGACTACACGGAATGTGAGGTACTTACGCGACATCTAGTCCTACATTTTGTGTGATAGTCTGTCTGGATCCACACGTTGATCCACTTTTTCGGTCCTAGATCTTATTGGATTATATATATATAGTTTCTCACATGTTATTCACATGAAAACAATAGTTTACTATGTGTATACTAGAAGTACACTTCCATTTACTATGGTTTTTTTAGGCATAACCTTTGGCACCTCCAGATGATGTGAATCGAATGCTTCTTCAATTTTAGTCACTAACTAATTACTATTTATGTTACCAAGAATGAAGAGAGGGAATATGAAATATTTAAAAATATTAAAAAGAATATATTTAAGTAAAATAAAACACAAATTCATGTAGCCAATAAATGAATAATAAGTAATTACAAATTAAACATTTGACCCATCAGATACCACTTGTTGGTTCTGGGTATAGCAGAATTGTCCTTTGTTGGTATAACCAACATGGATTTTTGTCTTAAATCATATGTAAAAATTTCTTTACATGATCAAAACATCATGTCCATCGAAAATAGTACATTACATGACTACATTAGAAATTTTAAACCAAAAGAAAAGGAACTTCACATTTAAGTTATAGTTAATTTATGGGAAAACATATAATTACCTTAACTTGTAATTACACTTTTTTATATTATCTATTTAACAAGATATTTTTACATCATAATTTAAATATAGGATCCAAGTTCAAAATACCTCTAGTTTTTATCCAAATGTGAACCACAATTTATGAATGATTTCATCGATCCTCTAGTTGATATCACAACCCATCCTGATCAATTTCATTATTCGTAGTTGATTGTAGTGTAATTATTCTCGAGAGAGGAAGAACTCATGATGATATCTCATTAGATTGAGATAGGAGGGTAGGAGATCACTCCAGATCTCTTGATCTCTTTCTATGTCTTGATAGATTCTCACTCTATCCGTTATACACCCAAATTGTGTCTTAGAAAAAAGATATAATAAGATATTTATTTTTTCGAGTCTAGGGTTGGCTAATTGCAAATAATCCCATTCCCAATTTCATAATTCTTAGCTGAAACCATGTATAATAATAATAAAATAAATATTATTGTTAAAAAAATTACATGTGCAGTGCATAATTAATATAAATAAATATTATTTTTACCATTTCCAATCCTACTATTAAACTTGATTCTCTTTACCTCATCCAAATTTTTTGATTCTTGAAAAATGACTATTTATTTAAAAAAAATTATCACTACATTATTTGTCAATAAATATGATAAATATTATATTCAGAAAACTTGAAAAAAAATATTTATGAATATTATTTTACTCACTTATTATTTCAAATAACTAATTATTAAATTATGGTGATCGCCCAAAATTAATAAATATTTTTTATTCAAAATTGTTGAATTAAATAATATTATTTAAATGAGATTACAACTTAGTGTGTGACCCTATAGGTCACTTTCTCGGTGGCATTAGGCACAATCTCCTTAAGTCCAACATTAGCATCTAGCGACACACGATGGAATATAGAGAGAAATAAGTTAAGATCACAATGATATCCAACCACCTATGAATGTTTACGATGTAATATAATTATTTTAATATAATATCAAAAATCAAGAAGGATTCATTCTGGTTCCATCAACCTATATGCTTGATGTCTCTTTCTTTGAATTTCTAGGAATGAACTCTCCCATCAAATACCATGAACAAGGACTTATTTAGGAGGTTTCATTCCATAAAAGTTCCTCGAATATTATAGTTTTTCAAGAGACAAAAGGGTTGAATCCTTTCCCACATTATCCATTAATGAAATAACATCCATGACATGCCTAATGTATCCTACTGCACTGCCAACATATGTCATCACAGTTTTCATCAATAGATCGAATTACATGAGTCCTGATATCTATTAATGATAATATTAAGGCTTGAGGATCAATACACACATCTTTACTAAGGAATATCCAATAACACATGGATATATGGATTTCCTATTAACGGGTTTATTCTCATTACCCCTATCCTAGAGATTACAAAGGGTGAATGCTATGAGAAGTTTTATTAAAGTATTATAATCCTTCTACCCTTAATAGCCTATATTTTTTGTGTCTCATCAAAAAATATCATCTAGAAATAGAATACGATTTAAGAATAATACCATAGAACCTATAGGTTGTCATCATAGTAGGGGAACTATGTCACCTTTCAGTGCGACATATATTCTAAGGATAATATCACATAAAAATTATGAATAATAATAAATATGTGATAAAAAAACTTATTTAAAAAGAAAAATAGTTAATGATGAACTAAACTAGTTGGTTCTATGGAACCATATCCCATAGGTTCTATATCTTGATATGTGATGGAGATATAAAAAGGTTTCCACCATTCTGGTACCAAATAACTAAAGAGATAAAAAACTAATAGAAATATATTTTATTAAATTATATATTCTTTGAATTTAAGGATTAAAAATATAGAGATCAATGATGTGTGCATCATGAAACATTAGTCACATTTTTTTTGTAACCATCATTGAAATAATGTAAATAGGTATTAAAGACAATGGATAAGATTATATTTTCAAAAAAAAATAAGGATTATTGATTAAATATAATTTTTTATAGGAAACATTTGTCTAATGTAATATTAATGTTTATAAAAGAATAAGGGAATTAAGTTTTCCTAAGTTTCTTTTAAAAATTCTATAGTAAGGATAGAGAGGATAATTGGAGTCATTTTTCACATATGGATGAGCAAAAAAGCTGAATGTGGTAAAGGAGTATCAATGAAAGAAACTTTTTTTAGTGGGATCTAGCAGAAATAGGAGTTGGATACCAAACCAAAGAGGATAATGAATTAAAAAAAGATTTTTAGGAAGATTTTTTTTCAAGTTGTATATATCAAAGGATAACCATAAATAATTCATGGAAGTAATTAATACAAAAAGGGTTGTTTCATCATGACCAACAACACTCCTCTATTTGAGAATGGATGGGAAGTACCAATAACCTCATGTATTGAATTTTCACAAATATTATTGAAATAGTGTTGGTTTGAGGGGGATATGATATCCATGGAGTGAATGCATTACAAAGTGATATTTCTTTTCAAGAGTTGAATATATTGAAAGATGAATTGAAATATCAATTAGTATCTAGCCTAAGGTAAGAAAAATTAATATTATAAATTTAAGAATTCATTTCAAACCTTGATTGAAGGGTATGATAAACCAATATTGATAGAGAATTAGTATCAGCCACTAAGGATTTATTATTATTTTTTAATTTACCAAAGTGTGTCATATATTTTAACAAGTTTAAGGTAGCTGGAAGAAGATTTCTGTTGGGGGAATCATTCTTAAAATTCGTTTTGGAATGGAATGAATCCAAGGGTACCTAAAACTATGAATTCAAAGAATTTTAAATATTATTTGAAAATTTAGAGAATACAATTGAATGAAAATAGGTATAATTTCTTTAAAAAAATGTGTTAAGAGATGCATCTTACAAATAAACAAGTGGAATTACTCATATACTTTGTGATTTATTTTTTATTTTCATATGATCTGGTGGAATTTTGATTGAGATCATAGGAATTTTTATGAAAAAGATAAATACTCAAATCACATGATGTTATAGAATTAAATGATTATAATAGTCAAATTTGAAGTTTTCATCTTATACTATTGTTTCCTAAACCATTTTTTCACTTAGTAATCTTAGAGGATTTTTTTAACGACTCTTTTCAAAGTGGTAAGTTCACTCAATGAAACTTTTTTAGGAATGTATCATATGTTGTGAAAATTGTTTTTATAAAAAAATATATTAGTTCAAAGAAGTGGTGTTATAACCCCAGGTAATATAACAAGTAGACTTAAAACTTTGAGTTATAGAATATCAATAAATTATTTACCAAGGGTGTAATGTCCCGGTTCCGAAATCTTCCTAGAGGTGCCCCGTACCGAGTTGGTCAAATGGACTCATGTGAATTTCCTTGAACACCAGAGGCTGCCAACTAGCAGCGAGGGCCTTTGATGTGATGGTGGGGAAACTATTCTTTCATTGGCAGAGTAATTCAATAGAAATAACAGATATACAATAGCGGAAGCAGTAAAAGCATGCAATAAGTAAACGAGGGAAGAATGAATAAGTAAACAACTTGAGCACATATATATAATAATGCATGATACATATGTCTAGGAAAATAGCCAAACTAGTCACAATGCTAGAATATAGTAATAATCCAAATTAAAAAAGGAAACAGATAAACTCCAGTAGAATCACAAGCCTCAGCTTGGTCCCATGCTCTCTAGCTCCACAGCGATCAAGTACCTGAAGTAGAAGGGCACTTGCCTTTATCTATAACTGCAATAATATAATCTATTTGGACCCAAAATCATGACCCAAACAGGGTGTGAGATGAATCCCAGTAGGCAACCACCCAAATATTTGTGCCTAACAGTTGGTGAAAATATATGGAAGGTAATAATAAAAATGAAGTAGTAAAAAGGAAGTACTCAAAAGTAACAATGCTACCAATTAAATTACAATAAATTTACATTTAAAAATTTGTCCTACCAATTAAAAATACAATCAACCCTCTGGGAAAGTTCTCACAATCTAACCCCTCTGGTTTAGCTAACAAACTTAAGTAACCCTCTGGGTAGTTCTCACAGACTAACCCCTCTGGTTCAATTTACAACAAGGATATATCAAAGACTCTCTGAGGAATCACTCACTATCAATTCCCCCCTATAGTCATGTGTAATCAAAGACTCTCTGAGGAAGCACTCACCGTCAATTCCCCCTATAGTATTTTAACGGTAAACTACAGACACTCTATGGAAGTACTCAACATCAATTCCTCTTATGGTCTTGTAATGTAACTATAGACACTCTGAGAGATCACTCAACGTCAGTCCCCTCTATGGTCTCGCAGTGTGATAATTATAACAAACACTCTGGGAAATCCTTCAATGTCAATTTCCCATATGGTCTCACTACACCAGGTTCCTACAACCCTGTGTAAAGAAATCAGGCAAAAATGATAATTAGCAGCCAAAGTAAGCCTCAAAGTACTACTTGGCTAAAATATCTACAAGGCATGGAACAAAATATCATATAAATAATCACTCCATCCTAACAACACTAGGAATGGAAAACAAAACAGCATACCAACATGAAAATCTAGACCGAACGGTCAATATTAAGTAAACGTGGGAAAAACATCCATATCATGGAAAGGTTAACACTATTCACAACAATTAACCTCTATCCAAACAAGAAAGAAATAGTAGAAAATAATAGGGCTAAAAGCCATAAACACACAATACCCTGAACAAAGGTATTGGGCACTTTTGCACATATAACTCAAATACTATCTATGGAAAGGCACAAAACACCTACTTCGGTGTTTTACGAATGATATACGTGAACCTCAGGCCTTGAATTTCCCTAGAACGCTGTAGATCTACAAAAATGTTAAAAATTTTCAACTGAGGATATCTCTCGAAAGAGGAGAAATCATGAGATGATTTTCAAGAAGAAGGCAGAACTCACTGTGGTGATTTCAATGCAATTGACAGTGGTCGATTTGGAGAACGAACAGCGAGTCAGGGGGATCAGAAAAGATTTGCGGTCGTACGGATGCTCCTGGACGAAATAGGTTGAGAATAAGTGTGTTTTTTCCATCAGACGTGACCTCGGTCCATTTAATAAAAAAAGAAAGTACATAGAATGTTCTTTAAAAGTACATGGTGTGTACTTGACTTTTATAGCCTCCACTTTATGCAGTCTCTAGGTCACCACACACTGCCATGTGCCCGGCCGTTACACATCCTTCACATGGTCACCTATGGAAATCGGGCATACAACGTGTACTTAAAGTACACAGTGTGTACTCCTGAAATTTCTAGAAACTCATCTTTTTCTCAAAAACAACCAGAAAGGAAAAACATACCTGAAAAGAAGATCTTGGTTCTTAAAAACTTCCTCCCTTAAATAAATCTTTACCCAAATTTTCCGAACAAGGAGGCTTTGAAGAATAATCCTCAAATAGCTCTGGCCACTGCGATCATACGTCGAACTCCCTCTCCCAAGTATCATCATGTACTCGCTCGAGCCACCATAGCACTCATATTAGAGGAACAGACCGGCCATGGAGAATCTTCTCAATTCAATCAAAAATCTGGATAGGATTCTCCTTGAACGAGGCATCCACCTCTAACTCAACCTCTTTGGGTTGAAAAACCTGAGATGGGTCTGAGAAGTAACATCAAATATGAGAAACATGAAAGGCGTCGTGCATAGATTGGTACATCTGAGGTAACTGAAGTCGATAGGCTACCGGCCTGACTCTCTCCAAAACTTCAAATAGCCTGACGTACCATAGTGAAAGCTTACCCTATCTACTAATCCTCTTGTGTCCCAACCTCAGTGTGACACGTAGAAAAACTTGATCCTCGACCTCAAACTCTAGAGGTCATCTCCGTTTATCAGCAAAATACTTCTGTCTTGACTGTGTAGTAGCCATCCTATTCTGAATCAATTATATCTTCTCTGAGGTCTCCTGGACAAGATGAGGTCTCAACAAATCTTCCACTCCTACCTCTAGCCAGCAAAAGGGTGATAGAAATGGCCTACCATACAATGCCTCATAAGGTTCTATATAAATAGTTTATTGAAAACTATTATTGTAGGAAAACTCCACAAGAGGTATGTGTTTCTCCCAAGATCCTCCAAAATCCAGGATGCATGCTCGAAACATTTCCTCAAGAAACTGAATCGTATGCTCATACTGGAAATCTATTTGGGGATGGTATGTTGTACTCAAAAATACATGTGTACCCAAATCCCTCTGAAGTCCCTTCCAGACCTGAGAAGTAAAATGTGCATCCATGTCTAAAACAATGGAGTGTGGAACTCCATGTAAATAAATAATCTATCAGATTTACAACCTCCCAATCTCATCAACACTGAAGGTTTCCTTGATCAGTAAGAAGTGAGCAACCATCGTGAGTCTATCAATGAAAACCCATACTTCATCATTCCCTCGAGGTGACCTTGAAAACCCTGTCATGAAATCCATCATGAAATCATTCCACTTCCACTTAGGAATGAGTAACTACTAGAAAATCCCTACTAGTCGTTGATGTTATGCCTTCACCTGCTAACATGTATAACACCTCATGACAAAACCATAAACATCTCTCTTTATACCTGGCCACCAATACTAACAGTGTAGATCTCGATACATCTTGGTGACACTAGGATGAACTACCCAAACTGAGGAATGAAAGTCCCACATCATATCCTCATGTATGTCTGTTGGCACCCACACATGTCCATAAAAACACAATATATCATCCTTGCCCACTATCCATCTAGGAATAGGTTCCTCTCCTAACACACTCTCCCGTAGGACTGGGCCTTCAGAATCTGAGAGCTACATAATTCGCACTCAGTCAAGTAGAGTAGAGGTTACAGCCATAGAAGAAATAAATGGCTACCCCTCTCTGTCATTCACCTCAAAGTGCATCTCAGAGAATAGATTCATAAGCTGCCACTTACTTCTGGCCTCATGAACTACATGTATCTGAGTCCTCCTGCTCAGTGCATCATCCACTGTATTGTCTTTCCCTGGCGTGTAGGAAAGTTCAAAGTTAAAGGACTAAAGGTACTCAACCCACTTTTGATGTCTCAAATTTAGATCTCACTGAGTGAAGATATACTTAAGAAGATTTTGGTTAGTGAAAACCACAAAATTCTCTCCCAACAGATAATATCTCCAACAACGAAAAGTTTGAACAATTTTAGCCAACTCGAGATCGTGTGTCGGGTAATATCTCTCATGTGGCCTCAACTATCAATACTCGTACACAATGACTCCTTCCCCCTGCATAAGCATAGCTCCCATCTTGATACCTGATGCATCATAGTAAATAGTATAACTCTTTTCTAGCTCTGGAAATACTAGTATCGGTGCTGAATTCAACCTACCTTTCAACTCCTGAAAGGCTGAATCACAAGAATCTAACCACAAGTACTTCGCACCCTTCTTAGTTAGACCCATCAGTGGTGCTGCTAATCATGAAATGTCCTATATAAAATGTTTTTAATAACCATCCAGCCCTAGAAAGCTTTGTACCTCAAAGATGTTATTTGGCTGCTCTTAGGAAACAACTACTCTCACTTTCTCTGGATCTACTGATAATATTTTCTCTGAGATGACATGACCCAAGATGTGAATATGGTCCATCCAAAAGTGGAATTTGGAGAGATTAGAATATAACTAATGCTCTCTCAATGTACTCAAAACGATATCAAGATGGGTGGAATGGTCATTTCAAGTGTGAGAGTACAACAAGATATTGTCCACGAAGACTACCATGAAAGAATCCAAGTATGGATGGAACACTCAATACATCAGTGCCATGAAAACTGGAGGTGCATTCATAAGACCGAATGACATAATCACATACTCGTATAGACCATACCTAGTCTGAAAGGATATAAGAGGTATATCTGATGGTCTAACATGTAACTGATTATAACCAGATCTTAAGTCAATCTTTGAGAACACCCATGCTCCTAGAAGATAATCAAAGAGATCATCAATACTCGAAAATGGATATTTTTTCTTGACCGTCAACTGGTTAAACTTTTGATAATCCACACAAAGTATGAGGGTATCGTCCGCCTTTTTCACAAACAGTACAGCCAAACCCCAAGGAGAAGTACTGGGTCTGATGAAACCCTTTGCCTGTAACTCCTCCAACTGCTTATTTAGTTCCTCTAACTCTGGTGTAGCCATCCTATAAGGAGGAATGGACACCAGTTCTTCTCTTGGAACAAGCTCAATAGAAAATTCTAACTCTTACTCCGAAGGAAAACCTAAAAAGTCCTCTAGAAAAATGTCCTTGAAATGATCCACCACTGGAAGAAAGTACATCTGTGAAGTCCCATGGTCATCCAAATATAGACTAGAAATATGGGATGTAACTCCTCCTAACCCATGATGCTCAGGTCCCGCTCTACTTTCCTGGACATCCCACTCACCCTTATGAAGAAACGATCAGCCCTCTTGTGATGCGAAACTCGCCCTACAAAGACATCAATCGACAACTACCTATAAGCGAACTAACCAATACATTCCGATAATGACTTCATAGCCTGTCATCTCTAAGACATAAAGGTCCCAAAAGAAGTGACACCCACCAATCTCAAGAGGGCACTCCTTGCACTGATGTACACTAGTCTTTCTTATTCCCAATGGAGTGTCTTGCATCGAGACATCAATATAAGAGAAGATACAAAGCCCAAGGATCTCCAAAATAGAAACAAATATAAATCAATAGGAATCCCTTGTATCAAAAAGTGAAGAAGAAAAAACTGAGGAAACTAGGATCGTACCTCAAATTGTAGAGGGTCCTGGATCCTGCTTCTACTGGGTCTACTCCAATGAAAAATTCTTCCCTACACCGCGGCCCTGTGACCCTACCGGACCACGCTGAGTTGATCCACCCTGTTGTTGCTGAAATCCTAGTGACTGGATACCATAACCGCGACCTCCACCTTTGCCCGAATGGCCAAAATAACTCCAGTTCCCGGACTGGTGAGAAACTGGTGGTGCTTCTCCTAAACTAGTAGTCATAGAAGAACCCATGTCACCAGTTGATAGGGAGAAAATCTGACAGAAGCGCTGAAGATGGCCCATCATGCCACAATATTGGCACTCCACTTGGTCTCTCGGGCAATGTGGTCTGGTATGCCCGACCTTCCAGCACTGATAACATACCACCTGGCTACCTGAAGCTGCATCTCGCCTACTCAGATCTCTATGTTAAGACTCATTGTGGTGCTTCTTGCTATCATCTAGAGAATTACTAACTCTAGATGTGGAACTTCTCTAGCTCACTGCTCCAGAATCCCTCAGGTTGTGCTCCGTGATTAGCTCCTGGTTAACTATAGAAGTGATGGAAGTCAACCTGATGATGTTCATTTGATATCAGATGTCGTTCCTAAGACCATCCTCAAACATCCTCTCCAAGAACAACTCATATCCCCTTA
Organism: Viscum album; assembly: GCA_963277665.1. Lineage (NCBI taxonomy): Eukaryota > Viridiplantae > Streptophyta > Magnoliopsida > Santalales > Viscaceae > Viscum > Viscum album. The sequence continues at coordinate 513,123,443 of OY728140.1, forward strand.
GAAAGGGTGTGAACCACTATAGTTATGTGAAGAGAGAAGAATACTCTATGACTGAAAGAGTACCCTGCTCTAAATTCATGAACTCTCACGCTCGATCGGCCCTCAAAGTCTTTGGGTAGAAAAAGTCATAGAAGGTGCACCGAAACTCATCCCAAGCCATGACCTACTAGCATCCAGCCTTTGATATCACATCCCATCATCTCTTGGAAGAATCTGGAAGCATGTACATAGCAAGCTTCACCCTCTTCTCTAGAGGCGTCTCCATATGCTCGAAGATAGATAGAATGGATTTTAACCATGACTCTGCAGTCTGAGGTCCTTGTTCCCCTATGAAGGTGGGAGGATTCTACTATTGGAAATCCCACGTCAATTATAACATCAACGGGGCAGGAGACGGTGCTCCCTAAAAGGTTTGGATCAAACTCATAAAGCCCTCTTGGAACTGTGCATCGGCTCTTGTGTCTGGGATAATAGCTGGTGCCAGGACTGGCGCAACTGGAGGATCTGTTGTTAGTCCCTGATTATCCATATCTGGTGTCTGATCACTACCATGTAACTGGCGCACAACTGGAGGACGTCTTGGTGGCATGACTCTGCGAGGTCAAGCACACACCTTAGATCAAGATTAATAGGGACTGAAACTTAGAAGTGTAATAATAGAATAAGAGAAGAAATAATTCAAGTTTTTTAGAACATGGATACCCAGTGTGTATAATGCCTACATGGAATGTTCAGTTAAGCCTTCACATGGGTGTTTACTTCTTCCAACCCAGGTCATGTAACACCCCATACACACAGAGTTTTGTCCTAACACATAGCACGTACTTCAATCATCTTACCATTCATGAGTTCTTCTACACAATTAAGACACACGGTTCTCCTATAACAAGACTACATAGCATGCTAGTTCCAGACATAGCGTGTACTAGATGAACTTCACCGACCTGTGTTGTTAGTTACACAGCCGGTTACACGGCTCACTCTACTCAGCATGTTCCAGATGGACGTGGTGTGAAATAGAAAGATTTCACTACCCCATGTTGTTTGTTACATGTCCAGATACAAGGTCCACACTACATTACGTGTTCAATATTTACACGGTGTGTATAACCTAGGTTTTATCCATTTGTGTCGTTATTCACACGAGTGGACACACGTTCTCCCCAACACTGCGTGTACATCCGGTACACGACATGTCCCACCAAATAATTCCCAACCCTGTGTCCCTTCCCACACAGCCAGTGTCGTGGTTAGAGACTACATGGTGTGTACATACAGTACATGGCGTGTACTTAAGAAAAATAGTTCCTTCCCGAACAGAAGGACTCTTGGCATGTATTCATCATTACATGTCGTTTATTCTAGGTTCTTTCTGACAGTAAGCCTTAGAAACTACTCCAAAACCTAGAAAACACTGAAATGAACATTAAGGTGCCAAATTCTGATCTGTGAGGTCCCATACTCAGCTAGAATCAAAGATTTTCCTATTATACATGTCATTTTCAAGCATAATATTGTAATGATCCACCAAATTCTGATCCATGAGGGCCCATAACACCTCAAGAACCAAATTTTGGCATTCATTCAAATGAAACCTTACACAATTTAATACCCTATCAAAATCAGGTATTCTATCAAGATATTTATCAAAAAATCATTCATATTTATCATAACATCTATCACAACAACATGACATCACTAATTCACCCTAAATGGCATGGCAGGAATGCATGACGTGTGATTTATAACAAGTTCCTATATGAAGCATGAGATGGAATACCCTCATATCATCAGGTTGCAACAGAAATAGAACCTTAATAATATCAACAATAATAGAACAGAACATGTGAATCATCCAACGATTAAATCAAATCAACTATAAAATTGCAAAACTAGAAAAAATTGAAATAACAAGGTAGATTGGTTTTTCCATATACACGGGTTAGCCACTCCTGGGCACAGCTTATTACCAAGTACCTATTCCTTCCTATCCTTGGTTATAGGATCCAAATAGTAATTCAAGAAGAAAAGAAATCCTTTGATACCACTTTTTAATGTCCCGGTTCCGAAAGTTTCCCAAAGGTGCCCCGTACCCAGTTGCTCACATGGACTCAAGCGCATTTCCTCGAATGTCAGAGGCTACTGACTAGCAGTGACGGCCTTGGATTTGATAGTGGGGAAACTATTTCGTCATTGGTATGTTAACATAGTGGAAATAACAGATATATAATAGAGAAAGCAGTAAAAACATGAAATAAGTAAATAGTGGAAGACTAAAGAAATAAACAACTATAGCACATATATATAATGATGTATGATACATATGTCTAGGAAAATAGCCAAACAAGTCACAATACTGGAATAAAGTAATAAACCAAAGTACAAAAGTAAATAGATAAACTCCAGTAGTATCTCAAGCCTCATCTTGGTCCCATGATCTCTACCTCCACATTAATCAAGTACCTGAAGTTGAAGGGCTCTTTCCCTTATCTATACCTGCAACAGTATAATCTATTTGGGCCCAAAAGCATGACCCAAACAGGATGTGAGATAAATCCTAGTAGGCAACCACCCAAATATCTATGCCTAAAAATCAATGAATATATATGGCAGGCAACAAAAAAAATGACGCAGTAACAAGTACTCAAAAGTAACAATTCTACCAATTAAATTACAATCAATTTACATTTAACAATTTAGACAACCAATTATAAATAAAATCAACCCTCTGGGAAATTTCTCACAACCTATCCCCTCGAGTTCAGCTAACAAACTTAAGTAACCCTTTAGGTAGTTCTTTTTAGTGTTAATGTCCTGAGAGCCAGTTGTTTGTACTTTCATTACATGAATTTATACTTATTATATATTGTTCATTGTTTTGTATGACTATGATATAATAATGTCCTGGAATATTTTTTGCATTACTAAGGTCATGGTAGATCCCCACTATGATGAGAACCTTGAAACACTATAACAATATTCTTAATTAATGTTCTAAAGTTAGATGACATACTATGATAGGATACATAGTATACAGACCGTCATGTGTGAGTACTTGTAAGAAGATGAGACTCTCTCTCATGGAGTTCACACTTGGTAATATCCAAGATGGGAGATTATGAGAACAGACCCACCAGTAGTAATTCTGCATGTCTTAGTGTCATCGTACATTGCTATCTATGAGTGTGTGTAATGGTCCTTAGACTATAAGATTATCATTAACTCATGTCATGACTCACGCACTTAGATTTTCTAAATAAAACCGTCATGAAGACCGTTGGTGGGAAGTAGGGTACGTTGGGTGCATCACGAATGACATGTTGTTAATGGATAAGTTGAGGAAGGGTTTTTCCCTTCCATATTTATGGAATTAGATATCTCGGGCCCTCTGATTGAAATAAAATTGTGGCCCAAATTCCATGTTCATGGTGTCATGATGAGTTTATTTCTAGAAGTCAAAGAATGATGGATCAAGCATATAGGTTTATGAGACTGCCATGAAACCTTCTTTATGAGATATTGAGACAAAGGGATTAAATTACATGGTAATCATTCGTATGAGGTGACAGGTTAATGCGGCATCAACATCTTTCTCTTGGGTACCTTGACCCGTTTCTAGATAGTAATCTTGGACTTTAGGCAATCCCACCTAATACGAATGAGAAAGAGGCCTAAATGGTCACACACTAAGTGTATCCAAGTATCTCAAGTAAAATAAAGATTATTCCCATATGTGGTTTAATAATTATTCAAGGAAGCCTAAATTGTTTTAATGTTGGAGAAAGAATAAAATAAAAACAAGATATACATTCCATGTACATTGAATGTACATGCCGTGTAGTTTTCATTTTGGAAAGGAAATGAAAAATGAGTACACGTTGTGTATTAATGATTACACATCGTGTAGTTTTCCAGTCAAGATTTTGAGGAAATAATATCTTTTTGTTAAATGATATTATAATAATCAGTGTGGGTGCATGTCAAGGAATTAATGATTCGACATGGGGATTTTTAATAAGAGTTAATGAAATAAATAAAACATGTAACATGTTTATTTATTGTCATAACTCTATAACATCAAACCCAATTATAAATATCCTCAAAACCCCAACACTTTTCCCCAGTTGTTATGTACAACAATTCTAGAGAATTATCCCAAGGCTGAAAGAACTCCTTCCTCCAAGAATTCTCTCAAGACTGAGAGAGATCCTCCTCCATCGGATCAAGACGATCTAAGGCGGACAACGCAAGCAAAGTCTTCTCCACACTAGCACCTAGAGATTCCTTTGGAGACGTCTAGAGATATGTGGTGCATGTGTGAATCACTACTAGAGGATGTATACACTTGGATTTTTCAATGCAATGACGAATCACATCAGAACATGATCAGAAATATCAATGAAGAAAGAATGTCATAAAAGGTACTTTCTTTCAATTAATTATATTAATTATAATCAACCTGTGATGGTCCTCCTTTTTGGTTCCAAGACTATTCTTCTTATTTGTCTATTTTTTTGATTTAATCTTTGGAGTATGGCCTTTAACATCATATTGATCCTGGATTTATCATTTCTAATGACAAAACGTCAACTGGGCACATCAACCCATGAGATTCCGATGTGCCTGGGACCATCAGTTCTCACAGCCTAACCCCTCTGGTTTAATTTGCAACAAGGATATAGCAAAGACTCTCTAAGGAAGAACTCACCATCAATTCCCCCTATAGTCATGTGTAATCAAATACTCCATGAGGAATAACTCACTGCCAATTCCACCAATAGTATTTTAACGGTAAACTACAGAAACTCTGAGGAAGCACTCAATGTAAATTCCTCATGTGGTCTTGTAATGTAACTCTAGTGACTCTGAGGGAGCACTTAACATCAATCCTCCCTATGGTCTCATATCGTGATAATTATAATAGACACTTTGGGAAATCCCTCAACATAAATTTCCCCTATGGTCTCACTACACCAGGTTCCTGTAGCCCCATGTAAAGCAATCGTGCACAAACAATAATCAGCAGCCAAAGTAAACCTCAATGTACTACTTGGATAAAATAGCTACAAGGCATGGAACAACATATCAGATAAATAATCATGTTATCTTAATAACACTAGGAATGGAAAACAAAACAGCATACCACATGGAAAAACTAGACCAAATGGTCAATACCAAGAAAACATGGTAAAAACATCCATATCATGGCAAGGTTTACCCTATTCACAACAATTAACATATATCCAAACAAACAAGGAATAGAAATAAATAACAGGGATAAAAACCATAAACACACAATACCCCGAACAAAGGTATTGGGAACTTTTTCACATATAACTCAATTAAAATATATGGAAAGGCATAAACCACCTACCTCAACATTGTACGGTTGATATATGTGAACCTTGGGCCTTGAATCGCCCTAGAATTCCATATATATACAAAAATGTTAAAAACGTTCAACTGAGGGTATCTGTCGAAAGAGGAGAAATCAAGAGATGATGTTTATGAAGAATGGAGAAATCATTGTGTCGATTCCAATTCAATTGACAGTGGTCGATTCAGAGAACGGATGGAAAGTCAGGGGCTTAGAGAAGATATGTGATCGTATGGATGCTCCTAGATGAAATCGGTCAAGAAGAAGTGTGTTCTTTCTGTCAGACATGACCCTGGTCTGTTTAATGAAAAAACAAAAGTATATGGCATGTTCTTTAAAATTACATAGCATGTACTTTTCTTTTTCAGCCTCCAATTTAGGCAGTCTCCATGTCACCACACACGGCCATGTGCATGGCCGTTACACGGCCCCCACAAGATCACCAGCAGTAACCGGGTACACGGCGTGTACTTAATGTACCCAGCGTGTACTCCTGAAATTTCCAAAGACTCTTCTTTTTCTCATATATAACAAGAAATAAAAAACATACCTAAAAAAGAATATATTGGTTCTTACAAAGGGGGATAATTTTTGAAGTAAAAATTAATTTTTTAGAAATTAGAAAACAAATTTAAATTATTAAATTAAGTGAAAATACATAGATGAAGGTTTAAAGAAAGTGAAAATGGAGATAAAGGTAGAATTTGAGTTGTTCGTTGAATTATCTGGGTAAATGGGAGTTTTATATCACTAAATACAAAAACTCATGATCATTTATTTGGAATAAATATAGAGAAAATATTCTTTATAGAATTATGAGAATATTATTTCTTGAGTATTTTGTAATTATATCCCTTGAATATTATTCTAAAATGTGCATACAATAATAAACCATAAATATATACATTATTATAGCTTTTAACTAAGAGTTAAATGGGGAGAAAATCTATTTACTTATTACAATTTATAATATATGGATGTTGAATTAAAGAAGATGGATTTTAGGATGAATTGACAATAAAATCTAAAGGGGGAGAAATTCTAAAGACAAAGGATTCATGTTTGTTTTCTAATCAATTAAAGGTGGAATGATTATAAAGTTTATTAAGTGTGGAATTTGTTTTGATGGAAGAATATAGATGGTATAGAATATTATATTCATGAATGTTGTTAATTCTTGTAAAAACAATGTAGAGAGTAATAATATATAGAATATATACAATGTGAATAAATAAATTATTCACTTATACATGGGTTAAAAGTGAGAGGAAGGATGCATGACATTCAAATACATGGATATGGTGTATAGAAATGATTATGATGATGATTGGAAGATATAGAAAGTATGTATTAAAATTTTTATAGTGATAATATGGATATGATGTGAAAGGGAATGTGAAAGTAGATTACACAAAATTTCAAAGAAAGTATGGATAAGATAGATTTTTCATATAGATTGATTAATCACAGTCTATTTTTAATAAAATTGTTTATGAGATGACATGGTTTATTCTAACCTATTATAGAATTGATAAAAAATGAGTTTGATAAAATAAATTTATTTTCTAAATAAAAATTATAGTATAAATATTTATAACCAAGATTGTATAACTAATTTAAGTAACTGAAATTGTCTATTATGTCCCATTTAGGCTTTAACTAAAGATTGAGAGAGATTGGAAAAGTATAGATAAGTTTTGATCTAATTTTATATAGTTAAAAAACATTCCATATAACATTTTTTCATATAGTGATACTAAATGAACATTATCATTTTTATTGCTTAAAGGGACATACAAAAAGAGTGATTCATCAAGGAGGTCAGAAATAGTGAAGCCCCAAAGCATCGTTAATAACAAAGTTGATGCCTGCAGAAGGAAAGGATCATAAATTAAGGAAGAATGAAATATTTTGTCTTGGGGCATATTGGGATGCCAAGAAGTATACAACTTTATTTCCCTCACACCATGTGTGGGAGATCCCTGTATGGGTGCCCATGATCTACTTGGACTTGTAGATAATATAAGTTATGCTTCAAGGAACACTTCCACATCCTGATAAAGCTTTATAAATTATCAAGGAATATATCTCCACCATCCTCAAATATATATTTCTTTGATCACATACCTCTATACCCATTCCATATCCCTAGACTCAGCCTAGAGGGCATATCCTCTTCCATAAAAGGCCAAAAAGGCCACCACAATTGACCCCCTATAATCCCTTATAACACCACCGCCTCTCATATCCCCTTGGAGGGATCCATCTGTGTTGAGTTTGATCCCATCACATAGAGGATACCAACTTAACCAATGAACCTTTCCCATCCTACCCTCCTGAGTAACCTCAACTTGGATAAGAGGTCTTACTGACGGGGCACCATGGAAATCTGAACATAATCTAACTAAATCTGGCAACATATTCTTTATTTTTAAGCTTATGCTTACTTAGGTTTTTGAGTAATTATTGTGACGCGTGTCATTAATCCCTTTCCAAATAGTCCAGTAACCCATCACAAGTATTATTTCCCTACCTTTCATTTTTGGATCATTATCTCCTACACTAGAAAACCATTGATCCAGAACATCCTCCTGCCTCCCACCTGAACCTTGCCACACTGATAACTGTCTGTGAGCCTACCAGCTCCATCTAGCCCCATCGTTGTTTAAGAAGAGATGCTCTACTGTTTCTGTTTGTGGATTAATGTAGCACCAATATCTGGAATCCAAGTTAACACCCATGTGTTGTATGATGTCATCAGTTGGCATGTCATTATTCTGGACTCTCCACAGCACAATGTTAAACTTGGGGGAGATACCCTTTCACCAGATCATTTCCCCCCATTGGTTGCCAGAATTGGGGGCCCTCCTAATGCTGCTATAGGATTTAATGGAAAAAATCTCTCGACGGGGCACCCCATGAATATGAGGTGGCCATGATCCTCATTTAGAACGACCTCTTTGAAATCATAACATTGATCATCGCTGAGGATGGTGCAGATAAAATCAGGGTATACCCCGGCTTATTTGAAGGATACATCTAGTACTCAACATCAGGGAAACCACAGATTTCCCCCCCCCCCCAATCCTGCCACCATAAATTCACCTCACCTTTACCCAATAGCCAACATGCATAAGAAAGAATTTCTCTAAGTACAGTTGAATCAGCTTCCATATTATTGATGGTTTATATCTCTACATAGCCATATCCAGACTGCATTTATCCTACATGAGATGACCCCACAAAGTCCATCCCTCTATCACCTCCCATGCAAGCTTGGAATGCATCCCTTTGTTGGTCAAATATGCACTCCTCAATTTGATACAGCCATCAGATATAGGTCTTTCTAAGCACTTCCCCGATTCCCAGTGACGCATGATGTCCATCTAACTATCCCATTTAAGGGATACCCTTATCCTCTCTATATTGGCAATCACACTTTTAGGAACCTTCATGGTTGACATGAGGTGCATGGGTATAGAAACTAGAATACTCTTTACCATATTAATGAACCTCCAAAGGATAGAAACATATTTTTTCAATTGAGGATGTGCCCCATAATCTTTCCCACCATCTTGTCAAAGTGGTGAACACAAAGGAAATTTGGACTCACCGGGGATCCAAGATACTTCATGGGAAAGGATTCCCTCATTATATTTCAACTGTATTCCAGAGATACAGCTCTCCTGGCCGATAGGTTCTTAGTAGTATAAAACAATATTTTCTCCCTATTCACCACATGTCCACTCCATTTTCAGTATTCCCCTAAAATCCCATTCAACCCATTCACCGATCTTCTACTTCCATTTATGAATAAAATTGTGTCATCTGAAAACATCAAGTGAGATATACCCTTCTCAGAATGTCTATCCCAGTAAGTAAGGACTCTCCCCATGCGCAGGCTCATCTTTATAGATTGGCCCTTGGATGAGTTATTGTATTTCTTTAAATCCATAATAAGGATAATATACCCTTTAAAGAAGATAAAGTATCCCAATCGTGATTTTATAGTGTATTTTGGTATACTGGCATATCATCGTGTGTATACTCCTTGGATATAGCCCATAACGAGTGAACCAATTGAATTCCTTATGTTCTAACATGTTTTTATTTCTTTCATTGAATTTGATATTTCGTGTGTATGGAATAAAAAAATTTATATATTGTACATTATTTTAACTAAAATGATTGAAGGATCTAATGATTATTGAGGATTAATCAAAAATAGTTTAATTTTTTCATCACTCAAATTCACCCCCAATCTCATGGTGCCTCGAGACTAATATCAAAAACTTTTAGTCCCAAATTTTTTTCTAATAATAGTAAATAGTACTATAACATTTGGACCCTTAAATTCTATTATTTTTATTACAATAGCTTGACCCTACTCCTTGTACTATTTTTATAGGTAATTTCAATTCCTCTATAGTATCATTCTCTTAGGAAACATATTTTCAAAAATGAACATTCTCTTCATAGTTAAAACATTGAGTCAATGATTATTTTTAGACCATCATACCCTTTTAAATATTCATGTTTTGTTATTAAGGTTTCAAATTACCATGATAAACTTAGTCCCAATTTATATCCTTTCCATATTTGGAAAAACTTCTACATAAAGTCAAATTATTTTTGTGTGATTTTTTTTACTTTTTACATGTGGCTAATTTTAACATATTCCTTTACCATTCATAATATGATATTATTATAAAATTTTAACTATATTACACTTATTGAATAATTATCATTAGGTAAATTGAGAATCTATAAAATTCCTTTTGTTTATTTATATAATAATAAATAACTTCTTCATAGTTATAAAAATATTAAATAGACAATTATTTTTGGAGTCTTTTTTTTAGAACATTGAAAAAATATTTAATCTTACCCAAGGGTTTAATGGAAAAGGTCGAGGTATACCAAGCCAATATATTAAATTTATCCTCATATATATCCATTGTTTCATCCTTCTTATAATTACATTTAATTAATTTCCATTTTATCATTACTCATAGTGCGTGAAGGAAATGTTTTACATGAAATAGTTTCATAAATGATTCTTACACCATATATTTAATTTCTACTTTATCCTTTATATTCTTGATCAATACCATGCCATAATTCACCATTACTTACAAAATATAAACCATTGCACTATATTTTGATTATCTATTCACTATATTAACTCCAATACATTCTATAAATAATTTATCCAAAGTTTAGTGACAAGTTTCTTTATAGGCCCACTAAATTAGGTCAGTATCTATCTCATTAATTGGTCCACCATGGAAAATACATGTGGTGGAAATGTTGGACATTGTGCATGATTTTGTATATTCTCTATGTCCTATATAATTTGATCCAAAACATAAATTATATTCTCAACATCAATGAAATTATATTGAATATTATGGTAATATGATTATATAATAATCATAATGAAAGATATCAAACCATAGATATATTTAGACACCAATATGTTTCAATTAAACTCTAAAAAAAATTTGTATAAGTTATCTAGAATTTAAGTATCACTACTCATTTTCCATTATCCCAATATATAAAAATAACTAAACTCTCCCAAAATTGATGTTAAAATCTCATAAATTTCCTCCATATATTATATTCCATTACAATTCCTCATTTCAAAAAATCACAAGTTTAGTGTATTTTAAAACTAGGTATATAAAATATGTATTTAAAAAACAATATTTAGATAAACTTATAATATTTTATTTAACTTTTATATGGCATCATAATTCCTAGGGTTTATTTATTCCCTAGGTATTATATTAGAAGCAATGGGTGATCATATAAATCCCAATATAGGTATTATAAGAATATTATAGTGTGTCAAGGATGTTTCCTCAATATTATATAGGATAGATAGTGAAATGATCAAAGAACTTATGTAAGATCATAAATAAAAAATATGTAAATAAATAAATAATCTTTACATCATAGAAATATTACTAAGGATTTTCATCGTTGTATTATAACTATATTACCAAGGATCATCAATAAGATATCATATAATTAAGGATAATTACCAAAACGTTTTTCAAAATAACATCTCTAGAGATTAATCAATATCCAATGAATTTGGGGATATATAATTTAGTTCCCACCCATCACCTTTTCAAATTTTCAATGCAATACATACATTATCACATAAATTAAAACATTCATAATATAAGATCATGAATCTTATGTCACCCATGAATAAGGGAAATTGGAGTAAATAATGGAATTACCAATTCATAGGGTAGTATGAGTATTTATATAAATACAATTTAATAAAAAGAAGGTTTTATATTCTATTTATGACACCATACACATGATAGATGTAAATTTTAGTAAATATTATTTTCCTATAGTGTTGTGTGAATGTATTTTTAGTGGATTAAATAAAATAAATCATTATAGAAGGGGAATCCAAGTTCAAAAATTTAAAATAGTTCCTAATAGAAAATAAATAGGTCATTTGATCCTTCCATGGAATGATATAGAGTCCAATTAACTCCCCCCCCCCCTCCACCACCACCACAACCACAAAGCTACAATCACGTTTTTGAAAAGATAATTCAATGCCTCTCTATATGGATATATAATGATAATGTTGTAAAAGTTATTCTTATTAACAAAATACATAGAAATAAATTATATAACACATGGGAATATAAAATAAAATGGATTTTAATAAAAATTGTATAAAAATTATTTGAGTATGGAATCAAATATGGATTGTAAAAATATAATGGAACTTTAAATAATGAAGTTAGAAAAAAATCAAAGGAACTCGTACCTTGTATATCAATTCCTAGACATATAATAACTCCTGTAGATATTGAGAGATTATTGAATTATAATGAAATGGGGAATTTGGATAGAGAGTTTTCCAAAATTTTAGTTGAAGAGAAATAGAGAGGAGAGATGAGTTTTTATAGTAAGGAATGGGAGATTTCTTAGTAAGTTGTGAATATAGAACATAAAAAAATAGCTATAAAAAGTCATATAGAATCATTTACAAATGATAATGGATCCTATTTTTTAATATTGAAATAGTATATTTTGAATTTTCAAGTACAAACCAACAAAATTATTTACTCTAATGTATTTTTACTGTGGAAAATATATTTTTGAAAAAATAAATAATATATAAAAGAGAAAAATAAGTTTATAAATTTGGAAAATAATATGTATATTTAAAATTTGAATTCATAATTTTTAGATTCATTATTTAGATAATTTTAAAAAAATTCATGCATAATAACTAATTTATAAATCCTTTGTTACTTTTATACCAAAATGATGTTATAAAACATGTCGTATATTTAAACTATATTTTACTATTCATCTAAAAATTAATTTTTTTTTATAAAAATATCAAAAAAATAAATCCTGACTAATTTAGACCATCATATTAAAAAATTTCAATCCATTTTATCAAAATAATGTTTTAAATGATGTATATTAGACATTTAAATTAAATATAAATGTACTATTATTTCATAAATAAGGTAAAAATTATAAAAAAAATTATTAAATTATAAATTATTTGAGTTAGATGAATTAAAACTTTATATTAATTAAATAATTTTTTATTTTATTTTAAAATTAATTTATTTCTATTATACAAATGGTTTTAGTTTAAATATATAGTTATTTTATTAGTTATCCATAATGATAACTTTATTATTCTAATGGTTAAGTTGCTATTCTAATTTTCATATTTCTCTTGATTACCTTATCCATTAAAATTGATATATTATCTATTTATATCCTTTCTATACCTTTTAAATCATACATGTTTTACTCAATTGGTTTTTTTTCAATAATTTTTTCCTCTGTATTATAAAATCATTATCTTATTTTTAATATTATTTTTTTAGAATAATATTTCTCACCACTATAGTATTTCTAGAAGACCATGAGCCATAATATATCTAAATTCTAGTAATTTTATATACTTTTATTCATTATCCTGCTTTACTTGTATTGAATATATGGAAATCATTTTTCCTTTTTTTGTAATGTTATTTTATAAAGAAATAAAATATATTTCATTTTCAGTTGTTTCACATAAAAGCTATTCTTATTATTATGTAGATTATTTTTCCTTTGGTATAAAAATTGTAATGGGTTAGTTTCATTATAGGACTATCATTATGGGGTGAGGTGTAATTATTTATAGCTCAGCGGATGTGTATATGTATTTCCCTTCAATGTAACCTCAATACCTTAACTAAATTATTATTATTATTATTATTATTATTATTATCATCATCATCATCAACATCATCATCATATTCTTCATCATCATAATCATAATTATTATTATTATATGGTTTATATTAATTGAAGGGATAAGTGTTGGTTTGGCTGACTATTTACTAGTGTGATATAGAGAAAGAAACAAGAAAGGGTGGGAGTGTATTGTATTCATGCTTGAGTGTGGATGCTTGCAAGATAACTTGGGAGGGTTCAGATATGGGTGTAGTGGATCCTTAGGAGATCTTCTTTGGGTGTAGTGTGCCACACCCAGGTATGAGAAACTAGTTATAATTCAATTTATGTTTTTATATTTTCAAATTCTAGGTTTTCTTAAGGTTGGGAGTTTTTTTATATCTTATGGTATCAAATGGCCATGGACTAGCTGGTGCTGGTTGGAAGAAAACCTATAAGTTTTTTGGTGTCATCAGTGAGTCAGTGGGCTTCCACTGACCACCTGGTGGAGTTCCTATAGGTGTTGAAATTCTTCCTACACCAACCAGCTGATTGGTTGTCCATCATTAGGTGTAGGAATTCTTCCTGCACCCATCAACTAACTAGGGAGGCCAAAATTCTTGTCGACGGAGTCACTGGGCACATAGATTAGTAAGGTGATAATTGTAATTCTTTTCTAAAAAGTTTATTAATTGGACTCATTAACCCTAATTTTAGTTATCTTGATTTTAGAGGCTCCTTGGTGAAATCCCAGGTCCCTCCCATATCTTTTGTCGAATCATTTTGAATATTGAAGGCTTGGAAAACAAATCTACATAATCTTGTAAAAGGACTCCTTAAAATATGGTTTCTCCTATCTTTCTCCATGATTTAAATGTCTCATGGGACTAGGTCATTGGATCTATTATAGGCATGGTGAATTTAGTTTTTACCATTATAAATAAGTTCTTGAGAATCTAATCTCCTTGTTTCCCATAACCTATCTTCAAGATTCAACATTATTTCATCATTATCATGGATGTTTTCTCAACCATATGGTCTAAACCTTATCATATCATATGTTCTTAGATGAATTCCTTTTTTTTAATATGAAATAATTTATTGATAATGACATTAATCTTTTAGGGAAGTTTTTATGTTTTTAAATTGGGGGGGTTGATGGAAAGCATTTGAGACATGTGTTGTGCTTCATAAACTGACACAAAAAGATTTTAAAAATGGATATGGTTGTTTGATCATGAAAAAAATTGTTTATTCTTATATAAATGTTTTATAAACATGTGAGGAACGATTTTAAATGTATTATACTTTGGAAAAGGTTTCTGAAACTTGTTTTGGTTACCTCGAAAATTATGAGGATGTAAAATTACACCTAGGAGACCGTGGGGTATGGGGGAAAAATAAATATTGCCCCTAATTGAGGTAGAAATCACTAGGGAGGTTTTATTGATGTCATGGATACTATGGGTATCATTTCTGAGGTACCTAGTCTCCCAAACTATAGGATTCTTGTATGTCGACTAGTGTTCCTATTAGAGCCTTAGTGGTTTGGTTGTGTACACCCTTTTTGTAAGGGATTCCCCACTTGGTTTCTTTGAGATTATTTTATATGCATGATATTTTGATATTCTTATTTTACAAATTTTTCTTGTTATTTTAATTGATGCTTGAAAATATATTATTTATCTTTTTAGGTCATTGAAAATGTAATATTTTGTGTTAATATATTTTATTAACTATGGAATGTTTTTGAAATAAATTTCATTATTTTTAAAATAAAACTGAAGGATTATTAATAAAAGGAAATTGGTTTCTTTGGATGTGTTTAGAAATCTATTTTAAATGTAAACTAATGGATTCACATGGTTAGACATTGTATTGATTCTTTGGAGGGTTTTTACAAGGAACTTATTTCCACACCCTAATTTTATATTTAGGTGTTTGTATCTTCGGTTCTACATGATGTGGGTAAAGGGAAGAACATAATGTATAGTATAACTCACATTTCCTGAGTTTCCTACTGGTAGGTTGGGATATAGGTGACTTATGGTCATGATTAGACAGTCTATGGGTCGTTTCAAGTTACATTTTGATGATGGTCTTATTGATGTGTTTGGAGACCTTATTATCAAATTATTTGGGGAAACTTGTATGTTTTTACCAATATATGATATATTCTAGATATTCACTTATTTATTATGTTTTTATATTTTATATCGTATGTTTTTTATGGGTGAAATCATTTCTATATTCTATTATATGATATCGAGGAACATTTTTCCTACTTGTGGTAATAGGTAACACACTTTGGGCCTTGTGGGGGTCAATAAATATGAACTTATGGGTTTACTTGGGTTGGCCAATTAGAAATTGGTACCAAATCCTCAAGATGTGTTAAGAATTTTCTCATGATGTGTATCACACTCTAGTGTCTGGGGTTTATTGATATACTAAAGGTATGATTGTTGTAACTTCAGTGGTTGTGTGGGAGTGCTCATAAGAATCTCACTTTCATAAAAACCCTCAAGTTACCATGGTAATTCTTGGGTTATCAAGTGTTCTTGTTTACGGTTTTAAACATTTTTCATTAGTTCTTTAAATTTAGTTTTTGTTGAAGGAATTGAATTTTTTTTCTAAAGGTTTTTCATCCATTTATTTTATAGATTATAGATCCTCTAATAATAATACTTAGGATTGTTATAGATGAGGTTGCATATAAAGCCTCATAGGAGAATCCTCTAATCGATACAATTCTTGTGGAAACTATCAATTGTAAAACCCAATCTATGGGACAGGATAACAATGTTGAACCAGAACGAAAGGTAGATCATGATTAAAATTTTACTAAGAATAATCCACTGATATTTTTGGGTGCAAAGGTTCCAAAAGATATTCAGGAATATATCTATATGATTTTACACTTTCTTAAAACACTATAGGACTCCAAAGTTATATTATACACTTATATTCTCAAAGTTCCAGGAAGGAAGTGGTGGGAATATATTAAGAAATCCAAGTTGTAATAAGGCCTCATGTGGACTACCATTAAGAAAACCTTAAACCAAAAGTTATATCTTAATAATTTGAGGGCAGTGAAGGCATGGGAGTTTTTTACATTAGAATAGTGATATTATTCTATAATGGAGTATTATACTTAGATTTGTGAGTTGGTACACTTGTATCCATATCTTGTACCCAATGATTATATCAATGCACAGAGGTTAGAAATGGGTTAAAGGGTGGATATTTTATCTATGTTGATTCTTATGTTCCCACCCATATATGAAGAAGTTATAGATTAGGCTGCTATGTAAGACAATGAAATATATAGAAAAACATGACTCTTTGGATCATTAGTGATAGTATAAGTTATCAATAGTTTTATTTTAGGTTATAAAAGGTGTGGAATGATCAGTTTCAAAGTAGTGGTAGGAGTGCACAGAAGACATCAAAGAAAATTCAAGTGATATGTTACTTGTACAGTAAAAAAGTATAAATCAGACCTGATTCCATGGTTTCACCAATAGTGATATACTTGTATGAAATATGTTAATCTTTAAAATTTTTGTAAGAGAGAATCCTAGGGCAGCAAAGTTGTATCCACCTTCCCCAAGGGCTCTTATTTTAGATCTGATGTAAAAAAGGGGTGTGATGTCAACCCCATTCTAAGGGAGATGTTTAGGTGGGAAAGAAATGGAGGGATGAAGTTGTATACTTGTATGAAGTGGAGTATGCACTATATGAGATAGAGAAAGGACAGACTACTATGAGAGGTATGGTGTTAATAGAACCTTCTATAGTTATGGATTTGTTTGATATAGGTGAAACACATTATTTTATATATTCTAATATTATTTATAACTTGGGATTTTATTTAGATTTAATTCCTTTCTTAATGACTCTTTCCATTCTTTTGGGTAAGTATGTAGTTCATGGTTTTAAATTTCCAAATTTTTGGGTGTTGATTACCTACTACGAAACTACTTTGGACTTTTAGTTATTATCTTTCACATATTTTATCTTATCATTGGAATATATTATATTATTAACTATAAAGATTAGATCAATTTCTATCATCACTTGCCTTAATTTCTCTCTCCTATTGGAAACGCTCATGTCTTCTATGGAGCATATTACCCATTATTGGGAAGAGAATGTATTTGTTCTCCTAGTACTGAGTTAATCTCTTACTAAATTTTAGAGCGGTTTCTTGGTGTAATTGATCCACTTCTTAGTGTCCCTATTACAATGGTGGTTTGTGAGTATCCAAATTGTTTTCCAAATTATTTCTCTAGGTTACCACCCCATAGAGAATTTGATTTCTCTATTGACTTGCCTTCAAGTGTGAGACCCGTTTTTTTAGCTTTATCCAATATAGAACCCACTGAATTAAAATAATTAAAATATTATCTTTAGGATTTTGAGTCCTAGGGATTTATTTGTCCTAGTGTTTTACTATGGTCATCACTATTACTCTTTGAAAAGAATGCAGTCAGGAGTCTCTAGATTTATATTGATTAACAGAAATACAGCTAGTGACAGTAAGGAACAAATATCCCTTACCTGTGACTGATGACCTTTTTTTATTAGCTTAAGGGGGATCATTGGTTTATGAAAAATGATCTGTGATCGAGGTACCATCAACTGAGGTTCTGAGAGGTAGATATTCCTAATATGATGTCCGGGAGTAGGTATAGGCATTATAAGTAATTGGTTGTGCCATTTGGACTTCCTAACGCTCCTATTATGTTTATAGAGTTGATTAACAGAATCTTTCATTAGTTATTATATTCCATTGTGGTTGTCTTTGTGGTTAATATTCTTGTTTATTTCATATTACAGCAGGAATATGATAAGAATTTGATTATCATCTTTAGAATCCTGAGATAACATTGTCTTTATGGAAATCTTCCAAAATTTCAATACTATATTCAAGAATTCAAATTTCCTAGCCATATAATCCTTTATAAGGGAATATATATGATACCTAAGAAGATATAGTGGTGATGTCTTGGGAGTGTCCTAGAAACATATTTAAGATCCTGAAATTCTTGGGATTAGCATTTTTTTACAGGAACATTGTTTGGGACTTCTCCAAACTTGAATCCCCTATGACGGATTTGACCTAGTAGGGTTTAAATTTTGTTTGGATTGATTAGTTCTAGAGTTTTTTTGAGGATTTTAATGTGATGTTGAATTTATATCCAGTCTTGATTCTTCCTAGTATGACTACTGATTATGATTTCTATTGTGAGGCCTCTGGTATGGTTTTGGGTTTTATTCTGATGTGAATGAGATAGGTGCTAGACTAGGGATCACATCAATTACACCCAAATGAAAAGGATTATCTCACTCATTATATTGATCTAGAGTTGGCGATGAATTCTATTAATACTTAGTTTCACTCCCTTTTTAGGGATCGGGTTGTGTTGTATTCATACCATAAGAGTCTAGAGATTATTTTCACTCATATGGATCTCAACCTAAGAAAAATATGTTGGGAGGATTTTATTAATACCTTTAACTTTGATATTTCCTCCCAACTAGTAAATGGAATGTGGTTATATATTCTTTGAGTAGGAAATTATAAACTCTTATGATAAAGTAATCAGTGGAATAATGTTTCTTGATGATCATGTTTCCTAATATGCACTTGGATAAAGGGATAGATGAAGGAAAGTTGTTCCTAACTTTTACTTAGGTTGGATAATTTATAGATGATTGGATATGACTTGGATAGGCTAAGGATTCATAGTTTTAGTGTGCTAATAGGACACTTTATATTGGGGATACCTTGGGTGAGAGGTCTAGGTCACCCGACGGAGTTTTGTGATTTTGAGGTATGAAGGTGGTTCCATTATAATTGATGTAGGATTTGATTGATAATGTACATCAATCAAGTTGTTCCATGCACCCTAGAGCTACAAAGATACACCATGACTTGAGAATTAATTAGTGGTTGTCATTAATGTGGTGATTTATGGTAGGTTTGGAATCATGATGCTTCACATGCCATAACATAAAGTCATATCATTAGTGATTTGTTGGGTTGTTACAACTATTACCCATTCCAATGTGAAAATGGGATGAGATAACTATGTAAATTTTGATTGGGATACCTCATACTCCAATAATTAAGGATTATATATGGGTGGTTATTGGTTGACTCAAAAATGTAGTTCATTTCTTAGCTATAAAGGAGTTGACAAAGGTATAGGATCATTGGAACTTGTACATGTGGTAGGTTGTTTAAATTTTTGGTGTGCCATCGGTTATAATTTTTTATAGAGAACCACGATTTATATCTCATTTATAGATTTCATTGATGACCATGATGGGTACTCGATTTTATTTTAGCACAACTTATCACCGAAAAATAGATGGCCAGGCCAATTAAGCTATCCAGATTCTTGAGAATATGCATCGTGTATGAGTTCTTGACTTATGGGGATCATGGGAGAAACATATTCCTTTAGTGGAGTTTTCCTATAAAAATAGATATTATGTTTCAATATATATGGATCCATTTGAGGCATTGAATAGGAAGCCTTGCAGGTTGCCTCTTTATTTTCAGAGGTTGGGGAACGATCCTTGGATAGACCCAATATCATTCAACAGATGATAGATACCATCCAATTGATCATGAAGAGGTTAAAGATGTCACAAAGTCACTAGAAATATTACTTTCATTTGTGTCATCATCCATTAGACTTGAAAGTATGTAATCAGGGTTTTCTTAAAGTTTCGCCACATTTGGGACAAAGGTTCTTGGGAAAGTATGGTAAGATATCACCTCGTTACATTGGCCCATTTAAGGTTGTGGAGAAACTTGGGAAGTTGGATTATCATTTGGACTTACTTTCTTGTTTGAAAATTATCCACAATGTGTTCCATTTTTCTCAGATGAAGAAATATTAGTAATACCAATCCCATTTTATTTAGTTGGAGGATGTTGAGACTGAACTTGACACATTAGTGGTTAAATAAACTATTCATATAGTTGAACAACAGGATAAGGTGTTACATGAAAAGATGATCCCTTTTTTTTGAGTTTCATGGTAGTGTGGTAGGGATATCGATGATTCATAAGATCATGAGGCCTTGATTTTGTGATAATTTACTTATCATTTCTATGGTTCATGATCTTATGCCTTTTTGGGATAAAAAACTTTTAGTGGGGAAAATTATCACACCTAGGTATGGGGAACCAAATATAGTGACCTTTATGTTTTTTTATATTCAAAATCCATGTATTATTTAAGTTTGGATTAGGTTTTTGGGTAGTTGGTCGAAGTAGAGGGCCACAAGCTAGCCTTTGGAGGAAACCAGCTAGTATATGTTGGCTAAAAGGAAACCTTTAAGTTAGTAGGTTCCACTAGTTAGTCGGTGTAATACTTATTGGTTCATGAATTCTAATAGCACCCATTTTCCATCCAATGGTATTCCACTAGCTATCTATTGGGTCAGCTAAAGATTTAGGAATTTTCCCTCACTCACCAGTTAGTCAATGTGGACCGGTGGTTAGCTGTTAAGGCCCAGCGACTAGTCAGTAGCATCACTGGGCACACATATTAGTAAGTACTTAATTGTAGTTTTTTACTGAAATATTTTCTTAATCTCCCTTAATCAAACTCCTTAACCATAATTCAATTTTTATCAATTTTAGAGGCTTTCATTGATGTTTTGAATCTCTCCCTATCTCTTTTGGTGAATCACTATGTGGATTGAAGTCTTGTCTAAAAGTTCTCCATAATTGGTTAAGAGGGTTCTATAGGATCTTGTTTATCATATCTTTCTCCATGATTTTGATGTATCATGAAACTAGATTGTTTTATCTAGTATAGACATGTATAATTAACCTTATTTTCATAAGATCTAGATTCTTGAGAATCTGATCTGCTTATTTCTCATCACCAGTCATAAAGATGAAATTTGGTTTCATCGTTATCATTGTAGGTTTCTATATCCTCTGTTCTAGATCTTAGAATATCGTTTGTTCATTGATACTTTCCTTTGTTTTTTATCATGAAATTGTTTGTTGATAATGAAATTAATATTTTAATTCTATGTTTATGTTTTTAAAAAGGGTTATTTTATGGAAATTGTATGAGACATGTGTTATGTTTGATAAATTTCATCAATTATGTTTTAAAAATAGAAATGGTTTTCAAGTATGAAAAGTAGTGTGGATAACTATAGAAATGTTTCATAAAATATGGGAAAGTATTTTAAGTGGATTATGATTTGGAAAAGTTTTATGAAACTTTTTTTGATTTCTTGTAATGTAATGGAAATCTAATATAACATTAAGGTTACCTTGGGGTATAGGAAAAAAATAAACAAATTCTAGCCCTAATATAATTAACTATTGTAATGCCCCGACCCCAGAAGCCCAGAGTTGGTGCATTATTATGTATCATTGGAATGATCACAAAATATCAAGTCTCGAAAGACCAATTAGTTTAGTAGAATTGGAAGTACTAGATAAATTCATAAGGTTTACATTACATCGTGAAAGGGAAAACTACAACAACATTGTTTCCATGGACAACACTGAGATCCCATAGACTATCCCTGAAGGTCATTCATAATATACTTCTTCGCATTCTGGGAAAAATAAAATATAGAAAGGTGTGATCTCAAATGCTCAGTAAGGATAAAAATATAGCATAAACTTTCATAAATAAGCATAAACATTTAAGGAAATGTATAAAACTAAAACAAAAGCCTTTTCAACATAAACTTCATTAAAATATGGCAAATATAACTCAAAATAATTTCATATACTTACTCACATGGATATTCTACTAGTCTAAAAATCGCATTAAATATCAACAACCACTTTCATAATGATGGAATGCATAATGCTAGACTGCATAATCATATAGTAAAGTCCTTGTACCAAGACTACAAATAATATTTTTTTCAAGGCCTTGTGCCAAGACACTAGTTTGTCTCATGAGACCTACCGATGCACTGAGGAGCTATAGCGGGCTACACCCATCACTTACTAAGTCCAATGAATTACTCATATGAAAAGGTGTAAACATAACATAAACATTCATATTAAAAATTGCATATGAAATGTCAATACTTTATACATAAACTATGAATGGTATAAAAATAACACATCCATAGTCAAACATATCACAAAACCTTCAATATAATATGGAAGTTTTGTATCATAATAAATCAACTTTAAATAAGTTTAAAATCCATCAAAGGATGTTGATATAGATGAAAATTATTTGTAAAACTCTTTGAGAGAAATTTCCCTTTTTCATAAAAACATTTAAAAGTCACACAATTTATAAAGGAAGAAATTTAAATACATTTTTGCATTAAATTGTCCCATACCACTTTGAAACTTTTGAAAGGAATTAACATTTTAAAAACATTCATGTCCATATAAATAAATCCTAAAAACTCATTTTGAAAACATGGACATTAATGAGAATTATTTAGAAGAATAAATATTTAAAACATTTAAAATGATGTTTTAGTAAAAAAATACCTTAAAAATAATCCCTTTGAAAACTCTTTTATGAAACATGGACATGGATAATAAATATGTCCCAGTAGATACTTACGTAAAAACAACCTTGGATAATAAAGAGATTGTAAAATTAACCCTTACCTTTTACTTTACCATGGTTAAGGGTAGGTTAACCTCCATTATAATGGTGAAATAATTTTTATTAAATTATACAAGAATCATATACATTAATGCGATATCATATATGATCTTTTAACATTTCTTTTTTAATAATATCTTAGTATTATCGTCATTTCGGGTGTTAACTGATTCATTTTCCTTTATATGATTTGTTATGTAAGTAATGTTTGTTATGGATAGGATATATCTTATTCATATTAAGAATTATATTGAGTCTTTAAATATTATCAACTAATGAAAATTATTCTTGAATGGATACGATGGGGAATTAATCTCATCGCGTTCGTGGAGATGGTAATCCGTACATATGCACGAGCGATAATATCATTATTTTGATATTAAAATAATATATATTTGGATGGTATATCATATATAAAGAATAATTATCATGTTATATTTATTATTTACATCAATTACACATCATTATTATGCCCATCCAAATAATAATGTATTGAATAACAATTACACCACGACGTGGAGACGATAAGTTGTACGTATGCACGTATGGTGACATATCATTCAAAGGATGGATAGAATAATGAATATGGTTGTAAAATATTTATAATAACATCACAGTATATAGAATATATTTTATTTAGTATTTTAGATTGGAAACAACAAATAAAGAAGAAGTGGAAGAAGAAAGTAACTTGAAAGAGGTGATGAAATATTTACCTCTTCTTCGGGTTCTTCATTTTGATTTGATCAAAAGGGATCCTTAGGTTGTATTTTGGACTAAAGTAAGGCATCTAGGATGAAGTTAGGATAGTTTAGAGGGTATTTGGGCAGGTTTTGGCTGATCCAAATGGCTTTGATGGTGTTAATTAGAGAGAAGGGGGAGTGCCCTTTTATAAGAGGGGTGAGGGGCACCTTAGGAAAAGCTAGAAATATTATTTCATAATAAAATAATTTTCTGTTTATAATGGATCAAAAATGAATTATTTAAATTATAAGGTGGTTATGGGTCTAAAAACACTCAAAAAATAGGTTTTAGATATGTTTTGGTCACTATATTAACTTTATTGTTTAGATTTAACTCTTAGTTAAATAGTTTTACATTTACCATGTCTCTTTGTATTTTTATATTGTATGGTTAATAAACTTACTATATACTTCCAAGAGAACATCAAGTGGTTCATTAATGATACACCTATCATTATATAAGTATTTGGTCTGATCCTTAGACTTTTAGGAATAGAATATCAATTAATAATATAATATTTGTTTTAAAAAATATTTTATGTCAATTTTGACACTATTTGGTATTTTGTTTTTGCTAAATTCATAAAAGAATTATTACATCAGAAAAAATTAATATAACCAATTCTAACATGTCATATTAACCTATAAAATTAGTGTAATTCATAAAAAGTCTCAAATTTCATTTATTTGGATATTTATAATATCAATTATTTTAATATTTCATTAATTAGGTAATTACTACATCATCATTGTGTCATAAATAAATTAAATTATTTAATGTACAAAAAAATATAAAGAAAATACCATTATGTAGGAAATATTTTTACCTTTATAATTAATATTTATAGTCTAATTTATCTTATGTTTAACACTATATTAAAAATGGTTTAGTTGTTAAACTTTGAATTTAACATTTTTAACTCTTCTTTGAATTAAATAATAATAAATGTCCTAATCTAATCCAAGTGGACCTAAAGGATCATATTTTATTCCTAAGGTTGTTTTTTGTCGAATTACACTTATCCAATAGAATTAGGACATGTGTTAGAGTAATAATAATATCATTTTTACCCTTAATTACCCTATTTACTTTTAACCATGGTAAGTAAAAGTAAAAAGTTACTATTCACCAAAAATTATTTACATTTTATTGAACCAAATTTTACTTACTGATATCAACCGTGTATCTTGTATTTTTTAAATTCAACTCACATAAGCGGTAAAATTATGTTTTATGTAACTTTGCAAATACTCCTAGGAGGTGGGTAAAAGACGGTAAAAAGTTCAATAAAATTTTTATATATCTAAAATTATTATAAACTGACTCCAATGAATTATATTGAACTTATATAGGTATTATGTATCTATTTTGACATAAAATAAATTTAAATAAAATAAATAATTATTTTAATAAAAATTTGGTTTTAAACTATAACTCAGTGTTTTTCACTATTCATCAAAAATTGAAAGTTTTCAGAAAAATGAAAAAAATTCACCCAAAGATAATTTTGATAGTATGAATTCAAAAATTAAGTCTATTTTACCAAATTCAAAACATATAAGTTTCATTTATTAATTTAAAATTAATTATCATCGACAAAACTAAAAAGCGTGTTTTTAAGAAATAATAACTAACAAAAGTTTGATACTTGTTTATGTTCAATTTAAAAGTGAAATTATTTCCAATAAATAATATTGGATTAAATGGTAAAAATATAATCTATTTATACTTCCAAACCATTAAAATGTATAATTTAACACTACAAATTATTTTGATTAAAAAAGTTGTTTTTAGTTAAAATATAGTATTTTTCACTATTCACTCAAATATGAAAGTTATCAAAAAAACACCAAAAATTTATTGAAACTAAATTCTTATGTCACAATTCTAATTAGGAAATTTATATTGTCAAATTTAATATATAAAAGTTTCAAATATTGGATTTAAAAGGGTTCTCCATTAAAAGGCAGTAAAATTGCATTTTAAAAAAATACTTCTTTTATATGAAAAAATGAATTTGTTATTTTATTATGTATAAGAAACTCATAATATGGATTCTAAAATTATAAGGATTATATAAAGTTTAAATTTTAGTTAATACTATTCATAACCTCTTTTGAACGGCTAGTTTGGTAAGTCGTGGTGCGCTTGAACTCAGTGTTGTGTGTAGTGCAAGTTATTGAATTACTTTGAAGAAATAACATACTATGAAATCTTGGGGTGTTACAACTATAACTAGGGGAGGTTATCTTGAAGTAATGGTGACTAGGGAATTCCTTTTCGAGGGACTAAGGTTCCCAGAATATATGATGGATGTATATCTTCTAGTGTTCCTTTTAGAGACATAGAAATTTAGTTGTGTAGACCCTTTGTGTCATGGATTTCCCATGTGGTTTCTTTTAGATTACACTACATGCATGATCTTTCTATATTCTTATTTTCCCATTTGTTCTTATTTTGTGAACTGATTCATGAAAAATATTTATTTATCTATTTTTACAATTGAAAATTTAATATGTCATATTACTTTGTTTTAATATTTATGGGATATTTTATAAAGGAATAACATGATTTTTAAAAGGAAACTAAGGGAAGATTTATAAATGGAAATGATTTCTTTTGATGTTTTTAGAAATATGTTTTCAATGTGAACTGGTGGATACATGTGGTTAGAAATTGTGTAGATTATTTGGTGGTATTCTACAAGTTGTTTGTCCCACGCCCTATTTTTTCATTGGGTGTTTGTAGGCTTGGTTTTATAAAATACAAGAAAATGTAAGAGCATCCTATAGAGTATGAATCCCCTTAAATGAGTTTCCTACCAATGGGTTGGGATAGAGGTAACTTATGGTCATGTCAAGATAGACCCATGGGTTGTTTCAGATTCAATGTTAATGGTGGTATTCTTATTTTGTTTTGAGACCTTGTTATCCATATGTTGGATTTAACCTTTATGGTTATTGTTGACATATGATATATTAGTTCTATTTATTAGTCTTTTTACACTATTTTTCTATTATATAACATATTAATATTAATGGTTCAAGAATTCTCATCTTCTCTTGTGTGATATTCAAGTGTTTGTCGTTAACCCATGGTAATTAGTATTATGCATCGGGCCTTATGGCGGGTTAATTCAGGAGAAGTTGTGGATTTAACCAGGTTGGTCTATTACATAGAACATCTTGGCATTCATGACGATATCCTTTATACTAATATTGGGTGATTTTTTATTGTTTTAATGGGGTTACTAAGGTCAGTGGTGATAGGGATGATTTTGATAAGGTTACGGTGGTGTTGGAAGATGGATATGGGCTTGGTTTGATATTGTGGTGCAATGGTGGTTGTTTTGGATGAAAACATCCAAATACATGTGGCAAACCACCACTCATAAAATGGAAGGATTGGGTGTAGTTTCCAATATAAATAAGTGTTGGATGCTAAGATGGGATTTATTCCTTTGAAATAAAATCTCATCTTTATTGGAAGAGGATTCTCATTTACATAACTACATGTTATGATATACTGTAATGTCAATTTGTATACCTATAAAAAAATAATTTCCAGCTTTTTATTCAATCCAGTGCCTTAGGGGTGTGTTTTGACAATTCTAATAAAGGCTAATATGGGTCCAAGTGTGTGTGTATCGTGATTTTTTTGTAATCCCCTTACACCGTTTATTATTATTATTATTATTATTATTACTATTATTATTATTATTATTATTACTATTATTTATTCAAAAAAAATATTTTTAAAAACATTTTCCAATATAGTAAGTCTCTTATCAATGTGCATAAAGCTCAAATTGAGCAATTATAGAATAAATATTTTTTCTCAAATATCACAACAAATAGTGAAAATATTTTAAATGGATCTACATATGCATAAGAAAATTTATGAGAGACTTTTGAGTATTATGTAACTCGTGTTAGGGATAACTATGACTATAATAGATGTTTATGGGTTGTGGATATTATTTAAAGGGGATCATATGTAATGAAATCATCCACGGTTATAGGGAAATTCAGAATTTAGCCACATGTCATGGATATTATTTCATCATTATGTCCAAATATTTCTGATTCCATTTTTTTAAGACCATGTATATTTCTCATGTAACAACGATTACCTCTATGAGAAGTGTTTTTATCCTAATTTGATTATTTCACCATGTATTACTCAATATAAAAACACTTATTTTTTGTTTTATCCATATTTTTATTATTTAATGTTTTGAAAAAATTATTTCCTTCTTCATCATGGCTACCTTATGGGTGCCTAATATTAGTTTGATAATATTAAGCTATATCCATACCCTAGAAAATGACCTACTTCATTTATGAAAAAAAATAATTTAATTTAATATAATATTTTAAATTATTTAAATGGACATACCTCGATGAAAATGATGAATACAATTTTAAAATTGTTTAGAAATACTACTGATATAAGAAAAATTATTTAATCTTTTAAATATTACATATTGATTAAATCTCATAAGATACCTTTTTCATTTCTCATACTCTACAAATGTCACATAAGAAATACAATAATTATTCAATTCTAGTGTTTGTGTATAATCTATCCAGTTTTTTATGGTGGAATTATCCCATTCAAGACAATTGTACACATTATTATTAGTTTTCATAACTCAAATAGAAATTTTATATAGTTATTTCCTTCAAACTATATAAATTTTTTATTGAGATGCATGTTAACTATATAATTTGATACCTTCTATGAAATTTTTATGGTGAGCATTTTTCCTTGACCACCATTTCAAATGAACTTTGGATTATTTATTATTTAATTTATCTATGTACATTTGTGAAAAATTCCCTTGATGTGCAGAATCATCACCTCATTGGACTTACTGAGTGTAAACCTCCAACATAGTGAGATGGGTCACACTTTATCATTTCCATATATTTTATTAGAAAACTTGGATTTATATTTCTACAAGACTTCAAATCTTATTAATTTTTTACCAATTCTATTGGTGGTTATTTATTTTACATTTTATTATATTTTTAATAAACCATTGTATTATATATTTTTTAAGGTGTTTCTCTGTTTTGGTGAATGTATCATGACTCCGATTTTTTATTCCACTCTTATATCAATGTTATTAGTTGGTTTCTATTAAAATTCCCAAAAAAATCATATAATCATTTCCTGTAATTAACTTAATTTAGGATAATTGATGATAAAATGGGAAATTTTTAATTTTTTAATGTTTTCATTGTAAGAATAGGTGATTCAAAAAAAACATGATGAAATTCCATTAAAATGGGATAAAATGTGAAAAATATCAAACATATCAATGGACTAACAAATTCAGATCATTTTTTCATCTAATTAGGTTTAGTGGGTGGATCCCGAAATACATGGGATATAGCTCTATAAAATATAAAAAGTCCAAATTAATTAAAATTGTAACATATCTTATTTTCCATGTATTATTTTTATATATTATATGGATTATTTTTTAGAATAGGCATTGAGACAGTGTGCAATTCCAAAGCTCAGTGTGCTCAGAATAAATGTGTGAAAAATATTAGACTATTATAATAGCACATGCAAGTGGTTTTCATAAAAAAGTGTAATAAATCTTAAATGGGTGATCAAATCATAAATCTTAGGGAACCGATGAGTTTAGAATAGTAGATTTACGCTAGGCACGAACTAGCATTAGTCGACACAGATCATTTGTGAAAATGTTGTCATAGATATAAAAGGGGTAAAATAATTTAATAAAAATTATTTTGACATAGTGCCCTAATTATCTCTTTAAATACACACTTATAAAAAATTCATAGGGTTGTCTTCATAACCCTATGAATTTGATGAGTTCCATTAGATCATTGGAGGAGACCCCGTGGGTGGATGACATCGACGATGGATTTTTAAATTAGAGATCGATGATCGGTGCATGACAGGATCGAGGGATCTCACCAACGAACATGAAACAACTTTTTTCTTCATCAATGATCGATTCAAATAAATGTAGGGAATTCTTTTTAATCATTTTATTCCCCATAATTTATTTCTATGATAAACATGAATCAATAGATTAATAGATTGATTTACGGATCATGCGTATTAAAAAATGAGATTTATTCTATGGGATTTATTTGATCTGGTTTTCTAACACAAATCCCTTGTTCTTGATCGTTGGACAAGAACAATTGTCCAATGATGATAAACCTTTGGTCTTGTTCCTTTATCCCTCCATGCTTCGTGTTCTTCGTTGCTGGATCTCTATGGACCTAGCTCAACATTTCTAGGTGGTTCGGAACTCAATCAGACACCTCAATTTATGTAAAATTGAAAAACAAAATGGTTGTATTAGTGTCTATCAGAGTTCAAGAATCATGGATATGTGATTGTTTTTATTTTTGGTTTCGTTGGATTTTTCGAGGCCAGAAAAAGTAGAGGAGGTGACAGCTAGTGCAGGAGGGGACATATGGTGGAGAGCGGGTGGCTGGAAAAGATGGCTACTACTATGGGTAGGCAGTAGTAACCAGTACACACAGTGGATGTGGTGGATTTGGAAAATGTGGTAGATGTGGTGGACACGGTGGATGCGGTCTGATCTGGGTTGGACTGGCAGTTTGGGTCAACAAGTCATATTTAGGTTGGTCTAGCAGGTTGGATCTGGGTGAGGTCAGAATCGGGTCAGATCCAAAGCAACTGGGTTGGATCCCTATTTTGTTTGACTGTGATGTTCGACAGTGGTGTTGTTGCTGCTCGAGCTTCTGTAGTCACAGTGACCACATGGTCGGTCTGCGAGCGGTCGACCGTGGCGGTCAACCGTAACAGCTGGTGGTCGTAGTAGGTAGGCTGACCAAAGAGTTCGGTCCACATGTGTTCGGTATGTGCGGTAGGTAGACCGACCACGGTGGTAGGTGGACCAACCACGTAGGTAGTTAGACCGACCTCGGCGATAGGTGGACCAATCATAATGATCAATTCGTAGGCCCGGGCAAGTCTGCGGGCAGCTTTTCGAGTGACAGGTTCAAATCAAGAGTGCTTAAGGCTCTTCTCTTTTCTAGTTTGGACCATTATAATTTTATAGTGTTCCCTTGGTCCTTTCCTCAAGATTACAGTGTGTAATTACATCCATATCACTTGATTGTAATCCCCTCTAGAGGCTGAGTCTCAGATAGAGTTGTGGTGTCCCTCTACGAGATTGGAGTGTGATCCTCTATCATCCATTGTGTAGTTTGTGGAATTGACATGACCTCCTTGAGTAGGTCATTGATCCTCTATATATAGTTTCACATCATTATGGTTTGGGGAATTATTGTCTTACGATCCCCTATATAGTGGTTTGAACCATATTGGGTTTGTGGTGTCCCCCAACTATTCTAGGCATGACCCCCACTCTGTGTATCATAGTCTTCTCAAACCAATATGTTCTCATTGGGTGGGGCAAAAATGAGTTATACCTCTTCATTGATTGTATATGATGATAACATGGATCATGGAGTGAGTCTCCCATAAGGACCATTACTTCAAGAAGAATTTTGTGGTTGGTAGTTGGTTATGACCGCATGATGGTGTGGATTCTCTATTGAGTATATCTGGGTTATTTTTCTATAATTCTTGTATCTGTTATATATTGTTACATCTTTTATTGAGATGACTATACTTGTTGCTTCATGTTTAGTGTTTCTGTGGTGTACAACTGAGTATTGTTATACTCATCCATGCACGGTATTTTCCTGCACATGTCGTGTCTTATACAGAAAGTGGACCTTTTGATAGTGTCCTAAGAGGACCCGGAGTGGGTGGAGCATAGCTCAGGCTGGGTAGACCAAGGTTTTTACTAGGAGTGTATCTTAACATAGTCCTCTCTCTTAGAGAAGGTTGAAATTCTACAATTTCAATTAGATTTGTGTTACAGACTCTTTGTGGTGGTCTTCTATTTGGCCTTGTTTACTTTTCCTTTACTTCATGTCATACTCTGGTTATGGGATCTTAG
The DNA here is from genome assembly GCA_963277665.1 of Viscum album. Taxonomy (NCBI): domain Eukaryota; kingdom Viridiplantae; phylum Streptophyta; class Magnoliopsida; order Santalales; family Viscaceae; genus Viscum; species Viscum album. Next base: position 513,155,415 of record OY728140.1, read on the forward strand.
TTGTATTCATGCATTTTGTTCAGTTGTTTTACATTTCAACATTGTGTGGCTTGAATATGTGTGTGTGCATTCAGGTACTTTAGGATAACACCTCCCATTTGTGGGAAATGCCTACACAGTGTTAGTCACCAGCCTCTGGCCTATCATAGGTGGGCTTGTGGAAGTCACAGCACGAACCCCTTTGGGATGGGTCACAAAATAGTTGTATCATATGAGGTTGTTAGTTTTTATTTAGGACTAGGATTCTGTGAGATTGGTTTGAGGTAATATTGTTAAGTGTTTTGAGTTTCACTTTCAGGTCAGGGACTCAAGTGTTGGTACAGCGGCTGACATATCCATACACCATGGCTCTGAGCACCTGCTTTTCGACTCGGTACATAAAAAAACTAGTTTTAGGGAAAAACAATGGTACATGAATCATATAGGAATGATTGTGTATTTTGGGTCCTTATTGAGTGAGCTACTCAGATACACTCTATTAATCGCGGTACATATTATTTTATTTCATGATGCATCCATGTAGGCAGCCATCCCAGATTCCACCACATGATCATGAGGATGGTCTACCTAGTGATGAGGTATTGGTATAGGGGCTTGTATCGAAGATATTACCTCCGGGTGGTTTACCAGTTATACCACCACCAATCGAGTAGAAGTTACTACCAACACTGCAAGCTAAGGATGCACACAGGATGAGTGTATTTCATATGTTTCAGAGGCAGCGAACTCCTAGGTTTTGGAGTGAGCCAGACCCCTAGATAGATGCGGATTGGAAAGAGGAATTCATCCATGTTTTCAACCATGTGAGGATGCCTTCTGACCCGATGGAAGTCCTTGTCATGAGTCTTCTTCAAGGCTCTACAGGGAAATGGTGGAGCTTGGTGACTTATTCACATGACGTGATACCTCTCTCTTGGAAAAACGTAGAGCATCTCTTTGTATAGGAGTTCTATCTGGAAACGTTTTGATTGGTATGGATATAGTAGCTTCTACATCTACAGAAGGGCCTTATGACCATGGAGAAGTATTTTTCGAAGTTTACTGATATGTCATGCTACTCCTTGGATATGTTATGATACAAGTTCTTCAAGCCTCAAACTTTCAAGAAGGGATTATACTAGGACATCAAGGAATTAGTGGTCTCTGTTAGCATTTTTAATTATGCGGGGGTACTTGAGTGAGCAATATTAATGGAAAGTTTTATACCAGAGAAAACACCGGTGGTGGGAGCTAGTAGTGGGAACCTGGTAGCTGAGACCTTGGTAGTAGGTAGCTAACAAAATCTATAGGGATCCAAGCAGGTCAAGTGCTTCAGGAGGCAATCCCATGACTCAGGGTTAGTGGTGTAGGACTCCTAGGGTGGCTTGAATCATCCAAGGCAAATGAGTCACTTCTCTTGTGACGTTCGGGGACCTATGGCCCGAGATTTCTTGACCCATCGTACAGCTAATCAATAGATAGTTGAGGAACCACCTAGAAAAATATAGAGGTAGGATAAGGGTGTTCTGTTGGGTGGAAAATGTGGTATAGGGGACATAAGGGAATTAAGAGGTGGTTGGAGGTTCAACCTATTTCTACCACCACCCCTAGGTGGTCCATGCCTGGCACAAGGAGAAAGTGGATAGGGATGAGACCGGTTTCATGATATGGAGGCTTATGAACTTAAGGATCTAGGGATTATATGAATTAAAATCAGTGTCTTTTCTACCTTAGTTGAAGTATTGATAGATATAGGTGCTAGTCATTATTTTCTCACCATTAATCTTGTTCGAGATTCTAAGATTTTGGATGAATCATTGACTCAACACTTACACTTAGAGACTCCTATTATAGTAAACTTGATGATCACAAATTGGTGTAAAAGGAGTGACCTTTCTCTTAGAGGTGATAGTTTGAGTTGGGATCTCTTGGTAGTTGGGTCACGGCCTTATGATGTCATTCCGGGTATGGACTAGTTATCCACAATGATTATATTGACAGTTTTAGGAAAAGAGTTTGGTGTGTCCACAGTGATGGGACCAAGTTTTTCCTTTGTTGGTGAAAGGTAAATCCAGGCAGTACAGGATGGACTCACACATAGGAGGGTGCAATTGATTACACATCAGTTGGCTAGCCTAACACTCAATGTAGTGGATGATATGAGTCCTTAGTTTCCTGTAGTGGTGGAAGAGTATGAGTACGTCTTTACTAAAGATGTTCGAGGGTTACCTCCCCACCAGAAGATATACTTTTGCATTAATCTAAACCCTAGGATAGAACTGATATCTACACATGCATATCAGATGGATCCTGAATAGCTTCTGGAGCTAAGGATACAGTTTGAGGACTTGAAGAGTAAAGGCTTCTTGAGACCCAGTGTTTCACCCTGGGAAGCCCGAATTTTGTTTTTTAAGAAGGCGGATAGGATATTGAGTTTGTCTACGTATTATCAATGATTAAACCAGGTGACCGTGAATAAAAAGTATCCACTATCACGGATTGATGACCTCTTTGATCAGTTCAAATGGGTGTGATGGTTCTGAAAGATTGACCACAGATCAGGATATCACCAGCTATGAGTACAGGATGAGGAAATACCGAAGATCGCCTTAAAATGTCATCTTGGTCACTATTAGTACTTGGTGATGCTGTTTGGAATGAATAACGGACTAGCAATGTTCACAAGACTTAAGTACTAGATATTTCAGCCTTTCCTAGACCGGTTTGTGATGGGCTTCATCGATGAAATCCTAGTGTATTCGGTGTCTAATGATGAGCATGTGAGACACTTAAAGATCATTTTGGACACTCTCTAAGAGCACTAGATTTATGGATATCTCCTGAAGTGTTAGTTTTGGAACAAAGAGGTCCATTTTCTTGGACATGTTATCTCAGAGGCTAGAGTTATAGTGGATCCAGTGAATGTCGGGGCAGTTCTAGCTTAGGATCAAACCAAGAGTGTTACTGAGATTAGGATTCTCCTTGGATTGGAAGGGTACTATTGTAGGTTTGTACCCAACTTCTCTAGAGTGACGGCACCCTTGATGTCTTTAACCCTAAAGGGAAATCATTTAATGTGTATAAAAAAGTTCCAGCAGTACTTTCACGAGCTGAGGTAGAGATTAACGAGAACTCCCATCTTGAGGTTAGTAGAGGAAGGCATCGAGTACATGGTGTTCTATGATTCATCAGAGACTAGTAATGGTTTTGTCATGATGTAGATGAAATCATTGATTACTTATGGTTCATTCTAGTTGATACCACATGATTATAACTACACCACCCATGATCTTGAGTTAGCAGTGGTAGTCTTCGCATTGAAGATGTGGTGGAACTACTTAATGGGAAAACAGTTTATCATCTACTCTGATCACAAGTGTCTCAAGTATATATTCCCTCAAAATGGTCTTAACATGAGATAGAGGTGATGGATATAGTTTCTATGGGACTATGACTTTTAGATTTTCTATACTCTTGAGAAGGAGAACGTGGTGGAAGATGATCTTGGTAGGATATCCCATTCAAAGTTGTTGAACAAGGCATCGGAGTAGTTGGAATCATTATAGATATCCTTTATGTATGGAGATGAAATATCTTACCTATATTCTATGGCATTTACCCCCCCCCCCCCCCCCCACTCTTATAGAGATTTAGAGAGGTAGATCTTGGGGATACCAACTCTGAGACCATACATGCTGATATTTCCACAAGGCACGCTACTGATAGATATCCAAGAGGTGGTTAGCACGTTGTTCTCTTTAGGGGATGTACGATGGTACCAGTAACATTGTGAGAGGAGGTTTTGAGGGAGTTTCATACATCCCCTTCGGTGGTACATCTAGGTGTGTAAAATATGTTCTAGGAGCGCCAAAATCAACTTTGGTGGCCATAGATGAAGAAAGAAGTTGTAGATTTTGTTTCTCGATGCCTTGTCATCAAGTGAATGCTGAGCACCAGGTTCCAGTACATTTAGCTTAACCCCTTTAGGTTCCATAATAGAAGTGGGAGGAGATATCGATGGACTTTTTGAATGTTTTACCATTTACTTAAAGAGTACATGATGCCATATGGATGATTTTTGACCAACCCACCAAGTTATCCCACTTACTAGCTATCTGAGAGAAGAATTCAATAGAGAGATTGGGATGCCTCTATGTTCAAGAGATAGTTCGACTCCATGGAGTTCTATTGATGATTATTTTTTATCATGATGATCAACTTAAATCTCGTTTATAGAAGGGATTATAATAGGCATTTGGGACATATCTATGCTTGAGAAAAAAAAATCACCCACAGACAGACGTCCAGACGGAGCGGACCATTCAGGTTCTGGAGGACATGCTATGGGATTTCATGTTACACTTCAGTCGTAGTTGGGAGGATCACCTACCACTGGTGGATTTTGCATATAAAAAATTAATACCATTCAAGTATTGATATGGAACCATTTTAGGCTTTGTACGAATAACTCTATAGGTCACCACTATGTTGGACTGACCGAGCAGAGTCTACACTCATGGTCCTAAAGTTGGTGCGATTTTATATATTGAAGGTTTAGATCATGTAGAAGAATATGAAGACTACATAGAGCCATCATAACTCTTAATCTTATAAGAAACGGAGGCGTTTGGATTTCTTATAAGGAGACCATGTGTTACTTCATGTTTCACCTTGATAGAGATTATAGAGAGTTGGATAGGGCTGCAAGCTATGTATGAGCTTTATCATCACTTTCCAAATAATTTATAGAGTTGGAAAGTTGGTGTACCACTTAGATATACCTTTGTAGTTAGATTGGGAACATGGAATCTTCCAAATTTCATATCTGAAGAGGTACGTGCATGACCCATTGCATGTTATTGATTGGGGTGAATTGTACATCAAGGATGGAGAGACCTTTGTTCAGTACCTAGTGGAGATCAAGGATTGGCAGGAGATGATCCTTTAATGTTAATTGATTCCTTTGGTGCATGTTCAGTGGTAGCACCGGAATCTCCAAGAGGGAACATGGGAGTGGGAGGCTCAGATTCATGCTCATTACCCCCATCTGTTTGAGTAGCCCTTGTTTTGGATTTTTGGAGTTGTAAACCCCCAAGGTGGGGAGAATGTAACATCATGGATTTTATATGTATTTTTTTTAGATAATATATAGATTATTTTAGATACTAGGTGCTGAGACAACATGTGATTCTAAGGCTCAGTGTGTCCTGAATAAATATGTGAAAAATATTAAACTATTATTATAGCATGTGCATGCAATTTTCCTGAGAAATTTGAATAACTCTTAAATGGGTGCTCATATCGGAAATTTTAGAGAACTATTGAGTTCATAATAGTGGCTTTATCCTATGTGTAATCTAACATTAGATGGCATGGGTCATTTGTGAAAACGTTTTAGTGGATGTAAAAGGGATAAAATAATTTAATAAAAATTATTTAAATGTCGTGACCTAATTATCTCATTAAATACATGCTTATGAAAAATTCATAGGGTTACTTGTATAACTATGTGAATTTGATGAATTCTATTGGAGTGTTCTAGAAGACCCCATGAGGTGACGACGTTGATGAAAGATTTTCAAATCATATATCGATGATCGGCGTGAGACAGAATTGAGGGATCTCACCAACGAATGCAATGCAGCTTCGTTATTTGTCAAAAATCAATCCAAATTGAGTTAGAGAATGTGTTTTAATTGTTTTATTCCCCATTATTTATTTCTATGATGAACATGGATCAATCAATGAATGGATTGATTCATATATCCTGCATATTGAGAAATGTGATTAATTGTACAGGATTTATTTGATCTGGTTTTCAAACACAAATCCCTTGTTCTTTATCATTGGTCAAGAACTCTTGTCCATCAATCATAAACATTTTATATTGTTCCTTTCTCCATCCTTTATTTTCGTTCTTCTCTATTGTATCCTTATGGTTCTGACTTGATATTGTCAGGTGGTTTTGAACTCAATTGAACCCCCATATTTGGGGAAAATCGATAAACGAGCCTAGATCATTGTAGATTGGGGTTCAATGATCATGGGTCTATGATTGTTTTTGTTTTTGGGATATAGTGGAGGTTTGATGGCTTGCTAAAGTGGAGGATACAGTGGCCAGTGCATTTGGCGGTGCACAGTGGAGCGCATCGGCGGGAGGTGGCATACGGTGGTGTGGGTTTCCGATGGAGATGGCCAATGTTGTGGGCAGGCAGCAACGGTCATCACACATGGTGGATGTGGTGGATGTGGCGGATGTGGCAGACATGTTCAGATCTGAGTTAGGCCTACATGTCAGATCTGGTTCAGGTCAACATGTTGGATCTATGTTGGGTCAACGGGTCAGACCTGGGTTGGGCTAGTGGGTCGAATCTAGGTCGGGTTGGACCTGGGTAGGATCCAGGGCAACTGGGGTGAAGCCCCGTTATGGTCAATCGTGGTATCTCAAGTTGATATAGGCATGGTAACTACATATAAGGAGGACTAACCTTGGTGTTTGGCCCACAGGTGGTCATTCCATATGGTAGGTAGACAGACCGCAGTGGTAGGTGGGCCGACCGTGACAGTCGGTTCGCAGGCCCGGGTAAGTCTGATGGAAACTTCTCAAGAGGCAGGTTCAAATAAATTGTGTTTTAGGCTCTTCTTTTTCCTAGTTTGGACTAGTATAGGTTGAGAGCATCGCCTTGGTCCTTTCCTTGAGGTTACAGTGTGAAATTACATCCACGTCATTGGATTTTAATCCCCTCTAGAGGCTGACTCTCAAATAGAGTTGTGGTGTCCCTCCACGAGAATAGAGTGTGATACTCTATCTTCCCTAATTAAGTTTGTGGAATTGTTTTTACCTCCTTGATCAAGGAATTTACCCTCCATCTAGCAGTCCACATTGGTAGGGTTTGTGTAATCATTGGAATACGATCCTCTACATAGCGGTTTGATCAATATTGGGTTCATGGTGTGTCTTAGGCGTGACCCCCTCTATGTATCATAGTCTTCTCAGACCAGTACATTCTCTTTGGGCAGGTCCTAAATGAGTTATACCTCTTTTTCGAGTGTCTCTAATGATAACTTGTATCATGAAGTGAGTCTCTGGTAAAAAGCATTGCTTCAAGCAGAATCATGTGGATGATAGTTTTTTATGACCTTCTGATGGCATGGAGTATCTCCGGAGTATATCTGGGCTCTTTTTCTGTACTTATTGTATATATTATATACTGTTACATCTTGTATTGATCTGGATATACTTGGTGCTTCATTTTTAGTGTTTATGGGATGTCCTATTGAGTATTGTTATACTCACCCTTGTATGGTCTTTGCCCGCACGTGTCACGTCTTGTGCAGACGGAGGCCCTTTTGAAGGTGTCCTAGGAGGACCTGGAGCGGGTGGAGTATGGATAAAGCTGGGAAGACTGAGGTGTTTACCGGGAGAATATCTTGTCTTAGTCCCCTCCCTTGGAGCAGGTTGGACTTCTTGAGTTTCAGTTAGAGTTGTGTTACATACTCTTTGTAGTGGGATTGTATTTGGCCCTATTTACTTTTCCTTTACTTCTTTTTGTACTCTAGTTGTGGTATCTTATTTGTATGCATGAATTTTTTTTCAGTTTTTTTACATTTTAGTATTGTGGGGATTAGAGATGTGTGCATGCAATCAGGTACTTTAGGTTAATGCCACCCATTTGTGGGAAATCCCTACTCGGTGCTAGTCACTAGCCCCTAACCAATATAAGGTGGGCTTGAGGTAGTCATGGCACAAGCCCCACTAGGATGGTTCATGAAAAACATGGAGGCCAAAATAATTAAATTGTTAGATGTAATTATGACTATTCATATTCATGAGGGAACTTCTATAATTTATCCACATATCTATCCAAATATGAACAGTTACCACTAGTGTTTCATATGATACACAATTTTTTGGGATATAAATTTTAAATTTATTTAAAGATTGATAAGGTTGTATAATTTCTCAAAATCTTTATCCAAGGGGTTTTAAAATTATTGTGTGGAGAATCCAGTTTTCACTTAGGCTAAAATAAATAATAGGGGTCTTTAACTTGTAAGTTAGACTAATGAGTGAATATTTTCACTTTTAGAGGAAATAAGGGTTCTTATCATAACCTTAAATTTTTTAGAGGTCCTTATCCACATAAGAAGATCAAATATGAAGACATAGATCCACTTAAGATTTTTTCTTATTTCGATAGCATGTAGAATGGGGGGAGATCATTATGAGGGAACTACATGCTTGAAAAGAGGGTTAAGAAAAATATTTTAACTATTATTTTGGTGTAAATTATATTTCAAAAAAAAATTATTTTTATATTAACAAGATTATATATTCTCTTTTGGTATGATTTAAGGAAACAATATCCAATTCTTAACTGATTTTATTGAAATTTTACATAGGTTACTTTTTTTGTTCTAATTAGATAAAACAAGGGTCCTTTTTATATCACATATACTTGATATTTCATTATGATTTTCTATCCTTCATTCCATGTATATGATGAAAAAAAATTAAAGAAATTTTTGTGTCAAGGTTTGGTTCTAGGTTCTCCATTCTAATGGGAGAAAATGATAATTAAGATCATAGTCACCCTCATCCAATAAATTAAATTAAATTAAATTAAATTAACTTTTTTGAATAATGAACATTCTAATATGTATAGATAATAATTTTATCACCTTCTCACATACCTCTCAATCCTCCTTCCAATTATTAAATATCTTATATTTTCTTTTTTGTTAATTATTTTTTTGTTTTACTTAAAATAATTTTCACCCCCCCCCCTCCTTTTAGTTTGTACTTAAGCTATCAAAAATTCACAATATTAACCTTCAATTCTCATAAATATATTACTTAAGATATACACTATACTATATCATATCATTCAAAAACCTAAATATTTTGACATGGTATAACATCATGATCAAATTTTGGCATCTTTTTCAGGGACCACCTATGTTTAGTGTCTATAATGTTAATATGTTTTTTGTAAATTGATTAAATATTAGTAAAATTTATTTTACTTATTTTATTTTTGTATATTAAATTTTATTTTAAGACATTTTTAATGGATTTATTAATGATTCATTCTTCTCAAAGAGAGATATCACTTTTTTAACTGAAACTAGGGAGTATTTTTTATCACAAAAACTAAGACACATGGATAAACCTTTTGAAGGTGGTGCATTTCTATATCAATAGAATAAATTAAAAATAACCCATTATATGAACTCCTATAATGTGGAACAAGGTAACTAATAAGTTCTAAATGCATGATTCCATAGAGAGTTGTATCTAGAACTAAGTAGCTCAAGGACTCCATCCATGCACCTTTTGGAAATTAAGTGACACTCATAGTACACAACCCAAATAGAACAAGAAATATATGAAAGTAAAATACTCAATGGAGGAAAAAATGAATTTATATAGTTTTGAAAAAATCCAACTACATGGGGAACTATAACTTTAATAAAATAGAAAACAACATGTTAAAATAGAAAAATTACTCCAAAACACAAGATAAACAATAGTTTATGTGTAACAATCACTAGTAGAGTGAAAGTGATCTCACTATATCTATTTATAAATTAGTCCCGTATGTAAATTATGGTTATCCACCACTATATAGTCTTTTCTTATTCCCCTGTACATGATCATTTCCATCTCTTGGGTGATAATTAGTCAACTGATCCATCTGGTGAAAATGATAGAATCTAGAAAAGCATCTCGTTTACTCTAATATATTCCTCTAATAAACCTGAAAAATCCATTTATAACCTTTATGTTATTATTACATATAATAAATAGAGAAACACTTACATGGATTATTGTTTCTTCCTCACTTCATCAATCATAAATAGTTCTCTCCATTATCACCAAATCTAGTTAAATAATTCATGTTTCATTATTCCACCTTTCATCTGGTTTCATAATTTGTTTTGAAATATTGTCCTTTATGGAAGATAAAATACTTATTCAAAAAATGGATTATCACATATCCAATCCAAAAAATATCCCACTTCATAATCATTTCCCATGAGTCATCACAAAGTCCTCAATATTTCTAGTTTAATGTTCTAAAACACCCCTTCTTCAGTTTCTCTCTTCCATTCTATCGAAGCATCTAAGATCTCATGAACTCCATGTTATCTTAGAATCAATGAATCACAACACTACTCCAAACATTTTTTAGCTACAAATTTAGTTATAATATCATCCAAATTTTAATTTCATTCAAAATTCCATAGTTCCAACACTCTATCTCCCATGAGGATTAGGATGAAGTAGTAATTTAGTGGAATGTGCCTTATCTGTGAGTGGAATTCCAAGTTCTTTTCCAAGATAACCATATTTGGGGTGTTAGGTTATAATATTTTTATTTATTTCATGCCACGAACCAAGTCAGGTCTCCATCTGACCCGGAAACCTTCCCAGTCCGTGACATAGCCCAAAGGGCCTTCCTGATCCCTATGGGAAAGCACAAGTGCCCAAGTATCAAAAATAAAACTTGGGAACAATTTACCCGAATAAGTAAATATAAAACAAACAGAAAGATGAATAAACCAAAACTGAAAACAGACAACCAAACAGGACCAAACAAGACCTTAACATTTGACCAGATTTAAAGCTTACAACTTAACCCAAAATGCAAAGAAGACTGCAACGAAGAGAAAACTAAAACATCTACCTGAACCATCATGCAATGTGAGGAGCCACCTCCTCAAACCACAATCATCAAACCTGCATGGGATGATCATCGAAAACCCGAACCACCATCACTAAGCATGATGCCTCAACCTAGAATACATAAATAATAAGGTCTACATACACCCAAAGGTGTATGTAGGGTGTGATACTAGATCCCAGAAGGATTACACTAGGAAAAGGTTCCACGCATAACCTTTTAATGAAGAATACATTTTTCAGTGAAATAAATAAAAACGAAATAAATGATTAAACAGTATTTAAAGATAATAACTTTTAATGACAGGTGTTTTAAATTAAGCTAATTTTAAATACATCAACTTAAATTAAAGCACGGATGCAAACTTACTTTTAAGATAACCAAAGTGTCATGATGATGAGAGTAAATTAAATAAGGAGCACCAAATATGGGAGAGGTATCATTGGTGTTAGCTAGCATGGCTCCCTAGATCTTTGTGTCTTGGGGAAATTTGGTTTATAAACCATGACCCTTAGTTATTCATATGTTTTTTTAGTGTTGCATTCATCTATTGTGCTAAGTGAAAAAGGGTCGAAGCCACCCTCGGATCACTAGCCCGCTAGTCTAGTCCACCGCCCTAACTACCCAGGCTTCCCGCTTTGTGCTCAAACAAGTTTCAAGTTCATAATGGGTGAACATCACATAAAAAACCAAGAAAAACACCACGCATGAAAAGATACCATTTACACCATCAATTCCACTATTAAAATCCAATATCACGTCACATGTCACATTTAGGCATAAAAGCCAAACAGGTTACCTACACACACATAATCACCATTTTCACACCTAACTACCATTTTGAAACATTACTCACACCAAAACCTTGCCCAAAAAAGTTTATCACCATTGATATAATTTGATAAACCCTTTAAAATTTTTCATAAAAAAATCTAAAAGAGTATCACAGGGATTTACACATGGAAACATACTCAAAATACCCTTTTTAATTAATCTCACACCAAAATATATTTAGAACTTAATCTACATCACTTACACCATCAATTAAATCACTTCAAATTTTAACAAAAACAATTTTACAATTAGAAAACCACCAAGAGAATTTATTAAACAATTTCAAAAATGTGTCACACAACTTTAAACACCAAAACGCACTCAAACCCTCTTTTATGAAAAAACACATCTTGTTGCCACACCAAAACACACACTGTATCTCTTTCACATTAAAAAAAACAAATTTCTTAGTTTTTGAAATACTGGTAAATAGTTCAATGTTGGTTTTAAAAACACAATACATTAACATCATATAAACACTCTAATGACAAAGAAAATTCACAACAAAACTCAGTAAAAATCACATTCGCAGCATATGAACTAATTAAAAAAATGTAATAAATTAATTAAATTAACAATATAAGTCACTAATTAATAATTTTACGTGGGATCACACAGTTCCACATGAAAAATTAATTCTAAGAAGATCAATTGCTTAAAAAATCATTTTTTACTATATTTTCACCGCTTGCACAACAAAATAAATCAACTGTACATTTTAAAAGACCACTCTCACAGTTGAAAAAACCACCAGAAAATTTATGAAACAATTTTTAGAATATACTGCATGACTCAAAATACTAAAAATTCAACCAAAAAATCCTCCATGACTCCACACAAATTGACGCTAAACCAGAACACAATCTGCATAGTTTATAAAATGTTGATAAATAGTTCAACATAGTTTTTCACATAAAACACAACTATATCACATATATATATAAACATAAATTAAAAACTAAATTCACATCAAACAAACAAATTAATAAATATTCTAAATTAATTTAAGAAGAAAATTAATTCATCAAATAATGGTTAAATGCAGAACCACCTACTTCGTATGAAGAAAACCCATAAGTTTGGTGAAAATCTTCATCTGCATCATAAGAAACCAACATAGAACCCTAATCAAGAGGATTAAACCCCAAATGACCCAAAATTGAACCCCCTAATCACAACCATAAAAGCTTGGGAAAAATTTTAAATCTGAAACCCTACAAATTGGAGTGAGTTGCGCAAGGGGCCGGAGGAGGGACGATGCGACGGGGCTGGTCAGAGAGTAGGGGTGTGGCACAATAGGGTTGGCCGAGGGAGAGATAGGGGCGGCACCGGCTAGAAGAGTTATTAGGAGGTAGGGCAGCAGCATGACCAGGCGAGGGGGGTTTTTTTATGGGTTTTACGAAAAAAATAATTTGGGATAGGGGATTAGGGTTCTGATATTTTTAAAACTGGGTCTGGGATGCGTGAACATCGTTCACGCATCCCAGCCCCCAACGAAGAAGCGTGAACCCCGTTCACACATCCTCCCGAGAGGAGGGATGCGTGAATGAGGTTCACGCATCTCACAGAGACCTCTAATGCTCCTCAGAATTTATAACTATTAATTATAAATTAATACACTTAAAGTAAAAAATTTAGAAATATTAATAAATATCAATTAAATAATAGAAAATATTGAAATGATGTTAATAATTATTAATAAATATTCATGAATAATAGATATTCATTAGATAATTATTAATAGAATGGCTTTAATATTCTCTAACATATATTGAGAAAGATATAATCTTAGCATCTTTTACTCACATCATCTCAACATGTTGTTGTTATACATTTATTTCTATAAATATCCTCATATGGCTCCATTTGTATTCTAAAGTGGAAACTATTATTATATATGAATTCCACTAATAAATTTTGTTGATCACAATATCTCTTGAAATAGATCAAGAAATATATTAGCTGATCTACATGCCTATGAATGATCCTTTTAGACTTAATATTACTTTTAGTGTGGTTAGTAGTTCAAATCTCATTTTTGTATCCGATGATTTTTAAATAATTCCCAAAAACATCATAGAGATCCTTGGGTCTCTATTAGATATAATATAAAGATTTAATCCATGTAAACTTACCTCTTTATTTATATATTGGTATGTTGATAGAGTGTGAAATACTCTCAAATAGTAATGAAGTAAGAAAGCATTGTAAGTTGATCAACTATAAACTGAATGGAATTATTTATATTGTAGGTCTTTGTAAGACCTATGACGAATTAGATGGTGATGTTTTATATTTTAATGGGTAATAGTTTAATTATCCTCTTTTACCTCTTTCATTCGTCCTTTACTTACTATAAAACTATGTTTTGAGATGCATACTCAATAATCTCACTCTTTAGATTGCGTACCAGTAGAAATTGTTTCCTTTTATAAAGTCTGAATATGTATCTTCTCAAAATTGGCCAAATGAACTTCTAATTCATATTGTAGTTATTCTGATCTTCGATCATAATTATATACTCTTCACAAATATCCATTATTCATTCAAATTATTCTTCATGCAATTTAATTTTTATAAACAAATAATCGTGTTCCATGATATTCTAGGATTTCACATCTAATTTTAAATCATTGAGATCAATAATATTTTTCAAGATTTCTTCAAGTTCACGTATCTTTTCGTCCAGAATCTATTTGATTTCGAAATAATTAATATAATTAATATTTATCATTTAATTTAATCATATTATTTATTATACATATATATATATACATTGGTATATAATTTGATAATAGTATTACACTTATTAAAAATAGAATAGAAGTCTAGATAACAGTAATACACATAAAAAATGTATCATAAATCAAATTTCAACCTAATCTACGCCTCTAGTGTGGATAATCCTTTGTCCCACAGCCAGGCGTATACTGGATGCGTCCACGCCGTGTCTGTCTACCTCTGTGCTCTGGTGTACGTTGTGCATCCTCATCGACAGCAACCTCCAAATCCTCCTGTGTGACAAGCGGTGGATGTACAATCTCACTGCCTGTACCCTGGCCTGAATCTAAGGATAGTGGAAGATGGCTGGAACTCTCACCAACATAGGAAGTAGATGGTTGCTCTACTGCAAATGACTGCAATAAGACATCAAAATCAATCCAGTCATCGTCTGTAAGTACCTATGGTTGTGCCTGAGAAGCTGGAGGAGCATCTGACTGATCATGCTGAACACCCTCCTCCAGTGGAACAATATCATGTGGCCGAGCAAGCTGAGAAGCCTCCTCTTATGGAATAACAGCATCCATAACAGGGTCCTCCCCCCCAGGTACATCAATGTGAGGCTCAGCAGGCTCCATGGCCTCCGCAGTAGGTGGTGGATCAAAGAAAATTCCAGGATAAATCTCATTCATCGATGGTAGCATCTGTCGTACAAGGGTGTGAAAATATGATGCGTCAAAGGCATCTCTCTCCACTGGATCAGATATATGAAGTAGATGACAAATACGAGCATCCTGCGAAAACAAATTCCGCTATTAGCTAATATGAATAAAAAATCTGTTGAACAGTGAAAGGAAGAATGCATACCAAGTCATGGAAGCCCTATCCGTGTCGTGTCAGAAATCTGACTGGGGACCTGATGTACCAGCCTGCATAGTCCATCTGATCCATCAAAAAAAATGTACTATCCCTACCCCTCGCAACTGGGACTCCCATCGTCTATCCCATAACGCAACATATCAGGCATGGTATCTCCTCCAATCAAAATCTCTCTTCCCTGACATCTTCAGGGAATGCAATGAATCCAACTGACTTGGTGGGTCAGGAACTAGCTGAAGGAATCCAAACTGTCTCATAACCCTATCTGTCTGATGCCACTCAACTATATGAAAATGAATCAGTGGAACCATGCAGGAGCCGATATCGAGCATCACTGTACAGTATGGGGGCAGACTCTAAAGGATATCATCTGTATATGGAATCCATTTAATTTGAAAGAAAAAATGAATAATCAATTAATAAATGAATTGATTTACAGTAAAGAGTAAATATTTAATAATATAAATAATAATCACTTACATCATCTGGTTGAATGTTGTCTAACATAAGTCTGTAGGCGTGAACATCATGTCTGGGAGAATCTGAATGTCGATGCGCCTGACTCCACCTGTAGATAAAATTTTTATTTTTTCATTTCATAAAATAATCTTATACAATTAAGTTATATTTTAGAAGGAATTAATAACATACCAACATCCACGCGGAGCCTCTGCTACAATATCTACGGGTAATGGCGCACGGGCATGTGGAGCTAAACGAGGTATGTGCTCCCATACCCACATCTGTAGAAGAACCATGCATCTTGTGATCTGAATCTTATCGATGCGATATGCGCTGCATAGGGCCCTATATGTATATGCTAGGTAGGCAGACCCCAAACTATATCGGCCTGCCTGGTCCAAATCCTCCAAAAAAGATAGATACATCAGGTGCAGAAAAGTAGTAGAGTGGTCAACAAAAAGTGTGCCACCGATCG
This sequence comes from Viscum album, assembly GCA_963277665.1. Lineage (NCBI taxonomy): Eukaryota > Viridiplantae > Streptophyta > Magnoliopsida > Santalales > Viscaceae > Viscum > Viscum album. The sequence goes on from OY728140.1 coordinate 513,171,453, forward strand.
TCCTCAAAATATATGTGCGTGCAAATCGCAGCATGGTGACGTCATCAGCATCATTTGGTAAATGTGTGAAGTGCTGGTCTAACCAAGGCATCCGCAATCTACCACCGACGATGGTCCTGCCATCATCCTGGACCTCTATGCCCAGAAGTCTATGAAAAATCTCAGGAAAATTTGATGGAACTCGGCCTATCAAAGCATGTTCGTTGATAGGGAGGCCCAACATAATGTCCACATCCTGCAACGTAATAGTCATCTCCCCCTCACTGAAATGGAAATTATGCGACTCTGGTCTCCATTTCTCTACAAGTGCGGCAATGAGCTGATGATCAAGAAATGTGAAGTCGCACATCGCTACACCATAGAATCCATCTCGATGAAGATGTGGGACGATAGCGGGAGGTGGTGCAGTATGATGGAAATGGTGATATCTATGTACATTCAAGGGAGCCACAGGACATCCCTCTAAAAGCAGTCGTGATACATGAGTAGCCTGAGATGTAAGCAATGGAAAACCCGCCATCTGCACACATGATATCATCGTTACTTATTAATAGTGGAATCATGATATATTCATTTTCATTTGGTGTCACAATCAACATTAGCCTAGTCTCATAATAAACATTTGTTAATGATGCTCAGACACTCAGATGCCATTACAAAAACTAGACATCATATAAGAAAACCAGAATTTAAAAGTGAAAAATTAATTATTTCTTCTTTTTTGTGAAATTAAATTTGTTAAGTTATCCATTATCCATTAAATAACCATTAAAATTATTCCACATTATATTAAATTGCATTACATTAATCATTAGAGTAAATTCCATTCCCTTTAAGAAAAATCCAAACCATGTACTCTTGGAAGACCATCCAAAGCTACCTCTAAGAGGAAACATGTAACCAAGAACATCCATATTCATAAGTGAGAATTTCATCTCTCAACATCTCCCCAATAGGTATACCCAGCTTTAACCTGCTCATATCTATAGCACATTAAAAAATTAACAGGAAAAAATAAGTCCACATGGAAACTAGGCCCTCAAAACAAGTCTTTCAACCTTATCATGAAAATGATCATTGATGACTCCAAAACAAGGCACTTGAACTCCTCCATAAAAAGTACAACTCGCACTCTAGAAAATAATATTTATCACAAAAATGGAGCAGGTACATAGACTCGATCATGGATGATGAGATGTGGAACTTTGTCCTACCACTTGGGGACATCTCTTACGAGTATGTCCTTCTGTGTGACAGATACTGCATCGTATTCTCCCTCCTCGTTGTCGAGGCCAATCCATCTCATTTCTGATGTGAGTTGACTTCGGTCTTCCTCGGAGCCGCAACCTGGTAGCATGAAGCCAATAATTTTAAAAATGACATACATTGAAAAAATTATAAATGAAACCAAAACCAACTTATGAAAACCTAGAAATATCTGGGATGATGGTCAGTTGATCAGCAGGCAATGTGATGGAATGGAAGTCACCAACATGCATCCTAGCAGCACTATAACAGTTAACCAATGTGCTCATGTGATACACCGGGTCAACATATGGCTCCCCTGATATATTTACTGAAGCACAAGCTGTAATAACATGCACACATGGATATCTGAATGCATAAAAGCTTCCTCAATCATAGTACATGTTGTCCAACATCACGACAAACACTCCACCATTAGTGAATATACCCTGGTCGTTGAACTGTCATAACCGAAAACTCCTATTTTCCCTGTCAAAGGCTATAACTTTCCATCGTGAAGCCTCATTCCATATTCGATCAATGTCAGTTTGAAAATGCTGAGTAAAAAGCATTCCATTTTCCATCCTCTAGTAGGCCTTTTGGGACTGGTCAACAAAGTAGTGAACACATCTAAAAAATTTCTCTTGCACTAACCCTGTGAATGGGAGTTTGCGCACACCCTTGAGGACCCCATTTATGCACTCCACTATATTAGTGGTCATATGCCCATATCTCATACCACCATCATATGCTAATGACCATTTTTCCTTTGATATTTGCATCATATATTCATATACCTCCTCATTAACTGTTCGGATCTCTTCAAAAAGTCGATCAAAACTTTCTTGTTGGGGTTAATATGTTGAAACCATAAGATAATAATGTATTAAAATGGATATTAAATTTTTTTTTTAAAGCAAGTTTAGAAAACCATACCCAATTTGAAGATCACCTTCTTTATGGCCTCATCCTTAAACTGCTTATGCACATTACTTACAATTTGTCTAATGCAATAACGGTGATAAGAATTCGGCTCAGTCCAAGAAACCCCATCACTACTCACGGCCTCTATAATCGCTCGATGAAGATCAGATATCAGACACACGCCCTGTTTTTGCATGACATGAACATGTACACATGCTAAGAACCAGCTCCATCATTCAAAATTTTCTTTTTCAACAATAGAAAAAGCTAGTGGCAGAGGAGCACGATTACCATCCTGTATGGAAGTAATGAGTAGAACACCTGTATACTTTCCATAAAGGAATGTGTCATCTACCTGAATAAATTGTTTACAATAGGGAAATGCAGCAATGCACGGTCTGAATTCCTAAAAAAGCCTATTGAACTTCACCTTTGACCGATCAAATAAATTTTTTTGGGATACATACTCAACATTTTCCAATTGATAAACAATCTGATTATTGAGAGACAAAAATTCCATAAGATGTGGAAACATCACATAAGACTCATCCCAATCACCATACACTTTTACAATGGCTTTCTATTTTTCATTCCAAGATTTGTTGTATGATATCTTATAGTTATAAAACTGTTGAATTCTTTCCTGAACAACGGAAACAGAAACATCTTGACTTGTTCTTATCATTTCACAAATAATAGTAGATATAAACTCTACATCAAGGGAAGAGTGATCTTGTGACAAGCTGAGATGCAGACAAGTGTGTGGGCCTTCTAATTTGGTTATCTTCCAACATCCATAATATTTATCAAATATTTCTCTTAATAGAAATTTACATTCTGACCCATATTTTTCACAACGAATGAGATATATGGTCTTCTTTGACTCATAAACCACAAATGTGAAATATCGCTCAATGTGGTATTTCTTTATCACATTTTTCATGACCTGTTTACTTTCGAACTCCTGCCCAATATATATGGCATTATCATTTGATGAAGGCCTATTCCCTATAATTCCAGGGAATTCAGAAGCTGGTGTAATGACATCCCAATAAAAATTTTGTTCATGAGACATTACTCCAACTAAGGATCTCAAAACTGAAGGCTGATTACCACTAACTGGTGGATTTAGTGGATGTCTATCTCTCAAAGGAACCTCATAAGGTTCATTACCAACCACATCATCTCCTGCTGACTCCCCAGATTCATCTTCCTCAGATAAACTTTCATGCAATATATCAGCACACAAAGGGATGTCATATACATTTCCTTCCAAATTTTGATGATCTTCCTCATTACATTCTTCCACAGGAGTCATATGAGGAGGAGACAATGAATAAGACTGTTGTGAAGGACCAGCTTCTACAGAGCTCGCAAAGCATGGTTCTGTAGTAATCGATTGCACCGCATCAATATCAGAAATGACAATAAATAATTCCATCAAACCATTAATACATTGTTGCCTGAATAACTGAGAAGCCTCCATCCAATCCTCATCATCGAATATAGGGTAGTTTTTGTGCCATAGATGCTCAGGATATTTAAGATGTCGGTATCCAATTGAATTGATTTCTTGTCCAGCACTCAGTTTTAACCGACTAGGAATCTTATTACGAACTGCATCCAATATCATACAACCATGGAGATTTACCACTTTAATAGGTGGTACGCTATAGCTAAAACCCTGCTTGGTATAAATTACCTCACCGTTGCAATATATTTGAGCAGACATAATTACCTATAAAAAAATAATTTAAAAAATATTATACACTACATTAAAATTTTAAATTATCTTGAGACTTTTTAATATATTGATTTATCACTGTTAAGGTATAGTGATTGTGATATTAGCACAAAAGTAAATTTAATATAATGTTTCATAAAGTGTAATTACTTATGAATATATAATCATGACTTGATCTTGAGACTTATGATTAGTTTATCATTATCTAATAAACTAACCACAACCTATCGGTGAACTCCTATCTCTATTATCAAATATTTCAGCAACTGCCAATCTCATGTCAAACAGCAATGCCTCCTCTCGAACGAGTTCTCGAATGCCTCTTCATTGACACCTCTTCGGGGATGCCTCTTCATCGACACCTCTTCGGGGAAGCCTGTTCGAGGACACCTCTTCGGGGCGTCTGTCTTTTAATTACAAATTTACTCACATGCATGTGAGGGGGTCTAGGGGTATGAAATACATAAATTATTTTAATCGGACACGTAGGTCCTTACACTTACTGAGAGATGAATCACAGGTCATCAATGCGTAAAAAATGCAATTATTACAAATTGAATAACAACATACAAAAAATAAAACATGCAATTTCAATTATGCATGGTCGGTCATCTCAAGATCATTCATCACTCATACCATGTTTTTTGGTATATTTATTATATTATCTGTATTATATAAAACCTATATTAAATACTACACCTCTTTTACAAAAATTTAACTTCATGTGTATATATATATATATAATTATTAATAACATTTAATAAATTTTATTACAACTGATCTTATTGAGATTTAAATAATAAACACATTTGTTATTAAAACCATTCATTAAAACAAATTTCTCTCACATAAATTAATTTTCCTAAACATTAAACATTTTAGACATAACATAAAACATTCAATATTCAGACAACATACATTCAAAAAATTAAATCATATAAACATTCAACATCAATAAAATTAAATCATACAAAACATTTCATGCATAACATACGAAATAAATAAATCATACACACAATTAAACAAACAAATAAAATAAATAAACACAATTAAACAATTAAATAATTAAATAGAAATTTTACCTCAATAAAAGCAGCAAATATTTGTTGAGAAATAATTTCTGCAGGGCTTCGTAACAAAAATCAGAAGAGAACAGTGGGGTTTTTTGGGGGGGACCCCTCCTTTTATAGAAAATCTCGGTTGGATGCATGAACGACGTTCATGCATCCTTTAGCTAGTCCGCGAAGGATACGTGAATGTCATTCACGCATCACTGCCGCGGCTCAGATGCCTGAACTCCATTCACGCATCACTTTCGCGGCTCGGATGCGTGAACATCATTCATGTATCCTTTCCTGTGCAAGGATGCGTGAACGGCGTTCACGCATCCTTTAGTTGGTCAGCGAAGGACGTGTGAACACCGTTCACACATTACCGCCTGGGTATGGGATGCGTGAACGGCGTTCACGCATCCCAGACCCAGTTTTAAAAATATCGGAACCCTGATCCCCTATCCCGAAATATTTTTTTCTTAAAACCCATAAAAAACCCAAGAGAGGGAGAAGGGGGCGACGCTGGACGTGGGAGGTCGCCAGAGGTGAGGGGCATTGGCGCGAGTGGCCGGTTTCTTGGGGGGAGATAGTGAAAGTGGAGCACGCATACCAGGTCGAGGGAAAGACCTCGGTGTGACTGGATGAGGATAAAAGAAAGGGGGCGTGACCTAGCAGAGAACCCTTCCAAAAAAATAAAAATAAATGAATAAAAATAAAAATAAAACTAAACAAAAAAGTAAAAAAAAAACTAATAATAATAGTAATAATAATAATAATAATAAACTAAAACAAGAAAGATAATAATAAATAAATTAACTTAATTATCATCAATAATATTAATAATATTAAGAAGAATAATAATAATTAAAATACCTTAAAAAATTAATCATATTAATAACAAGAATAAGAATCTAGAATTATAATAACATTATTATTATTATTAAGAAAATTCTATTTTTATTTTATTTTTTTCTATTTGTGTTCATTTTTTAATTAATTAATTAATTATAACTTATCGTTATAACAATAACAACCTTAATTATATTAATAATTTTATAATAATAAAAATGGTAATAACATAACATAATGTTAACAATAATAATTATTATCACAATATTAATAACAACTTAAAAAATATTATATTCTTAACATTAATAATAATAATAATAATAATAATAATATCAAACAATATTATTGTTATTATCCTTAAAACAATTTTATTAAATTCTATTAAACTTATTACTTTTATTTTATTTCCATTTCATTATTCATTACATTTTGTTTGATTGCCTTGAACACTGGGCAGGGCATGCGGTGAACCAGGTGAGGTCACGCGGTGACCCAGGTGAGGCCGCATGACTTCAACCGTGATGCACTAGACACAGTCAAGTCCAAAACATGCATTTTTAAATAATATCTCAAAAACAATTAAGTCGGATTTAACTATAACTACCCAATGCCATGTAAAATTAATGAAATAGATAATTCAAAAATGACTGGTGTGATAATTCTCCCCACCATAGCACTTTTCATCCCTGGAAAGCCACAACTAATTTTGAAACTCCAAAGTAAAAAAACAAAACCCCCTTAAAGTTCAAAGAGTATCCCCACAAACAACAAGCAAAAAGAGGAAAATTCACCGTGCATAGATAAAGTGACTTAAATGAAAATCGTGAGAAGATTGTAAAAAGAATTTCTGATATGTTTCACTCTCCCCAGAGATCTAGAACATCTCCAGTTGATAGATTTAGGAAATGAACTCTTGCACCCACAGAACCAACTTTACAAGCTGAAACACCTCAAGAACCATGGAATGAAAACCACGTTGTTTTTATGGAAGGAACAAAGAAGATCAAACCTCATCCAAAGAACACACTTATTACCTACCACCAAGTCATCTCTAGAAACATAACTAAAAGGTCAACATCGGGAAGCCCGAAGAGGATCCCCACCATTAGAAACCAACCAACGCCCGAGACGACACTATAAAAACGACACGAGGAGGTCCGACCAGACTCCCAACCATTATGAAAAAGGCCAACACTAATTCATTCCAGATACATTTGTGCGAAACCCATCATGGGTCTCCCCACCATTAGAATTGACAGAAGATACAAGACTTTGAAAATTTCCCAACGGTGACCCAACACCCCACCAAAAGGGGTGGGGATGGAGGGGTCCAACTACCCGGGCATCAAAACCACAACCCAAGACAAATCAATATCTCAACATCCCTAGATGAGAACTATTCAAATTTGAGACCAATTTACCCAACAAACCCCATAAGGACCACTATAAGAGATTACATCTGATGGGATGAAACCCCTGAGATTTAATTAATGAGATGAACACTCCTACTTATAGCCACAAAAAACCTCACGCACCCAAACAATTTGTTTGTAAAGGAACAACCACAAAAAAATCAATCTAAACTGATTTTACTTTCAACAGCGACAACAAAAATAAAGTTGGGGTCCAATACACTCCCGGGGTTCCTGACCACACGCTGGCTTCACTCCGAGGCTTATGGATGGAGCCCTGATGTTTAGAGAATCTCTTGCCTTGCAGTCAGGAATTGAAGACTTCAAGATGGATATTCTCCTTTTGGTGTTACACACAACCACACTACAACCAAGACAACACCAACAAACACAACACGCCACGACATCCAACTACTCTATCACGGCACATCCACTAGGATGAGGTTTTAGATGATACAAATCCATCACCTCTTTACCTTAACCAAGAAAATTAATAAGGGAAAGATTCACAACAAATGCTCCCCCTTTTTAACAGAAAAACTAGAACTCCCTAAGAGGAGGACACACTCCCATGAAAATAGGGATTCCCAAAGGATTCTATGAAATCCACCCTTGCGGCCGATGAAAGCACTACAAGCCTTTCAAAACATTAGTCAGCGTAGATAACTCTAAACCTCCTTCACCATTCCATGCTAGAATTCATTTCACCATTTCCAGGGGAACCTTCAGACACAAAAATGTCAAAATTCATACCTGAGGACTCAGACAACTCAAAGAGACCAAAACTCTATTCAACTCCTCTCACGTATGTCATCCTGCTGTGAGAGGATCCTCTTAACCAAAAAGGAAAAAGGGATGGACTTATCACTATCACTCAAATAGAGAGTCCTTACTTTAATCAACTGGAGGGTCAGCCAACAGAGAATTTCTCATGGCCACACTTCAATTGCATGCCAATTATTTTTGGGGGGCATGAACTAGTAAAGAAAGAAAACCATGGACCCAATCAAACTGTTCCAATTCTTAAGACATACCGCAAGAGAACACTAAACGTGCAGGTGGAACCACTACAAGGGATTCTGAAATCACTTTTCAAAAGAAACCACTAAACATGCGCTTTCACACCAACTTACAAATAATAATTCAAAATTAAGAGACAAATCAGTCAAAAAGGATTATTGACTAGAAACACCTCACATCCAACACTTCCAAAACACAAAGACACACCACAAAATCACTGGTTATTAAAACACAAAATTTACATTTAACAAAACTTTTTGAAAATAAAAGAAGTTGGTGGGTTGCACAAACACCAATAGTGTCACATGGGTCACACACATGCATGTTCCCATGCCACACCGACACCCACCTCATGTACATCCAGACACTCATCTGCTCATACCATTAACCATTCCTCTTTCCATATACACTCATGCATGTGGTTTCTCACGAGAACACCAAAGATCAAAACTAGACCTTTCTATTTTTCAAAACCAAAATATTGAACCCAAACTTTTTAAACCTCATACATCATTTTATTTTTAAAGGGCTTCATTTCAAAACATTTTCCAAGACCAAATCATTTTTACTTAAAAACCATATTTCCATGAATTCAAAATAAAGAGATGAGGAACGATTCAAGTGGAAACTAGTTTCATAGGGTGACCAAGATATATGGTTGGTGGCCATTCGCCAATCATGCCACCACCATAGAGAGTATTATTGGATAGCATCCTCAGCTCTACATGGATTTCCAGACCATACGAGCTCACTAGGACCACTAACCCCACTCCCTTTTCATTTCCCCTAGACAAGATTTACCACAAGGACCAAGGACTCTGATAATCCTCAACTTAACCTGGTAACTCGAGTCCCGCCATGAGGTGTGCTGGCCAGGCACCTTGCTCGTAGCTAGAACACTGAGTTCCAACACCCTTAACTTTGGGAAACCCCAAATCTACCCCAAAGGAACACGATCCAAAAGAGAAAAACTAGCTCTGATGCCATTTTTTCATGAACCAGGTCTGGTCTCCATCCAAAACGATGCCCAACCCGGTCCACGACATGGCCTAAAGGGAATTCCAAATCTCCATGGGATGGCACAAGTGCCCGAGTATCAAAAATAAACTTGGGAATGATTTACCTGAATAATTAAATATAAAACAAACAACAATATGAATAAACTAAAACTAAAAATAGACAACCGAATAGGACCAAACAAGCCCTTAACATTTGACCAGATTTAAAGTTTACAACTTAACGCAAAATGTAAAGAAGACTACAATGAAGAGAAAACTAAAACATCTACCTAAACCTTCATGCAACATGAGGATCCACCTCCTCAAACCACCATCGTCTAACCTACACAAGAAGATCATCGACAACACAAACCACCATCACTAAGCACAATTCCTCAACCTTGAATACACAAAGAATAAGGTCTACATACACCCAAATTTGTATTTAGGGTGTCAGATAAGAGCCCAGTAGGATTCCACTTGGAGAATGTCCCACACATAACCATTTAATGAAGAATACAATTTCTAGTGAAATAAATAAAAAGGAAATAAATTCCTAAATAGTATTTAAAGAGAACAATTTTTAATGATAGTTGTTTTAAAATAAAACAATTTTAAAGACATAAAATTATATTAAACGATGCACGCACACTTAATTTTAAGATAACCAAAGTTTCATTCCGATGAGAGTAAAGTAAACAAGGAGAACCAAATATGGGAGAGTCCTCATGGGTGTTGGCTAGTATGGGTCCCTAGATCTTCATGTCTCGGTTAAAAGTGGCTTAGAAACCATGGCCCTCAGCAAACATGGATTAGAAACCATGACCCTCAGAAAATATGTCTTAGAAACCACGACCCTCAGCAAATGTGGATTAGAAACCATGACCCTCAGTCATTCATATGTTTAGTTAGTGTAGCAGTTGTCGATCCAGCTAAGTGAAACAGGGCCGAAGCAACCCTCAGATCACTAGCCCACTAGTCTAGTCTATCTCCCTAGCTACCCAGGCTTCCTGCTTTATACTCAAACAAGTTACAAGTTCATAATGGGTTCACATCACATAAACAATCCAAGAAAAACACCACTCATTAAAATACACCATTTACACCATCAATTCCACTATTAAAATCCAATTTCATGTCGCATGTCACATTTATGTATAAAATCTAAATAGGGTACTTACACAAATAGAATCACCATTTTCACGGACAAATTCCATTTTGAAACATTACACACACCAAAAACTTGTCCAAAAAAGTTTTTCACCATTGATATGATTTGATAAACCCTTTGAAGATTTTCATTAAACAATTCTAAAAGAGTATCACCGGGATCTACACATGAAAACATGCTCAAAATCCCCATTTGAATTAAGTGCACACCAAAATCTTTTTAGAACTTAATCTGCATTGCTTACATCATCAATTAAACCACTTGAAACTTTAATGGAAAAAAAATTACAATTAGACAACCACCAAAAGATTTTATTAAACCATTTTAAAAATGTGTCGCACAACTTTAAACACCAAAAACGCACTGAAAACCTCTTTTATGAAAAAATGCATCTTGATGCCAACCAAAACACACACTTCAGCTCTTTCACATTCAAACAAACTAATTGCACATTCTCTAAAACACTGATAAATAGATCAATGTAGGTTTTCACTAAAAAACACATTAACATAACATAAACACTCTACTAACAAAGAAAATGCAAAACAAAACTCATTCAAAATAAAATTTGTGGCATGTGAACTAATTAAAAAAAATGTGATAAATTAATTAAATTAAAAGGCTAATTCACCGGCTAATAATTATATGCGGGATCACTTACTTTCACATGAAAAAATCATTCTAAGAAAAATAATTGCATAACAAAATCATTTTTTTACTGTATTTTCAGCGCTTGCACAACAAAACAAACCAACTGCGTAGTTTAAAAGAAAACACTCACGTTTGAAAAAAAAAGAAAATTTATGAAAAAACTTTCAGAATGTGTTGAATGACTCAAAATACTAAAAATTAAACCAAAAATTCTTCTATGACTCAACACAAAATTGATGCTAAACCAGAACACAATATGCATAGTTTATAAAATACTGATAAATATTTCAATATTTTTTTCCATATAAAACACACCTATATCACATATACGTATCAACTTAAATTAAAAACTAAATTCCCATCAAACTTACTAATGAATAAATATGATAAATTAATTTAAGAAGAAAATTAATTCATCAAACAATGGTAAAATGAAAAACTACTTACTGAGCATGAAGAAAACACGTGAGTTTGGTACAAATATTAATCTATGGCACAAGAAACCAACATATAAACCTAATCAAGATGATTAAACCCCATATGAACCAAAATTGAACCCCTTAAATACAACCTTAAAAGCTGGAAAAAAAAGTAAATCTGAAACCCTACAAATCGCAGTGAGTCACACGAGGGGCCCAAGGAGGGACGACGCGATGGGACTGGTCGGGGAGTAGGGGTGCGGTATGGTGGGGCTGGATGGGGGAGAGGCAGGGGCAGTGTCGGCTTGAAGAGACAATGGGAGGTAGGGCAATGGAATGACCAGGATAGGGAGCAGGGCGAAGCTGGATGTGGGAGGTTGCTGGAGGTGAGGGGCATCGATTCGAGCAACCGGTTTCTGAGGGGGAGATGGCAAGAGCGGAGTGTGCATACCAGGTCAGGGGAGAGACCTCGTCATGACAGGATGAGGGGAAAATAAAGGGGGCTCTACCTGGTTAAAAACTCTTCCAAAAAAATAAAGATAAATGAATAAAAATAAAACTAAAACTAAACAAAAAAAGCAAAACAAAAACTAATAATAATAATAATAATAATAAACTAAAAGAAGAATGATAATAATAAATAAAGTAACTTAATTATCATCAATAATACTAAAAATAATAATAATAATAACATCTTAATAAAAATAATCATACTAATAACAAGAATAATAATCTCAAATAATAATAAATTTCTTATTATTAAGACAATTCTATTTTATTTAATTTTTTTCTATTTATGTTCACTCGTTACTTAATTAATTAATTATAATTTATGGTAATAATAATAAAAAATTTAATGATATTAATAGTTTTATAATGATAAATATGGTAATAACATAACAAAATATTACAAACAAAAATTATTATCACGATATTAATAACAACTTAATAAATTTTATATTCATAACATTAATTAAAATATTATTATTATTATAAAAAACATTATTATTATCATTAAAACAATTTTCTTAAATTTTATTAAACTTATTACTTTTATTTTATTTTCATTTCATTATTCATTACTTTTTTTTGATTGTCGTGAACATCATGCAGGGCGTGCGGTGAATCAAGTGAGGTCACGGGGTGACCCATGAAAGGTCGTGTGGCTTTGACTGTGGTGCACTGGATGTAGTCAAGGCCAAAATATTTGTTTTTAAATAATAACTCAAATCAGATTTAACCCGAACTACCCAATGCCACATAAAATTAATAAAATAGATAATTCAAAAACAATGGGTGTGACATTTCTCCCATTCAATATCCTCTAATAGTCATTTCAAAAATAATAACTCCTTCCCTGCTTCTGTAATTTTAATGCATTCATCTCCCATGGATTATAGTGAAATTAAAAGTTATAACCTTGAAATATAACTGTTGAAAAAATATTAGGATATCCAAATTAAAGAATAAGAGAAAAATGTATAAAAATAAAATAATAGTAATATGATCATGTACATAGAGATTTGCATGATTCAGAAATAATCCCTATATCCATGGAGTGGTAGATTAATTTCACTAATTTTAGGATAAATATTATAGGGTGATTTCATTTTATCATGAAACACTAACTTGAATGAATTCATAAATCAACACAGTGTTATAGTGACCCCCATTATTATAATTCCCCAAATAACATAGAAATTATACTATGATATAATAACCATTGGATGGAAGTCCACTACGAAATAGTGACATATCATTGTCTCCATACCCATGATTCTAAAATTTCATGTCAAATTCCACACTAATATAGTGCCCTTTTAGTGTCACCAATCAACTCTGTCACCATTTTTCATATTTGATACAGTGACTAAAAATTTAGGCTAATACGCTGTCCCATATAACACCCAATAACCTCACTATAGAAATCAAACTATAAGAGTTGTGGTCTACTATATACTATGATTTTCTAGAAGTTCTCCCAACTTCATCTAAAGGATTGGGCTACACCATTCTAATAATCTCCCTCCTGGATCCTAATCTATATAACTAATAAATTTCTATGGTTCAAACTTTATACAACTTACTTAATTTAAGTTCCTCCTCTTATTCACTCACCAATGGGAAATTTTCCATCAAATATTTAATTTCAAGCTGGTGATTCATGAAATACCATTTGTTTCCACTTCCATGCTTCAATAGTATTACCTCATGTTCTTCCTCTCATCATATATTCATCAATTAATACTAAAATAGGCATAAAATTTTCTCAGACTCTCTATCATTGTTGACTTTATCGACATATCTACTAGATTTATGGTTCCATGAATCTTTTTTAATTTACAAATCTCATCGTGTATTAAGCCTCTGATAAAATAGTACTTTAAATGAAAATATTTTTTAAAGCATGAAACATTGGTTTCTTTGAATGATGTATAGAACTATGGAGATTATAGTGAAATATTATTCACTTCCTATTTCTATTAAGTTCCTATAAGATGTTATTCAGCTAAATCATCTCTTCACAAACTTCTGTTACAACAATATATTCTACCTCTATAGTGGATTAGGACATGAATTTCTATAGTCAAGATATCCAACTCACTAAACTTCCTCCATGATTAATCACATAACCTATCATACTCCTCCATCTATCGACATCATTTCCAAGGTTAGCATCAAACTTTTTATTCCACTACATGGGTGTCTTCTTTAACCTATATAATCCCTTCAAAAAAATCCACAATAGGTATTCTTTCTTGAATCAAAATATCACTCTAGATACTATGTATATATATCCTCCATTAGATCTCAATAAAGGAGATAATTCTTTACATAAATATATTCAAGATGTAAAACCTCTGATACAATAATACTAAGAACCACCCAGATGATGGAAACCTTCTATATAAGTGAGAAACTTTTAATGAAGTCCCCACCTTCCTTATATTTAAAGACTTTCACCACTATCCTTTCCTTATACATCCTCTTTACATCATGTTCTTCCATTAACCAAAAAAACCAATTTTTCCTACAATTCTTTCATGACTTTTGTTAAATATGTCCACTCTGGAGTATCAATATCATGCAATCAAGGAATCTCCTCTTTCATAGACAGTTCCCACTTACTCAACTCCTTTAACTAAATTACCTCTTAGAAATATTTTTTATATTCAAATTTTTTCAATAAAAAATAGTGTAAGGATGATTAATACCTCTATACAGGGTTTATTCCCTTATTGATCTCCTCAACTTCACTTGAGTAGTTGGATCCACTAGTTCAGGAGTCACATTCTTAGGTACATATTCAAGATCTACTTTCTCCTGTAATTATAATTATTTATTCCCACCATCATTTTCAATTGAATTATGGTTATTTTATATGATACCTTCATTAAATATAATTTTTTTTCCAGAAATGATCGTTCGTTTCTTATCATCTCAAAAATAGTAACTGAACTCCTCAGCACCATATCCTTTGAATAAATATGGTCTATACTTAGCATCAATTTCACCCTTGCATCATTATTTATATATACATATATCAAATAACCAAATACTCATAAATTAGAGGTTTTTACCAACTTTTCACACTAAAGATCCTCTATTGGAAATTCACTCAGTGGTATAGATAGACTCATGTTGTTGAGATATGTTCTCATATTTATTACTTCTCATAATGTGTTTGATAACTTCACATGAAACCTCATACTCCTATAATGTTCATTTAACATCCTAATCAACCTTTTACCACAAATTTCAGTTATGGTGTACATAGAATATTCTTTGAGGTTCCAAGATCTGTAGAATCATCATTTTAAGGTATGACTAACTCATATTTTAGTCATGAATCAAATTTAATCTTTTATTTAGATGATCATGATATCATGTCAAAATAAAAAAAATATATTAATAGAATATATTATTATGAAAGAATTTAAGGGAGAGGATATTCACTTGTAATTTATAATTAATTTATGAGAATATATAGAATTTCCTAAACTTTTAATTCCACTTCTCTTGATGATCTAATGGAATAGAATTCATCACATTGTTGTTGCACTATAGGATTCAAGTGTAGAATCCATCAAGTGGTGATCCACACATAAAACCCAATCTATGATCATGTTGTAGATGTTCTTGGTTCTAGAACAGTAAATACTAATCACTTACATTGTTCGTGGTTGATCATAGAAGTATTCTTCATAGAGGATGAAGAACCCATGGTGATCTCATGAATACCTGATAGATGAGGAAGAGAGAGAATACTCTTGGGCTTGATCTAATATCTCCTTATTTGTTGTGAACACAAAAAGTGAATTAGGAAAGTGATATAAATATATATTTATTATATCCTTTTTAGCGTTGGAAAATTGCACATGAGCCCCCAACCATCTTTAATATTATCCGTTAACCCCATGTTTATTATTAATAATATTATTATTATTAATCACATAAAATTATTAACGTATTAAGAATGTAAATAAAATTTAATTACCTCCAATTGGATCACTAAACTTGGTCTAATTTTCTTCATAGACTATTAATGGTCCTCAAATAATGATTATTTAATAAAATAAATCTCACTACATTATTCTACAATAAATATTATATTCACCATATTTAAAAATAATATTTATTATTATTATTTATCTCACTTTATTATTTTGAATAACTATTGATTAAATTATATTGATGAAACAAACCCAAATTAATATTATTTATTATATCTTATTCAATTAAATACTTGAATTTAACTGATATTTTTGATGCACTTGGTTTGTGAATCCCTAGGACTCTTTCTCAGTGGCATTAGGCAGGTCTTTCGAATTTCTCAGATAGAGTCTTGCAACATTCCAAGGAATCCATAGAGAAATAACTTAATGTCACAAAGACATCCAATATATTATGAACATTTACCATGTAATATAATGACATTATCATAATATCTCAAATCAAGAAGGTTGAATACTTATTCCATTAACCTATATTTTCAATGTCTCTTTCTATAACTTTTCAGAAATGAACACACCCATCGATCACCATGGACATGGATTTACTCATGAAGTTTCATTCCCATAAAAGGGCCAATGATATTATATTTCATCTATAAAGAAAAGGTATAAATAATTTCTCACATTATCCATTAATGTTATATCATTCATGGCACACCCAACATATCCTACTTCTTTAAGAACAAACGTCATCATTATTTATTCTAATATATGAAAGTATGTGAGTCATGATATCCATTAATGATAATCTTAAAATATAAGGATCAATACACATGTATAATGATAAGAACATCCAATGATACTTGGAAATGTGGATTTCCTATTGACATACATGTTCTCATAACCTCCTATCTTAGAGATTACTAAGGGCTAACACCATGAGAATGCTTCTTATTTTCTTATGATCAACCAAACCTTGATAGCATGTACTGTTTTCATCTCATCAAACAATATCAACTAATTATATAATAATGTTGAAGAATAATGTTTTGAAACCCATAGTTTCTCATTATAGTAGTGAACTACTATGACCTTTCAGCGTGACATATATTATAAGTACGTCATCACAAAAAAATATCATGTATAAGAATAATCACAATGTGATAAGAAAATTTTTTTAATAATAAAACTTCTTTAATAATAAAAACATGTAATAAATCTCTAAAAAATTCCTTCAAGGGAACCAACTCCAACAAACCTCCACTTTCACTAGATCTAACACAAAAAATATGTTGGTCCTCTAGCACTTATTTGATACTAATTATTCTGTTAAGATAAATCCTTTGTCAAGGGTTCTACCACATTTTCCACCATGGATACTCTTCTCACAGCAACTACACATCATTGTGAAAAATATCTTAAGATATAAAACTTACAGAGTATGTTATTTTTCCTTCAAAGTGACCTTCTCTCTTTGGAGAGATCCACCATGGCACTATTATCATAATAAACTATAATAGATTATTTATTATTTTGAACCACATCAAGCTCTTAGAAAATGTTGTGAATCCATACTTCTTCCTTGGCTATATCAGAAGTAGAAATATACATGAACTTCATTTTATAATTGGAGACAAATAGATTCTTTTAACTCTTTTATATCATATATCCTCTATTTTGATAAAATATATATATATACTACAACATCATATCATTATGATCTGTCAAAAAGTTTTCATTTATATAACCCCTGGTGAGTAGCTCTTCATCACCTCCACAGACCAAGAATATACCCTTAACACACCTAATATACATAATGATAGTATTAATAGTATTCCATTAACACCTTGATTTTTTATGAAATATATTTTTTGAATAAATTTTTTTTCTTTGAAATATTATATTACACACAACACCGAGTTTTAACAAACCATGCCAGACTATTAATATTATTATTTAAAAATGAACATTATTACCTAGACTTTAAACCTTTTAGAATTAATTGGAATAACAAAATTTTGAAAATTGAGTATAATTTTTTTATATAAATAACTTTTATTGATGAAAATATACATAATTTGTAGTAATTTCTTTATATGCTTTGAAAAATACTTTTCTTTTCTCAAAAAAATATTTGTATTGTATTTAGCAAACAAATAATAAAATTAATTTATGGAACTTTTAGAAAATTTACTTTTAAAACTATAATTATTTTTTGGAATCAACAAGTCAAATTATCTTAGGGAGAACTTTTTTTATTTTTATGAAAAGATTAGTCTTCCAATGAATAGTGAAAATTATTGTTTTTTAATGAATATTTATTTTTCATTTGAAGAATGTATAAGGTTCAAATTTGTTTTAAAATGTTTTGAAAATTAAAATTAGATCAATTATATTATAATTAATCCAATATATTTCATTGGAATCAATTTCATATTGAATTTTGATATAAAATGTTTTAAAACATTAGAACATTTTCTCTTTGGAAAACTGCTTTTTCATCATGTCTAAATTAAATTTAAACACTTATATGAATAGAATTTGAAAAAAATGTATTAAATGTTTTTAATGGTCGTAATTAATATTATATAATATGTCAAAATTATTTTTTAGTCAAAATGAATAGTAAAAAGCGTAAAAACTAATTATCACGGTTGAGGTTAAAACGGGTTTAGTGGGGGTTAAACTAAATGATAAGGGGTAAAATGACCTATAAATTTTTAAAACACCAATTTTATGGTCATATTTCAACCATATAACCTATAAGGTTCTATAATGACCCATTTTGGAGCCTTTTAGAATGTGAAAAATGTGGGTACACTTTATTCTTCCCAAAAATTGCAGTGTGTGTCCTCTCTCCCAGTTTTAAAAAGCCACCAGCACTCCTCTCCTATTAAATCTTAAAAAACAATTGTATCAGATAATCCATACCAAAATATGTTATATACTTCCCTCTCCATATCCTATATGCCTTATTTTTATTAGTAAACCCTCCTAAGTTATCTTTTGGTATAAACCTAAATAGGTTCTGCAAAGAAGACATAAAATTATTAAACATTTGTTTTTGATTTATTTATTCTTCCACCTCCTTAAAACCATATTCAAATATTATAATATAATAATACCAGTATATAACATATACTTAGATTTTATTAGGTTAATTCCATTACCTAAATATATTTTTTCTTCCATCAAACGTGAAACGAAACCATTGATTGTGCGTATAGCGGACTATCGCCTCACAAACCAATGTTATTTGTTTTCCATCGCCACCTCTCGTGGATAGATATAATGGTGAATTTAATGTGAATATATAATATTTATTATACTATTATTCTTATGGAATTATAATATCAAATATACCTTTTCATTTTCCATTTTTGGGGAATATGATAATGTCACTCGTGTGTACGGCGGACTACGGCCTTGTGAAGATATGTGATTAATTTTTCACTTAATCTTTAAATGTATGGTAATAAGGGTAAATTTAAGGAATATTGTAAGGAATTTTCGTGGTCTCCCTCAAATTATTAACAGTTTTTGGGGTACTTAAGTGCAGCAGAGTGGCGGACCAAGGTGGTCTCTCAAAGGGGGGAGTAAATTTAACAACATATTAAAGGTATTTTGAAAATAAAATAAAAGGAAATAAGAATACTAATTAAAAGTATAGTGTTTTACCATTTAACAATCTAGAATAAGTTTTATAGAAGAATATTGAATTTTTTTTTTAATTTTGAAATGAAGTTCGATTAAAAAGACGCAACAAGAAGATGATTTTTTATAAAATATTTTAAAAGGCTTACTCAATATAGCTCTACCTATTTAATAATTTATTAACCATTATCATTTAAATTAATATCCACTAAATTATTATCCCTTAATTTTTTAAATTTCACAACCTATTAGGATTAACTTTACCACCAAGATGATGTGAATTTAACCCTAGGCTAACTTCGGAACATGCAATCGCAGCACCCTGCTTTGATTGATGTTCTAGGGTTAGGTTATGATCAGTGGTAAATTAAGGAACATATCCTATCTGGAAATTAGAATTAATTGAGTTTAGGGATTATATTTGACCAATATAAATTGATCACATATGGTTTGAATTACCAATTAAGTTCACGCTCTCACTATTCACACAATTCCCAACCTCGCGTGATTTGTGTTTATTGTTAAATTGCTTTCTTAGTTTCATTTAAATTAAAAACTCAATTAATAGATCATATTTTTTGATTTAAAGTAGCTTATTAATTCAAAATAAATGAATAAATAAGTTAATATATAGATCTATTACTAAAAAGAACTACTCTTCCATGGGCGGGGTAGTCAACGTAGAAATGTTTTACATTTGCAATGGTTTAGAGAGTGTAGAACCCAATCTCATTTCTAATCTTGATTTCAGCACAATTAGGAAGATTAAGAGAAGAATAAATTTTAACAAAACATATGAAAAGAGAATAAAAAAAAGAATAAAAAATACGTTTAATACACAAATGCAAACAATATAACATGAAGAAGAAGAAGAAGGCTTCGATGAGGGAATCCTTGCTTCAAGAGCTAACCCTCTTACAATGGTTGCAGAATTTTATTGAAACTAAATATCCTCTGGATTTAATCTCCTAATTCACTTCCCAACCACTCCAAATGAGAAAAACACTAATTTATAGAGTGGAGGGGATTCTAGGTTTAAAGAGGTTTCAAGTGTGAATGGGGAATCTAGGCCAAATATTTTATGCCAACTTGCACCGCCCATTTGACCTAAAAACGCATGAACCGTCTATTCTTCAAGAATAATGATTTGTGAACAATTTGTTTGGAGAGATCCTCTAAAACTTGGGGCCCAATACAAGATTGTAGGAAGAATTTATGGCCCAAATATAGAACCAAATTCCATTCTGGTGGTCCCATCCCACCTTTGACTTCATGGTCTGTTTAGTCCAACAAAATGTATGATTTAGCTCTAATTCCACAAAAAAAATTGTATCCCATTAAGTTAGGAAGATAGTTACAAAATTTAAATTTCAAATAATAAATATAAAAATATTTATCTTCAAAATACTACAGTTAACTATAAAGTATAAAATTGGAATTTCCATCAAATTAACAACTAAATGATCTAATCGCAAATATTTTATAAATAAACATATTTAACACAATGTGACTAAATGTTATCATTTAATATCAATAAAATATTCTATAAAAAAATTTATCAACTTCCCCACACTTTCCCTTTTACACTACTAGCAAAAACCTCATATCATGTATTCAAAAAAATCATGACAAGATATGAATATTAATTTTTCTCAATCCAAAGTGAAAATATAGGAAAAGTAGGAATCCCATAAAGACTCAATATCAATAAATTTTAAAGTAATTGTCTCATAAATTGTGTCAAAACAAAATCTAGTGAGATTCATAACACTAATCATAGAAAAATAAGTCATGGGTATACCATGCCACTAATTCACCATGTGTGTGTGTGCTAACCATTCCTAGCTTGTCTCTCCACCCTCTATCTAGTATGTTCAGGTCAATAAAAACTTTTCTTCTTACCTGATTCTTTTCCTCCAAACCTGTTCAACATCCTGTGAAATAAAAATTCCAAAACCCACTCATTTAAGCATTCCCTGAATTAAAACCATGAGCTCCTAGGCTAAATATCCCCACATATTGTACATTTCTTCACTCCACTCTTTATTGATTGTTTTTTTTCGATTTTCGGATTTTTTTTTTTAATTTTTTTTATAGGGAATACAAAAGTCAGATATTAGGTGCACACGCATAGGTTAATCTGGTACAGTGATGAAAACGATTGGAAGAGAAAAAAATGTTTGGAAAGACCATGTTATAAGTTGAAAAGAATTACTTACCCTAAATATACATTCAATTGGGTAAGATAAACTCACAAGTCATGATTGTGTGAAAAAATTGTGGGGAGAAATCAATGACAAAATTTACTATTAACAAATATCACAAATATTGATGTCAAAATCTAAAAGGTTTTATAATGACACAACCATTCATATCACCGATGACTTCAATTTTTATAAAAGTAAACCCTTGATGATGAAATATTACTCATGATTATATTTCTACCAATGAATTTTGAAAACATTAATTTTCCATATGTTCCACATGAGAATGTTACATGATATATTTGTTTCCTTTTTATTGAATTTTTTTTTGAAAATTTTAACCAAAAACTTAATAAAAAATACACATAAAACACACAAATGAAAATACTAAATATCTACCTCAAAATGTTGTCCCCTCCCCCACACTTAAAATATTTCATTGTCGTCAATGTGAACCTATGAGATGATATATGCACATGAAATTTATAATTTAAAATATGACAAATAATATAAAAGTGAAAGGGTTAGGAATAGCCAGATATGCTCAAGTGATGATGGGGTCATGCAGTGTGATGAAATCCATTGCATCAGTAGGAAGTCTCTCAATGTATTCCTTCAAACGTTGTCCATTGACTATAAAGATCCTTCTTGTGTCCTCTTGTGTGATATCCACTACACCATAAGTAAAAACATTAGTCACAACATAAGGTCCTAACCACCTGGAATGCAACTTACCATACATCAGCTTTAGTCGTGAACTATAGAGCAAGACTTTTTCTCTAACTTGAAATTATCTTTTCTAGATCATTTTGTCATGAGATGCTTTTGATCTTTCCTTGTAGATCCTTGAGTTATCATATGAAGACAATTGAATCTCCTCAAGATCTTGAATTTGAAGCTTCCTTTAGATTCCATCTTGGGCCAAATCCAGGATACAATTATTTATAGCCCAATAATCCCAATGCTCAACTTCCATGGGGAGATGACATGATTTCCCCAAAATAATCCGAAATTAGGACATACTGATGGGGGTCTTGTATGTTGTCCTATAATCCCACGATGCATCATCCAAGTGCTTGCTCTAATCCTACCTATTTGGCTGCACAGTTTTCTCCAAAATTTGTTTCAACTCCCAATTTGAAACCTCAGCCTGGCCATTTGTTTGGGGGTAGTATAGTGTTGATGTTTTGTGTGTCACCCCATACTTCCGAAGGAGTGAAGAAAAACTACTATTGAAGAAGTGTTTCCCTTGGTCACTAATGATGGCCTTCGGTACTCCAAACCTACAAAAAGTTGTACTTTGATAAAGTCCACTACAACAAGATAATCATCAGTCCTGGTGACCTTACCCATTTACTAACATAATCCATAGTGACCAAAATATACAAAAAACCAAAGGAACTAGGAAACTAACCCCTAAAATTGATGCCCCATACATCAAATATCTCACAGAATACTATGGGTTTTTGGGGAATCTCATGTCTTCTAGAAATGTTCCCAGTGTATTGGAAACGAGATCATGACTTACAAAACAGATGGGCATCATGGAATAAGCTAGTCCAATATAATCTCGAGTTCAAAAATTTCTTAGATGTCAGTTGGGGTCCAAAGTGTCCACCACAAGCAAGTGTATGAAAAAAATATAAATAGAATCCAACTCATGATCAAGAACACACCTCCTAATAACTTGTTCACTACACATGCACCTTAGGTATGGATCATCCCAAACTTAATTCTGAGACTCACTTTTTAATTTTTGGACTTGATGCTTCTGTAAATTTGAAAGGATTTCAGATGCAATGTGGTAGTTCACTAAATCAGCATATCAAGGATGTGTACATGAGATGGAATAAATATTCTCATCAGGGAAAGTGTCCTGAAGTGGTACCTGGTCCAAGGTGCCATAATCTAGTGTGAGAGTAAGCCTACTCATGTCATCCACGACTAGGTTTTCTGACCCCTTCTTGTCCTTTATATCAATATCAAATTCTTGAAGAAGGATCATCCATAGGATAAGTCTTGGCTTTGCATCTGGATTTTTCAAAAGGTACCTCAGAGCTACATGGTAAGAAAAAACAACTACTTTAGAGCCCAATAAATATGAAAGGAATTTATCTAAATAAAATATAACTGCAAGAAACTCCTTTTCAGTGGTTATGTAGTTTTATTGGGCCGAATCCAATGTTCTTGATGCATATGCAATCACATGTTAATGTCCCTACACCCTCTGAGATAAGACAGCTCCATTGGAGGTGTCACACATAAGCTCAAAAGGAACCTCCCACCATGGGGGCTATATGATCGGTGGAGTTTTCAAAAACTTATTTATCTCATCAAAGGAAGTACTTCAAGAATCATCAAACACAAAATAAAAATCCTTTTTCAGTAATCGTTACATAGTAAGAGCAATCTTACTAAAATATTTGATGAAGCACCGATAAAATCCTTCATTCCCTAGGAAAGATCTAACATCACACACACATGAAGTGTAGGTTAAGGATGAAATGATATCTACCTTAGATCTATCAACCTCTATCCCATGTTTTGACACTACATGCCCTAAGAAAATCCCATGCTCTACCATGAAATGACACTTTTCAAAGTTCAAGACTAGATTCTTCTCAATACAACGATTCAATACATTTCCCAAACTACTTATACATTCATAAATTGAGGATCCATACACTATAAAATCATCCATAAATACCTCCATGAAGGTCTCAATAAAATGAGAAAGAATAATCATCATGTATCTCTAGAAGGTACATAGGGCGTTGTAAAGTCCAAATGGAATCCTCCGGTAGGCAAACGTACCAAATGGATAAGTTAATGTTGTCTTCTCTTGATCCTCTAGAGAAATAGGAACCTAAAAATATCTATAAAATCCATCCATGAAATAATAGTGTGTCTTCCCAACTAGTCTCTTAAGCATCTGATCAATAAATGGAAGGGGAAATGGTCCTTGTGAGTAGATTGATTTAGTTTTCTATAATCAATACACACGCGCCAACTATTTTGTACTCTCATTGAAATTAACTCATCTTTCTCATTTTTAATAACAGTAACACCACTTTTCTTAGGCACAACATGAATAGGACTCACCCACTGGGAATCTGAAATAGGATAGATTATACCTTCCTCGAGCAACTTTTAAACCTCTTTTTTAATAAATTCCAGAAGGTTTGGATTGAGTCTCCTTTTTGGCTGCCTAATCGGTTTAGCCCCATCCTCCAAAAGAATCATATGCATGCAAATGGAGGGGATAATACCTGATATATCAGCTATGGTCCACTCGATTTCCGTAATGTTCTCCCTCAAAAGATTCAAAAAAAATTCTTCATGTTCAAAATAGATATTGTTAGAAATGATAACAGGTAATTTCTCACCACTTAACAAGTATGAGTATTTGAGATTAGGTGTCAATGGCTTGAGTTCCAATGTAGGGGGTGATGTATGAATTTAGAAATTGAAGGAACTGAAATATGTGCACAATGAACATCAGTATCAGAATATACATCATCAAAATCAGAGAATAAAGCATCAAATCCATTATCATACTCCATAGCCATGACATAATTAGATTGAACATGATTAAAATAAAAATATGAATCCATTTCAAAATCAAATCTAAGAGAGTCTTGTGCATTCGAAATAGGTGTGGAAGTACTATTAGACATCAAAATTGAACTAATGCCTATAATATCCCTAAGAATAGGACAATCAAATCCAATGGGGTTTTTATTTTATTTTGTCTAAACTGGGAGATAAAAAATAAAGAATGGTCCTCTGAGGGTTGCTTCATGGAGTCTATAACATTAAATATCACAAATTCATCTCCAAATTCCATATAAAGTGTACCCTAATTGAACTTTATGATAGTTTTTGTAGTTTTGAGAAAGGGACAACCTAATATAATGGGATCATGAGAAATTACCTGATCATCCTCCATGTTAAGCACGTAGAAATCTTTTGTAAAGATCATGTCTCTTACCTGGACAAGTACATCCTCAAGGACTCCTACTGGATATGTTTTATCTCTGTTTTCCAACTGCACCACTACTCTCGTTAGTTTCAACTCACAAAACTATAAATAAGAGAATACAGAGTGAGTCATTACATTTATGGAAGCTCCTAAATCACAAAGATCATCATAAAATTGTAACTCCCCTATGGTGCATGGGATGGTGAATGTCCCAGGATCCTTCCAATTTGTTAGCATTACTAGATTTGATGTAATGAGTGTTGACACATTCCTTACAAGATTTATCCTCTCATTTCCCTTGATCCCTCTTCGATTGGTAAAAAGTTCTTTTAAAAATTTGGCATAACTTGGGATTTTCATAATGGATTTAAGTAAAGGGATGTTGATCTCCACATGATTGAATGTGTCCAAAACTTGTTTTGGCATCGCCTCTTCGGCCATCTTCTTGGTTTGTACAACCCTATTTAGAAATGCAAGGGGTTTAGGAGGAACATCATCAATATTTTTCTTACCTTTATCTTTCTCTCTAGGTTTCTCATTAGTTGGTATGGATTGGGGCTTCTCCAGAGGTGAGGAGAATCTCGGTGTAATGGTGGGTGAAGAAGTATCATTCATTTACTTACCACTTCTCAATGTGGTGGCACTGACATTCCCTTTGGTATTTGTAGTAGGTTGGGATGGTAGGTTTCCAGAATTCTTACATACTAGTTCATGGAGGGCAGTGGCAATCTGGCTCATTTGAGTCTTCAACTCCCTTAGCTCTGAACCTTGACTCTTTAGCTCATTCTGTTGATTAAGAACAATTTGCTTCAAAAGATCATTAGTGTTAGAATCTACCTTGTATGGGGGATTCCCTTGTTGTTGTCTTATTGATACTTAGGATTCAAATCTTCTTTGGGGTTGTTGGAAACCCTATGGTTAAGGCAGATGTTGCTGGAAGTTTTGTTGAAAAGGGGGCCTTTGTTGTTGTCCAGATCCATACCTCAAGTCTGATTGATCCTTCCACCCTTGGTTGTATGTTGGTGTAAAGGAATAAAACTTCTTTTGGGGATTTGGCAGTTGTTTATACTGATATAGTCTCCCATGAAACACTGCTTCACAATCTTCTTTTTCTTATAGTTGGGGGGCAACAGTTAGTTGGGAGTCTTGTCTCAGTGAAAATTACAAAAGGCCTTGAAGGAGGGTGTTGGGATTTACTTTGATCCAAAATAATCTACCACACTATATTGGTCAATTATTCCAACTTGGTAATAATTAAATGACTTTCAAGAGAATATGGACTTACCTGATGTACTCCCCTAACATGTGGTGTACCTTGATCGCCAAATTGTTGAGAATTTTGTTCCATCTTATCGATCAACGCACATGCATCTAATGGTTTCTTGTCTACCAATGCCCCTCTTTCTACGGTATCCACCATGCTCCTCTCCATTGGTGTGATTCCTTCATATAAGTACTGGATGAAGAGTTTCTCACTGATTTGGTGATGTGGACAGCTTACGCATAACTTCTTGAATCGCTCCCAGTACACATACATTGACTCCCATTGGGCTTTCTTGATCATTGATATCTCATTACGAATGGAAGTGGTCCTTGATGCTGTAAAAAATCTCTACAAGAAAAGACATTTCAAATCATTCCAACAAGTTACATCTTCAGGTTTCAAATAATTCATCCAGTCTTTTGCATCTCAATCAAGTGAAAATGGGAATGCTCTTAGTTTGATTTAATCTTCAGAAAAATTTCTTGGTTTTAAGGTTTAAGATACCACATTAAATTCATTAAGGTGTTTATTAGGATCCTCACCAGAGAGGCCATGAAATTTTGGATGCAGGTGAATTAACCCAAATTTCAATTCAAAATTTGATTCGATATTTGGTCATGCAATGAAATTTGGTTGATAATTAATATCAGGTGCAGCCAATTATCGAATGGTTCTATTAATTTCATTGATATTATATTCATAAATTGTTTATTGTTTTAAGTTGGACTTATAAGTGTTTCAAATTTCAATGTTCTTGGAGTAGATGAATTCTC
The DNA here is from genome assembly GCA_963277665.1 of Viscum album. Lineage (NCBI taxonomy): Eukaryota > Viridiplantae > Streptophyta > Magnoliopsida > Santalales > Viscaceae > Viscum > Viscum album. The sequence goes on from OY728140.1 coordinate 513,199,269, forward strand.
CAACTGCTTGAATGTTGAAACTTCCTATAGAATGAGAATGTATAATTAGAGATCGAAGGCTACATTCAATATCTGGGTCAAGATCTAAAAGATACTTGGTATTATCTTGTGTCATAAATAAAACAAAAATGAAAATAAGGAAATTGGACCATTGTAAAGTAAAAATTAAAAGTGTGATTTGATAGTTCAAAAAGAAGTAAAAGAAAATAAAAGAAGAAGAAAAAATTCAGATTGGGTATAGAAGGAAGAAAAAAAGAGAGGAAGAGGATAAAATGTAAAATAAAATAAATACATCTAATTAGTTGAAATAATTACTTAACTCCCTAGAAACAGCGCCAATTTGAAAGGTTTTGTTGGGGGAACCCTCATATGATTAATAGTTTTTTGGGTACTTAGGTGCAGCAAAGTGTCTGACCAAGGTCATCTCTCAAAGGAGGAAGTAAATTTAACAACATATTAAAGGTATTTTGAAAATAAAATAAAAGGAAATTCGAATAATTATTAAAAGTATGGGGTTTTTTATCATTTATAAATCTAGAATAATTTTGCTGGAATAAGATTAAGTTTTTTGGTTTTTAATTTTGAAATGAAGTTCGATTAAAAAGACACAACAAGAAGATGTTTTTTTAAAAAAATATTTTAAAAATCATACTCGATATAACTCTACCTCTTCAATAATTTATTAATAATTATAATTTAAATTAATATCCACTTAATTATGATCCCCTAATTTGTTAAATCTCAAACCCTATGAGAATTAAATTTACCACCAAGATGAAGTGAATTTAACCCTAGGCTAACTTCAGAACATGCAATCACAGCACCCTACTTTGATTGATGTTCTAAGGTTAGATTATGTTCAGTGGTAAATTAAGGCACATATACTCTCTGGAAATTATAATTAATTGAGTTTAGGGATTATATTTGAACACTACAAATTGAATCCATATGGTTTGAATTACCAATTAAGTTCGCGCTCTCACAATTCACACAATTCTCGACATCGCGTAATTTGTGTTTATTGTTAAATTGCTTTATTAGTTTAATTTAAATTAAAAACTCAATTAATAGATCATATTATTTTAATTATAGTATCTCATTTATTCAAAATAAATTAATGAAGAAGTTAATAGATAGGTCGATTACTAAAAAGAACTACGCTTCCATGGGCGGTGTAGTCATCGTAGAAACGTTTTTCATTTGTAAAGGTTTAGAGAGGTTAGAACACAATCTCGTTTCTAATCTTGATTCCAGACCAATTAGAAAAATTAAGAGAAGAATAAATTTTAACAAAATAGAGGAAAAGAGAGTAAATAAAATAATAACAAATAAGTTTATTACACAAATTCAAACATTACAACATGAAGAAGAAGAAGGCTTCGATGAGGGGATCCTCGTTTCAAGAGATACCCCTCTTAAAGTGTTTGGAGAATTTGAGTGAAACCAAATATCATATTCCTTAAATCTCATAATTCACATCCCAACCCCTCAAAATGAGAAAAACACTAATTTATAGAGTGGAGGGGAGGCTAGGTTTAAAGAGGTTTCAAGTGTGAATGGAGAATCTAGGACAAATATTTTAATCCAAATTACACCGACCATTTGACCTCCAAAATGCATGAACCAGCTATTCTTCCAGAAAAATAATTTGTTAACAATTGGGTTGGAGATCTCCTCTCAAAATATGGGTCCAATCCGTGCTATGAGAAAGAATTTATGGCCCAAATACAGAACCAATGTCCAATCTGGCTGGCTCAGCCCACCTTTGACTTCATGGTCTATTTAGTCCCAACAAATGCACGTTTTAGCTCCAATGCCCTAAACAAAATATGTATCCCAATAAGTCAAGAACACATTAAATAAATTTAAAGTTCATATATTAAAAATTAAAAAAATTATCTTCGAAATACTGCAATTCACTATAAAGGGTAAAACTAGAATTTCTATCAAATTTACAAATGAATGGTCTAATCCCAAATATTTTATAAATAAACATATTTAACCCAATATGAGGAAATTTTATCATTTAATATAAATAAAATTTTCTATAAATTTTTTTTTATCAAATATATATTATATATATGACATTAAAATGATTCTATAGAGTTTATATTTTATTTATATTCCTCTTGTTTTATCTGTTGAGAAAATTGAAATATTGTTCATGTGTACTTACAACATACCATCTCCATGAATTTTGTATTTAATTTTATATATCTAAATTAAATGGATTGATATAAATAATTATATAATGAATATATATTATATATCATGTTTTAAATTCTATATCTAATATAACCATGACCAAAATGAAAGGACCAAAGATGCTAAACCAAAACATACATGAAAAATGAATCAGTTATTACCTGAAATGTAATTTTAACAACCCATTTTTAGTAAACTAGTAATAAACAGTCATAGTTAAATCATAAATGGTATGAAATATATAATTATTCTTCTGAAATATATTTATAATAAACTAATGTTTATTATACATGAGGTTCAAACATGTGTGAATAAATTTGATACTTAAAGTAAAGGGTTTTTTTCATAATTTTTCTTCTTTGATATATATGTTATGTTATGAACCTATCCTTTTTTATGATGTGTATATACATCCCCTTTGACATGTAATATAATTTATTTATTTATTATCATTATATTTTAGGTTTTATGTAATGTTATTATTTAATGGTTCTTATGATTCAATGTTACTAAGGTGGTAAGGGTTTTATGATAAGATCTCATCATTTATCGATATTGTTTACGATTATGCATTTTATGATTAAATATTTTTATTTTTATCTCAATAAACTCATTATTTTTATTATCCTATAGTTATTTCATGAAAATAAATGTATCCCTTTCATTTTCCTTTTTTAAATTAATCAATAGTTGAAAATAATGTTTTAAAAAAACAACTATGTTTCTCTCTTCGATCAAAAAACCTTTTTCTTCCATATGCATGTTTTCTAAATAAATGTTTTAAATAATGTTTTTACTACGCTCTAATAATTTTTAAAGAAATTGTTACCCTTTTTTAAATTTTACAAAATATTTTATAAGGAATATTCCTGTCGTTTTCCCAAAAAGTCCCATTTAGCTTTTACCAAAAATGTGAATGGAATCTTTGTTTTAACATGTAAGGCATGAATAAAATTTCTCATTTTCATGACCATAAAATTTTTTCAAGATTATCTTTTAATTTTCAATTTTTATTTTAAAATAAAATTATTTTGAAAATGTTTTATGAATTTATATTTTTTAAAAAAGTTATTTTCAATGTAAAATGGTTATTTTCCTCAAAAAATGTTCCAAGTGATCTTTCAAAATCATTTTCCATATAATATGACATCCTTTTATGTTACATAAGATTTATTGGGGTTATGATAAAATTATACCATATTTATTCATTCTATGGATTCTTTATCTCTATGATGAAAAAATGTTTATGAAACTCATTTATTTACCAGAGGTTATGTTATAATGAAGTGTTTATGAAACCAATTTCTTTTCATGTTTTATGATATGATGAAAGTTTTATGATATTGTGTCACAAAAATGTATGGTTTATGTGATTGGAAGGACCTATATCTCCCTCCAATTCATTGGGTAATGATTGATGTTATATGATCTCAAAAAGTGCACATGAGGTTATCCCAAGCCCAAAACAGGGTACACGATAGGTTATCCCAAACCCAAAATAGGGTAAACTGAACATTATCCCAATCCTGAAGAAGGTACACAAGTGGTTAGCCCAAGATTAACATGTTATGAATGTCTTGTTGGATATCCTTTATGAAATATATTCTATGATTATGTATAAGCCACAAATCTATATCTTATTCTAATATTATGATCACATGGATCATGTTCTTTGGTTCCTTTATGATTCATGTCTTATGAACTGTAAAGATTTATGTGATGAGTTAATTTTATGATCTATAATATAAATGGTATGGTTTTTAAAATTTTATTCTCAATTTATCATACCCTTATTCTCATGTTATGTTTATATATCCCTTCTCTACCCTTACTAAGAATATGAGCTCACCCTTTCTTGTCTTTATTTTCCCAGGTTGTGAATAACGGTATTCTTTATGATTGGTTTAAGAAGGGTTCTATTTATGAACAAATTTTTGGTAAATAACATAGATCACTTATGTACTATATTTTTATATGTCTATGTTTTCAAAAAAATAGACTTGATTCTTGTGTGGATAGTTATGTTATGTAATAAATATTAATCTATTAAGATGTAATATTTTTGTATGATAAGTATGGGTCTTTAAAATTCCAATGTTTATCACCTGGATGTTCTTGAAATCTTTCTATCATGCTAAATTCATAAGAAACATCAAGCCTCATACATAACATGGAATACATTATTGATCCTATACTACTACAAAAAAGGAATTATCCAGTGCTAGGGATTTAATATCACAAGCAAAAAACTACTATTAAAGACCCCCTTTGTAAGTGCTAAAAGGCACTATAAAAGGGGTTCTTTAACAGCACTTTTTTAGCACTGTTAAATGGGATCTTTAACATCACTAAAAAATCAATGTTAAAGAGGGTTTATTATCAACTCTTTTAAAAATTTCTGATAAATGGGGTTTTTATCCGCTCTTGTAAAAAAGCATTGATAAATGGGGGGTTTATCAACGTTTTTTAGAAGCGTTGATAAAAGATCCCTCTTTATCTGCACTTTTTTACAAGCATTGATAAAAGTATACTTCAAAAAAATCATTAAAAATAATATATTTACATATAAATATATTTATATTGATATAAATATATTTATTTTAATATAAACATAATATATATATTTTAAAATATGTTTTAGATAAGGTAAATTTGAATTTACACTTAATATATAAGATACTTAATGGAAATAACTAATTAAAAAATTAAAAAATATTTTTAATTAATAATTTTCTAATTATTATTGAGTAATAATAATTTAAAATAAATTTGAAGACACAAAAAATCAAAACTAAATTAATAAAAGATCTAAAATAAGTTGAAAGCGTAACTCAAACTTCAAACGACCATAAATTTTGATCTGCATGTCTATTTGAGCTCAAACACATATCAAATCGAAGCTATGATGAGATTTATTCCCTCAGGGATAGTGGTAAACCTCTTTCACGTTTTTAGAGGCTAAAAAATCCTAGAATGCCTCCAAAACTGACTTTTTAACATTAAATGGAATTTCATGCTCCTTTATGGGGGGTCTTATTACCCATTTTTGGTGGGGACTAAATTTATTCCTAGGTATTATATTCATATTGATATTATGGTTTTAAAATTTTGTTATTTTTCACAATGTACTATTATTTATAATCAAATATTTAACAATATATACATGTTTTTTATATATTCACACATAAAAATTTAATTTTATAAATAAATAATTAAACATATTTAAATATAAAATATATTTATTAATATATAAACATACATATAAATATATGGATAAAAAATTTAACAAAATATAAATAAATATATTGATATATCATAAAATGTTAAACAAAATAGTATAGGGAAGTGAAAAAGGCTTTGATGTATATGTTGGAGGTCTACGGTTCGAAATTTACTGGAGCCAGGGGCACATGCAGGGAGGTGGGATAATTTAAATCACTGATAAATGGGTGGGTTTGGGAAGTGCTGATGAAGGGGGTGGGTGGGGTGTGGAAAAAAAATATATACCCTTTATCAATTGGTCCATTATCAGCACTTTTTTAGCACTGTTAAAGGCCCCCTTTAACATCATTAAAAAATGCTGATAAAAGAGTCCTTTAAAAATGATAAAAAAGAATTGTTAAATGACATTTTTAATAGTTTTTTTAAAGGGTAACTTTAACAATTATTTTTTAGTGTTGATAAAATCATTTTTCCTTTTACCATGCTCAAATTATCAGCTCTTTTTTAGCACTGATAAAGACCTATTCTAGCACTATTAGAGGTCATTTTTATAGTAGTGCTATAATAGAAGAATATGGGATCTTACCCATTATCTCTCTTTATTAATGTGTGTGATGACACATTTTATTGGAATGAGATATAATATGTCAAACTAGAACCAATCCCATATCAGATTATTTTATACTAATCCTTTGTAGTATCTAGTCAATGTATTTATCTTGACATGGTCCTAGCAGCCTCTTTAATATATCACGCATGATCTTAATGCAAAATATGTTGGATGCCTCACCTAAATTATCATGGAGAATCACTTTTTCATCTATGCCTTAACCTCTTATAAGGCTATTATATCGCTTCCAATTAGTAATATGTCATCCACATATACTAATATGAAAACAATTGGGCTCCCACTAAACTGCTTATAAATACATGGCTCACATGTGTTCTTAATGAAATAAAAATCTTTTATGTATTCATCAAATCAAATTTTCCATGACCTGGATGATTTATTTGATCCATAAATGGATCTATATAACTTTTATACCTTTTTTGGAATTTTCTGGAATCACAAACCCTCCTGGTTGTGTCATATACACATCCTTATGAGGGTTCCTATTAAGGAATGCATTTTTCCATCCATTTTCCAAAATCTCATGTTCATGATAAAATGTTATGTAAAGTGAAATTTTTATGGATTTAAAAATATAAATATGAGAAAAAGTTTCAATATAGTTAATGTGTTGATTTTTTCTAAACCCATTGACCACTATTTGTTCTTTACATGTATTAACTTTACCTTCATTTCTAGTTTTCTCTTGAATAACCATTTACACCCAATAGGATTTACTTCAACTTTTGGATCAATTAGTACAAAAACTTGGTTTTGATACATGGAATACATCTCATAATTCATGGATTTTTTTCATTTTATAGCCTCTGAGCTCTCTCATACTTCCTTATAGGAGATATTATCATCATTGTCAACTAATAATGATTCACCGTCATCAGTAACTACAAAATCATATCTCTCTAGTTCTCTTAAATATCATATACTATTACAAGGAACTTGTGTTATAGGAAATAATTCTTCTATAGGGACTTGTGGAATTGGTTCCTGAACCAACTCTTGTGTATATTTATCATCAACATCATCAAAGTTGATCTTTCTCCCAATATCCTCCCTGAGGATGTGCTCCCTCTTAAGAAAGATGACATGTATTTCAATAGTTAATTTATTTTTTGAAGGTTTGTATAGATATTAACCCCATTTTTCCTTATAATACCCTATAAATATATACTTCAGTCCTTAGGGTGCTATTTTGATTCTTGATGTACCCTTAACAAATTCCTTACAACCCCATGCATGAACATGTGACAAGATGGATTTGTTTCTACTTTATAACTAAAATGAAAAACCATTTTCTTGTTTAGTTGGTACTCAGTTTATTAATTACAATGTTGTCTATAATTCATATCCCTAAAAGGATAATGGAATACTTTTGTGACTCATCATTTACTTTACCATGTTCAACAAAGTACATTTCCTCTTTTCACTAATAATATTCCACTGTGGTGTATAAAGTGGAGTGAGTTGAGATAAAATCACATACTCTCACACAAATTTAATAAAGACTTGATTAAGATATTCACAACCTTGATCATATTGAAGTATCTTTATCTTATTACCAATCTATATATCAACCCCATTCTTAAACTCTTTGAACTTCTTAAAGGATTAAAACTAATACTTCAACAATTATATATAACCATACCTGCTTAAGTCATGGGTAAAAGTAATAAAGTATGAGTACCCACCTATATATTCTACTTGAAAATTCCAACACACATTAGTGTGTACTAATTCTAGAAGATATGTGGTCCTTTCACATTGACAACTGAAGGGTGGTTTGTCCATTTTTTATATAAAAAATCATGCCATCTTTCAAGTGGATTTAGTTTAAAAGAGTCTAAATATAAGTCTATAGCCTTAAACATTACATAATTTTGAGTTAAGTCCAGAATTAACATTGAGGATCTTTTTAGGTTTAGAGATTTATAGAATTAGGACATAGATAATACATAATAACACAAATTTATACAATGTGGATACCACTGAAACAGTATCCATTTCTTCCACAATATAAAATTTTTAAAAGTAAACATGGTTCATTTTTCTTGATAAAAAATCTTCTTGACTTATTTATTTCTCTTACCCATCCTTATACCCTATGAAATCATTTTAAAAACGTGAGATGAGTGCAAAAATATCATTAATGGATATAAAATAAGGAAATAAAATGTCATCCCATGAATATTTTTAAACCTATGAAATCATATTAATCCTGAAAAAAATCATAGAAATCATAAATCATAAAGGTAACTTATGGAATCCATATCATACAACATTGTATCTTTCACAGTTACATAGGGAGTAACCTTCATGGTTACATTTGGAATACCCATCACAGCATATTCCTTAAATATCTTAAGAGAAACCTTATCATTTAACTCCATATCATTACCCAATTCATTGGAGAGATATCATGGGCTCACCTGCCCTCATTTTATCATCGAACCACCCATATACATAAGAAATTCTTCGGAACTATAACATAATCATAACACATAAACCATGCATAAAGGAAAAATAACATTTATACATTGTAATGATAAGTTATAATTTCAAGATATTGATATAATAAATTCATTCTAAAAATAAATTTCAATACCAAAATACCTAAAAGGGGGATATGGTATTCACTTTTCTTTAAAAAAAATATTTCAACTTGTAGAGGAATCCAAATACAAAATAATGGTCACAACGGCGGAAAGGTCATTGTTGCCACATATGTTAAAAAACATTTTTTTTTGTTTAGTAAAATGATTCATATAAAAAAATATTCCTTTTCAAAACCATTAAATTAAATAAAAAGTAAAATGGGTTGATTATACACCATATAAATGAAGGTGGTGTATATTATCAAAATATGCCTCAATGAAATGAGATTGAGATGAAGTCTCTTACCGTGAGTTCAACTCATCACATACAATCTTTATATTCCTGAATAATAAACTTAGGTTAATTTATAATGTATTGAGAACCTTTTTCAAGTTTATTATTTCTTTTATATCACTTATTACCATGTTTTAAAAATTACATAATTATTTAATTTCATATCATACATTTTGTTGATATTCAGTACTTGAGTTGAAAATGAACATGGTTTTGATGTCACTACTCCGTGTGATCATAAATACATAATCTAATGAATAATAATCATTATATTATTATCATATTTATACATAAATTATACCTTTAAATCAAACCATTAAGTGTGGTTATGAAAAATAACAATGTTATAATCATGGAGATGGTAAGTCGTATGCACGCATGAGTAATATTTTCCATTTTCCATTGATCGTTATGGAAAAAATTTAAGTATTATTTTAACTTTAAAGAATAATCATAACATTATTAATATCATATTAATTATTTAAATATACTTATATATATCATACAAGTTATATAGTTAGTAAAAATGAGTTGCATCGCTTCGTGGAGGTGATAGTTCACATGTATGTACGAACGACGTTATCATTTTTATGAGAATCTAAAGTAAGAATTTAACTGATATATTATTATCATAGAATGAATAATATGTCATTAATATCACATATGAACATTAATTACTTTATAATAACCTGTCATGAGAGATGGTTATAAAAACGAATTAGATTGGTTAGTGTAGGTGATAGTTCACACGTACGCACGAACAATTAATTAATTTCCTATTTTATGGAAGTGGGGATGGATTTAGGTGATTATATTAACATAATAACATCTATGTATATTTATTATACTTTAATTATTATATCATCTTGTATGGAGGATACTTGAAGGAAGTGTAAGAATAAATAAAACAGAAATACTTAAAGAAAACGATACATCTTCTTCGGTTGATCGCCCTTGAGGAACACCTTAATACCTCGAAAAAAATGTTTTGCCTAGAATAAGGACTCAAGAACATGGGTAGGGATTTTGGAAAGATTTTTGGAAATATCTTGGTGGATCCAAATGGTTCTTGAAGTATAATTATTAGAGAAGAGTGGGTACCTTTTTATAAGATAGGGGAGGGGTACCCTTGGAAACTCTTAAAATATTAAATTAATATAAATTAATTTTTTAATAAAAATGATTCCAAATTCAGTTATTTAGAAGATAAAATGAGTATAGTTCTAAATCCTCTCATAAAATAACTTTTAGACATATATTTATTTTATTTTAAACCTTATATTTTTTGTTTACCCTTAATTATTCTCTATTAATTTTAATTGTGGTGAAAACATTTTAAATATTAAGATGCTATAAATTTTACATAAATGGAATTAGAAAATTAATTAACTTTTAGACATTATCATAATCACTTTGTGATTTTAAACTATTTTTATTGTTTTTAAACAATTTAATAAATTATTATTTTTTATAAAATATCAATTATGTCAATTTTTACACTATTCATTTTATTGAATTTAAATAAAATAAAAAAATAGATATAACTTCTATACAACCCATTTAATATCTTTATAACATTTCATGTTCACCTATATAATTTTTGGATGATATAAATTATGTAAAATAATATTTTTTTTATATTTATAATATCATTTATTTGATTCTTTCATTAATAAAGCAATCACTGCATCATCATTTTGTAATAATTAAATTTAATTATTTAATGTATAAAAATTATAAATAAACTAACATGATTTAGGTACTCTTATAATATTTCTAATGACTATTTATAGTCAAATAGATCACTTATATAAACCCATTTTAAAATTGTTTTAGTAATAAGAGTTGTGTTTATGATAATTTTTTCCTTCACTTTAAATTAAATATTATAAATGTCATAATGACTCCCAATTGGATTCCAAATGACAAATTTTTGTCCCAAGAGTTTTCTTGTTTGTTCATATCTCATCCAATAATATTTCAACAAGTTTTAGGGTAGTTTTATATAATATTATTTTTACCCTTATTTACCTGATTTACACATAAACTGTGGAAAATAAAATACTAAGTTATTATTCACCAAAAAGTATTTTGTTCCTATTAAACCACATTTTTTCATACTGATTAAAATAATGTATGATATATTTTAAAAATTAAATTCAAATAAGTGGAAAATTAAATTTAAAATTAAGCTCGTTGTCGAAATGAGAAAATAGGTTTTTAAAAAGTAAAAACCCTCAAAAGATTGACATGTGTTTATATTAAATTTCAATGTGAAATTACTTCCATTGACCAAAATTGGATTAAATTATAAAAAAAATAATATAAATATACTTTAAAAAAATTCAAATGATAATCTAACAATACAAATAAATTAAATGAAAATTCAGTTTTGAATTAAAATGCAATATTTTTCATTTTTCATTAAAATATTCATTTTATTAAAAAAATACCAAAATTTTAACCAAGGTAAATTTTGATGTCCCAATTATAAATAAGAAGTTTATATTATCAAATATAATATATAAAAGTGAAAAAAACTATATTTTGAAAGAGTTCATCGTCAAAAGTCAGTAAAACTACCTTTTAAAAAATATTAGAGTATTTTAGGTTTAAAATTGGATTTATTCCCATTTTAAGCATCTAAAAGTTGTTAGAATAAAGTAAAAACATTTAATAAATGTGTATAAACATAATATAGTTATTTATTTTCATTTTATCCAATGAAACGTCTATGCGATAACTACCATTTAAAAAATAATATTAATAATGTATTATTTTTTAGTATATCTCAATCTTGTGTGCAACATAAGATTTTGGAGAAACTCATTATTGCGTGTTGGGTACACTATTAGACATATAATACACTTTTAATTAAAATTGATATATAATTAATAAATATTAATATATATGAAAATTTATTATTCTATAATTACATAGGATGTTATATCCTTCCCCCTTTTGGAAATTACATCCTCGCAATTTTATTCACTTACCAAATAAGTGGGGGTATTTATCCCTCATAGAATTTTCAGATTCCCATGTTGCCTCTTCAACCATATGGTTTTTTCACAAAACCTTAACCTGATGAATCACCTTATTTTGCAACACTTTCTCTCTATGGTCAAGAATATGGACTGTTTGTTCCTCATAAGAAATATTATCTTCAAACGAAACTACTTATATACTCAAAACATGAGATGAATTCAAAAAAATATTTTCTCAACATTGAAACATGAAAAACATTGTGTGCCTAGGATAAACACAGAGGTAAATCCGCTTTGTAGCAAACTGATCCAGATTTCTCCAGGATTTCATAGGGTCCAATGAATTGTGGACTTAGCTTTCTCTTATTACCAAAATGCATCACACTTTTCTATGGTAAAACTTTGAGAAAGACATGATCACCTACCTCAAAAGAAAGATCCTTCCTCCAGTTATCTGAATAAATTTTCTTCCTGCTCTAAGTTATCCTCATGTGTTTCTAAATAAACTGAACTTTTTCTACCATCTCTTCTACCAGTTATGGTCCCATCAACTTTCTTTCACCTACTTCATCCCAAAAATATCAAGCTTGACACCGCCTTCCATATAATGCCTTAAATGGTGACATCTGTATACTAGAATGAAAACTATTATTATAAGAAAACTCAACTAAAGAAATGTATTGATCTCAACTTCCCTAGTAATCCATTGAACAAGCACATAGCTTATCCTCCAAAGTTTTAATTGTTTGTTCTAATTTCCCATATGATTAAGGATGAAAAGTTGTACTAAAATTTCATTCAATTATCAATGACTTCTGAAGGCATTTTCAAAATTTATAAGTGAACCTGTGATCATGATCAGATACAATAGAGATAGAAACTCCATGTAACCTGACAATCTCTTTAAGATACAACCAAGAAAGTTGATCTAGAGACAATATATGTTTAATAGGAAGAAAATGATAATATTTATTCAATATATCAACAATAACCCAAATCACATTGTTATATCAAGAAGTCTTTGTTAATACCACTAAAAAATCCATGTATATATTTTCCCATATTCAATCCGGTACTGGAAATGGATGAAGCACCCATTTCATTAACTACCACTTTTATTTAACCTGTTGACAAGTCAAACACTTCATAGTAAAGTTAAAAATATATATTTTCATTCCATCCCACCAGTAATACTTCTGAGGATCTCTATACATCTAATTACTACTAGGATGAAATGAAAACGAAGAACTATGAGCTTCACATAACAACTCTTTCTTAAAATTTTAATCATAAGGCACACATAATATTTTCCCAAACCTCAAAATACAGTCTTTATCAATGTTAAATTCAGGAAAATTACCCTTTTGAACCAATTCTACATTTTTCTACAATTAAATGTCTTCCTTATGCACTTTCTTAATTCTATCTGATAGAGACGATTACACTGAAACTTGAAACAAAATAGAGGAATTTCTTGCACCAACAACTTCCATTCAAAATTTTATCAAATCGTTAATGAAAGGATCATATTCCAAATGTAACATGGTTAATTTAGCATTACTTTTCTAACATAAACCATCAGCCACTTTGTCTTTTTTTCCTAGATGGTAATGAATCATGGAATCATAATCATTGATTATTTAAAACTATCTTCTTTGTTTCATGTTCAATTATTTCTAAGAGAATATATACTTAAACTTTTATGGTAAGTATATATTTCACATTTTACTCCATACAGATGATGCCTCCAAATTTTTAAAGAAAAAACAACAACAAATAATTAAAAATCATGTGGAGGGTAATTTAACTCATGAGTTTTCAACTAACGTGAAGAATAAGTAATTACCTGATCATTATAAATTAGTACAGAGCCAAGTTATTTCAGCGAAGCATCATTGTAGATAAAATATTAACCATTTCTGAAAGGCAGTTCCAAAACTGGAGCATTCACTAGTCTTATTGTCAATTCCTGAAAACATTCATCACATTATTTTATCCAGATGAACTAAACACCGTTTCTAATTAACTTAGTCATTGGTCTATATAACCATGAAAAATTTTCAACAAACCTTCATTAACAACCTTCTAAACCAAGAAAACTACAAATCTAGGTTATATATGTGGGTTGTTTCCATTCTTCAACAACTTTTGTTTTAGTAGGATCAATAGTTATGTCATCTTTAGAAACAATGTGACCAAGGAATGAATTTTGTTGTAACCAAAACTCAAAATTTATGTATTTCCCATATAGTTTATTTTCTTTTAATGTTTTCAAGACAACCCTTAAATAACTTTTATAGTCCTCTTTACTTTTAGAATATACCAAAATATGATCAATAAACACAACAAAAACATATCCAAGAACTCATGGAATATTCTATTCATAAGATCCATGAATACATCAGGTGAATTAGTTAACCCAAATGGAATAGCTACAAATTCATAATGGCCATATATAGTATGAAACACGGTATTCAAAATGTTTACTTACTTTACTTTCAACGGATGGTACCCCAACCTCAATTAAACCTTTGAAAAATATTGTGCTCTCTAGAGCTGATCAAACAAATCATTGATATGAGGATGTTATTAAATGATCTATAATCAATGCAAAGTCTCATTGAGCAATCTTTCTTTTTAACAAACAATATAGGAGAACCCTATGGTGATGTTCTTGGTCAAATGAAACCTTTATCTAATAACCCCTATAATTTCTTCACTAACTCTAAATGTTCAATATAACCCATTTGATAATGGGTTTTGAAATTTTCTTAACATTAGGAATTAATTAAATAGTAAATTTAACTTCCTAATTAGGTATAGTACTGAGAAACTCATCAGGAAAAACATCAAGATACTCATTTACCATGGGTACGTCATTAATATGAACAGTTTCTTTGTTTTCAACAATATGTGAAAGATAACATTCATTTCCATATTTCAATAGTTTCTCATCTTTCTGATATGTTATCAATGGTAAGGGTGCATTACTATACAAAAAATAAAATTCTTTCTGAAATGAAACTTTTTAGATCTACAGTCAATCTTAGCATGGTAAATAAAAATTCAATCCATACCCAGAACAACATCAAACTCTATTAGAGGAAAACAAAATAAGGTTTGTAAGTAAATTCTTTCCACAGATAAGGATAAGAAAATTCTTAAAATTTATTTTTTCCTCAACATTTCCCCCAGGTGTTTTCACCATAAGTTTTAGATTCATTTATTAAGTTATAATTCCCAATATACTAGAAATTTTTTCAGAAATGAAAGAATGTGTAGACCATGAAACAAAAAACACATTGGGATAATCTGAATAAACAAAAAATGTACCTGATACCACTTCATTTGATGGCCCAACATCTAATGAAGTAGTTTCAAAGGATTTCACCACACCTTTATGCTTATATTCCAGCTGCTTCCCTTCATTCAAGTTCTTTGTTGGACACTCATTTTCATAATGACCCATCTCATTGTATTTAAAACATTTTACTAGTTGTAAATCATATTGTGTCTTACCACTATAATTATCTCTTTATGTGAAATTATAAGCCTTATGTCCCATTTTACCACATCATAATCACTTACCATAATTTTAAATGAATTACCCAATGTTCTTTTTACCATAATTTTCACAAAATGTAAACTTAATTTTTTACCATCAAACTTTTTTGAATAATTCTTCCCTTTCTACTACCAACTCAACCTATTATTCTATTGTTTTTTAAAGAACACTTGATCATCAGAAAATTCCATTTCCACCTTCTCTGCACATTAAACAAGTTTTTCATGACTTTCAAACTCACGATAAGCTAAATAATTGGATGCTTTGTCTTTAATCATGAGTAAAAATCATTGATTTTCATATCAAGATCTCAGATTAAATTTGGAGTGTACCTTTCCAATCAAGTAAATTTATCTTCATATGAAACCACTGAGTCATCCTTCTACCTCAACTCTAAGAATTGTTTTCCATCCTAATTTGAACCACCTTAGGAAAATATTTCTCAAGAAACATACCTTTGAATTCATCCCAATTTAGATCATCAAGCTCCTCGTTGTCTCAGATATTCTTAACCATTGACCACCATAGATTGTCTTCACCTTCCAAATGAAAAATAGAAAGACTAACCTTTTGATTTTATGAACACCCCATGACATAAAAAATATTTTCTAGTGATTTAATCTACCCTTCAGCAATCACAAGGTCCGATGATCCTAGGAATAATGGAGGATGTTTCCTCATGAAATGCTCTGCTACCAACATGTTCCTATGTGGTTGATCTGGCTGATCTCGTGTATGGATACCACCTCCATTTATAGCCTGATTCAATTATTCCATCACTAAAACAAATTATTTAGTTTTGATTCTGACAATATCAGGTTACTGATTTGGAAGGTTGTTTTCTTTTAGATTTCTTCCCAACACAGCTTCCCTTTTTCCCTCTATGTAAAAACACTTTGAACAAACATGTCTTAGATGAAGTAACATTGTAATATTCAAATTATATATCATTTCAATTTGAACATAAAGTAAAAATAATTTAGAGATATTCTATTAAAAATATCCTAACCCTTAAAGTTATCTAAACCGACCTTTGATACCAACTATAAGGCCCCATCCTTAAACATAACATAATCTTGAGTTAAGTCAAGAATTCACATTGAAGGTCTTTTAAAGTTTAGAGTTTTAGAGAATTAGGACATATCTAATATATAATAACTCAAATTTATACAAATTTGGATACCGCTACAATATTATTAATTCCTTCCACAATATAAAACTTTTAAAAGTAAACATGATTTCATTTTATTGATAAAAATATCCTTGACTTATTCCTTTCTCTTACCCATCCTTATACCCTGTGAAAACATTTTAAAAACTAGGGACGAGCACAAAAATCTCATTAAGGGATATGAAATAAGGAAATAAAATGTTAGTCCATGAATATTTATAAACCCATGAAATCATTAGAATCCTAAAAACCTTCACAGCAATCATAAATTATAAAGGAAACTTGTGGCATCCATATCATACTTACATTGTAGCTTTCACAACTATATATGGAATAAACTTCATGGTTACGTTTGGAATACCCATCACAATATATTCTCTAAATCTATTAGGATAAACCTTATCATTTATCTCTATCACAATACCCAATGAATTAGAGAGATATCACGGGCTCACTTGCCCTTTGTTTATCACGAAACCACCCATATACATTAGCAATTCCCAAGAACCATAACATAACCATAACACATAAACCATACATAAAGGAAAAATAAAATTTCAACATTGCAATCATAAGATATCATTTCAAGATATTTATATAATCAATTCATTCTTAAATCCATTTTCAATAAAAAAATACCTAAAAAAGGAATATGGTATTTACTTTTCTTTTAAAAAATATTATGGTTTGTAGAGGAATCCAAATACCAAATAATGGTTATGGCGGTGGAAAGGTCATTGTTGCCGCACATGTTAAAAAACATTTTTTCATTTAGTAATATTATTTGTATAAAAAATATTATTTTTGAAAACTGTTGAATTAAATTAAAAGTAAAAGGGGTTTATTATACACTGTATAAAATAAGGTGGTGTATATTATCAAAATATGCCTCAATGAAAGGAGATTGAGATGAAGTCCTTTACCGTGAGTCTGACTCGTCACGTAAAATATTTATATTCCTGAATAATAAACTTAGGTTAATTTCTACTTACTTAAGAACCTTTTTCAAGTTTATTATTTCTTTTATATCACTTATTACTATGTTATAAAAATTACATAATTATTTAAGTTCATATCAGACGTTTTATCGATATCCAGTACTTGAGTCGAAAATGAACATGATTTTGATTTTACTAGTACATGTGATCATAAGTATATCATTTACATAATAATATTCATGACATTATTTTCATCTTTATATATATATTATACCTTTAAATCAAACCATGAAGTGTGGTTATGAAAAAATGAACAGTGTTATAATCATAAAGGTGGTAAGTTGTACGTATACAAGAGTAACATTTTCCATTTTTTATTGATCATTATGGAAAAAATTTAAGTATTATTTTATCTTTAAATAATTATAATAACATAATGAATATCATATTAATCATTTAAATATACTTATATATATCATACAAGTGATATAACGAATAAAAATGAGTCACATTCATGGAGGTGATAGTTTACACGTATGCACGAATAAAGTTATAATTTTTATGAAAATGGAAATTAAGAATGTAATTAATATATTATTATCATATAATGACTAATATGTCATTAATATCACATATGAACATTAATCCCATTATTATAACCTGTCTTGAGAGATGGTTATGAAAAACGAATTAGATCAATTCGTGGAGGTGATAGTTCACAGGTACGCATGAACAATTAATTACATTCCCATTTGATGGAAGTGGAGATGGATTTAGGTGATGATATTAACATAACAACATCTCAGTATGTTTTGGATACTGGATTTATTATCTCATCATGGTTGTAGGATACTTTAAGGAAAATAGAAATACTTGAAGAAAATGATACCTCTTCTTCGGTTGATCTCCCTTGAGGAATACCATACCACCTCAAAGAAGGGTGTTATGCCTAAAATAAGGAATCAAGAATGTGGGGAGGGATTTTAGGAAGATTTTTGCATAGATATTGTCTGAACAAAATGTTTCCTGAAATGTTATTATAAGAGAAGAGTGAGTACCTTTTTATAGGAGAGGGGAGGGGCACCCATGGAAGCTCTTAAAATATTAAATTAATAAAAATTAATTTTTTAATAAAAATGATTCCAAATTGAGTTAAATTGGATATAATATGATTATATTTCTAAATAATTTCATCTAATAATTTTTATACATGTATTTATTTTATTTTAAACCTTATCTTTTCAGTTTACCCTTAATTATTCTCTTTTATTTTTAATTATGGTAACAACATTTTAAATATTAAGAGGATATAAATTTTACTTATATGGGGTAAATTTTCCATAATTGGACAATTAATGAACTTTTGTACCTTATCATAATCACTTTTTGATTTTAGAATATTTTTTGTATTTTTAAATAATTTAATAAATTATTATTTTTATAAAATATCAATTATGTCAATTTTACACTATTCATTTTATTGAATTTAAATAAAATAAAAACATAGAGATAAATTCAAAAAAAACATTTAATATTCTTATAACATGTAATATTCACCTATAAAATTCTTTTGTGACATAAATTATGTCAAATAATATTTATTTTAATATTTATAATATCATTTATTTTATTCTTTCATTAATAAGGAAATCGCGGCCTCATCATTGTGTCATAATTAATTTTAATTATTTAATTTCTAAAAATTATAAATAAAATTCCATGATATAGGTAATCTTTTTATATTTCTAATGACTATTTATAGTTAAATATATCACTTATATAACCCCATATTAACATTATTTTAGTAATAAGAGTGTGTTTATGATAATTTATGCCTTCACTTTAAATTAAATGTTATAAAAGTCATAATCACACCCAAGTTGCTTCCAAAGAAAAAATTTTCATCCCAAGGGTTTTCTTATTCGGTCTTATCTCATCTAATAAGATCATTACAAGTGTTAGGATATTTTTATATAATATTATTTTTACCCTTACTTACTTGATTTACCCTTTTTCCGTGGTAAATAAAATACTAAAGTTACTATTACCCAAAAATTATTTTGATCCTATTACACAAAATTTTTCATAATTATTAGAATAAAGTATGTTAATTTTTGAAAATTAAATTCAGATAAGTTTAAAAATTAAATTTAAAATTAATCTTGTTAGAATCAGAAAACAGGTTTTAAAAAAGTAAAAACCATCAAAAGATTAACATGTGTTTATATCAAATTTCAATGTGAAATTACCTCTAATGAAAAAATTGGATTAAATGATAAAAAAATAATCAAAATATAATTTAAAACCAATTCCATTGATAATATAATAGTATAAATAAATTAGACGAAAAGGCAGTTTTGAATTAAAATACTGTATTTTTCACTATTCATTAAAATATGAATTTTATCAGAAAAATAAAAAAATTAACCAAAGTAAATTTTGATGTCCCTATTCCAAATAAGAATTTTATTTTGTCAAATATAACATATAAAAGTTACAAAAACTAGATTTCAAAATGGTTCTCCATCAAAAGGTGGTAAAATCACCTTTTAAAAAATATTAGAGTATTTTATGCTTAAAATTGGATTTATTCGCATTTTAAGCCTACAATGGTTATTATAAGAACGTAAAAACATTTAATAAAAATGTGTAAACATAATATAGTTATATATTTTCATTCCCTATAATACAATGGCTAGGTTATAACTACCATTAAAAATAATAATATTAATAATTTATTATTTTTCGATATATATCAATCTTGTGTGCAACATATGATTTCAGAGAAATATGTTGTGTTTCAGGTATGCTATCAGACCTAGAATCCCCTTTTAATTAAAATTCTTATCTATTTCATAAATATTAATAGATATGAAAATTTATTATTCTATAATTACTTGGGATGTTGCACTAAATAACCATCTTGATAGATCTTTGTCAAACACTTATCGTTTACATAAACAATATGGTGATGCCACAATTGGGTGTAATATGAGTCACACGTATTAGTTTAATTATCAATTGTCAATATTTAGTTTTCATAATTTAATATATAATGATGATTATTTACTTGTTCCATACCATAACATATGTTATCTTTATAAAATTAGAAACATTTATTTCCAAAGCTGAAAATAAATCCATCTATATCTAAGAAAGAAATAGAAATAATGTTCTTGGTAATACTTGGAACATAATAAAATTTCTTTAAAACCAAAATTAATCATGTTGGCAATGTGATATGGTAGAGACTAATGGCTAGAGCATCTAATTTCACTCCATTGGAATCCTGTAGATCCACCTCTTCTCTTGAAACCTTCTATAATATACATGGTTCTTGTACTTGGATACAGATTATAGCACAATATGAAGTTTCTAATACACAACTCCTCTTATAGTTTCCCTTCCATCCACATATAATGCATAATATATCATGTTCTTTCCCTTGCCTTTAGAACTTCTTCTTCTTATAAGGATGGTGCTCTTGAGACTTATACTTAGAATGAATCTTTAGAGCCTTTTCCTTATTCTTACTTTTCTTATTTACCATAAGTATAGTGGTTTTGTCACCCCCGGTGTATTTCCCATCTTCTAAAATAAGTGTAAGAAGTTATAAAAGTGTCTTCTCATTATTTCTCATCTTATAATTCACAAAAACAACTAGATAAGGTCTTGGATATTGAGGATAGAATGAGATTTATGTGCATATCATCAAGGATCTTATTACCTAAGATATCTAGGAACTTAATGTATCCATCCATATTGACCAATGTTCCCCAGTTGGCATTAACTCTCTAATTATGCATGTGAATATTGCATTGGAGATCTCATGTTTCTTTGATCTCTCCTTCTCTTCATATAGATCATTAAGGTGATAAAAAATGTTATACGCATCCATATCCTCAAATTGCATTAAAACCTCATTGGGCATAGAGGATAGCATGAAACATTGGATATCCATATATTTATCTACATACTTTAGATAGAGATAAACTTCGTCCCCATTAACCTCTTTGCACAATTTCCTTTTATTTTTTAGTATAACGTGAAAGAGCCTATACGATTCTTGTAAACTAACACTGATGAGAAATTTATCCTTCTCTACAATATATTGTAGTGATATTTTTAATTTTTTTTGATTTTACATTTCTAAAAATTATGAACAGGTAATTATTACTCATTTTGATTAAAAAAATATTAATAAATTCAATTTTTAATTAAATTCATTATTAATATTACACTATTTTCCAAAACATAATTTCCATCACCATCAGTTTTATAATATATTTTCACTTGAATATTCTAGTGGAAAGGGTCCATATTCCCTTTTTATAACCTATACTTGGTCCTAAAAATATATTTAAAGGGTTTTTGGTTGGCATAACTTTACAAATACATTAACTCATGGTTCCTTGATCTATTGAGTGGACTTTCAAATCATGAAATCCTATTTTAAAATTTCCTCAAAATTTTCCTCTTAGTTACCCCAACTTCTTCTTGATAAGTAAACCCTTGATTTAATCTATGTTACATCAACCCAAAACATCAAGATAAAATTTCCATGATAATTAAAGCCACCCCAACATGGGTTTTTTAAGTACATTAAACTATGAGGTAGATTCTAACTAAAAGAGTGGAAGGATAAGATGAATTAATATTTTAATTGAGCAATTTCTATCTTTATGCGTAAATCCCTTTTTCCTTTTACATAAATTGCTAATATTAAGTATATTTTAATTAAGTAATTAACCATGTCTGATAAATCATTTATCCATAATATGATTATATTTTATTCCATATTTCATGCTTGTTAATTCATTTATTATTTGATCACATACTATTCAAAAACATAAATAATTAACCATGTAACTAGTAAAAATAAAATATAATTGGAATGATCATGATGTTTTTCTTGTGGTTATTTTATCTAGAGGATCCTAAACTAAACCTCAACCTAGGGGAAACATCATGAACCATAGCTTGGTTCATGTTGCAGTATTTCACCCTGTCTCTTATGCATCGGCTTGATTAGTTTCACCTCATCTCCATGGCTTGGACCACCTACATACACTTGGGAGCTCCAGGATTACATAAGATTCTACTCACATAAAAGTGAGGGGATCTGATGAATTGGATAAAGGGGGTCTACAAAAAATAAACTGTAGGCATGTAGGCCCTTAGATAATAAGAAGGATGGGATGACATGAAAATAATCAATAATAATTTAACTACAATAAGTTAAAAAGAAACCAATCACAAACAAGGGTTTTTCTAATATCATGATCATCCACACATAAAGAAACTATAATACATTTTCAATCATTTTATAAATTACTTAGATTATTTTTTTCATTAAAATAATGCACCGTGAATTAATCCAATTAATTTAATTTTATATTAATTCTATCAAAACATCCTTAAATCACCATCATCTGTAATTTGAAACAAAATTAACATCATAAAATTAATGTAATACACAAGTGTACTTGGAGGATACCTCATGTGTTCATAAAAATATTTTCATGGAAATTAATTTAAAATATAATTTTTAATCTTATTACATGGTGTATACTATCATGTGAAGAACACACCAAAAATCACAATTAATAGGCTTAATTATATATTTATTTATTTTTCCAATAATAATTTTAGAGCATTTATGGTTGAAAACTACATGTCATATACAAAATTACATGATGTGTACTTGTCTTCTTCTTGTGTCCACAGTACACACCTTGGGTCAGGTCGTGTTATCTGATTTGGGTGTGTTTGAGGTACATTGAGTGTAACCTTAGATTCCATGGCTTATCAATCCATGTGATGTGTATCCAATACATGGATCACTTGGGACACCCCATGTGCTCGGCCAAAAGACATAAGTTACTACACATCATGTACAGTGGTTACACATCATGTAGATCTTTAAGACACGTGTCAGTATATTTAGGTCTACATGGAGAACCATTTATATCAGATATTATATCTGATTAGATTGGATATTACATCCTACATTATCATGAGATCTGGATTTGTGACGAAAAACTACATGGCATGTACTCATCAAGTACACAGTGTGTACTTTGTTTTTTTCAGGAAGAACATTTGGCTCCTCCAAATGGTATTCTCCATATGATTTATCATTTTTAATCATTAACTGGTTACTATTTATGTTATTGAGAATGAATAAAATAATACATGTCAATGTTTGGATCTCAAAAGTGATAATTTTAAGAAAAATAAAATGAATATGCATTAAATCAATCAATGAATGATAAATAATTATAAATTAAACTTTTTACCACTCTGATACCACTTGTAGGTTATGGGCGTAGTGGAACCATCCTTTTAAGGTATGAAAAACTTGGATTTTAGTCTTAAATCACTTATAATCATTTTTCTACATGATCATGATATCATGTCCCATAAAAAATAAGATTAATAGTCTATATTAATAATTGATAACTATAGGTAGATATCCTTCACATGTGATTTATAATTAATTTATGAGAAGATATAGAATTACCAAAACCTGTAATTTTGCTTCCACTAATGATCTAATGGAATAGAATTCATCCCAATTTCATTTCACTACAGGATTCAAGTTCATAATCCCTCTAGCAGTCATGCACACGTGCACCCCAATCTTTGATCAATGTCCTAGAAATATCGGGTGCTATAAAGCCCAATCCTATTTGATTGTGTTTTTTGTGGTTGATCACAACATTATTCTTCAGGAATAATGAAGAACAATTGGTGTTATCTTAGGGTATTGATATAGGAGGGAGAGAGAGCACACTTTAGTGCTTGATCTAATCTCTCATTATCCATTGTGCAAACCAAACGTGAATTGGGATTGTGGAATAACTAGATATTTATTATATGTGGTTTAGGGTTGGAAAATATCACACAAACCCCCAACCATATTTAATATACTTAATTGAACCCATGTCCATTAATAATAATATTATTATTATTAATCTCTTGACATGCACAATACATTGAGAATAAAAATAAATATTAATTATTTTTAATTGAACCATTAAACATGGTTCACTTTCCTTCGTCAGCATTTATTGATCCTCAAATAATGACTATTTAATTAAATAAATATCACTACATTATTCTAAGATAAGTATAATAAATATTAGATTCACTAAACTTGTAAAATAATATTTTATATTCTTATTTATCTCTATTTATTCTTTCTAATAACTTGTGACTAAATTATGGAGATCAACCAATCCCAAATAACTATTATTTATTCTATCATGTTAAATTCAATACATGAATTTAGCTGAGATTTTGGATACACATAGTGTGTGGATATCTAGGCCAATTTCTAAGTGTAATTAGTCATAACCTCCTAAAGTCCAAGGATGGCATTGAGAAATATACCAAGGCATCCATAGAGAAATATTTTTTTCATTACAACCACATCAAACATTCTATGAACATTTACAGTGTAATATAAACCCTTTATCATAATATCTCAAATCAAGAAGGTTGGATGTCAGTGCCATCAACCTAGATGCTCGATGTATCTTTCAATGACTTTTAGAAAATGAAAAGGCTTGTTGATCACCATGGACATGGATTTACTCAAGGGATTACATTCCCATCAAAGAGCCTAAGATATTAACTTTCATCAAGTGACAAAATGGATAAATCCTTTCTCACGTTATCCATTAATATTATATCATTCATGATGCACATAACATGTCCTACTTTTTAGTGAACATATGGAATGATGGTTTTCATCAATACATCAAAGTGCATGATTCATGATATCCATTAATGATAATCTTAATGTCTAAGGATCAACACACATGTACGTAGATAGAAAAATCCAATGACACATGGAAATATGGATTTCTTATTGATAAGAATATTCTCATAACCATCTATCTTGGAGATTACAAAGATTGAACACCATTAGAAGGTGTCTCAATGTCTTATGAGCCTCCTACCCCTGATAGTCTATATTGTCAGTGTCCCATCAAAAAATATCTTCTGGCCATTGAACAAAGTTCAAGAATGTTTTTTAGAACCTCTAGGTTCTCATCATAGAGAGGAACTATTATGACCTTTTAGCATGATATATATTCTAATAAAATCATCACATAAAAATATCATGTAGAGGAACAATCAAGATGTGATAAGAAAAATTCTTTAATAATAAAAACATGTAACCAATCACTAAAAAGTTTTTTTTCTAGGGAACCAAATCCAACAAGTCTTCCCCCACCTAATTCCATTGATAGAATAGAATTCCCTATACTCTTTAATTTCATAGTTTCCTCCATTGTCAAACTATAAGAGTTTTATAATTGATCCTAACTCATTATCCTCTAAGGTCTTCCACTTATGAAAAATTTTAAATATATCAAAATTTATTTTCAGAATGTTTACTCATACCTTCCTTTATGAGTCATTAAAAAGTTTCACATAATACTGTAACCCTCCATGGGAATGTAATAGTGCAGGCCCCAAAAAATCAGGGTACACCATGTGTAGTTTCCCAATATTTTATGGTATGCCTCCTTTAGAAAAGATAGCTTTTCTACTTATCAAACATATAATCCTCACAAAATCCAACTTCCATCAAATTTAGCTCTAGTAGAAGTCATTTTTCTCTAGTACATTAATTCCCTTCTCAATCATGTTTATTAACCTATACTTCCTTTATTTTGAGTCCCCAATTGAATTTACTATTTCAATAATTTTTATATAATTTTCTATCTTGTTTTATATGGTTTCATTATTTACTCTAAGAGTTATGACTATAGCTCTTTTAGTAATCATTCATGCATCACCAATGAATATGGTTCTAAAACCTATATTATCTTATTTACCAAAAGAAATAATATTTATTCTTAGAAAAAGGATACACATCACATTATCAAGAATAATAAAACTCCCACCATTGGCTTTAAAATCTCCATCTCCCTTCCCTACAATCTGTAAGTTTCCATCATCAGCAAGATGTATCTTGCCAAAATTTCTAGAAAAATAATTGTTTAGGGAAACCTTCTATGAAGTTTAATGGAATTAGTCCCCTTAGTTTAAAATATATGACTCCATATGGTTATCTACAATTAGAATTGATACATCATCTATTCATTCATCTAGAATGTTTTTTGTATTGGTTTTTTGTGCCTTCAATTTTTCTCAACAATCATTGTTGACTTGTCCTTTAAAACCCAAAAAACCAAAATGTGGTAATAGGACCATGTTCCTTTTATCTTCCTTTTCCCATTGATTTTGATCATATTATGTTATTATATTACTATTATAGAGACTCGGTTTTTTCCCTGTAATACTTTCAAATATTTATACATATAATTCCAGAGCTAGGCGCGAAGACAGCGTGCGATTCCGAGGCCCAGTGTGCCCGGAATAAATTTTATGAAAATATTAAGTGTTTTTATATTATGAACATGTATGGGTTGTTTTTTCTCCTAAAAGGTAGATCGGATCAGAAATCTGAGGGCACGGTTGTGTCCAGAGTGTGCAATTTACCCTAGGCGAGGTGTAAAAGTTGTGGGCATGGGCCTGTTGTGAGAGATGTCACCCAGGCGAAAAATCATCATTTTAAATTAACGACTTAGTGATTTTTATCGCTGGAATCCTTTTCAAATAAATTTTGAACAAAGTCTCGAAATGGAAATCTGAAACTTTCGTTGTGTTCGAAACAGGGTGTTTTGCATAGGCGTGACATAAAATGAGAGGGCGAGGTGAATTTGGATTCCACGCTAAGTGTTTTTTTCTATAAATAGAAAAATGAGGAGTTAGAGTTAGGGTTCCTCTCTCTATCTCTCATTCACTCTCTTTACCTCTCTCTCTCTCTTATTCTTCGGTGTTCTTCACCGTTCTTCATCGAATCAAGGAGAAACCACCGCCGGAACATTGGCGGATCCAAGCGGCATCGCAGCGAACACATCGCCAACGATGAACGATCGATTCGAGGTAGGATTCTTGTTAAATTTTGCACCTTCGTTGTTTTCTTAAATTTTCATCAAATTCATCATTTGAATTCTATAATTATAGAATTAGGACAATGGCCAAATGAACGTGGCCATCATCTGAACCCTATTCCAAACCCCGTTCTTGAGCATTCTTCGTCCGAATTTCAGATGCATCAAAATCTCAACGATTCGACGAGCGAGGGGTGGAATTGTGATGATACGGTTCTGAGGATCCCGAATCCACCTTTGGATTTGAAATCGGACCTCTGGAGAAGTTATGGTGGTCTACGGAATAGACCACTGGAGCATGCTGGCCGGCGGTGGTCAGCGGCAACGGCGAGTGCAGTGGCCGCGGTGCATCGCACGATGGAGTGGCTTCGGACACGGTGGAAGCGTCGGGGGTCGCTGGCACGGATGAGGTAGCTCAGGGAGGAGCCGATCAGGTCGGCGAAGCAGGGCCGGAGTCGGCATCGGAGCGGCGGAGCGCTGTGGGTACAGCGGTGTCGCGGCGGAGCAGCGGGTGCAGGCGGCGTCGGGTGGCGCAAGCCGGGGCAGCACGGCGGTGCGCTGTGGGAGGCAGAGGAACCAAGGGCGTCAGCCGTCGCGGTCTAAGGGGAGCCCGATGGTGGAACTCGGGTCTGCAGAGGAAGTAAGGACCCGCACTTTGTGGGTCCTGCTGGGCGACGCGGTGAAGACTGGCCAAAAGGCCAGTCTGTTGGGGAGAACCGGACCCGAGGGGTCTAGTGCGGCTAGAGCAGGCCGCGCCCAGCGGGCCCCAGCGGTTTGGTCCAGACCTACGGCTGGGCCGCGGGTCGGCAGTTTGAACCGGGCCGACGAGGGTGAATCGGCCCGGTTGGGCCCCTTGCGTTCGGGGGGGGGGGGGGGGGCTATCTTCTAAATGACATGTCTGTTTGACACATAGTCTGTGGATGTAGGTTCGTGTCAGCGATCCAGACTATTTGAAGTGGGTTCTGGGGATTTTGGGTTCTGCGCCCAAAGACGGGTGCTCTGAAACGCTTTACCTTAATAATATTAAATTATTATTAAAGATCGCGACGAACATACTTCGCGATCCGGACGTCCGTTTGACGTGTCGTCAGAGGTGTGGTGGCCCTGGAGTTGAGACGGTCCTTCCAAAGTTAGTTCGGAACCCTTGCGGCTTATTTTCGTTGCCCGGTGGCATGAAACGCTTAATGTGAATAATTAATTATTTATTTAAATTAATTAATTATTATTGCGTCGGACCTAACTCCTTCTTGGGAAGTCTAATTGATGCGTCGTCAGCGGTAGCGTGACCCCAGTCCTCGTGCGGAATTTTTAACATTCTTTCCGAAGTGTTCGGGTTGGAGACAAGGTACGAACCCCATAGGGCCTAATTCGCACGTTTTACGGTGAAACGCCACTTTTCCACCTGACATCCGTTTGGGGTGTTTGAGAACTCGTTTCTGAGTGTTTTTTAAAGGGGATTATAACGGCACAATCCCTCCGCCTAAATTTGGGCCCGAGGCGTGGGCCCCACAAGGCGGCTTTCAGATGTATGCTGCGTTTTTACGACTTATGTTTCATAAGTCCGTTTAGGGAAAATGAATAGCCTACACCGTGTGGTTATCTACAATGAATGTAATGGTATGATCTGCGTGAAGTGTTTCGGGGTCGAGGTGTGGGCCCCACAGGGCCCCATTTGTATATAACGTGGGGAGTTGCAGCTTCTGTATCCGGAGTCCGTTTTAGGCACCGTTAGCGGCATTGTGACCCTGGCATAGAGATGAAGTTGACCAAGCTAGTTTCAGGTGTTGAAGCCAGACTTGAGGCGTGGGACCCACTAGCTATCTTTTGAGTTGTGTGCAGCGTACTGAGACTTTTTCATCAGGTGTCCATTTGGGGCGTGTGAATAGTCTATTCAGCATGTTTTTATGAGATCATCGCAAGGGGGCAGTTTGCCCGACCTATTTCAGGACCGAGGTGCAGGCCCCATGAGATGTCGTATGGGCATAAATCGGTGTTGAATAATTTTTTCACCGGGATCCCGTTTGGAGTGAGTAAGTCGTCTATCTCACGTGTTTTTCTGCAAGGATTACAATGGTGTAATCTGTTTGGGCGTTAAGAGACTCTTTCAAGATCTCATTAAATGTGGAAACATGAAATGGTGTCGGTTGGAGGTTCCTTTGATTCACTCTGAACCTATGCACGATAGCGGTGTTAGTGACACCTAGTGATGGCATGAGTAGTGCGGAGTTATCATACCAGTTCTGGGTTTTCCCTCCAGCGGAGCTAGTTAGTGCGTTACCCATTGACCTTAGGGTTTAGCCTCCAGCAGGTCTGGGTAGTGGGTTACCCGTTGACTTTTGTGGTTTACCCTCCAGTGGGGATGGGCAGTGGGTTACCTGAATATCTTTTGTGGTTTACCCTCCAGTGGGGTTGGGCAGTGGGTTAACGGACGATCTCTTGTGGTTTAGCCTCCAGCGGGGCTAGGCAGTGGTTTACCTGATGATCTTTTATGATTTACCCTCCAGTGGGGCTGGGGAGTGGGTTACCTGGGGATATTTTGTGGTTTATCCTCCAATGGGGCTGGGCAGTGGGTTACCTGATGATCTCTTGTGGTTTACTCTCCAGCGAGGCTGGGCAATGGGTTACCTGAATATCTCTTGTGGTTTACCCTCCAGCGGGGCTGAGTAGTGGGTTACCTGATGGCCTCTTGTGGTTTACCCTCCAGCGGGGCTGGCCAGTGGGTTACCCGATAACATCTTTCAGACTCAACCCTTTCTATGAGGCTAGTCAGTGACTTTTCTCCGTGATTACCGGAGTGGGGCCCTTGGGTGTTCGTTTTAGCGATGAGGTCGCTTGACTTACGGGGTTGTTGGTCACCAGTGATGGATATCATTAGAACTGTTGGTGATTTTCCTAGGCTGAGCTTGGATATTGACATCCCCTTACACACTTTTTCGGGTTTGTTGTTGAGAATATATATATACATCCTACTTTTGTTCCCACTCCTTGGGTTCAGTTAAACTCCTTCTAGAAGGGGTGAAGACGCGTGGGGTATGCCACGTGCTTTCCGTGTCTAGATCCTCTTGGTTGGACGAGCCTGCTTCTTTTCTCTTATTGGGTTGAGCTGCACTCTCTCTTTTATACTTTTACATTGTTCTTTCTCCTTCTACTGCTTATCGTCTTTAGTATCTCCTTTGTTTCTCCCTCGAGATTTCGGGGCATCCTACTGATTATCTTTATACTCACCCCTGCTTAGGCTTTGCCCGCACTTGGTGTGCCCTTGCAAATGATAGACAAATCGATCGAGACTACGGAGGAGCGTAGAGGACACGATAGCTTGGGCTGCGTTCAGTGGACGTAGGAGGATTTCTGGGTGTGAGACTCACCAGCTATTTAATTTCATTTACCTGTGGCCGGGTTGTGGCACCTTTCTAGTTGTGCATGTGTTTTTCCCCTTTTTCTGTTCAGTTATCTCATCAGCACTTCACTTTTACATTGTAGAGGTCGATGCATGTATATTGGTTTCCCTTTTGTAGCAGTGTTGTATCTTGCTTTATTTTCTCTTCACTTTTCCATTGAGTTATATACCTGTGTGTGTACAGTTTCTTAGGCAAAGGCCTCCCCTAATTTGTTGTGCCTTCGGCGTTGGTCACCAGCACCTGGCCTATGGAGGCAGGCTTGGGGTAGTTGTGGCTCGATCCCCGGTACGGGTCGGGTCATGAAAAAGTGGTATCAGAGGTGGTTCATTCCTTGGAGCGTTGTTCAAACATTCCTAAAAAGGAATTGGTTGAGTTTTGGGGAAATAGTGTTAACGTGTCTCGAGATCGGCTCTCAGACCAGGGAGTCTAGTAATAGTGTGGTGGCTGACGTATCCATTCACTGGGACCCTGATCACCTACTTGTCAACTCAGAACACTGAGACACTTTTTGGAGGGAATTTGGTTCGTGCATCATATAGGATTGAGTCTTTAATTATTCTTCTTGAGTCATCTCCCCATATTTTTTTATATATATATGCTCATTTGACCACGGTAATCCTTGATCAGATTCAGGATGTCTCCACAATGATATCCATCCAGGATACTAGCTTTGGTTCATGACGACGACTCTGTGAGTGGAAAGGCCTCAGTTCAAGATCCATCATAAGATTACCCTTTCTCCAAGAGGACAGGTAATAGCACCTCCACCTGTGGAGTAGCAGATAGTACCGACAACAAGGGACGATAATGAGCGTAGGCTGGGCGTGCTACGTGAGTTCCAGTGTTAGACACCGCTGAGGTTCAACGGTGAGACATACCCTCAGACAGTGAAGGGTTGGCTAGAGTTGGGGGTTCACATCTTTAGGCTTTTTCGGGAACTAACAGGTTAGATGGTGGCTTTGACAGTTAGTCTTTTTTCACCAAGCAGTTTGGCATCATAGAGCCAGGGTAACTTAGATGCACGATGAGTCGGTACTCTCATGGGATGACTTCTATGAGCTATTTTGTGAGGAGTAATACCCCTCCTACTTATGCTTTATACATTTTCAGGAGCTATTGGGGATTCAGCAGGGAGTGATGGTGGTGGCTGAGTATGCGACTGGGTTCACAGACCTTACTCGGTACTCTTTGGATGTGGTCTATGACAAAAACTTACAAGCACTGAAGTTTGAGCGAGGTCTCTATAGAGGAGATTCATGCCAGTGTAGTGCCCTTGTGCATCCTCACCCATATCAAAGTGCTGGAGATGGCACTAGTGACAGATAAATTTCTGGAAGAGGGACATCGATTGGCAGGGCCTCGATGCCGGAAGTCTCCCCTTGATGAGACTCAAGCACATGGTCGGGGGCAACATAGAGCACCGATATAGCCCAGGGGGGACTAGTGGTTGTGATGTGTGAGGTCACGTGGCATGAGACTATCCGACCAAATGTGCTGAGTCTTCCAGATAGTTGGAAGATGCGCCGCCATGTCAGAGGTAGTATCGTGATCAAAGAACTCCCTGGGTGAGGACAGGGAGGTTGTAACGTCCCGGTTCCGGAATCTATCCAGAGGCGCCCCGTACCCGGTTGGTCAAATGGCCTCAAGCGCATTTCCCCGAATGTCAAAGGCTACTGACTAGAAGCGAGGTCCTTGGGTGTGATATTGGGGAAACTATTCCCTCATTGGAAGAGTACACAGCGGAAGTAAACGACATACAATAGTGGAAGAAATAATAATCCAAACTGGAATAAACAGCATAAGACTGATAAATAAAAAACTGGAGCAAATATATAAATGATGCATGATATAGATGCATCTAGGAAAATAGCCAAACAAGTCACAATGATGAAATACAGTACTAAACCCAAGTACAAAAGAAACCAAATAAACTCCTTAGTATCACAAGCAATAGCTTGGTCCCATGCTCTCCAACTCCAGTGAAATCAAGAACCTGAAGTAGAAGGGAACTTGCCCTTGTCTATACCTGCAAAAATATAATATTCTTGGGCCCAAAATCATGGCCCAAACAGGGTGTCAGACGAATCCTAGTAGGCAATCACCACTAGATTTGTGCCTAACATTCAGTGAATATATGGCAGGTAAAGTACAGAAAGCAGTAAATAGGAAACTACTCAATAGTAAACAATCCACAGTTTCATTATCAAGTAGTAATGAAACAAACAGCTAAACCTCAAAAAGGCATCCCTCTAGTATGTGCCCACAGCCTATCCCCTCTGGTCATACCTAGCAAGTACAAGCAACCCTCTAGGAAGCACACTCAGTCTAACCCCTCTGGTTCAGCTTAATAATTCATAAAGACTCTCTAAGGAAGCACTCTCAGTCAATTCCCCTTATAGTATAAGTTAGTCAAGGACTCTCTGAGGAAGCACACATGGTCAATTCCCCTTATATCCCCAAGTTCAATAGACTCTCTGAGGAATCTCACACAGTCAATTCCTCTTATAGCCCCAGGTCATTCACAGACTTTATGAGTAATCTTCCATAGTCAATTCCCCTTGTATCCTGGAATGGTTCAAGGTAAAATCAAAGTAAACAAAGACTCTCTGAGGAAGCTCACTCGGTCTATCCCCATCATAGTCTATAACGTCCAAAAGCTCTCTGAGGAAGCTCACTCGGTCTATCCCCTTTTAGTCTACTACACCAGGTTCTCACAGCCCCGTGTAAGGCAATTCATAGTAATTCTATAAAGCTAAAGTAAACCTACAGAACTACTTGGCTAAATAGTTCATAGCATTTCAACATGTCAGAAAACAACACTCCATCCTAAAATCACTAGGAATGGAAAAAATAGGCAAAACAGGACCAAATAGTCGTAAATAGAACATGCATGGCAAAACATTCAAGCATGGTAATCAAATCTATTTACATCCAATTAACCTCTGAACGAGCATACAAGCATAGAAGGCAAAACACAGGGGGGTATGATGTTAAATTAACAATACCCCATTCAAGGGTATTATCGCAATTTCACATAATATTCAAGGACCTTAAACCAAAAGGCACAAACCACATACCTTTAGGGTTCGGACGAAAACGATCCAAAAGCTATTCCACCTCTTCAAAACTGGTGAACGCACCCCGTAAATGGTATAAACCTCCTTCCCTAACATCCACAAGTCTAGAAATAAACACCCTAGGAAACAACAACCCTAGATCTATACACAATAGGTGTATATCTAGAAAACTGGGGGATAGAGAGATATAGATCTTGAGGGAAAATCAAAGGAACCAAGAGGAGAGACTTAGCCGAGAAGAACCAACTTCGATCTGCCAAGAAACCCCTTCGATTTTCCTCTAAAATGAGTGGGGGAGAACCTTCAACCAATGAGAATGCCAAAACCTGAGTGAGACTTGAGTGGGAGAGGGTTTGGAGAAGAAAAGAGGAATCTCGAGTGGCTCAGGTTCTTTAAACCCTAATTTCAAGTAGTCGCACGGTTTCCCCACACGGCTTGGAAAACCGTGCGCCAACCATGCAGTTGTCACTGTCTCTCCCAGGGACTTTGCACGGCCTACCCACATGGTTTGAAAAACCGTGTGCAGCTCGTACGGAGCCCACTATCTCCTCCAGGAACTTCGCACGGTTTGCCCGCACGGTTTGATAAACCGTGTGCCACTTGTGCAGAGCCCACTGTCAAGGGTGCACGGTTTCTTGGGCTGGACGCACGGTTTGAACAACCCGTGCATCAACCGTACGCCCCTGAACAGCCTCTACAACTTTAAAAGATTTCTTCTCAAAAATCCCCTTTTTCTCAACAATGAACAGAAAAGAGAAACATACCTGAAAAGAAGGTCTGGGTTCTTACAAACATCCCCCCTTAAAGAAATTCGTCCTCAAATTTCCCTAGTGCGGCGCAGAAGAAGAAACCCCGAACAGCTCCAGATACTGAGCTCATACATTGGCCTCCCTCTCCCAAGTCTCATCCTATACTCTCCCATGTTGTCATAGCACTCATACAAAAGGAACAGACCGGCCATGGAGAACCTTTGTAGTGTGATCATCAATCCGGATAGGATGCTCCTCGAATGACGCATCCCCTTCGAGCTCAACCTCCTCAGGTTGAAAGACATGAGACTTGTCTGAAAAGTAACGTTGAAGCTGTGAAACGTGGAAGATGTCATGCATAGATCGGTACCTCTGAGGTAACTGTAACTAATAGGAGACCGGCCCAACTCTCTCCAACACCTCAAAAGGCCCGACATACCTCAACAAAATATTACCATGTCTCCTAATCCTTCTATGCCCCAACTTTGGTGCGACACATAGGAAAACCTGATCCTCGACCTCGAACTCCAGAGGTTGTCTCCACTGATCAGCATAAGACTTATGATGAGACTTCACAGTATCCATCCTCTTTCGAATCAACTCAATCTGCTCTGTGGTCTCCTGGACAAGATGAGGTCCCAGTATAGCTGCCTCTCCTGCCTCTATCCAACACAGGGGTGATCGGCATGGCCTACTGTACAGAGCCTCATAAGGTTTCATCTAAACAGTTGCTTGAAAACTACTATTTTAGGAAAAATACACAAGAGGTATATGTTTCTCCCAAGAACCACCAAAATCCAGGATGCATGCTCGAAGCATTTCCTCAAGCACTTGAATCGTACGCTCGGACTGGCCATATGTCCTGGGATGGTATGTTGTACTCAAAAGTACCTGTGTACCCAAAGCCTTATGAAGCCCCTAATATACCCGAGAAGTAAAACATGCATCCCTATCTGAAACGATGGAGTGTGGAACTCCATGTTGACGTACAATCTCTCAGATGTACAATCGTCCCAACTCATCAACGCTGAAGGTCTCCTTGATCAGAAAGAAGTGAGAAACCTTCGTGATTCTGTCAATGACAATCCATACTGCGTCATTTCCTTGAGTCGATCTCAGAAAAACGGTCACAAAATCCATCGCGATATCATTCCACTTCCACTCAGGAATGGGTAACTGCTGTAAAAGACCTGCTGGTCGCTGATGTTCCGGTTTCACTTGCAGACAAGTGGAACACCTCATGATGAAACCAACAACATCTTTCTTCATACCTGGACACTAATACTGATGGTGTAGATCACAATACATATTGGAGACACCATGATGAACTTCCCAAATAGAGGAATGAAAGTCCCGTATCAGCTCCTCGTGTATGTCTGTTGGCACCCATACACGTCCCTGGAAATGCAGGATCTCATCCTCACCTACTGTCCATCCAGGAATAGGGTCATGTCCTGACACATTTTCCCATAGGACTAGTCCTTCTGAATCTGATAGTTTCCTCATTCGTACCTCATCGAGAAGTGTAGAGTTAATAGCTATAGAAGAAATAAACGTCTGCCCCTCACTGTCATGTACCTCCAAATGCATCTCAGATAACAGAACTATAAGCTTCCACTCACTATTGGCCTTCTAAACTGCCTGTATCTGAGTTCTCCTACTCAACGCATCAGCCACTGCGCTGCCCTTCCCAGGTGTATAAGCAAGCTCAAAGTCAAATGACTGAAGATACTCGACCCACCAGTGTTGTCTCAGATTCAGATCACGCTAAGTGAAGATGTACTTGAGACTCTTGTGGTCTTTGAAAACCACAAAGTGCTCTCCCAAAAGATAATGTCTCGAACAGCGTAAGGCATGAACAACAGCTGCCAACTCCAGATCGTGCATCGGGTAATTCCTCTCATGTGGCCTCAACTGCTGAGACTCGTACGCAACGACTCCATCTCCCTTCATAAGCACAACTCCCAGCCCGATACCTGAAGCATCGTAGTAAAAAGTATAGATCTTGCCCTGCTCTGGCAAGACTAGTATCGATGATGAAGTCAACCTCCCTTTTAGCTCCTGAAATTCTGACTCACAAGAATCTGACCATAAGAACTTCTCACCCTTCTTGGTCAGACCCGCCAGCAATGCTGCTAAGTGTGAAAAGTCCTGTATGAAGTGTCTGTAGTACCCAGCCATCCCTAGGAAACTCCGTACCTCAAAGACATTCTTTGGCTGCTCCCAGGAAACTACTTCCCTCACTTTATCTAGGTCTACTGATACTCTTTTCTCTGAGACAACATAACCCAAGAAGTGGATCTGATCCATCCAAAAGTGGCATTTCGAGAGCTTAACATATAACTGATGATCTCTCAGTGTACTCAAAATGATCTAAATATGGGTATCATGGTCGTGTCGAGTATGAGAGTACACCAATATTTCATCCACAAAAAACCACCAAGAAGGAATCCAAGTATGGATGGAACACTTGGTTCATCAGTGCCATGAAAACTACAAGCGCATTCGTGAGACCGAACGGCATAACTCTATACTCGTATAGACTTTACCTGCTCCTAAAAGCTATGAGAGGTATATCAGACGGTCTAACACACAACTAATGGTAACTGGACCTCAATTCGATCTTCGAGAACACCTGATCTCCTCAAAGTTGATCAAAGAGGACATCAATCCTCAACAAGGGATATCGTTTCTTGACCGTCAATTGGTTCAGCTTCTGATAATCCACAAAAATCCTAAGGGTGTCGTCTGCCTTCTTCACAAACAGGTCAGGTGAACCCCAAGTAGAAGTACGAGGTCAGATAAAACCCTTCGCCTGCAACTCCTCCAACAGCTCTTTGAGCTCCTGCAACTCAGGCGTAGCCATCCTATAGGTAGGAATGGACATCAGTGTCACTCCTAGTACGAGCTCAATCGAGAATTATACCTCACACTCCATAGGAAAACCTGAAAATTCCTCTGGAAAGACATCCCTAAAACAATCCACTACTGGAGTAAAGTCTAACTATGAAGTTCCCTGGTCACCCAGATAAAGACTAGCAATCTAGGCCGTAACTGATCCTAACCCATGATGCTCTGGTCTGGCTCTGCTCGCCTGGACATCCCACACACCCTTATAAAGAAAAGATCCACCCTCTAGTGATATAAAACTCACCCTCCGGTGGTAGCAGTCGATGACTGCCAGGAAGGGAACTAGCCAGTCCATTCCGAGAATGACATCATAGTCAGTCATCTTGAGAACATAAATATCCCGAAGGAAGTGAAACCCACCAACCTCGAGAGGGCACTCCATGAATTGACATACACTAGTTGTTCTAGTCCCCAACGGAGTGTCTAGCATCAAGACATCAGCAGAAGAAAGGATATAGAGCCCAAAACTCTCCACAATAGCAACAGATATAAAGCTATGCGTAGCACCAGTATTTAAAAGAGAAGAAGACAAAAATGAGGCTACTAGGATCGTACCTCAAACTGTAGAGGGGTTGAGATCCTGCTCCTGATAGAACTACTCCACTGCAAAAGTCTGGCTAGCTCCGTGGCCCTATGACCCTGCCTGATTACTCATAGGGGATCCACCCTACTGTCGTTGGTGGCCTAGTGACTGACCACCACGGTCGCGACCTCCACCTCGGCCCAATCGGCCGGAAGAACTCCAGTTCCCAGACTGGTGAGAAACTGGTGGGGATGCTCCTATACGAGGAGTCATAGACATGCCCCTGTCACCCGCTGCTGGGATAGGCGTGAAACACTGAAAATCCGTGAAACAAGAGGAATACTCCATCACTGAAAGAGTACCCTGATCTATGCTCATGAACTCTCGGGCTCGGTCGGCCCTCAGTGTCTATAGGTAGAATTAATCGTAGAAAATATGCTGAAACTCCTCCCAATCCATATTCTGATGGCGTCCCGCCTGAGCTATGACATCCCACCACCTCTTGGTGGAGTCTCGGAGCATATAGGTCACCAGTTTCACCCTCTACTCTGTTGGTGCCTCAAGATGCTCAAAGATCATCAATGTGTCTTTGAGCCATGACTCTGCAGCCTGAGGTCCTCCTTCCACTAAGAAGGTGGGAGGATGATGCTGTTGGAAAACCCATGTCAAATCAGCCACTGACGAGGCAGGAGGCTGCACTCTTTGAAAGGTCTGCATCATCCTCAAAAAACCCTCCCTAAACTGTGCATCAGCTCCTGGGTCAGGTATAATTGTTGGTGCCAAGACTGGCACAGCAGGAGGATCTGCTGGGAGTCTCGGATTAGCCGTATCTGGTGTCTGATCACCGCCTTGTGGCTAGCATACAACCGGAGGTCGTCTCGGTGGCATGACTCTTCAAGGTCATATGCACACCTCATATCACGATTAACAGGGAATGAAACATAGGAGTACATGGAATTTACTTAAGAAGGATTGTTTCTTCCCGAACAGAATAACACATGACGTGTAATCAAACTAAACGGTGTGCATTATGGGTTTTTCTAGACAGTAAACCTCAAAAACTAGTCCAGAGCCCATAGGACACTAAAACAAACATTGAAAGTGCCAAATTCTAATCTGTGAGGGACCATACTCCCCACGAATCAATGCTTGGCATTTTACACAAGTTATAACAAGGCAACCAAGCAATTATCCACCAAATTACTGTTCATGAGGGCACATAACACCTCAAGAACCAATGTTTGGAATCCATCTAATCAAATCACTATACACACAAATTCCCTATCAAACTGTAGGAATTTCATCAAAGCATCTATCACAGCAGCATGCATAATCTACACAATGTCAATCAAAACAACATGAAATCGCTAATGCATCCTAGATAGTATGGCAAGAATGCATGGAATGTGATGTCTAACAAGATCTTATATGATGCATGAGATGGAAGACCCTCATCTCATCGGGTTGTGAAAGAAATAGAACTGCAATAACAACATGGTAACATCACAAGCATGTGAATCACCCAACGGTGAAATCAAATCAACTGTAAAATTGAAAACCAGTAAAATTGCAATAAACAAGGTAGTATGGATTTCCCCTGTACACGGGTTAGATACTCCCAGGAACAGCTTATTACCAAGTACCTATTCCATCTTATCCCTAACTATAGGCTCAAAATAGTAAAACAAGAGAAAAGAATTACTCTGATACCACTTTGTAATGTCTCAGTTCTGGAAGCCACCAAGAGGCACCCCGTACCCGATTGGTCACATGGCCTCAAGCGCATTTCCCCGAACGCTAGTGGCTACTAACTAGAAGTGAGGGCCTGGGGTGTGATATTGGGGAAATTATTCCCTCATTGGAAGAGTACACAGTAGAAGTAAACAACATAAAACAGCGGAAGCAATAATAATCTATACAGATATAAACAGCGAAAGACTGATAAATAAACAAATGGAGCAAATATATAAATGATGCATGATATAGATGTGTCTTTAAAAACAGCCAAACAAGTCACAATACTGAAATATATTACTAAAACCAAGTAAAAAATAAAGCAGATAAACTCCTCAGCGTCGCAATCCATAGCTTGGTACTGTACTCTCCAGTTCCAGTGCAATAAAGAACCTGAAGTAGAAGGGCGCTTTCCCTAGTCTATACCTGCAAAAATATAATCTGTTTGGGCCCAAAAGAATAGCCCAAACAGGGTGTGAGATGAATCCCAGTAGGAAACCACCAAAAGATCTGTTCCTAACAGTCAGTGAATATATGGCAGGTAAAGTACAGAAAGCAGTAAACAGGAAAGTACTCAATAGTAAACAGTCAACAGTTTCATTATCAAGAAACAATGAAACAAACAGCTAAACCTCAAACAGGCATCCCTTTGGGATGTGCCCACAGCCTATCCCCTCTGGTCATACCTAGCAAGTACAAGCCACCCTCGGGGCATAACACTCAGTCTAACCCCTCTGGTTCAGCTTAAGCATTCACAAAGACTCTCTGAGGAAGCACTCTCAGTCAATTCCCTTTATAGTTTAAGGTAGTCAAGAACTCTCTGAGGAAGTACACATGGTCAATTTTCCTTATAGCCCCAAGGTCAAGAGACTCTATAAGGAAGCTCACATAGTCAATTCCTCTTATAGCCCCAGGTCGTTTACAGACTCTCTGAGGAAGCTCCCACAGTCAATTCCCCTTATATTCTGGAATGGTTCAAGGTAAAATCAAAGTAAACAAAGACTCTCTGAGGAAGCTCACTCATTCTATCCCCATCATAGTCTATAATGTCCAAAGACTCTCTGAGGAAGCTCACTCGGTCTATCCCCTTTTAGTCTACTACACCAGGTTCTCACGACCCCGTGTAAGGCAACTCATAGTAATGATATAAGGCCAAAGTAAACCTACAGAACTACTTGGCTAAACAGTTCATAGCATCTCAACATGTCAGAAAACAACACTCCATCCTAAAATTACTAGGCATGGAAAAAACAGGCAAAACAGGAACAAATGGTTGTAAATAGAACATTCATGGCAAAACATTCAAGCATAGTAATCAATTCTATTTACATCCAATTAACCTCTACACGAGAATACAAGCATGGCAGGCAAAACACAGGGGGATAAGATGGTAAAAGCACAATACCCCATTCAAGGGTATTGTCTCAATTGCACATAATATTCAAGGACCTTAAACCAAAAGACACAAACCACCTACCTTTAGGGTTCCAGCGAAAACGATCCAAAAGTTATTCCACCTCTTCAAAACTGGTGAACGCACCCTGTAAACAGTCTAAACCTCCTTCCCTAACATCCAAAAGTCTAGAAATCAACACCCGAGGCAACCAAAGCCCAAGATCTACACACAAAGGATGTAGATCTAGAAAACCAGGGGATATTGAGATGTAGATCTAGATGGAAACTCAAAGGAACTAAGAGGAGAGACTTACCCGCAAAGAACAGGCTTCGATCCGCCAAGAAACCCCTTCGATTTGCCTCCAAAACAAGTGTGGGATCACCTTCAACCTATGAGAACCCCAAAACCCAAGTGAGGCTCGAGTGGGAGAGGGTTTGGAGAAGAAAAGAGGAATCCCAAGAGGCCTGGGGGCTTTAAACCCTAATTTCAAGTGGTCGCACAGTTTCCCCGCATGGTTTGGCAAACTGTGTGCCAATCATGCAGTTGCCACTATCTCTCCTAGGGACTTCGCACGGCCTGACCACACGGTTTGAAAAACCACGCGCCACCCATGCGAAGCCCACTGTCTCCTCCAGGAACTTCGCACAGTTTTCCCGCACGGTTTGACAAATTGTGAGCCGCCCGTGCGGAGCCCACTTTCAAGGGTGCACGGTTTCCTGGGTTGTCCGCACGGTTTGAACAACCCATGTGCCAACCGTGCGCCCCTACACTGCCTCTAAAACTTTAAAAGTTTTCTTCCCAAAAATCATCTTTTTCTCAACAACGAACAGAAAAGAGAAACATACCTAAAAAGAAGGTTTGGGTTCTTACAGTGGTCCCCAGGGAGGAGGTGTTGGAAGAAAAGCAGTAAGAAATGTAGTTGGCAGATGTCATTTTGAGGTTCTTCCACCACCACTAGGCAGCCCATGTCAGGCTCAGGGAGCTGACGGATGGGGTTGTGGGCGGCTATGTGATATGGATGTCTACAATCCTGCAGCACAAGAGATGATAAGAGGTACGCTCTGTGTAATTTCTAATTTTCTTAGTAGAACTTGTTAGACACTATGTGAGGTACTCTTTTCACTTAACTCCTTGTTCGAGAGGTTACCAAGGGTGATGTAGGGCGTTTGTGTAACCCTGTATTGCTTTTGTCTGACGTAGCTTTGAATGCACGGGAAAGAGGGGTTCTTCCCCCACTGTGACGCATTTTTGTGATGCGATCAAAATTATGAGGGAGATTCAGTACCACCCAAAGTGGATAGTATTGAGGTGCGGTGGATGAGTCCCTCTGACATGTGCATTCATGGCAGGTTTGTACGGTGGAGTGTCAGAGTAGGTTCCAGATTTTCTAGTGGGGCTTTTCTGCTTGACCTCCCTTCACTTGAGGTGTCACTAGTGGGATTGGCAGAGTGCCTGTTTCGGGGATTTCTCTCCTTCCAAGAGGGGAAAAGATGTGTGGGTTATGCCATATTCTTTCTGTGTCTAGACTCTGGCTGTTGGATGAGTATTCTATCCTGCCCTGTTCATTTATACCTTGCATGCACAATGTCAATATTGATATCGTTATCAAGTATAGGTCGAGGTGGTGGAAACCCCATAAAAAGAACTATGTGTTTCACTATGTGGTGCTGGTGGTGGTGGTCCTTGCCCTGAGAGTGTGGAGATGCTATCTTTTGGGAGAATTCATTATGGATTTCTCAAACCACCATTTTCTCAGGTGCGTCCTCACCTAGAGAGACTTGAACCTGAGACGATGGTGCTGGTTGAAATTTCTACAAGACTGTGACTTCAAGTTAGTCTATGTTCCGGAAAAAATGGCAGTATTGTAGCAGGTTCCCTTAGTAGGAAATCCTAGACTCGTCAGGCGTGGGAAGTTTTGTAGTAGTTAGCTTCACTATGGCTAACCTTAGTAGAGCAGGAGGGTACGACTTTCTTGCAATTGATGGTGTTGACTCATCCACTTTTTGAGCATGTAAGAGAGTCTCAGTTGTGATGCACCGACTGTGAAAACTTGTTTGACCAGATATCCTTGGGTGTTTCGCCGGATGGCTATTTTGAAGGAGGGAATCTTGAGACCATGTTCTAGGAACAAATCATGATTTTGGTCGCAACGTGGAAATTAGAGGTTCGGCCGAGGAAGTCCCCCAAGTTTCTTTGGGCCGTTCGGGAATCGTGCAAACGGTTGAGAGGTTTTCCACCGTCTTGCCCTACCCTCCCAACAGTAGGAGTGGGCACACGATGTCTTCCATGCATCGTAGCTAATGATGTGCATGTGTATTCCTACGCATGTCCTCAAGAGTAGCATACCATATAAGTACGAATCATCCCTTCTATTTGCATGTTGTGCCAGCATGGTGTTGTGCAAGTCTTCTTGGGAGTGAGAGAGCTAGGTGTGAACTATGTATCCCAAGTTGTTTTTCCTAGTTTTTCTTTTCAAGGACGAAAATCATGAAGGATGTAATGATTTAGAGACCTGGTTTTTTCCCTGTAAGACTTTGGAATATTTCTACATATAATTCCAGAGCTAGGCGCGAAGACGGCGTGCAATTCCGAGGCCCGGTGTGACCGGAATAAATTTTATAAAAATATTAACTATTTTTATATTATGCACGTGGTGGGGTTGTTTTTTCTCCTAAACGGTAGCTCAGATCAGAAATCTGAGAGCACGGTTGCGTCTGGAGCGTGCCATTTACCCTAGGCGGGGAGTAAAAGTTGCGGGCGCGGACCTACTATGAGAGATGTCACCCAGGGGAAAAATCGTCATTTTAAATTAATGACTTAGTGATTTTTATCGCTGGAGTCCTTTTCAAATAACTTTTGAACGATGTCTTAGAATAGAAATTCGATACTTCTGTTGAGTTCGAAATGGGGCGTTTTTCCTAGGTGCAAGAAAAAATGAGAGGGCGCGGTGAATTCGGATTCCGTGATAAGTGTTTTTTTTTTGTAAATGGAAAAATGGGGAGTTGGAGTTAGGGTTCCTCTCTCTCTCTCTTTCTCTCTTTCTCTCTCTATCTCTCTCTCTCTCTCTCCTGTTCTTCGGCGTTCTTCTTCGTTCTTCATCGGATCAAGGTGCAACCACCACCGGAACCTTGGCAGATCGAAGCGGCATCGGAGCGAACGTGTCGCCAATGAAAAACGAGCGATTCGAGGTAGGATTCTTGTTAAATTTCACACCTTCATTGTTTTCTTAAATTTTCATCAAATTATTCATTTAAATTCTATAATTATAGAATTAGGATGATGTCCAAATGAACACGGCCATCGTCTGAACCCCATTCCAAACCCCGTTCTTAAGCGTTCTTCGTCTGAATTTTGGACGTGTCAAATTCTCGATGATTCGACGAGCGAGGGGTGACGCTGTGATGATCTGGTTCCGAGAATCCCGAATCTGCCTTTGGATTTGAAATCA
This sequence comes from Viscum album, assembly GCA_963277665.1. Classification (NCBI taxonomy): domain Eukaryota; kingdom Viridiplantae; phylum Streptophyta; class Magnoliopsida; order Santalales; family Viscaceae; genus Viscum; species Viscum album. The sequence continues at coordinate 513,244,080 of OY728140.1, forward strand.
GACCTCCCGAGAAGTTATGGTGGTCCGCAAAATAGACCACTGCAGCATGCTGGCCACCGGCGGCCGGTAGCAGCGGCGAGCGCGGCTGCCGCGGTGCATCGTGCGGCGGAGCGGCTTCGGATGAGGTGGCGGCGTCAGGTGTCGCCGGCGTGGATGAGGTAGCTCCAAGAGGATCCTAGCAGGTCGGTGGAGCTCAGCGGCAAAGCAGGTCCAGAGTCAGCTTCGAAGCGGCGGAGCGCGGCGGGCGTAGCGGTGTCGCGGCAGAGCAGCGGGTGCAGGCAGCATCAGGCGGCGTCGGGCGGCGCGAGCTGGGGCAGCCTGGCGGTGCGCTGCGGGAGGCAGAGGTGCCGAGGGCGCCGACTATTGTGGTCGAAGGGGAGGCCGAAGGTGGACCTCAGGTGTGCGGAGGAAGCAAGGACCCGCACTTTGCGGGTCCTACTGGGCGACGCGACGAAGACCGGCCAAAAGGCCGGTCTGCTGGGGAGAACCGGACCTGAGGGGTCCGGTGCGGCTGGAGCGGGCCATGGCCAGTGGTCCATGGCCAGCGGTCCGCGGGGGTTCGGGCCGGACCCGTGGCTGGGTCGCGGGCCGGTGGTTCGGACCGGGCCAGCCGGGGTGATCCGGCCCTGTTGGGCCCCTTGCGTTTGGGGGGTCCTATCTTCTAAAGGCGCGTCTGTTTGACACGCCGTCTACAGCTGCAAGTCCGTGTTAGCAAGACGGACTATTTGAAGTGGGTTCCGGGGATTTGGGTTTCTGCGCCTGAAGACGGGTGTTTTGAAATGCTTTACCTTAATAATATTAAATTATTATTAAAGATCGCGATAGACGTACTTCGCGAGTCAGACATCCGTTTGACGTGCTGTCAGAGGTGTGGTGGCCCTGGAGTTGAGACGGTCCTTCCAAAGTTGGTTCGGAACCCTTGGGGCTTGGTTTCTTTGACTGGTGGCATGAAACGCTTAATGTGAATAATTAATTAATTATTTAAATTAATTAATTATTCTTGCGTCGGACCTAACTTCTGCTTTGGATGTCTGATTGACGCGCCATCAGCGGCCAGCGTGACCCCAGTCCTCGTGCAGACTTTTTGAGATGATTTTTGAACCGTTCGGGTTGGAGACAAGGTGAGGACCCACAGGGCCTAGTTCACATGCTTTACAGTGAAACGCAACTTTTTCACCCGTCATCCATTTGGGGTGTTTGAGAACTCATTTCTGAGTGTTTTTTGAGGGGATTGCTACGGCGCAATCTGCCTTCCTAAATTCGAGTCTGGGGTGTGGGCCCCACGAGGCGGCTTTCGGACGTATGCTTCATTTTTACAACTTATGATTCATAAGTTCATTTATGGAAAATGAATAGCCTACACCGCGTGGTTATCTACAAGGAACTTAATGGTACGATATGCGTGACGTGTTTCGGGGTTGAGGTGTGGGCCCCACAGGGCCCCGTTTGCATATAATGTGAAGAGTTGCAGCTTCTCCATCTGGAGTCCGTTTTAGGCGTCATCGGTGGTGTTGTGACCCTAGAATCGAGACAAATTTGAACAGGTTGGTTTTAGGCGTTGAAGTCGGACTTGAGGCATGGGCCCCATGGGCCGTCTTTTGAGCGGTGTGCAGTGTACTGCGACTTTTTCATCAGGCGTCTGTTTGGGGTGTGTGAATAGTCGATTCGGCGTGTTTTTTTGAGAGCATCACGATGGCACAGTTTTCCCAACCTCTTTCAGGACTGAGGTGTGGGCCCAACGTGACGTCGTATGGGCATAAAGCGGTGTTGAATAACTTTTCCACTGGGAGACCGTTTCCAGCGAGTGAGTAGTCTATCTCGAGTGTTTTTTCGCAAGGATTACAATGATGTAATCTTTTTGGGCATGCAGAGACTCTTTTTAGATCTCATTAAATTTGGAAACATGAAAGGGTGTTGGTCGGAGGTTCCTTTGATGCACTCCGAACCTACGCACGGTAGCGGTGTTAGTGACACCCAGTGAAGGCATGGGTAGTGCAGAGTTATCGGACCAGTTTCGGGTTTTCCCTCCAGCGGGTCTGGGTACTGGGTTACCCATTGGCCTTAGGGTTTACCCTCCAGTGGGGCTGGGCAGTGGGTTACCCGTTGCCTTTTGTGGTTTACCCTCCAGCGGGGCTGGGCAGTGGGTTACCTGAGGATCTTTTTTGGTTTACCCTCCAGCGGGGCTGGGCAGTGGGTTACCTAATGATCTCTTGTGGTTTACACTCCAGTGGGTCACCTGATGATCTTTTGTGGTTTACCCTCCAGTGGGTCTGGGAAGTGGTTTACCTAAGGATCTTTTGTGGTTTACCCTCCAGCGGGGCTTTTAGTAGGTTACCTGACAATCTCGTGTGGTTTACCCTCCAGCGGGGCTGGGTAGTGGGTTACCTGATGAACTCTTGTGGTTTACCCTCCAGAGGGGTTGGGTAGTGGGTTACCTGACGACCTCTTGTGGTTTACCCTTCAGCAGGGCTGGGCAGTGGGTTACCTAATGACTTCTTTCATACTCAGCCCTTTCTATGAGGCTTGTCAATGACTTTTCTCCATGATTACAGGAGCAGGGCCCTTGGTTGTTCGGTTTAGCGATGAGGTCGCTTGACGTATGGGGTTGTTGGGCACTAGTGATGGATATCCTTAGAACTGTTGGTGACTTTTCCTAGGCTGAGCTTGGAGATCGAGATCCCCTTACACACTCATTTGGGTTTCTTATTGTGCATATATATATATACATCCTACTTTTTTTCCCACTCCTGGGGTTCAGTTACTCTCCTTCTAGGAGGGGAGAAGACCCACGGGGTATGCCACGTGCTTTCTGTGTCTAGCTCCTCTTGGTTGGATGAGTCTGCTTTCTTTCTCTTGTCGGGTTGAGCTGTACTCTCTCTTTTGTACTCTTACATTGTTCTTGCTCCGTCTACTGCTCACCGTCTTTAGTATCTCCTTTTTTTCTCCCTCGAGCATTCTGGGCATCCTACTAAGTATCATTATACTCACCCCTACTTGGGCTTTTCCCGCACTTGGTGTGCCCTTTCAGACGACAGACAGGTCGATCGAGACTACGGAGGAGTGTAGAGGATATAGGAGCTTGGGCTATGTTCAGTGGACGTAGGAGGATTTCCGAGTGTGAGACTCACTAGCTGTTTACTTTCATTTACCTATTGTCAAGTTGTGGCACCTTTCTAGTTGGGCACGTGTTTTTTGCCCTTTTTCTGTTCAGTTATCTTGTCAGCACTTTACTTGTACTGTGTAGAGGTCGATGCATGTATGTTGGTTTCCCTTTTTTAGCAGTGTTGTATCTTTCTTTCTTTTCTCTTCACTTTTGCATTGAGTTAGCTGTGCGTGTGTGTACAGTTTCTTAGGCAAAGGCCTCCCCTAGTTTGTTGTGCCTTCAGCGCTGGTCGCCAGCCCCTGTCCTATGAAGGCGGGCTTGGGGTAGTTGCGGCTCAAGCCCCGGTACGGGTCGAGTCATGACAACTGCACACATCTTCTTCTTCCTTACACATTCAAATCAGAACCATTAGATCTTTCCAATTATATTATTTGAATATCCTCAATGAGGGTTAGGTCTTTCACATTACACTTCTATAATAAATGCTTAGGGTTGTTATAGTAACTTTCAACTTTAATATTATAAATATAATAAAACCAGAGCATATACCTCATAATCTAGTTTAATTACCACTAATTACAATAGACTTGTGATGGTGTTTTATACATTAACATGATTATCAACAATCATCCCTTCAATCATATTCATATTGATTGGCTAACACATCTGGTACACTTTGTTCAATTCATATTGTTTCTCATATATATGCATGAGATCTTTCATCAACCCAATCATCGTCTTCTCCTCTCTGAAGTTGAACTCCATGTTTTTTTCCAATGTAAGGAGAATAAATCCTAGAACCTATCAATCTTGTATCTCCCACTCTATCTTCTCCACTCTTAGTGATTTTTCATCAAAAATAGATAGTTGCATCATTTTCTGGTAAAAATCATATTTGATATGCATCCTTCAGTAGTTAAATTCAGATCTATCAAGATTATTTATATTTAATTTACATTCTTCCATATCCATTATTTAATTCTAGAAAAAAACTTGATATTTTGAACTCCAACTTTGATACTAGTTATTTTGAAAATTTTAGGATATCTAATAGTATTCAATTATAGAAGAATAGGAAAAGGGAGAAAAAATAACAAGAATAAGATCACATGCATATATATTTATGTGGTTTAGGAATAATAATATCATATATAATATATTGGTTTGGTTTTACACTCTATTATATCTCAATCAAAGGCCCATAAGTCATACTCATCATATGAGAGGACATATCCCATCTTGATTGATCTCCAAGCGATACAAGGATTTGCAACATACCCAATACCCCCCAATTATCTAAGTCGTAATGGATTGTGTAAGAAAGGTATCAAAGTATAAAGGTTATCATGATAGGTATCTCTGTAACATCAGGTAGTGGGGACTCCTATATAGTTCATTCACCTTATTATACCAAAACACAGTGTATGACACTATATTTTGTTTACTTAGTGGTTCATTTAGCGAGAAAAATAAATTTATTATTCATCATGAATATATTCAACATCTCATGCAATAATCTTACTCACGAGATCCTTAATATTTCACCATAACCTTTAATACTCCCTGATTAACATCGATTTGGGATAACTCAAAGTCACACATTGAGTGGTTGATTATCATTTCATTTCAAGACATGTATGTCTATATATACAATTATACAACCTACATGAAATATTTATAAAATATATATTTCATTTTAAATGATAAATTTTATATTCTTAAAATTATTTTGACAATACATAGAAAAAACCCAACATAAGTATTGTCATGTCATATCTTATATGATAAACTACCAGATTGGATTTGGTGTTACTGAATATTCTTAGGTTTTGTTAACATATTACATATATATAATTTTTGTCACATCTCTATGTCATATTTTGGTGAATCCCTACCACTATACTCTTTAGTATGTGAAGAAATAAGGATTTAATAGTAGTGATATTTAGGAATAATATTCCTAATATTCATCTCCTTAAACATACTCAAACTCTTTAAATTTGAAACATCAAATGTTATTATGTTAAATTATATTTTCTACTTAGAAACCTTTCTAGGTTTAATAACATCATCATTGAAAACCATTCCATTAAAATATTTCATTGAAAATAATGAAACCATTTACATTATTTCTTAGCAACACATATTAAACTTCTTTATGATAAAATGACATTTACTTTGTTACTAAATGTAATTATTCTTAAAAAATGGTAATATTTACTTTATTTGTGTAATGAAATGTTACTCTTACATTTCACTTTTACCATCACATATCCTAAAATATTTAGGGTGTTCAATTAGTATTACTTAAATTTAAACTTTTATATTTTTATTTTTTAACATTGAACTTATTAAGTTTGAATATACTCCCACTATCCTCTTTAACACTATATTCTATTAGATTATAATTTTAAGATACATAAAATCATTTGTGTTTCAAAAATAAATCTTATTTCATGTAATTGGAATATTTAAAAAAATTATTTCCATATTATATATGTGAACTATGTGTTTGGAAAACATTCATCTAAAAAGAACTCATCATCAAAATATAACCTTAGTAGGTGGAGGGAACATATTCCCTTAAATTTTAATAAACTGGATAGAATATTTAACCTGGATAAAACATTTTTATCCTTTTCTTCTTCTCAAAACATGTTATAGAATCATGCTGAATTATAAACCATGTGTATGAAATTAAATACCTCATTTTTTCAAAAAAACTATTTTTGAAAGGAAAATATATCTTATCACAAAAGAGTAATGAGATGAAGATACACATATTTTTAAGATTCACCTAAGCTTTTTAATTTTTTACATTAAAATATTTAATATAGAAACTCATTAATTCATCAATTTAAATGAAAAATAAAAGATCTAACAATTATTTCCATGATTTTGAATAATTTTATATTTATAATAATTTTAAATTATACATTCAGTATCATATACTCTTCAAAAACCAAATAATTCATTTCTATAACATTGAAAACTGACATGGAAATTACATGGAGTTTTAAAAAAATCAGTTATTCTGAATAATCCCAAATTATGGAATCATTAATCCTTCCTTCCTAATTACATCATTAGGTTTCAATGAACTTTACTAATAACTTAAAGAAACATCATTGGACTCTCCAACTAAATATTCTTCTTTTGGTATGAATGTTTACCCACTTGTATTTTCTATATAGATCGAAAACACAGACATATGATTCCTAGTTCATTTATTCACAACTCTTGAGAATAATAGGTAAAATTATCTTGAATATAATAATATATTTGGAACATTTCTATATATGACAACGAATTGAATTATTTAACAAGAATAAGCGTTAAGAAAATCACCAACCTCACCAAGTCATTAGCATACATAATCATATTGATCATATGATCAAATAATATAATTCCTTAGTTCATTTCCAACCTAACACCTTTTAAACCCTAAGTGAATCATTATATTATTCTGATAAACATTTATATTCACTTATTAAACAAATTCAACACTTGGTTACTCTAGAAGGTGTTTCTCTTTCACAAGGATTTTTTACCTATACTAAAAACTCTTTTTATCAATATAAGGATTTCATTACATTAATCTTATCCTTTCTCTAGATTAATAAAGTTAATCATGATGATAATGATGTTATTTATCTATTGTATAAGTTTTTATTATATGATTATCATGTTTTATGACCATTTAATAAATAATTTCATTAAACATGATCCCATTAAAAAGATAATTCATTTTTGAATACATCATATCCATTTATAGGCCATGATCCATATTATACTAAGAAATTTGTTCACTTTGGAATTACTCTCACCACATGGATATTTAGGTAGGACATCATCCTAATCATATCATATGTGATTCTTGGATAACATAGTGATTAAAAATTTTCTTAATCCATTATATGGATAAACCCAATTCTATTCCTCTAGTCTCCTAATTATTTGGATTTCCCAACTAAGTGTAACCCAAAAAAACACCAAGAACATGCCAAAAAAAGAATATCCATAGGCACCCAACCTTGGAAATACCTACCCAATGATTATCTAGTGTAACCAATTACTTACTTACCTAACACAAGATAATAGATGGGAACCTGGGTTTGGAAGAACCTACCATGTTGGGTGATCATGGTCCTGATAAGTTCTACTTTGGAAATAATACAATGATAAGTATTTCTAAAGAGATTTAATCTCACTATCTTATCTTATCTTATTACCTTTATGTATGCATGCCTATAATGTTTTAGTTCTAGAATCATATTCCATCAACTAAATTAATTTTTTCAAACCATATTGATGTGATCTTTACAAATCCCAGAATCTGTGTTACTCACCCAAAATATAAGTAAAATTTATTCAAACATATTCAAATACATCTAATTCAAAAGATATATAAACTCTTATTTATAGTTATTTGAGATTTAAAATATCTACATGAGTAAACCTAGAATGATAGATAGTCAAACCCTAGATTTCTAAAACAAGGTGTAGTCTCTATGTCAATGGGAATTATAACCCCAAGCCCCACTCCTTGGGGAAAAATTACTCAAGAGAGAATACAATTCATCATAACTTTGAAACATGATATGTATAAAGTATTATCGATAGAAAAATTGAAGATAATAATTTTTTTTTGAAACTGATGTAAAGGCAGATGTTAATAAATTTTATATATATATACCTAGAATTTAATATAGGGGTTGATAATTTTATAAAAAATTAACAACATAAACTAAACTATATATTTATTCAAAATATATAGACCATTAATAACTATGAATAATGTAGAGAATAATGTTTAAATAAATGAACACTTTAAAATTTAAACATGAGATACTAATTTATGAACAGTTCATAAAATAGCTAATTATAAACACTTTATAATTTTTGTTATTCGTTATTATATGGAATTTTCATTAAACTTGTGATATTTATATGAATTTTAAACACTATATATTCCTATTTTTATTATGTATAATATTTACATAATCTAAATAGTATATACTTAATAATGTTTAAACCTTTGAACAAATCAATAATCAAAACTCTTATGATGAAAACTAAACTTCTATATTTTATTAAAAGGAAACCAAAGTAGTACAAAATTAAAAAATATAAGAACCAAAAATTTTCAAGGATCTAAATTATTGGATCCCAAGGTCATATACTCTAATAATGTTCAAGAAATATAGAGGGAGAGAACCAATATAGGTATAGGTGGTGAAGATATCCTCATTTCTAGTATGTGATGCCCATGAATCAGCTATCATGTTTCCCTCTATCTAAGTGTTCCTGAAGACCATCCCCTAGCTGATCAAGACCCTGTAATCTCTATTATCATAAGCAATGGAAGAGTGTATTAGATCATTACCACAAAGATAATTGACCAATAATACAGAATTTGTTCCCATCATAGATAGATCGATGTTGTGTTGTCTATAAAGTCAAAGCCTAGTGTGCATGGATTTCACTTCAGATTTAAGGTAATTTCTATAGCCAGAGAAGTCACTATAGTCCAAGACAATATAACCCCTTGAGAGTTGAATTATTCCTCCACCCTTCACTTTAACTTGATTACACACACCATTAGTATTTATTTTCAATCCTTATGTAGGATCATTCCATCTCACCCACCAACCAATAGAATGTATTCCAATGTTCTCCCTAAGTGAAATCATCGTAGGTTTTAATGAATAATCACTACTACAAAACTGGCCTTTAATAACTCTAGTATTTATTAGTAAAAGAAAAAAACACTGATAAATGGCACATTTATCAGCGCTACGGAAAGCGCTAATAAATTTAAACTTTTATTACTACTTTATTTTTAGCGCTGATAAATCTTATTCGTTATCAATGTTTTATTTTTATCACTGATAAAGGGTAACCTTTATCAGCGCTTTATTTTTAACACTGATAAAGGGTACCCTTTATCACTGCTTTATTTTTAGCACTAATAAATATTCATTTCATCTATGCTTTTTAGCACTAATAAAGGTTCGAATAAATAAAATGAAATAATTAAATAAATTAAAAATAAAAATTGATTTTATTAAAAAAAAAAAAATTATTAATTAAATAATTATTGATAAAAATGAATAAATTGATTATGAATTATTAAATATTAAACATTTTATTAATTAGATAAATATGATAATTAATGTTATTAAATTGTATATATTAAATATATAAATATATATTGATGTATATAAATATGGTTTATATATTAAAAAATATTTAGGCGCTTTACATTAAATAGTCATATATTTATTGAATAATGGTTTATAACTAAAAATTAATTTCAATTAACAATATTGACTAATTGGATAATACTCGACATATAATCGAATATAGTTTGAGTTTTTAATTTAACATAGATAAAATATATGTTATATTGATTTTACATATACGTAATTAATGCATTTTTATATATAATACACAAACAGAAAACTTATCCATTTTTTAAATATTTTTAAAGTGTGCCTATTCTTAATTTATTCAATTTCACTAATTTTTAACATATATGCATGCACTTAAAATAAGATATTCATTAATAATGTCAAAAATATATTTGTAAAAAAAATTATAAATAAATATATTTATAAATATACATTTAATATATTTATAAAATTACATATTTATAATTGTAAATAAAAAAATATTTTGTTAAAGTATGTATAAAATTATAAATAAATAATTATATATATTTAAATAATTATTAAATTTATAATAAATGTACTTAAATAATGAATATATTTATTATATTTATATTTATATATATTTATTAAATATATATACATATATAATTATATAAATATATATAATGATATAAATATTATTTTTTTAAAATATTTCTATATTTATAAATAAATAATTATAAAATTATAATAAATACATTTAAAAGAGAATATATTTACTATATTTATATTTATATATATTTATTAAGTACATATAAATATTTACAATTTTTTATTTATAATTATAATTATAAATCCATTAACAACGCTTAAGTAATAAGCGCTGATAAAAGAATCTTTATCAGTGCTTTTTTCTCACTCATAAAGATGAGGTTTTATCAGTGATAAGAAAAGAGCTAATAAAATGAACATTTATCAGCACTATAAGTTTGGCATTGATAAATATTGGTTTTATTAGTGATTTTTTAACATTGATAATGAGATATTTTATGAGAACTTAAGTAATAAGCGCTGATAAAAGGACTCTTTATTAGCGATTTTTTATAAGTGTTGATAAAAGTGACCTGATCTAATTAAAAAATCCTAACCATTTGAGAACTCGTCATTATATCAGAAGCTTTCTGTGGAATCCACCCACTATCAGCACTCCTCCTTGGTGAATTAAATCTCAGATCACACCACTCGGCTACCTTTAGTTGCTCAAACATCACGTCTGACATCTGGTGTTCAATTGCAGTTAGGGATTCCGAAGAGGCTCTCAGATTTTCTTCAACCTAGAGAGGTAGTCCTTATGATTTTCTTTGTGTGTTTTTGGTTTCATTATTTATTTCTTCTTTGACGATGTCCTTATTTATGGTCTGGTGATTGTATACTAGCGAGGTAGGCCTTATAATTTTCTCAGTTTCAATTTTGATTCAACTCTTGATCACTCATGGAGAGTTTATTGTTTCCAAACTCAATGGTGACACATGGAGTCACATGGAGTTTAGTTAGTTGTTTTATTTTGTTTACATTTCCCAAATTTATCACCCAAATTTATAAATATCCCATGAATTCCATGAGTCGCCTATAAAACACTTCCCTCACATACATGGATTGGGAAATAAATATCCCATGAATTCCATGAGTCGCCTATAGACTAAGAAAAATGTCAAATCACTAATAATAAATATTTAAACATTAGTCATTGCTAATGTAGAAAATTATTGTCATTATTCATCTCTTGAACCTCTAAATATTATGTCATTCACATTGATAGACACTTTCAATCTATCCATAAAATTATTTTTTATGTAATTATTATGATAAATTCCTCATTTTTTAAATCAATGTTTCTTTAATAATTTATCTAACCTTCAACACCAATCTCTTAGTTCTTGTTTCAATTCATCCATCACCTTTGTCAATTTAGAAAAAATATTCTCATATTAAATAAATGGAAAACTATATGTTTGTTTGGTGTAATTCTTATTCGTGCAATCCATTAGTAAATGTTAATTTTACATCCAATTAGAGTACCTTGAATTTCCTTAGGATGGTTCGGTGTGGTGATATGACATCCCAAGAGTCTTGAGATGTTTTCAAATATTGATATACCATTAATTTTAAATTTAATAATTCGTTTGGTTTCCAGATCACTTTTTCCAATGCATTTTTATATCTTCTAGTTAATTGAATGAGAGTTTATTATTCTTGTTTATCATATTTGTGTTTCTTATTACAACTTAATTACCTATATTTTATTTCCATTTGTTTAGTGGATTTAAGAAATATTTTATGTGGAGTAATTATTTTCTTAAATTCAATTACCCATTTTCTTCAATATACTAGAATTCATTGAAACAATAAAATGTTGAGTTTCCCATATTAGAATTTTCTATAACCTTCACTTTTAATAATGAATATCTTATGTGTATTTATTTATATGTTGCATAAAATTAATCTTTTATGAACCCAATAGTATGGATATGAACTGAAAATGTATGCATTCTAATTGTTTGACAAACAAATATCAAGATAGAGTTAAAGAGTTCATCAAGTTTGCAAGAGATCATGCAGACGACCCTTCTAAAATTATATGTTCATGTTTATGTTGTTATTACTAAATAAAAATTAGTCTAGAAGAGTTGGAAGAATATTTTGGTCTATTTGGATCCATTCATCAATGGATCCTAAAAAAGGATTGGTTGTGCATCACTCACAAATATAATAAAAAAAATAAGGATTCTCTGTGCACTTCACTACTATTGGTTAACTACCGCTTAGAATAATATTTGACCAGAACATACTAATCGACATCCCCAAGATGCTATCATCCCACACATAGATAGAAAAAAACTAATTAGATTCTTGAAAATAGATATAGTGGCGAGCATGTGTGGGATGAGAGCATCATGTGGATATCGAGAAGAAATTTCAGGTCAGATGCTAAGTTAAGTGGTAGTTAACCAATAATAGTGAAGTGCACAAAGAATCCTTAGTTTTGTTATTAACTTTGTGAGTGATGAAAAATCAATCCTTATTTTGGATCCATTAATCAATGGATCTAAATAGATATCAATATCATTAATTGTCTCACAATTTCCAAACATCCATATAGTCTTCTAAACCATAATGAAGTGCACATAGAATCTTTAGTTTTGTTATTAGCTTATATTTGGACCAAAGAAACCCTTTGGAAACATGTAAAAGGTAATGTTACGATATAATTTCTCTATTTAACAAAAAAATATAATGAAATGTTGATTTAATTTTCATTATTCCTTGCATATTTCTTTTATTTTAAAATATTTCTATTCAGGTGTCATTCTTTTATAGGAAGAGTAATGACATTGTCTCTACTCAATCATAGAGGTAATCTTGATGTTTGCATAGTAAAATCAGTATCCATAGAATTAACGTATTGTATCATATTTATGTTTAATTTATTTCTTTTTAGTATTAATCACATAATAATTGTTTTCTTATATAGGTGAATTATTTTTGTTTGATTTGGAGTGCTATGTCCAACTTTCATGCTTCTTCTCCCCCAAAACCTTTTGATCCCCACAGTGTTACATTTATCACTTTCTTTCAAGTTCTCTACACTACCTTTATAGGAATAAAAATGACACTACCTCTGCTCAATCATAGAGATAATATTGATGTTTTCACAATAAAATCATTATCCATAATATTAATTTACTATTTAATATTTATGTTTAATTTATTTCTTTTGATAATTACTCACATAAAAATTATTTTCTTATACAAGTGGATTCTTTTGTTCAAGTTGGGGTGATCTGTCCAACTTTCATGCTTATTCTCCCTAAAAATATTTTCACCCCTATAGTGTCATATTTATCACTTTCTTTCAAGTTCTCTCCACTACCTTTGTAGGAAGAGAAATGATGTTGTCTCTACTCAATAACAGAGGCAATATTGATGTTTTCATAGTAAAATCATTGTCCATAAAATTAATGTATTGTTTCAAATTTATGCTTAATTTATTTATTTTTAGTGTTAATATCATAATAACTATTTTCTTATATAGGTGGATTCTTTTTTTCGAGTTGGGGTGCTCTATCCAAATTTCCTTCTTCTTTTCCCTCAAAATATTTTCACCCCTACAGTATTACATTTATCACTTTATTTCAAGTTCTCTTCACTACCTTTATAAGAAGATAAACAAAACTTCATCTTCTCAATTAAAGAGGCAATATTGATGTTTTCACAATAAAATCATTTTCCATAGAATTAATGTATTGTTTCATATTTATGTTTAATTTATTTCTTTTTAGTATTACTCACATAACAATTTTTTCTTATATAGGTGCATTATTTTGTTTGATTTGGGGAGCTCTTCCCAAATTTCATGATTATTCTCCCTCAAACCCTTTTCACCCCTATATTGTCGCATTTATCACTCTCTTTCAAGTTCTCTCCACTTCCTTTATAGGAATATAAATGACACTTCCTATGCTCAATTATAGAGGTAATCTTGATATTTTCACAGTAAAATCATTATTCATAGAATTAATGTATTGTTTTATATTTATGTTTAATTTATTTATTTTTAGTACTTCCCATATAATAATTATTTTCTTATACAGGTGGATTCTTTTTTCGAGTTTATGTGGTTTGTTTGAAGCTTCTCACGAAGTGTCGGCAGTTCAACAAAGAAAGTCAATAGAAATTGTGGTAACATTGATAGTTAGGGATTTTTTGAGAATTTGAGACATGTAGGAATCATCTACACCTCAATAAAACACATGATGTGACTAGTATGACTCCAAGTACTTCTTTTTATTTTTAATTGACATTAATTTTGGTAAAATAGAAAATTAACTCAATATATCCATTATCAGTTTAAAATTGGCATCTGACATTAAAAAGTTTCACTCACTGAAAACCAAGAAAACACACTCATATTTTCTTGATAATTTAGGGAATTAATTCATAAATCATTTCTAATGTGTATGAATCGGTCTCATGTCAAATCAATATAACATGTGATCTGTATGATTCAAAGTGTATTTTTTAAGTTTAAAATGACATTTTAGTAAAAAATAAAAGTTAAATACTCAAAAACAATCAAACAAATTGAGATTATTTTGATACTTTAAGAGAAAATCCATAAGTGATTTGGAACATGTAGGAATTAGTTTCACCTTAATTTGATTCACGGTGTGACTGGTATGATTCTAAGCGCATCTTTATTTAGAATTGCCATCAATTTTAGTAAAAAACTGACCTACCAGAAACCAAAAAAACACAATCATATTATTTTGATACATTAATACAATGATCCATAAGTGATTTGAGGTATTAATGAATTAGACACACCTAAATCTAATTCATGGTGTGACCGATATGAATCCAAGTGTGTGTTTTTATTTAAAATTGACATCAGTTTTAGTAAAAATCTCAACTGACCTACTCAAAACTTAGAAAATGCATTCAAATTGATTAAATACTTTACTAAAATGATCCATAATTAATTTTTTATGTGTATTAATCATCTGTACCTCAATCTGATAAATAATGTGATTGGTATGATTCAAAATTCATGTTTCAATTTTAAAATGACATTTTAGTAAAAAGGACAAGTTATGTACTCAAAACCAAGAAAAAAATTCATATTATTTTGATAATTTAAGAAAACGATCCATAAGTCATTTAGGATATGTAGAAATCAACTACACCTCAATTTGATGGATGGTGTGACTAGTATGACACAAATTATGACTTTTTATTTAAAATTGGCATCAATTTTAGTAAAATGGATAATTATCATTATCAAAACTGAGAAAAAACATTTTAAATATTTTTATACTTTACAAAAATGATCTATAAGTCATTTTTGACATGTAGAAATCATCATCACCTCAATCTAATACACGATGTTCCCGATATGACTCAAAGTGTCTGTTATTAATTTAAAATCGATATTTTAGTTCAAAAAGTTTCACTCATTGAAAACCGAGTAAACACGATCTTATTTTCTTGATAATTTAGTACATTGATCCATAAGTCATTTTTGACTTGTAGGAATCTACTTCACAATAAACTGATACATGATGTGATCAGAATGAGTCAAAAGTATGTGTTTCCAGTTTAAAATGACATTTTATTAAAAAAATGCAACCGACATACTCAAAACTGATAAAACACATTTAGATTGTTTTGATACTTTAGTAAAATTATTCAAAATTCATTTAAGATGTGTTGGAATCATCTGCACCTTAATTCGATGAATGTTGTGATCTGTGTGACTCCAAGTGTATATTTTTATTTAAAATTGACGTCAATTTTTGTAAAATTAACACTTTCTATTAATTTATTTCTTTATATTATTACTAACATAAGAATTTTTTTATTATAAAAGTGTGTTATTTTTCTTGAGTAGGATTTTTTTGTTCAGTAATAGCATGAGCTAGGTCAAGATTAAAAGATAAAGGAACATTGATGTTTTTGAATATATGTAATAATTTTTATTTATGTAATTGTATAAAACAATGTTCGAAATGTATATAATATTGTGTTTTTTTTCTGGTACTTGTGTTACAAATTTCATTTCATTTAAATCTTATATTGCGACTTATTTGTGTTGATATTTGGTCTGTTTTGGTGTTTTGGTGTGTTTTTACAGCACACTACAGTGGTGTTGCAGTGTGTTGTTACAACACACTGTAGAATGGCCCTTTTTCAGTGCTTTTAAAAGTGTTGATAAAGGTCTATTTTATCAGTGCTCATAAAATCACTGATAAAAGGACCTTTATTAGTGTTTTTATTAGCACTGATAAATATAGTTTTTATCATCTCTAAAAAAACACTGATGAATGGGACCTTTATCAGTGCTTTTTTAGCACCTATAAAGGACCTATTTATCAATTATTTTTTAGCACTGATAAAAGACTGGGGATTTTAACATTGCTCATGTAGTCAGTGCTTTTCTATCATTGATAATGGTCATTTCTAGCATTGCTAAAGGCCAGTTTTATAGTAGTGAAGGGGATAATTATCTCTACATGAACATGTGTCTTATGTTAGTAATTAGATAATAGACTCTCACCCTCATGTGGGTCATTTATTGCCTCTTTTTATTGCACCCAGTGTCACTATGAGCCTCCCATATGAACCAACACCCATTGGCCAACATCATTCCATGAACCCGGGTCTCCACTAATAAACTCAATGAGTATTTAAACTATGAAAATAAAAAATCTTCAATGGAATTTTTCTAAACCTCGATATTCATAATGAAACATAGATACTTCCAGACAAAACTTATCTTCTCTCCCTCTAAGAAAATATGATGAATAGTCTTGCATTTATATTGCATGCAACTGACATAATTGGAAGAAACATGAACACCTTTCCTCCACACTTATCCATAAATTGGGATGTATTGGTTTTAGATCCTCTAAATAATACATCAGTATTTAAAATGGTACACTTTGATCTATAATGTGTCTTCCTAAGAAATAGTCCCATAGTGAACTCTATTAATCTTTTGAAAATTGACTACGCTAAAGTACCCTAAATAAAAGTTATCAACTAATAGTAATCTTGATAGGGTTTATATCAATAATATCATTATGGTTATAATATAAGACTTATTCATGAAATTCATAATAGTTGTAATCATTCTAGAAGAAAAAATCAAGAACTAGGCAACTTAGAAAATGTAGTGAAAGTCCATATCAGTTTTCAGGATAGAGGTTGATGTTACCTCACCCAAAAATCCATTTAGAATTCTCAAGAATGTGTTGAATATATCCATTGAAATTGTGGTGGATAAATTTTCTATGTGTGGTAACAAATGGGGCTTGTTGACAGCACAAACACCTCGCCTTAACATGATTTTTGGATCCTCGCTCACTAGGAACCACCAGTTTCCCCATAGGCATGTGGTCCCCTACATGGGGCCTACCCACTTGCCCAAACGGGTCATCAGACTATTGACTATCCCTAAAGTCCAACAGATGTTCTTTCTTGTGTTTTTTTTCTCACTCACACAAACCATGTGAAACTTCCTAGGAGGTAACTAATCTCGATCACCACTCCAAGATGAGTGTGCTTAATTATGGAGTTTTAATCAAGTATTATCCCAAAAATAAATGTTTACCTTTTTAAGATGAGTCATATCATTTATCCATTTAACCATTTAACATTATGGGGTGTTTTATTCACCCCCACCCCCACCCCCTAGAGAACAACATCCTCCTTGGGGACTCTAAATATCAACCTAGGCAGTGCCACCATACTTCCAGTTGGGATTATCCTCTGATATTAGTGTAACAACTGGGACCTACTGATAGCACAGACACCCCAACTTAACATGTTCAATAGGTCCTAGCTTGCTACACACTACTAGTTTCCCCGTAGACATATGGTCCCCTACCTGGGTCCAACCCATTTTGAATTCTCACAAATGAGCTAAAGAGATCCCTAAATATTTTGATAGAGCAGGGTTCTGTGTACTATAACAAATGGGCCCTACTAATTGCACAAACACACCACCTTAACATGGTTTTTGGTTCCTAGCTATCTAGGAACCACCATTTTCCATGTAGAAATGTGTTCCCTTACCTGGGGATCGCCCGCAATCCCAACGGGTCATCAGACTAATGATTTCCCCCAAAGGCTAACACAAGTTATTTCATATGTGCTTTTTCCTTACTCACACACACCCTATGAAACTACCAAGTATGTCACCCATCCTAATCACTACTCTAGGAAAATAATGCTTAACTATGGGGTTATAATCAATTAGGCTCCCAAAAATAAAGGTTCACCTTATTAACATGACTTATCTCATTGATCCTTTTAACCTTTAACATTTGAAGTTATTACATTTCCCCCTAGAGAAAAACATCCTCATTGTGGATCCTAAATCTCAATGTAATCAGTGTCACCACACTTCCAACTAGGTTCCTCCTCTGATAACAATGTAACAACTATGCCCCACTGATAACACAAACACCCCATCTTAATATGGTCTTTAGGTTCTAGCTCTATAGGCACCACCAGTTGCTCTTCAGACACGTGACCCCCTGCCTGGGGCCCACCCACATGCCCAAAAATGTCATTATACTAATGACTATCCCCATGGTCCAACACATGTTCTTTACTTTGTTATTTATCCTTACTCTCACACACCCAGTGAAACTTCTAAGGAGGCCACCAATCCTAATCACTACTCTAGTATGACATACTTAATTATAGAGTTTTAAATAGGATGTCTCCTGAAAAAGAAAGGTGCACCTTATTAACATGAGTCATATCATTTATACTTTTAACTTTAACATTATGGGGTGTTATATGTGCAACCAGTTTAGTGCTTTGATGATTCCCATATTTATCCTTGATGATCTTACCTCACATATTTTTCCCTTTAATCATCTCCCATGCTAACTTTTCATTCATGGAATGCATGTGCTCTTCCACATTTTTTATATTGATACCCCATCATAGATGGTATTTTACAGCCTCACTCATTTTGTCCAATGTTATTTAACTTCTTGATTTGAGTCCAAAATGAATCCATTTGTGATTTTTTTCAATTTTATAGACAATGTTTTTTGCAAACATTGAGTATCAATAAAATTTTTAGGGGTATATAAGATGGAACAAAGTTAACCAGAGTAATTATACCACCAAAAGAAATAAAAGAATTGTCTATTTAATGATTTTTGAGGTGATTTTATTCACTATAAAATTTAAATTGTAGATGTGAGCCATCCCCAAATTAAAAGGGGATCCTAAGTACTCTAGTGTGAAAGTACGTTTATCAATTCCCAACCAAACATCTATTTTCATAGAATGCCTGGGAGTTAACTTCACAGAAATGTACACACAAATGTTCCCTATGTTTATATATCTCCCACTCCATATACCATATTCCTTTAACATTTATTGAAAACTTTGATGTAATTATTCTTTATATTGATTAATAATATCATCTCATCAGCAAAAAAACATATGGTACACTTTATAAAATCCATTCCAGTCTCTATTTTCCATAATGTTTCCCATATATATTTCATGATTCAAGTTTCTATTAAGGTCCTATAATGTTATAATGAACAAAAAAGGAGATAGTGTATCTCCATGATGAATCCCATGCATCGATTTGAAGAATCCACTCATGTACCCCATAAAAGAAATTGAAAACCACCTTGAAGATAAGCATAAAAATAACATAACACTAACCTATTCAAAGAATATGAATCTCTTCATACTCTTGAGGATGAAGTTTCATTCCATTTTTTCATAAGCCTTGTCCATGTGCACTTTAATCATTATGTCATCGCCCGCTAATTTTCTGTTTATGTCACCAATCATCTCCTGAGTCAAATCAATGTCCTATATGATGTACCTCCCTTTAATGAATCCATGTTATTTTTATAAGATGGAGATGTGAAGAAACGATGATAAATTGGCATTGATAATAGTATAAAAACATTATAAAGGTAATTTCATAGAAAAATATGTTGATACTGGTTTAAGTATGTGGGATTTTTTAATTTGAGGATAATAAAAATTGTGGAGATGCAAGACATTTTAGGAAGAGGATCCCCTCTAAAGAAGACATTCACTACCTCAATAATATACTCTTTGATTATGTCCCAAGATTATATATAGAATGGTTTTGGTAACCATTAAGACCAGCCACACTGTCTGGGTTAAGGGACCTAAATTATTTTTCAATTTTATTTATTTCTGATATATCTTTAAGTTATTCATTGTTTTAACCTCCCACTCTCTAGGAATGTTAGAGAAAAATAAATTTTATTATTCTTACAGAGATAACCTCCATCCCTTTTAGGCCTCCATCTGAAAAACATTTTTTAAATGTGAGTGGCTACAAGGGACCTAATTATTTTAGTTTCATTAGTATACACACCACCCTCTAGAAAAAGATCTAGATACTATATGGATTTCTTTCATTTGATGCATGATTTAAAATATCATGTGTTTCTGTCTCCATCCCTTAGTCATAGCTCTTTAGACCTATCTTTAACAATTATTTCCTCCTCTAGAAACCTCTCAAATTGAATATTGTTTTTCTCTATGAGAAGGGAAAATAATCCATTACCCATCTATCTTATACATTTCTATCAAATTGATCTATTTATTCCATGAGTTTTTCAATCTAGGAGTGATAAGATAGAAAATTAAAAGTCCATTGTATGAGGTCACCTTTGAGTATTTGAATCTTGTTATGAAGAGAAATCCATGAAACTGCTTTCAAGGGAGGATCCCATGATTTTTAATTACTTATTACATGAAACCAAGTTTTTATATCCACTGTTTGGAAAAACAAACCTCTTTCTACTATCACTTTTGGGCTTATTCTTAATCTAGCTCCTCAATGATGATGATCAGATAATAAAATACCCATATTAGTGAATAAAATAAGAGGGAAATATGAGACCCCTTGTATTTTAACCATGAATCTATCCATATGACACTATATTTTTCAGTTCCTTGTTTTTTTAGAGAGTGTATTTATTCCCTAAGAACCCCATATCATTGAGGATGTTTTGTGATTGAAACATATTAAAGTACTACATGGACTTTATAGATTATATAGAGTCACCACTAATTATGAGTGGTCTTTTATGGTGTTAAAGTCTCCCACTAGAAACCATATTGAGTTTTTAGGGTTTAAATATCCAAAAATATTATAGAGACTTTCCATCCCTTCAGTTCCATATTTATCATAAATTAAATAAATATAAATTGAATTAAACAAGATACTAAATTTTGTCATTATATAAAATGAGAAAAATTTAATAATCTCTAATGATATAAAGGATTTACAAAAAACCCAAATATTTTTATTGTTAGGGTTATCTCAAACAAAATACATGACTCTAATTTTATAAGAAAATGACTAAATTTTATGTGGCTATTTTTTTAGTTATAGAGAAGCTTCTAAAGAGATGTTGTTCGAATAAACCCCGCTAGAAAGAAAATAAAATTTCTCCTAGGACCCTATACCCCATACATTCCAAATAATAAAGTTTATCATTAGGAATTAATAATAATAGACTTTCCAACTTGATTATAGGATTCTTGGGGAGAGGCATCGATGGTATATATTATAGATTTATTCTAAGATTTGGTTTTGAACCCACTGAAATATACCTGATGTTTCCTCTTTTGAAATCATTTTATAAGAGCATATGAAATTGGATATTCACATACATACTTAAGATATTAATATAGGTTAGGTGAATATAATTCATGATCCCTAAGGGGGCCTTATCCTATAGAGAAGAGGAACATGGGGATTGAAGATAACTATAAGGTTTTAAACCAGTGTCGTTTAGTTCAGAACCAAGATAGGATGAGTCCTCCTTTGATTCACCCACCACCTGCACAGAGGAGGGATTATAATAAGAATAAGAGACATCTTTATTTCCTCTCTCCTAATATAGAGGAAAGTGAGGGATAACAATAAGGGATCAAAACATGGATATGAATATACCACTAGGGGATGAAGGATGCTTATCCTGATGAAGGGAATTTGGTTGTTGAGACTCAAACACATTTCAAATATGTGAGTTAGAAAGGGCATAAGGTGAGGTAGATAGATATTGTATATTCTATATTTTAATATCCCAAAGTTGGGCATCTGAAGAATTGGGTGGGATAAGTAGGACAGCCTCTGATATAATAGGATTTAAAGAGGACAAAAGATATTGGGGATCTATGCTATAAGTTACTAGACAAAGGATGAGGGGCCACCTTTTTCAAGAAGAGAGAACATGCCCTTGGATATTACATGAATATAAATATTTTATAGATAATTAAAATGGAACTTTTTTGTGGTGTTTATAAAACTCACCTACACAATACAAGAAATGATGGGTAAAAGTTTGAGAAATTTCTAAATCAACGTAAATGTGTATCACCATTTTCTATTTCATCCAGAGAGTGGCCTCATACACACAAAGGATGTACCCAATGGAGTAAATAATTCCTTTCAAAATGGATGGATTGAGGAATGAGATTAGTTGAGTAGGAATGTGAATCCAGACTATAATTATTTTCTATATACTGCTAGAAAAGAAGAAAATAATGGTCATAGCAAACATGAGGATCCCTTTCCTAATATTTAAAAAAAATATCCTTCAAAATAAAATTGAATTTTGAGGGATATTTTATTGAAAGGGGACATAGTAACAAAATAAAGTCCCTATGATTGGATCTCTAATAGAGGAGGGTGATGTGAATTGGTATTATCTATGAGATTCCAATCATGGAACACCAATACTACTTCAAAATACATAAAATAAAGAAAGAACAATGGATCCCCTCGGACACAAGATGGTGGAAGGGGATAGATATCCACATTAATAATCCATAAAATGGAAAAATTCTCTTATATCATGGTATATCAAGTTAAATATTCATTAAAGGACCAAGGAAGACTTCCAATAATAGAGCCCAGATATAGGGAAGGAAGAGTTGATGATGGATCCTGATGAGAAGGAATATCGAAAGGGAGAGAAGCAGACAAATCATAAGAAATAGGGTTGGAAATTTCAAAATGATATTCTTAATATTATCACTTAGATAATCTACCAATCTACTAAAGTGGTTGGCCTTAGTTACATGTGTTTCCTACTCCTTCAACCTTTCACATTAAAAAAAATTCACCCTCTACATGACGCCTGATACCTTCTCTCCTCATCTTGATTCTCCCTCCACCCCTAATATATCCTCCCCACCTACCCACCTCTCTGTCTCCATTATTCTTGGCCTCAACCACTCTCTTGTATGATCATCCTCTCCATCCCACCCTGGCCTCCATCAACCCACCCCTCCCCACCTCTCTTTTCCTCTCCCTACCTTCCCACCTCCACCTCCACCTATGACCACTGACCCCACTCCCCACTGTTGTCACTCAAAACCCTAGAATGCACTCTACTCTATTTTTATTTTCATTCCTATATCAATTTCATATCCTCCCTACATCACTCTATGATTAAAATCAACTCACCCTTATAAAATTTTATTATTATCAATAATTTATCCTTTTTGGGGTCAAAAATTCTAATGATAAAGGTTATTCATCTCTAAAAATCGTTTCTTATACTTTCAAACCCATTATAGTTCTATGTAAAAAACACATAAATATCTATTAGGGTTCCCTCATAATCAGTGGTTCATAAATCATTCTCCCACTCTACCCCGATCTCATAGTTAAGGTTTCCTTTCCTCATGATCCTTAATCCATCATTCCAAATCACTAAAAATTATTTCCCTCAACTTCATGATAAAGGTTTATTCACATTGTCACTACTTCAGTACATCCAATCATCAACCTTGATCTGTTTATATTCTACCACACAACTGTACAAAGACTTGAAATATATTCCTATAGTATATTCCCATTTTAACATTCAGTATCCTTTTGATAATCCTATATTATTTATATCATTTTTACTATGTTAAATATGTTAAATATTATTTTTCTTAAATGTTCTTATTTTTCTCATTCTATTCCTTTGATTCCCATTTAAATCGGTCACTATTGGGTCAATTTCTATGATTATTTTCTTGTAATGGATAAAAGTGAAACACCCTAATATTATGTGTGTGTGTGTGTGTATTCCTTTGAAATAAACTAAAAGTATTTGATATCTTATTTTACATGCAACTCTAGGTCTAAATGAACTGTAAATATAATATATCATTATAACATGGTCATTAAATTGTCAGTATGAATAAGAATAAAAAAATTAGGAAAAATATTTATAAATTTTTTATATAATTAAAATGTATTGATTAATTCACTATAAATAAGTACTCAATTTTCATTAAAGTCATTTTATGCTTCAAAAATATATTTTCTTCAAAAATGATTTTTATTACAAGATTATTATAAAAAACTCTACCTTTTTTAGAAATTATTTTGGAATAAATTAATGTATTTTTTGAAATAATCATGTCAATAATATCTTTAGGTTATTTTTTAGTATTTTTCTAAAAAAAGATTTATTTCTCAATGAATAGTGAAAAATACCAATTTTTGAAAACTATCATTTCACTCAAAGTAAATGTTCCATTATGATTTGAATATGATCTTAAAGTGATATATGTATCCTTTTTTACAAAAAATATAATTAATTATATAAGAATCATCATTATACTTGATTTTGGTTTAAGTTCAGTTTTGGGATTAGAACTAAAATTTTTAAAAAACTGTTTTTATATGAATAATATGTTTTTATCTAAATAAATTTTATTAATCTCTCTTTTTGAATGATATTAATTTAATATTTAGATAATATATTGAATAAAATAGTTTAACATTCATCTAATGGTTTTTATTTAACAAAACCGATTTCATGTACTTTACCCTTGATTTCTATATTTTGATCTTATATAATCCTTGGTTTTAGTTTCAAGGTCTCCAGAGTGTTTTGAAGGGTATTTGGAGAGAGTTTTCCATTTTTTTAGAAGGGGATTTTGTGGAGAATGGGATAAAGTTTATACATTTTGTGGCTATGAAAAGGATACCACCAGTTGCAGCATAGGGGGCTCGAGGTGGAGTTCATGTCCCTCTTCCAAGTTCATCACCCCTAAAGCGAACGGGGTAGGCTACATTGTAAGGTTTTTTAAATTATCCATGGTGTAGGGGGATATGTAATAGCCCATTTTCCTAAAAAATAAGATCTATTTTAAATCCTTAATCATGTTTTTTGGATGCACTTCACTGTGAAGTTCGTACCATAGTCTAGGGGGACTATGTTGTGGTCTTTGGGTATTGTGTCATGATGATGTAGGTTATGTTGTTGTGAAGTGTTTCTCAACCCAACCCATTTTATAATTTAATTTGGTTTAAGGCCTTAAAACCCTCATTTATCCTCTATTTCTTCTAGGGTCTTAAGTTCCACTCCCCTCTTTGGGTCCCAAGGTGATTCCATTTTATCTGTAAACATGTTTTGTGAAAATCAAAGTGTATTAAAGATCCAGAATCATCGGTAAGTCCTCCTCCCTCATTATTCATAGATCTACTCTTCTCCTCTATCTCATATCAATAGATATATTCTGTTATATATAGATCTGTGTGCTAAGATGTGGATATTTATGAGATCTCATTGAATCTATTGAAGTACAGGTGTTGTGAACTCAGATCTAGAATATTTTAGTGTCTTTATTTGTTTCTATAACCCGTTAAGAGGTAGGTGGATTCTTTATCAACTACAATATTCTATAAATTGAAGGATTAGTTTTTTAAGGTTTTATTAGATTTTATATGGAATGATTTTGGGGTTTTGTAAATGAAACTCATTTGGTTTGTTTCGTGTAAATATGGAAAATTTTATGGATATTGGAAAACCCCTTTTGTTTATAATTTTAAAATGTTTATTTTAAAATTATGAAATAGATTTGATGTATGTAAGTGTTTAAATAAATGATAAAAGAAAAATTTTATTATGTGAAATTTTTTTCATAGAATTTTTTATAATGGGTTAGCATTTAATCAATGTGGTTGGGTTTGTTATGAAGTTCTATCATCAAGGTTTGATGTATTATAGCCATGGAGTACCAATGTTAATGGTAACACCAAGATTGTGTTTGTAACGACCCGGTTCTGGAAGCCACCCAGAGGCACCCCTTACCCGGTTGGTCACATGGCCTCAAGAGAATTTCTCCGAATGCCAGAGGCTGCCGAATAGCAGCAAGGGACTAGGGTGTGATAATGGAAAAACTATTCCCTCATTGTCAGAGTAACACAACGGAAGATAAAAAATCATACAATAATGGAAGCAGTAAATATCCAACAATAGTAAACAGTGGAAGACTGATAAATGAACAACTGGTCAAAATATATAAATGATTCATGATACATATGTGTCTAGTAAAGCATCCAAATAAGTCACAATGTTGAATACAATACTAAACCCAAGTACCAAAGGAAAAAAGATAAACAACTCCTCAGCATCGCAAGCCTCAGCTTAGTCCCATGCTCTCCAACTCCAATGCAATCAAGAACCTGAAGTAGAAGGGCGCTTGCCCTTATCTTTACCTGCAACAATATAATCTGTTTGGGACCAAAAGCATGACCCAAAAAGGGTGTGAGGAAAAATCCCAGTAGGCAACCACCCAAATATTTGTGCCTAACAGTTGGTGAATATATGGCAGGTAAAAGTACATAAAACAGTAGACACCAAGGTAGTCAGCAGCAAACAATCCACTATTTCAAGCATATAATTTACAAACAAGTAAGCAGCCACTCAAGAAAGTAGAACAAATAGGTAACCCTCTATGTAGTTCTCACAGAATAACCCCTATGGTTCAATCTACAAGTACTAGCAACCCTCTGGGAGGCACACACAGTCTCACCCCTCTGTTTCAGCTAAAGAATAGACTCTTTTGGGAAGCACTCACCGTGAATTCCCCCCTATTGCCTCGTATCATACTAAAGGCACTCTGGGGAAGAACTCAACATCTCATTCCCCATGTGGCCCACGTAGAGGAACTACAGACACTCTAAGGAAGCACTCAATGTCAATTCCCCTTGTGGTCTCACATCGTATTATAAAGACAGTCTGGAGAATCCATTATGTCCATTCTCTCTATGGTCTACTACACTAGGTTCCCACAACCCTGCGTAAATTTAGCAAGTATCTCATTGCATAATGGCCAAAGTGAACCTCAAAAACTAATTTTCTAGTGGTCTACAACATAATAGCATGAAATAACTATCACACCATCCTACAAACTAGGCATGGAACTAGCAATAGCCTAACAGGCAAAACTAGACCAAACGGTCATAAACCAAAAAAACATGCATGGGAAAAACATCCAAAGAATAGTAAAATTACCCTATTCACAACAATAACCTCTACTTAGGCATACAAGAAAAGTAGGAAAACAACAAGGGAAAAATAGGAAACACGCAATACCTTGTTCAAGGGTATTGGTGGAATTTTCACAAATACTCAAATACTTTCTATAGAAAGGCACAAATCACCTACTTTGATTTTAGGAGATTAATATTCTTGAACCATGAGGCTTGAATCTCCTTAGAACGTCGTAGATATATGAAAACCTATAAAACTGTCAACCCACAATAACTTGGAAAAGATAAGGAATTGGAAAATGAAGCTCTAGGAGAAGGAAGAACTCACCGATGCAATTCCAACGCACCTGACTGTGTTATAATCAGAGGAAGAACGGAGACTCAGTGGATCGTCAAATATTTGCATCCGTACCCTCTCTCTCGGATGAATCAAAGCTAAAAAATGGTGTTCTATCCATCAGACGTGACCCTGGTGCGTTTAATGGAAAAAAACAAAATACAAGGCATGTAATTTTGGAGTACACGGCGTGTACTTACTGTTTCTGTACTCCACTTTAGGTGTCCTCCATGTCACCCCACACAATCATGTGTGTGTACCTTACACGGCCAGCACACGGCCTCGTGTGGAAACAAATTACATGGTGTGTACTCATAAAATACATGGCGTGTACTTCAAAAATTTCCAGAAACTTCTCTTTTCTCAAAAACTCTAGAAAAAGGAAAAAATACCTGAAAAGAAGGTCTCGTTTCTTACAAACTTCCCCCTTAAAAAAATTCTTGCTCGAATTTCCCTAGAAAGGTGTAGAAGAAGAAACCTCGAATAGCTCCGGCCACTACGATCATACATCAGCCTCCCTCTCCCAATTCTCGTCACGTACTCATCTGTGCTACCATAGCACCCATACCAGAGGAACAGACCAGTCACAAAGAACCTTCATATTGTGATCGATAATTCGGATAGGATACTCCTCAAATTATGCATCCACCTTGAGCTCAACCTCCTTGGGTTGAAAGACATGATATGGGTCTGAAAAGTAACTTCGGAGATAAGAAATGTGGAAGACGTCATGCATAGCCTGATACCTCTGAGGTAACTGCAACCAATAGGCAACCGGACCAACTCTCTCCAACACCTCAAATGGCCTGACGTACCTCGGTGAAAGCTTACCATGTCTCCTAATCCTCCTGTGCCCCAACCTCGATGTGACATGCAGGAAAACCTGATCCTCGACCTCGAACTCCAGAGGTCGTCTCGACTGATCGGCATAAGACTTATGTCGAGACTGCGCAGTACCCATCCCCTTCCAAATCAAATCTATATACATTGTGGTCTCCTGAACAAGACGAGGTCCTAGCAAATCTACCTTTCCTACCTCCATCCAACATAAGGGTGATCGGCATGTCCTACCATACAAATCCTTATAAGGTGCCATCTGAATAGTTTCGTGAAAACTATTATTGTAGGCAAACTCCACAAGAGGTATATGCTTCTCCCAAGAACCTCCAAAGTTAAAAATTCAAGCTCGGAGCATATCCTCAAGCACCTAAATCATACGCTCGGACTGGCCATCTATCTGGGGATGGTATGTTGTACTCAAAAGTACCTATGTACCCAGAACCTTTTGAAGCCCCTGCCAGACATGAGAAGTAAAACATGCATCCCTTTCTGAGACGATGGAGTGTGGAACTCCATTCAGACACACAATCTCACGGATGTAAAGCCGTCCCAGCTCGTCAACACTAAAGGTCTCCTTGATCTGCAAGAAGTGAGAAACCTTCATAAGCCTATCGATGACAACCCAAACAGCATCATTCCCTCGAGGCAACCTCAGAAAACCGGTCACGAAGTCCATCGCAACATCGTTCCACTTCCAATCTGGAATGGGTAGATGTTGTAAAATCCCTGCTTGTCATTGATGCTCCGCTTTCACCTACTGACAAGTGGAACACCTCATTACAAAACTAGAAACATCTCTCTTCATACCTGGCCACCAATACTGGCGGTGTAGATCACGATACATCTTGGTGATGCCAGGATGAACTGCCCAAACTGAGGAATGAAAATCTCACATCATCTCCTCGCGTATATCTGTTGGCACCCATACTCATCCCTAGAAACGCAAGATCTCATCCTCGCCTACTATCCATCCAGAAATAGGGTCCTCTCCTGACATGCTTTTCCATAGGACTAGGCCTTCAGAATCTGATAGCTGCCTCATTCTAACTCAGTCAAGAAGCGTAGGGGTAACAGCTACAGAAGAAAGAAACGTTTGCCCCTGTCTGTCATGCACCTCCAGATGCATCTCAAAGAATGATCCATAAGCTTCCACTCACTACTGGCCTCCTGAACTGCATGTATCTGAGTCCTCCTGCTCAACGCATCAGCCACTAAGTTTCCCTTTTCTGGTGTATAGGAAATCTCAAATTCAAAGGACTGTAGGTACTCAACCCACCTGCGCTGTCTCAAATTCAGATCACAGTGAGTGAAGATGTACTTGAGACTCTTGTGTTTGGTGAAAACCACAAAGTGATCTACTAGGAGATAATGTCTCCAATAGCGCAAGGCATGAACAGCAGCTGCCAAATCCAGATCATGTGTCGGGTAGTTCCTCTCAAGTGGTCTCAACTGCTGAGACCCGTACACAACGACCCCATCTCCCTGCATAAGCACAGCTCCCAGACTAATACCTGAAGCATCACAGTAAATAGTGTAGCTCTTTTCTGGCTCTAGAAAGACTAGTATCGGTGCTAAATTCAACCTCCCTTTCAGATCCTAAAAGGTGGACTCACAAGAATTTGACCATAAGAACTTCTCACCCTTCTTGGTCAGACCCGTCAGTGGTGCTGCTAAGCAAGAAAAGTCTTGTATGAAGCGTCTGTAGTATCCAGCCATCCCCATAAAACTCTGCACCTCAAAGACATTCTTCGGCTGATCCCAGGAAACTACTTCTCTCATTTTCTCTATGTCCACTGATAATTCTGTCTCTAAGATAACGTGGCCGAAGAAGTGAATTTGATCCATCCAAAAGTGGCATTTTGAGAGCTTAGCATATAACTGATGCTCCCTCAGTGTACTCAAAATGAACTCAAGATGGGTAGCATGGTTGTGTATAGTGTGAGATTACACCAAGATATATTCTACAAATACCACCAAGAAAGAGTCTAAGTATGGATGGAACACTTGGTTCATCAGTGCCATGAAAACTGCAGGCGCGTTCGTGAGGCCTAACAGCATAACCATATACTCGTATAGACCATACCTGCTCTGGAAAGCTGTAAGAGGTATATCAAATGGTCTAACGTGAAACTGATGATAACTAGACCTCAAATTGATCTTTGAGAACACCCGGGATCCTCTAAGTTGATCAAAGAGGTCATGAATCCTAGGAAAGGGATATCGGTTCTTGACCCTTAACTGGTTCAGCTTCCGATAATCCACACAAAGCCTAAGGGTTTCATCTTCCTTATTCACAAAAAGGAAAGACGAACCCCAAGGAGAAGTACTGGGTTGAATGAAACCATTTGCCTGAAACTCCTCTAACTGCTTCTTGAGCTCCTGCAACTCAGGTGTAGCCATCCTATAAGGAGGAATAGACACTGGTGCCGCTCCTGGCACGAGCTCAATAGAAAAGTCTACCTCACGCTCCGGAGGAAAACCTGAAAAGTCATCTGGAAAGACATCCCTAAAACGATCCACCACTAGAGGAAAGTCTAACTGTGAAGTCCCCTAGTCATCCAGATACAGAATGGAAATATGAGTTGTAACTCCACCTAGCCCATTATGCTCGGGTCCTGCTCTACTCGCCTGGACATCTCACTCACCTCGATGAAGAAAAGATTCACCCTCTGGTGATATGAAACTCACCCTGCGGTGATAACAGTCGATGAATGCATGGAAGGGAACTAGCCAGTCCATTCTGAGAATGACATCATAGCCTGTCATCTCTAGGACATAGAGGTCCCACAAGAAGTGACACCCCGCAACCTCAAGAGGGAACTCTCTGATGTACACTAACCACTCTAGTCCCCAACGGTGTGTCTAGAGTCAAAGTATCAATAAAGGAGAAGATGCAGAGCCTGAGGCTCACCACAACAGAAACAGAGATAAATCTATGGGAAACCTCCATATCGAAAAGAGAAGAAGATAAATCTGAGGCTACTAAGATCGTATCTCGAATTGTAGAGGGTCCAATATCCTCTTCCTGCTGGGTCTACTCCACTGCAAAAGCCTGACCTGTACCACAACCTTATGACCCTACCTGACCGCTTTGAGATGATCCACCCTACTATCACGGAAAGACCGGTGACTGACAACCATGGCCTCGACCTCCACCTCAGCCCGAATGGCCGGAAGAACTCCAGTTCCAAGACTGGTGAGAAACTGGTGGTGTTGCTCCTGAATGAGGATTCATGGATGAACCCATGTCACCAGCTACTGGTGAGAAAACATGACATAATAACTAAAGGTAACCCATCTTACCGTAAGATCGGCACTCCACTGGGTCTCTTTGGCATTGTGGCCTTGTATGCTCAGCCCTTCCACACTGGTAGCATACCACTTGGCTACCTGAAGATGTGTCTCCCTACCTTAGATCACCACGCGTAGACTCCCTATGGCGCTTCCTGCTATCAGCTGGTGAAACACTAACTCTGGAAGTAGAACTGCCCTAGCTCTCAACTCCGGAATCTCTCAGATTGCGCTCTGCAATCAGTGCCTGGTTGAATATGGAAGCAATGAAAGTCAGCTTGAAGATATTCACCTGTGAGCGGATCTCTCGTCTGAGACCATCATCAAACTTCCTTACCAAGAACAACCCATCCCCACCCTGGAGGGGTGTGAAATACTGAAGCTCGTTGAAACGAGAGGAATACTCCATGATAAAAAGAGTACCCTGCTCTAGGATCATGAACTCCTAGGCTCAGTTAGCCCTCAGGGTCTCTGGATAGAAGTAGTTGTAAAAGACGCATTGAAACTCCTCCCACGCCATAACCTGCTGATGACCTGCCTATGAGATCACATCCCACCACCTCTTGAAGGTGTCTCATAGCATGTAGGTAGTGATCTTGATCCAAATTTCTGGAGGCGTCTCCAAATGCTCAAAGATCGTCATCATGGATTCTATCCATGAATCTGCAGCCTGAGTTCCTCCTTCCCCTGAGAAGGTGGGAGGATGATGCTGCTGGAAAACCCGTGTCAAATCCTCTATAGTCTAGGCAGGAGGCGGTGCTCCCTGGAAGGTCTTCATCATCCTCAGAAAGCCTTCCCTAAACTATGCATTGCTTCCTATAACTGGTATCACTGATGGTGCCAAGGCTGGAATAATAGGGGGATCTGCAGGAAGTCCCTAATCAGCCATATTTGGCGTCTGATCACCACCTGGAAACTGGCATGCAACAGGAGGACCTCTCGGTTCCTTGACTCTGTAAGTTCAAACTCACACCCTAGATCAACATTATCAAGGACTGAAAACTAGAATCGTAAGAAGGGAATAGGGGAAATAAAGCACTCAAAATTTACAAAACATGACTACATGGCATGTATAAGGACTACACGGTGTGTTCCCTTAAGTCATTTACATGGGCGTGTACTTTTTCCAAAACTAATCGTGTAACACCCCAAACACATGACATGTTATCCTAACACACGGCGTGTACCTGAATCCTCTTCCCCTGTCCGAGTCCTTCTACACGGTTAAGCCACATGGCTCTCCTAAGACAAACCTACACAGTGTTTTCTAAGAAGACACGGTGTGTACTAGACAAGCTTCACCTGACCTGTGTTGTTAGTGACATGGTCAGACACACGGATCAAACCACATGGCATGTTCCTGACAGACACGGTGTGTACGCGGAAGGATAACACTGACCCGTGTTGTTCATGACATGGTCGAGTACCTAGGTCAGACTACATGGCGTGTTCAAGGTGGAAACGGTGTGTATAAGAAGAGACTCCACATACCATGTTGTTATCTACACGGCCGGACTAGTAGGATTAAACTACACGGTGCGCACGACCGGTACATGGAATGTTCCCACAAGGTTTTCCTTATCTCGTGTCTCCACCCACATGGCCTGTAACACGGTTAGAGAATACATGGTGTGTACCTAATAAAAATTGTTTCTTCCTGAACAGAAGAACACCTGGAGTGTAGTCAAAACTACATGGCATGTATTCTGGGTTTTTTCAGATAGTAAGCCTCAAAAACTACTCTAAAGCCCAGAAAACACTAAAACAAACATTTAAAGTGCCAAATTCTGATCCGTGAGGGCCCATACTCCCCGCGAATCAAATTTTGGAATCTTTAACAAGTTAAAAACAAGGTAAAAAAGTCAATGATCTACCAAATTCCGGTCCATGATGGCCCATAACACCACAAGAACCAAAATCTGGTGTTCTTTCAGGTAAAAACTTACACAATCAATGCTCTAACAAGAAGCAGATATTTTTATCAAGCATCTATCACAACAGCATACATATTCTACACAACATCTATCACAACAACATGCAATTGCTAATTCATCCTAGATGACATGGAAAAATTGCATGACATGTGATTTCTAGCAAGTGCCTATATGATGCATGAGATGGTATACCCTCATCTCATCAGGTTGCGACAGAAATAGAACCTCAATAACATCAACGGTAATAGCACAAAACATGTGAATCACTTAAGGTGAAATCAAATCAACTGTAATAATTGAAAAACTAGAAAAATTGCAATAAACGAGGTAGTATGGATTTTACCTGTACACAGTTTAGCTACTCCCAGGCATAGATTATTACCAAGTACCTATTCCATCCTATCCCTCGCTAAAGGCTCCAAACAATAAGTCAAGAGAAAAGAGTTCCTCTGATATCACTTTGTAACGCTCCAGTTCCGGAAGCCACCCAGAGGCGCCCCGTACCCGGTTGGTCACATGGCCTCAAGAGCATTTCCCTGAATGCCAGAGGCTTCTGACTAGCAACGAGGTCCTTGGGTGTGATAATGAAAAAACTATGCCCTCATTGGCAGAGTAACACAGCGGAAGATAAACAAGCATACAATAGCGGAAGTAGTAAATATCCAACAACAGTAAAGAGCGGAAGACTGATAAATGAACAACAGGGAAAAATATATAAATGATGCATGATGCATATGTGTCTAGGAAAGTATCCAAACAAGTCACAATGTTGAATACAGTATTAAACCCAAGTACAAAAGGAAACAGATAAACAACTCCTCAGTATTCCAAGCCTTAGCTTAATCCCATGCTCTCCATCTCCAATGCAATCAAGAACCTGAAGTAGAAGGGCGCTTTCCCTTATCTATACCTGCAAAAGTATAATATGTTTGGGCCCAAAATCATGACCCAAATAGGGTGTGAGACAAAATCCCAATAGGCAACCACCCGAATATTTGTGCCTAACATTCAGTGAATATGTGGCAGGTAAAAGTACAGAAAGCAGTAGACAGGAAAGTTCTCAGTAGCAAACAATCCACAGTTTCAAGCATATAATTTACAAACAAGTGAGAATCCACTCAAAAAAAGTAGAACAAACAGGTAACCCTCTGGGTAGTTATCATAGCCTAACCCCTACGGTTCAACCTACAAGTACTAGCAACCCTCTGGGAGGCACACACAGTCTCACCCCTCTGGTTCAGCTAAAGAATAGACTCTCTGGGGAAGCACTCACCATCAATTCTCCCTATAGTCTTATATCGTACTAAAGGAACTCTGGGGAAGCACTCAACATCTCATTCCCCCTGTGGCCCACGTTGAGGAACTATAGACACTTTGAGGAAGAACTCAACATCAATTCCCCTTGTGGTCTCGCATCGTATTATAAAGACACTCTAGAGAAGCCCTTACGTCCATTCTCCCTATGGTCTACTACACTAGGTTCCCACAGCCCTGTGTAAATTCATCAAGTATCGCATCATGTAATGACCAAAGTGAACCTCAAAAACTACTTGGCTAGTGGTCTACAGCATAACAGCATGGAAGAACAATCACACCATCCTACAAACTAGGCATGGAACTGGCAATAGCCTAACAGGAAAAACTAGACCAACCGGTCATAAACAAGAAAAACATACTTGGGAAAAACATCCAAAGCATAGTAAAATTACCCTATTCACAACAATAACCTCTACTCAGGCATACAAGCAAAGCAGGAAAACAACAATGTAAAAACGGGAAACACTCAATACCCCGTTCAAGGGTATTGGTGGAATTTGCACAAATACTTGAAGACTTTCTACAGAAAGGCAAAAACCACCTACTTTGATGTTAGGAGATCAATATACTTGAACCATGAAGCTTGAATCTCTTTGGAATGTCGTAGATCTACAAAAACATATAAAACTTTCAACCCACGATAACTTGGAAAAGAGAAGGAATTGGAAAATGAAGCTCTAGGAGAAGGAAGAACTCACCGATGCAATTCCAACGCACTCGACGGTGTTAGTATCGAAGGATGAATAGAGGCTCGATGACTTGTCGAAGATCTGCGGCCGTACCCTCACTCTCGAATGAAACAAAGTTAAATGAAGGGTGTTATGTCCGTCAGACACGACCCCGGTGCATTTAATGAAAAAAAATACACAGTGTGTACTTTTGGAGTACACGGCATGTACTTACTGTTTTCATAATGAACTTTATGTGGCCTCCACGTCACCCCACATGACTGTGTGTGTGTCCCTTACATGTCCAGCACACGGCCTCATGTGGCATTGAATTACATGATGTGTACTCATAAAGTACACGGCGTGTACTTCAAAAATTTCCAAAAACTTCTCTTTTCTCAAAAACTGAAGAAAAAGGAAAAAATACCTGAAAAGAAGGTCTGATTTCATACATTGTTCATATGGATGGGTGGGTGTGTGTGAACACGAGAAATTTTATTTCAAATGTGAATTGATGGAAATAATATTCTTTAAGTTTTTCTCATGTGGATTTCTCTTATCAATTTATATAAACTATTTAACTAATTTTAAACTATTTTATATAGATTTTGATAACATGTTCTTGTCCTAGTGGTGTGTGTTTGGGAGTATGTAGTGAATTCCTACTAATTTTATACTCACCCCCTTCTTGGGAACTTCATTGAATTTTCATATTTCATATACTAGGATACAGATAGGGGAATATATCTTAATTATCTAGTGATACATTTTTATACCTTGGGTATTTCATGTGGTTTTGGAGCTTGGATATAGTTTAGGTGATACTTGGGATGATTTTTCTTTGATTTCTATGATTCTAATGGACTTTTGGTCTTTTTCTCTTGATTATCCATGTTCTTTTGTTGTTGTGATATTGTTTCCCAGTTGATTTATGATCTAAGTTAGTTTATTTATACTCATGCATCATATAGAAGGATTAGATGTTTATGTTTTATGTTATTTAGGTTGTTTTACCTTTAAAGGTGTAATTTTCCCCCAATGTGTTCCTTATCCCTTGGAATTTATTGCTAGAATTTTGTGTCTTGGGAATATCACCTAAGGTCAGTGGAACTCTGTCTCTTCTCAATCCAATGAGATGGGTTGGGATGTTACAAATGGTATTATTCTTGGTTGGTTAGTCTATCTTTTGGTATGGTAACAAGGAGATTGGAATTTTAAAACTAGAAACATACAGAATAAAATAATTTAACTATCCTTTTTATGTTTAACTTCAAGTAAATAGGGTTTCTAGGTAAAGAAGTTTTCAAATACACTTCTAGTTGTGTTTTCATCTCATCATCGTGGGTTTATACAATGAGTGTTTTGTATCATGCATTGTTAGTAAGACTTCCCACTAGGACTAAATTATTAATTTTGAGTTTAGTGATTAATAAAAATGAGATAACTGGTCACTTTTTAAAAATAATGGTTATTTATTATTTTTTAGGGTGATTTATAAAATATTTCTAATCCTTTAATATCTAGTTGACTAATGACTAAATGGAGTTTTTCTGATTATAGAAAATAGCAATGGGTAGACATCATAAGAATCATCATGAAGATGATTATGAAAATGTTGCTTCACCTGAGCCACAAGTGTACTAGAAACTAGTCCAAATAAAAATTTAGGATTTTCAAGTCATAACTAAGGTAAATAGGAATGATGAACCTTGACAAGTGGACCAATCAATTCCATTTCAGAAATATAATTCACCCATATTTTGGGAGGATTCTGAACCTATAATAGCATAGGTGTGTCTGAATTGTATGAACCAAATTTTTGAATTCAAGGGAACAATGGTTGATATGAAAGTAAATTTGGAAACATATATGTAGTAAAATATTTCACTCCAATGGTGGGATTTATCTTCTAAAGATAACATTTAAAAAACCATTACATGGGTGGAATTTAAATAATTTTTCAATAAATTTTTCTATTCCCACAAATTCAGAATTTCAAGAATAAATTATTTCTTTAGTTTGAAATAGTATAATCTATTCATCATAGATTATGTGGATAAGTTCATGAATTTTGTCAACTTTTCCCTAGAATTTGCTACAAATGTGTCTTTAAGTGCATGCATCTTTGACTCTAGACTACGGCTAGAGATTATCTCTAAGACAGT
The DNA here is from genome assembly GCA_963277665.1 of Viscum album. NCBI lineage: Eukaryota > Viridiplantae > Streptophyta > Magnoliopsida > Santalales > Viscaceae > Viscum > Viscum album. The sequence goes on from OY728140.1 coordinate 513,281,759, forward strand.
TGTTATGTGTATTGCAGACTATACAAAAATGGTAAATACTGAAATAGTGGTGGAAATAGACATTTTTTGAAATCCAGCTGGAGGGAGTATGTATATCACCATTGGAATAGGTGGGAACTCAAATTATGGGAATAATAAAAAAATGGACACTAACTTCCAAGGTGGTGGAGGGTCTCAGAATCATACCGTAGGATTAGTTAACTTCCCCCCTTGAACCAACATAAATCCTAGTTGTTTTCAATGTGGCTCTTCTTCCCATAAGAAATGAGAATGTATGGAACCACCTAGAGCATGTCATAAATATAATCAAATGGGACATCTTCAGGGTAATTTTCATAATGCTCTGAAGACTAATCCAAGAGATTCATCTCATTTTTATCATATATGCAATGCTTCTATGGGGTGATCTCATTAGAACAATTATCATCATCAAAATTGAGCTTGTCAAGGTGACTCTTGGAACACCATGACTCCTCAAGTTATACAATCTCAACAAGGAATCAAGGAATGGGGAGGAGCTACTAAGCAGCTTTATGGTGTTGATTAGATGGTCATGGGTAATCATTACGGTCCTTAAATGGTGAAAGGTATGATTCTTTCAAATTCAACCATTATTAAATATATTTTTTATATAGGTGAAACCCACTCCATTATTTTATCTTCTGTGGTTGATCATATGGGTTTCCATGATGATATGAGTCCTTCTATTTAGAAACTAAAAACACCTCTTGGAAAACAAGAGTTTCAAACCATTTAATGTGCATAATGTTTGATAACAATCGATGTGGTCAAAGTTGTATGGGATTTATTGGTTCTATATATTGATATATATGAACTAATTTTGGAAATGGATTTGTTAACATCATTTAAGGCCAACAATGACTATTATACCCAGCAGGTGAGTTTCACATATTTTAATGATGTTGATCGTTTTTTAAAGGATATTGGGACCTAAATACAAGAAGAGTATGACCTTTGGTATAGGTGATTGGGAATATATCTTATTATTTGTTAGTTTTTATATTTTCATATGTGGATGATATTGGACAGATATTTTCCTCCCATCATTGACCAATTTACTAACTTTTTTCTAGAAAATTTCTCTAGGTTTACACTTGAAAGAGAAGTGGAATTTATGATTGATCTCCTACCAAGGACTAGTTCTGTTTCAATTATATATTACATGATAGAACTAAAATAATTAATTTAATTGAAATTACAGTTGTAGGAGTTGTAAAGTAATAGTTGTATTCAACCAAGTACATCCCTCTGAGAAGCACTAGTTATTTTTCTAAAGAATGTTGGTGGAACTCTTAATATTTGAGTAGATTATCATAATATTAACCAGGTTATGATAATGAATCAGTATCATCTCCCATGCATTAAATATTTGTTTGATCAATTGAGGGGATCCCAATGGTTCACTAAAATTGAATTACGATTAGGCTATCACCACCTGTGATTTCAAAAGTAGGATATTATAAAGACATATTTTTAGAGACATTATGGCCATTATGAATACATGGTTATGTCATTTGGTCTTATGAATGAACTAGTGGTGTTTATGGAATTAATTAATTAGATATTTTATAGGTATCTTGATTACTTTATATTGGTGTTCATAAATGATATTCTGGTGTATTCTTGGACTAAGGTCGATCATGAGCAACACTTGGCTATAGTATTGGGCATCTTGCGGGAAGATCATGTTTATGATAAGTTTTTAAAGTTTTATTTTTTGATACAAGAGGTATGTTTCCTTAGTCATGTCATCTCTAAAAAGTCATTTTCCTCACATCTTGAGAATATAGAAGCTATTATCTCTTAGAAACAACTAAATAATATTTTCAAGATACACAATTTCCTTGTCTTAGTTTAATACTACCGATTCTTCTTTCGTGATTTTTTATGTCTTGTCTCACCAATGAATGATTTGAAGAGTAAATTTATACCTTTACAATGGAATAATATATTCCATAATTACTTCCAAGAGCTTAATTTTCATCCTGTATTAGATCCAATACTTGCATTTTTAGAGTCAAGACAAGGTTATTTCATCTATTATGATGCACCAGGATCTGGGTTGGGTTGCGTTCTCATGAAGGATGACCATGTTATTACTTAAATATCAATATAGTTATGAATGTATTCAAATAACTACCCAATAAATGATTTAAAATTAAATACTATTGTAGTGACCCAACTTTTTTCTTGTGAGATTTTAAAATATTTCAACATATATTTTCAAAGTCATGTGATGAAACGTCATGCGATTCTGAGGTCCGGTGTGACCAAAATTAATTTCATAAAAATTTTAAATATATTTTATAATAAACATGTGTAATTTTTTAAAGAAAGTGGTATAACTATTAAATAGAAGTTTGGATCAGAAATATGATTTCACAGTTTACCTTGGAACATGATTTTTACCCTAGGTGTGACCTAAAATAGGCCAGCACAGAGTGTTAAGATACCTTTCCTGTTGGTAGTGAGTTCAGTTGGTTAATTAATTAAATTAAACTAATTAATTTATTATTTTAACCTAACTAGAATTTTTATAAAATGACTGTTATGGAGAACTCTCCAGGGTTAGTCAGATAAACTCTGGGAGGATTCCAGAGCTTCTTTTTCCTCCTTCTATTAGAAAATCATATTGAATGGTGATGAAACTTTGGATCAGAGAAAATCCGAGCACAGTGAATGAAATGACTTATTTCAATAATTAGTGAGTGTGTTATTTGGAAATGAACATTATAATATCCGGTTAGGACTTTTCAAACTATGGATTACACCCTTCTTGATTAAGTTGATTGATTAGATCAATCCCCTCCTTTGATTTGTCCTAATTATGGCCTTTTCATGTGACCATATTCCAATAAAATTATTTATTTATTTGGTATTATGACCTTGGATATCCATGTTCTTGATTGTTGTCCAATAATGGTTGGATATGATCGATAAACCTTTGTTCTTGTGCATTTCTCCCTTAATTTCTTCGCATTCTTCATAGTAGGACCCCACGGTCCCGGTTTGACTTTTTTAGGTGATACTGATCCCAATCGGACCCCCAGAATCATGAAAAAAACAATTTATAATGGATGTATTGATAATAAAAGGGTTTTTAAAGATAGATTATAGAACATGGGTGATCATTTTGATGATTGGAGATCAAACCTTCGATGGAGGACAAATCAGAGGTGTGTGGGATGTGCGAAGATCCTCCAAAGACCAACAGAAACCAATTTCTTACCACCAGATGTCTGGAAGTGACTAATCTAAAATAAATCCACTGATTTAAGATCATGTGTAGGTGATATATATAGTGTAATCGCCATATTATAAGTGTGTAGTTCAGATCAAGATTTCTATGAAAAACGCGACTACATGTCATGTACCTTAATAAACACAGGGCGTGTAGCCCCTATACTATGGAGGCTAGGGTATTGGGAATATATAAAGACGGAACACTCTATAGAATCCCTACATTCCATTTAACATTTCCCCAAGTGGATGAGTTTTGTGTTGTAACACACAACCAGGCACACGCTATGTGCCCGAGTACACTGGCACGACCATAGCACACTAGTGGGACCCTGAGTGGAATGGGTATGTCATGTAATTCCCCTACATGTTTTGTATACCTACATCATTTGTGAGACATATACCTATAGAGAAATATCCAAATGATGGATTGGGACCACACACCATGTGGGACCCCTCACACACCATGTACCCCTTGGTTCCTTTTAATGAAACTTCAATCTCTCATGTCTCTTTCATTCGGACTCGGATTCTGGACTACATGTAGCCTATCCTAAGTGATTTCCTATATAGAACATGATGGTGCCTTCATTTTTGTATTTTTTTTATACGATGTGATATTTTCTAGGAATGTAACTTCTTTAGACAATGATCGATGATGGCAGTGATCACACAAGATCACTAAAGGAATTCTTGGTGTAACCCTCCAATTGGGTTGGGCATGGGTCCTCGATGACTTGAGTGGAACCCTCTAGTTGGGATGGTCATGGGTCCTCTACCAACTCATAGATTATAACCCTCAAAATGAGTTAGGCATGGTTCATCTTCCATCGGATTGGAACCCTCCTGCTAGGCTGGGCATGGGTCCTCCATCGACTATCAGAGTGGAACCCTCCAACAGTCACAGGGAATGGTCCCTCTATCAACTTCTAGAGTGAAACCCTCTAGCTGGGCTGGGCATGGTTCCTCTACCATAAAAGTGGAACCCTCTTTATGGGAAATTTATGGTTCCTTCATTGACTATTAGAGTTTAACCCTCCTATTGGCATAGGGAATGGGTCCTCTATCGATTTCTAGAGTTGAACCCTCTAGTAGGGCTCTACATGGGTCTTATACTATCATAGTGGAACCCTCCTACTAGGAAGGGCATGGGTACTTAATCATCTATTAGAGTGGAACCATCCTATTGGAACAGTTTATGGGTCCTCTATATATCCACTAAGTGGAACCCTCCTATCATACCAGGTCATGGGTCTACTACCTAGAGATTTTTTCCCATAAACAGTGCATCACAGTGACAAGGCATCGATTAAATTGGATGGTTTATGTTGGGAAGATGTGCAGGATGTCGGGAATCATTTTTGGACTTTTGTAACTATTGGTGACTCTTTTTCTTGGTATGTTCTATGATATGGTGATCCCCTTTCTCTCTCATTTTGGATTCTTTTGACTGAGAATATATATATCCATACATTTGAATTTGGTTACCCTTCTTCTATGGGTTGAAAATTCATGTGGGGTATGCCATGTGCTTTCTATGTTTATCTTCTCATGGTTAGATGAGGTTAATATCCTACTATGGGTGGAAAAGACTCGACGTGTATTTCATATACATACTATATTGAGCCACTTGTGCTTAGATGACATTACTCTTTGTCTTTATTTAGGTTGAGTTGCATCCTGTTTACTACCTATTATCGTTATATTCCAATTATATCTCTTAGTTCTCCCCCTTCATTTCAATGTGTCCTAATAGGTATGTATATACTCACCCCTTTATGGGATTTTCCTACAATTTCCATGTCTTATGCAGACAATGGAAAGGTTTGTGATAACTATAGAGGAGCTTAGGGATACCTAGTACTTTGGACTACATAAGGTGGTAAAATCTTGGAGATCCAGAGTTAGGATCTCTCTGCATCTTAATTTCCAATTTTTTAGGTTGGGACATCTTTCTAGTTGGGAATTTATTTTTCCCCTTTACTTTTCATTTTGCACTACCGTACTCATGTACTGTCTAGAGGTTTTACATTCATGGTTGTTCCCCTGGTATTTTGAATATTTTACTTTTATTCCTCTACACTTATGTATCGAGATGGAAGTGTGTGTACATATAGGTACTTAGGATAAGGTCACCCCATGATAGATATGCCTTTTGTGCTAGTATCTAACCCCTATCCAATGGAGGCGGGCTTGGGGTAGTTGTGGCTTGAGCCCCAATTAGGGTCAGGTCGTGACAGATTGGTATCAAAGGTGGTCTGATCCTTGAAACTATTTTGTAGTGGTCCCCTTACAAGTATTTGTTTGGGATTAGGTATATATTGTTAGAGTGTCTTGAGTGTGGATCTCATGCCAGGGAATCTAGTGATGCTTCAGTTGACTGATGCATTCATTCACCAGGACCTTGACTACCTGCTTATCGACTTGGCATACTGAGACATTGGTTGTAGGGATCAATGGAACATGCATCATATAGGATTGATTCTTTTACTTTCCTTATTGAGTCATCCCCCCCATTGATATATATATATATATTCATATAATCATGGTATGACCTGATTTAAATTTTAGGATTCTAATACGATGACATCCAACCATGATACCAGTTCCAAATCATGATAAAGATCTGATGAGTGATGATACCTTAGTTCAGGGTCTATCCCACAAGATTCTTCCTCCAGGTTGTTAGGTATTAGTACATCCACCGATTGAGTAGGATATCATCCCAAAAAAGTAGGATATGGATGCACACAAGCTTAGAACACTCTGTGATTTCCAGTTACAAAGGTTGTTGAGGTTCAGAAAAAATCTAGATCACCAGGTAGAAGAGGATTGGCTAGATTCATTGGTCCATGTTTTCAGGATCATCCAGACACTGATAGATCTGGTGGTTGCACTGGAAGCTAGAATTTTCCACATAGAATCTAGGTGTTGGTGGAGTCTTGTTACCCAAATTCATGATGAGTTGACACTCTCATGTACTGACTTACATCGATTATTCCATGAGGATTACTACCCCTCATGTTTTCACTCAGTTTGAATTCAAGAGATTTTGAAGATACAATGGGGAGGGATGATATTGGCTGAGTATTCTACGAGGTTCACAGACCTTACATGATACTACCTTGATATGATCTCTGGTGGCTACTTCCAAGATTTGAAGTTTGAGGAGGGACACTTCTTATAGATCCAAGCCAGTATAGTACCCTTGTGCATCCACAACTATGTCAAGGTGTTAGAGGGGGAACTAGTGATAGAGATCATTCTATCAGAGGGAATACATGAATTTGGAGATGATAGTGAGTGTCCCAGAGCTAAGTCATCTTCAACGTCTAGTAGGTTCCAATAGACAAGATCTTGGTGTGGGAGATCTTTTCATTATTAGACTCGGGTGCATGGTCGTATAGCACATGGATAGATTAGAGCACCGGAGAATCCCAAAGAGGTTTGGTTCTATGCTTGTGATGGGAGCTGCCACATAGTGCAAGACTATTTGATCATACGCACTGAGGGTCATAGGTAGATATCTAATGGACCGCCATGGTAGAGGAAACATTGTGATCACGGATCTCCCAATAGAGGGAAGGGAGCCCCCTGGGAGGAAGAGATGAAAGAGAATGGGGAGGAGTTGTGGGAGGTTGAATACACTATGATATCCTTCCACCACCACCACCAGGTATCCCACTATAGGCTCAAGGAGGTAGTGGTCAAGGCCAAGGACAACTGCAGTATCTAGAGGGTTATGAACCCACATCGCACGATATGATTAGAGGTGTGATATATTCAGTATTATTAGCAGTATTTCTAGTTATTCCTTTATCTCTATACTCCTGGTGCAAGAGATAGAGCTCCCAGTTGAGGCTCTATCCCAACAACTTCATCTTGAGGTTCTTACAAGGAATGCTTCTTCTGTATATTTTATTTGGTGGTAATATGAGATATCACTTGGTGGAGAGAGGTTCACGTGGGACCTTTTGGTCATCATGATAGAACCCTATGACATAATATTGGGTATGGATTGGTTTTCCATGGTCTAAGACTAGGTTGACTATCATAGCAGATGATTCAGATTCCTTTGCACTAATGGGACGAGATTATACTTCATGGGGAAGAGAGATATTATGGCATGGAAAAAAAGTTTTTAAATCTAGAGGATGAATCCCATTACCCTTTAGTTGGAAAGTGTATCCCTTAGTGTAGTAGGATCTTTAGGTATCTGAATTCCTTTAGTGGTGGCATATTATATGAAGATATTTTCCAAGGACATTTCGAGACTACCATTGAGGTGAGAGATGGGTTTTTTATCAACTTTCATCCCGAGATCACTCTAATATATTCTGAAGCATGTCGGATGGCCACTATCGAGTACTGGGAGTTGTGGTTGTAGTTGGAGGACCTTAGAGAAAAGGGTTTCATCAAGCCCAATGTGTCCCCCTAGGAAGATTTAGATTTGTTCATGAAAAAATCAGATGGGACCTTGTGACTTTTCATGGATTATAATCACCTGAACCAAGACATGAAAAATAAAAAGTATCCATTTCCAAGGATTGATGAACTCTTTGACCAGTTTTGAGGTGCGAGATGGTTCTTGAAGATCTATCTCCCATCCAGATACTACCAATTGAGGTTTTGTGAGGATAATATTCTAAATATCTCATTATGATGTTACTGCAAACACTATTATTTCCTAATGATTCCCTTTGGTGTGACGAATTCCCCCACTGTGTTTATGTACTTGATGAACCAAAACTTCCAGCTATACATGGAATAGTTTTTGGTCTTCTTCATCGATGACATACTCATCTACTCTGCATCAGAGGAGGATCGTACAAAAAACTTGAGGATGGTTCTATATTTACTTTGAGAGCACCATCTTTATGGGAATCTCTCAAAATTCCAGTTATGGATTCATGAGGTTCAATTTCTAGGGAATGTCATTTATGGGCATTGTTTATCCATGTACTCAATGAATATTGATGCAGTAGGCCCTAAGAGTGTGGCAGATTTTCAGAGTTTTCTTGGCCTAGTAGGGTACTATAAGAGGTTTTGGAAAACTTCTCTAGGATTGTAGGCCCTTTGACCTCTCTAATGTGGAAAGGGAAGTCATTTACCTGGAAAAAGTAGTGCCAAATAGCCTTTAAAGATTTGAGTCTAAGGATGATGTGTCATCCTGTGTGTAAACTAATGGAGGAGGGCATAGAGTACATAGTGTATTGATATGCCTCAAGATCTGGCCTCAGTTGGGTGTTGATACAGAGGCAGGTAGTTATCACATATGGGTCGAGGCATTTGAGACACCAGAAGAAAAACTATGCGACTCATGACCTAGATCTAGAAGAATTAGTCTTCAATTTAAGGATATAGAGAACTATCTTCTAGGAGAGCGCTTTATGGTATAATTAGACCATCATAGTCTTAGGTGCATCTTCATGTAGAGGGACTTGAAACTGAGAGAGCAGTTCTGGTTATAGTTCCTGTAGAACTATGACTTCAAGATAGTCTATACTCTGGGGAAGGTCAATGTAGTAGAATATTCCCTTGGTAGGAAGTCACAGACTAATTTGGTGCAGGTGGCTTCTAAGTAGTTGGCTTCCTTACATTTGGCCCTAGTGAAGAATGAGGGTACAACTTTTCTACATTTGATGGTGTTGACTCCTCTGCTTATTGGGAGTGTTAGAGAGTCACGGTTGGGATATATCTACTAGGAGGTATTACATGACCATATATCCATAGGGGACTCACCATATGGATATTATGATGGAAGGAATCATGTCGTGTTTTTTAAGGGATATACGGTGGTTCCAGTCACAATGCGGGAGGTGGTTATGTGAGAGTTCCACACTTCTCCCCAATCATTGCATCCCAGTGTGGGGAAGATTCATAGAGACATTCAAAAGTAGTTTTGGTGGTCTGGAATGAGATGGATAATTGTCGATTTCATCTCTTGATGCCTCACTTATCAGTAGGTAAATGCTAAGAAGTAGGTTTTGGCAGGTGTGTTACAGCCCCTTGAGATCCCGGAGTGGGAGTAGGATGGCATATCCATGTATTTTTTTATCAGGATTCCATGCCCAATAAAAGGCCATGACACTATTTGGGTGATAGTTAACTAAATCGGGAAGTAGGCATGATTCCTTTTTATCAAGGATTATAGTTCAGTGGAGAGTTTGGGGAATTTTTACGTATGGGAGATCATTTTATTTCATGGAGTTCCCTTGAAGATTGTCTTCGATCATAACATGTTTTTTATGTCATGATTCTGAATAGGAATACAGGAGGCACTCGGGACCCAAATGATGATGAGTACAGCCTTTCACCTTTATATGGATGGTCAGACTAAGTGCACTATCCAGGTGTTAGAGAATATACTGAGGGCTTTCATGTTATACTTTAGCTAGAGCTGGGAGGATCACTTACCCTTGACATATTTTGTGTACAATAATAGATACCACTCTACCGTTGGAATGGAACCTTTGAGGCCCTGAATGGGAGATAATTTAGGTCACCCTTATATTGGATATATATTGGTGAGACATCTCTTGTAGTTCCATAGTTGGTGCTGATGATGATGGCGATGGTTCAGGTCATCCATGAGCAGAGAAGGATATCTCAAAGTAGATAGAAATCATATGCAGATCATCATTGTAGGCCTTTAATGTTTGATAATAGAGACCACATTTTCTTGAGATTCTCCCCATGATAAGGATTTCATAGGTTATGTTGTGGAGGAAATATATCCCCAAGGTTTATCAGGTCATTTAAGATCGTGCATAGGGTTGGTGAGGTTGGTAACTGCCTCACCCTACCCCCATAACTAGAACGAGTACAAGATGTATTCCACATATCACAGTTAAGTAGATACGTACATGACCCTATGCACATCATCGAATGGGTTGATCTGGACCTTGAGGATGGATCCTCCTTTTTGGAGCACTCGGTGGTGATCGATGATCGATAGGAGAGGACCCTATATAGATGGACCATCCATTTGGTTCCCATGTTGTGGCAGAATAGGAACATGAAGGAGAGCTCCTGGGAGTGGGAGATCCAGATGCAGACTCATTATCCCAAGTTTTTTGTTTAGTTTTACTTTATGGTGATGAAAATCTTGAAGGTGTAAATTATTTATAGACCTAGGTTTTTCTAGTAAGACTTTAAAATATTTCTACATATATTTTCGGAGCCAAGCGCTGAGACGACATGCGATTCTAAGACCCGGTGAGCCCGGAATTAATTTCATAAAAATATAAAATTTATTATATATTATACCCACATATTATTTTAAATAAATTGGGATAAATCTTAAGAATAATCTCGGATCAGAAATTTGAGACCATGGTTGAGTACCAAATGCGATGTTTTCCAAAGGAATGACCTAAAATAGGTCTATGTGTGGCATTCAGATACCTCTCTCATTGGCGGTGAATTCAGTCGGTTAATTAATTAAATTTATTAAATTTATTTATTATTTTAACCCAAATTTAGTTTCTATAAAACCACTGCTATGGTGAATCCTCTAGGGTAATCCGCATAAACCCTGAGAGGATTCCAGGGCTTCTCCTTCCCCTTTCTGTTAGTGGATCAAATCAGATGACAATGAAAATCTAGATCGGAGTAAATCAAGGCACAGTGAATTCAAAGACTATCTTCAATCATTAAAGAGCACATTATTTGAAAAAAAAAATGAACCAATATCTAATTATTACTTATCAAACTATGGGTTACTCCCCTTTGATTAAATTGTTTGAGAAGATCAATCTCTCTTTTGATCTGTGCCAATTGTGGCCTTTGAATTCACCCATGTACCGATTAAATTGTTCATTTATTTGGTTTTCTAACCCCATATATCCTCTCTCTTGATAATTTCCCAGTAATACTTGGCAAGGATTGATAAACCTTTGTTATTTTTCCTTACTCCCTCAACTGCTTCGCGTTCTTCATTGGTAGGACCCCACGGTCTAGGTTCGACGTTGTCGGGCGATACCTAGCCCGATCAAACCCCCAGAATCACAACAAAACAATGTATGAGATACAGATTTAAGATAAATGGGTGTTTAAAAATAGATTGTGGGATTTGGGTGATCATTTTTATTACTATAGATCAAACCTTATATGGAGGATGAATCGGAGGCATGCAGGGCATGTGACGATCCTCCAAAGGCCAATGGAAACTAATTTCCAGCTATCGGATGGTTGGAAATGATAGATCCAGAATAAAACCATTGATTGTGGATAGTGTGGAGGAAAGATCTATATTAGAACATCCAGAATCAAAGTGTGGAGTTTTTATGTGGACTTCTATGAAAAACACGACATGTCTTCTACTGTAATGAACACATGATGTGTAGCCCCTATGATTCGGTGACTAAGATTTTTGGAATGTATAAGAATAGAATTACATGTAGACTCACTACATGACATGTACACTTTTTTGATTGTACAAGATGTGTGGTGGAGCACATGGCTAGGCACATGCCACATTCCCAAGTACACAGGCACAACCAGAGCACATGGACAGGACCTCGAGTGGTATGGGAACGTCATGCAGTTCCCCCTACACATCGTGTATCCCTATATGTCGTGTATCCCTACACAGTTTTCTAGCTATGTAACTCCAATGAAATTTCTAAGTGATGGATCAGGACCACATGTTGTGTGGGTCCCCTCACACGCTGTGTATCCCTTGGTTCCTTTTGAGGAAACTTCAATCTCTCATATATCCTTTGTTTGGACTCGATTTTTAGCCCACGAGTAGCCTATCCTTAGTGTTTTCTAGAATAGAATGTGATGGTTCCATCAATTATTGATTTTTGGATATGATGTGAGATGTTCCGTGCATGGCGCTTGTTTAGGTGATGCTCGATGACGACAATGATCACGCAGGATCACCAGAGGCATTCTGGGTGGAACCCTCCAGCTGGGCTGGGCATGGGTCCTCAATGACTAGAGTGGAACTCTCTAGCTCTACTAGGAATGATTCCTCTATAGACTACTAGAGTGGAACCCTCCAGCTGGGATGGGTATGGGTCCTCTACCATCAGAGTGGAACCCTCTAGCTCTACTAGGCATGAGTCCTCTACAGACTACTAGAGTGGAACCCTCCAGCTGGGATGGGTATGGGTCCTCTACCATCAGAGTGTAACCCTACTGTTAGGTAGGGCGTGGGTCCTCTATCGACTATTAAAGTGGAACCCTCTTATTGGAACATAGCATGGGTCCTCTATCGAGTCCTAGAGAGGAACCCTTTAGCTGGTATGGGAATGGTTCCTCTATCCTCATAGTGGAACCCTTATGTTGGTCAGGGCATGGTTCCTCCATCGACTATTAGAGTTGAACCCTCTTGTTGGCACAGGTAATGGGTCCTCTATCGACTTCTATAGTGGAACCCTCAATTTGGGCTGGGCATGGGTCCTCTACCATCAGAGTGGAACCCTCCTGCTAGGCAAGGCATGGGTCCTATATTGGCTATTAGAGTGAAACCCTCCTGTTGGAACATAATATGGGTCTTCTATTTATCCACTGAGTGTAACCCACCTATCGTATCAGGGCTTGGGTCTTATAACTAGATATTTTTCCCCTTGATTGTTCGGTATAGTTACGAGACATGGCTTGACTTTGATGGTTTCTGCTGGGTAGATGTGTGGGATGATGGGCATCTTTGATGGACTTTTAGAAGTGTTAGCGACTCTTTTTCTTGGGATGAGCTATGATATGAAGATCCCATTTCTCTCTCATTTCGGATTCTTTTGAAAGATCATATATATATATATATATATACCTTTGGATTTGGTTACTCTTCTTCCATGGGTTGCGAATAAAAATGAGGTATTCCATGTGTGCTTTCCATGTTTAGCTTCTCATGGTTGGATGAGGTTACTCTCCTATTATGGTTGGGAAAACTCAACATGTAGTTCATTTACACACAGTGTTAAGCCCTTATGCTTGGATGAGGTTAATATTTCTCTTTCATTGGGTTGAGTTGCATCCTTTTTACTACCTACTGTCTTTTTTTTTCTATTGTATCTCTTAATTCTCATCCTTCAGTTTAGGGTGTCTTACTGGGTATGTATATACTCACCCCAGCATGGGATTTTCCCACATGTGTTGTTTCATATGAAAACGAAGGATAGGGCGGTGGTGACTATAGAGGAGCTTAGGGATACCATGTAATTTGGACCGCATGTAGTGGTTACAGCTTTGATATTAGGAGATGGGCTCTCTCAACATTTTACATTCCACTTTTTTTAGGTTGGTGCATCTTTCTAGTTGGGTGTGTATTTTTTCCCTTTTACTTTTCAGTTTTCACTACATACTCTTATACAGTCTAGAGGTTTTACATGCATGGTTATTCTCCTAGTATTTTTCATCTTTTAATTTTATTCCTCTGTACTTATCCATCAATATGGTTGTGTTTGTGCATATAGGTACTTAGGAAAAGGTCTCCCCATGATAGATATGCATTCGGTGCTAGTCGCTAGCCTCGGGCCTTTAGTGGCAGGCTTGGTGTAGTTTTTCCTCGAGCCCTGGTTTGGTTCAGGTCGTGAACGCTGTAGTCCATGACTTAAAGAAATGGAATCATTATTTTTTTGGTGAGAAATTTATAGTTTTTATGGATCATAAGACCATTCAATGCATTTTATCTTAAAGAGATTTGAATCTAATGTAATGTAGATGGATGGAATATCAGCATATGTTTGATTTTGACTAAATGTAAACAATGGGAGATGGAAACTTTATAGCTGATGCATTGAGTATGAATTCATACAATCATTTATCTATAAAATCTTCGAATGAATAGAAGATAATGTTGGTTATAGCTGATATTCATCTAGATTGTTCTTAGCAAGGTGATGTCATAGTTGACTTTCTAGTTTCTCTTGTTTTTGATTTGATTGAGCAGGTTATACATTGACCGTATGTAGTTGAATACATGTCAAAGATTAATTATTTAAATTTTACTACTTACTAATTTATAATGAAGAGTAGGTACGAACCCACATGGAATGTGGAGTAACCGATTTTTTTTCAAAACCAAAACCCCAGTGTTGAAAATAGTGGGTGGATTTTTTTTAAACTTTTCTATTTTATATATATATATTTTAAATACAGTATGAGAAACAATGTTTGACTAAGAAACTAAGTCTTAAACTAGGGTAATAATGAAAAATTGAAATAATATTAAACTAGAAACCGGAATAAGAAATAATAAAATTCTATTCAAGAGACAAGCCTAGGGAATCTAACTCTACTAGTTGAAAAGCTAACATCTTCATTTAATTAATATTGAATCCAAAACCTCTAGAAAAATGGTCAATTAATCTCCCTCACTAGGAGATTAATCATACAGTTAAGTGATTCTGGAAGTTCACTACATCTAGAGTCACCAAACTATGAACATAATTGTGTTAAAGATGATGGAATAAATCCAACCAATTTAATCCAGTAGAAATGAATTTTAGATTATAAAAGATTAATCCTTGATATTTTTTACCAAAAGATCTGGGATTTTTGATGTTATGTTCTTGAGGCGCAAAATAATTCAGAATAAAAAAAACAGAGTCAACTTCTCTAGTTGAATCTAATTCTCTGTTTGAAAGAATCAAGTGAAGATGACTAATATAAGAACCAACAAAAATTAAATCCCCCGAACTTAAAGAATTTGCCCTAGAATTATATTCATTAAAAAATAAAAAATAATTACATAAAAAATTGAAAGAGGGGAAAGGAATCTCCCTCTCAAAATCTCGTGCTGCTACTCTGCTACTCAGCTTCTACTCTCCAAGTCTTTAGTTATACTCCAATGGGTCTCCTGGAAGTCTCTCGATGAATGTCGTATATTTTTCGAATGATTGGAATGAGATGTGTTCCCAATCTATTGTTGCCTTTGTAAATTTAAAGTCCTCTATCATCTCTCGTAGGTCACCCATAACCTCCACCGACTTAACTTGGTCCTTTCTGAGTCAGAGAACACGTATTTTCTTCTACTACTATGCTTGTCATATTAGTAATACACGAGTAATTGACTGCACCCTAGTGGTTTAGATGAACCTAGACGTCATTTTCACTTATTTCTTGAATATGCACAATGAGAAATAGAGAACAATTAATATAGTTTATATAGTAAAAAGATTTAATAAATATTTACTTATTTAATTAATTACTATAATTATTAGATTAAAAATATTAAATTATTATTTTATAATTATTTTCTATTAATTATTATTTTAGTTAATTATTTCAATTATTTTATTTTATTTAAAACTATTATTAATTATTAATAATTAAATTGTTAAATTAACATTATTAAAGTTAATATTTTAATTTATTTATAAATGATAATTGGTTTTATTTATTATATTAACTTAATACTTTAATCATTTATTTATTTATTTATTTTATTATTACTTAAACCTAATTAATTAATTAAGGAATTTAATTAATTATTATTTATATTAAATTAAAATTAAATTATTAAAGTAATTAATTTATATTATTTTTTGATTAAATTAAATTATTTATTTGTTAACTTTATTTTTAATTATTATTATTGGTAGTATTATTAGTATTATTATTTTAGTTTTATTTAATTAATTTTTTTAATTCCCCACTTCTCTATTGGAGCAGCGCCGCGCGGGGTGGGGTTAAGCTTCCCGGAGAAGGAAGCTCGTCCGAGCTCCTAGGGTGGCGGTGGCGGGTGTTTCTCAGCGGTGGCGGCGCGACAGCAGGCTCCACCCACCTCGTTGGGTCTCCTCTTCAACCCGGTGGTGTGCAGCATAGGCAATCGGATCTTGAGCTTCTCGATATGTTGGAATAGGGGTTGGATTCTTGCAGCGATGAAAACTACTCTTGCGGCGGTGGCCGCTCATCCCTCCAAAGACAGCAGCTGCGCCTTCGATGGCGGCTCGGCCTTCAGTGGATTTTCTAGATCTAGCTCGTTGAGGCTCAGTGCATCTCGAGCGGAAGCAGCGCCCACCTCCAGCGGAAACTCGATTACCCTCCTCCGCAAATAGTTAATTATATGATTAAAAACATTGATAAATTTAACTAAATAATTATTAAAGTGTAATTATATAAGAAAAACACCATAAATAGTTAATTATATGATTAAAAACATTGATAAATGATGTGGAAAATAAAATGATTTAATGGCCACATCAAATTACCTCACACTTAATCATTGATTGTCCTCAATAAATATCATACTTTATTATCATTTTTAAACAGCAAAATCTATTTAATTAAATAGCTCAAAATGAATCATGTTAAACTGTTCAGAATCAGAGGACCAAAAACTATGAATAGGCTTCTGAAATGAAATGTTCGAATGAAAGATTTCTTAACTTTTAATACTCACCGGATAATCAAGGGAGATAAGAATTATCTACTTTATAGGATGTCAATACTTAAATATGAAACGACTTACTAACTTACTTCAATTCAAGTTCAAGTTTTAAGTTTAAGAGTGGTAAAAGGTTAAAAATAAGTGTAATTAATAACTTAACGAAAGGCACCTTATACTTTGACTTAGTCCTAGGTTCCAAAGGCAAAAATTAAATTAATTGTTTTTTTTTGAATCACCTTATTGATACAACTTAAATGGTTTCATACAAATAATATGTCCCTTTCTTCATTTGGTGTTCACAATTCCCCTCACTCTAATGAACTCTTTTTTGACACTAGGCACTTTATTATTATTATTTTTCTGAATTTTTCCCAATCATGTAACTTGGGCTAAGAAATGTGCATATGCACTTATTACAATTGTATAGAGGGATTACTCACACACACTATGTCTGGTATCTTAGAGATTAACCATGGATTCCCAAATGCCCATTTTACTCCAGTTTCAAAAGATATATATGAATATCATTAAATTTGGCTCACTAAGGTGATTACTTTTTTAATCAATAAAAAGTGAGTCCCCTAGGGAAAAGTTCAAACTTCTAGTTTCTTATGGTTATGATCATAACTCCACAAGAATGTACCCTATATCACTTGATTCACGCTCAAATTTACCCAAGAGATGAAGGTAGAACTGTTCTTGTAGTTTAGCTTGGGTTGTCGAATCCTCAGAGACCTAAGAACTAACCTACAGACACGTACATTCTATGGACTGTTTTTGGCTATGAAGTGGCCAACTGGGGTTAATTTTAGATGGTTCTAAAGGATCACTAATAGATTTAATTTAATTCAAATTAAGGTAATGAGTTGATCATAGGTTATCGCTCGGGGTGGATTGGATGAATTCCTTTTTTAATTATTTCAATTTCTTATATTTGAGATGAGTTCATTTAAGAAGATTAAACAAAATCATCACTTACTGGTTCAATTCCTACACATCCTAATACTAATCACCTATACACTTAAAGGATCAAAGTTTTGAGCACTCCAAGGTAAAGGTTCGTATTAGCACTTGAAATGTGTGACCTTAAATTCAATAAGGATGAAGAGGTTTTAAAATCATCAAATAAAAATCTCATTTAAAAGAAGCGATTAGTCATTAGTGGAGTGAGAAATAACATCCAATCCATCCCCTTTCTACTCCCTTGGATCAACCCATAAAAGAGTTAGCCCTCCATTGATGACATGTCTTCAACGGAAGCGGTAAGTAGACTTACGAGGGTGGAATTGAAGAAGTAAAAACAACAACAAAAATCGATCACTCCATCGTTGTGTGATAAATATCACAAAGTATGGTGTGAATAAATTCACACCTTGAACCAATGCTATCAACTTGATATGTATAAGAACAAAATAAGAGTAAAGGAAGAACTTTTATTAAGAAACTAAGGTGAATTGAACAACTTACATGAGAAAGAAATGCGATTACAAACACAAAGCGGAAGCATAACACTACAATGAAATCAAGCACCAAAGATGATAAAATCCTCCACCAACACTGTCTTAAATAGGAATTTTGGGAGCCTTGGTTAGAGCCTCTAACAATACAAAGCATCCCACTTGATTATGGTAGGTTTAGGATGGTGGAAAGCTTGTGGAACTTAGACTTTTCCGCTCTTGACCCGAGGTAGCAGTCAGCTTGCAACCACAAAACATACGTGTCGAAATGACATTCTATATGGACAAATTAGAGTAGACCATAGAAAAATAAAATGGAGCTCCGGATGTCTACTAACTACCTCTAAATTTTGGGCCCATTTGGAATCGTGAATCGGGTGTCATGTCCGATTTATTGGGATAATATTCTGGGCCACAGATTCTGGCCTAGATTTTGATATTCTATTTGGTCCGCCTAAATTGACAACATGGAGGACGAATTAGCACTGGATCCTTAAGACTTATTTGTTCAGATATATGTCTTCTAGCCTCCCACTAAATTTGGGGTTCATTGGGTTTGTATTGTGGGTCCCACATTCTCATCAGTGAGCTGGTGTTCAATCTGTCTTCTCCAGAATTCTTTCCCTTCATCGCCAAATATCTCCATCATCCTTTATGAATCCTCCATTGATCACTGAATGAAAAATGTTCATATTTAAGTTTAGATACAGTTCCCAAAATATCAAATTAAAATATGTATAATTAAAATCCTTAAAATCAAATGAATTATTGGGCCTAAATTGGTGTACATTAGGCATGAAGTGCACAAATGATAAGAATGGATGTTCAAAATTAAAATCCACTAGCTCAGGCCCATAAGATCAAAAATGAACATTTAATAACATTAAAATGTAATTAAAATATGTATTTTTATTGGATAATCACACCCCCAACTTGACATTTGCTAGTCCCGAGCAAAATGTATCTCAACAATATGAAATTCTAATTCCCTTTTTCAAAAACATTTTAATACACAACGATCACCAAAAACCCTTATACCAAACAATCATAAAACCCATCAAAATATTTTAATACAAGATATTTTCATAAAAAGATCTCAATTCCAAGCCCATTCTTTTGTTCAAATTCATCATCATATTTCATCCAATATCAATTAAGAGCGATGATGTGTTGTGCATCGCATTAGACATGGGGCTTCATCTTTATTCAAGAGGGAAATGATGGAAGCACTAGGTGGAATCAAATTTCAATATTAATATGAGTATTCAAAAAAAATTATTGTATTTTTATTTTTTATTTTTTTTGTTATTTTTCCATGGTAATTGAAATTGCACTCAAAAGAGTAAAACCCTATAGCGGGACTTTGCCGATAACTCCCAGGCTCAAAGACCTTAGGGAACCAAGTGAAACCCACATACTTGGCCATCATCTCGAGTTAACTCAATCAAAAACAAAATCAAATTACCAAAAATAGAGATAAAATTACTAACTCTGGGCCAGAAAACTATGGATCCACGATCCTCAAGTGTCGAAAGCCACGTATTAGGTCATTTCATTACTCTACACATGAATTTATTGTTTTTTTAATTAATTTTTTTATTGAATAATCATATTAAAACTAAAATGATTATCAAACCTATGTTATTTATTTTGGGGACCCCATGAACTGAAACTAATACCTCACTATCCAAAGGATGTGCATTGTGATCTTTTTTTTATTTGGATAAAAATATAAATGATGAAATATCACATTGGACAGCCACACTTTCCAAAATCTATGCTCATGAAATTATACAAGGATTAAAATTATAATCGGGGCATGCTAAATTATTTTATATTCAATTTCAAAGTGTGCAATGTGTATTACCATGTTCAAAGTTAAAGGAATTCTTCCTTCCATTTACACACATTTTTTTTCAAATCATTTATTTTTTTTGACACAAAATCATTTTTTATTTTATCTCCCCCCCAACTTAAAACACCATTATCCCTAGTGTTTAAAGAAAAAAAAAATTAGAAGGGTGTAGAGGTAGAGAATGAGAGTTTAAAAAAGAAATTGAAAATGAGGATCATGGAATGAAGTCACCTGGTGGTTGAAATTGAAATTCTTGCTGCTCCATTTTAATCCCTTGATCTCGATGTCACTCTAAGAATTCCCTAGTGGAAAAAAACAAACAAAAAAACTATATATATATATATATATTTATATAATAAAGAAAGTAAAATATAAGTATATATATAAAAATTATATAATAAGGAAGTACAAAAATCTGTAGGTCAGTGGTAAGTGCGCGCCCCTATCTCCCTTCGGTCCCAGGTTCGATTCCCCACAACTTAGCCAGTTATAATGGGGTTTGACCCATGACCTATGACATGCCCTTTTTATTTATTTATTAATATATATATTTTTGTATTTTTATTTTAACCTACAAACACATTAAAATAAAATTAACTGATGATACATTGTCTTCTTTTTAAATTTTTGGGTAAGATATTACTCAAGGATCACACCACGTGAAACAAATGAATATGGTGCTCCGCTTTCATACCCATCCATACTCATAATAGAAGAACAGGTCAACAGTATATTTTTTTTAATTTTAAATATCAAAATGATTAATTAATTCTATTTGAAAAATGAAGATGATTCCAAAAATATTGGAAACATTAAAACCACAGGTTGCCTCATGTGCAGCGCTTTTGTTTAATATCGTTAACCTGACATGGATCCTAAATCTATCAATTGTTTCCTTTTTCATAGGTTGGCTTAGTTAACTCAACCTCTATTTTATGTTTATTGAATGATTCAATGAATGGTTTTAAACTATGACCATTGACCTTGAAAATGTGGCCACTAGTGGGATATTGAATCTCTACTACCCCATGGGGGTACACATGATGCACTATGAAAGGACCTGACCATCTAGACCTTAACTTTCCCAGGTGTAAATGAAGTTTTGAACGATACAAGAGCACGAATTTTCCCAGTTCAAAATTTTTGACTTTGATATTCCTAGATTGGTATGCTTGAACTCTAGATTTATTGATCCTTGAATTTTCATAATCCTTTATCCTTAGTTCCTCAAGTTCATTGAGATCTAATTTCCTTTTTGTTCCGGCCAATGAGTTGTCATAATTTATTTTCTTAATTGCCCAAAAAGCCTTATGCTCAATTTCAACAGGTAAATGACATGATTTTCCATAAACCAACCTATATTGTGACATTCCTAGGATGGTTTTGTATACTATATGATATGCCCACAGATCATCCAAGAGTTTCTCGGACCAATCTTTCCTAGAAGGATTTGCAGTTTTTTTCAAGAATATTCTTAATCTCCCTATTTGCTAACTTAGCTTGACCATTGGTTTGAGGATGGTACATAGTGGAAACTTTATGAGAAATACCATACTTAGACATGAGTGAAGAGAATGGACGGTTGCAGAAATGGGTTCCTCGATCACTGATTATAGCCCTAGGAATTCCAAATCGAGAAAATATGTGATATTTTAGAAATTAGATCAAAACATGATGGTCATTAGACTTGATGGGAATGGATTCAACCCATTTTGATACATAATAAACAGCTAAAATAATGTAGATGTATCCCCTAGATTTTGGGAAGGGACCCATGAAATCAATTCCCCAACAGTCAAAGATTTCAATCACTAGGATGGGAGTGAGTGGCATTTTATTCCTTTTTGTGATTGAACCTACTTTTTGACACTTAGGATAGATTTGACAAAATGTGTAGGAGTCCCTTGAGAGGGTGGGCCAAAATAGGCCACACTGAAGAATCTTAGCAGATGTTTTCTTAGAGGAAAAGTGACCTCCACATGCCTCACTTTGATAGAATTTAAGGATGGAATCTTGTTCAGATTTTGGGACACACCTCCTAATGACTTGGTCAGGGAAGAACTTATAGAGGTATGGATCATCAAACACATAGTTCCTAACATCATAAAGGATTTTTTTTTCGAGCTTGAGTCCCTAAGAATTTTGGAATGACTCTTTTAACTTATAAATTGGCTATGTCGGCATACCGAGGGTTGTCACTCACAGAGTATAGGTGTTCATCAGGAAATGAATTATACACAGAAAGGTGATTTGAGTTGTCTTTGAATGCCATCCTAGAGAGGTGATCAGCTACAACATTTTCAATGCCCTTTTTATCCTTGATTATGAGGTCAAATTCTTGTAAGATAAGGACCAACCTAATCAGTCTAGCCTTAGAATCTTGTTTTTGGAAGAGGTATTTTAGTGCAGAATGGTCAGTGAACACAGTGATGTGGGATCCTAAGAGGTAAGACCTAAAATTCTCTAAGGAAAACACAATATAAAGTAACTCCTTTTCAGTGGTGGTGTAGTTTATTTGGGCATCATTTAAGTATTTTCTTTCATAAGCAATGACATAAGGAGTTTTATCGCAACGTTGTCCTAACACATATCCTATAGAAAAGTCACTGGCATCACACATAAGTTCGAAAGAAAGGTTCAAATTTGGAGATTTCATAATGGGAGGAGAGGTGAGAGAGGATTTGAGGGTTGAGAATGAACCTTCACAGCTTTCTATCCAAAAAAATGGAGCATCCTTTACTAAGAGAGAACCAAGGGGACGAGAGATTGAACTAAATTCATTGATGAATATTATATAGAAACCAGCATGTCCTAAGAAAGACCTCACTTCCTTGACAGTTTTGGGTGATGGAAGGTGATGAATGATGTCAACCTTGGCTTTATCAACTTCAATCCCCCTACCCGAGACCAGATGGCCTAGAACTAGTCCCTCTTTAACCATGAAATTGCATTTTTCCAAGTTTAGGACCAGATTGTTTTCTTCACATCTTGACAAGACTATCTTCACAATCCTCAGACATCCCTCAAATGTATCCCCAAACATAGATAAGTCATCCATGAATACCTCTAGAAAATCTCCTACCATGTCTGAGAATATTCCCATCATGCACCACTGGAAGGTTCCAGGGGTATTGCATAAACTTAAGGGAATGCGTTTGAAACAAAAGGTGTTGAATGAACATGTGAATTTATTCTTCCCTTTATCCTCTAGGGAGACCTCAATTTGATTATACCTCGAGTACCCATCTAAGAAATAGTAGAAGGCTTGACCCGCCACTCTCTCAAGGACTTGGCCAATGAATGGTAAGGGGAAATGGTCCTTCTTAGTGATTGATTTTAGCTTCCTATAGTCAATACAGACCCTCCATCCACTACTCACCCTAGTTGGAAGAATCTCTCCATCCTCATTGGTTATCACTACGATTCCATTCTTTTTTGGAACCACTTGGATTGGGCTCACCCACTCACTCTCATCTATGAGATAGATGATAACATCTTTTAACAATTTAAAAAGTTCTTTTCTCACTACTTCCATGAGATTAGGATTGAGTCACCATTGAGGTTGATGACATGGCTTTAAATTAGATTCCATAACAATCCTATGAGTTTTGATAAGTGGGCTAATCCCAGGAATATCAGACAGGGTCCAACCAATGGATTTCTTATGTTTCCTAAGGACATCTAGAAGCATCCTCTCATGATTGGATTCAAGAGAAGAATAAATGACAATAGGATATGTTATATTTTCCCCTATGAAGGCATACTTGAGTGCAGTGGGAAGTTACTTCAATTAAAGATTAGGTTGGTTCATAATTTTAGTAGAAGATTGGGACATTAGATCAAGATCAATTTTGTTTCATAGAGTTTTATATAGGATTGATTCCCCACATAAAGAAGTTTCATCTACAAGATTGTTTTGATCAGATTTAGGCAAATAAGTTGGAGTGGTCTCCATGAAAGTGGTTTCCTGAAAGGTTTCACTGATTGTTGGACCTAAGACTTCATCATAAGAGCAATTTGAAAATGATTCAAGCCAAGGAGATAAACTTCCTTCATGTGAACAAAGGAAATCAATCTCATCCTGACTTAAACATCCATCAAATAATCCTTGATGTTATATGGATTCATTATCAATGCTTCCTATCATGTTTACTTCATGAATGTCCTCATCATCCCCTATTTGTGAGATTTCATTATAGATGTTCAAGTCTATACTCATGTTTCCAAAGGTGATGGTCATGTTCCCATTTCGAACTCGGATAACAGAGTTGATTGTTACAAGGAAAGGACGACCAAGGATGATTGGGGTTTGTTCCTTATTTCCTATGTTTGGATGGTTGTCAAAGACAATGAAGTCATTAGGGTAGATGAAGTTTTCAACCTTTACCAGAACATCCTTTAAAATCCCCTTTGGAACCCTAATTCTATAATCAGTAAGTTGAAGTGTGACAGATGTGGGTTGGAGCTCTTCTAGGCCTAACTAGTAGTACACAACATAAGGGAGATTGACACTAGCACCTAGGTCACACAAGGCCTTGACAACCTTTCTCTCTCCTAGTTCAACATTGATGTAAGGGAAACCTGGGTCTTTCAACTTAAGAGGAATGATCCCTAGAATGGTGGTACTCACATTAGCTGCCAAAAGGACTTGGTTTTTATGTGAAATTTTTCTTTTAAAAGTGTACAAGTCCTTAAGGTACTTTGAGTAGGCAGGTATGGTTTGGATGGCATCGAGAAGGGGAATGTTCAACTTGACTTGTGAGAAGATTTCCCTCAATGTTTTACTCAATTCAAGATTGGTTTTCACCCTCATGCGTTGAGGAAATGGTGCTGGTTGTGGGGTTGTTTGTTGAAGAGCTGTTTTTTTCACATTGTTATCAGTTTCCTCAGTTTTATCTTATGGTTCATTTGAATTTTCATTAGATTTTGAAGCTTCACATGGTTTCTGATTTATTTGTTTAGGTTTCTCAATTGATTTCCTACTTCTTAAAATAGTCATAACCTTTAGTTGTTCATGAGTTGTTTGAGTGCAACTTGACTCTCCCCTTGAAGTTAAGGATGGTACCGCCTGAGTAGGCATGGGTGCCTTTCTAGTTTTGATGGTTTTAAGTTCTTGCTTAAGGGAAGAAACTTTCGAGTTCATCCTTTCCATTTGTTTTCACAGTTGTTCTAGTAGGCTTTATGGAACAGTTTGGGTAGGTTCTTGAGAAGATTGGTTTATCCCAAGGGGATATTTTGAAGGTGGGATGGTTTGTTGAAAATGGACTGGTGGCTGTTGGTATTGGATAGGTTGGGTTTGGAACTAGTTATGGGTTTGGTAGTTCTGATGGGGGTAAGGATTTTTTCCCTATGGTTTTCTAGGTTGTTGGTTATATTTCCAGAGGAAGCCTGGGTGGTCATTATACCTTGTGTTGAAGTTGTTTTGGTATTGAGGCTTTTGAAAGTTCAAGGAATTTACTTCCGTTGGGGGTCCTCCTAAAAGAACATCCTTGATGGATGGAATTTTTGGGCAGTTATCTATCTTATGGTCATATTTGTCACAAATTGTGCAAATAGGGTCTACGGTTTGGATTTCAGGGACTTTCCTCAGGTCTATCTCTTCAAACTTCCTAGAGAGTGTTGCGATTTTAGCCCTATGAATTTCTTATTCTCTAAGTGTATGAATTCTAGTAGTTATTTGTGGATTTTTAGAATAAGGTGAAGTTCTCCATGTTTGGTTTTGTTCATCAAGGCTTTCTAGATACTCGTAAGCATCATTTGGGTATTTGTTTTTAAAGGTTCCATTACACATCATGTCAATGAATTGTTTATTCCCCAGACCCAACCCTTCATAGAAAATTCTCACTTGTTTAGGAATATAAAAACCATGGTGTGGAACCATGTTTAGAGTTTCTTTGAACCTCTCCCATGTTTCATAGAATGAATCTCCCTATTTTTCAAAAAAGTTTTGGATGCTCTTTTTAAGTGCAATTGTTTTGTGGTGGGGAAAATATTTTTTGTATAATTCTCTTTGTAGTTGGTCCCAAGAGTTTATGGATGATGGTCTCAACTTGTTTAGACAATTTTTAGCTCGATCCTTTAATGAAAAAGGAAATAAAATCATCTTAGTTGATTCTATTTTATGTGGGGAACACATGGTTTCTACAATGTCATTGAACTCCTTAATGTGAAGGTAGGGCATCTCGGACTCCATTCCATGGAATGTGGGAAGGTGGTTTAGGATATGGGGTTTAAATATTTAGTTGGAATGTCTTATGAAATTGTGTCAAATTCATGAGGGGGCATTGGTCCAGGAATGTGTGAGGTAGTCATTCATGGTTTGATCGACCGCATTCCCCAATTTTGGGGCTGCCTCATTTGGATTCCCATTTTGGTTTCCACCCGGGTTTATGAGTTGGTTTCTTTGAAGACCTTCCATTGAAATAAGATCGATTTTTGACTTTGGAGTATTAGTAAGATTAAGATCTAATGTAAAGAGTTCCCTTGGTTTACTTGACTCCCCAACCCTAGGAATATCCAACCTAACTAGATGGTTTGATTGATCATGAGTGTAGGCGGACATGCACCAAAAGAAAAAAACGAGAAAGGGAAAAGATAAGTGATCTTGGGTGAGAATAGAATAAATGGGGGAGAATAGAATGAGTGTTGAGATGAATTAATTGGGTCCCTGGAAATGGAGAAAAAATTTGATTCACACTCAAATTTACCCAAGAGATGAAGGTAGAACGTTCTTTGTAGTTTAGCTTGGGTTGTCGAATCCTCAGATACCTAAGAAGTAAACTACAGACACGTACATTATATGGACTATTTTTTGGATATGAAGTGGCCAACTTGGGTTGATTTTAGATGGGTTTAAAGGATCAATAATAGATTTAAGTTAATTCAAATTAAGGTAATGAGTTGATCCTAGGTTATCGCTCGGGGTGGATTAGATGAATTATTTTTTTAATGATTTCAATTTCTTATATTTGAGATGTGTTCATTTAATAAGATTAAACAAAATCATCACTTACTAGTTTAATACCTACACACCCTATTAATAATCACCTATACACTTGAAGGATCAAAGTTTTGAGCACTCCAAGTTAAAGGTTTGTATTATCACTTGAAATGTGTGACCTTAAATTCAATAAGGATGAAGAGGTTTTAAAATCATCAAATAAAAATCTCATTTAAAAGAAGTGATTAGTCATTAATGGAGTGAGAAATAACATCCGGTCCAGCCCATTTATACTCTCTTGGATAAACCCATAAAATATTTAGCCCTCCACTGATGACATGTCTTCAACGGAAGCGGGAAGTAGACTTACGTGGGTGGAATTGAAGAAGTAAAAACCACAACAGAAATCGATCACTCCACCGTTGTGTGATAAATATCACAAAATATGGTGCGAATAAATTCACACCTTGAACCAACGGTATCAAAATGATATGTAGAATAATAGAATAAGGGTAAAAGAAGAACTTTTATTAAGAAACTAAGGTGAATTGAAAAACTTACATGAGAAAGAAATGCGATTACAAAAACAAAGCGACAGTATAACACTACAATGAAACCAAGCACCAAAGATGATAAAATACTCCACCAACACTACCTTAAATAGTAATTTTTGGATCCTTGGGTCGAGCCTATAACAGTACAAATCATCCCACTTGATTATGGTAGGCCTAGGGTGGTGGAAAGCTTGTGGAACTTGGATTTTTCCACTCTTGACCCGAGGTGGAAATCATCTTGCAACCAACGAACAGACGCTTCAAACAGATCTTCTAGATATACGAATTAGAGTGGTCCATAGAAGAAGAAAATGGAGCTCCGGATGTCTCCTAATCTCCTGTAAAATTTGGTTCCATTTGGATTTTTTAATCGTGAGTTATGTTCGATTTATTGGGATAATATTCTGGGCCGCAGATTCTGGACCAGATTTTGATATTCTATTTGGGCCACCTTACTTTCCATAATGGAAGCCGAATTAGCACTGGATCATGAAGACCTATTTGTTCCTCTATATGTATTATAGAATCCCAATAAATTTAGGCTTCATTGGGTTTGTATTGTGGGTCCCACATTCTCATCAGTGGGCTGGTGTCCAATCTTCCTTCTCCAGAATTCTTTCCTTTCATCGCCAAATATCTCTATCATCCTTTATGAATCCTCCATTGATCCCTAAATGAAAGATGTTCATATTTAAGTGTAGATACAATTCCCAAAATATCAAATTAAAATACGTATAATTACAAACCTTAAAATCAGATGAATCATTGGTCCTAAATTGGTGTACATTAGGCATGAAGTGCACAAATTATAAGAATGGATGTTCAAAATTAAAATACACTAACTCAGGCCCATAAGATCAAAAATGAACATTTAATACCATTAAATTGTAATTAAAATATGTATTTTTATTTTCTAATCATCACTCACAAACATAATTCCTAAAAAAAATCATAAAATCACAAAGAAAATTCACTCAGCAATCATTCATCTTCACAAGTTTTAGATTCAAGGAAAGTCTTAACTACCTTTAAGATATTATTATTAGGAAATATAGATTTTAAATAAAAAACAAATCCCTAAGGAATCTAAAATTGTGAAAGGTTTTTTAAAAAAAAATCTATTTTTTAACAAAAATCTTATAGGTGGAGGGATTTTATAGGAATCCATTAAAGCACAGAATAACTCAACATATCTTGACCCCCTCCCCTACACTTAAAACCCATCTTTGTCCCCAAATTTGAATTAAAATGTAGATAAGACAACAATATTAATTTTAAATATCAAAATATATTTTCAATTTAGAATATTTATGACAAGTTTCAAGGTCTCAATGAAAATCAAACAGTGTTTTTCGCCACAAAAATATTTAACAGCAGATTCACATGCATTTTTATTAAATCCAATGACAAAATTTTCAATTATTTTCAAACCGAAGCATGTGAAAAATTGAAGTAAAAGTGAAATGGGTGTATCAATTTCAATAAAATGATTCAAATAGATTTTCAATAGCATAGTTAAAGATATAGAAAACACACAGAAACAAAAGCAGATTCAATTCAAAATAAATACCCATCAATGTGGGTATTTCTCCCTCACACTTAATTTCACACAGTGAGGAAATTTAAAAACATTGTAGTACCAATTTTCAATAATCAATAAAATTTAGTAAAAATTTCTAGTAAATAAGAACATGCAGCATAATATTTCCAATAACATCAAATTATCAATGAACCACCACAACTACCTTACCAGTGAGTTACTGTTGTGGTGACTCCCTGCCAGTACTGGAATAGTGAATCAAGTGAAAAGGTGATTCAAGGACTCACCATTGTACAATGGAATTGTGACTGAATAGATTTTTTTTAAATAATAAGGAGTAGAAAAAATGAATTCAAAAATAAATAATAAATAACTTCTCTGATTAATTTTATCCATAGATGATTCATTATGAAACTCCTTATGACTTGAAGAATGTATGGAATTATTCTCCTTTATGACACCAATAGCAGCAAACTCTATATTATGATACTAAGAACCAGTAGGAACAAGAACACAAATCTAGTATATACAAAACAATAGATAAATAAAGATAGTAGTTTATTCAAAAACAAAATTAAAAACTCAAATAGAGAAAAACCATGGGTTGACTCCCATTAAGCATTGAATTTTGAGTCTTCAGTTGGAATTTATTGAAAATCAGTTTTCAACCACAGTGAAGGCATCCAACACCTTTGGGTTTCTATCAAAATAGAGTTTGACTCTTTGTCCATTAACAAGAATTGGATTGTTTTCCTATCCAACAATCTCTATAGCACCATTTCTAAGCACTCTAACAACTATAAAGGGTCCAGACCACTTAGATTCCATTTTTTCAAGAAATAGATTAGGTATTGAATTAAAGAGAATGACCTTATATCTAGGTTTAAATTGTCTATTTTAAATGACAGAATCATGAAAAAATGTAGACCTATCTTTTTATATCCTATTATTGTCATAAGACTCTCTCCTGATCTCATCAAGCTTACTCAACTCAAGTGATCTTCTGTCTCCATCACTCTTAAAATAACAATTCAAAGCCTTAACTATCTAATATGACTTATACTACAATTACACAAGAAAATGACAGTATTTCCTAAATAATAGATTATATGGAAACATACCTACTGGGGTCTTGAAAGCTGTTCTATACGACCACAAAGCCTCCTCTAATTTCAGAGACTAGTATTTCCTAAAGTTATAAAAAAAATTCTAGAATTTATTTCAGCTCCCTGTTATAGATTTTTACCTGTCCACTAAACTGTAGATGGTAGGCAGTACCAGTCTTATGGGTGAACCCATATTTTTTCCATTAAAGCCTTAAATTTTTAATTTTTAAAGTGTGTTCCATTATCAGTGATGAAGTCTTTTGGTACTCCAAATCTTTAAAATATATTATTTTTAACAAACTTGATAACACTGCTATCCTGATTGTTAGGCAGTGCTACTATCTCAACCCACCTAGACACATAATCAACAACAATTAATATGTACACATTCCCATAAGATGATGGGAATGGAACCATGAAATATAAAACCCAGACATCAAATATCTCAACTTTCGAAAAACCTTTTTGTGGAAACTCTTTCTTTCTCCCAACACTACCCAGTCTTTGACATCAGTTATATCCAATTAAAAAACTCCTAGAATCCTTGAATAATATGGGCCAATAAAATCCATCTTGAAGCACTTTTTAAGCTGTCATTTCCCTACCATGATGTCCTCCATAAGGTTAGTAGTGAAAAATATCCAGAATATACGAAATCTCTTCCTATGGAATACAGCTTCTAATAATTCCATCAACACATCTTCTAAGGAGTAAAGGGTCATCCCAAATATAATAATTAAGTTCTAAAATGAATTTCTTCCTTTGGTTATTAGACAAATATTTGGTAATGCCACTAGATTCCATAAATTTCACAAAGTATTCAAACCAAGAAGACAATCTTATTAAAACAGTGAGAATCATTTCATCAAAAAAGGAAGAATTTATCTCCCTTGGATCTTCACAATGGGTATTAGGAATCCTATAGAGGTAGTATATAACTTAGTTTTAAGATCTTTGCCTATCTCTAATTTCAAATTGAAACTCTTATAACAATATAATACATCTAATAAGTCTAGGTTTGGATTCTCTCTTAGAGAAACAGTACTTTAGAGTATAATGATCAGTGAATATGATGACTTTTGAACCTAGATGATACTGCCTAAATTTTTCAAGAGATAAAACCACAACTAACAAATACTTTTCTATAGTGGTGTAATTCCTTTGCGCCTCATCTAGAAACCAGCTATCATAATAAACCAAATGCTACTTATTATCTCTCCTCTATCCTAAGACAGCACCAAGATCCATGTCACTAGCATCACACATTATTTCAAAAGGAAGATTTCAATCAGGTGCAGTGATGATAAATGATAAAGTGAGTTTTTATTTTATAAAATTGAATGATTTCAAATAGTTTTCATAAAAATTAAAGGTTTCATCCTTAACCAATAAAAATCATAAGGGATTTTTTATTTTGGAAAATGCTTTGATAAACCTCCGGTAAAAACCAGTATACCCTAGGAAACTCATAACACCCTTAACATTTTCAGGAGGTTTTAGTTTTTGAATTACTTCAATTTTTGGCAGTTCCCACTTCCAAACCCCTCTTAGACACCTTATGTCCCAAAACTATCCCTTCAGTGACCATGAACTGGAATTTTTCCAATTAAGAACTAGGTTGGTCTCTAAAAATCTCTCCAACACTAATTCCATATTTTTCATACAAGTATCAAATGTTCTACTAACTATGGAGAATTCTTCCATTAAAACCTATATGATCCTCTCAATCATGTCATAAAATATAGACATCATACATCTCTAGAAGGTTGTTGGAGCACCACACAACCCAAAGGGCATCCGTTGATAAGAAAATGTCCTAAAAGTGCATGTGAATGTGGTTTTCTTCTAATTCTATAGAGATAATGGAATCTGGTTGTAACTAGAATAGTCATCCAGAAAACAAAATAATTCATTTCTAGTAAGCCTATAAATCATTTGATCAAGTAAGGGAATTAGAAAATGGTCTTTCCTAGTGGTTGAATTGAGATTAGTATAGTCAATACAAACTCTCCATTTGGTTTCTTTTCTCACTTGAATATCTTTATTCTTTTCATTATGGAAACAATGAAACATCCTTTTTTTGGGATAAATTGGACTAGAATGACCCAAGTACTATCAGAAATGGGAAATATAATCCATGTGTCCAGTTGTTTGATGACTTCCCCTCTCACAACTTCTTTTATATTAGGATTTAATATTCTTTGGAACTCTACTCTAAGTTTTTGGTCTGGTTTTATTGGGATTTTTTACATGAATAAAGAAGGTATAATCCCTTTAATACCATCTATGGTCCAACCTATTGTATATATAAATTTATTCATAACACTCCACGATTTTTCCTCTTGAATTTCTTTCATCTCAGTAGAAATTATTATAGAAAGTGTAGAATTCTCACCCAAAAAGAATATTTAAGATGTGTATAGAATGGTTTTAGATCCATAGTGGGTAGTTATTCACTCGAAGGAAGGAAATTGAGCCTAGGAGGACTAAGGTATTCAACATATCTCTTATAGAGAGTTTGAAATTTTAAAATATAATCAATTTCATGAACAAATTTAAGGTTTCCTTCACTGCTGTCCAAAGTGGACAACTCACTCTCATATCATTTCATTTTAGAATTATCAAAAAAATAATAAATTAGAAGAATAAATTTGTTCAATAATATCTCCCTCTACTTTATCAGATTTTTCCGAATGATTATTAAAAGCAGAATCAACTTCAATTCCACTCAATAATTATTTAAGTTCAGAAGTAAAAATACATCTCCAGTAGAATAAAGAACTCAACAGTTTTCCAGTTATGGAAAAATTTTCAGATTTTCATTTTGAGTAGATTCATCAGAATATGAAAGGTCATTTTTAGCTTACAAGTTTATTACTTTAGAAAATGATTGATTTTCATACTCTTCTAAATTTTCAACTAAATTTTCATCTTCTAGGAACTCTATCCTAGAACAGTTTTCAAAAAATGTTGGTCCCTTGATATTTTTAAAGACATTGAACTCTTCCTATTGGCCTCCAATTTTTTTTTAAAAAATGACCCTTAGATACATCTATGAAATCTCCACCAGTGGACAAGAAGGGCCTGCCTAAAATGATGGGCACTTCCTGGTCAAAATCTATGTCATGAAATAGAAATTCAACAGGCAAAAAGAGCTTCCCAACTCTAACTAACAGGTCATCTAACCTCCCTAAAGGATGTGTGAATGAACGATCAGCCAACTGTAGGATGGTTATGGTGGGTTGAAGATCATTCAATCTCAACTATTGGAATAGTGAGTATGGGAGAAAATTGATACTGGAACCTAAGTCACACAGGAATTTGAGTTGACTATAACTTCTTAAGGTACATAGTATGAAAAGACAACTTGGGTCCTTGAGATTGGGTGGTATTTTATTTTGGAGTATAGCACTACACTCTTCAGTGAGGTTGAAGGTTGAAAATTCTTCAAGATTTTATATTTTAGAAACAATTTTTTTGAGATATTTAAGGTAATATGGAATTTGAATCAAGGTGTGGTTGAAATGAATGTTCACTTGAATCTTGGTAATAAGTCCAGCGAACTTAATAAGTTTAGCCTTATTGTTACT
Source organism: Viscum album (assembly GCA_963277665.1). Lineage (NCBI taxonomy): Eukaryota > Viridiplantae > Streptophyta > Magnoliopsida > Santalales > Viscaceae > Viscum > Viscum album. Next base: position 513,315,404 of record OY728140.1, read on the forward strand.
TTTGGTTTTCAATTTTTCCAAGAAAGGGATGGATGGGGAAGAGTTCCTAATAATAATAGGCATTTTCTTCATTTCTTCTTAAGTTTTATCCTTTCCTTTAATCTTATTCTTTTTATTTTCATAAAAAAAATCAGAATGAATTTTAGGTGAAATTTTTAAATTTACTTCATTTTTAGCAACTTTTTCATGATTTCTAGATTCTATGTGCAATATATTTTTACTTCTAGATTCATTGAATTTTTCATTTTGGGCATTTTTAGAGAATTTTTCAGATTTAGTTTGAGTTTTAAGCCAACTTCTTGTTACAACAACAACGAAATTCTCCCTAGGGTTTAGTTCAGTTGTACTAAGCTACCTTCCTTTATCTCTGGAAGTCAATTCTCTAGCTAGTTGTCCCAATTGAGTTTCCATATTCTTCATTCTAGCATCAGTTTTAATTTTATTAGATTCATATTGGTTGTGTTCTTTATTCAGTTGAGTTCTAAATTTTTCATCTTGAGATTCCATTCTATTTAAAATTTTATCTAGTTTTGGAAACATTTGTCCCACAAAAATTCCTTATGAATTAGATGATTTTTTCCTCTGTTGGTTTTGAAATTTTTGTCTTGGTTGATTTTGGTAACCAGGGTTAGTGGGTTTCTTAGTCATGCTTTACTCTTTCCATGACAAGTTGGGATGGTTCCTATAGCCTTTAATTTAATTGTTTAAAAATGTGTCATCCTTGATAGGCATATTAAGACCATAGTTAACAAAAATTGAATTTTATTGTTGGGTAGGCATGTTAAAGTTTGTGAAAAAATTCCAGTGTAACCGAACATCCCACATTGAGAAAATTGTTCCCTAAGTGAGTGGTTTAGGTTTTGAGAGCCCGGATAATTAACAGTTTATTTAGAATTTTGGTTCATAAAGTTTTGAATTTGATTAGTGATTTTAACCATTTGAATGTTCATTTCTGTTTCAGTTCCAATGTTTTCATTTCTGTTAACTCATTTTCTTCTTGAATTTTTATGTTGAGAATTTAAGGTAAGGCTGTTATAAATTTGTCTCAACTCTTCATCTATTTTTTCATTATAGTTACCCCTAGTAGATTGGTCAACAAGGTTTTTACTAGAGGAGGATAAGACTTCATAGAAGGTGTACATGAGAACATGGTATGGGAGTTGATGATGGGTACACTACCTAAGAAGGTCCCTAAATCTATCCCAAACCTCATGAAAGGCTTCTCCATCCTATTGATAGAAACTTTTTTTTGGTTCTAAGTTCTCATTTAAATATTTAGGAATAAAATTTCATTATTAAGGAATTATAGACATGGTCCCAATTTTTAAAAATGTTTTCATCTAGACTCAAGAAACAATTCTTATTATTCCCTTTAAGGAAAAAGGGAAATACTCTCATCCTAAGATCATTCTCAGTGAGTCATAAAAGTGAAATTTTCTACACTGTATTATATAAATCTCTAATAAAGGCTAAAGATTCCTAATTATAATTTCCATTGAAGTCTTGAAGCAATGACAGGTGGGACTATTTCGATTCATAACTTTTGGCTTTAGGTGAAATTCTAATGGAAGATTGGTTGATTGAAACTTGAAGGAGTTGAAACTCCCTCATCCTATGCCTCTCCATTTCTTCTAAGAGTTCAGTGTGAAAATTTTGTTTATTGTTAACATGAACTCTATCTTCTAAACTTTCTATTTTATTTTTTTAAGAGAACTAAGATTTTTTTCTTCTACTACTTATAGGTTTAGAGGCTCTAGTCTAACAGCAAATGTTATTATACTCATATATTAGGTAATTATAGGTAAAATTCATCACAAAACAGCTCAATGGTACTAATATAAATAATGATATAATACAAAAGCAAACAATCAGTGAAAGAAGAATGAAAGAAACGAAAATACACTACGACAAAAACAAGCAGGAAATGGAAGAATTTTTTTTAAAACAATTTTCAAATTGTTCAATTTTTTTTAAAACAATTTTCAAATTGTTCAATTTTTTTTAGAAAAATTTTTATATGTGATTTTTTTATTTTTTTTATTTGAAAAATTGTCACTCGAAACCCTCCCTGGAAATGATTCCAAAAACATGACCCATATTTTGTTAAATATGTGTCAAAGTTTACTATTTTATATTTTCCTACTTATTTTTGTATAGTAGATAGTAGGGTCGAACCCACAAGGAAGGTGGAGTAACCAATTTTTTTTCAAAACAAAACAACATTTTAGAAAACACTGGGTGGATTTTCTTTTAAAATTTTCTATTTTTTAAAAATATTTTTTTTAAATACAGTATGAGAAACAATGTTTGACTAAGAAACTAAGTCTTAAACTAGGGTAATGATGAAAAATTGAAATAACAGTAATCTATAAATAGGAATAAGAACTAAGAAAATTATATTCAAGAGACAAGACCAAGGAATCTAACTCTATTGTTTGAAAATATAACATCTTAATTTAATCAATATTTAATCCACAACTTCTAGAAAATGATCAATTAATCTCCCTCTATGGGAGATTAATCACAAAGTTAAGTGATTCTAGAAGTTCACTACTGTTAGACTCGCCAAACTGTGAAAGAAAATGAGTTAAGGATGCTGGAATTAATCTCACCAATTTAATCCAATAGAAATTTATTTTAGATTTGAAAAGATAAATCCTTGATCTTTTTTTCCAAAATATAAAGGAGTTTTGAAGTTATGTTCTTGAGGTGAAAAATAAAATTAAATAAAAAAACAAATTCAACTTCACTAGTTTAATCTGCTTTTCTATTTGAAAGAATCAAGTGAAGATGACTAATACAAAAACCAGTAGAGATTAAATGCCTCAATCTCAAATAATTTATCCTAGAATAATATTCATTAGAAAAACCAAAAACAAAACAGTTACCGAAAAAGAAATTGAAAGATGGTAAAGGAATCACCCTCTCAAAATTCTTCCCTGCTACTCCGCTACTCTGCTCCTACTCTCCCAAGTCTCCAATTGTACTCTGATGGGTCTCCTAGAAGTCTCCCGATGAATATCGTATATTTTTTTGAAAGAGTGGAATGAGATGGGTCCCTGATCTGCTACTTTCTTTGTAAATTTAAAGTCCTCTATCATCTCTCATAGGTCAACCACAACCTCCATCGACTTAGTTTAGTCCTTTTTGAGTCATCGCACACATATTTTCTTCAGCTTCTATGCTTTTCATATTAGCAATACCCATGTAACTGATTGCTTCATGGTGGTTCGGATGGACCTGGACGTCATTCTAACTTATTTCTTGAATCTTCACAATAAGAAATAGAGAAAAATTAATACAGTTTACATCGTAAAAAGATTTATTAAATATTTAATTATTTAATTAATTAATATAATTATTAGATTAAAAATATTTAATTATTATTTTATAATTATTTATTATTAATTATTTTTTTAGTTATTTTTTTAATTTTTTTATTTAAAAATATTATTAATTATTAATTATTTAATTATTTAATTACCATTATTAAAGTTAATATTTTAATATATTTATAAATGATAATCGGTTTTATTTATTTTATTAAGTTAATAATTTAATAATTTATTTATTTAATTATTATTTAAAACTAATTAATTTATTAAGGAATTTAATTAATTATTATTATTAAATTAAAATTAAATTATTAAAGCAATTAATTTATATTAATTTATTTGATTAAATTATTTTATTTATTTTATTAACTTTATTTTTAATTATTATTATTATTATTTTAGTTTTATTTAATTAATTTTTTTAATTCCCCTAACCTCTTTTGGAGTAGTGTCGCGCGGGGGGCATTCAACTTCTTGGAGAAGGAAGCCTGGCCAAGCTCCTTGGGTGACGGTAGTGGGTTTTTCTCACGGCGGGGCTGGCATCATGCGACGACAGCTCAATGGAAGGCTCCACCCACCTTGGCGGATCTCCTCTTTAACCTGGAATTGCAAGGTGTAGGCAATTAGAGCTTGAGATTCTCGATCATTCAGCATGGGGGTTGGCTTCTTGCTGCGAAGACAACTCCTCTTACGACAGTGGCGACTCATCCATCCAAGGATAATGGTGGATCCTTCGACGGCGGCTCAGCCTTCGGTGGATTTTTAGGATCTAACATGTGGAGGCTCAGCGCGGCTCGACCTGGATCTGTGGTGGAAGCAGCGTCGACCTCCCGCGTAAACTGGATTACACTCCTCCACAACAGGTTGCGAAGAATCCTCGTCAATGCGACTCGTGGAATCTGGTTTTCAAATCTATCCAAAGGAGATCTGGGTCGAGATCCGATGGAACAAACTGGGATGGAAGTGGCAGAGTGTAGCTAGAGACATTGGCAGTAACTCACTAAGTGGGAATTTCTAGTGGTATGTGATATTGCAGGTGGCAGTGACTTATTGATTCACCGCTAAAATAGAGGAAGGAGTGGTGGCTGGAGGTGGAAGATAGAGTCGCGACAATGATTGGTCTTCGAGGCATTGGTGGCGGAAGTAATTGGCAATGAGACAATGCAGGGGGTGATGGTGGCTTGTGCAGTGGTAGGTGGGAAGAGAAGTGTGTGAGGTGAGAGCATTGTGTGAGGAAGATCAACGGTGTCTCACTATTTCGCTGGCGGTGTCAAATTTTTCGTAAGGATGGCAGTATAAAGCCAACAGTGAGTTGTGTCTTTTTTGGTAAAGGAAGAGCCACGAGTTTTTTATGTTTTTAAAAAAATTACAGAAAACAGTTATGGAAAAAATATTTTTCAAAATGCGCCGCAAAGGCGGCATCGTGGCTTCCGCCTTTGCACTGTGGCTGAAAGGAAGCACCCACGATGCCGCCTTTCTCCTAAAAAATTGATTTTTTTTATATTTTGTTTTGTTTTTTTATATATTTATTTTTATATATAATTCATAAAAAAATATTCAGAAGGATGTCGCCTTTCACCTAAGAAAAAAAATTATTATTTTTAATTTTTTTTGTTCTGTTTATATATTTATTTATATATATAATTCATAAAAAATGTAAAAAATATCATTTTTGAAAATTTTGTTTTTATTTTTTGTTTTGTTTTGTTTATATATTTATTAATATATATAATTCATAAAAATTGTTCAGGAAAAATAATTTAAAATCTTTCAAAACCGCCTACTTGAAAGTTAAAAATGTTTCAAGTATATAACTTTGAAAGACTATAAAATATAAATCATAAGACCAATATAAATGAAACTTTAAACATTCATTAAACATATAAGAAATTTTTGAAAACAAAAATCATTTCATAAAAAATGTCCATGAAAAATAATTTATAAGCTTTCAAAACCGCCTACTTGAAACTTAAAAATGTTTCAAGTACATGAATTTGAAAGACTATAAAATACAAACCATAAGACCAATATGAATGAAACTTTAAAAATTCATTAAAAATAAAATCAATTGTTGAAAACAAAAAACATTTTATAAAATATGTTCATGAAAAATAATTTATAATCTTTCAAAACCGCCTACTTGAAACTTAAAAATGTTTCAAGTACGTGACTTTGAAAGATTATAAAATATAAACAATAAGACCAATATAAAAGTAACTTTAAACATTCATTAAACATAAAATAAATTGTTGAAAACAAAAATCATTTCATAAAAAATGTTCATGAAAAATAATTTATAAGCTTTCAAAACCGCCTACTTGAAACTTAAAAATGTTTTAAGAACATGACTTTGAAAGACTATAAAATATAAACCATAAGACCAATATGAAGGACACTTTAAAAATTAATTAAACATGAAATCCATTGTTGAAAAAAAATTATAAAAAATGTTAATGAAAAATAATTTATAAGCTTTCAAAACCCCCTACTTGAAACTTAAAAATGTTTCAAGTATGTGACTTTGAAAGACTATAAAATATAAAACATAAGATCAATATAAACGAAACTTTAAACATTGATTAAACATATAAGAAATTGTTGAAAACACAAATCATTTCATAAAAAAAATCATGGAAAATAATTTATAAGCTTTCAAAAGTGCCTACTTGAAACTTAAAAATGTTTCAAGTATGTGACTTTGAAAGACTATAAAATATAAACCATAAGACCAATATAAACGAAACTTTAAACATTGATTAAACATATAGGAGTCAAACCCGCATCAATATGATGCATGATGTCACTAGTATAACATACATATATAATCTTTGATGCATGAGAACATGTTGTATCTCCTTTCATGGGACAACAAAATCCATTCTTCCACCCGCCATGTCCATATCCATATCAACATCTAGCCGCATAAGGGTATGGTGAAAGATATGCCACATGAAATGCTCATATGTTCCCATTCCTACAAATACCAACCCCTTCAACACCACCATGCATCCAACCATTATAATTTCTTCCACAATTGTCACCCCATTTCCCCAGGCCCAGTTGATCAGATGAAAACACCAACGATTCCACATAGCCCATAGAACTCTTCGTCACCAAATCTTTATCCTTTATCATCTTCAAAAGGCTACTGTAATACCTCCTTGATCTATCCATTCCAAACACTCACATACAAGTATACTATAAACATAAAAATCGGTATCCCCTGTATAGGAAGACCAAGAAGTACAACCACATCCTGGAGGGTGATGGTCATCTCTCCCTCTGGTAGGTGGAATGTGTGTGTCTCTAGTCTCCACCTCTCCACGAGTGCAATTAGCAGGTGATGGTCTACAAATGTAAAATATGATACTGCAATACCATAGAAGCCATCACAACTCAAGTATGGTATAATGGAAAGAGGAGGCTCAGTGTGATGAAAATGGTGCACTCGACGCACCCTGATCATTCGATCTGGACCACCCTCTTTCACAACCTGTGAACAATGGATAGCCTGCTGATTGAGTAGTATGGTGTCATTCATCTGCATATAAACAAATGAAATGAGTTGTAAGTGTAAATTGTAAATATAACATCATGATCAGTAAAATATTATGATTTATAGAATGCAACCTCTCTGGTCCCCGACTGATTATACATAGAGGCCAACAATAGACAAAAAATCCCCCCCGAACACAGCCTACAACTTTCATCGTACTGTGCTCACCAAAAAGCAACTCTTCTAACCATCTCAACAATAAGGTGTGGCGGAGTTGGAATCTCATTCTAAGGATTCTTGTGGTTCCAGAGGCCATCTACAGGATAACTAGGAAGGGATATCTTTCCCCCTTTTTTCAGCCCATGGTTTCTTTCCTTTTTCTACATTTTGCTCAAAGGGTTGAAGAGAGATAGTGCATCAAGCTGTTCGGAAGGGCCCACTTGATCCTCTTCCCTAGGGATCCCATGATCCCTAGGAGAGCCGCCGACTCCATACCATCCATGTACGATCTATAATACTAGATCTGACCATGTTTATTTACAATTTTTTATGAAGTTTTTTTACCAAAATAAAGGGGAATTTCTTCGTGTTTTTCAAATCATATTACTAAAGTTTATTAAGATATGATTTTACCTAGAATTGGGTGTTTTGTAATATATGGTTTTATATATTTATATATATAAATCATTTGTCTGTGTTATATAGATGTTTATTAGAAAAGGATGTGATTTATAATTTATATATGATTGTCTACATGATTTTATGTTTCATGATTATTTTCTCAATCACATAATGTTTTGAAAACTGATGTAAAGGGAAGATTTTTTTGGGTTTACGGTTAATCTTTTAAATTTTAGGATTTAGAGATTAGGGTTTCACATTTTTCATTTTGGATCTAGGATTTTGTAATTTTTTTAATGTTTTATGGTTTAGGTTAATGATTTGAGAAAAGATTTTCAGGATTATGGTTTAGAATGTTAGGATTACGGTATACAAAAGATGTTTTTGGGTTTACTATTATGATTTTTAGTTTTGTGGGTTAGAAAAACAAGGTAAAAGGAAGAGATAACAACATAAAATTTACAATATGAGAATCTCCCAATAACTACAATACATCATTGTGTCTTAGAGTGTGAACTCGACCCAACAATGTTAGGGAATCATTTTCGATTATGACCTTATTGATGATATATGGTGCATCTTAAACTCTGTCTTTGTTCTTGAGGCCAGTCCATCTCATTTCACATCCTATTGACCTTTGGTCTCCCACGGGGATGCAACCGATTCATATCAGGTACCACTATTGGCTGACCTTTGGGAATTGGGAAATAACAAAACTCACTAATAGGTGTCCATGGTGCAACATAACAGTTAGCAATGGTGTTCATACGATACACTGGATCAACATATTCTTCCAATGATATGTTAATAGAGGCACATGCTGCGATGCTGTGTGAGCATGGAAACCGTAAGGCCTGAAAGTTTCCACATTGACATTGCCTCGTTTCTAGTAATACCACCATTTTTTCACCAATGATATTTATGATGGGTTTCGACTTCTCTTGAACTTAAAATTGAGAGTCTTCTCATCGAAATAGGCAAACTTGATAACCAGAAGCTTCTTCAATATTATTTTCAATCTCTCGTTGAAAATTTATTCCGTACATTAGACCCTAATGTATTTCATCCGATGATAGTTTTTTTCTATCAACAAAGTACTTCACCCAATGATATAATGTCTCCTGAACTAGGGCAGTTATAGGTAGCTTGCGAAGCCCTTTGAAGACACCATTGATGCACTCTACAATGTTGGTGGTCATGTGTCTGTACCTCTTCCCCCCATCATATTCCAATGTCCATTTTTCTTTTGAAATTCGCATCATATAATCGTAAACTTCTTCATTAACCTGACGGATTTGTTCGAAAAATTCTTCAAACCATTGTTGATCTAACTCATATTCTACACAGAATAGATGATATTTCACATATTTTGAATTTATCTTTATGTTGATATACAAAAAAAATAACAAATACGATGCGTACCAAGTCGGGTAATTGTCTTATTTATCGGTTCGTTGTGGAATTTTTTATACAAGTTGCTAGGAATGGGTCTAATGAAAAACTGATGATGTGCATTTAGGTAACTACATGTATCAGGATCCGCATTGATTGCCTCATTAATTGCCCGATGCTGATCAGATATCAAACAAACACCCTGAATGTTGGGGAAATGGTTGTTGATACATGCCAAAAACCAACTCCATGATTCATAGTTTTCTTTCTCTACAATGGCAAAGGAAAGCGGAAGAGGTGAACAATTTTCATCTTGGGTTGCCGCAATCAACAATACTCCCTTGTATTTTCCATATAGAAACGTTCCATCAATCTGAATGAAGTGTTTGCAAAAACGAAATATGGAGATACATGGGAGGAATTCCCAAAACAATTGATGAAATTAAACACGAGATGGATCAAGTATGTTATCATGAGACACATATTCATTTGTATCAAGATGCAAAGATTGGTGGATGATTTATAGTAGGTCGAGCCTACTGTACAACTAATGCATTTCTCGAAACTTCCGTTGTTCCTTCCTCATCAACACTATTATCACCATTTGTTTTGTTATTACGAAAATCCTCATCAGATGTCGGGTTAACATGTATATCCAGGAGATCGAGTAGGTTGTCATATTTTGCATCATTTGGAATAGTCTAAACTTTATGGGGTGGACTATCTTCAACGAATCTTGTAAGTCTATGTCTTTATAAAATTGGATGTTGTTGTTGTACTGTAGAAACATCAACATATAAATCCATCATGGTACCATCCGACCGTTGAGAAAACAAATTAATTGTTTGGATCCATTGTGTATCAACAACCAATGGACAAGCTAGATGCCACAATGTTGACGGGAACTGCAAATGTTTATAACTCATTGAATTGATCTTTTGATCGGGTCCTAGATTTAATGAGCCATGAATTCTGTCTCGAATGTCACTTAGGGTTACACAATCAGTTGTATTAACTACTGTTATTGGTTGTGTACTGTAAGAATCTCCTTGCTCTATTTTAATAACCTCCCCATAGTAGTACACACATGCAAACATTACGCTCTACATAAAAAAAGTTTCCTGATCAAGATTTTGATAATGTAAGTAACATTCAGAATGATGGTTACCAATATAATATTTTTTAATCCAACTTATTTTTAATACGTAGTTTAATTCAATATTAAAAGTATAAAAACTTAACTTTTAAATTTTGAATGATTTTTTGAACGTCAAAAACCATTCAAACTTAAAAAGTTAAGTTTTTATACTTTGAAGATGTAATTAAACTAATTATTAAAAATAAGTTGGATTTTACCTCATCTTCAAATAATAACTATTACTTCTAAACTATACAATCTTTATGATACTTAAATTTTAAAAGATCTTATATCCCAAACTAGGATATTTCTTAGTACACTTTTTAATTAGTTAATCATTCTTCAATCATTAGTTATTCCTTACTAAATTATTAATTAGTTATTCAATAACATAGTAGATTTAAAATATAAATAACAAAGAGTTAAAAAATAAATAACACCATGTTTCGAGCTTCTCAACTTTATTACAGTGAATTGGATATCAAAATTTCAGAAAACCCGTTGTCACACAGATTTTCTGAAATGTTGATATCCAATTCACTGCAATAAAGGCCAGAAGCTCGAAACATGTTGTTATTTATTTTTTAACTCTATGTTATTTATATTTTAACTCCATGTTATTTATTTTTTCACTTTCACTCCATGTTTTTTTTAAACTCCATGTTGTTTTTTAACTCCAGGTTTTTTTAACTCCATGTTGTTTTTTAACTCCATGTTATTTAATATCATTGTTTTTTTAACTCCATGTTATTTAATATCATTTGAACTGTAGTTTTATTTTTAACTCTATGTTATTTATTAATTAATTTTTAATTAATCATTCCTAATAATAACTATCAACATCATTACTAAATTATCAATTTATCATTTCTTTTCATAGATATTTTAGTAGTTTATAAAGAAATATGCATATCTTAAGCATATCCCCTAGGAGTGTCAAACCAGAATGCAACAAGGCCCGTTGTAGTGCACTAGCTCCCATTCAAGTCTAGCTCAAATCGGTATTTTTGGGTTTTACCCCTAGGTACATCTATGCCAGAGCCACATTCACTTGCTTGTATCCAGACAAGGATTTGATTGCTTAGATAAAATAGTCTTTATACTACAAAAAAATTTCATTAAAATAATCCTAAATTAATTTATACTAATGATAATTATAATTCCTAAATATATATAACTAATCAAACAATCTAATAAACAAAAACAATTTAAAATTAACTAAACTACTAAAGAATTAAAATATTTAACTATAAAAAATTCAACTAAATAAAAAAAATTAAATTTAATAAAATATTTAACTAAAAACAATTCAATGAAATAAAAAACATTAAATTAAAAAACATACCTCTAAAATCTTTCCAAAAATTTCAAACAGCAAACTTCACCGCAAAAGAGAGAAAATGAGAGGTAAATGGGTGTTTGGAAGTGAGGAGAAGGGGAGGGGGGAACTGCCCTTTTATAGGGAGTAGAGGCAAAGGCAGCACCCACAATGCCGCCTTTCATATGACATCATCTAGAAAGGCAGCACCGCGGGTGCCGCCTTCTCCACGTCAGCGATCCGTTCCGGCAGTGGAAAGGCGGCATCCGCGATGTCGCCTTTCACTCGAAATGCAAAGGCGGCATTGTGAATGTTGCCTTTGTAGCGCATTCTGAAAAATATTTTTTCCCTAACCATTTTCTGTAATTTTTTTTAAAACGTAAAAAAAACTCGAAGAGCCACCATTGGGAAGCCAACGGTGAGAAATGTGGTGATGACTTAAATAACTAGCGGTGACAAATCTGAAAAACAAAAAATCAAAAATTATAAATTTAACACAATTAAGAATCAATAAAAATTTAAGATCTAACTTTATTAATTAAATAAATGAAACTAAAATTAAAAACTGACAAACATTAAAAATCAGAACACTTAAATAATTATATTTTAAATTAATAAATTGAATTAAAACATTAAATTTAAAAAAATTATATTAATTGTTGAGAACTAGTTAAATAATAAAATTGATTATAATAAAAATAATAAAATTTTGAAAGATTAAATTAAAGTTTAAGTTAATTAAATGAGGTAAATTAATTAATTAATAACCAGAATCAGACCTAAAATTATTAAGTAAATTAGAATAATAACTTATAAAGATTAATTAGAAAAATTAAAGAACTTGAAAACTAAGTGAGATAAAATCAATTATTTTAAAGGCTATAAATACAAAATTAAATATAATTAATGATTAATTAATAAATTTTACTAAATAATTATTAAAGTGTAATTATATAACAAAAACATCATAAATAGTTAATTAAATGATTAAAAACATTCATAAATGATCTGGAGAATCAAATGATTTAATGGCCACATCAGACATGCTCAGATATCCAACACATAATGTTTAACCATGAGGTCAAAACTCAATAATGAGGAGACCATCGAGCGTTGGATGCTAGATGGAATATATGTGTTATGTTTTAGAGATTGGATCATGGTACCTTTGTCTTATCAGCAAAATCTTCTTTCTTCCTTCCACTATTCAAGAGGGGCCATCCATCCTAGCATCTAGAATATGTATAAAGTGTTTAGAGCATAGTTCTGGTGGGTTTTAATTAAGATAATAGTAGAAAAGATTATTTTGAGATTCCTCTTCTTCTAATAGGTTAAGGAAAATCACCAATAACCAATGGGTATGTTAGTTTATTTACTAATTCCTATGTGGAAATGGGATTAAATACCTATTAATTCTATAATAAGCCTTCCAAAAATGGGTTGGGAATATGATGTTATCTGGGTGATTATGGAATGACTCATGAAGTCATCTCACTTCATCTCTATTCATGAATCCAATATGGTGGAAGATTTATCCTAAATATACATTCATGAAGTTATAAAGATGCTTGGAATTACTATTTCAATTTTCCTGATTAAGACCCCACATTCATATCTCAATTTTGAAAGTCCTTATACAAATCACTTGGATCCCAGTTGACCATGAGCACATCTTATCATCCTCAAACTGATGGAAAATCTAAAAGGAAAATCCAAACATTGGAAGATATGTTGAGAGCTTATGTCATGGATTTTAGAGTCTCATGGGAGGAGCACATACCATTAGTGGAGTTCTCATATAATAAATGTTATCAATATTTGATACATATGGCTCCATTTTAAGCATCATGTAGTTGTCATTTTCATTCTACACTTTTTTGGGTGGAAACTGTAGAGTATTAACTTATCTTACTGAGCCTAGTGCATTAGAAAATAAATAATATTTATAGGATCAAGAAGAGAATGGTGATAGCTCAAAATCGTCAAAAATACTAATCAGATAATCTTTGAAAGTCATCATCGTATGAGGTTACATATCATGTTTTCTTGAGAATATATCCAAGGCTAAGGAATCACCATTTTGATAAACAATAAATTTTTATCCTTGTACCATTGTCCATTTTTCTATACTTTAATAGGTGGGTAATGTGGCTTATCAGTTGGATTTACCACCAAGGTTTTGTTCCATGAACAATGTGTTTCATGTATCTCAGTTAATCAAGTACCAACCTAACCTCTCCCACATGATTCAATGGGTCCATGTTGATTTTGAACAGGATGATATATTGATTCACATGTCAGTACAAATTTTCAATAAGCAAGAAAAAAACATTCATGGGAAAATCATCATTTTGGTATGGGTTTTATAGAAACATGATCAGTTTTAGAAAGAGGAATGGGAGTGTGAAAAGGATATGTTGGAACAATGGCCGAAACTCTTCCAAAACAACACTATTTATCTACTTTTTGATGAAATAAAGGATAATGGTGGGGATAATATAACACCATTTATTTCAATTACTTTACCCTTATTTTATATATTTTGATCTTATATCATTCTTGGGTCTAGTTTTGGGAGTTCTTGTGGATTTTGATGGGGTTTTAGAGGGATTTCCTCCAATTTTTTAGAAGATGATGTTGTGGAGAATGGGATACAACATAGGACTTTGGTGGTTGTAGTGTGAAGACCATCAGATATGGTTTAGGGGTTCAAGGTATAGTTTTTATGCGTCTAAATTTTTTGAAACCCCTATGGCGTAAGGGGTGGGTGGCAATGTGGTCTATTTTTTTCTACGATGTTGTGTAGGTGTTTGTGTCATATCCCTATTTCCTACAAAATAGGATCTACAGTGTAGCCTGCATCATGGTATTCATATTCACTTCACTAAGAAGGATATTCCATGGACATAGGGGATTGTGTTTTGGTCTAGGTGTACTATGTTGTGGTAATATAGGTTGTGCCGTGGTGTAGTGTTTCTCGGCTCGGTCCATATTATAATTTAATTTAGATTGAAGCCTCAAAACCCTCATTTTCCCATATTTCTTCTAGGGTCTTGTATTCATCTCCCCTACTTGGATTCTAATGTGATTCCCTTTGATTTGGAAATAATTTTTAGGAAAATAAAAGTGTGTCAGTGATCCATAATCATCAGTAAGTCTTTCTCCTTCCTCATTCTTCTTAGATCTACTCTGTTCCTCTATCTCTCTATCTCTCAAAACCATAAATCTATTCTATTATATATATATATATATATATGTACTAGTATTTAGATCTTTATTATATCTTATCGAATCGATTAAAGGGAAGGTATTGTGAACCATAATCTAGAAACTTTTAGTGTCTTTCTTTGTTTCTATCACATATTGATTGGTAAGTGGATTCTCGCTCAACTCCACTATTCTATTACTTAAATTATTATTCTGTTCTAATGGTTTTATTGTATTATCTATGTAAAAATTTTCTAGTTTCATGAAGGAAACTCATTTAGTTTTTTTTTAGAAATATGGTAAATTAGATGGATTTTAGAAAACCCCTTTGGTTTGTAATTTTAAAATTATGGTTCTAAAATTATGAAATGGTTTTGATACATGTAGGTGTTTAAATAAATTCTTTCAAAAGAATATTTTTTATGTGAAATGATTTGTCATGGAATTTGGATTAATGGGTTGGTGTGCATTCAATGTGGATGGGTTTATTCTGAAGTTTCACCATCAAGGTTGGATGGGTTATGGTCATGGAGTACCATTGTTAATGGTAACACCAAACTTGTGTGTATGTGTATGGGTGGTTGTGTACAAAAAATGGGAAAGTTTATTCCAAATGACAATAGATGTAAATAATATTTTTAATGATTTTTTTACTTTTATTTCTCTTATAGATTTATAAAAACCATTTAATTTCTTTTCAAATATTTTATATAAATTTTTTTAACTGGTTCTTGTCCTAGTGACATATGTTGGGATACTATGGGGAATGCCTGCTAAGTTTATATTCACCCCCTACTTGGTAATTTTGGTGAATTTTTAGATGTCATATATTGGGATTTGTGGAATGGGAATATATCTTATTTATCTAGTGGTTCATCTGGATACCTTGGGCATTACAGGTGGTGTTGGAGATTCGATCTAGTTCAAGTGATGGTTATGATGATGTCCCTTTAATGTCTTTGAGTCTGATGGTCTTTTGGTCTTTATATCTTTATTATCCATGTTCTATTGTCACTATAAAATCTTTTTTATGTTGGATTATTATCTTATTTGGATTATTTATACACGTGCATCATATTTTATGAATGGATGCTTATATTTTATGTTGTTTGGGTTGTTTTACCTTTAGGGGGAAATCATCCCTTAATGTTCTCCACAACCCTTGGAATTTATTTCCATTCTTTGGTGTAATAGGGATGTCTCTTAAGGTTAGTTTCAATCTTATTATTCTCAAGAAAATTATTTTGGATGGGATGTTGCATTGTACATGGAAAGGAATTAAAGTAAACTCAGTTTTATACTTAAAAATACATTTGTCTAAAAATGGTTTTGTTTTGTTTTTTGCATTTATTTTAAAATGAGTTGCTTACACTTATAGAAATTGAGTTGTTTAAAATGTATTCCATGTTTGGAATCATCATAATAAAATTATTTAATAAGTTCTATTTAATTTTTTTTCATAATGAGTAGGAAAAATAGTAAAAATTTATCGCCGCAATAAAAGGGTAAATCGGGTTAACCTGGGTTAAAACTAAGCGATAAGAGCACAATTTTTCATATTAATTATTTTTGGATTAAATTATGTTTAACCTTATCACCTTGGGCTCAACATTTAATTTTTTATGGGACAATTTTCCATGAAATTTACTTAATAAGATTCTAATCCTTTAAAATATTCAAGATGCGTCCCTCCCACTCCCCCCACTTATAAAAGGACACCCCTTCTATCCTTTATTTACATATTTTTTAGCAATATAGATCCAAAAAAAACTAACTAATTCTCTTTTAAACTACCATTTACATGAATTAGAGGTTATTTTGTCCTTAAAATACCATTCCATGGGTCATGAAGAATGGATATAAGGGAGTCATACCCACTATTGGAAAGCTGGGAAATACCCATAGACCTATACCAATGGTTTTCAAAAACCATTGGTATATGTGGTACTATACCAATGGTTTATAATAACCATTAGGATAACCTTTTTATGATAAGAATATCCCAATAGTTTGTAAAAACCATTGGGATAGATGTTTATATACCAACGGTTTTAAAAAAACATTGGTATAGAGATGGAAATACCAATGGTTTTAAAAAACCATTAGTATAACCTTTCGATGTCTATCTGGCCACCTAAAATCCCCTCCACCCATTTTATTTTCATCCAGAATATCCAAGAAGTGAATTTGGAATTCCATTTTCTTCCCCACCCATGTGATCTCTCCTATATTCTTATTTTAATTCAATTATTCTTTAATATTATATTGGTGACCTCCAAATCATTCATGTATTCTATCAACCATCAATTTGATTTTTATTCTAGGTCTAAAACACCATGATAGATTATTTTTTCCAAATTTAATTTATTTTTATATGTCTAAATCTACTTGTGGTTGTTGAAAAAATGGTTTCCAAAACTTATATTGAAGGAGAGTTTTTTAATTTTTTAGTTGTTCATTCTTTATTTCTCTTGTTTCCTACATAAAATATTGTGATCTATATAATTTTTGTTTGTTAATGGATTATTTTCTTAGATAAATACCTCTAAGTGACTTCTTTAGTGATGGGTTTCTCACTATAATCATCAGCCTTGTGTTTTTTTATATGTGGAACCCAATTTGACCCTCTTAGGTAGTTTTTTCACTTATCATTTTTTATTTTCATTTTTTAACTTAATGGTGAAAAAGGATTCAATTTAATATCCCTAAATATAATATGGGTTTCTCGCTATAATTATCCCCCATGGATATAGTTTTTCACTTATCTCTAGTCTTTCACTATTCCCTATTGAAGGGGGGAGTCACTAAGGCACCTATCTATAGGTCCTTTGTGCCTCATCAATTTATTCACTCAATTACACCTAATTTAAATAATACCCCTAAGTATTTATATTTTATAAGGGGCATTATCATGATTAAATCCTTGACCCATGATGGATTAGAAGTCCAGCTAGTTCTCATATTCCACCATGGATTTGGAACATTATTTGATTCAACTCTATATTTATCATCACACAGTATATAATTAATTAATTTTTGAAAGGCTAAATTTCACAATGTGGAGAGACCACACATATCTAAATCAACATAAAACCATTTATAATACTAGGGGGTAGGTTTAAAGGACCCCTTATCTTATAATTGAAGAAATTCCTTCTTCAAGCACCACCTGGTCATCACTTTATAGGCATGTCCAAGTGTACTAGTTATTTAATTCACACATGAGGACCTATATCATTCCAATAACTACTAAAAAACAAATTATAACATTTGTAATAACTAATCAATTTATTTTAAATTGTCATAAATACTGATTAAGTCGCTGAGTGATCGTACTATACACAAATTGTAACTAACCACCTGTGGATAGTGTATAAAATACCCTTATAACTATCCCAGATAAAATCCTTATCACTCAAAAAAAACCATAATCACTTTAATTAAATTTATTTTAAAATACAAAGAAAAAAACAACACACATCATACCTTGAATGAAATAACTTTGTATGGCTTTAAAATATCATCTTAGGAAATACTCTACATAGGGAACATGAAATCCCTATGGAAATTGGATGACTCCACTATACTCTGGTGTATTGAAGATATCTTTTATTTCCCTAGATCGTGGAACTCCCCAAAATTGGCCTCTTCACACATGGGCTAATTCAGATCCATAAAACTCTTTTCCATTGTAATTTCAAATTGAAACTCATTTATAGTGGTCCAATGATATGATCAGTATTGTTCCAATCTCACCACATCTAACTCCATGAAATAAAAATGGTCAAAAGTGATAATCAGACCTCATATAAATTCAATATTGGATTAAAAACGTTTCCACTATGAAATAATTTCACCCACACATGCAAACTATTCCTCAAAATTCTAGATCAAATTATTAACAAAACTAAAACATTCAATACCATGTTTCCATGTTATTTTATGGCTGACTACATACCATTATACTTAAAATAACTACTTATTCCTCATCCATCTTAACTTCATCAAAATATTCAATGTCTTTTACTGACTTTCAAGTAAATAACTCAATGGTTATATCATAACACTTTAAGGAATCCTAAAATTTCTAAATAAATACGTTGATGTCTGAACCCAACATTATGTATAATCTCCATGCTAGGATCTCTACCATCCCCAAAAAATATCATGCTCTAACCATAAAAAACAACTCTCCACTAGTTGTATATATGGTCATTCCTCTAATAATTGAGTGTCATATAAACAGATCAATCCTTTACCCATCCTGAAATTAGGGGGAAATCCTAATAAAATACCAAAATCAAATTCGTAATGAGGTTTATACCCTCAAATAGAAAATTATGTGCCATACACCATATGGTTCTCCTAATAATACAACATGAGTTAAAACTCAAATGGTTTCTTCATCACACATGTGTCACTCTGGGTGATCCAAGCCCAATGTCCTATCAATAACTAATTAGGATTTTCTCTTGGATTGGGCTTTCCATAACACTCAAAACATCACTTATTTCATTCCTCATCCTGATTAAATTCCAAACTCATACAACAGGATTCAGGCCTATATGCATGTACGAATCACAGTTAAAAACAATGGTCTATATACCAAAAATTAATGCTCACTATTCTATAACACAACAGACACTTCATGTATAAAAAACATGAAAACAAAATATTATTTAAGAATTATTCATTGACACTACCATACCACCCAATCCATATTCCATATGAAACAACACATTCCATATGTGTGATTTCCACCTATATTACAAAAAAAACTCAATGGTTTCACACTCCTATGTAACTAGATATAGAATATGATCCCATGCTCTAAGAGTCACATAGAAATAAACCTAGGATCACTATATTAAACTAATAACCATGATCACCATTCATGTAATTCCCATATAAACTAAAATTCCTTAGCAGTCCACTTGAAAATTGGATCTCTCCATCATGCCAAAGTCAACTATTTTCACAACCACAACTAAGGAAATGTTCCATATTCCACAACATCAACCCACACTTTCTCTACCTAAGATCTACCCATTCAGATTTATCATCAACCATCCCATTGAAAACCAAAAAAAGAAATTCTATGGTATTAGGAATCCAAATTATCTTTACCTCAAAACCATCATTGATACTAAGGAACTTCTATTGAAGGTGCATTCCTCATAGAAATAGAAGTCATGATCATGACTAAAACATATATAGAAGCACCTTTTTTATTGATCTCAAGGTGAGGAAGGATCCAAATTAACATCCCTCAATATAGAAAACCACTAATTATGGATTTATCCAACATAACTTCATAGTTTATGTTTCCTGTGGAAGATGATTACCTAGAAATATTAATCTTTTATACATTAATTTATAGAATATGAATAACATAAGTTAAAAAGTTAATAGAATAAGAGAAAAAATAAAAACAGTAATTATAAACACAATTTTATGTAGTATTGTGTATATTTATTACTCATTGATATAATATAATTTAATATAATGGTTTTATATTTATATTATATATATATATATATATATTATTTTGTTTTCTTTTATATTATGATTCTCATATAGCTTAGTGTGTTAGTTATGCTTTCATATAAAGTGAACAATTATCATTTCCACAAATATATTTTCAAT
This sequence comes from Viscum album, assembly GCA_963277665.1. NCBI lineage: Eukaryota > Viridiplantae > Streptophyta > Magnoliopsida > Santalales > Viscaceae > Viscum > Viscum album. Next base: position 513,335,557 of record OY728140.1, read on the forward strand.
TTAAATTATATCTTAATTAATTAATTTTACAAAATGACATATAACATTTTTTTACCAAATAGATAGAAGTTGAATGTATGAAACTAATCTAATATCAAGAAATTTTTAACACAAGTTGGAGGGATTTTTAGATTTTTCATTTATCAATTCCTCGGATAGTGGTCATATACACTACCATGTTATAATTATGTTGGAATACATTGGTTAAGTTGTGAATAATTTATATACTATATAACCAAATATGGTTTTCAAACAAACTAATGTGTCTAGTTTCACAATGGAGAGAAAATGAAATCTCAAAATGTTTATGATCTTAATGATAGGACTGCAATGTAAAATTTTTTAGATGATCAGTTTTTGTTTATTAGTCACCATGATAAATAAATTATTCCGGTCTAAGAAGACGTTGACACAAGAACACGTGATTTTTTTAATGAAAATTATGATGTTGATATGGTGAAAAAATTTAATGTCGCTGACACAACTCTACTATATCATCAATGTTGTAAAATGAAAAGGCTAGAATTTTCAATCTAACTGTTTCATGGGAAAACCATGTATTGTATTTCTAATACTGTCATTAATTATATTCTTACCTTTTTAAATTACTTACTTCTAAATGATTCATATATTCCCTTAAACCATTATATGGAATGAAAGTTAGTTGATAAACTTTGATTTTCTAAAAAAATCATGCTTACCTAAAAGATTGCAGATTATTCTTCTAATAAAACACTAAATGAAATGATTGTATAAAATGTGGAACACCACAATGGAAGCAAAATTTTAATGGAACACCATCCCATGTACTATAGAAAGTAATGTGGCACATTTCATTGATTCATAAACTCCATGATATTTTCATTTCTGATCAAATATCAATAAATATGTGATAGAATGATATTAAGATAAAGAATGATAATAATGAGTTTGTTCATCCTATGGATGGATTAGAATGGAGAACATTAGATGCTCAATATCCTACTTTTGCAGCTGATGTGTGTAATGTGAGGTTGGGTCTATCATGTTATGGTTTTCATCTATTTGGGTATATTATTACCTCACACAGCACATGGACAGTTTTCATCCACAATTATAACTCTAATCCATGGATGTGTGTGAAAAAAAATTTCACTTTCATGAGTATAATCATATCTAGACCTTTTTATCTTGTAAATAATACAAACGTATACATGAAACCTTTAATAAAAGAGTTGAATAATCTTGGGAATGTGGGTGTGTGTGCGTACAATGCTTTTTCAAAAGACATATTTCATATGTGTGTTGTGATTTTGTTGATGATAAATTATTTTATAACTTATGAAATGATTTATAATTGGATCATGAAGGGTAAACTTTCATGTATTTTTTGTATTAAGAACACACTATCCAAAAGACTTAAATATCATTGTAATTTCTCTTTTATGGGGCATTGATGATTCTTGCCAATGAATCAACCATATATGAATAATCATAGAAGGTTTTATAATACCATTGAGAACAAAAGTCCACCTTAGTGTATGTTTGGAACTGATGTGCATAATGAATTGAAATATATCAGTTTTTTATTCAGGAAAGGTTATATGAAGTTAAGAAAACAGAAGAAGGTTTCCACAAAAACAAATTACAATTAGAAGAAGAAAAGTGTATTATTTTAGTTTTTTTAGTGGTTATATAATTTGTTATATTATTTCTTAAAAATAACTCACATTGAAAAAAAATATGTGAAATTTATCTTTCAATTCTTTTAAATGTCAATGGAAAGATAAAAGATGATTTACGGTCTCAGCATGAATTGGGGGATTGGGGTATCAGACTAGAATTGTATCCTATGCATATAGAATAAAATAAATGGAATGTTTCATGGGATTATTATGTGATGAAACCTGCAGAAAAAAATAGATTTATAAAAATAATAAAGACTACTAATGTTCATGATGGCTATTCAAGAAACATATCAAAACAGGCCAACATGAGAGAGATTGAGCTAAAAATTTTGAAGGCATATGATTATCAAATCCTTCTACATGAGTTGATTATAATAGAAATATATCATCTAATGTCGAATAATATAGGGTTGGAAATTATTTGATTGTTCCATTTTTAAAGATATATTTATGATAATAATTTTTCCAAGTCTTTTTTGTAAAAAAAATTAGAAGAGGGGACATTAATTTTGTGTGAGTTAGAGAAAATATTTACCTCATTATTTTTTACATACATGTTTAATCTAATTGTACATATTCCAACTAAAATAATTTTTGGAGGACCTATTGAATTTATTTGGATGTGTCCTGCTAAGATAAATATGTAAAAATTGAGGTCTTATATCTAGAACAAGAATCATCCTAGAGGTTTTATCATGAATGATTACTTTAATCAAGAATATATGGATTTTTGTTCATATATTTTTCTGATGTGAATATGAGATAGAACATACCAATAAGAATTGAAAAATAGTAATATAAGAAAATTGAACCCAGTTTTTCATCACTTACTCAAATAGGTGGAATTATTGGATCATATAAATTGCTACATTAAGTCTTGATGAGAATGAGATGGAACATCACACTTTTTTTAACTATGATTTGTTTAATTACTACATCAAATAAGTAAATTGAACATGTATATTTTATCAAATCTCATGTAATTGTACATATCTATTAAACTATTTCTATTTTTTTCTTTAGGGAACAGAAAAAAATTATAAATAGAAATCATCATTATTTATTTTTGAGAAGGAGAGATACTTTTACTAAAAAATAGTTTTATACTTGGTTGAAATTGAAGGTAGAAGTATTAATTTAATAAATTAATAAAATTAATATTTAGTTAATTTAAATATTCATTTATATTTTAGGTATTTAGTTTTCCTGGTGAGTGTGTCTCTAAGGAAATAAGAGCTTTGTCTTTTTTTCCTAATTCTCTAGTTCTTGAATTCAAATCAATTCTAATTAATGGGTACAAATTTATTACCATTGAAAAAGAAATGAATATGAGAACACAACATGATGGTGTTATGGTAACTGACACAATAGACTATTGTGTCATCGCATCGGATATTAGACCTCCATTTGAAAATGTATCTTATTATGAAGTCATTGAGAAAATACTAATATTGGATTATTACTCTCATGTTTGAGTCACTATAATGAAATGAAAGTAGTTTGATTCAATGAAGAGGCATGGAACATTTATTTATGATTTTGGATTTTGATTTATTGACATGACTTGCACTCTTACAACTGAGGAGCCACATATATTAGAATTAATTGAGAAACAAGTTTTTTGTGTGAAAGATCATCCATGACCAAAATTTGGTGTCATTATTGAAGTAATTCCAAGATATATTTTTGATGATGGTGATGATGAAATTGACATCATCACTTCTATCATTGGCCCCGATCAAATTATTACTTATGATGACTCCATTAGCTCGATTTTTAGAGTTGATTGTGAACTAGATGTTGTAGTGGGATATATATAGAATCATCCATATGTGTTCTCAGTTCTTTTTTCTTTCTGAACTTGGGTTGTTCAGGTTGGTACTATTCAAATTGATTTACTATTGATTACAAATATTTTGTATACACCTTTAACTTCATGTGCATTTTCAATATATACTGGTCTCAGTTTTCTTTGAGTTTTATTTTCTAATATTGAATTGACTGTATTAGAACCTACCAAACCAAAAAGAACTAAAATAATTCAGTTAGAACAAAAAACTAGATGAATTTAATAGAAACATATTAAAAAAATTAGAATGAAAATAAAAACCAATGAAAAGAATGACCTAACTAAAAAAATGACAAAATGACCTAACCCGAAATAGAAACCAAATGACCTAACCCACAAAATAGGAAAATGATCTAATCAATTGACCAAAATGAACCAAGTCACCTAACTAAATTGAACTGGAAGATTAATAAATAGAATAAAACTATATCATACCCATTCTAAACATGCTATTTTAAATGTATTGATTTTTCTGTTACATTTATTTTATATTTTTATATTCTTCCCACTAAATATAATATGATTTTTATATCACTATGTATCATTTATTTGAATTTAAAATTGGTATTAATTAATTAATTCATGTACCATATTATTTATTTTTTGGCTTACATGTCAGTTATGAATTTCTAATTAATTCCATAATTATTTTGAAATGAAGGAAATGGAACACATTGAAGAGATACAAAGGAAGAGGATGATAGAAAATAATCATCGTGTGAGAGAGATGTGTGTTCCTCCTATTGTTCATGTTGTGCGTATTTTATTTAAAATATATCTATCAATAAAATATAATTTAATGTGATTAATTTTGTTTTTAAATTTTAATATGGATCTAGCACCCATGAGACAATTATTCTCTGATGAACCTTGTGGTAGTGGTGCTCAGCTAGACAATGCGAGGGAGTGGTACTAGAGCTACATGCACTACTCAGTGTACCCGATCACACCATGTCCATTAATCTAATATACCATATAGAACACATTCTTATCCCACAATTTCAATTGAGAAACCTGGGATATTTAGGCCACCTATATTTTCACCACCATTTATATCTGATCCTACTCATCTTTCTTTCCCTTATCTGATGATAGCTCCTACTCCTCATCTATATTATACATTTCCACAGATGTTTATTCCATTTTCATTTACTTCTAATTAATAATCCCTCCAATTATATGTTCATTCTCCTTCAACTTATACTTTGACACATTCTAAGCCTCATGAGAAGATATTGGATCACACTCCTACTATATAGGTTGAGGATCCTTCAGAACCTAGGGTTCCAATGGCACCTACTGATCAGACGATCTTAGGTAAATTTATAGAACCCTAGTAAAAAAATTGACCATAATTTATTTTTATTATAAGATGTATTGATATAATATTTATTTTTTTATTTCAAAATTGGATCTTCCACTAGACTATGTGGTTATACATGCATTCATGAGATGTAGAACCATCGAACATACCTGATGGTTAAGTAAAACATAGATAATCAAATGATTTGAAAAATAGGGTGAGAATATATGAGTTTTATGGAGAAGCTTTCCAAATACTCTAACAACATTCCCATCGGGACACTCTCCTAGATAAACCTTCAAAATTAAGTAAGGGGTAATGATTTGGTGCAAATATGGTTAAGAAAATTCGTTGGATTTAATGTTATATTTTTATTTTATTTATTTGGATCAATATTTTCATGCCAACTTGGTTATAATTTTTTGAATGGAAAGTCTATGAGGACAGCATGGCTCATGGAATTAGGTGAGCTATGGACATCACATAAGCATGAGTTGTATAGTGGATAGTGTGCTAGAGTTTGTATATATTTAGAGGCCACACCTATCATGAATGAGTGTCTAGTAGAACATTATCGAGAAATTATTTCTTATTGGAAGAGTACAAGGTTTAAGTTATTAATTGAATTTTAATTTTTTGAATGAAAATTACCATGATTTTCATTAATACTTCATTTTGTATTATTTAAAATTCTTTTTTAGGAAGTGATAGAAAGAAATAAAAAAACAAGGATACAACAAAATACCTCCACACTTTGGTGTGGACTATGATAATAGAACATGAGAGGAAGAAGGTACGGCACTCATTTATTATTTTTCTATTTAAACAAATTAATGAAATAAAATTTCTTGAATTATAAATTATATATCTTCTTTAGAATTTTTCCATAACAACTGTATTTAATAATTAGATAGTTTGGGATATGTTATTGATATATTTATTATAGGGAAGTGTAAAATGGGGTTTAACATAGAATATTTTCTTATGGAATCATATATAACCTCTTAATAATTCCAACAGGGGAGGCATTTATTGACCCTAGAAAGGATACTAATTTATATACTAAAAACCATGAATTTAATTATTGAATTAAAATCACTTTCAAGATATTATTATATAAAAACAATTCACCCTATATTTGGGAAATCCTTATATTAACATCACAAGAAGGAAATTAATCATATTTGTAACAAGGTTAGTGGTAAGTAGGAATCATGTTTAAATGTTATATGTGTTAGTTAGAATACAATGGGAAAAGAGAGTGGGTTCCTCTTATAAGGTAATTGGAAAGTGGTTGGTGGGTAATGGTTATGATAGATATCAATGATGTCAAACATGTATAAACATTTTAGAAACATAAAACCAATTAGAAAGATAATGTGTTAGAAAAATAGATAATAAACATGATTAACATAAATACAACACACCTTCTATAAATTAATCATTAACAAAGATGATTGATGATGATCAGTTAAAAGTAACCAATATGTTCTTGTTTTGTAAGGTGATCCACCAAATTGAAATATTAAAATAATATTAGGAGGATCTTATTTCTCTATAATAGAATTATTTTACCACATATATAGTATGGGAAGTAATAATATTCATAGTGATTCATTTATTATAACTTTATAGTTTTTTATTTGTATCTTTAAATGAATCATGGATATCCCTACTATAATCCTAATTCATTAATTAATTTTTCTCTAAAATTTTATTAATATATCATAAATGCATTACTTGAAATATATTTATATTGAATACATCAATCCAAGTAATACATATAACATAAAATTATATGAACAAAATTCCTTTAAAGTATTTTATTCAATAGTGTTCTCAATTTCTATTATAGAATCTATCAACATTGGATACTTAGAGAAATTTTAGTTAACCGTTCCACTATTTAGGGAAAAAACTATATTTATATCCTAAATTATACTTTTAAATTTAGTAATACTATTAATGTAACCATTTATAATTATTTATTACTCACCTCTAATGACTAATGATAAATCTTTAATTATTATTAATTATTTAATGATATTTTGTACAGTGGTCATGCGACATTTACCAAAATCATATTATTATAAAATTATTATAACAAAATAATATAAACCATATAGATTAGTATGAAACATGGTATACATGATTGATTATATTATCAAAACATAAGTAATCTTGTTCATATGTATCCTCTCTATCTTAGTTAATGTATATTTATTTTATGAAAACATACACCAGGTAACACTAGTAAGAACCCTCTACTATAGTTATATATGGTAAACCTATTTCAAATAATATCAATATATATGTTCTAACTCGGACTAATAAACCACTTAAATCAATCTATATAAATTATTATACCCAGTATCTAAGATGTTTTACCCATTTCATTAATCGAGAATCATTTAACCAACTAATGTTTTATAAACATTATAGCAGGGGTATCATTTTTATGAGTAGTGTGTTATATACATCCAATTATTTTTTGTATTGTACTACATTTAAATAACATATATATCTAAGATTAAGCTCATTTATTGTGAAACTAATCCCTTTGATTACTCATCAAAATGTTTGTACCAAGTATGAGATGATTTCTTCAGTCCATAAATGAACTGTCACAACTTAAATACCTTTACATTGCTATTTATATAGTCAAAACCTCTAGGTTATATAATATGACCATCCTTGGATATACTTTTATTAAATAACTTATTTTTGACATCCATTTTCATAATAATAACAGCCCACTATAAAAACAAAAAAGATAGACTTTATCATCTCTAACCCTTTCAATTATGTCTATAAACTCTAATGGGTGTTAATAAAACATATTTGTAACTCAAAGGTGGAACTAAGGAAAATATAATATTATAGAATAAAATTCCTTACTTTCAAACATTTAACATTATAGAAATTTAGATATTAAACCCTTATTTAAACTAATTATTTTTCCAATTTAATAACTCATTATCTCCCTTAAAACTCACATGTGATTTAGTCACATATACCACTATTAATCTCATGTTTTAATTAAATTCCAATAGTGCACACAAGTTATTCAACCCAAACAAGAAATTAAATCATGTAAAATACCTTTTACATGTCAACATTCCACTTGATGATTTAAAAAATCATTATATATCATTAATGATCACTCACCACACAAACAATGCAATTAAAAAATTACAAGAAATCAATATGATTTAGTGTTATTAATTAAAAAATTGATAGATTTATCACCTTCAAAAATTATTCCATCAATTTACCCCTTTAAATCACATTTAATGATTATTAAATACCATATAATAAAATTTTCATAGCATAAATTCAATAAAATAAAACATCATAAAACATTTTATTCCACTTTAGGACACTATTAAATTGCACAACTCATATTATTCCATAGTATACTTAATTATCCACAATATTCTAAGCTAAACATAAAAGAATTATATATGTGTTCTCATTATTGATCTATAGAAAATCATGTTATCATATCCCTATTTTAATTATTAGCTAATGTTATATCAAATAATCATAAAAAACTAAATTCAATTATCAGATTATTCATAATACACTATACTAGTGAATTATAAGCTCAAAGACGTTCACAACCACTTACCTAAAGGTATGTTACCATTCCTCAGAGGGATTAGAAGCCTATTTACCGATATAATTACCAAATATCAAGAATCCACTAAGAACTAAAAGAAAAACTACAATTAAAACATATAATAAACTAAACACATTTTCCTTTTACCAGATCCATAAGGAAAACTGTATACCCACCATTTCAACACAAAAAAATAGATTGTTAATCTTTTTAGAACATAAAATATGAATTTTACATAATCTCATGCTAACTGAAGATTAACATTGTTTAATAAAATAAACAATAAATCCAATTCTTTCATGTTTCTTTTTGATAAAAACGAACACCAATATTTACTATACGCTTTCATTAATATCCATTAATGTAAAATTTACCTTGATTTTCCCTATTTTAACCACTTTCATATTAAATCATAGAAACATAGAAACAACCAAATAGTAACACATCTATAATATATTTCACCTTTATATTTTACCATATTATACATGTATTTAATCTTGAATAGTTTTTTTCAATAAAGATATTCCATTTCCATTATTCTATAATTACATTGCTCTTATATTCTTGGAAATAATATAAAAAACAAGAATCCTTAAATTCTAATTTAGGTTTACTTATAAAATCATTATTTATTCATATTCTCAAATCTCTTAATTTTTTATTTAAAATTTATTTCATTAACCAAATCATATCATACTAGAAAAAAGTATTCAATCAATATAAAAAATTATATTACATCATCGAGTATATCCATTTGATTTTAGTTATGAAAAACACTATTAAAAACTTGTTTTGAATTATGGTTTTCTACATTCAATGTCCTTCCATAGGGAGGTTTTGAATATTGAAGGTCGTGTTCCTCATGAATTTTTTTTTGCTCAAGCAAAAAGAATAATTATGGAAGTGTTGTAAACAAATAGGCACAATAGAAGATTGTAAGTCTTACTTTGTTGATTTCAAATTTTAATATCTATTTTGTAACTAAATAGTCAATTTATATTTTCAACAGTGTGATTTGGAGGCTCTTGATGAGAAGAAAGCTAATAACTTTAGGCCAAATAATCATTTACATCAGGTATTAGTATATGATCACCATGGTATATTATGTTGTTGAACATGGAAGAGTATTGTCCCTACTAGATATTGGCCCACTTTAGGTTCTATTTTTGGAAGCAACAAGTTTTAAATAGCTCATACATGGGTAGTAAAATATTATATTGATGTATAATAGGCCAAAACAAGGTCATATAGGAGGGTGAACATAATTAAAAGGCCAATGATAAATTTAATAAATTTATGGTAGTCTAATGTTCATCACATCCACCAGATACCACCACTTCTTGTGATACATATATTTTTTTGAATCATAATTTATATGGTGCATTGGGTGATGGTCCTGGAGATGGTGATAGTAATGGCGATGTCTATGGTGATGGCGATGGTGATAGTGATGGAATGGTAAGGATGATAGTGAGGATGATGGTGTGGATGATGGTGAGGATGAAGGTGAGGATGGCGATGAGAATAGTTATGGTGATGGTGATGGTAATGAGAGATATATTTATCCATTACGTTATTGACTAATATATATGATATTTGGTGTTTGATGATTAGTTGTGAATGCATATATGTGATGTTTTAAGTGTGTGTTATCACTGGTTAAATGAATTAATTAGTGTATTATGTCATCATTGTTTTTATATTGGTTGGTGATGTTTTTTGTAACTATTTTGTGATTTCTCTAGGTAATTGTCCATGGTGGTGGTGTTGCTGCCTATTTGGTGATTTTTGTAGGTTGTTTGGGAAAGGTGGGTGTGTTTCTACATAGAAAGGTATGGAAGGTCTATACCAATGGATTTAAAACTAATGGTATATATTTTAGTGATTTAATTATATTAAAATGGTTTATAAACCATTGGTATATGTCTTTATAAACTATTTTTTAAATCGTTTGTAATTACTTATTCCAACGGTTTTATTAAAATTGTTGGTAACATGAAATTCTAGAAGGACTATACCAACAGTTTGCTAAAAAAATTTGGCATATGGATATACCTACATAACCTTATCCAATGGTTTTTATAACCATTAATATAGTATATACCAATGTTTCTCCAGACTATACCAATGATTTTGAACCATTGGTATAACCTAGCTTTCCAACAATGACCAAAGAAGAGGTAATCGTCTTAACCGACCAATTTCAAATTATTTATTCTTAAAAATCCTTTAAATCAGTGGTATCCGTAATAAAATAATAACTTCAACATCCTAAATATACTATAATTTTATTATGAATATGTAACCACCATTATCCACCTTTTTTTCTAACAAGTGAGAAATGGAAGTATCACGTGTGTGTATGTGTGGACTACTACCACCACGTAGAGATATGATTCATTTTACAACTCCATAATTCATGATCAGTGATTATGATGGATTTAATATTTATATATGATACTTATGAAATAATTATTCTTCTTTACTTATAATATCTTATCTAACTTCTTACATTTTCATCTATTAAAAATGATAACATCACTTGTGTGTACGTGTAGACTATCACCTCTATAAAGCAATGTGATTAATTTTTTATTTATTCTATAAATAGATGGTAATAAGAATATATTTAATAAATATAAATGATATCTTGATATAATAATGATTATATAAAGGTGAATTTTCATTTACCTTTATTTCTTTCCATCCATCAAGAAGTCAAAAACATCACTCGTGTGTACGTACGGACTGACGTCTCTACAAATTGATGTAATTAATTTTTCATCACCTCTATATATGAATTATTATCTAAATGTATATAATGAATAAATATGATACATATTCCATTATTTATATTTTTTATATGATGAAACCATGACCAAGGTGCGTGGTTCGAAACCATTTTATCGGAACATGCATTGAATACGAACCGGTTTTCACCCAAAAGTCCATTTTAAGGAAGATGTGTTAATAAAATGATAATTGGAAATTATAAAGGAATTGTACATAGTGATTTATGCATGAATATGTTTCAATAATATATTTATAATAAATCTATATTTTTTATACCGTATTTTTGAATGTGTACAAATAAAGAAAAGACATGAAGTAAGGGACTTATTTTTTAATCCCATTTTAATTGTTATTGCTTATGTTTGAATTTAAATTGAGGAAATTTTTATATATTTATCTAATAAATCCATTTCATTTTTATTATCCTATACTTATTCATTTAATTTTCATTTGATAGTACCATTTTCCTCTATTTGGTATTTAAAACGACCAAGAAAATGTTTTTATGAAAAATGGTCATTATTTTCTATTTGGTCAAGAATATTTATCTTCCATAACCATGTTCTATAAAATGTTTTGAATGATGTTTTTACCATGATCCAATGAATTTTTTAAATTCATTTTTACCCTTTTTTTAATTTCTATAATTTTTTTTTATCATTTTCAGAATAAGTTATCTTTTACCGAAGGTGTGAAAAGAATCATTGTTTTTAATGATTATAGAATGAATGTAATTTATCACTATCACGAACACTAAATATTTTAATTATTCCTTTACAAGTTTCCATGCTTCTTTGAAAATAAATTTTTTTCCATAATATTTTGGAAATTTCGAGATTTTAAATAAGTGCCTTCAAAATGAAAAGGGTATTTTCCTCAAAATGTTCCAGTGATTATTTAAGGAATTTTCATATATCAAAACATCTATTAACATTACTTATTCTTAAATGGAGATAAGATACAAAGATATCATCCTTATTATTTCTCTTTATGGGTAGTTATTATGATGATGAAAACATGATGAAACTCATTTTATTTTCCATAGGTTGTGTTATGATGAAATGATGAAATTTTTATGGAACTCATTTCCTTTCAACATTTTATGATATATATTGAATTTTTTATAAATTTTTGGATTTCATATGAATATATTGTGATTATTTTATGGTTGGTTCTATTATATCCCTCCAATTCATTGGTTATTGTGATATTGATATCTCATGATATGGATATGATAAGAGTAGACATGATTAAAAATAGATTTTTTCACATATTTATGTGTGAGTATGATTGATTCAATCTATGCTTATAATAATATGAATAAAAATTATTTCAAAAATATTTTTTCACATTTTGATGTGTGATTATGATATATTTATAGATATTCCCACGATATTATGTGTGGGCATGATTTTGATAGGTTATATTCATGATATTATTATTTCATATACTTATGATTCCACATGCCTATATTATAACTCTTAAATGATGATTACTACTCTAAAACCCTTATTGGTCATGCTTCTGGATGTGAATATATTTTAGAGTTTATGATCTAATATTTTATGGGTATGAATATTTTACATTTAGTACATGAACTTGAAAATTTTATCATACACTTATGATCATATTATTCTCTAATGATTGATATCCCCCATATTTACCCTTACTAAGAATATGATCTCACCCTTTCTTATATTTTCCTTCCCTGGGTTCTAATGGAAAGTTCTAAGTTTGATGAGTCTACAAGGGTACCTTATATGAATAAAAATGTTTGATATGATGAATATTATACTTAAATAATATTTTTATAAATCTATCCCCTAATGAAACTAATCCTTTATAGTATACGGGCAATTATTATTTTGAAATGTATAGAATATTCATCTAAAATGATGTAATATTTATATATGTTGTCCCTGGGCTTCCTTAGATTGTATTAGAGTGTGGTTTGGTTACTATTTGGATATTAGGATTAAAAAAATTGTTGAAAAACCTAATAATAGTCCTAATTATAAGATAACATCCTACATATTTGATAAAGTAGATATTGTGTGGTTTTCCTAGAAAATACATCCATATCTAGATAATGTAAAGTCGATGCAGTTGTGGCACAAATACACTTAGGGGTATCAACTCTAAATGGATAAGATTTGGTATTAACTCAATCATCACCGATGCATGATGAGTGGGCCTAACACTGCCCACTAGGATAGACACTCCCAATGGATATTCTTTAAATAATTTACATTCACTTTATCAACCATTAAAAAGGATTTGAATATATGATTCCCATGGATGACCTAAGTTAATTCTAAGGTTTCATAGTTTGATAATAAAGTGTCATAATTTAGGGAATATTAGGAATTTATTTTCATGACTATAGGATTTTTCACACAAATTACTATAGATCTGTGTTTAAACTATTTTTTTTTTTTTACACAATGGTTGGAACCAGAAAGAATCATGTGAACAATGAATGTGACAGTCAATACTACACACATCCTCAAGAGAAACCAACATTTTTGGGAGTTAGGATGTGATATCATGTGACTATTCTCACTCAACTCTCTCAATCTATGGATGGTAATAAAAACCATGTTAATCTTCAAAATACACTAAGGAGAAAGCAACATTCCACTGAGTCTTTTATAAGACAACCTCCACCTTGCTTTTATGGGTATCCTAATCCACTAGTTTATAAGCAATGGATCAATGTGATGGAAAAAATATCTTTCATTCATTAGTGTTAATACCATGATAAAGTTATCATAGTAGTCAATTTTTGGAAGATGAAGTCGGTCAATGGTGGACTCTTATCAAGAACAGGAGGCAAGAGGATAAAATAAACTCCATAGAATGATAGGAATTTAAGAGGGTATTTCTAAAAAAATTCCTCAAACTCCTTATACTAATATATAAATGGACTTTCTAGTTCTAAAACAAAAGGATGATGAATCCATTGGTACCTATGAATCAAAAAATTTAAGAATTTTAAGGTATGTTTCTAGATTTATAATCAACCATACAAGAAAAATTGATTGATTCTTTAAGAACCTGAAACCAATTATTCAAAAGGTATCATCCATAATATACCTTGGTAACTATGAATAAATAATTTAATGTTCTCTGAAGGTTGAAATTAATAGTGTGGACTCCAAATTTTCGTTTGGTTTTAGTGAAATTAAGAAAAAAATGGAGCTTCATGGAAACTCGAATGGTAAATTCCAAGGATAAAGAAATTCAAACCACTTAAATACCAAATATATGGGGGAAAGATCTTGGGAAATTTTATTAAAGGAACTAGTAAATCATTAAATTTTGAAAAGGATAGAATTTAATCTACTTATTGTCAACAGAGGATGAAAAGGCCAGTAAATAAAATAGAGGAAAAAAAGGATTCAACTAATGAAGTTAATTTTTTTCATATGTAGGGAGATTAGGAAATATGTGAATAATTTACCTAATACAAGATCTAATTAGCATGGGGTACCCAATAACCATCTAAGAAAAAGGATAATGGGAAGGAATTTTGTATCACAACTGAAGTCGGTCAGGAGAATTATGTAGGGAAAGGTAAACTTACCATCTACTCTAGAACTGAAGATATTTTATTTTATTTTTTATCTAACCGTTATATTATTTCTGAATAATTTTCTAAGGTTGTCACATCACCACCTCAAAAAATAGATGTTGAGTTAGAAGTAAAAAAACCTACTGGAATGGTGATTTCATCTCTTGTCTATAGATCCTCTGTGATAGAATTTTGTGCTAATGTGCTTCCTATAAATCTTATGATTATCCATATAATTGAATTTTAGGTGATTTTAGGAATGTATTGGTTCTATATTTATAGATCTCATATCAATATTTGAGGAAGGGAAGCCACATTTGATATTTCGATTCAACTTATGCTTTTCTATCAATGAGGGGATAAACATGAACTTCCAATGGAATTTACTTCCATTATATGGGTCTTATTTCATAATAATGATGAATATTTATCTTAAATAGTTATAGAGAAGATAAAAATTGAATATATTTCTATTTTTAGGTAATATTAAAATGTATCTCTTGAATACTTTCCTAGTATTCCCTTTAATTGTGAAGTTGAATTTTTGATAGAACTCATACCTG
Organism: Viscum album; assembly: GCA_963277665.1. Taxonomy (NCBI): domain Eukaryota; kingdom Viridiplantae; phylum Streptophyta; class Magnoliopsida; order Santalales; family Viscaceae; genus Viscum; species Viscum album. The sequence continues at coordinate 513,350,928 of OY728140.1, forward strand.
GTGCTACACCTATTTCAAATATTCCATATAGAATTGACGTAATTATGTTTCAAGAATTAAAGAAGAAAATCCATAATAATCAATATAAGGGATTCATTTATAATAGTTCTTCACCATATGTTACATTTACTATTTTTTTAATAAGAAGGATGGTTCAATGGTTATTTTAAATGATTATCGAGAACTTAACAAGATCATTATCAATAAAAAGTAACATCTAGGCTGTATTAAAGATTTGTCTGATCATATGCATGGAGATAAATAATTTTCTAAGATTGATCTTCAGTCTAGATATCATTAATTAAGGTTAAAGAAGGAGGATATATCCCATACAACCATCTGTATGAGATCTAGTCATTATGAATTTATAGTAATTCCATTTTTACTTACCAATTTTCTTGATATATTCATGGATTTAATGAATAGAGTCTTCATATATTACCTTGATCAGTTTTTGATAGTTTTATGGATGATATTATTATATATTCAAATAAAAAGGAAGAGCATGGAAAATATTTTGAGGATTGTTCAGAAGACCTCTAGGAAGGATAATTTATATTCTAAATTTTAAATGTGTGAATTTTGGATATATAAATTCTCATTTTTGAGCTATATAGTTTTAAGTTAAGATATATTGGTAGATCATTCAAAGATGGAATTTATTGACCAATGGACCAGACCATCCATGGTAACAGATATACGTAGAGTTCATGGGTTGTCTAGATACTATCTATTCTTTCTGAAGTATTTCTCATGGATATCTAATCTAAAAACCAATTTTCCTTAGAAGGGATATAAGTTCCTTTATAAATATGAATGGGGGGAAATTTCATGGAGCTAAAAAGAAGATTTTTCGGCTCACTGTAGTCAAATTACCCTACAGTAAATAAGGGTTTATAATCTATAGTGATGAATTGATGAATGTATTGTTATTTATCCTCGTGAATAATGATATGTAGATATCTTATCCCTCATTCCAATTGAAAAATCATGAGAAAAATTACGCGACTCGTGATTTGGAGTTAGAAGTAATAATTTTTTCACTAAAAATATGTTGGGATTATTTTTATAATGAATGGTATGATATATATACTGGTTATAAAATCCTAAAGTATATATTCATTTAGAAATAGTTAAATATTCCCCCTAGAATATGGTTGGATTTGATCGATGATTATGATTATTCGATACATTACCACCCTGGGAAGGTGAACGAGGTGGTTGATGATTTCAGTTGATAAGACCATGTTTTTCTATCCATGATGAGGATTTGTATAGATCCAATATTTACATATTTTTTAAAATATAAATCTTGAAATTATGAGTAAAGGGGACAGATCATATATTTCCCAGATGAATGTTCAACCATCTATCTATGTGAATATTAAAGGGACGTAAAAGGAGGTTCTAGAGATATAAAAGATGGTGAGAAATGTTCCTAACATAAACCATTATTATAATGGAATGGTAAGTTTTAGGAATATATTATGTGTCCCATTAATAAAAAATCTTAATAAGGAGTTATTGTTTGATGCTCACATTTTATCATTCTCTATTCATCCTGGGAGTATGAAGATATCTAGAGGTCTGAAAGAGTATTTCTAGTTGGAAAACATGAAAATGGATGTTGCATAGTATGTATATCAATGCCCAATATGTCAGAAATTTAAGACTGATAGATAGAAATATAAGGTTATGTTACAACTATTACCCATACTAGAATGGAAATAGAAAATTATTACCATGGATTTTGTCATCAGACTCTCCAAATCATCTAAAGAGAATAATGCTATTTGGGTTGTAGTCAGTTATCTTATTAAGTCAACATACTTCATTATAAAAAGAAAATAAATCTATCTTAATCATATTTCTAATATATACATTAATGAAGTAGTAAGGTTTCATGGAGTACCATATTATGTAGTATCATATTGAGATATGAGGTTTACCTCAAAGTTATAGATAAGTCTTCTATTATATTTAGACACAGAGTTGAGTTTGTGTACTCTATATCATCCTTGGACAGATGGTCATTCTGAGAGGAATATTAAAACTCTATAAGAAATATTTATATTCTTCTCTATATATTTCAAAGTTGGTTGGGTTCAACACCTTCCTTTGGTGGAATTTTATTACAATAATTTCTTTCACTCGAGTATAAAGATGGATCCTCATGAATCTTGTTATGATAGGAAGTGTTGTAGTAAATTTAGAGAAAGAAATATATTGGTACTTGATATATATTAGGAAATTGAACATAAGGTTAAAGTTATTCAACAACACATCTTGGAAGCTCAGAGTCAACAAAAAAATATATTGATAATCATTGGATATATTTAGAACTTGATGTCAATGAAAATTTATTTTTGTGAATTTATCTATGGAATAAGGTTATGATATTTGGATATAAGGGAAGTTTTATCCCTAGATATATTTTTCCCTTTGGAAATTTTTGATCATGTCAGGACAATTTCGTATCACTTGGTGCTTCCACTGAACCTATCTTAAGTTTATGATATGTTCTATGTATCTCTCTAAGTACATACATGATCCTTTACATGCACTAAATTCAAAGGTTTTACCATTGTAGAATTATCTTTCTTATAAATAAAAATCAGTAAAAATCTTGTATCAGAGAGATAAAGTTCTATGGAATAATACTACTCACCTGGTTTAAGTTATTTAGAGGTATCAGAAATTATAGGAAGCTACATGGGAATAAAAAGATGTGATGAGAAAGAATTATCCATAGTTGTTTTTATATGAGTGATAAAATTTTAAGGGTGATATTATTTTAAGTGGGGTATAATGTAACAAACTAAAATTTTATATTTTTTTAATTTGAAATAAACATGATTATTTGTTTTCTTATTTTATAGGTAACCCTGAGTCTAAATGAACTGTAAATATAGTGTAATATAATAAAATCAATGTTAAATTGGTGGTATGTGTAATAATAACCAAATTATGAAAATTATTTATAATTTTTCATATAATTAAAATTTATTTATTAATTCATAATAAATAAATACTCAATTTTCAGTAAATTCATTTTATGCTTCAAAAATATGTTTATTTTCAATAAAGGTTTTTATTACCTAGACATTATAATTAATTTATAAAAATTTTAGAAATTTTATTTGATAAAATTAATATAATTTTTTAAATCATCATCTTAATATTAACCTGGTGTTTTTTGGGATTTTTCTAAAAAATATTTATTTTTTAATGAATATTGGAAAATGCCAATTTTTTTTGTAAAACTGCTATTTATTTCAATGTAGAAGTCCCAGTATGTTTTCAATTTTATATTAAAGTAAATTAATACTCCTTGGATTATAAATAATATAATTAATTACATATCTATAATTATTATACTTAATTTTGGTATAAGTTCATTTTTTGGTGTAAAAACACATTTTTTTAAAAACTGTTTTTATGTGCATAATGTGTATTTATCATAATAAATTAATTTAATATTTATTTAGGAATAATTGTAATTAATTTTTTAGTTATTATATTCAATAAAATATTTTTACAATCATATCATTGTTTTTTTATGAAAAGTAATGAAGTTGAATTCAGTTTTATGCTTAAAAATATACTTTTATAAAATGGTTTTATTGCGTTTTGAGCATTTATTTTAAAATGAATTTATACCACATATATAAATTCAATATTTTAAAATGGATTCTGTATTTGGAATCAGAATAATTGATATTATGAAATAATATCAACTTACTTTTTTGTCATAATGAATAGCGAAAAAAGTAAAAAATTGTCACCATGATTAAGGGGTAAATCATGTTATCCGAGGTTAAAAGTTAGTGATAAAGCCAAAAAAATTCATCTTAATTCTTTTTGGATGAATGTATTATGAAACTTATAACCTTATTATTATAATTTATTTTTTATGGATCACTTTTTCTTGAATTTTATTCAATAATATCTTAAACCTCTAAAATATTTAAGTTGTGTCTACCACCCCACTTATAAAATGTATAATGGTCTGGACCTTCCTGACCTTTCCTTTGTGGTTTTTTTAGGATTGGTGGTATCTAGGAGTATTTTAAATGATATTAGAGTTGTTTTTTCTTCTAAAAAGTCCACTGTGAATTTTTTGTGGGTGTGGTGATGGGAATTTTGGAATGGTCATGTGGTGTTAGTGCCCCACAACCAACAACATGGCTTACGAAGCTGTTTTGGAGGCTAGTTTGGGTACTATTGTGAACCTTTTGTCTAAAAATGAAAAATCCAAGAACCTAATTTGGTTATGGTGCTAGATGCATAACTTTGAGTTTTCTCTTATCCAAAACATCCATGATGAAAATAGCTTTTCAATCCATTTTTGAAGACATGCCAAGGGAAACATATTTTGTTTTTGAAACATGCCATAGGGGAAGTGTTCCAAGTATGGCATGATCAATAACAAATAAAATCAGGGCTATTCCATGGTTCCATTCTGGATCATTTTTAAATGGAAAAAATGTCCAATTAACCTCATGGATCTTGACTATATCATTGTTGACACTCTTTTCCGTCATAGAGTCTAAACAACTGAAAAAGGGGAATACCTTAGCATAAAGAGATTCATCCTTTGAAAAGACATCAAAAATTGACAAAGGCATGAACAAGGATTTGTTTACACATGGGTCACGCAAGTATACTTGCGCGCCACATATTGGTCACGCAGGTGACTTGCGCGCCCTATTTTATTTTCACCCAAGGTATTCAATGGCCTATAAATACCCATTGTGGGCCCCCCCATTTCGAGGACAGAAAAATCCAAAAGTCAGATTTAAGATCTCAGTGTCCTAGTCTCTACTTGAAGTCTTCCGAAAACTTATAAGGTAATTTATTACCTAGAATATAAGATCTAAAGATAGGGAATAAGGCCTAAGTATTGAAATTCATCAACAATTGTGCGCCTAAGTGTCCAATCCTTAAGGAAAAATGGTCACACTTGCACGCCACATTATCCCTTTAACAGAACCTACGCACCACTCTTTTGGAATCCCTTAGGGATAATACTAAGGGCTTGAGCCAAGCCTCACCCAAGTATTACCTTATGGGTTAACCGTCACGCAAGTGAACATGTGTCGCGCAAGTATACTTGCGCAACCAAGACTTGTGCACCTAAACATGACTTGCACACCTACCTCTTTTTGGGTGCCTCTCCTACTTATTCAACTCTTTTCTTCAAATCCACCTCTCCTATTCAAGATTTATCCTTCAAAACCCTCTTCAAAGTCATTTATTACATAGTTCCTTTGTTTTATTCCTTATCTGAAAGGAATTTTGGGGAACATCTCTCAAAACCTAGTGATTTACATATCTTTATGTCACTAAGGTTAGAGATTTCCTCCATTCAACCTCATCCTCTAAGATGAGAAGATATTTAATCTGGGCCTCCTTTTCAGGAGTAAGCCCTAGATCAAAAGTCCCATAACCTGGGCCTCCTTCTCAGGAATAATCCCCAGTAATAATTCCCTAACCTGGGCCTCTTTCTTAGGAATAATCCCCAGTCATAATTCCCCTTAACCTAGGTCTCCTTCTTAGGAGTAGGCCCCAGTTCTCAAGTCCCTTTAACCTAGGCCTCCTTCTGAGGAATAATCCCCAGTCATAATTTCTCTTAACTAGTCTTAATTTATTTTTGATTTGGGCTTCCTTCTCTGTAATAAATCCCAATCACAAGTCCCCTCTTAATTTGGGCATCTTCCTCTGGAGTAAGCCCCAAGTTATAGTATCCAAATCTCCATAAAGCACATTTATGGACCTTATTCCCAAGCTTCTTCTCTGAAGTAAGTCCTGATATTTATTTATTTGGGAAATCATACATACATAATCCCCATATCATTCCTTGTGATCGCATATTTTGTGGAAAAAATCATCAAGTTTACTGATACCTCTTGTTTCTCACACCGAGCAAGACTCACGTGAGCTTAGAGTGTAAAAGTAACCACGACACATCTCTTTGGGCTGTTAATCATATGTAAGCCCCCAAAATTCTAAATCTAACTACGTGGACTTTGATCTCTACCTTAAAATTAGAGTACGTAGGAATCCTTTCTAAAGGTTCAAGCCTATCACTCATTAATTCTCATCTGTCCCATATGATGTTAAACTATATCTTAATTCATGAAATACGTGGGTTCTAATTTATTTTCTAAACAAGTATACGGAGGTAGCCCATCTGCAGGTATGATCCCAACTCTGAAATAATCCATGTCCTTTAGAACGACAATAAACTTCAAGTGCCCCTATTGAGTGGCTTTAAAAGTAGTATGGTTATCATAATGACCAAGAGATTTCTATATAATATGTTGAAGGATACCATTGAATAATAATCTCTAACAAATACAGATGATTCTCTACCAATGAAGAACCTCAAATACATATATATATATATATATATATATAAGATTCTCTAAATTTCATACATTTTAATCATTGATTGTTAGATCTAAAGGAAAGCTCATTTTCAGACTTTGTAATTTAATAAGGATTCACGAACATAACTGAAATCTATAAAGAGAGTCTCAGAGTAGAAAATAATTCCCCCCAAAAAAGGTGTGATGAGTCCGAACTCCCATCCTCTCGACTAATGAAAATTATTAAGTCCCATTGGTCCACAACTAATGAGCACCTGCCTTTAGAAAGTAGGTCCAAATGGATATATAATCATTTGATGTTTTTGGTTCTACAAATAAACCCGTTAAAAACCGATTGGAATGTTTGAACCTTAAACAAACAAGGTCATCCCAATTTCCATGAGAAACAAAAAATGGTGAACCCGACGTGAATCCTTAACCAAGTTAAATTATGTTTTACTTATTTGTTAGGCCCCTATTTAATTCAATGTGTGGGCCAACAAAGCAATCAATAACATATGTGCTCATCCAAAAGATGTAGTGGCCGAAATTATCTTTATTATGTCTATTATATCAAAAAGACACTCATTTCCAGGATCTTTCTGCGTTATAGAAATGGCTTCTCTAAAGTTCACACCTGTGAATGCATCTAATGCTACTCCTTCTGGATCTTTATCCGCTCTGAGGACAACATCACCTACTCAGAATCTTCAATGCTGGGTCTCAAATTCACTGGTTAAGGAATACCGTCGACATGGTACCATTCTGACTCTGGAGGCTACTCGACAAGCCCTCCAAGTCAATAATTCACCCTGGTTGTCTGGACAACGACGACCAGTGATCAAGAAATAGGTGGTTCCAACCACCGTATCCAACCGTTTCGGGTCGTTATCCTCAGAACGCAATCACCAGTCCCTCCCATACTATGAGGAGGTGAATGAGAAGGTCACTCAAGGAATTAATTCAAGGAGAAAAGAGTCCTTCCTAAGGGATCCCATCAAAAATCACCGCCAGACTCATACGGAAGTGCGCCCTCAACATGATGAGAGTATCACCTTTAGTGTTTCAGCTCAGGTTCCTCAGAACCGAGCACATAAGAAGAACTGCCAGAGGCTAAATCTGGTCAACAGGGAGCAGGTTCTTATTTCTTCCCCCTCTAGAGAAGTTCATCAAGCCAACTTGAAGGAAAATAACGAGCGGACATATACACCCGTCCGTCCTGATGTTACTTCCCAGTAGACTCGTCTGGTAGTAACACGTCAATCCCACCAGCCAATTCTGGTAGATTATTATAGGCAGGCATATAAACCTGTTTATAACTCATCAACTAGTCAGCAGGCTCTTCTGACTGCACCCAAAGAAGCTCACCAATCTAATATGGTGGCAACTGATAAACAGGGACATACACCTGTTTACAATTAACAATTCTGTCAGTAGTCTCGTCTGCTAATATTGAAGGAAAGTAATCAACCATACTTGAGGAATAATACACAGCAGGCACATACACCAGCCAATTTTCATCAAGCCTGCCAACAGTTTTGTTTGGTAGCACCTGGAGAAGTCAGTCGGAAATCCCCGATAACAAATTTGGAGCAGACTCAACTCTCTACTCCCACACATGAGTACTATCAGAATTCACTGGCAAGAAAAGGAGGACAGGAGCAGGAACACACACCTACTCCAAGCATATAATGGACGGATATTCCCATTCCGGCAGCTGAAGTCACCAAACACATTCTAATGATGGTGAAAGAGCAGAAGCAAATCCCTACTCATATTCTGAATGCCTGTCAGAATATTATAACAGCTTCAGCAGCATCACAGGGAAAGAAATACAAATCTGTCCCTACCAGTGGAGTGACACATCAACATATCACTTCAGAACAGATACAAACCTATGTTCCAGTCCAAAAGGGTTGTGGGAAATACTCCCCCATGTCATACATACAATCAATTCAGGCACATGAACCTAATTTGAATGGAGATAGTTAGTCTAACATGACTATTTCTCCTGAGCAGGCACATACACCTGCCCATAATAACCAATTTTGTCAAAAAGTGGTTCCCAAAATGAGTTAGAATGCGTCTAAGAAAAAGAATCGTCCATCACAGTCAAGAAATAAAGAGCTAATATATAATAAGGCCTTGCTCGATGCTAGAGTTCTTGATGCACTCAGACAATTATCTATTGTAACTCAAGATTCTACTCTCTCATTTCCCAATAGTGGGAACATTAATTCTGAAGGTCTTTATCATACAATTCCTCATGAAGGCTTGATTCATGACAGTTCGGTCGATCTCGAAGTATCCTCTTCATATGAGATCCACAATAACCCTCTGCATGGCCAGAAGATCAAGGAGAAAAAGGTTTCATCTTTTGTTGTAACCCACCATAGTGGTCCTCCCCATGATGATGAATTTAGCTGCGAAAGTCCTCTCCGTATTAGTAATTTGCATTGCCTGGAAAATTCTTCAAAGGACAATGCAGTGACAAGAAAGCCCTCTTATCTTGAGGCACTTGAAAATGTGAATCCAGTCATGTCTGATGCTTTACCATTACTAGGTGAAATACTTTCTCAAGAAGAAGATAGCCCAGGGTGTAGGTCATTCTCTGAACCACCCCTAGGTTATTCATCTTCTAGTTTGATAAATGAATTTTCTACCAATCTTGCTAAATATGATGAAACAACAAAGAATCACAATCTTTGGTCTAATCAGGTAGAATAATATTCATAGAATGATAAAGATGAAGTGCTGAATATGAGAAAACAACTGGCGAAAGGTGAAGTACCAGTCATGTTTTTTCCTTTGGATGACTCTCAGTATGATATTCCAGAGATGTTGACGGAAGATTGTATTCACGATATTCGTCTCAACATGTGGAAAACTATTTGTCAATTGAAAAATAAAATATTATATTATGAAGAATATGAAAATCATGTCAAGATAATAGAAGGGTTACAACACCAAATTTATTTGGCATCTCTCTCAGTTTCCCGATATCTGAAGGCTGAAAAGCAGCAGAAATCCCTTCGACGTTCATACCTTGGCACACTAAAAAGGTTGCACCTGTTAATTGCCAATTCCCCATCTGATATTCATATCAGGGGATGGGGTTTCCATGGAGCACTACATTTCATTGTACTCTCTAGTCACCAAATCCCACCAAAGGTGGTCTCATGCAATGTTATTTCACAGAACTGGCCACATCTAGCTGATTTTGTGCATAATCAAAGGATTGCTCAGGAACAGGACTCAACTAGTTCTTCTCAAAGTCAGACATACAAAGAACAAGTTGTAGAATTACTCTTGCATCAGGAAAACGAGAATATCGAACAGACTTCTCTTTTAGAGCATTCACATCATCAAGTGACAAAAGTGTCAGAAATCATCCAACGGTCTTTTGAGCAAGGTGATTTGAGTGGATGTAGGTTGATGCATCTAGCCAATTTCCAGACTAAAGTCTGCAAGATCATGAGAGATTTTAAGAAAGTCTCAGATGTAGCAGCTCATGAACCAGCCTAGCTTTCCAGACTGGGGACTCTTTTATCCCAACCCTCGGAATCAAAAAATAGGATTCGAGTAGTTGAGCAGGAACAATAGGAACAACCCCAGTCCACAGGACCGGGGACCTTTTCAAATCCTCAATCTCTTCCTTGGAGAAAGTTAGTCTTATCTCGATTAGGGAAGAAGACACAAGAGGAACAAAGATCCAAATTATCAGGATATTCCCTCCAAATTATGGTTCGTTAAGAATTTCCGGAGGGATCAACTCAACAGAAGGCAGTGTCTCATCAGGGACATGGAAAAAGACAGTATCGTAGAAATGCCGATAGAAGATATGCAATGCGTTATGCATCAATAAATTTCATTAATGTTGTTGTTGCTGATCCTACAGAATATGAGGCTCACTCATAGGGATAAGATGAGGAACTTCTTATTCAAGAGGTTGTGCACACAGAGGCAAATGAAGAAGGTGTGCATACACGAAATCAAAGGCTTACCCAGAATCTAGGTATTCCTTCAAGTAACCAACTTCCCCCTCTCCGAAAGGCATCTAACAATGGGAAAGGAAAAAATTCAAGTTACATTCCACCCTTCCTATGGAGAATGCCAATCACTCTCACTAGATAAAATATTTGCAAAACAAGAGGAAGAAATGAAGGAATTAAAGAGGTTGAATGCAGAACTACTTCAAGGTAGTCTTCCTCCTAAGCGTGCTGGAGTCAGTCAACCAAGGGAATTTGTTGAAGTTACTGAGATGAATCAAGAATATCATCCTTTACCAGTACACCCTCACAAGTCTAATCCTATGGGTCATACACAACAACAATCAGTGGTGCTACCATTAGTTGCATTACCAGTCACCACACCTGTCCAAGCTCCAGTTATTGCACCTGCTTAGGTCCAAGCTCAACCAGATGTTTCTCAAAATTTAATAACTACCATTGAGTCATTAACAGCTCGATTGGAATATATAGAGGGAAAATGTGCACAAATTCAACTAGAAAAGAGAGCTTACCCTGAATGGGTTGATGAAATTCCTCCCCCATCAAATTTTTCAAGTACCACATTCCCAATATTTAATGGTTCGGGAGACCCAAAACAAAACTTAACACATTTTTCTTCTTATTGAGATCCTATTATGGGAACTCTTTAGCAACAGGAAATAGTTAAGCTCAAGTGTTTTGTACAATCATTACAAGGGTCTGATTTTGTCTAGTATACAAGCTTGCAATCCCGGTAAATTACTGGATGGGAGGATCTCCATCAACGATTCCTTCTTCAATTCATCTCAACTTTTCCAAAGACAATAGTTTTTGATCTTACAAATTGTAAGAAAAGGGAGAATGAAAGAGTTTCAGATTTTATTGCTCGCTGGAAGGGATTAACATATTCCCTAAGCTTAGCACTCCCTCAAGAAGAGTTGTTGCCAATCTGTGTAGAAAATTAGTGTGATGAATTACGCACATCGTTGATCCCTGTGAAATACACAAGAGGTTTTCAAGACCTTACTTTGATCGCTCAGCAGATCGAAGACTCTCTTACAAAGAATAAGGATAAAACTCATGTAATTACATCAGCTCCAGGAAAGAGAATGGGTAAAGTAGAGACTGCTACAGTTACGCTTAAACAAGCACTTGTACCTGCTTCTACTTCAAAACCTTCATCTTATCGAAGGGACCCACCTCCTGAGCATCAACAACAGAGGATGTTTTGTCAATTTTATCAAAGAGATCAAATACGAAAACAACTTTAGGAGTTAAATAGCAAAGTTTATTCTTTCCAAAATGAACAAGTTCCTGGTTACTTCATTTTGGATTTGGAAAATAATTTGGTTTAGTTTCCAAGGCCTAAAAGGCCAAACAAGGAAGGAGATGAAGACCGTCCCAAATATTTCCCATTTCATCAGATTTTGGGGCATCCCATTCAGGAATGTTTTGTCTTCAAGGACCTTTTATAGAAGATGGTGGACTCGGTACAAGTCAAATTGAAAGGTTCTTCAGCTCAGGTAGCATGTGTTACTGCTAAAAATACAGAGGAAGAAGGCGAGTAGCAAGAAGTCAAAACCAAAAATGCGTAGAAATATGATGATTGGATGGTTAGAAAAATGATCAATCGAACTCATGCCATTTTACGAATGCACTTGAAGAAACCAATTGTGTCTTCTGCTATGAATGCCACAGCAAAACTCTCTTCATCAGAGGGAAAATCCTCGAAGAAACGGCATAATTAAAAGAAAGAGGAATAGTCAGAAGAAGATGAGATTGTGTCAAAGCGCAAGTTGTATTTGACTCTGGAAGATTTTATTCCATCTACTTCTAAGCCACGAGCACCGCCCCACCAAATGGCACAACCTAAATTGGCTAATCAGACAGAGTCTTCATCAGATGAAGAGTTGATTTTTGGTTCTGTTAACATGATTCACTTAACAGATCCTTATGCTAGTCACAGTTTCAATCTCGATGAGTCTAAGTTTTCTATATCAAACAGAGGAATTATAGGGAGTTCTAAAGGTCTAGGATACAGAGGAATATGTGGATATCCCAAAAATCACTACTCCAATTCTACCCCTGCTAGAACTGTGTATACAGTAGAAACTCATGGTAGATCCCTTCAGCAGGCTCAACAGAAACAAGATAGTTCTTCCATGCATGGAAGATTCAGTCCTGGCACAATTATTTTGGAGGACTGATTAGAGGTTACACCTTCTTCCTATCAGCAAGTAAATAGACATAGTCAGTCTAATATTCCAAATCCAAGAGTATTTCCAACTTCTACCCCAATACAAGAAGCATCTACTTCCAAAGCATCAACTTCTAAGGTACCTGCGAAACCACATGTTTCTGTTGGGAAACGCAGACCTTTGGATCAAAAATATGATGTCTTGAAACATTTGGCCCAAGTACCGGCCAATTTATCAATTCTTGATTCCTTAAATTTATCAAAGGATCTTTGAGAGGCACTCATTGAGGCTTTTTCAAGTCCTCGAGAATTCGCAACTGAAATTGCTGCAGCTCAAGTCTACCATGTAGAGAATGATCCTGCAGAATTCCATGCAATAATATCTTTTACAGATGAATATGAAGATGAAGATGATGTTGTGAATGGACATATTAGACCTTTGTATTTATCTGGCAAGGTCAAAGATGTAGACATCTGAAGAGCTTTCATTGATAATGGTTCAAGATTCAACCTCATCCCCATTCGTACACTTCATTTATTAGGCCTCACCAAATCTGATTTATCTCCTTCTACTTTGATGTTGCAAGGATATGATAAAAATGAACAAGAACCTCTGGGTGAGATCACACTCAGAACTCAGTTTGGAGATCTTGTATCCAATTCAAATTTCATGGTTGTTTGTCATGACACAACCTTCAATATTTTTCTTGGTAGACCTTGGCAACATAAACATGTGGCTATACCTTCATCATACCATCAATGTCTCAAATATTGTTTCAATGGTCAAATTGGGAGATTGTATGGTGATAAAGCCCCTTTCAAAACATGTGAATCTCAATAAATTGAGGCAGGATTCTATCACATGGAGGGAAAGGAGAAATCCACAACAAGGGAGGTTACCAAAGTTAATTCTTCATATGGTTTGGAAAAGATTCCAGTAAACCCATTCATACATGTGAGTACAAGTTATGTGTTGCCTATTAGTCGAATTGATAGGATAGACCCAAATCCAAATACTCTTATGGAAACTTCCATAATGTCAATTACGGCAATCAATACAGACAGCATGGGAGAAATTGGTGATTCACCAAGCAATGATGAAAGCTCAAATGGAGATGTCTTCATTTCATCCACTGAAATTCATCAATTCTATAATTCTCCAACTAGGACAGAAGAAGTTATAGCAATGTAATAGGTAAATGATGATGTTGATTCTCAATCCATCATCTCCTTTTTATTACCCAAGGAAGACCCTTCATCATAAATAGGGTTAGAAATGGAAGCTTCTTCCTCAAGATGTTCAAATTTTAACATCTCTACTGATCATAGAAAGTCTGCTTCATCATCTACTATTCAAGTAGAAACATAAGAGATAACACGTGTTGAAGAATAATATGAAGATCTTAGGGATGCTCCTCCAGCATTTGAATAGGTTATCTCTACCACTGTAGATGAACTCAGAGAAATAAATCTGGGTACAAAAGAAGATCCACGCCCCACTTTAATTAGTGCATCCATGACTCTTGAAGAGCAAGAAATGTATATTTTATTTTTACAGAAAAATCAAGATATATTTTCTTGGAATTATACAGAAATTCCAGGGCTTGATCCTGATGTTTCTACTCATCATTTGGGTTTTCCAGAATAACATTGAGGATTCAAGCGAGCCACAAGAAGAACACACCCAACTTATGCTTTAAAAATTAAAGATGAAGTGGATAAGATTATCAAAGCTAACTTCATCAGAGAAGTTCAATATCCCAAGTGGATGGATAATATTTCCCCTGTGAAAAAGAAGAATGGACAAATTATAGTTTGCATTGATTTTAGAGATCTTAATCGACATTGTCCCAAGGATGATTTTCCAGTTCCGATCACAAAACTCTTAATTGATGCAACAACTGGATATGAAGAACTTTCCTTCATGGATAGATATTCTGGGTATAATCAAATCCAAATGGCTCCAGAAGATGAAGAATCAATAGCTTTCAGAGCCCCTCAGGGTGTGTTTTTCTATCGGGTAATGCTCTTTGGCTTGAAGAATGCAGGCACAACATATCAGTGTACCATGCACCGTATCTTCAAACCCTTTTTAGGGAAATTTTTTGAATGTTATATGGACAATTTTGTGGTTAAATCCAAACAACGTTCTAATCACTTGCCTGCTTTGGAAGTCATATTCCACAAACTTTGACAACACAATTTGAAGATGAACCCCTTGAAATGTGCTTTGGGGGTAACCTCAGGAAAAAAACATCGGCTTTTTTGTATGCCATCGTGGTATCGAAGTCGATCCTGAGAAGACAAAATCAATCCTTGGTATGTGACCTCCTAAAAATTTGAAATAATTGAGAGGAATTCAAGGTCACTTGGACTATATTCAGCGTTTCATCACCAATCTGGCAGGAAAAAGTTTACCCTTCACCAAATTGATGAAGAAGGGATTCACCTACCAGTGGACTGAAGAATGTCAAGAAGCATTCAATAATCTCAAAAATATCTCTTGATTACACTGGTATTAATGCCACCTGTTGAAGGAAGACCACTTATTCTTTGTGTGATAGCTTTAGATTGGTCATTGGGTGCCTTCCTTGCCCAAAAGAATGATGCTGGGAATGAAAACAACCTTTATTATCTTAGTCGGACTATGATTGAAGCAGAAAACCGATATTCAAGTATTGAAAAGTGCTGCCTAGCGTTAATCTTTGTATTTCAGAAGTTGAGACACTATCTGCAACATCATGAGGTCCAATTGGTATCTCTCAATAAACCACTCAAATTCATCCTTAGTCGTCCAATGCTTACAGGACTTCTGGAAAGGTGGGAAGTTATTTTGTAGCAATTTGATATTCAGTATGTATCTCAAAAGGCATTAAAAGTTCAATATCTGGATGATTTCCTTGATGAACATCCTTCAGTAGAAGATAAATCTTTAGATACTGAACTTCCTGATGAGGAAGTCTTCTCTATTCATGATAATCTTCAAACATGGGAAATGTACTTTGATGGTACTTCCAGAAGTCCAACGGGGAAGAAAATGGAAGATCCTAAATTCAACAAAGTTGGGTTAGGAATTGTGCTCATTTATCCAGAAAAGGCAGTGCTACCCTATTCCTTCTTATTGTGGGAAGGCGGTACAAATAATGAAGCAGAATACCAAGCTCTCATCACAAGATTGGAGTTAGCGCTTCAGGCACAAGTGAATCACTTAAAGGTGAAATGTGATTCATACCTGGTAATCAAACAAGTAAATGGGGATTATGCCATCAGAAAATAAGATTTAATCCTTTTATATGATTACATCAGAGAGTTAATGGCGGAATTTCCTTCGGAACTGGCATTTTCTTATGTACCGTGATCACAAAATGCCCAAGCTGATGCACTGGCTAATATAGCCACAACTCTGGCAGACCCAAATTGGGAAGAGACGATCATCAGTATTGACCAACGTCGTACAACTTCACCTTATATTCAAACTAAAATAGAGGAAATCAATGAAATTAGTCCCATTTCTGAACCATATGGTCATACTACAGGATGGATGACACCTATCAGGGAATACATTCAAAATGGAACACTTCCACCTGATAGAGTCAGGAAAGAACAAGTCTGGCGACGTGTGGTCAATTTTACTCTTTATGATAGCCCATATCACCTAGAGAAAATTATCTACAAGCGAGGTTTTGATGGAATTCTCTTCAGATGCATTAATAGTGAAGAGACAATGGTTGTCATGAAAGAAGTACATGCAGGAGTCTGTGGTTCCCACCAGTCTGGACATAGACTCTCTGATCAAATTCAAAGGCTTGGATATTTTTGGCCTTCAATGATACAAGATTGTGTTGATTTCACTAAGAAGTGTCATTCTTTCCAAGTACATGCCAACTTCATTCATCAACCCCCAGAGTTGATTCATACATCTAAATACTCATGGACATTTTCCACATGGGTAATGGATGTAGTAGGACCTTATCCTTCAGCTACATCGAAGCAGTTTAAGTATATTCTTACTACTACTGACTTCTTTTCCAAATGGGCAGAGGCAATAACTCTCAAAGAAGTCAGTTCTAAAAGCATTGTTAGCTTCATCAGGTCTAACATCATTACCAGATTTGGTGTCCCTCATACCATATTGACGGACAATGGTACCAACTTCTATTCATCTGAGGTAAGGAATTTGTATCAAGAATACAACAACAAATCCAACCATTCATCACGGTAGCATGCAGTGGCCAATGGCCAAATAGAAGCCTTCAATAAGACTCTTTCAAACATACTACAAAAGATGGTGGATAAAGATAAGAAGTCATGGCCTGATAAACTCTTTCATGCTTTATGGAATTATCGGACCACCACTCGCACTACTACGCAGTCAACTCCATATTCATTGGTATATGGGATAGAAGCAGTATTGTCCATTGAGATTCAATTACCCTCGCTCAGAGTGGTCATTTGAGATCAGTCATCTACAGATGAACAATCACAAAATTAATTGGATGAATTGGAATGATTAGATGAAAAAATATTGTGCACCCTGCACCACTTGGAAGTCTATCAGAATTGAATAACACGAGCTTTCAATAAAAAAGTTCGTCTTCATTCATTCATTCAACGAGAATTGGTATTGGTTCTCATAACTCCAATGATACTAGGAAAGAAACCTCTAAATCTTGAGCCAAAAAGGGAAGGACCTTACTCAATACATAAGTTCTACTCCAATGGAGCTTATTCTTTAATCTCAATGGATGGAGAACTCATCACGGCTCCAACCAATGCCAGATTTCTGAAGAAGTATTTTGTGTAACACAAATACTTTTACGTCCAACATGACGTTAAACTGTGTCATCCAACATGACATTAAACTTTATTATTCCCCTTACGTCCAACATGACATTAAACTATGTCGTCCAACATGATGTTAAACTCTATTATTCCGCTTACATCCAACATGACGTTAAACTGTGTCATCCAACATGACGTTAAACTATGTCATCCAACATGACGTTAAACTGTATTATTCCCCTTACATCCAACATGACGTTAAACTGTGTCATCCAACATGATGTTAAACTATATTAGTCCCCTTATGTTCAACATGACGTTAAACTATGTCGTACAACATGATGTTAAACTGTATTATTCCCCTTATGTCCAACATGACGTTAAACTGTGTCGTCCAACACGATGTTAAACTATATTTTTTCCCTTACGTCCAACATGACGTTAAACTATGTCGTCTAACATGACATTAAATGGTATTATTCCCCTTGTGTCTAACATGACGTTAAACTGTGTCATCCAACATGACGTTAAACTGTATTATTCCCCTTATGTCCAACATGACATTAAACTGTGTTGTCCAACACGACGTTGAACTAAATTATTCCCCTTACATCCAACATGATTTTAAACTGTGTCATCCAACATGACGTTAAATTGTATTATTCCCCTTACGTACAACATGATGTTAAACTGTGTGGTCCAACACGACGTTAAACTTTATTGTCCCTCTTACGTCTTAGATACATGACACAAAACTGTACAGCACCCTTACGTCCAACATGACATTAAACTGTGAAAAAGTCCCTAATACGTCTAACATGACATTAAACAGTGTCCCCATTGTCCTCACTACAAGACATTAAACTGCATATCCAGACGTCCTAGCTATATGACGCTAAATTGTACATCACCTCTTTTGTCCTTACTACATGAAATTAAACTACATAGTCCCCTCTTTAGTCCTTAATGCCTGACATTAAACTACATAGTCCCTTCTTCATCCTACGTGACATTAAACTGTGAATTGTTAGGGTTGTTTCTACCTCTTGTTTATCACATTGAGTATGAATTACGTGAGCTTAGAGTAAAATTCAACCATAACACCCTCTCTGGGCCGCTAACCATGTGTAAGTCCCAATACCATTTTTAGGTCGTTTTCCTCAAGAACAACTTGATCACCAATTCATTCTTTAATCGAACTATGCGGACTTTGATCCTTGCCTTCTAGGCTGGGTACGTAGGCAACTTCTTGAGCTCAAGCCCAAAACCAATATTTTTTACATCGGTTTACCTCCATCTCATACGATGTTGATTCATGAAGCCACCCCCAAAACCAATATTTTTTTACATTGGTTCACCATCATCCTTGCTATATGACATTAAACTATTTGCACTTTTTCCATGTACGACAATAAACTACAACATTCTTTAACACCCTCACCTGAGATGGAATCATTATTTACATTGATCTCCAATCATGTTATATTCCAAAGACTATGTGCATACATGGTAATGCCCAAACCTTTAATCTTCGGTCAAACCATCATTGCACTAAAGTCCCCTTTCACCCTTCACTTGTATGAATCAAATCTGTACAAAGGGTATTTCTATAACTACGTATGACTTGATTCCCATCCTTATGGGATACGTAGGAACATTTGAGAATCCCTCAAATCTAGCCCCAAGTCTTTGGGCTTAACCCCAAATTCCACTTTCAGTCCCTTAGCTAAAAAGTCCCCCTGTGAAAACATGAATGTGGTACGAAAACCCTAGTCTTCATTCACGTAAAGTTTATAAAAAACACACAATGTGTATTCCTCATTATGGTCCGAGCTCTATGACCCTAAACTAAGATCTCCTACACTCTCGTCCCACATGACGTTAAACTGTATTTCAAGAACTATGTATGGATTGATTCCCATCCTTATGGGATACGTAGTGAAGTCCAACACCTCAATTCAGGACTCATCCACAACATGATTATGGTTAGCATTGGTATGTGTATCTCCTACATCTATTGGACAATGCCCATTTTGATGTATCATAATCTTAACCTTAAATACTTCCAAATCTCCATACCCTTTTTCTTGGCTTCTGGTCACAAAATGTCTGATACTCGAGAGTTCTTTTTCTTGACTATGTAGCATGTGCCCTTTAGAGGCCTTGCATATGTAGTCTACATAACGGACCTGTCAACCAAAATATACTATTATCTGACTATGCAGCTAATGCCCTTAGGTGGCCCTGCATAATTCAACCCACTAACGGGGTTTTCAAATAGTGGTAACTCCATTCTTGGGAGGAAAACCTCTTTTGTCCTTATTTGTCTTAACGAAAATATGTAGGGATCCGAAAAAGTAGCCATCCTTAACATATTTGTCCCATACTCTTTTTCATGATCTGAAAGTATTATATGGTTTATATTTCCCTTCCCTACGTTTGAGTCAGACCTTCGCAGGGGTGACATTCATCCAATTCTTTGATAATCTGGATTGGAAATATCCTCTCTATATTCAAGTACCTCTCTCCATACAGCAGACTCTGTGATTTGGAAAATTTGAATCTCCACAAACTTTCACTTTCTTTTTAGCAATAGATAAGTAAAAATTCTGAGAGTTCTTTTGCCTGACTATACAACACGTGCCCTTAGGCGGCCTTGCATAAGTAGTCTATATAACAGACATTTCAGCCAAAATATGCTATAATTTGACTATACAGCCAATTCCCTTAAGTGGCCTTGCATAATTCAACACCCTAACGGGTTTTTTAAATAGTGGTAACTTCATTCTTGGGAAATACTTATTCTATGCCCTTTAGCCCTTTTTTCATATCATTCCTCAGATTCAAAATTTCTTAATTCATAGTTTACATTTTTTCCCCATACTTGAATATGGTAATATGTTTTCAGATAAATTATCAAGGAATTGAGTCAATTTTAATTCATTCGGTCAAATCTATTCTGACCTTAAACATTAGCCTTTTTATGTCCGACGTGCATGACTTTAAAATTCCCATAAAAGACAAGGGAACTTTGAACAAAAGTCAAGTCCAATCTCACTAAACATACATTTTGTATAATTTAGGTAATATTGAGCAATTAAAAGATTCAAAGTTTGTAGGGTTATTTTTATAATCCTAGCAAAAATCAAACTATTCTTACTAAGACCATCGACTTAAGTGAAAATTTTAAGCAGGTAGTAAAAGAATGCAAGCACAAATGATTGAAGATGAAAGTGTATTTCATTGATACACAAGAGTTAGAAGGAAATCCACAGATTGGAGTATCTTCTCTTTTTTAGGGATTACAAGAGACTTTCAACATAAATCTTCATTTGATTTACGACATCCTGAGCTTCATCATCAGCCACTTGAATCTCATGCACTCGACCAGCTTCACTTTTTTCAGCTTGATGGAGTGCTTTTTTGTAATTTTTAGTGGCTTTCATACCATTCGTTTGAACTCCTTACAGTGAATTGTTAAGCTGGTCAAGTTCCCCAGTAACAACATCTAATTGTTGTTGGAGGTGCATCTGTTGAACAAATTTCTCCTTGATCTTATGCTTCAACTCCTTCAACTTGGCAGCATGATCAGCCTCAGCTCGGGATACCGCATCCTCAAATTCACTGATATTTGTCAACAACCTTACTCTGGTCAAATCTTGACGGTACTTTTGCTCCTTCTCCCTTCTTAAGATGACTTGTTTCACCGCGGCATGGATCTTTTGATATCCAAAACCTCCAAGTCCCAACATGACGAACATGGATGAAAATCGCGGGATCTTCGAAGATAGCTATTCAAGAGGAACTTCATATATGATCTTCCATATGTTCTTCTATGCCTTGTGACGTGTAAATTGGCGCGCCTTTTGTACTTCTGGGTCTGACTCATCATCACTGTCACAAGGGGGAATATAATCCAGGATTAATGCACTTAGAGAAGTGCCATGTTCTTCTCCTTCCCCCCTGACCCTTGTTATTTCACTTTATATTCACATTGGGGCAGAGGCTGAAACTTCACCTCCAGATTTATCCACTGAAATTGATGGCCCTACATAGTCAATTGAAATTTTTGGTTAGTTTCAAAGGATAAAAAAAGTTGATTAAGTTGTCTTGCAAATTAAGTGCAGCCACAGATATTATTATCTCTTACCCAATGGTAGATCAGCAACATGAGAAGGCTCCTCCCCATCTTTACTCGCATCAACAGGATTTTCAGGATGAGTTTCAGGAAGATCTACTGGGTTAATATCCACTTAAGCTAGTGTCTCTACAATAGTAGGGTTGTCTATACCCCCTTCAGGCATTGGCAGTTTAGAAGCTTGCTCAGATGGAACTGCACATTTTAACCAATCATGGTCAGAGATGTAATAAGAAGTTATTTTAACAGGACGAAGGATAACACTCATGTCCAAAATCTTCTAAATTACATGGTAATTTAACATGATCTAAGATGTCTTCAAAAGATGTGCCAATTTTCATCAATTCATCCCAAGATATCTCAGATTCCTGGTTAGTCTCACTAGTGGGAGCATTCGATGTATCTTCTTGGCGACCCTCATCCTGCAGCCTCTGACCCAAGACAGCTTCTTCAAATAAAATTAAAGAGGCATTTGTAGTGGCCGCCAAATGCTCTGGTGAAGGTGTTGAACCTAAAAGTATCATAGAATGGAAGTCAGTTGATGATTTCATTCAAAATTTTATGAAGCATTGTTAAATTACCATAAGTAGGATCTTCTCTCCTTTCAGCAGCAGCAGGAGCAGTACTGGGAACAGATGTTGGATCTTCTTCAAGAGCAGCCAAGTCAGCATGAATTTGCTACTGTTCACCAGCACCCTCCATCGTCCTCAGAGGAGGGTCAATCCTCTACCTCAAAGGTGAAATTGAAGAAGCCCCTACAATTCTAAGAAATATGTTCAATCTTTTCATGAGATAATATTCATGACTATATGAAGGATTTACCACAACTGATGAAGTCTAGATATGGACTTATTCCTTATATTCTTTTGCTTCTTTGGATTTTTGGGGGTGTTGACATCATCATATCCAAATACAGGAATTGGAGAATGAAAAACCATGTCTAACTCCTCGTCCATGGATTTCCGGCCTGGAGATACCTCGCCCGACTTGCGAGGAGATTCATTATCCCCAATGGTAGTACCACCAGGGCTATGCTGTGGTGAAATAACCTCAGCAGTTCCTTTATTTGCAAGCTGTCAGATGAAGAAAGTAATTTCCTTGAGTAACAAATCATTAACTGAAGCAAAGTTTCAAAGAAACTAAGGAAAGAGACTTACATCTTTAGGAGCCACGTAATCATGCCACTCCTCATATCTGAAAGCACTAGTCCCCTCAGTGGTGTCACAATCTATCATTTCCTTCACCTTCTTGGTGACATGAATGGAATCATTGATGGCATATATGAGCATCTCTAGCTCTCTTATGTAAGCCCGCACTTCATCGAGGTTATCCTTGAAACAGATATCTATAGAAGCCTGAAGATTCCCTACTCCAGGGTTGTGTAGCCCTTTGCATAAGTCCAGCCAGGCAGTTTCAGCATCGCAATACAAACTCTGCCTTGTCTGGATAGCCTCTGGTCGTAGATATTTAGTATGTGTACCAGATGGTTGTGAGGAGGGTCCTACAATCTTGGACTTCAACTTCTTCCCAGCTCTTGCAATCACAAATAGTGAATAAGAAAATAAAACTTGTTGCTCTATAAAAAAATGGCAATTAAATTTCCTCAATTAAGTAACTCACCAGGAGTCGATGGAGTGGGTCTCTAGATTCTGACGGGAGGATTATATCTGGCATGAGGCCACTTTGACACATGCGGTGCCTCGTCATCCCCATCCTGAGAATACAGCGAGTCAACCCTGGGTGAGGAACCCGGTGAATCAGCTCCGGGTGTGGAATAATCACCTTCCATATGAAGGGTTTCTTTCTCTACAGTTCCCTTCTTCTTCCCCACCCGATGAACCGGATGATTCAGTACCCCTTCAGGGTATGATGCTACCCAGTTCTCAGCATACCAGGTAGTCAAGTTACTCGCTGTTTTAGCAATTGGTAGATCAAACACTACTCTGGTCTTCTCTATAGATGTCAACAACCATAGTTGTCGAGGAACCATCATATGCTTCTCTGACCTGACATGCACAGGAGGGGATACAACAGTCTTCTGTAGACACTTGAATTGGTGTACAAATCTGTATAGAGCATAGGCCTCGCATATAATCTCTCCTTCAATCCTGGTGTCCAATACACCATCTCTGCAAGCCATCTTGTATAACCTCAATTCAAGGCCAGCTTTTTCGTCATCAACAAACCACCCGGTTGGCGGGTTTCCATAAGGAAAGAAATTGAATTCCTTGAACATGCCCAGCCACACCATCATGTCATAGGGGTTGAGGGCTAATGGGAAAATTCTAGAATATTCCTGTACTAATGGCCTGAAAGAACTTCTAGGAACCTGTACTCTGTTCTGTATAGCATTTATCCTGAAATGAGTGGTGACCCATCCCCACAAAACTTGTAATGGTCCCACTATTCTCAAAGTAGACTTACCCATAAAGACATGGAGTAATCTCCTGTGAATCTTCGCCAAATGGGGGTGGAAACCCCAAACATCTTCCTCTCAGCCAACTTAGATGAAATAATGAAGGTCCTTGTCCTAACACCTCCCTTCGAATCACTGACTGGAAGAAGATATAAACTGAGCCACAAGGTAAGAATCCTTCCAGACGGGTCTTTTCTGGGATTCTCTGATCCACTTCGTACCCCCACTTCTCAAATTCTCCCGCTTCTAGAGTCGAACAGAATGTACTAGAAGCACCCCTCTTCTCTATTCTAGGTTACGTAGTAGGACAAGTACAGGTGGGCTCCTTCCCCTCCTTCTTGGTAAGAAACATATCCATCCACTCCTCTGGATGAACATCCTTTCTAGAATGAGTTTTGGAGGACTTTGAGTTCTTGATCTTGTAAAAATTTTTCAATAATTCCCAAGCCAAAGCCAGAGTCTTATCAGAATCATTCCAAGTCGCCTTGGGAGGGATGAATTCATCATATATATCACCCAAAATTGGATCCCCCCAGATCTTATAGACATCCCACAAACTGATGCCTACTTCTCCACGAGTTAGATGGAAAGAATTGGTTTTTGGGCTCCAACGACTGATTAGATCCATTACAAAGTCATCATTCTTGTAGACATACGTCTGCCCAGCCCAGACAGCTTCATATATTTCAGCTCCTTTTAGATCCTCGACAAACTCTGCACAGGTTTTTCGCACCCAATATGCCCACATCCAAGTTGGCTTCACACCTCCTCCAGGACAGAAGTCCCAACTCTTCTTCCAGCCTTTGGATTGATCCATCTGAGAATTTCAAAAGATTGAGGGATAAAAATGTGGTTACATCTCAGGCTTGTGAGGTTTCAGATCTGGGGAACAAGGTCTATGATGCATTATGTAAGCCTTCTCCACTGTTCCAGCACTAACAAATGATCCTCCAACTGAGACATTTACTGAAGCAAAATTGGTGTAAGTCTAAAACCAAGAATGTAGGAGATATTTCTTTGGCTCTGGAATGTTGACTTCTTGCAGATGACCATGCCCATACAGAGGCAAATAGATGCTCTGTGGAAAGTTAAGATGATACTTCTTCAAGTACTTGGCCAAATCTAGGGGAGTGTTGTCGTAGATATTGTTATAATCATGGCCAACGATGCTCATCATGTCATCAATCTGCTTACTAGACAGTTCATTAGTCATTCTAATTCTTCTGGGAGTCATTTAATCTATGCAAAGGTCGAATAATTAACTCTTAAGTAAGTTTATTTTTCATAAAATTTGTGAATAAAAATGAAAAAATGGATAAGGCATTAAGGCGCGCAAGTCCAATGTTGGTTCACAAGTCTAGTATGGTCGCACAAGTTTGGGCACGCAGGTTTCACCGTGCAAGTCAAACTACCTCTGCAGAAGCGCGACACAAAGAAACAATAACCCGTGGACAGCAGCACCTGTGTTGACGAATGTAAAGCCGAGTAAACCTACGCGACGAGAGAAACCTGCACGGCGAGATCGGTAAGGTTTTAAAGCCGGTTGCTTTGCACGAGAATGGTCATATATTTATAGGCCAAGTCTGTACCCAGCGCGCCGCACCCTGCGCGGCTCTCACCCACGCGCCTCCACTTGCGTGATAGACACTTTCGCGCCGCCATTACTTGGGTTTTCTCCTTTACCTCAGATTCAAATATCTCTTTCTCTTTTCGGATCCAACTTTGAGGGGGGACTTTTGTTGATGCTCCTTTCCATCACATAGTCTAAATGACTAAAAAAGGGAATACCTTATCATAAAGAGATTCATCCTTTGAAGAAACATCAAAAATTGAAAAAGTCATGAACAAGGATTTGTTTACACATGGGTCGCGCAAGTTACATCTTAGGTCGCGCATGTATACTTGCACGCCATATATTGGTCGGGCAGGTGACTTGTGCACCTTATTTAATTTTTTCCCAAGGTCTTCAATGGCCTATAAATACCCCTTGTGGGCCCCCCATTTAGGGGACAGAAAAATACAAAAGTCATATTTACGCTCTCGGTGCCCTAGTCTCTACTTGAAGTCTTCCGAACACTTATAAGGTAATTTATTACCTAGAATGGAAGATCTAAAGAGAGGGAATAAGGCCTAAGTGTTGAAATTCATCAACACTTGCACGACTAAGTGTCCAACCCTTAAGGGAAAATTGTTACACTTGCGCGCCACCTTATCCCTTTAACAGAACCTGTGTGCCACCCTTTAGGAATCCCTTAGGGATAATACTAAGGGATTGAGCCAAGCCTCACCCAAGTATTACCTTATGGGTTGATTGTCACACAAGTGTACATGTGTCGCGCAAGTATACTTGCGTGACTAAGACTTGAGTGCCCAAATAGAACTTGTGCGCCTACCTCTTTTTGGGTGCCTCTCATATTTATTCAACTCTTTTCTTCAAATCCACCTCTCCTATTCAAGATTTAGCCTTCAAAACCCACTTCAAAGTCATTAATGACATGGTTCCTTTGTTGGATTCCTTATCTGAAAAGAATTCTGTGGAACATCTCTCAAAACCTAGTTATTTACATATCTTTATGTCACTAAGGTTAGAGATTTCCTCCATTAAACCTCATCCTCTAAGATGAGAAGATCTTTAATCTAGGCCTCCCTTTCAGGAGTAATCCCCAGATCACAAGTCCCCTAACCTAGGCCTCCTTCTCAGGAATAATTCACAGTCATAATTCCCTAACCCGGGCCTCCTTCTCAAGAATAATCCCTAGTCATAATTCCCCTTAACCTGGGTCTCCTTCTTAGGAGTAATCCCCAGTTCTCAAGTCCCTTTAACCTGGGCCTCCTTCTCAGGAATAATCCCCAGTCATAATTTCTTTTAACCAGTCTTAATTTCTTTTTGATTTGGGCTTCCTTCTCAGGAATAAAACCCAATCACAAGTCCCCTCCTAATTTGGGCATCTTCCTCAGGAGTAAGCCCCAATTTAGAGTATCCAAATATCCATAAATCACATTTATAGACCTTGTTCCCGAGCTTATTCTCTGAAGTAATTCCTGATCTTTATCTATTTGGGCAATCATACGTACATAAGAACCATATCATTCCTCGTGACCACATCTTTCATGGCACAATTCATCAGGTTTACTGATACCTCTTGTTTCTCACACCGATCATGACTCACGTGATCTTAGAGTGTAAAAGTAACCACGACACATCTCTTTGGGCCGTTAATCATACGTAATCCCTCAAAATTCTTAATCGAACTACGTGGAATTTGATCTCTACCTTAAAATTAGAGTACGTAGGAATCCTTTCTAAAGGTTCAATCCTATTACTCATTAATCATCATCTATCCCATATGATGTTAAACTATATCTTAATTCCTGAACTAAGTGGGTTTTGATTCCTTTTCTAAACAAGGATACGTAGGTATCCCATCTGTGGGTACAATCCCAACTCTGAAATAATCCATGTCCTTCTGAATGACAATAAACTTCAAGTGCCCCACTGAGTGGCTTTAAAACTAGAATGGTTATCATAATGACCAAGATATTTCTATATAATATGTTGAAGGATACCATTGACTATGAATATCTAAAAAATATAGATTATTCTCTACCAATGAAGAACCTCAAATACATATATATATAAGATTCTCTAAATTTCATACATATCAATCATTGATTGTCAGATCTAAAGGAAAGCTCATTTTCATACTTGGTAATTTAATTAGGATTTACAAACATAACTTAAATCTATAAATAGAGTCCTGGAGTAGACAATAATTCCCCCCAAAAAAGGTGTGATGAGTCCGACCTCCCATCCTCTCGACCAATGCAAGTTCTTAAGTCTCATCGGCCCACAACTAATGAGCATCTGCCTTTGGAAAGTAGGTCCAAATGGATATAGAATCATTGGATGTTTCCAGTTCTACGAATAAATCCGTTAGAAACTGATTGGAATGTTTGAACCTTAAACAAACAAGTTCATTCACCATTTCCATGAGAAACAATCATAAAGTAAAACAGGTGGGCAATTAAGAGGGGGATTGAATGTGGTCTTAACTTGATTTTTTCCATCTAATAACTGATCTACACACATCCTTTAAAATTTATTCAATTTCCAGATGAATTCAGTGAACCTATGGTGGGTATGATAATTGTCTCATTTGTAGGATTCTATGTATGGAATTTTTTATAGGTACTATTTTTTCTACATTCCTTTGACACCCCTCAGTCATTTTCTTTTGGTTTTAACCTCTGGTTCTTAGAGATTCAAATGACTTTGATTTAAGGTTCCCATGTTCGTATTCTTTTCTTTCACCTTTCATTCATCCTTTTTATTTGGATGTTTGTGGAGGAAAACCCTCTATTTTGAGTGATTTTGAGCATGTTTTGTTGGTGGGCTTTGTATTATAGGTTTCGACTAGCCTTTCTTTGTCTTGGTAGTGTTTCTTATAGTGGTGGTTGAACTTCATTTGTTCATTCTTGTGTGAATAATGTTGATCTTATAATCGAGGTAGGGGATTCATTTTTTCTCCTATTATTTTATATGTAATTATAAATTTATCATGATTTAATACTTTAGATGATGGTGGAATTAACATTATAAAGAATAAATCAGAATAATGAAATGAAATGTTTTATGGTTGTTGCGATCGCTTATGTTTCCACCATGATAATAGTTTTCATATTGTTTTACTATTTAGTGTGTTATCTATGATTATGATTTGGTTAGAGTGTTTTTTAATGTTTTTTAACATGTTTGTTATAATAAAAATGGTTATATAATGTAAATTTAGTAATGTTTTTGGCTAAATAATTAAAGAGCCGTGTCTAAATAACTCATTCTTCTTTTGCTTGATGGAAACCAAATTGATAATAGTTCCATGTTTAATTGAATTTTTTCTTCCTTTAAATTTAATAAAATTGGATGTTATTCTTGGATACATGTATTAAATAATTCTTATCTTTTAATATTTGATTCCTTAGGATACCCATGGTTGTAACCTGTGATAAATAATCGGTTAATAAAATAAAGTAATAAACTTATTTTTTGATAAATACGAATGTTTAGAGATGAGTGAGCTTGTTTTCTTGTGAATGTTGGATGACTTTATTTTTAGGTGATAGAATCCTAACTAACTATTTTATGTTTTTTCTTTTATTCTATGTTTTTTATGTATGTGAGCCTTTATATGCAACGTGATGTGATCCAAGGATAATAGATGGTTTACGAGACATAGACATGGAGTCCTGGGTTTGCTGCAATAGTTAAATCCTTTGATGGAGGGATGCATGGTGATATGCATGGTGGTGTCAGGGATGGAACCAAGACAGATGGAATGGTTTGAAGCTTGGATTTACCATTGTTTTGTTGGAAGATGGATTCTTTCTTAATAATAAATATTCTTTAAAGTTTTGATGGTTGGGTTTATTATTTTATCATTCCTTTCCCCACTGTGTGAGGAAGATGGTTATTCTTGGTTTATGCATTAATTTTATGGTAGCTTAGGATATTTCCTAGAGTAACTGGAATCACTACTACAAAAATGGTCTTTATTATCACTCAAAACGGGCATTAAAAGTGCTAAAAACGCTTTAAATCTTAGCGCTGATAAGGGGGGGGGGGTCCCTTTATCAGTGCTAAATAAGCACTGATAAAGGGAGCCTTTATCAGTGATAAAAAAGCGCTGATAAAGGATCTCTTTATCAGCACTGATAAAGGTATCCTTTATCAGTGCTAAAAAAATCTGATAAATGTGTTTTTTATCAACACTAAAAAAGCACTGATAAATGCCATGTCTACTGTAACATAAAATTATACAACAGCACACCCAATTCTGCAGCAGCACACCCAAACAAGACCTGCAAAAAATTCAGCATCTCAACAAGTATACCCATACAAAATTAACACATAATTCATAAGGAAATTACACTAAGTATACCCATATAACAAGTATACCCATACACCATTAACACATAATTCATAAGTTAATTAAATACATAAAGAATTCAATTCAGAATTCAGGGGGTTGGGGGGGTTGTTCAAGGGTTTGGGGTGGCTGTCTGGGGGGGTAGGGGGTGTCCGGGGGGATGGGGGTGTCTGTGTGGATAGGGGTTTCCAGGGGTTGGGGGAATTCCAGGAGGTTGGGGGGCTATCCAAGGGGGGTGGGGTGGGGTCTAGGGTGTGGGGTCATTTAGGGGGGTGGGGGGAGCTGTCCAGGGAGTCAGTCCATGGGGGTGTCCAGGGGGGGTGGGTTGGTGTCCAGGGTGTTGGGGGGGGGGGCTTTCTAGGGGGTGGGGGTGTCCAGGGTTGGGGTGGTGTCCAAGGGGGTGGGGTCGGTCTAGGGGTTTGGTGGGGCTATCCAAGGGGGGTGTGGGGGCGTCCAGGGGGTGGGGGTGTCTAGGGGGTGGGGGAGGTGTACAGGTGGTGGGGTGGTGTCTAGGAGGGGTGGGGGCGTCCAGGGTGGTGGGGGATGTCTAGGGGTGGGTGTCCAGGGGGTGGGGGCATCCAGGGAGTTGGGGGTTTCCATGGGGGGTGGGGGGGGGGGGGGGCTATCCAGGGTGGTGGGGGTGTCCAGGTGGTGGAGAGGCGTCTAGGAGGGGTGGGGATGCTGTCCAGGGGGGTGGGGGGATGTCCAAGGGGTGGGGGGATGTCCATGGGGGGTTGACTCGTACACATCACCAATGCACATATGGATCGTTCTCCTAAAGGATCAACACAATCCAAATGCATTTGGTCAGATTTTTGTAGGTCAGTTGTTGTTTTCACTTAAAACTTTGTCCATTTTAAACAAAAAAGACACACTTTGAGTGATACCGTCCACACTATGCCTCATATTGAGGTGTGGTTGATTCTTACATGTCACAAATTACCCATGGATCATTCTCCTAAAGTATAAACATAATAAGAATGCATTTGGTCATATTTACATACGTTAGTTGTTGTTTTCACTTAAAATTCTGTCCATTTTAAACAAAAGAGAGACACTTTGAGTGATACCGGTCACACCATGCCTCATATTGAGGCAGGGTTGACTCGTACGCGTCACCAAAACACCCATGGATCGTTCTCCTAAAGGATCAACACAATCCTAATGCGTTTAATTGGATTTCCATAGGCCAGTTGTTGTTTTCACTTAAAATTTTGTCCATTTTAAACAAAAGAGAGACACTTTGAGTGATACCAGCCACATTTTGCCTCGAATTGAGGCATGGTTGACTTTTACACATCACAAGTGACCCATGGATTATTCTACTAAAGGATAAACACAATCAAAATGTGTTTGGTCAGATTTCTGTACGTCAGTTGTTGTTTTCACTTAAAATTCTGTCCATTTTAAACAAAAGAGAGACGCTTTGAGTGATACCGGTCACACCGTGCCTTGGATTGATGTGGGGTTGACTCATAAACATTACCAACTCACCCATGGATCATTTTTTTAAAGTATTAACACAATATTAATGCGTTTTGTCAGATTTCGGTAGGTCAGTTGTTGTTTTCACTTAAAATTCTATCCATTTTAAACAAAAGAGAGACACTTTGAGTGATACCGGCCACACCTTGCCTATGATTGAGAAGGTGTTGACTCGTACACATAACCAATGCACCCAAGGATCATTCTCATAAAGGATCAACACAATCTGAATGCATTTAGTTGGATTTCCGTTGGTCAGTTGTTGTTTTCACTTAAAATTTTGTCCATTTTAAACAAAAGAGAGACACTTTGAGTGATACTGGCCACACCGTGCCTCAGATTGAGGATTGGTTGACTATTACATGTCACAAGTGACCCATGGATAGTTATCATAAAGGATAAACACAATACGAATGCGTTTTGTCAGATTTTCATACGTCAGTTGTTGTTTTCCTTAAAATTCTGTCCATTTTAAACAAAAGAGAGACACTTTGAGTGATATCAGCCACACCGTGCCTCGGATTGAGGCGGGGTTGAATCATACACATCACAAACACACCCATGGATCATTATCCTAAAAAATAAACACAATATTAATTCATTTGGTTTGATTTCAATAGGTCATTTATTTTTTCTACTTAAAATTTTGTCCATTTTAAACAAAAGAGAGACACTTTGAGTGATACCAGTCACACCGTGCCTCGGATTGAGGTGAGGTTGACTCATACAAGTCACCAACGCACCCATGGATCATTATACTAAAGTATAAACACAATACGAATTAATTTTGTCAGATTTCCATAGGTCAGTTGTTGTTTTCACTTAAAATTTTGTCCATTTTAAACAAAAGAGAGACACTTTGAGTGATACCAGCCACACTGTGCCTCGGATTGAGGCGTGGTTAACTCTTAAACATCACAAATGACCCATGGATCATTATCCTAAAGTATTAACACAATATGAATGTTTTTGGTCTTATTTACGTACGTCATTTGTTGTTTTCACTTAAAATTCTGTCCATTTTAAACAAAAGAGAGACACTTTTAGTGATACCGGCTACATCGTGCCTCGGATTGAGGCGTGGTTGACTCTTACGCATCACCGATGCACCCATGGATCGTTATACTAAAGTATAAACACAATATTAATGTGTTTGGTCAGATTTATGTAGGTCAGTTGTTGTTTTCACTTAAAAATATGTCCATTTTAAACAAAAGAGAGACACTTTGAGTGATACCGGTCACACCGTGCCTCGGATTGAGACGGGGTTGACTTGTACACATAACCAATGCACCCATGGATCATTCTCATAAGGTATAAACATAATATTATTTCATTTGGTCAGATTTCAGTAGGTTAGTTGTTGTTTTCACTTAAAATTTTGTCCGTTTTAAACAAAAAAGAGACACTTTGAGTGATACCAGCCACACTGTGCCTCGGATTGAGGTGTGGTTGAATCGTACATGTCAAAAAAGACCCATGGATTGTTCTCCTAAATTATAAACACAATAATAATGAATTTTTTCTGATTTTCGTACTTCAGTTGTTGTTTTCACTTAAAATTCTATCCATTTTAAACAAAAGAGAGACAATTTGAGTGATACCGGCCACACCGTGCTTCGGATTGAGGAGGTGTTGACTCGTACACGTCAAAAATTCACCCATGGATCATTCCCCTAAAGGATAAACATAATATAAATGCGTTTGGTCAGATTTAAATACATCATTTTTTGTTTTCACTTAAAATTCTGTCCATTTTAAACAAAAGATAGACACTTTGAGTGATACCGGCCACATTGTGCCTCAGATTGAGGCATGGTTGAATCGTACACATAAAAAATGACCCATTTATTGTTCTCCTAAAAGATAAACATAATACGAATGTGTTTGGTCTGATTTTCATATGTCATTTGTTGTTTTCACTTAAAATTCTGTCCATTTTAAACAAAAGAGAGACAATTTGAGTGATACCGGCCACACCGTGCCTCGGATTGAGGCGGGGTTGACTCGTACACATCACCAACGCACCCATGGATTGTTCTCATAAAGTATCAACACAATCCTAATGCATTTGGTCATATTTTCTTACGTCATTTGTTGTTTTAATTTAAAATTATATCCATTTTAAACAAAAGAGAGACACTTTGAGTGATATCGGCCACACCGTGTCTCGAATTGAGGAGGGGTTGACTCGTACTCATCACCAACACACCCATGGATCATTATTATAAAGGATCAACACAATAAAGATGTGTTTGGTC
Source organism: Viscum album (assembly GCA_963277665.1). Taxonomy (NCBI): domain Eukaryota; kingdom Viridiplantae; phylum Streptophyta; class Magnoliopsida; order Santalales; family Viscaceae; genus Viscum; species Viscum album. The sequence goes on from OY728140.1 coordinate 513,384,491, forward strand.
TGATATGAAGGTATTTTGGATATTTTACTGGTTTTTCTTATCCAAATCCCAAAGAAAAGTGGTTCATCATTCTTGTATGTTGCTGGTGCATTTCATCTTTTAAAATGGGAAAATGACTCATTGGAGAAGGGTTGTTTTATTTAATAACAATTACAATTTTCCTATGAACATTTACATATGACAAAGTTTCATCTTTTGATCCCCTTAACCCCTCCCAAAAATTAATGCTAATTATACATGTCCCCAAGTTATATCTTTATGCTATTTGTGTACAATATTCCATCAGGTATGCAGCCCACTCATTTCTGAACAAATATATATCTTCTTGGGAGTACGAGGCTTTTCGACAGTCATAGTAGTACTGAAAAATATATAAATAAATAATTATTAAATAATTTAAATGAAATAGTAGTTGTTTTTGAAAATACCTCTTTAGGGATGCTAGTGTGTTGATGAAAAACAATATCTTTCATAAATTTACAAACATAATAACCACAATCATTATTTTTTGTTTGTTTTGGACACTGCAAAAAATTTATCATTAAGAGAATAAGTAACTTGTGTTGATATGTGTTTGGATATTGAAATTTTATTATATATACCCTAATATTTGTACGGACGTAGTACTTGCTCACCTCCTTATGTTTATCCCATATCCCCATTCCTTTTTAGATGATAATGATACATTTCCCTATCATAACAGAATCCTTAGTAAAAGATAATATAAATTATATTACTTGATGTTTAGAGCTAAAACATAGGATGTAGTGTCTTACAAATTCACAAACTCCATCATGTGTGGTCGGTTTGTTGGATATCCTTGCATTGAATCTAGAAAATAAATCTTTGGAGTATCCAAGTTCACTGTAATTAGTAGCCAATGTTGCCTAAAAACGCAAAAAGGAATAAGTAATAAAAGAAGTGAAAATATAATTTATATGCTTTAATCGTAGTGTTTTACCCCTGCATGGTTGGTTTTAGGAAGAGTCTATCATATGTAATCTTGCTTTCAAATGTTTTCAGCAAGACGTTCACTATTTCATCCTTTTTTGATGGCTCTAATTTTGTTAGATGTGTTGATGTGGTATGAGGACTAACGACTCTGAATTTTTTCTCATGGGTAAATTCCTTCAACTGTTTTTCATATATACGTCTGTCAATAATATAAAATGAATTTAGTCATAATTTTCACATTATATCATCTTTTAGAAAATAAATTCATGAAAACATACCTCATATATAAATTTACAATTGTGAAGCCTAGCCAACCGTTTTCAAGGATCTCATTTACATTTTCAACAGCAATGAAATATTGAATTTCCTCTTCATATATATTCTTTTCGAAAACCATTATATGACTAATACCACATCTTAGCTTCGTATACACATGAGTCTTCAATTATAGTAAATGTGGATAGAGAAGAAGTGGTGTTATTGTGATTTTAGTAGCTCTTTGGGATCGGTTGGTCGATCCTTTAGATGCTTTTGAGCCAACGTTTCTTGTCACCCCCTTCCCTTTATCCATCTATAATAACATTCATTGGTTCAAACCCTTTTTTCATTAATTTTTAAAGGTTTATCTTGAAAAAAAAGGAAATAAATGCCTCTTTGTCCCCATGTACTCTTACAAGTTGTGACGACCATGCAATGAATGTCCCAATAGCCTTTTCAACTGTATGAATATTATCGTCATCAAGTGGAATAGGTGTCTCTGCATTTGGCTCATGAACTACAGTAATCATCACTTTCAGATGATCTTTTGGAAGTAGTCCATTATGCATCTTGTCTTCTAGGATGTTGAACACTATAGCCCTCACTACAAGGTGATAGGTGGGTTTTTACAGATATAAATCACATTCATTGTCACCCTTTAGAAGATTAGTACAAGAAAAGTATTAGTGTTTTTCTAATTCACATTTCATGGGAACAATTATTAGAATATTGATTACCATGGCTAAGACAGCTCTTTGAGGGGAATGGCTCCCCTCAAAGTTGGTGGGGGTGGGGTGGGATCTTCACATGCTAGTTGTTCCTAAGTTGTGTCTTATCCTTTCTTCCAACCCATAAAAGTTTCTAGCAACTCTCTCCTCCATTGAAATCATTCTTCAAGAGTTTCTAGTCTTTCTCTCATGTGTTTCAATTTTTCATCTCTATCATCCATTTCTTTTTTTCTCAAAATATACTAGGGGTTTCACCCCAAACCCTACACCTCTGACATGACCATATTATTTTGGCCACTTCAAAGCCGTCGATAATAGGTCTGCATCTGCTACAGGAGTAGCTAATTCCTATGACTGTTGGATATAGGAAAATAACTAATTATTTTTATGTAATAGCAATTTAAAACAAATATTTTTATTGTAGTTTCATTATTACACATATTTCCCACACTTTTTGTGTGTTTTCATCTACTAGATTCCCTTCCTTATCCACACGTGCCTCCTTCCATAGCACATGACGTGGGATGGAAGTGTCTTTGGTTTTAGACTCATCAATCTACATATAAATATAGTAAGATAATTATGATGTTGTTTCTTGGCACCTAAAAATATTATTGTAAATTTAAATACGTACCATTTTCTTTTCTAGTGAAGCATACCCCATTCTTGATTTATGATAGGGGTATGTTGGTTTTGATGCATGTTCCTTATTTCTAGTACTGAGTTGTTGTTTCATAAATGAATTATTGAAAATCAAAGTGATGAATACATGTATCCTCAAACAACGTATTATCACCAACAATGTACCTAAAACTTATCATCCCCATGGTGGACAATAAATTCATCCCATGCTTCTTGGGATATCAGGTGAGCATAGATAAGGGGTGGGTGTGGGTTTATTTTACCTTTGGAATCTTTCAAGTGACATTTTGTTAAAATAGTGTGAAAACCTCGATGAGTCCTTCCTGTAAGCCTTAGTACATAATTCTTGTGTGAATAATCTACTATAAATGTACTCTACAAGATATTGAGAAGAGTAAGACATTGTTTCATTATTTTATTTGCTAGTAAATAAAAAATATATCATAATGTTACCGTAATTTCTTCCCAGATCACAGCCTTCATCCTAGACACAACATGGTGCCATGAATCTATGTCAATTGGCACGCTTTGCCGAATGAAAACTCCCATGTAACTACTAAACATAGCATTGTTGGGATTCACATGTTGGCCTCGTGCATTCCATCTGACATCAAATTTTATGTCTTTGCTTTTCGCCTTAAGAACTTTGGCAAACACCGTCAAACTACAACGCACCTATGTTTTTTGTGACGTTAGTCCTTTATCCCTGAACATTTCATCGATATCAACATCATCTATATGTTCATCTGAAATGGTAGCAACAACATGGGTTGATGGTTGTTGGACCTCAAAAGTACAAGCAGTAATAGGTTCAGAAACTTTTTGTTGCTCTGCACTGTGAGTAGCCACAGTAGGAGCAGCAGCAGCAGCAGCAGTAGCTTGATAGACTTGTTCAGCCTCGAGGTTAGGAGCACCAGAATGTGCAGAAGTCATTATCTACAAAAGTGGTTGAACAATTAATTTAGATTACATAAATTTGGGAATTATAAGATAATAACATGAGATAACAAGATCTATATTAAAAAAAATATAACATGTTTATTGAACTCTCTTTCTTTTTTTCAAAGGATGAAGGGATTTGAAACCTCTATCGATTATCCAAATCCCTTAATTGTGGTCTCCTCTAACATAAAAATCATCATCTACATTGGGACCACTGTGAAATGATTGTGATGTACCACTTAAAGGATCATCCTCAACTTAATTTTCATCAGACCCTTCAGTAGTTTTTGATGATAATAGAACAATCGACCAATTTCGATTTGCGGGATCTGGAACATAAAAAACTTGTACCGCTTGTGATGTCATTATAAACTATTCATCTTTGTACCCTTGTTTACTAAAATCAACTTTCACAAATCCCCATTCATCTACTTTAACACCACTATTGTTATCAACCCATTTGCATTGAAAAATATGCAATTGGAATGTGGTATAATAAAACTCCCATATTTCTTTGATAATGCCAAAGTATGACATATTTTCATAAATTGGATTTCTATCCTTACTATGAGAAACATGCATCGCTTTAGCCACAAGTGTAACTCCACTATTTTTCATGGTACTATCTTCATCATGTTCATCTGTATAGAATGTATAACCATTAATTACATAACCATTGTAAGATAATACATACACATTAGGTCTGGCGGCTAGCCGTCGAAGCCGTTCTGAAATTGAATTCAGATTTTCATCTAACTACTTAAAAATATGGTCCTGAAACCATCCTATAAAATGGTGATTATGTGTATTAGATATCCATTTTTCAGCCCTTGATGGATTCAACTACCTAATAATTTCTTTGTGAGTTTCAATATATAGATCAACCTCCCAACTGTTATGCAAAAATAAAGGTGGAATTGCTCCCGATCTGTAATACTGATTGTCACAACATCTCTTCCAGAAATTATCTCACCCTCAATGTGTCCAATGTGATGAGATTTTGGGATACCAATTCTTTCTACTTCACATAGGTATTTGGTACAGAATTCAATGGCTTACTCAACAATATATCGCTCCACTATACAACACTCTGCCCGACTTCGATTTTTGACATACCCTTTCAAAATATTTATATACTGTTCAACGGGGTACATCCATCTATAGTGAACAAGACCATAAATTTTAATCTCTCTCAACAAGTGAATCATCAAATGAACCATAATATCAAAGAATTTTTGTGGGAAGAACATTTCTAATTTACATAATATGATGACAATTTCTTTTTCCATAGCTGGCAATTTCTTCAGGTCTAAAACTTTTCTACATATAGCTTTGAAAAATAAACAAAGTCTGGTTAATGTATAACAAACATTCTTGGAAAAAATGCAACGTAAAGCTATAGGAATTAAATCTTGCATCAAAACAAGGAAGTCATGTGATTTCAAACCTTTTAACTTCAAATTATTCATTGAAACAATGTTCTTGATATTTTATGAATACCCCTATGGAACCTTTACATCATTGAAGAAGTTGCAAAACTGATATCTCTCCTCCCTAGAAAGAGTGTAAGCACCTGGAGGAAGAAACATTCGATTTTCACCCTTCACGGGAGCCAACTCTTCTCATATTCTCATGTCTACCATGTCCAACCTTGCCTTAATTCCATAATTTGTTTTGACAGGGTCATTTAGCAAAGTTCTGATAACATTGTCACATACATTTTTTCCACATGCATCACATCAAGAAAATGTATGACGTACAAACAATTCCAGTATGGTAATTCAAAAAAATGATCTCTTTTTTCAACCGATTTTCATAAGGTTTTTCAAAAATGGTTTACCAAAAACAGTGTTCATATCTTTTACTTTCTCAAATAGATGATCACCTGTTAGTGGAGACGGTGTTGTGCATTGTTCTGAACTTCCATTGAATGATTTAGTCCAAGATCGGTACTTATGCCAATGAGGTAGAAATCTACGATGTCCTAGAAACACAGATTTCAACGAATGTTTCAACCTAATTGATTCTGTATATTCTTTGCACATGGGACACCCTTGAGATCCTTTAAGGGTATAGCCTGGAAATTTTCTATAAGCAGGGAAATCATTTATCATCCCATACAACATCGCTCTCAATGTGAAGTATTCGCTTTTATAAGCATCATACAACATAACACCTGAATCCCACAATAACTTCAAATCCTCGATCCAAGGAGCCAAATAAACATCAATATAATTACCTGGTTGTTTTGGTCCTGATATCAGCATATATAACATGATGAATTTCTGATTCATGCATAACTAGGGTGGAAAGTTATAATTTACCAACATAACAGGCCATGTACTAGGAGTGCTAGTTTGAAAACCAAAAGGATTCACTCCATCTGTAGATAACGCAAGACAAAGGTTTCTCGGATATTTTCTAAATTTAGGATAGTCATGATCAATTTTCATCCACTGAGTAAAGTCAAACAGATGATGTAATTTCCCATATTTATTTCTTTTATCTGCATGTCATGACAATTGTCTTGCAGTTTCTTTACTTCCATATAGACTCCTAAACCTTGGAATGATTGGAAAGTACCATAAAACTTTCATAGGATTGGATTCATCTTTATTGTATCATGAAGCACCACACTTTGGTCATTATGTAAGTGATTTTTTCTCCTTGAAAAACAATATACAGTATTTTAGTCAGGCATGTATTCTTTCAGAAATCATACCCATCGAGCGTAGCATTCGTTTATCTTCATATGTCCGGATTGTGAGATAAATATCTTCTGGGAGCATGGAATTCAAGAGATCAAGTAGTTCCATAAAACTGAAATCACTCCATCCATTGCCTGCTTTCAATTTATACAACTTTAGTACAGCTGACAATGTTGTATATAGCTTCTTTTCACAACTCTTTAACTTCTCAAACAATTTTGGGAAATCACGGAGTTCATCTTCAATTTTCCTTGTCATTTCCTCAATACAATATTCATCATCATTTACATCTATAATCACTTCCTCCATATGTTCTTCTTCATTATCCATATTTGTATTCATATCTGATGATTTATAAAATACAGTTTTATCCCAGCCAGTAGATACATTCGCTTTTTCTCCGTGTTTATTCCAATATTTATAACTCCGATCTATTCTGTGAAATATCAAATGTCCTTCCAACTCCTCTGGAGTAATTACTCTAGAATAACAACAATGTAAACATAGAAAAATTATTTGAGAGGGATCCTTTGCGTGATCCTTTTCAAACTTGATGAACTCTTTCACTCTATTCTCATACTCTATTGTCAAACGATTATCATCCATCCAATATTTATTCATCTCCATCCTATTTGAATCTAAAATATTAGTATTTATGGTTCAAATAAACAAAACAATACTTCCAAAGACAAGAATAATCAATAATGATAAATCTACCACTCATAGGTATCTGCCCTACATTCAATATCATCATGCCTAATATTTTTGGTAAGCTCAAGTTACTTACTTTAAATCACAGGGGGGATAATCACTTGTGTCATAGATGGTCTCCCATGTTATTCCATATGAAAATTTTAACAAATATTATTGACCTATCATCCCATTCAATCCTCATGAGTGTCTAATTCCAAACTCCATCTTAACTCTCAACTAAAGCTCTGATACCACACTATCATAACTCACCACCACTAGGAACCACTCCTAAAATGGTAGGGAAAATAGGTGTAATTCATGAATCCTACCTCTAATAGTACATAGGTTGGAGACTAGCATTGAGGGTATAAAATAAATAAATGGGAGGTGTGTCCCTCATAAATCCCAAGAACAAAGATAAACCACCAATCAACTCCATATAATATAAAATAAAACCCAATCCATAATTCATTTGAATTTCATACATAAAAAAGGTATCTAAAATAAAATATCAAAAAAAAATCCTACACCAGTGGATCTGGCGGTAACTCCTATCCTCAAGATAGTAATTTCCATCTTGGTCACCAAATCCATCTTCAAAAACTTATAAAAATAATTATATAAATAGGGGTGAGCATACAAGTATACTTAGTAGGATCCTTCCAAAAACCTCTCATGAAAATGTGCATGAAATATATTAATGCCTTAGTGAATAAATAACAGAACTAATACACACCAATCTATGGTCATATATCACCCAACCTCACCAAGGATCACTCACCCAATATCAAATTCAAGTATAGTAATATAATATCAAAAGAATATATATTAATAAATTACCCCACATCCACTTCCCCACTAATCTGGTCATTCTCAAACTCTAATGGAATATTTATTCTGATTAAACCCCTTCTATATAATCTCATAACCATATATCCACACATACAAAAGTCACAAAAACATAAAAAACCATATATACATCACAACCACACATCGCATCCTCATCATAGTATGATATCGTGAAGATGAAAGACATAAACATCATACTCTCCTCCTATAATGCACAACCCCCACTATGTATCCACACCAAATGCACATAATCATGTCAATAAGAATTTATATACACCAAAACCTAAAATAGTTTTAGGTCATATATATACACCCACTGTGAGCCATTATAACTCATACTAAGTGTGAAGGGGGAGAAGGTAAGAGGGAGTGGTTCTATATATGTTCCCTCTATAACCTAGATATTGAGAAAAACACTCAGAACCAAAGTACCCATACAGATTTCAATCAGGTTACTCGACTCAAGTGGTGGTGCGTAAGAAATAATAAGAAAATATAATAAGTATATAGTCACACATAAATCTTTTCTAAGGGTTTACACCAAACTAGCACTGCAAACACCCACATCAACCATTGCCTTGTTAATACCACCCTATAATAACCACTTCCATTATAATGCCACAAATAATCCCCAACAAATCACATAAGAATCCATATCAACATTACCAACTTCTCATTTCATTTAACATTATAATTTCTTGTATTTTTATTACCATATGTATTTCAATTATTAACCATTTTAATGTAAAACCAATCATTAAATCACTACCCACTATAATCCATTCATTAATCATTAATAAAATTTGTTCTATATTTAACCATTTATTAAACATAATTATTCCAATCATTATCATTAATCATTTAACAAACCATAATTTATCATTTACAACCCATCACCCATTATTATTTTCATTTATTCTAACCATATTCCATGCCAAAAGGAAACTATAACACCACCCAATAAAAAATAAATTTTCATGCCATAAAATACCACTAAACACATTCTAAAATCCATAAACCACTTATTTTCTGCCTAAATTGTCATATCATTGCTATCATAACCACACAATAATCCATCCATCACTACTGTATTAATTACCACACTACATGATCACAACCACATCAATAAACCATCACACTTATAATGATAGTGATAAATACCCCATACATAGTAGCAGGAAATAGAAAACATATAATAAATTCACACTAAAAACTCTACCTTAAACATTATTTCATATTAAAGTATAATTTATAGTTTAAATATAACAATTTAATTATATATTTTCATACAATCAATTATTTACCTACCTTAAGTGACTAGAAAATTATGAAAGGTGATTATAACATATTATTAGTAGTAATAAATTTATTTCACAATATCAAGAATAAGACACTTAGAAAAAACACCCATAAATCCATAAATATATAAGAAATATTATGGAACTTCATAAATCACATGAAAAACTCCATCTTCACTTTAATTTCCTTTAGTTTAATTCATTATAGTATTTAGGTGAATTAGTACTATCCATCTAATGGAAACAAAATAACATGATAATTCCACAATTTACACATAATAAAGAAGGAGAAATTTCATGTCCCCAACCTCAACTAAATATTTAATAAATATTTCATAAGAATGAGAATAATACTCAAATAAAACATGAATTAACACATGAGGGTAATATAAAAGGCATATGTATGACCATTAACCGTTAAAACCATAACAAAAAAACACAAAAACCGAATCAACATTGTTGTAAAATCATTCCTGAGAAGAAAGTTTAGAATATAATCAAGAAGAAGAGAAATGAAATTCACCTTATATTTTAAAGAGGCTGATATCTTAAAATTTTGGAAGAAAACCAATCAAAGTGTGGCTAAAGATATCCAAATATACATCACTAATCACCTAGGGTTCTAGGAAAGTTTTTTAAATAAGAAATAATTTGATACAAGGCATAAATTTATAACCATTCTAGAAAATTAAAGGATAATGATGTGAAAAAGGTCACCATTTCATAATACAACTCTGATCCAAAAAACCATGGCATGTTATCCCTTGAATCTATAGGTTCAAACCACATTAAAATTGATATTAATATAATAAGGTCCACGAAATAAACAAGTCAACCATCTCATGGAACTCAAACTATCTAGGATAACTGTGTGATCCTCAGCCTCCTCCCTATAACTCAGAGAACCTTAAACCAAACCACGATGCAATAGAAGGTATTATAGTGAAACAGAACTCAAATAGAAACAATTTAGAAAATTACCACTCAGGTTTCCATATCGTGGAAAGGAGAATCATTCTATAATACCCCTTATGGAAGATTAACCAAAAGGAACATGTAAGATGAACTTAAAAAAACTTAAGAACATCACACCGCATTACCACCCCTCACAGCACAACTAAGATCACATAAGATAAACCCAAAAGGAAGTATATCAGATTAATCTAGAGACATACCTATATAAGAATAACCTAGTGATCTTTACACCATGAAAAAACTACTTCATGCAGTAACCAAAATTACACTTCAAAACCTATCCACCAAAAATAAACCTAAAAGGAGAAGTGGGAGAGTTACCTAGATTAGATCGCACCCACGATGTAGGGAGAGAAGAAGCATCGAGCAGTCAGGGAGCCTTCTGTGGTACATCGGGATGGGAAGGCGTAACCACCATAGGGGGAGGTGCATGGGAGGAGCTGCCAACCATTGCGAAATGGAGGAGTAGGGTCGAGCGGATAGGAGGAGAAGTAGGGTCGAGCGGAGAGGAGGATCCACGAAAGGGGTTTGAGGGGGAGGATTATGAGTAGGGATAATGGAGGAGTTCTGACAACGAGAATATTAGGGGGAGTTGTCGCAGGGGTACAGTACTGCGAGGGCTTGAGGGCGTGATAAACAGAGGATACACAGTGTCTGATTTTATAAAATATGGGACTATGGTTTTATTAGCTCTTTTTTAGCGCTGATACAGGGACTCTTTATCAGTGCTAAAAAAGAGCTGATAAATAATCCCTCTATCAGTGCGAAAATTTTAGTGCTCATAAAGGTAGCCTTTATCAGCACTTTTTGCTTAGCATTGATAAAATGTGGCGCTTCCCATGCCCGTTTTTGAAGTACTGAATCATGGAGTGATAATGAATAATAAATTTTTTAACCTATGGGTTTGGTTCTTGAATGGAATGAAAATGATGATAACTCTTAAGGAACCATGGAATTAGTTGGATTATGCCTAGAGGCCATGGACATCAGTAGGTTGATAATATAAACTGAAATGGATTAATGTTAATTAATGGATAATGAATTAACTAGAGTAACTAATAAATTTTTATAAGAAATAATTAATTAAATGAAGTTCCTTAAATATTTGTGTGCTTATAGGATATCTAGTCCTTAGAAGTGGCAGTCAGGTGTCAGAGAGATGATGGCTGTAGTTGAGGTTAATGCTAGATTAAATACTATAGTGTTGTTGTGAGATATATATATATATATATATATATATATATATATATATATAGATATATATATCTTATATGTTATGTGATTTAATATGCTACCTCACCCATGTCAGTAGGTATATTGATACACAGTGGACTCTATGAGAGTGTTTTCCCTAATATCCAGTTTGGAGAGGAACAGATGGATGACTACCCCCTATTTCCTCACTCACTTATCCTAGTAGTTTTTATTATGTTTGTTTTCATGGTGGTTACCTTTTCTATATATGTTTGTAGAGGGATGTGATGGATTGTGGTTATTTCATACACATGTATCATTGAATATAGTATCATATTAATTATTATAGGTACATCATGTATTTGTTAAGATGGATTGAGGTATAATACAGAGTATACGGGTTGTGGTGGCTGTAAGAAGCTACTCAATTACTATCTAGATATGTTCCATGGTATGATGAGATGATTATATGAATGGGGTATATGGTGTGTGATAAAGAGATGTTTTGATTAACAGGGTGAATGATATGATATTGTATCTCAAGTGTCTTTGGGATGGCTTACTTTTGGAGAGATATGACTCGAGATATGTGCCAATATGGTAGAGTGGAATACTAGTAGGGAAGTGGTATTGGTGTACCTTCTTGATATATATTAGATATTATAAGATTACTTTTATGTAATACTTTTTGAGATATATCCATAGTGAGGTTAGGAACTTAGTATACATATTTTAGTGATCAGTTCATTTCAATTATTGTTCACTAGAATTGAGTGTGCTTTCCTTATCTTTTTAAAATGATGCTTTATGGATTATCCTAATGAGTATACATGTTATGCTCATCATAATTATATATAAGCTATTTTTAAGATCCATGGGAGCTGGTTGGATATCAAATCGGGCATTAGTATCCTGGGGTGTTGTTCAAGAGTTGTTTGGGCTTCAAGGTCATTGTTGATCCTTCCCATTTTGGTACTTATACTTTTCTTTATAGTTGTTTAGTTTTATGAAATTTATTTCATGTATTTGGATCTCTATTTACTTTTTTTAAGAAAATTATTTTTTTGGGTGTTTCTATCTTATCGCATGTATCTCAATCTTATAGGGTAATGCCTCTCATATGTGTGTATAATATTCCCTCAATACTTGTCACCAAAATATGGCCTAGTGGAGGCAATATTTAAGCATCATTATCCCTATCCTCTAATTACTGTCCTATGAGGGGTACCTTTGGGGGGAGGGTTTATGAAAGAGTGGTATCAAAGGTTCGATTTGAGAGATAGGATAAAGTTTAGAGGTATACAAGTAATGACTTTATGGATTGGTTGGGAAATGGGGTCATATAAACTTAATAATTGATGTAAATAAGGGATTTTATCTAAGAAATGGGTATTTAGGGATCCTAATGTTTTGATGCATGGAACATAATTTTTATTGAGTCTACTAAGTGAAGTGATGTTGGTTGTGGGGTAGACACCTAGGAAAGGATCATGCATCATTTTTCTTTTCATCTGTATTTTAAATGGGTAGAACTTGGGATTAGGTTGACCCTTAATAATTAATTAATTAATCATAAATATTAAATATTCTAGTTTTAGGATTACCTAATAGTTTATTAATTTGAAGGTATGGCTTGAGGTTGAAATCCACATTGTAGTGACCCCAACCCTAGTAGACTGGAGCCGATGTCTACATTATTACATTATAATAAGATACAAGGAATCACATCCTGAATGACTAAATATTTTATTATTCTCGGTAAAAAAGATAAATACTTGAAATTATTATTATAATGGAAAATATAAAACACACAAATTATTTTCTTTGTGAACTCCATTATTCCCCATATAATATCATTACATATCAATCACAAAACACTTCCTGGTATCCTGTGGAAAATAAAACATAAGAAAGGGGTGAGATTAGATGCTCATTGAGGGAAATGATATAGAAGAAACTATGAATAGATAAGGAATAATCAATATTGAAAGGTGAATAACTATAGAATATGCAATTTAATCAATAACTTGATCATAATATTCCAAGAATAAAAGATGATCAAATAATTCCATATAAATAATCACATGATCTTGAAAACCTAACCATGAATATTCTAACTAATCGAATAATCACAAGGAATATAAATAACTGAATTTATAATGATATAATTCATAATTATAAACATCTAAAACATACCATCCAAGCCTTTTTACAAGAAATATAAATATATGGGTAAGGCCTCATCCAAAACCCAATCTAGTATGTTTTGTGAGACCTATCGATGCATAAAGGGGTTATATCAGGCCTCATACATCACTTAATAAGTCCAATTCATTCCTCATATGAAAGGGGTGAAACAATGGTAACATAAACATTCAAATTGAAAAACTAACATATGAAATGTTAATACTTACCTCAATCAATAAACATAATCATACACCATCTTGAGTAAAATAGTGAATGGTAATAAAATTATAAATCCCTAGTAAAACAGATCTTAAACCCTCTAGAGAAATAATAAGGATGGTATAAATACAAAAAATACACAAGGGATTATAAGTAAAATAGATGATTTATGTTTTCAATGAATAGAAATACCATTAAAAGATCCTTAAAAATATTTCTGAGAAAAATAACCTTTGCATTTTCAAAATCACTTTTTAAAAAAAACATTCACAAAGTATTTTGAAAATAAATTTTATTTAAAATAAAATTTTAAAACTTGTAAAATAATAATTAAAACATTTATTGGTCATGACAGTTAAATTTGTTTTCATGCAATACACATTAAACCAAGGATTTCTTTCACATTTTTGATAAAATACAAACAAGCATTGTTTTGAAAATGACATGAAAATTCATTTCAATTTTTTTTAAAAGTAAAAAATTAGTAAAAAATTATTCAATAAATAATTTTTAGAAGTTTAAAAGAATAATACATATTTAGAATATATGGGTTTTTATGAAAAAGGACTTCTGACTGAAGAGATAAATAAAGTCGAATTTTCTTAAAAAGACTTTCTCAATCATTTTGAGTACCAGAAAGTGTAAAATATTAATATTACTTAAAAAGGTTCATGCATAACTAGTGGTGAATAAAATCTATTTATTTTAATTTATAAATATCAAATAATTCCCCCAAGTGATATATAAACATAAACAATCTCGAATAATGATGATATTGTTAAACAAACCCCTACCACTTTGGTAACTTATAGAACCTAAGCCCCATAAAATAAATGATATCAAATGAAAAATTAAATACCATTAATATAAAAATATTCATGATATAACATGTAAAAGGTGTATTATATTCAATACATAAATGAAATGTGTGTTGAATATGTAATATGTCTCACGGAAGTAAAAGTTATACGAGAAACCCTTACCATAGGTGTGATTTCATTCGTACATGTACATAACTCATGTATAATGGTTTTAAATATGTAATTAATTTATAATATAACTATAATAATATTTATAATATATTATATGATCCTATTATAATATTTTACCACCCTTTTGTTAATAATATTTCATTATTTTTATTGTTTTGGGTCTTAATGTCCTGGTTTTCTCATGTTTGTTTTATCTAATTTTTTTTAATTCTTGTGTTTAGGATATATATATAATCACAAGAATTATAATAATTTTATAAATATCAAATTTACTCAGTATATACATTTTTAGAACCATTTATTAAAGTTCTACATGGAAATTGAATCTCATCGCATCATGGAGATGATAAGTCATACGTACACACGAGCAATGATATTATTCCATTAACAAGTGAAAGGCTGAGAAAGTGGGTGAAATATTAATTTTAAATAATAAATATCATCTCATATATATCAAATATATTCATTAATTTTGTCCTTATTACATTTCATTTAAATAGTAAGTGAAAAATGAATCACATCGCTTCGTGAGGCGGTAGTCCGTCGTCCACACTAGCGATGCTATCGTATTCAAAACAGAATGGAAAATAAATAGGTATAGGTGATATTAAATTTTTATAAGTATAATAATATAATAAATATCATATAAATTTTTTTAATCCATCATTATATTCATCCTTGAAAAGTAGTGATGGAAAACGAACTACATCGGTTCGTGAGGTGGTAGACCATCATATACATGATCTAGGATTTTGTTTCCCATTTGATGGAAGTAGAGATAAATAAATATAAATAAACTAAAATAATAAAATCTATGTATATGTTATATTTTTATTTTATTATATTATAAGTGTTAATACATAATTTAAAGTGTAAAAATAATAAAGAAAGTGAAAGAGATTTGTTAAGATATATACCTTCTCTAAGAGAAACCTCCTTTGGATATCCTCTTAAGGACCCTAGGGATGGTATTTTGGAAGGATCAGAAGCTATATAATATTTATAAGGATGTTTGGGAGATATTTTTTCAGGTTGTTTTGAGAAAAATGGATTTATGGGTGTGAATAAGTATAAAGCCCCAGCCTTAAACCTTACTTAATCTTGAGTTATTATAAGATTACACATTTAGGATCTTTTCAGGTTTAGAGTTTTAGAGAATTAGATCATAAAACTTGAATTACATTCCACATTTAAACAAAGTGGTTACATAAAAGATAGTATTCATTTTTTCCCATCAGCGAAAACATATTTAAAGATAAAGCATGGATTATTTCTTGACACTTCCTTGACACTATCATCATATCATGTACCTTTCCCTTGACCTGTGAAAAACATTTCAAAAAACTTGGGATGAGCATAAAAAGCTCAGTAAGGGTTATAAAAAAATATTGAAAGGAAACATGAGTTCATATATACATAAGAATTAAATCATACTTTACCCATAAAACATAGGCACTTTAACATACCTCATCAAATCATGAATAAATCATAGAAATCATAATACATAAAAGGTAACTTGAGGCATTCATAACATTCTTACATAGGGAGTAACCCTCTTGGTTATGTTTGGAATACCCACCACAGTATATTCCCTAAATCTCTTCAGAGAAACCTTAATGTTTCACTCCTTCGCGTTACTCAATGCATTGGAGAGATATATCGAGCTCACCCGCCCTTAGTTTATCACGGAACCACCCATCTTCATAATAATGCCCAAGAACCACAACATAATCGTATCACATAAAACATGCATAAAGGAAACATAACATTTCCACCTTTCAATCACAAGATATCAATACAACACATTGATATAAAAACATTATGAAAACCATTTTCAATACCAAAATAAAAGAAAAGTAAAACATGGTATTTATTTTTCTTTTTAAAAAAAGGTATGGCTTGTAGAGGAAGCTGAAACTCAAATAATGGTCACGGCGGTGGAGAAGTCGTTGTCGCCGCATACGTATGACAAAAACATTCCCTTTTGTCATTTAGTAAACTCTTCGTATAAAAAATATTACTTTTGAATAAACGTAAAAGTCAAAGGGGTTTATACACCATATAAAAGAAGGTTGTGTATAAAGCAAAATATGCCTCAATGAAAGGAGATTGAGACGAAGTCCCATACAAAGACGGTATCCTTGGTTTAAGGATAAATCAATTACATAATTATGTGTGACAAACGAATACACCAAATATAAGTGGATATTAAGTGTAAAACAATCAGAGGTTATTCACACATATTCATAGAACGACATATTCAAGGAGTACAAGTTTATCCCAGAGAATCAAATTTGGGTTAAGAAGTTCCCTTGAAAAAATTTGATAGCCTAACGGCGTCACTACAAAATTCAGAAAATGAGTTGATGAGAGATAAAAAGGGTATCTCATCACATGGAAATAAAATTTAAATCAATAAGGATATAGGAACATATCCCAACATAATAGTATGTGAATTAAAATACATAACAAAATAAGTCTTTTAAAAAGAGGAGGGTGAAAGGTTCCCTTACCGACATGGGTATCTTTCAAGACATGCACCCCGTGAAAGAAGGACAATACAACATTGATGTAAATACTCATAAATGAAAGTATATTACAAAATGAGTAAAATAATGGGCAGTACATACACCAATCAAAGGAAATTGTGGCAAATGTAGCATAAATATCACGGGAATAAAAGTGAGATGAAAAATCCCTTACGAAAACTCAGCAGCCTAACGGTGTCACTTAAAACATCCAAAAATGGATTGATGAGATAAAATAGGCTCTCTCATAATATTACAATAAAATAGAAAGAGTAATATAAAAGAACATCCCCCATCATAACAAATAGGATCTTAAAATAAGTGACATAAAGGAGAGTACTTAAAAAGAAAGAGAGAGGTTAGATCTCTTACGAAAATTCAGCAGCCTAACGGCGCCACTCAAAACTTCCAAAATGGATTGATGAGAGATAATAGGGTCTCTCATAATATGAACATAAAAATTAAAGTAAGATTAATATAAAAGAACAACCCAATAACAATAAAGATGAGCTTTAAAAGGAATGACATAAAAGAGTGTACTTAAAAAGAAAGAGAGGGGTATGATCCATTACCTCAAGTCCAACTTGTCTTGTTCGTTTCTTTATATTCCTGAATTATAAACTTTGGTCAATTTATAATTGCTTAAGGACCTCCTATATTGATTATTATTCATTTTTTATCACATATTTTAATGTTATAATAATTGGTTAATAATATGAGTTCATATCAGACGTTTTTGTCGATGTTTGGTACATGAGTCAAAAATTGAACTTGTTGGAAAATAATTTTCCATGTAGTTATAGGTACATAATATCCAGAATAGTATTGATGTTTTAAATATCATATATATCCAGTATATATTCATTTTATACTATTCCATATCATTTGGAGATAAAAATTAAAAGCACCGTTCATTGAGACGGTAGGCCGTTCGTACGCATGAACGCTACTTTCATTTTTTGTCATATTAATGGAATTAAAACAAAATGAGATATATATATATATATTTTATAATTCTAGAATTATATCCATAATTTAGATGTAATATATTACATATATATCCATTATATATATGTACTTATAATAGTACATAACATTTTGAGATAAGAAATGAAATGTACTGTTCATGGAGACGGTAAGCCGTACGTACGCATGAACGCTACTTCCATTTCTATTTCATATTTAATGGAATTAAAACATGATGATACATAATAGTATTTTAATTAAAGTATGGTATCATATATAATATCATTAAATATATCCTTTATACGTACCACATATGGTATTAACGAATCAAATCACTTTGAGGGGGCGGTAGTCCGCACTTCCTTAAATGAAGATATCACGTTTACCCATAATGGAAACCATAAAGGTATGCCATAAATGAAAAATACAGAAACTTAAGTAAAAAATAAACATATTATATATCATATATAAATATATTGTCATCTTAATGGCCACCTTTGAAGGTTTTAGAAGAATTTTGAACAATCATCGTTTCGTGAGGCAGAAATTCACCATCCAAAGAAACAGTATATTCTTTAACCATTAGATGTAGGTGTGTGTAAGTGTAGCTAGAATACTTCTTATAAAAAAATCCTAGTATATTTAATATACTTAATTTGTTACAAAATAAATGAATAAAAATAGTTTAGGGGGTTGGAGAAGCAAAATAAAACAAAAGGACACAATTGAAGTCATTACCTTAAAATCGGGTAACTCCCTTTGGTTTGAGCTCAAAGGCTTCCTTGGGAAGACTTCTGCCAAAAGTGAGGCTTAAAGGAGTTATAGAGGGATGTGGAGAGACAAAATAGGCAGTTTTTGTCCGATCCAAAGGCTTTTGAAGTGTGGTTAAGGAGGTAGAGGTGGGGGCCTTTTATAAGAGGAGAGGAGGGGCACTCTTGGAAAGTAAAGAAATGTTACTTTATTTTAGAATGATATTCAGATTTTAATGGCCCCACATTGATGTGTTTAGAGGATAAGGTGATAAGGGTTCGAAATCCACCCATCCAATAGGATTTGGAAATGTGCAGGTCTTAGATTTTACATTATCTTTCAATTTTATTTAAATCGTTAAATAATGAGGTCATCGCTGCATCATCATGATGTCATAAATAATTTAATTTATTTAATGTCTAAAAATTGTAAAAAAATACTATGATGTAGGAACTCTTTTTATCTTTCCAATGACTATTTATAGTCAAACATATGACTTGTATAACCCCATGTAAATATTGTTTTAGTAAAACAACTCATGTTTGTGTCATTTTTACTTTAACATTAAATAAAAAGATATTAATGTCATTTTCCTACCAAAGTGGCTCCATGGGGTCCCCAAGTTGACACATGGATTTTCTTGGTCGTCCATTACACATACAATGAGGGTAGGACATGTGTCTAGGTCATTTCATTTTATTAAAACATTATTCTTACCTTAAACTACACTAATTACCTCTAATCACGATTAAAAACTTAATAAGTTACTATTCACAAAACAATTATTCTAATCCCATTGAACCAAATTTTACTTATTAATGACAACCATGTATGTAGGATTTTTGAAATTCATAACACAAAGATGGAAAATTTTCATTTAAACGGAAAATCAGTTTTTATAAGTACCACTTAGTGGTTTCACTATTCATCAAAAATTGAAGTTTTTCAGAAAATTACCAAAAATTCACCCTAAGCTATATTTAATATTCCGAATTCAAAAATGATGTCTATTTTAAAAAATTAAAAACATATAAGTTTCATTAATTAATTTAATAATTAATTCCCGTTGTCAAAACAAATAGCGTGTTTTTATGAAACAAAATGTATCAAAAGATTGACACTAGTTTAAGTCCGATTTCAAAGTGAAATTAATTCCAACGAACACTATTGTATTAAATGGTAAAAATATATTCTAATTTTACTTTAAAACCAATTCAAAAGATAATATAATCATATAAATTAATTATATTAAAAAGAGGTTTTGAATTAAAATACAACATTTTTCACTATTCATTAAAAATTGAACTTTTTCGGAAAAATACCAAAAATTTACACAAAGTAAATTTTGATGTCCCGATTCTAAAGAAGAATTTTATTTTGTCAAATGTAACACATAAAATTGTCAAAAAGTGGATTTAAAAGAGGTTTTCCTTCAAAATGCGGTTAATCGACCTTTTAAAGAATATTGGAATGTTTACGCTTAAAATTGGATTCATTCGCATTTTTAATCCTATAACATTTATTGTAAAGAGTAAAAATATTTGAAAAACATATATAATCATTTTTAGTTAGTTCTGTTCATTCTCGCCATTACAACAGCTAGGCGTTAACTACCATTTAAAATAATATTATTTTATTATTAGAGTGCAACGCAATATTCCCAAGAAACTCATTGTTGCGTATTGGGTATGCCATCATGCATAGCGTCCCCTTTAAAGTAATATTAATATTTTATTCACAAATATGGATAAATATGAAATTTTCATATTCTTTATTTACCTGGGGTGTTACATCCTTCCCCCCTTTTGGGAATTGCGTCCTCGCAATTTTTAAAATTGGGCTTGGAAACTTCATTGAAAATCCCACATCGAAACAAGAGTCATTAAAAAAATGACTTTAAAATAAAGAAAGATAAGTACAAATGTCACCCGAGTTAACCTATACTAGGATTCCAAGTATGAAAATATGGACATGGAGGAAAAAACAAAGGGTCATGTTCTGATGGAGAGTGATAGTAAACATGTCTAGAAGAAAGTTAACCATAAGAAAATCACAAACTTGTGATGGGTTAAACGGTATTCGATTCCCCAGTAGGAAAAGTTAACAAACAACATTTTTTCTTTAAGTTACTCTTCATTGAGGAATTTATTTTTGATCTTAAGAAAACATACTTACCTTTCATGTTGACTATCAACTTTTACTATATTTCTTACACAAACTCATACTTTCCCCAAAAGACGAGTATTTAGGAAGACTTGTTCACATTAAGAGTACTATAATAAACTTCTAGAGAATCACCTAATCCACAAAAGAGAACTATTTACTTCCCATGCCTTTAGACTCTAACCAAAACCAAAACCCAAAAGGTTAGTACAAGATCAGATAATCTAGAAAAGGATAACGCTTTATAAAAAGAAAATCTATTCTTAATCTCCAAAATTTGTCCAACAAAACCCAGAGTTCAACAAGGACCATTAAATAAACAATTTGACCATAACATACTTCAAAGTAAACCAAACTAAGATTGAAACCCAAATATTTGAAGGATTTAGTCACATAGTCTTCCAAGTTAAATCATAACATTTATCTCCAAACAACATCAGTTGCTCCTAAAGTCTCATTTTGAAAAGTAATTAACCTAATCACATATCCTCCATGATAGGTTAATAAATTTCCATAGATAACCCAAAATCATCTTACTCTTAATTCATAAAATCATCTAACTAAAAAGAATTAGTCAAACTAACCAGGGACTTCACGTAGTCTAGTGGTAGGCTATAAATACCAGTCGCACTTTGGTTGTGGGTTCGATTCCCGCAGCTTTGTCTGGCACGACAGGTTGTCACATGGTCTGCGGGTTTTCCTTTTTCCAAAACTATATAATTCTCAAATAATTCCCCAAAAAGAGATAAAATCATCAAAAAAATAATCATAAAATATTTTAACCTCAAGTTTATCTCATGCCTTTCATTTTCCATCATAACATATAATAACCCATAATTACCTCAAAAGTAAGGATC
The DNA here is from genome assembly GCA_963277665.1 of Viscum album. Taxonomy (NCBI): domain Eukaryota; kingdom Viridiplantae; phylum Streptophyta; class Magnoliopsida; order Santalales; family Viscaceae; genus Viscum; species Viscum album. The sequence continues at coordinate 513,406,394 of OY728140.1, forward strand.
ATATAAACCCTAATAGTTACCTTTATAATTATTACCTGAACTTCCACATCGATTGTTCATCTCGTACATGATGCATTACAGAACATATCAAGGTTCAATTGGATGAACATGACTCCTTGATAGTTGGTTTAGAACAACCACGAGTTTCCTCATTAAATACCTCATTTCATCCAGTCTCTTAATCAGAGAACCACCACAGTTTCCTTCAAACCTATTGTCACTTTGGTGCCTGCTAGATCCATCCATTCACTAAAAACAGAAATGTCAGTGTGAGTATATCAACAAAACCATCATGTACTAATGAGGAAGATAAACACTAAGATATACTTACTCATCCACTTTATTTAAAACTAGGACTCTTTCTGAAATCCTAACCATTATGGTAATGTCACTTATGCTTAAAAAATAACCTAACCTCTAAAGTTATCTAAATCGACCTCTGATACCAACTATAAATCCCCAGCCTTAAACCTTACTTAATCTTGAGTTATTATAAGATTACACATTGAGGATCTTTTCAAGTTTAGAGTTTTAGAGAATTAGATCAAAAAACTTGCATTACATTCCACATTTAAACAAAGTGGTTACATAAAAGATAGTATTCATTTTTTTCACATCAACAGAAACATATTTAAAGTTAAATCATGGATTCTTTATTGACACTTCCTTGACACTATCATCATATCATGTACCTTTCCCTTGACCTGTGAAAAACATTTCAAAAAACTTGGGACGAGCATAAAAAGCTCAGTAAGGGTTATAAAAAAATATGGAAAGGAAACATGAGTTCATATATACGTAAGAATGAAATCATAATTTACCCATAAAACATAGTCACTTTAACATACCTCATCAAATCATGAATAAATCATAGAAATCATAAGACATAAAAGGTAACTTGAGGCATTCATAACATTCTTACATAGGGAGTAACCCTCTTGGTTTCGTTTGGAATACCCACCACAGTATATTCCCTAAATCTCTTCGGAGAAACCTTAATGTTTCACTCCTTCGCGTTACCCAATGCATTCGAGAGGTATATCGGGCTCACCCACCCTTAGTCTATCACGGAACCACCCGTCTTCATAATAATGCCCAAGAATAACAACATAATCGTATCACGTAAAACATGCATAAAGGAAACATAACATTTCCACCTTTCAATCACAAGATTTCAATACAACACATTGATATAAAAACATTATGAAAACCATTTTCAATACCAAAATAAAAGAAAAGTAAAACATGGTATTTATTTTTCTTTTAAAAAAAAGGTATGGCTTGTAGAGGAAGCCGAAACTCAAATAATGGTCACGGCGGCGGAGAAGTCATTGTCACCGCATACGTACGACAAAAACATTCCCTTTTGTCGTTTAGTAAACACCTCGTATAAAAAAGATTCCTTTTGAATAAACTTAAAAGTCAAAGGGGTTTATACACCGTATAAAAGAAGGCTGTGTATAAAACAAAATATGCCTCAATGAAAGGAGATTGAGACGAAGTCCCATACAAAGACGGTATCCTTGGTTTAAGGATAAATCAATTACATAATTATGTGTGACAAACAAATACACCAAATATAAGTGGATATTAAGTGTAAAACAATCAGAATTTATTCACACATATTCATAGAACGACATATTCAAGGAGTACAAGTTTATCCCAAAGAATCAAATTTGGGTTAAGAAGTTCCCTTGCAAATATTTGACAGCCTAACGGCGTCACTACAAAATTTAGAAAATGAGTTGATGAGAGATAAAAAGGGTATCTCATCACATGGACATAAAATTTAAATCAATAAGGATATATAAGAACATATCCCAACATAATTGTATGTGAATTAAAATACATAACAAAATAATTCTTTTAAAAAGAGGAGGGTCAAAGGTTCCCTTACCGACATGGGTATCTTTCAAGACATGCACCCCGTGAAAGAAGGACAATACAACATTGATGTAAATACTCATAAATAAAATTATATTACACGATGAGTAAAATAATGGGTAGTACATACACCACTCAAAGGAAATTGTGGAAAATTTAGCATAAATCTCACAGGAATAAAAGTGAGATGAAAAATCCCTTACAAAAACTCGGCTGCCTAATGGCGCCACTTAAAACATCCAAAAATGGATTGATGAGATCAAATAGGGTCTCTCATTATATTACAATAAAATAGCAAGAGGAATATAAAATAACATCCCCCATCATAACAAAGAGGATCTTAAAAGAAGTGACATAAAGGAGAGTACTTAAAAAGAAAGAGAGACGTTAGATCTCTTGCGAAAATTCGGCAGCCTAACGGCGCCACTCAAAACTTCCAAAATGGATTGATGAGAGAGAATAGGGTCTCTAATCATATGAACATAAAAATTAAAGTAATATTAATATAAAATAACATCCCAATAACAAGAAAGATTAGCTTTAAAAGAAATGACATAAAAGAGTGTATTTAAAAAAGAAAGAGAGGGGTAGGATCCCTTACCTCAAGTCCAACTTGTCTTGTTCGTTTCTTTATATTCCTGAATAATAAACTTTGGTCAATTTATAAATGCTTAAGGACATCCTATAATGATTATTATTCATTTAATATCACATATTTTAATGTTATAATAATTGGTTAATAATATGAGTTCATATCAGACGTTTTTGTCGATGTTTGGTACACGAGTCAAAAATTGAACTTGTTGGAAAATAATTTTCCATGTAGTTATAGGTACATCATATCCAGAATAGTATTGATGTTTTAAATATCATATATATATCCAGTTTATATTAATTTTATACTATTCCATAGCATTTGGAGATAAAAATTAAAAGCACCGTTCATGGAGACGGTAGGTCGTACGTACGCATGAACGCTACTTTCATTTTTTTTCATATTAATGGAATTAAAACAAAATGAGAGATATATATATATGTTATAATTCCAGAATTATATCCATAATTTAGATGTAATATATTACATATATATCCTTTATATATATGTACTTATAATAGTACATAACATTTTGAGATAAGAAATGAAATGTACCGTTCATGGAGACGGTAAGCCGTACGTACGCATGAACGCTACTTCCATTTCTATTTCATATTTAATGGAATTAAAACATAATGATACATAATATTATTTTAATAACAGTATGGTATCATATATAATATCATTAAATATATCCTTTATATGTACTACATATGGTATTAACGAATCAAATCACTTTGAGGGGGCGGTAGTCCGCACTTCCTTAAATGAAGATATCGCGTTTACCCATAATGGAAACCATAAAGGTATGCCATAAATTAAAAATACATAAGCTTAAGTAAAACATAAACATATTATATATCATATATAAATATAGTGTCATCTTAATGGCCTCCTTTGAAGGTGTTAGAAGAATGTTGAACAATCATCGTTTCGTGAGGCAGAAATTCGCCATCCACAGAAACAGTATGTTCTTTAACCATTATATGTAGGTGTGTGTAAGTGTAGATAAAATCCTTCTTATAAAAAAATCCTAGTATATTTAAGATACTGTATTTGTTACAAAATAAATAAATAAAAATAGTTTAGGGGGTTGGAGAAGCAAAATAAAACAAAAGCACACAAGTGAAGTCATTACCTTAAAATCGGGTAACTCCCTTTGGTTTGAGCTCAAAGGCTTCCTTGAAAAGACTTCTGCCCAAAGTGAGGCTTCAAGGAGTTATAGAGGGATGTGTATAGACAAAATGGTCAGGGGTTGGACGAGCCAAAGGCTTTGGAAGTGTGGGTAAGGAGGTAGAGGTGGGGGCCTTTTATAAGAGGAGAGGAGGGGCACTCTTGGAAAGTAAAGAAATGTTACTTTATTTTATAATGAGTTTCGGATTTTAATGGTCCAAAATTGATGTTTTTCGAGGATAAGGTGATAAGGGTTATAAATCCACCCATACAATAGGTTTTGGACATTTGTAGGTCTTATATTTTACATTATCTTTCCATTTTATTTAAATCATTAAATAATGAGGTCATCGCTGCATCATCATGATGTCATAAATACTTTAATTTATTTAATGTCTAAAAATTAAAAAAAAATACTATGATGTAGTAAATATTATTAGCTTTCCAATTACTATTTATAGTCAAACGTTTGACTTGTACAACCCCATGTAATTTTTTTTTTGTAAAACAACTCATGGTTGTGTCATTTTTACTTTAACATTATATAAAAAAATATTAATGTCACTTTCCTACCAAAGTGGCTCCATGGGGTCCCCAAGATTACCCATGGATTGTCTTGGTCGTCCATGACACATCCAATTAGGGTAGGACATGTTTCTAGGTCATTTCATTTTATTAAAACATTATTCTTACCTTAAACTACAATAATTACCTCTAATCGCGATTAAAAACTTAATAAGTTACTATTCACCAAAAAATTATTCTAATCCCATTGAACCACATTTTACTTATTAATGACAACCATGTATGTCGGATTTTTGAAATTCAAAACACAAAGATAGAAAGATTTCATTTAAACGGAAAATCAGTTTTTATAAGTACCACTTAGTGGTTTCACTATTCATCAAAAATTGAAGTTTTTCAAAAAATTACCAAAAATTCACCCTAATATATATTTGATATTCCAAATTAAAAAATGATATCTCTTTTACAAAATTAAAAACATATAAATTGCATTAATTAATTTAATAATTAATTCCTGCTGTCAAAACAAATAGCGTGTTTTTATGAAACAAAATGTATCAAAATATTGACACTAGTTTAAGTCCGATTTCAAAGTGAAATTAATTACAACGAACACTATTGGATTAAATGCTAAAAATATATTCTAATTTCACTTTAAAACCAATTCAAAAGGTAATCTAATCATATAAATTAATTATATTAAAAATTGGTTTTGAATAAAAATACAACATTTTTCACTATTCATTAAAAATTGAACTTTTTTCGGAAAAATACCAGAAATTTACAAAAATTAAATTTTGATGTCCCGATTCTAAAGAAGAATTTTATTTTGTCAAATATAACACATAAAATTGTCAAAAAGTAGATTTAAAAGAGGTTTTCCATCAAAAGGCGGTTAATCGACCTTTTAAAGAATATTGGAATGTTTACACTTAAAATTGGATTCATTCGCATTTTTAATCCTATAACATTTATTGTAAAGAGTAAAAATATTTGACAAACATATATAATCATTTTTAGTTAGTTATGTTCATCCCCGCCATTACAATGGCTAGGCGTTAACTACCATTTAAAATAATATTATTTTATTATTAGAGTGCAACGCAAGATTCCCAAGAAACTCATTGTTGCGTATTTGGTACGCCATCGCGCAAAGTGTCCCCTTTAAAGTAATATTAATATTTTATTCACAAATATGGATAAATATGAAAATGTAATATTATTTATTTACCTGGGGTGTTACATCCTTCCCCCCTTTTGGGAATTGTGTCCTCGCAGTTTTTAAAATTGGGCTTGGAAACTTCATTGAAAATCCCACATCGGAACAAGAGTCATTAAAAAAATGACTTTAAAATAAAGAAAGATAAGTACAAAGGTCACCTGAGTTAACCCATACTAGGATTCCAAGTATGAAAATATGGACATGGAGGAAAAAACAAAGGGTCATGTTCTGATGGAGAGTGATAGTAAACATTTCTAGAAGAAAGTTAACCATAAGAAAATCACAAACTTGTGATGGGTTAAACGGTATTTGATTCCCCAGTAGGAAAATTTAACAAACAACATTTTTGTTTTAAGTTACTCTTCATTGAGGAATTTATTTTTGATCTTAAGGAAACATACTTACTTGTCATGTTGACTTTCAACTTTTACTAGATTTCTTACAAAAACTCATACTTTCCACAAAAGACGAGTATTTAGGAAGACTTGTTCACATTAAGAGTACTATAATCAACTTCTAGAGAATCACCTAATCGACAAAAGAGAACTATATACTTCCCATGTCTTTAGACTCTAACCAAAACCAAAACCCAAAAGGTTAGTACAAGATCAGATAATCCAGAAAAGGATAACCCTTTATAAAAAGAAAATCTATTCTTAATCTCCAAAATTTGTCCAACAAAACCCAGAGTTCAACGAGGACCATTCGATAAACAATTTTTCCATAACATACTTCAAAGTAAACCAAACTAATATTGAAACCCAAATATTTGAAGGATTTAGTCACATAGTCTTCCAAGTTAAATCGTAACATTTATCTCCAAACAACATCAGTTGCTCCTAAAGTCTCGTTTTGAAAAGTAATTAACCTAATCACATATCCTCCATGATAGGTTAATAAATTTCCATAGATAACCCAAAATCAGCTTACTCTTAATTAATAAAATCATCTAACTAAAAAGAATTAGTCAAACTAACAAGGGACTTCACGTAGTCCAGTGGTAGGCGATAAATACCAGTCGCACTTTGGTTGTGGGTTCGATTCTCGCAGCTTTGTCTGGCACGACAGGTTGTCACACGGACTGCGGGTTGTCCTTTTTCCGAAACTATATAATTCTCAAATAATTCCCCAAAAAGAGATTAAATCATCAAAAAAAATAATCATAAAATATGTTAACCTCAAGTTTATCTCATGCCTTTCATTTTCTATCATAACATATAATTACCCATAATTACCTCAAAAGTAAGGATCATATAAACCCTAATAGTTACCTTTATAATTATTACCTGAACTTACACATCGATTGTTCATCTCGTACATGATGCATTACAGAACATAGCAAGGTTCAATTGGATGAACATGACTCCTTGATAGTTGGTTTAGAACAACCACGAGTTTCCTCATTGAATACCCCAATTCATCCAGTCTCTTAATCAGAGAACCACCACAGTTTCCTTAAAACCTATTGTCACTTTGGTGCCTGCTAGATCCATCCATTCACTAAAAACAGAAATTTCAGTGTGAGTATATCAACAAAACCATCATGTACTAATGAGGAAGATAAACACTAAGATATACTTACTCATCCACTTTATCTAAAACTAAGACTCTTTTTGAAATCCTAACCATTATGGTAATGTCACTTATGCTTAAAGAATACCATAACCTCTAAAGTTATCTAAACTGACCTCTGATACCAACTTTAAAGCCCCAGCCTTAAACCTTACTTAATCTTGAGTTATTATAAGATTACACATTGAGGATCTTTTCAGGTTTAGAGTTTTAGAGAATTTGATCATAAAACTTGCATTACATTCCACATTTAAACAAAGTGGTTACATAAAAGATAGTATTCATTTTTTTCCCATCAACGGAAACATATTTAAAGATAAAGCATAGATTCTTTCTTGACACTTCCTTGACACTATCATCACATCATGTACCTTTCCCTTGACCTGTGAAAAACATTTCAAAAAACATGGGATGAGCATAAAAAGATCATTAAGGGTTATAAAAAAATATGGAAAGGAAACATGAGTTCATATATACATAAGAATGAAATCATACTTTACCCATAAAACATAGGCACTTTAACATACCTCATCAAATCATGAATAAATCATATAAATCATAATACATAAAAGGTAACTTGAGGCATTCATAACATTCTTACGTAGGGAGTAACCCTCTTGGTTACGTTTGGAATACCCACCACAGTATATTCCCTAAATCTCTTCGGAGAAACCTTAATGTTTCACTCCTTCACGTTACCCAATGCATTGGAGAGCTATATCGGGCTCACCTTCCCTTAGTTTATCACGGAACCGAACGTCTTCATAATAATGCCCAATAACCACAACATAATCGTATCACATAAAACATGCATAAAGGAAACATAACATTTCCACCTTTCAATCACAAGATATCAATACAACACATTGATATAAAAACATTATGAAAACCATTTTAAATACCAAAATAAAATAAAAGTAAAACATGGTATTTATTTTTCTTTAAAAAAAAGTTATGGCTTGTAGAGTATGCCGAAACTCAAATAATGGTCACAGCAGCGGAGAAGTCGTTGTCGCCGCATACGTACGACAAAAACATTCCCTTTTTTCATTTAGTAAACGCTTCGTATAAAAAAGATTACTTTTGAATAAATGTAAAAGTAAAAGGGGTTTATACACCTTATAAAAGAAGGTTGTGTATAAAACAAAATATTCCTCAATGAAAGGAGATTGAGACGAAGTCCCATACAAAGACGGTATCCTTGGTTTAAGGATAAATCAATTACATAATTATGTGTGACAAACGAATACACCAAATATAAGTGGATATTAAGTATAAAACAATGAGAGTTTATTCACACATATTCATAGAACGAAATATTCAAGGAGTACAAGTTTATCCCAAAGAATCAAATTTGGGTTAAGAAGTTCCCTTGCAAAAATTTGACAGCCTAACGACGTCACTACAAAATTCAGAAAATGAGTTGATGAGAGATAAAAAGGGTATCTCATCACATGGACATATAATTTAAATCAATAAGGATATATAAGAACATATAACAACATAATAGTTTTTGAATTAAAAGACATAACAAAAGAAGTCTTTTAAAAAGAGGAGGGTGAAAGGTTCCCTTACCGACATGGGTATCTTTCCAGACATGCACCCCATGAAAGAAGGACAATACAAAATTGATGTAAATACTCATAAATGAAAGTATATTACACAATGAGTAAAATAATGGGAAGTACATACACCACTCAAAGTAAATTGTGGAAAATGTAGCATAAATCTCACGGGAATAAAAGTGAGATGAAAAATCCCTTACGAAAACTCGGCAGCCTAATGGCGCCACTTAAAACATCCAAAAATGGATTAATGAGATCAAATAGGGTCTCTCATCATATTACAATAAAATATCAAGAGGAATATAAAATAACATCCCCCATCATAAAAAAGAGGAGTTTAAAAGAATTGACATAAAGGAGAGTACTTAAAAAGAAAGAGAGAGGTTAGATCTCTTACGAAAATTCGGCAGCCTAACGGCGCCACTCAAAACTTCCAAAATGGATTGATGAGAGAGAATAGGGTCTCTCATCATATGAACATAAAAATTACAGTAAGAGTAATATAAAATAACATCCCAATAACAAGAAAGATGAGGTTTAAAAGGAATGACATAAAAGAGTGTACTTAAAAAGAAAGAGAGGGGTAGGATCCCTTACCCCAAGTCCAACTTTTCTTGTTCGTTTCATTATATTCCTGAATAATAAACTTTGGTCAATTCATAATTGCTTAAGGACCTCCTATAATGATTATTATTCAGTTCATATCACATATTTTAATGTTATAGTAATTGGTTAATAATATGTGTTCATATCAGACGTTTGTGTCGCTGTTTGGTACATGAGTCAAAAATTGAACTTGTTGGAAAATAATTTTCCATGTAGTTATAGGTACATCATATCCAGAATAGTATTGATGTTTTAAATATCATATATATCCAGTATATATTCATTTTATACTATTCTATAGCATTTGGAGATAAAAATTAAAAGCATCATTCATGGAGACGGTAGGCCGTACGTACGCATGAACGCTAGTTTCATTTTTTGTCATATTAATGGAATTAAAAAAAATGAGATATATATATATATATGTTATAATTCCAGAATTATATCCATAATTTAGATGTAATATATTACATATATATCCATTATATATATGTACTTATAATATTACATAACATTTTGTGATAAGAAATGAAATGTACCGTTCATGGAGACGGTAAGCCGTACGTACGCATGAAGGCTACTTCCATTTCTATTTCATATTTAATGGAATTAAAATATAATGATACATAATAGTATTTTAATTCCAGTATGTTATCATATATAATATCATTAAATATATCCTTTATACGTACCACATATGGTATTAACGAATCAAATCACTTTGAGGGGGCGGTAGTCCGCACTTCCTTAAATGAAGATATCACGTTTACCCATAATGGAAACCATAAAGGTATGCCATAAATGAAAAATACAGAAGCTTAAGTAAAGAATAAAAAGATTATATATCATATATAAATATAGTTTCATCTTAATGGCCACATTTGAATGTGTTAGAAGAATGTTGAACAATCATCGTTTCGTGAGGCAGAAATTCGCCATCCACAGAAACAGTATGTTCTTTAACCATTAGATGTAGGTGTGTGTAAGTGTAGCTCGAATCCGTCTTATAAAAACATCCAAGTATATTTAAGATACTGTATTTGTTACAAAATAAATTAATAAAAATATTTTAGGGGGTTGGAGAAGCAAAATAAAACAAAAGGACACAAGTGAAGTCATTACCTTAAAATCGGGTAACTCCCTTTGGTTTGAGCGCAAAGGCTTCCTTGGGAAGACTTATTCCCAAAGTGAGGCTTCAAGGAGTTATAGAGGGATGTGGAGAGAAAAAATGGGCAGGGTTTGGCCGAGCCAAAGGCTTTGGAAGTGTGGGTAAAGAGGTAGAGGTGGGGGCCTTTTATAAGAGGAGAGGAGGGGCACTCTTGGAAAGTAAAGAAATGTTACTTTATTTTATAATGAGTTTCTGATTTTAATGGTCCCACATTGATGTGTTTCAAGGATAAGGTGATAAGGGTTCGAAATCCACCCATCCAATAGGGTTTGTACATGTGTAGGTAGTAGATGTTACATTATCTTTCCATTTTATTATATTGTTAAATAATGAGGTCATCACTGCATCATCATGATGTCATAAATAATTTAATTTATTTAATGTCTAAAAATTATAAAAAAAATACTATGATGTAGGAAATATTTTTAGCTTTCCAATTACTATTTATAGTCAAATATATGACTTGTATAACACCATGTAAAATTTTTTTTAGTAAAACAACTCATGTTTGTGTCATTTTTACTTTAACATTAAATAAAAAGATATTAATGTCACTTTCCTACCAAAGTGGATCCATGGGGTCCTCAAGTTGATGCATGGATTGTCTTGGTCGGCCATGACACATCCAATGAGGGTAGGACATGTGTCTAGGTCATTTAATTTTATTAAAACATTATTCTTACCTTAAACTACACAAATTACCTCTAATCGCGATTAAAAAATTAATAAGTTACTATTCACCAAAAAATTATTCTAATCCCATTGAACCACATTTTACTTATTAATGACAACCATGTATGTATTATTTTTGAAATTCAAAACACAAAGATGGAAAAATTTCATTTAAACGGAAAATCAGTTTTTATAAGTACCACTTAGTGGTTTTACTATTCATCAAAAATTGAAGTTTTTCAGAAAATTACCAAAACTTCACCCTAAGCTATATTTGATATTCTGAATTCAAAAATGATGTATGTTTTACAAAATTCAAAACATATAAGTTTCATTAATTAATTTAATAATTAATTCCTGCTGTCAAAACAAATAGCGTGTTTTTAAGAAACAAAATGTATCAAAAGATTGACACTAGTTTAAGTCTGATTTCAAAGTGAAATTAATTCCAACGAACACTATTGGATTAAATGGTAAAAATATATTATAATTTCACTTTAAAACCAATTCAAGAGATAATATAATCATATAAATAAATTAGATTAAAAATAGGTTTTGAATTAAAATACAACATTTTTCACTATTCATTAAAAATTGAACTTTTTCGGAAAAATACAAAAAATTTACACAAAGTAAATTTTGATGTCCCGATTCTAAAGAAGAATTTTATTTTGTCAAATATAACACATAAAATTGTCAAAAAGTGGATTTAAAAGAGGTTCGCCATCAAAAGGCAGTTAATCGAACTTTTAAAGAATATTGGAATGTTTACGCTTAAAATTGGATTCATTCGCATTTTTAATCCTATAACATTTATTGTAAAGAGTAAAAATATTTGAAAAACATATATAATCATTTTTTGTTAGTTCTGTTCATTCCTGCCATTACAATGGCTAGGCGTTAACTACCATTTAAAATAATATTATTTTATTATTAGAGTGCAATGAAAGATTCCCAAGAAACTCATTGTTGCGTATTGGGTACGCCATCGTGCATAGCGTCCCTTTTAAAGTAATATTAATATTTTATTCACAAATATGGATAAATATGAAAATGTCATATTCTTTATTTACCTGGGGTGTTACATCCTTCCCCCTTTTGGGAATTGCGTCCTCGCAATTTTTAAAATTGGGCTTGGAAACTTCATTGAAAATCCCACATCGGAACAAGAGTCATTAAAACAATCACTTTAAAATAAATAAATATAAGTACAAAGGTCACCCGAGTTAACCCATACTAGGATTCCAAGTATGAAAATATGGACATGGAGGAAAAAACAAAGGGTCATGTTCTGATGGAGAGTGATAGTAAACATGTCTAGAAGAAAGTTAACCGTAAGAAAATCACAAACTTGTGATGGGTTAAACGGTATTCGATTCCCCAGTAGGAAAAGTTAACAGACAACATTTTTGTTTTAAGTTACTCTTCATTGAGGAATTTATTTTTGATCTTAAGGAAACATACTTGTCATGTTGACTTTCAACTTTTACTAGATTTCTTACACAAACTCATACTTTCCCCAAAAGAAGAGTATTTAGGAAGACTTGTTCACATTAAGAGTACTATAATCAACTTCTAGAGAATCATCTAATCCATAAAGGAGAACTATATACTTCCCATGTCTTTAGACTCTAACCAAAACCAAAACCCAAAAGGTTAGTACAAGATCAGATAATCCAGAAAAGGATAACCCTTTATAAAAAGAAAATCTATTCTTAATCTCCAAAAAATTTCCAACAAAACCCAGAGTTCAACGAGGACCATTCAATAAACAATTTGTCCATAACATACTTCAAAGTAAACCAAACTAATATTTAAACCCAAATATTTGAAGGATTTAGTCACATAGTCTTCCAAGTTAAATTGTAACATTTATCTCCAAACAACATCAGTTGCTCCAAAAGTTTCGTATTGAAAAGTAATTAACCTAATCACATATCCTCCATGATAGGTTAATAAATTTCCATAGATAACCCAAAATCAGCTTACTCTTAATTCATAAAATCATCTAACTAAAAAAAATAAGTCAAACTAACCAGGGACTTCACGTAGTCCAGTGGTAGGTAATAAATACCAGTCGCACTTTGGTTGTGGGTTCGATTCCCGCATTGGTCTGGCGCGACAAGTTGTCACACGGTCTGCGTGTTGTCATTTTTCCAAAACTATATAATTCTCAAATAATTCCCCAAAAAGAGATAAAATCATCAAAAAAATAATCATAAAATATTTTAACCTCAAGTTTATCTCATGACTTTCATTTTTCATCATAGCATATAATAACCCATAATTACCTCAAAAGTAAGGATCATATAAACCCTAATGGTTACCTTTATAATTATTACCTGAACTTCCACATCAATTGGTCATCTTGTACATGATGCATTACAGAACATATCAAGGTTCAAGTGGATGATCATGACTCCTTGATAGTTGGTTTAGAACAACCAGGAGTTTCCTCATTGAATACCCCATTCCATCCAGTCTCTTAATCAGAGAACCACCACTGTTTCCTTCAAACCTATTGTCACTTTGGTGCCTGCTAGATCCATCCATTCACTAAAAACAGAAATGTCACTGTGAGTATATCAACAAAACCATCATGTAATAACGAGGAAGATAAACACTAAGATATACTTACTCATTCACTTTATCTAAAACTATGACTCTTTTTGAAATCCTAACCATTATGGTAATGTCACTTATGCTTAAAGAATACCCTAACCTCTACAGTTATCTAAACCGACCTCTGATACCAACTATAAATCCCCAGCCTTAAACCTTACTTAATCTTGAGTTATTATAAGATTACACATTGAGGATCTTTTCAGGTTTAGAGTTTTAGAGAATTAGATCATAAAACTTGCATTACATTCCACATTTAAACAAAGTGGTTACATAAAATATAGTATTCATTTTTTCCCATCAACAGAAACATATTTAAAGATAAAGCATGGATTCTTTCTTGAAACTTCCTTGACACTATCATCACATCATGTACCTTTCCCTTGACCTGTGAAAAACATTTCAAAAAACTTGGAATGAGCATAAAAAGCTTAGTAAGGGTTATAAAAAAATATGGAAAGGAAACATGAGTTCATATATACATAATAATGAAATCATACTTTACCCATAAAACATAGGCACTTTAACATACCTCATCAAATCATGAATAAATCATAGAAATAATAAGACATAAAAGGTAACTTGAGGCATTCATAACATTCTTACGTAGGGAGTAACCCTCTTGGTTACGCTTGGAATACCCACCACAGTATATTCCCTAAATATCTTCGGAGAAACCTTAATGTTTCACTCCTTCGCATTACCCAATGCATTGGAGAGCTATATCGGGCTCACTCGCCCTTAGTTTATCACGGAACCACCCGTCTTCATAATAATTCCCAAGAACCACAACATAATCGTATCACATAAAACATGCATAAAGGAAACATAACATTTACACCTTTCAATCACAAGATATCAATACAACACATTGATATAAAAACATTATGAAAACCATTTTCAATACCAAAATAAAATAAAAGTAAAACATGGTATTTATTTTTATTTAAAAAAAAGGCATGGCTTGTAGAGGATGCCGAAACTCAAATAATGGTCACGGCGGTGGAGAAGTCGTTGTCGCCGCATATGTACGACAAAAACATTCCCTTTTGTCGTTTAGTAAACGCTTCGTATAAAAAAGATTCCTTTTGAATAAAAGTAAAAGTCAAAGTGGTTTATACACCGTATAAAAGAAGGTTGTGTATAAAACAAAATATGCCTCAATGAAAGGAGATTGAGACGAAGTCCCATACAAAGACGGTATACTTGGTTTAAGGATAAATCAATTACATAATTATGTGTGAAAAACGAATACACCAAATATAAGTGGATATTAAGTATAAAACAATGAAAGGTTATTCACACATATTCATTTAATGACATATTCAAGGAGTACAAGTTTATCCCAAAGAATCAAATTTGGGTTAAGAAGTTCCCTTGAAAAAATTTGACAGCCTAACGACGTCACTACAAAATTCAGAAAATGAGTTGATGAGAGATAAAAAGGGTATCTCATCGCATGGACATAAAATTTAAATCAATAAGGATATAGAAGAACATATACCAACATAATAGTATGTGAATTAAAAGACATAACAAAAGAAGTCTTTTAAAAATAGGAGGGTGAAAGGTTCCCTTACCGACATGGGTATCTTTCAAGACATGCACCCCGTGAAAAAAGGACAATACAACATTGATGTAAATACTCATAAATGAAAGTATATTAAACAATGAGTAAAATAATGGGCAGTACATACACCATTCAAAGGAAATTGTGGCAAATGTAGCATAAATCTCACGGGAATAAAAGTGAGATGAAAAATCCCTTACGAAAACTCGGCAGCCTAATGGCGCCACTTAAAACATCCAAAAATGGATTGATGAGATCAAATAGGGTCTCTAATAATATTACAATAAAATATCAAGAGTAATATAAAAGAACATCCCCCATCATAACAAATAGGAGTTTAAAAGAAGTGACATAAAGGAGAGTACTTAAAAAGAAAGAGAGAGGTTAGATCTCTTACGAAAATTCGGCAGCCTAACGGCGCCACTCAAAACTTCCAAGATGGATTGATTAGAGAGAATAGGGTCTCTCATCATATGAACATAAAAATTACAGTAAGAGTAATATAAAATAACATCCCAATAACAAGAAATATAAGGTTTAAAAGGAATGACATAAAAGAGTGTACTTAAAAAGAAAGAGAGGGGTATGATCCCTTACCGCAAGTCCAACTTGTCTTGTTCGTTTCATTATATTCCTAAATAATAAACTTTGGTCAATTTATAATTTCTTAAGAAACTCCTATAATTATTATTATTCAGTTCATATCACATATTTTAATGTTATAGTAATTGGTTAATAATATGTGTTCATATCAGACGTTTTTGTCGATGTTTGGTACATGAGTCAAAAATTGAACTTGTTGGAAAATAATTTTCCATGTAGTTATAGGTACATCATATCCAGAATAGTATTTATGTTTTAAATATAATATATATCCAGTATATATTCATTTTATACTATTCCATAGCATTTGGAGATAAAAATTAAAAGCACCGTTCATGGAGACGGTAGGCCGTACGTACGCATGAATGCTACTTTCATTTTTTGTCATATTAATGGAATTAAAACAAAATGAGAGATATATATATATGTTATAATTCCAGAATGATATCCATAATTTAGATGTAATATATTACATATATATCCATTATATATATGTACTTATAATAGTACATAACATTTTGAGATAAGAAATGAAATGTACCGTTCATGGAGACGGTAAGCCGTACGTACGCATGAAGGCTACTTCCATTTCTATTTCATATTTAATGGAATTAAAAAATAATGATACATAATATTATTTTAATTCCAGTATGGTATCATATATAATATCATTAAATATATCCTTTATACGTACCACATATGGTATTAACGAATCAAATCACTTTGAGGGGGCGGTAGTCCGCACTTCCTTAAATGAAGATATCGCGTTTACCCATAATGGAAACCATAAAGGTATTCCATAAATGAAAAATACATAAGTTTAAGTAAAACATAAAAATATTATATATCATATATAAATATAGTGCCATCTTAATGTCCACGTTTTAAGGTGTTAGAAGAATGTTGAACAATCACCGTTTCGTGAGGCAGAAATTCGCCATCCACAGAAACAGTATGTTCTTTAACCATTAGATGTAGGTGTGTGTAAGTGTAGCTCGAATCCGTCTTATAAAAAAATACTAGTATATTTAAGATACTGGATATGTTACAAAATAAATTAATAAAAAGATTTTAGGGGGTTGGAGAAGCAAAATAAAACAAAAGTACACAAGTGAAGTCATTACCTTAAAATCGGGTAACTCCCTTTGGTTTGAGCTCAAAGTCATCCTTGGGAAGACTTCTTCCCAAAGTGAGGCTTCAAGGAGTTATATAGGGATGTGGAGAGACAAAATGGGTAGGGTTTGGCCGAGACAAAGTCTTTGGAAGTGTGGGTAAGGAGGTAGAGATGGGGGCCTTTTATAAGAGGAGAGGAGGGACACTCTTGGAAAGTAAAGAAATGTTACTTTATTTTATAATGAGTTTCGGATTTTAATGGTCCCACATTGATGTGTTTCGAGGATAAGGTGATAAGGGTTCGAAATAAACCCATCCAATAGGTTTTGGACATGTGTAGGTCTTATATTTTACATTATCTTTCAATTTTATTTAAATCGTTAAATAATGAGGTCATCACTGCATCATCATGATGTCATAAATAATTTAATTTATTTAATGTCTAAAAATTATCAAAAAATACTATGATGTAGGAAATATTTTTATCTTTCTAATGACTATTTATAGTCAACCATCTGACTTGTATAAGCCCATGTAAATATTGTTTTAGTAAAACAACCCATGTTTGTGTCATTTTTACTTTAACATTAAATAAAAAGATATTAATGTCACTTTCCTACCAAAGTGGCTCCATGGGGTCCCCAAGTTGACACATGGATTGTCTTGGTCGGCCATTACACATCAAATGAGGGTAGGACATGTGTCTAGGTCATTTCATTTTATTAAAACATTATTCTTACCTTAAACTACACTAATTACCTCTAATCACGATTAAAAACTTAATAAGTTACTATTCACAAAAAAATTATTCTAATCCCATTGAACCACATTTTACTTATTAATGACAACCATGTATGTAGGATTTTTTAAATTCAAAACACAAAGATGGAAAATTTTCATTTAAACGGAAAATCAGTTTTTATAAGTACCACTTAGTGGTTTTACTATTCATCAAAAATTGAAGTTTTTCAGAAAATTACCAAAACTTCACCCTAAGCTATATTTGATATTCCGAATTCAAAAATGATGTCTGTTTTAAAAAATTCAAAACATATAAGTTGCATTAATTAATTTAATAATTAATTCCCGGTGTCAAAACAAATAGCGTGTTTTTATGGAACAAAATGTATCAAAAGATTGACACTAGTTTAAGTCCGATTTCAAAGTGAAATTAATTCCAACGAACACTATTGGATTAAATGCTAAAAATATATTATAATTTCACTTTAAAACCAATTCAAAAGATAATATAATCATATAAATAAATTAGATTAAAAATAGGTTTTGAATTAAAATACAACATTTTTCACTATTCATTAAAAATTGAACTTTTTCGGAAAAATACCAAAAATTTACACAAAGTAAATTTTGATGTCCCAATTCTAAAGAAGAATTTTATTTTTTCAAATATAACACATAAAATTGTCAAAAAGTGGATTTAAAAGAGGTTCCCCATCAAAAGGCGGTTAATCGACCTTTTAAAGAATATTAGAATGTTTATGCTTAAAATTGGATTCATTCGCATTTTTAATCCTATAACATTTATTGTAAAGAGTAAAAATATTTGACAAACATATATAATCATTTTTTTAGTTAGTTCTATTCATTCCCGCCATTACAACGGCTAGGCATTAACTACCATTTAAAATAATATTATTTTATTATTAGAGTGCAACGCAAGATTCCCAAAAAACTCATTGTTGCGTATTGGGTACGCCATCGTGCATAGCGTCCCCTTTAAAGTAATATTAATATTTTATTCACAAATATGGATAAATATGAAAATGTAATATTCTTTATTTACCTAGGTTGTTACAATAAGTTAGGGTATGGAGTGCTCTTTTATAAGCGGGGAAAGGGAACCCTCTTGGAAATTACTTGGAAATTCCCTAAAAGAATCCAAAATGATAAAGTCATTCAGATGAAAAAATCTTCCAAATAATCTTAGGTTTAATTTTTAAATAATATAATGTGTAAATATGTCCGTACAATAAGATTTTGACAATTTGGTAGGTCATTTTAACCCTTGTCTTCTTAGTTTAACCCCGTAGTAAACCCATTTTTACCATAACTGTGGTAATTAATTTTAACTATTTTCACTATTCATTTTGGTAAAAATTTTAGTTAACCTTATTAGATAATATAAATTATTATGATTATAAATATTTAATATTTTTTTACAAATTCAATTCACATAATTGGATGAATTAAATTTAAAATTATACCCACAGACCCAACGAAAAAGTGGGTTTTCAAAGAGAGATTTTTCATAAGTATAGAAGGGTTTAATATCAAAATTTAATATAAAATTGATTAAAATGGACTAAATTAGTTAATAAATAATATTATTTAACTAATTTTACTTTAAAAACAATTTAAAATATAATCTAAATTTTTAAATAATTTAAATGAAAATTCCATTTTCAATAAAAATCAATATTTTCCACTATACATAAAAAAATGGAATTTTTCAGAAAAATCCCAAAAAATATCCCTAAGATAATTTTGAAATAAAAATTTAAAAAATGAATTTTATTTTATCAAATAAATTTTATAAAATTGTTAAAATTTAATTTTAACATAAGTGCACAATAAGGGATGAAATCGTTTTCTTTGAAAAATATAGTTTTTAAAAAACATTTATTTTAAATTCAAATGATTCTTATTATATTTATAATCAATAAATAACCATTGAATTTATTTTATAAACATTTAAACCATATAAATTTCATAATTTAGTTGGTATTATTTATACACTCTAATTTAACATCTAGTTTATAATGGTCTTATTTAAATAATAATATTTTAATAGAGTATCATGATTCATTTAAGATCAGTGTTGCGTGCATCTCAAGCTATCAAAGAGATTGAATTAATTTAAAAATCAATTTGTCATAAAGTATCAGGATGTAATATTCTCTTCTAAGCATGGTGTTGTGTGTCATACGTGCTATCAAAGATGATGTTCCTATTTTAAAAATCTCAGGGTGTTACACTCATCAGGTTCACATAAATTATGCTCTATAGGATGTGCCAGTAGATTGTTTTAGGATCAGGGTTGATGGTGATGAAAATTTGGGGAGTACACTTCTATAGTTTTAGAACTAGAGTATGTAGAAGTGTGAATTCTTAATTTCATACTTAGTGAAATAGGACTATTTAGATGAGGTAGAGATAGCCTTAAGTTTTATTCATGCTCGTAAGGAGAACTAGGTTTCATTAGAAGTGATTATGCTATATGGTGAATCCATGTGGTGTTAGTTCTTATTCCTCAAGGATTGTGAGAAGTCATTAGTTTCATGGTAGAAGTTTTGAGATTAGTTTCGATCTTAGTTTCTTTCTTCAACCACGAAGGTGGCTAGTTTTCATGATCTTTTTACCCTTATATAAGAGAGATCTAGTGTGTGGGAGTTTACGATCCATTTCAAGACTCCTATATATTACAATTAATAACTATTTTCATATCAGGGGCCTAGGGTGAGTCATTTTGAGGTGGATTTTCATACATAGATCCAGTTCTAGGTCACCTCGTTTATACTGCCAACATATCTCAAGGTACTGGTGAGAGTAGAGGTCATTGAGAGGATGTTTTCCAATACCAGATCATCTTGATAGGGGAGTTTTTAAAATTATATGCAAAGGAGAGTTTTGATTTCGGGTTCCTAGATTCATTTAAATAAGATATTTTTTCCAATTGGGGGTATGTCTCTTCCCTCATCATATCATTTCTCTAGGGGTGGAGACTCTAAGGCCCCTACCAAGGGATGAGGTGTATTTTTTTCTTATGGATACAAAGGTCATAAATAGTGAGAGTGACTGGCCTTTCTGAGAAGGCATCATGCAGTAGGTGTTCCACTTTATCTTCCTCCATTGTGTTAGTTTCCACTAGGGAAATAGTAGCAAGGTGCTCTAGATTTGGATTAGTAGATAGGAGATAGGGAAACCATAGGATAACCCTATGATTCTCCTTAAAATCAGAGGGAATATATTGGTTGTGGTGGTGGTCTCTATTAACATAAAAGATTTCATGGGGTAGGTCTTGTTCAGCTAAATTCTCTAGAGTTTTCAACACCGTGTGAGATGTATGTCATTCAAGGTACCCTATGTTAGTTTTCTACCTAGTTTCATTCTTTTCTTATTTAAGAGATACGCACTCCTTTATATCACCTAACTTAATCCAAGATTTGTTTCTTGATATGGATCAGTTTATAATTAAATTGGATGTGTAAAATAATTGTTTTTCATTATCTTTCTTTATGGTTGAGACGATACAGAGTTTATCGTAGGATCAACAGGCGGTGCTTCCCAAGGTTGCAGAAGAATACCATTATATATTTTCTGAGGAGGTTGTGGAATTACCCCCTCGACATGAGATTGAGTTTGGGATATATATTCATCCAAACACTTCTATGGTCTTGATTTCTTCATATAGTATGGATCCTCCTATGTTTTGAGATCTGTAGGTAAAGATAAATGATCATTTTCAGTGAAGTTTTCTTCAATCAAGTGTGCCACCTTGGGGTGTTCTAGTTATGTTTGTGAAGAAAGTCGATGACATTCTAAATATCGGTATCGATTATCATTGATTTAATTAGGTTAAAGTAGATAACCATTATCATATTCCATAGATTTATGACTTATTCTATTAGATGAAAGTAGTTAGTTGGTTCCTGAAGATCAATCTATTGTTAGAATATCATCAAATGCGAGTAAAAGATAAGGATATACTAAAGACTATTTTTTGATGTTGTTATAGGAAATAAAATCTTATTTGTATAATTTTTAGTATTAATAATGATCTAAATTTGTTCATGGAGTTGATTAATGTAGTTTTTTAGAGTTATTGGATATTTTGGTGGTGGTTTTCATTGTCATCATCCTTATATAATCTATGTCTGAGGAGGAGTATGTAGAGCATCGGCATGGTATTTTGTAAGTTCTTAATCACCAATAGCTATTCAGGGAGATGTAAAATTTTTAGTTCTAGGCTCTTGAAGTTTTTTTCATGGTTTATTACATGTCCTTTCATGGAGTAACTATAGATCCATCAAATATTGAGGTGATTGTTTCTTGGGAAGACCCCAAGATAGTTGCATAGGTGTGGAGTTTCCTCAGTCTTATGGGATATTATAGGAGTTTCGTACATTAATTATTTTAGATTATGAGTATTATTAATTCCTTAACTATAAAGGATCAATATTTCTTGTGTATTGACTAGTTTTATGTATCATTTGAGTATCTAAATAGAAATTTATACATTTCCACAGTTCTTTATTTTCTAGAACAAGGATCTCAGTTTGAGATTTTCTATGAATCTTCTTGTCATGGATTGGGAGGTGTATTTATATAAAAAATATTGGTTATTTCCTATGGTTCTCATCAGTTATGGACCCATGAGTGTGACTATACCACCCATGATCTTGAGTTGGTGTTTTTTGTGTTTTCCTTGAAGTTATTATGATACTACCACATTGGTGAGTGCTTTTTGGTTTTCCCCAATCATAAGATCCTAAGGTATATCTTCTCCTATCGTGGCATAAAATTCCAACCATGATGGTGTATGGTATTATTATAGGACTATGAATTTTAGATTTCTTATAAACCAGGAAAGGATAATGTTTCAACTGATTCACTTAGCAGGAAGCCACAAGGTGATGTTATGTGTGAATATAGAGATTCTTAGAGAATGATAGAATAAATATCCAAATTTCATATTGATATGGTAGAGTTTTTTTTAATATGATAAATTTTCAAATAAGGTGGTGTCATATTTGGTATAGTTGGTAGAGGAGTCCATGATGGGGGATTCTGATGTAGAGACCTAGCGAGACTGAGTTGTCTATGGTGATGTATAACACCCTGGTTTTTCTGTTGAGGTAAAAACCATTTAATTTTTTGATATAATGTTTATTTTAACCTTATACTTGGGATTAAATTATTAAGGAAGGGTCAGGGAATGTCTGGTTCTTGTTTGAATCCTAGATCTCTGATTTTTAGAGAAACATTAGGAGTAGCACGGTTGGCATGCAGTTAGTAGTAACTAGCGAATCAATTGTGCATCCCATATATATAGAGGTAATGGTTTGAAAACCCATATGGGGGAGGTTATACAACCTTTTGAATAAAAATATAACTTTATTAAAGCTAAAACCCAAGATCAGTGCACATTTTATCTAATGGTTCACCCAACCGTATGATGGGGTGTCTCCCTTGGACAGTGTTGGTGCATGGTCGATGCACTGTTTGGCCAATCGTACAGCCAAAACATACACCTCATTAAAGTAGGGTGAATTTTACTTTTTTTACTCCATCTATTTAAAACTTAAACCCATTTATATTTATTATTTCTCCAGTATCCACTCACATTTGGATTTCCTCTATGAAATTCACCTAGGCCTTGATCCCTCTCCTCTGTCTAGACTCTGATCGGCTTAGTAAGAGCTTTGATACATTTCCCTATTTTATCTATTTATCTCACTGTCCATTGTTCAATCTTCAAGTAGGATATGTTTTCCTATTTTTAGCTTATTCATCTATTTAGCTCATTTCTTCCATTCTATTCCATATTGGAAGTCGATACTGGATGAGGGTTTGTTTAACACCATAAGGTAAGTAGGATATTTTTATCTCACTATCCATTGTTCAATCTTCAAGTAGGATATTTTTTCCTATTTATAGCTTATTCATCTATTTATCTCATTTCTTCCATTATAGGCCATATTGGAAGTCGATATTGGATGAGGGTTTGTTTAACTCCATAAGGTAAGTGATCTATAACTTTTCCCCAAAATTCATGTTGTTTAATAATTATTCACTATTGGGCTACATGTCGGGCCTTCTATATATTTCCCATAAATTGAGTAATGTCTTAAATAAATTATTGAACTTGAATTTGAGGCCCTTGTAGAACCTTTCCTTGGTTGGAGGTTGTCAACCTCAACCCAAACCACCTCTGTAGTTGGTCCTTTTATCTGCCCTAAACTAAAAACACCCCTTCGGGTGTGTATGATATTTCCACCTATTAGTGGAATCTTTTTTAAATTAAATTAGATAGTGAAGGTTTTATTAACTCTTGAGCATAACATAAAATGTAAACAGAGTGGTTAAATTAATGGTGTAAATGATGATATTATAAAGAGGTGGATGATCTCTAGTCTTGTACCATTTAATATGGTTGGTTAGAATTATAAATGGACACTAACATTGAATATTAATCATTTATATTACTTATTGATATTGGAAATCTTGGTATGGAATCAATTATGGGTAATTTGGTATATCACCGAATTTGATTATTGGTATGGAACCGACTTTACTAACCAGTATGGAAACGAGAAGGGGAATCAATTTGTGGAACCTATGACCCCTATATTTATGAATTTATATATTATGATGACATGGCCATGGGGCTTGTGTTCCTTGACATGTAGGTCTACACTATTTCGAGATCACCTTGGATGAGTTTTTGGTCTCAAGAAGGATTCCTTAGTCTTTTCCTTGAGTTACGTTCAATGTGGGTCTATCACTTTTTATGTATGTAGAACATGTTGATGCTAGTATTTTCATGAATATACCACATTTATATAATTATACTAACCAATTATCACATTTTCTTAGTTCTGGCTTATGTTCATGGGATTAATTATATCTTTCTTTCACTTTATATCATTACCTGTTATACTTGCACATGGTTGTAGGTTTTATACATAAGATATATTTTTTATATACATAATTGTTTATGGACTAGTTAGTTTGTCTCACACACTATTTAGGTCATCATTTAGTACCCAAAAAGTCTTCATGGATGCATGTAGGGACAATGGAAAGTTCTCAGTCATGGATGCTTGATTTGTGCATAGTATGAGAGTTTAAGAGCATAGGACAGAGCCTTGGATCATAATTCTTGGAGATAGATTTTGTTTCTTTTTTTATAGATGTAATATATTGGATTATTACTTTCATGTATTATAGTTTATTTTTATATAGTATCAGGACATTATCATCATTGTATATATGACTTAAACTATTGCTTCTACGTGTTTATTATATCTGGATGTCACACTTCCACCGTTGATGGTTTATTATGTTTCCACTTTTATTATTCATTATACTGCTATGCTACAATATTATCATGAGGTTATAGTCTCCCCATCATACCATATTATATATACTTGATGCCAGACGGTGGCCTCTAGCATATAGGGAGTCATGATTTAGGCCATGTGGCCAACCAGATTCAGTTAATTATGAGTGAACCAGGTCTAGGATGTTACAAATTAGTAATAGAGGATTTATTTTTCTTTTTATCATACTATTTGGGATTGATATAAAAGAGAATAGAAAAGTTTCATATTTTATTAATGATCATGTTCTTGGGAGTATCTAACCCATGTATGGGGAAAAATACAAATTGCCTGGGATGGGATTTGATGTTATGGATTGTTCCTGTTACGGTTATGCTGATTTCACCATTGGGTGATACACATGGTGTGTGGTGATTATTATTATTATTATTGTGGATTCTATTTTATCTTTGGCCTAGTATGGAAAGGAAGAATTGATCATGCATCATTATATGTACCTTAGAGTATTAATATGTCATTCATTATGTCATTCCTTGTAGGTTGGATTGTTTGGTTGTATGAGATCTATTGCATGTTCCTTGAATGATGTATCTATTATGAAACTAATGATTCTGTAGGAAAAATAAATAGGATTAAATATTTGGTTATTAAAGTTTTTTCCTCAACCTAAATGGTTTTTTACCACATATCTTGAGCATGGAACCTTAATTAACCAATTATAACATGTTTTATTTGTGTAACTATGGTTATATAGATTGAAACATTAGTTGATTTTGAATACATGAATTTCAATTGTAATTTAAAGATTTTTCATGCCTCTATAAATTGGGAGTGGTGATTCATCTATTAAATTCATAATATGTGACTATTTACATTATGATATCAAATGTAAAGGTCTGGATATAGTTACATGAACTATTAATTGTAATTTATAAATTATGTACTCATATAAACTGGGAATGGTACTTCATCTGGCTAGTATAATGTATAAATACAAGAATTTTAAAATCTTAAATTCAAAATGTGTTCAATGTTAAATGGGGATGCCAATTGCAACTTAAATGGTTTTTTCCTCTATAACATTTAATTAACAGTCAATATATTGGGATCCATAACTAAAATAGAAAAAATGAGCTAGACCTGACCTTAGTAGTGGGTAGTAGTAAGCATCTCTTGTGATTCTTTATAGTCTAACACATCTCCCAAACATGGATATAGAAGTAGGTATAGGGGTGTGACTAACTTATAGAAATTATTGTACCTGTCTTATTTTTATATATGCATTTTTTTACTATCAAATCCCATTTAAGGGGTTTTATTGGAATCTATAGAGCTATTTCACCATAATGTCCTCAATTCATGCACCGGGAGGGTGGTGAAGACCATGCTCCTGAGGTGGTGGTCCATGATCCACTAGTGTTACCTATAGTAGTACCACCTGTGACACCTCCTTATATTCCTAACATGGGTGATGATTACCAGTTTCAAGATGGATTCTTGTGAATTATGCAACCATGAAGGGAGATTTGTGACCTGCCTCTTCTATGGATGAGTTGATGCAAGAGTTTTAGTAGAAAAATCCACCTACTTTCTCAGGGGATGGTGGCCCCCGGGCTACTAAGTTATGTATTGAGACCATTTTGTCTATCATTAAGAATTTGGAGACACCTATAGAAATTAGGGTCAATCTAGCAAAGTATATGCTTCGTGGGTCCTCCAAACATTAGTGGGATCTCCAAAACCAAGTATATTATCACTAAGAAATGATATGGAAGGTCTTCCAATCCTTCTTATATGATTGATTTTTTTCTGAGACTTTGAGGTTCGATTGATCCATGGAGTTTTTTCACCTAGAGCAGGGAAATATTTCTATGATGGATTATTAATCTCACTTCAAAAATATTTAGTGCTTTCTACTTATCTATACCAGTGATGATCCATCTAGGGCACGAAACTTTGAGGATGGTATCGAGCATCCTATTAGATATTAAGCGAATTATTTTTGGTTGAATACTATATCTAAGATAGTAAATTAGACCCTTATTACTAAGTATAACCTAAGAGAATATGGAGGTACAAATCATAGTGGTCAGCTTCTTAGCTGAGTGGTGCAATTTTTGGTGGTAGGAAGCATCATTTAGAGACCTCTTGTGGGGGTAGTACCAGTCATGGTATACATATTGTTAGTTATATATTATGTCACCAGTGTGGAAAGTAGGGTCACATGAATCCCTCGTGTGAGATATCCCAAGTTGAGTGTTGATCCTACAAAAGAGTGGGCCATCTATATCATTTTTTCATAACCTTTACTCTTATGGATAGTGAGATATGATCTGGACCGACTCCAGGTCCTAGATAAAAATCAGTAGCTCCATGTTAAGTAGGGAGATGGAGGACTAATATCTAATCAAGCTGAGGATGTAGTCATGGTCGAGTGAGTTAGACAGCAGTTGGACAATACTAGAAAATTAGGCTTTCTTAAGGTAGTCAAATTGTATTATAGTTCTACAGATCAAGCCAGATATATACATTATAGCTGATGTAAGAACCCAGATATTCGTTTCGGGTATGTTTTTCTTTTTTTGGTGTTTTTGAGAAAAAGAGGGATTTATGGAAAATTTTGAAGTACACGTCGTGTACTTTATGAGTACACACCGTGTACTCGGTTACCATGGGTAGCTGTGTGCTGGCTGTGTAGCGGCCTTGCACACAGCTGTGTGTGGTGACCTGGAGGCCGCCTAAAGTGGGTCTCGGTAATGGTAAGTACATGTCATGTACTTCAAAAGTACATTCCATGTATTTTATTTTATTTTCACTAAAAATACCAGGGTCGCATCTGACAGACAGAACCATCTCCTTCTAGGTCTGGTTCATCGAAGAGAGACTATATGGTCGCGATCTTTCCCTGATCCCATGATCGAGCATCTGATCTCTAATTCAACTATCGTCGATTGCGTTGGGATCACCTCGACATTTTTGTAGATCTATATTTTTCTTGGGTGATTCATGGCTTGAGGTTCACGTATATCGATCTCCCAACACTAAGGTAGGTTTTTTGTACCTTTCTGTTGAAATTATTTGAGTTATATGTGAAAATTTGTCCAATAACCTTGAATGGGGTATTATATATTTACTGTTTTATCCCTATTATTTTCATGTTATTCTTATATGATTTAGTAGAGGTAAATTGAATGTGAATAGGGTCAATTTCTATGCTTTGGAAGTGTTTTCCCATACATGTTCTGTTTATGACCGTTTGGTCCTTCTTATCCTGTTAGGCTACCTTGCCTATTTTATATGCCTAGTGTTGTAGGATGGAGTGTTTGTATTTATAACATGTTGATATGTTTTATATTGTTTATCCAAGTAGTTATATAGGTTACTTTGGTTGTTGTTCTTCTTTTGTGCATGATTTCTTTACACGGGGCTAGGGGAACCTGTTGTAGTGAGACCATAGGGGAAATTGATGTTGAGGGATTTCCTAGAGTGTCTATTATAATTATCATGTTTTGAGACCATAGGGGAGATTGACGTTGAGTGATCCCTCATAGTGTATATAGTTAAATAATGAGGCCACAGGGGGAATTGACATTGAGTGCTTCCTCAGAGTGCTTGTAGGTTACCGCTAAAAGACTATAGGGGGAATTGATGGTGAGTGTTTCCTCAGAGAGTCATTAATCACTTTTTACTATAAGGGGAATTGACAGTGAGTGCTTCCTCAGAGAGTCTTTGTTATATCCTTGTAATTGGACCAGAGGGGATAGGCTGTGTGTACTTCCTAGAGGGTTACCTATTTTGAATATCTGTTTACATGATATGTGGAATTGAATTCTTAAATTGTAGGAATGTTTACTGTTGAGTACTTACTTGTTTACTGATCCTTTTACTTATTGCCTGCCATATATTCACTAACTATTAGGCACAGATCTGTTGATGGTTTCCTACTGGGATTTAGTCCCACACCCTATTTGGGTCATGATTTTGGGCCCAAACAGATTATATTGTTGAAGGTATAGATAAGGGAAAGTGCCCTTCTACTTCAGGTACTTGACTTCTTTGGAGCTGGAGAGCATGGGACCAAGCTGAGGCTTGCAATACTGAGGAGTTGTTTATCTATTTTATTTTATGATTTGGTTTAATATTTTTTTATTCCTGCATTGTGGTTTGTTTGAATACTTTCGTAGACATATGTATCACACATCATTTATATATGTGCTCCAGTTGTTTATTTATTAGTCTTCCACTGTTTACTATTTTTTGTCATTTTTATTGCTTCTGCTATTGTATAATTGTTTTATTTATTCTGTGTTACTCTACCAATGAGGGAATAGTTTTCCCACTATCACACCCAAGGCCCTCACTGCTAGTTGGTAGCCTCTGGCGTTCAGGTAAATGCCCTTGATACCATGTGACCAACCGGGTACGGGGAGCCTCTGGGTGGATTCTGGAACCAGGACGTTACAAAGTGGTATCAAAGGAATTATTTTCTTCTTTACTTACTATTTGGAGACTATATCCAGGGATATGAAGGAATATGTACTTGGTAATAATCTATGCCCGGGAGTAGCTAACCCGTGTATAGGGAAAAGCCAATCTATCTCATTTATTGAAATTTTATAGTTTTTCAATTTTACGGTTGATTTGATTTCACCGTTGGGTGATTCACATGATTTTTGTTGTTAGCATTGATGTGATTGAGGTTCTATTTCTGTTGCAACCTGATGAGATGAGGGTATTCCATCTCATGGATCATATAGGCACTTGCTAAAAATCACATGTCATGCATTCTTTCCATGCCATCTAGGGTGAATTATCGTTTTCATGTTGTTATGATAGATGTTGTGATAGATATGCATGTTGTTGTGATAGATGCCTTGATAGAATACCTTCTGTTTGATAGGGGTAATGATTTGTGTAAGGTTTGTTAAATGAATGCCAAACTTTGGTTCTTGAGGTGTTATAGGCCCTCATGAATCGTAATTTGGTGAATCATTGACTTTTTTAATTTGTTTATAACATGTATAAGATGCCAAGTTTTGATTTTTGGGGAGTATGGGCCCTCACGGATCGGAATTTGGCACTTTAATGTTTGCTTGAACGTTTTTTATGGGTTCCGGAGTAGTTTTTGAGGCCTATTGTCCAGAAAAACCAAGAACACACGGCGTGTAATGTTGAATACATGCCATGTGTTCTTCTTTTTGGGAAGAAACTGTTATTCTTAAGTACATGCCGTGTACCGTATGTACACACCGTTTAGTCTCTAACTGTGTCTCAGACTGTGTGGGCAGGGACATGGGGTTTGGAATCTTTATTAGGACACACCGTGTACCGAATGTACACATCGTGTTATAGAACTGTGTAACCGGCCATGTCACTAACAACACGGGTCAGTTGAGTCTCTTTTGATACATGTTGTGTCCGTCTGGAACACACCGTGTAGTCTAAGATGTGTATCCGACCGTGTCTCTAACAACACGGTTCGGTGAAGCTCTTCAATTACACGCCTTGTCTGGCATGAACACGTTGTGTAGTCATGTTCTAGGAGAGCCGTGTGGCTTAACCGTGTAGAAGGAATCATGAAAGGGAAGCGATGTCAAGTACACACCGTGTGTTTGGACAACACATCGTGTGTTTTGGGTGTTACACGACCAGCTGCGGCAGGAGTACATGCCCATGTGAAAGGCTTAAGGGAACACGCCGTGTAATCATTATACACATTGTGTATCCATGTTTTGGAAAACTTGAATGCTTTCTTTCTCTTGTTCCCTTTTTTTACCTTCTTTCACTTCTAGTTTTTAGTCCCTGTTAATCTTGATCTAAGTTGTATGCTTGACCTTGCAGAGCCATTCCACCAAGATATCCTCCGGTTGTACAAAAGTTGCAAGGAGGTGATCAAACATCAGACATGGCCGATCAGGGACTACCAGAAGATCCTCCAGTTATTCCAGTCTTGGCACCAGCAGTTATACCTGACATAGGTGTCGATGCATAGTTCAGGGAGGGATTTATGATGATGATGCAGACCTTTCAAGGGGCACTGCCTCCTGCCCCGTTGATGGCAGAATTGACGTGGGTCTTTCAGCAGTAGCATCCTCCCACCTTCTTAGAGGATGGGGGCCCCAGGCTACAGAGTCATGGATATAAGCCATGTTGATGATCTTCTATCATCTGAAGACACCTCCAGATAGGATGGTCAAGCTCACTACCTACATGCATTGAGACTCCTCCAAGAGGTGGTGGGATGTGATCTCACAGGTGGGGCACCTGCAAGTCATGGATTGGGATGAGTTTTAGGGCATCGTCTATGATTACTTCTATCTGGAGACCTTGAGGGCCGATTGAGCCCGAGAGTTTGTGAGTTTGGAGCAGGGTACTCTTTCTGTTATTGATTATTCTTCTCGCTTCCCCGAGTTGTAGTGTTTTACATCATTACTAGGGGTAGATGGTTTGTTACTAGCAAGGAAGTTTGAGGATGGTCTCAGACAGGACATTTGGTCTCAGGTGAACATCTTCAGGTTGACTTAGATATCTTCTACAATCAACCAGGTGCTAATCACGGAGCGTAATTTGAGGGATTCTAGAGTTGTGGGCCAGGGCGGTTCAGCATCCAGAGTTAGTAATTCTTCAGCCGATAGTAGGAAGCATCGTAGGTAGAATACATGAGGAGATATGAGTAGGCAAGATACACCTTCAGGTATCCAGGTGGTATGATACTAGTGTGGGAAGGTCGGGCATACGAGGTCACATTGCCCGAGTGACCCAGTTGAGTGCCGATCTTGTGGCAAGATAGGCCATATTCAGCATTTCTGTCAGATCTTCTCACCAGCAGCTGGTGATAGGGGTTCTTCTATGAATCTTCATTTAGGAGTAGTACCACCAGTTACTCCTCAATTAGGGAACTGGAGTTCTTTTGGTCATTCAGGTCGAGGTGGAGGTCACAGTTGTGGTAGTCAGTCACCAAGATTTCAGCGACAGTAGGGTGGATCAGCTCAGAGTGGTCAGACAGGGTTACAGGGCTACGGTGTAGGTTAGACTTTTGCATTGGAGCAGACCCATCAAGATCAGGATCCCTAACCCTCTACAGTTCAAGGTACAATTCTAGTTTCCTCTTTTCTAGCTTCTTCTCTTTTCGATATACGGGATTCTCATAGCTTTATATCTATTGTTGTTATGGAGAGTCTTGGACTCTGTATCTTTTCTTCTATTGATATCTTGACACTAGACACTCCTTTGGGTACTAGAATGGCTAGTGTACGTCAGTGCAAGGAGTGCCCTCTTGAGGTTGGTGTGTGTCACTTCTTATGGGACCTCTATGTCCTAGAGATGACTAGTTATGACATCATTCTCGGAATGGAGTGGTTAGTTCCCTTCTAGGTATTTGTCGATTTCTATCACCATAGGGTGATTTTAACATCACCAGAGGGTGGATATTTTCTTCACAAGGGTGAATGGGATGTCCAGACGAGTAGAGAAGGACCCGAGCATCATGGTTTGGGAGGAGTTACAACCCAGATCACTAGTCTATATCTGGATGACCATGGGACTTCACAGACGGACTTTCCTCCAGTGGTGGATCATTTTAGGGATGTCTTTATAGAGGACTTTTCATGTTTGCCTCTAGAGCGTGAGGTAGTCTTCACTATGGATCTTGTTCCAGGAGTGGAACCGGTGTTTATTCCCCCTTATAGGATGGCTACACCAGAGTTACAGGAGATCAAGAAGAAGTTGGAGGAGTTGCAGGAAAAGGGTTTTATCTGACCCAGTACTTCTCCTTGGGGTTCACCTATCCTGTTTGCGAAGAAGGTGTATGGTACCCTTAGACTTTGTGTGGATTATCGGAAGTTGAACCAGTTGACGGTCAAGAATCAATATCCCTTTCCGAGGATTGATGATCTCTTGGATCATCTTTGAGGATCCCGGGTGTTCTCGAAGATTTACTTGAGGTCTGGTTATCATCATTTGCACATTAGACCATATTATATACCTCTTATAGCTTTCTAGAGTAGGTATAGTCTGTATGAGTATGTAGTTATGTCGTTCGGTCTCACGAATGCGCCTGCAGTCTTCATGGCACCGATGAACCGAGTGTTCCATCCATACTTGGATTATTTTGTGGTAGTCTTTGTGGATGATATCTTGGTATACTCTCACACTCGACATGACCAAGCCACACATCTTGAGATTGTTTTGAGTACACTGAGAGAGTATTAGTTATATGCTAAGCTCTCAAAATTCCACTTTTGGATGGACCAGATTCACTTCTTGGGTCATGTTGTATCAAAGAAAGGAGTATCAGTTGACCTAGATAAAGTGAGAGAAGTAGTTTCATGGGAGTATCCTAAGAACTTATTTGAGGTATGGAGTTTTCTAGGGCTGGCTGGATACTACATACGTTTTATACAGGACTTTTCATGCTTAGCAGTGCCACTGACGAGTCTGACTAAGAAGGGTGTAAAGTTCTTATGGTCAGATACTTGTGAGTCAACCTTTCAAGAGCTGAAAGGAAGGTTGAATTCAGCACTGATACTAGTATTTCAAGAGTTGGGTAAGATCTATACTGTTTAATATGATGCTTTAGGTATCAGGCTAGGAGTAGTGCTTATGCATGGGGAAGGAGTTGTTGCGTAGGAGTCATGGCAGTTGAGGCCACATGAGAGGAATTACCCAATGCACGATCTGGAGTTGGCTACTGTTGTTCATGCCTTACACTGTTGGAGACATTATCTTATGGGAGAGAATTTTTTGGTTTTCACCTACCAAAAAAGTCTCAAGTACATCTTCACTCAGCGTGATCTAAATTTGAGACAGTGAAGGTGGGCTAAGTACCTTCAGTCCTTTGACTTCGAGCTTGCCTATACGCCTGGGAAAAGAAACGCAGTGGCTGATGCACTGAGCAGAAGGACTCAGATACAGGAAGTTCAGGAGGATATTAGTGAGTGGAAGTTTATGTATATGTTCTTTGAGATGCATTTAGAGGTGCATGACAGACGGGGGAAGACGTTTCTTTCTTTTGTAGTTGTTACGTCTACTCTTATTGATTGATTGCAAATGAGACAACTATCAGATTCAGAAGGCCTAGTCCTACGAGAAAGCGTGTTAGGAGAGGACCCTATTCCTGGATGGACCATAGGCAAGAATGAGATCCAGTGTTTCCAGGGGTGCTTATGGGTGCCAGCAGACATACGCGAGGAGCTGATACGGGACTTTCATTCCTCGGTTTGGGCAGTTCATCCTGGCATCACCAAGATGTATCGTGATCTACACCGTCAGTATTGGTGGCCAGGTATGAATAGAGATGTTGATGGTTTTGTCTTGAATTGTTCCACCTATCAGCATGTGAAGGAGGAGCACCAGCAATTAGCAGGGATTTTGTAGGAGTTACCCATTCCTGAGTGGAAGTGGACTGATGTTGCGATGGATTTCATGATAGGGTTTCTGAGGTCGCCTCGTGGGAATGATGCGGTGTGGGTTGTCATTGAAAGAATCACGAAGGTTACTCACTTCTTTCCGATCAAGGATAACTTCAGTGTTGATGAACTGGGAAGGTTGTACATCTGAGAGATTGTACGTTTACATGGGTTTCCACACTCCATTGTTTCAGACAGAGATTTACTTTTTACTTCTCAGGTCTGGAAGGAGCTTTAGAAGGCTATGGGTACATAGGTACTTTTTAGTAAAACTTACCATCCCTAGACATATGGTCAGTCTGAGCGTATGATACAGGTGCTTGAGGACATGCTTTGAGCATGTATTCTGGATTTTGGAGGTTCTTGGGAGAAGCACATACCTCTTGTGGAATTTTCCTACAACAATAGTTTTCAAGAAACTATTCAGATGGCACCTTATGAGGATTTGTATAGTAGGCCATGACAATCACCTTTATATTGGTTGGAGGTAAGAGAGGAAGCTATACTGGGACCTCGTCTTGTCCAGGAGACTATAGAGAAAATAGAGTTAATTCGGAAGAGGATGGCTACTGCACAGTCTCGACAGAAGTCTTATGCTGATTAACAGAGATGACCTATAGAGTTCGAGGTTGGGGTTCAGGTCTTTTTACATGTCACACTGAGGTTGGGACACAAGAGGATTAGAAGGCAGGGTAAGATTTTGTCGAGGTACGTCGGGCCGTTTGAGTTGCTGGAGAGAGTTGTTTCGGTTTCCTATTGGTTGCTGTTACCACAGTGGTATCAGTCTATGCATGTGGTTTTCCACATTTCTCAGCTTTGACGTTACTTCTCAAACCTGTCTCATGTTTTCTAACCTGAGGAGGTTGAGATTGAAGTGAACACGTCTTTCGAGGAGCACCCAATCCAGATTTTTGATCGAAGTACAAAGGTTCTCCATGGCCAGTCTTTTCCTCTGGTATGGGTGCTATGGTAGCATGGGCGAGTATAGGACGAGACTTGGGAGAGGGAGGCCAATGTACGGTCGCAGTGGCTAGATCTTTTCAGGGATCCATATTCTATTCTTCCTTGCTAGGGAATTCCGGGGAAAATTTTCTTTAAGGGGGGGAGTTTGTAAGAACCCAGATCTTCTTTTCGGGTATGTTTTTCTTTTTCTAGTGTTTTTGAGAAAAAGAGGAATTTCTGGAAAAATTTTAAGTACAGGCCATGTACTTTATGAGTACAAGCCGTGTGCTGGCCGTGTAGCAGCCTTTCAAAAGGCCGTGTTTGGTGACCTGGAGGCCGCCTAACGTGGGGCTCAGTAAGGGTAAGTACAAGCCATGTACTTCAAAAGTACAAACCGTGTATTTTCATTTTTTTTATTAAACGTACCAGGGGTCGCATCTAACGGACATAACCATCTCCTTCTAGGTCTGGTTCGTCCGAGAGAGATCATACGACCGCGATCTTTCCCCGAGCCCCCGATCAAGCATCCAATCTCTAATTTGACAGTCATCGATTGCGTTGGGATTGCCTCAACGTTTTTGTATATCTACGATGTTCTTGGGTGATTCAAGTCTTGAGGTTCACGTATATTGATCTCCCAACACTGAGGTAGGTAGTTTGTGCCTTTTCGTTTAAAGTCTTTGAATTATATGTGCAAATTTGTCCAATACCATTGAACGGAGTATTGTGTATTTACTGTTTTAGCCCTATTATTTTCCTGCTATGCTTATATGCTTGAGTATAGGTAAATTTAATGTGACTAGATTCAATTACTATTCTTTGGAAGTGTTTTCCCATGCATGTTCTGTTTATGACCATTTGGTTCTGCTTATCCTATTAGGCTGCCATTTTTTCCATGCCTAGTGTTTTAGGATGGAGTGTTTGTATTTCTGACATCCTGATATGTGGTAGATTTTTTATCCAAGTATTTCTATAGGTTACTTTGGGTGTTGTTATTAATTTGTTCACGATTTCTTTACATAGGGCTGCGGGAACCTGTTGTAGTGAGACCATATGGGAAATTGATGTTGAGGGCTTTCCCAGAGTGTCTATTATAATTATCACGCTGTGAGACCATAGTGGGGATTGATGTTGAGTTCCCCCTCAGAGTGTCTATAGTTACGTTACGAGGCCACAGGGGGAATTGACATTGATTTATTCCTTAGAGTGCCTATAGGTTACCTCTAAAAGACTATAGGGGAATTGATGGTGAGTGCTTCCTCAGAGAGTCTTTAATCACTTTTGAATATAAGGGGAATTGACAGCCAGTGCTTCCTCAGAGAGTCTTTGTTATATCTTTATAATTGGACCAGAGGGGATAGGTTGTGTATACTTCCCAGAGGGTTACCTATTTTGAATATCTGTTTACTTGATATGTGCAATTGAATTCTTAAATTGTTGGAATGTTTACTTTTAAGTACTTCCTTGTTTATTGTTCCTTTTACTTATTGCATGCCATATATTCATTGACTATTAGGCACAAATATTTTGGTGGTTTTCTACTGGTATTTAGTATCACACCCTATTTGGGTCATGCTTTTGGGCCCAAACAGATTATAATGTTGCAGGTATAGATAAGGTCAAGCACCCTTCTACTTCAGGTGCTTGACTACTTTGGAGCTAGAGAGCATGGGACCAAGCTAAGGCTTGCGATTCTGAGGATTTGTTTATCTGTTTTCTTTTGTACTTTGGTTTAGTACTGTTATATTTCAGCATTGTGGTTTGTTTGGCTGCTTTCCTAGACATATGTATCATGCATCATTTATATATGTGCTCCAATTGTTTCTTTATCAGTCTTCTGCTGTTTACTATTGTTTAGAATTTTTATTGCTTCCTCTATTGTATAATTGTTTTATTTCTATTGTGTTACTCTATCAATGAGGGAATAGTTTCCCCACTATCACACCCAAGGCCCTTGCTGCTAGTTGGCAGCCTCTAGCATTCGGGGAAATGCGCTTGAGTCCATGTGACCAACCAGGTACGAGGCACCTCTGGGTGGTTTCCAGAATCGGGACGTTACAGCTAATGCCTAAGGATCAAAGTGTAGGCCCATCTATGGTTCGAGGTATGATTTTAGTAGCATATACCATGGTATTTTTTTTGATATAGGTACTTCCAACTATTTTATTTCTATGATTATTATGGAAATTCTTGGTCTTGAGATTCAATATTTCTATAGAGTGATGACACTTCATAATATGTTGGGAGTGAGGTTAGAAAGTGTACACCAATGTAAGGAGTATCCTATTGAGGTTAGAATATATCATTTCTTATGGGACTTCTCCATCCTTTATATGATGGAATTTAAATCATTATTGGGATTGTATGGTTAGTTTCCTATCATGATTGTGTTGATTATTATAATTATAGGTTTTCTTTCACATCATCTGAGGGGAATACTTGTATTCAAAAGGGTGAATGGAATGTCTAGGAAAATAGATTTGGACCAAAGTGACATGGTCTTTGTTGAGTGAGAGCCTAGATTTATAGCCTCTATATATGGATCATGGACTATGTCAGGATAATTTACCTCTTGTAGTAGATCAGTTCAGGGAAATCTTCCCTGATGACTTTTCTGGACTCACTTTTGAGAGAGAGAGAGAGAGAGATCTATTTTACTATTATTCTAGTATCATGAGTGGAACCAGTGTCTATTCCTCCTTATGGGATGTCTACTACTGAGTTGCAAGAGCTCAAGACGCGGTTATAGGACTTGGAAACTAAGGGTTTTATATGACCTAATACTTATTCTTGGGGTTCATATGTCCTTTTTCCAAGAAAGAAGATGAAACCCTCAAGATTTGCATGGATTGTAGAAAATTGAATTAGCTTATCATGAAGAACCAGTATCCATTGCCTCACATAGATGACCTATTTAATCAACTCTAAGGATCTTGGGTTTTCTCCAAGATTTGTTTTAGTTCGGGTTATCATCATGTGTGTGTGAGACCATTAGACATACCTCATTTGACATTATGTTTCATGTATGGTCTTTATGAGTATCAGGTTATACCATTCAGTCTTATGAATGGGATAACGGTATTTATGGCTTGGATGAATCAGGCGATCCATGGATAACATCATAGTGTATTCTCATACTAGACATGACCATTCCAGACATCTTGATAACATGATGAACACACTAAGAGAGAACTAAATGTTTGTTAGGATCACTAAATTACACTTTTATATTGATAAGGTTCACTTATTGGGTCACATAATCTTATATTAAGGAGTGTCTATCTACCTAGATAATATTAGAGAAATAGTTACTCAGGATTAGTCCAAGAATTTTTTTGACATGTAGAGTTTCTTGGTGATAATTAGATATTACAGGAGCTTTATAAAATACTTATCACATCATTCATGAACACTCACAAGATTAACCAAAATGGGTGTGAAGTTTACATGGTCTGAAGAATATGAGAAATCCTTTCAAGAGTTGAAAATAGAGAATGACTTTGGCATTGATCCTAATTCTTCTAGAACCTTGTCGGATCTATACAATTTATTGTAATGATTTAGACAATATTATAAGAAAAATTATAATGTAGGGAGAGTGATTTGTGGCATATGGGCCTCATCAGTTGAGGCCACATGAGAAGATTTACCCAATGCATGATCTCAAGTAAATAGTTCCAGTTTACACCTTGCATTTTTAGAGGAATTACTTTCTTGGTGAGTGGTTTTTAGTGTACACAAAACACAAAATCATCAAGGATATTTTCATGAAGCATGATTTGAATCTCATGAATATAAGGTAGGTTGAATACCAATAATTATTTGACTTTGAACTTTCATATATTATTAGTAAGGGTAATTTTTTGGCTAATGCTACGTGTTATAGGGCTTATATATTGGTAGTTTAGGAGGCCAGTCATGAGTAGAAATTGATGGTCCTATTTTCTAAGATGTACTTATAGTTCCAGGAGAATCACAGATAGTATATTATAACAATGTTTGTAGTGAACTCTTCACTTATGGAGAGAGTTATAATGAGAAAACTTTCAGACCCTGAGTACATAGTCCTAAGGGAGAGTGTTTCTGTTGAGGATCAACATCTTATTTGGGTTATTAATGAGTATGAGACAGTGAACATTCATGGATGCATCTGGTTTCATGGAGACATGTGAGAGTAATTTATGTGAGAATATCATGCTTTTAGTTGGACGGTACACTCAGGTATTATGAAGATTTATCATGACTTACATCGCCAATACTAGTGAACTAGTATGAAAATATATATAGCTAGTTTTGTTAATCAGTGTTCCACCTGTCAGTAGGTGAAGACGGAACACCCGTGACTAGTAGTACTTTTACAGCCACTTCCCATTCCAAAGTGTAAATAGGACAACATCACCATGGATTTTGTGACTGGATTACCGAGATCCACTCATGGTAATGATTTGGTATGGGTGATTATCAATGAGATAATAAAGTTCACTAAATGTCTACCTACAAAGGAAACTTTTTTAGTGGATAAGCTTGGAAGTCTCCATGTTCAAGATATTATTCGACTTCATGGAGTTCCATATAATATTGTATTGGATTGCGATTCTTGTTTCACTTCTAGATTCTAGAAAGGGTTGTAGAGATCCTTAGGTACACAACTAATTTTGATTACAGTATACCACCCTCATACAAATAGTAAATCTGAGAGAACAATATAGGTGTTAGAGGAAATTCTTAGAGCATGCATCCTTAATTTTATAGGTTTGTGGGAGAAACATATACCTCTATCAAAATTATCTTATAATAATATCTTTTAGAAGACTATATAGATGGATCCTTATGAGTTCTTATATGGTAGGCCATGTTGATCACCTCTGTGCTGGTTAGAGGTAGGGGAGGCAGTACTACTTGTACCTCATCTCATTCAGGAGAATTTAGAGTAGGTTCATATGATCAGGAAGTGAAAGGTTATGTCCCAATATATAAATAAATCATATTCTAACCACCATCTTCAACCTCTATATTTTTAGGTTGGGGATATAGAATTCTTACATGTTTCAACTAGACAGAGGAATCGATGGTTCAGGTATTATGGTAAGTTGTTGCCTCATTTTATTTGATTTTTTGAGGTTCTAGAGGGTCGAATTAGTGTCTTATCAGATACCACTCTCTCAAATATACATGCATATTCATGATTCGTTTCACGTTTCCCAGCTACGTCATTACTATTCAAGTAGTCTCATGTTCTTTAGCCTAAAGATTTTGAGTTAGAGGTAGATGAATCCTTTTAGGATCATCCTATAAGTATCATGGAGTGAAGTGTGAGGAGTCTTTGAGGTAGGTCAGTCCCTCTATAATGGGTGCTATATAAACACAACCTTATGAAAGATGAGTCCTAGGAGAGGTAGATTGATGTACATGCACAATGAATATAGTTATTCTTAGATAATGTTTTACCACCCTCATAAGGGAAACTCGGGGAAGAGTTATCTTAAGTGGGGAGGTTATAACACCTCTATTTTTATCTTGAGTTATAATCCCATTAATTTTTAGTTTGAATATTTATTTTAACCTTATACTTGGACTTAAATGATTAGCGAAGGGTTTTGTAGAAACCAGGGAATGATTGGATCCCAGATCTCCAATTTTTGGAGAAGCAGTATGAGGCACACAGTTGGTGCATGTTTAGTAGTAGCAGTCTGACTCAAATGTATGGACCATATATATAGAGATCAAGGATTGAAAAAACATGTGAAAAGATATAGGCCTTTATCAGATCTAAAATTCTCAGTTAGCACACAACTTTTCTCACCATGTAAGGTGGTGTCTCCCTTGGATCGTGTTAGAGCATGGTTGGTGCATGGTTTGGCCAACCATGTGGCCAAACCATGTGCCTCTTTAAATTTGTGTGAATTTACCTTTTTTCCTCCATATATTTAAAACTTAAACCCCATTTATATTTATTATTTCTACAGAAGCCACTAATTATGGTATATCCTCAATTGAATTTACTTAGGCCTTGATCCCTATCCTCCTTCTGAACTCTGATCAGACCATCATCTATCTTAATGGATTCTTCTCTATAAGAGCTTCGATCTGCTACCTTATTTTCTCTATTTATCTTTTCATCCATTTTTTATCTTAAAGAATGATATTTTTTCCTATTTTTAGGGTATTCATCTACTTATCTTATTTTCTTTATTCTAGCCCAAATCATAAGTCAATACTGTAAGAGGGTTCATCTAACACCATAATGTAAGTGGTCTATACTATTTCCCTAAAAGTATTGTTGTTTAATAATTATTCATAATTGTACCACATGATAAAACTTACTAAAGTTTCTCCTAAATTGATTAACTTTTTAAATAAATTATTGAACATTAATTCAAGGCCCTTTTAGCTCCTTTCCTTAGTTGTATCTTGTCAACCTGAACCCAAACCACCTCTGTGGTGGGTTTGTTTATCTAACCTAAACTAAAACCGCCCCTTTGAGTGTGTGTAATATTTCCACCTATTAGTGTAATCCTATGTAAATTATGTGAGATATTTAAGGGTTGATAAAAAATTTATAATGATATCAAATATGAAAAAAATCGCTAAATAAATGGTGTAAATGTGGACATTGTAAAGAGATGGATGATCCTTAAGATTGTACTTTTTAATATAGTTGGTTGGAATTGGGAATGGACACTAACATTACCTCTTGAAATTTTATATTACTTATTGATATTGGAAATCATGGTATGGAATCGATGATGGGTAATTTGAAATGGTACTAACTTCAATTATCAGTATGGAGACAACTTTGATTATCATTATAGAACCGAGAAGGGGGATCAAGGTATAGCACCTAAGACCCCTATATTTATATCATTGGATATTAAGATTAAAAATCCATGATCCCTTGGTTCCTAGCCCATGTAGGTATACACTATTATAATCTCACCTTGGATAAGTTACTTGGTCTCAAGGAGGATGCCTTGGTCGTTTCCTTGGGTCATGGCCCATGTAGGTCTGACGCTTTTTATGTATATAGAAAATACCAACACTAATAGTTTATTGCATGTATCACATTTATATAATGATAATAACTATTTATCTCTTGCTCTTAGTTTAAGATTCATTACATGGAATTGATTATATTGGTATATCACTTTATAGATTTACCTGTTATACTTGCACACAGTTGTAGTTTTTATATGCAGGTTGGATTTTTCATAGACACCATTAGAGGTGGATTGCTGAGTTTATCTCACACCCTAATTAGGCTGATATTTGGTACCTATATAGACTTCATGGATGTAGGTAGGTACAAGGGAAATCACCCAGTCATGGATGTTTGATTAGTACATAACATGGGAGCTTAGGAACATGGGACAAAGCCTTTTCTCATGATGTTTGAAGAAAAAGTTTGTTCTTTTTTTCTTTTATTATACATGTACTTTATTGGATACCTATATCCATGTATGGCAGTTTATTTTTGAATAGTATCGTGATATGATCATCATTGTATAGATGAATCTTTCTATTTCTTATGCGTGTTTATTATATTTGGATATCACAATTCCATTTTTGATGGTTTATTATGTTTATGTTGTTATTATTCATTATACTGTTATGCTACACTTTGATCATGAGGGTATAGTCTCCCCAATGTAAAATCATAGACCATTGATGCTAGTCGGTAGCATCTAGAATATAGGGAGTTTCACTTGAGGCCATGTGGAAAACTGAAATTAGTTACTTATGAGTGAACTGGTTTTGGGACATTACATGATACCCCTGATGGTTGGTCTGAGGATGAAAAACATTAGGTGTTGTTCTAGGGGAGGATTTTCATCCCTTCGGCGATGCGTGAGGTGGTTCTCCATGAGTTCCATAGTTTGACCTTAACATTACAACCTAATTTGATAAAGAGGTATTGTGATCTAAGAGGTCAATTTTAGTGGCATGTGTTGATGTATTAAATTGTGAAGTTTGTGTTCTAATGTTTTGTTTACTAGTAGGTGAATGTTGAACACTATGTTTCTGA
This sequence comes from Viscum album, assembly GCA_963277665.1. Taxonomy (NCBI): domain Eukaryota; kingdom Viridiplantae; phylum Streptophyta; class Magnoliopsida; order Santalales; family Viscaceae; genus Viscum; species Viscum album. The sequence continues at coordinate 513,449,740 of OY728140.1, forward strand.
TGGGTTTCTTTAGCCATCAGAGTTTCCTCCCTAGAAGTTTAAGGATATTTGGATGGAATTTTTACCAGTTTACCTCGATCTCAGGGAGTATTTGATGTAATATAGGAGATAGTGGACCATTTTAAGAAATCATCCCACTTTATAGAAATCAAGGAGTTGATCTCGGTGTAGATTTTGTCAAGTTATTGCCTAGAGGAAATGGTGAGACTCCACGAAGTCTTGAGGATGATCATCCCTAAACGTGATCCTCATTTTAGCTCTAGGTTTTGGAGAGGTCTCTAATATTATTTTTGATCTTAGTTATTACTTAGTACTACTTTCCATTCCTAGACGAATGGTCAAAAAAAGAAGAACATCTAGACTCTTGAGGATATGTTATACACATATGTCCTAGATTTTAGAGGTTCGTAGATGAGGCACCTACCTTTGGTCAAGTTTTCATATAATAATAGTTTTCACTCTGGTATTCATATGACACCATTTAAACCTTTTTATGACTAGTATTTCCATTTTTTGTTGCGCTAGACTAGGATCGGGTAGCTTGTAATTGTCATGCCATAACTTGTGAAGAGCATGAAAAAGGTGGTTTATGTGATTCTTGAGAGGATGAACACATCACAGGAACATCACAAGTCCTATGAAGACCTTATGAGTATACCTCTGGGGTTTGAAATTAGATATCATGTGTTCCTGAAGGTGGCTTGTCATCATGGGAAATGAAGGTTTGAATGTGGGAGTAAGCATTCTACCATGTTTTTTGAGAGGTGTTGAATCATATTGGAGTCATAGAATATTATATAGCACTTTCCCTATAGATTAATTAGATACATGACATTTTCCATGTATCATATCTTTACTTTTATCTTTGCGATGACTCACATCATCGATTTTGGTGAGATTGATGTTGATAATGATGAGACCTTCGAGGTGTAGTCTGTGGACATCCAGGTCCTCTATGAGAAGGTGTTTCAAGGACATGTTATTCACTTGGTTCATATATTTTGGTGACATAGTGGTGTGTATAAGAGAACCTAGGAACATTAGTCGTAGATATGATCTATGTATCTTGAGTTATTTGTTTCCTGATATTCTCTTGTAGTGATTCTTGTGATGTGGTTATCATCCTTTATCTAGTTTATGAGATGGTTTTATCTTATTTGATACATTTTTTATGGCATTGACTTTATCTAAGATTTATCTCTCATAGGATAGTTCTTAGGATATGGATATTGGTGTTAAGTAGTTTTTCACTTTTCTTATTTAATTATGGTGGATTATCTCCTATGATGGAGAGATTCTTGAGAGGTATCTCTTGGGGTGACTCTTCATACAACCTATTTTCATTCCTTCTCTTAGGGTTTGGTTCTAATTATAGAGGATGAAAATTGTTTGATAGGTATATAATGTAATGGTTTTAACCTTCCAAACCTTTCCTTTTTAGTTTTATGAGTCTTGGTGGTGTCAAAATGTAGTTCGGAGGAGTTTTGAAGAGTTTGGAGTTTTTTAGACTTTCAAAAAGTTACAGTGCCTTTTTAGTGGGTGTGGTTATGGGATTTTTGGGATGTTCATGTGGTGTTGGTGCACCACAACTAGAAAATGGATTGTGAAGCTGTGTTAGAGGCTATTTGTAACACAACAATATTTTGTGAAATATATATTTTTTGAATTAATTTAACCTTTTTGATATTTTTCATTTCATGCAACACTGAATATTGCTTGTGTTATATGAAATAACCAAGTTATTATTTCTTTGTACGCAATACAAATCAGGTTTGTGCTACACGAAACACTTATATTAACTTTTGGCACACACAACACTATGTTTGTCTTCTATTATAGACAATGTTGTGTTCTTTTGATATCTTGTGTTACATTCAAGACCAGATTTTACTAAACTACAATATACTATTAATATTTTTATTAAAATATTATTATAGTTACCACCTATCCATTTGAATGGAAATTAAAAATAATATTAACAAAATTATGAAAATTTCATGTAAACCAGTATATAAAATGAATCCTTTAGGTTATCAATTATCTATAAATGAAAGTAAGAACTATTTTAAAATAATGAAATTATATTTCTAAGAAAACTATTTTCTATGTACAAACACCATTTTATTTCAATAAATTAAACAAGAAACTATTGGTGAATGTTTTTAATAAAATTTATATATTTCATATTCAATAAAAAAAATTGACACTTATCCAATAGACTTTATAGGCATAAGATAAGAATAAATCCAATTTTATGAATAAAAAAGAACTATTTTTTAAAAAGGGTAATTTATCACCTTTTAATGGAGAAACCATTTTTAATATAATATTTGTCACTTAATAATTTTTATATGACAGAAAAAATTATTATTTGAAATAGGAATATCAAATTTTACTTAGGTTGAATTTTTTTTATTTTTCTGATAAGTTTTACATTTTGATGAATAATGAAAAATACTGAATTTTAATTAAAAATAACTTTTTTGTCAAAATAATTTATAGTGTTAAATTATATATTTGATTGGTTTTAAAGTATAATTAGATCAAATTTTCATAATTTTATCCAATTTAGGTCATTTTAATCAATTTCACAATTAATTTGGATATAAAAACATTTCAATCTTTTGAATATTTTCACTTTAAAAACTCATTTTCTCTTTCTGTCAACGGGATTAATTTTAAATTAATTTTAAAAAATTATGTATTTTGAATTATGAAAAATGGATTCAATATTCGGAATAATAAGGTATAAATTTATTAATTAGGTCCCTTTTATTTTTGGACAATATGAATAGTAACTTTAATAATTTTTATTATCACAGTTAAGGGTAAATCCAGTAATTAAGGGTAAAAATAATATTATAAATATTTTAAAACTACCCAAAAACTTTTCAAAATGTTATTGTATTAATTTAATTCTACCCTTATCACCTATGGTTTGAAATTTAATTATTTAGTGGACACTGCTCCCTAAAAATGACTTTAATATTATTAAAATTAGAGAGTGAAAAAATGTCACACTCTTACTTTCAATAAGTATAATATTTTAAATATGGGATTAAATATAAGATATGATTGAATATATATATTATTTTGGAATATATAATGTTTATATACATCATAGAAAAATATTTTTAATTTTTAGTGGAGAAATAATTATTATAAATAATTACAAAATGATGATGCAGTAATTACTCAATTAATGAAACAATCAATTAAATGATATTATAAATATTATAAGAAATATAATTTAATTTAATTAAGGTAATAAACGAATTTTATAGGTTAATATTACATTTTATGGGGGTATTAAATGAATTTCTTTGAATTTAACTTGTCGTATAGATTTTTTTAAAGTCAAAGTAATGAATAGTGTCAAAATTGACACTTATGATATTTTATGAAAATAATATTTTATTAAATTATTTATAAATCATAAAAAAATTAAATCAGGTAAAATGGTATGATATATGGTCTAAAATACAATAAATTTTCCATTTATGGTCTAATTGACACTTTATAAGTAAAAATTACATCCTCTTAATATTGATAATTTTGTTACCATTGTTAAAATTAAAATGGATTAACTAAGGGTTAATCAAATTGATATGGTTCAAAATAACACCAAAACTTGTATAAAACATATTTTTTATGAAATTGTAACCTTATAATATAACATATTTGAATAAATGGACTTTTAGAGGTATTTTTATTGAGATTGAATTTATTATAAATTAATATTTTGATAAATTCCAAAAGTTCCCCTCCCCTCTCTTATAAAAGGGAACCTATTATTCTCTTTTCTAGACACTTAAAAACCTATTTGGTTTGGAAAAACTCTATATAAATGTCCTCCTAAATTTCCTATATTCATACTATAATCCTTACTTTGGGAATAAATCCAGTCAAATAAGTCATTTTATGCAAATAAAAAGGAGATGCCCAAAGAATAGGTAATGTTCATCAACAAATGTTTTAATTTTATTTCTTCCTTGAACCCCCTAAATTATTCTTATTATATTATTATATAATAAAATTATTATCCACAATATAATTAGATGCTTTTTATTTTAAGTTTTAGACCTATAATTACAAACACTTTCATCTAATGGGTAACAAACTTACTGTTATTGTGTACGAAAAACCACCGCCTCATGAAACGACATTGTTCGTTTTTCTTTAACACCTATCATGGTTGAGAATTATGATGTAAAATTTATTTTTAAATGATATATATGATATTTATTATGTATTTATTCTTCTGTAATTATTATATAAAACATACCTTCATGCTTTCTGTTTTTTGTAAATACTATAACTTCGTTTGTCGACGTGTGGACTATCGCCTCCTCAAAGCGATGTGATCCATTCACACTTTACATGGAATGTATTAAGGATGTTTTTAGTGAAATTATATGATATATATGACATAATTATGCTAATTTAATGATATAATATATATATATATACATATATGTCATTTACGTTTTTTTAATACGATATAAAATGGAAGCAGTGTTCATGCGTACGTACTGCCTACCATCTCCATGAATGTTGTATTTCATTTTCTATTTATATCATTTATAGATAACCATAAATAAATATATAATGAATATATATTATATTTATATAATTATTATAATTCTAGATATAATGAAATTATGAGGACCAAGAATAATAAGTCATAACCTATACAAGAACAAAACAATTATTACCCGAAACATAACTTAAATATGGAATTGTTAATAAGAGGGTAATATAAAGTCATAAGTAAATCATATATAATATTATATATATTAATATGTATCTATAATATATTTATAATAAACTTGTATTTATTATATAAGAGGTTTCCATGAGTACAATGAGAGTCAAGCTATAAGGTAAGGGAATTTTATCTCACTTTTATTTCTCTGGGACACATTCCGCATATACTATTTTTTTCTTTTTTATGGTATATATACTGCCCAAAATGTGTTTTATAAAGATTATTTTGATGATTATGGTATTTTCATATCCATATAATTTTCTTTATTTCATGGGGCATATTATTATACTTATTTTAAAGTTATAAGTGATTATTTCACAATCTCATCAATAATCAGGGATGTTTTGTTTTAAATCACCATTATGGAATATTTATCTTCCAAATCCATGTTTTATAAAAAAAATTAATTTTTTTACTATTATCCTATGAATATTTAAATTTATTTTTACCCATGTTTTAATTTTTATGAAATGGTTTGAAAATAATATTTTTTTTGATTTCTAAACAAGTCTATGAATTTACCAAGAAAAATATACAAAATGAATGTTTTTTTAACTTATATGGAATCAATGGAATATTTCACCATCATGTATGCAACAACCCTAAATTTTGAATAATATTTTTTGAAAATGTATGTCTTATTATGTCATAATAAATAAAAATATATAATTATAAATGAAATGTGACCATCGAGTTTTGACCATTGATTAATATGACCACTAATTAATATGACCATTATAAAAAATAATAAACTTTATAATTATTGCTTATAAATAGAAATTATGATGCATAATTAATGTAGAAATAAGAGTCGATGGCCTCATCCATTAGACTTGGGTCGTATGAAGCCCATTTTTCGGAGCTTGGGAAGAAGGTAGCGTCAATAGGATTCGCTCTGGACCAAGCCCAATCCTAGATTCAACATGTTAATCTTGAATGAAATCACTTATGGGATAAGTTCAAGTTAGTGGATATTACCACTCAGGCGATGTTATCTGAGCCGCCCAAAAAGTCCATCACCATTGTACACCTTACCCTTAGGTCATATGTGGGTGTTTTAAGGGGTTATGTGTCAATACCATAGTTACTTAAAATGTAATCTCATTGTTTTCATAAATTTTTTATTTCTTCATTTCTATTCTAAAAATAGTTTTGCTTAAAAATTGAGATAGAATTTGATAAATTGATTTTTCAGGTAAAAAATGTACTTTTTCGAAAGATATAAAATTTAATATTAAAAAAACTATTTATTAATAATTTTATTATAATGAAATAGTGTTATAAAATCACCCATTTTTAATTAAAAACGATAAAATAATTTCATTTTTATCAAGTGTCAAAAAAATTACTATGCATGTCACTTTGCATTTTCTGTTTGTCTTTATTTTTAATAATCAAGTATTTTTATAGTTAAAAATTAAATTTATCATATTTAGAGATTTATTAAGGTAAAATAAGTGTCATTTTTTAATTTATAATTTTGATATTATGTTATGGTGGATTTATAAGATTTTTATAAAATGTTTTGTTTTTCAGTGAATAGTAAAAATACATTTTTGAGTTTTCGGTATGTTTAATGACATAATTAATGATTCAATCATGATGTAATAACTCTGGTAAACTCTTGAGTAATAAAATATGATATGAGGTGTCCCAAGTGGCCAATACCATGTGAAAATTCCATGGGAAATCCCATGGTATTTCAAATACCACTAATGAGGTGTCCTTTGAAATTAATAAAAAACTTCCTCTCCTTTACTATTAATACCCACCCATTAATTAATTTAATTTAAATAAAAAAATATTCTCCATGAATTTAGGATAGTATTACCTCATAATTATTCTTCTCAAGTTTCCATTAATCCCCCAAGTTCCTGATATTTTAGTTTTAGAAGTTACTCTTCAAGGTAAAGGAATTCCCAACTTCTCTTTTCATTTCAAGTTCTCTTTTATGTGGTATGTATTTAAAATTTCCATAAAATTTTCTTATTTACATTTTATTTTGTACCTATAATGTATTATAGGTATTTTATGAATGTTTCAACCCTATCCCCTCTCTTTTTAATGTTTTATAAAACTATGTTTCATACCTGTTATGCTACAGAATTTTTGTCTCAAAATCTCTCTCTTTTTCTCAAGAAATCATTTTATTTTCTTTATGTGAATGCCCAAAACTCTTTCATTTCTAGATATATTCATAAATACATAAAAATAATTTATATTATTCTGTAATTTACATTCATAAAACCCTCATTCCCTTTTTGTGTTTTATAAATGACAAAATGATCATGTTTTTAAGCACTTTTTTAAAACTCCATGATTTTGATATGAAACCCATTTATTTAATTCTATATGGATATTTATGAAATGTTTTATTATTATATATTTGTATCACATGAAAATAAATACATATCAATGGTGTTCCCTGATAATTCTCCAATTCATTGGGTAAAGAAATTAATCTCTGAGATGACAAGTTTTATGATACCTTGGTGAATAACCTTGGTAATTTTTATGAAACACTGGGGATGGACCTTGGTGATATGCTTATGAATGTATAAATTAAATGTTGTCGACACATTTTAAAGTTATTATTCAAGATATTATTATTATTATATTCCTCTTTATCATTCCTTTACGATATTCCTCATGTTCTTATTAATATTTCTCAAGTTCACATGTAAATTGTTTCACTTGTTTTCCCTTACTGGGCCTTCTACTCACCCATTAATTTTATGTATGTCCCCAGGTTATGAGATGAAATAAATTTACTTAGGATAAAATTTTAATAATCCATTAATATTCAATATAATAATGTTTTAAGTTTTCATATATTATGTACCTTATTTACAAGACACTAAACTTTAAAATATCCTCTGTTTGTAAAATGTCATGTAAGGTTATTTAATAAAAAGGCGGGATATCATAGTTGGTATTAGAGGATATTTTAGTTATTTTTGGAAATTATGATATAAAAACTTTAGTAATAACCCTATAGAAAATTTTAAATAAAGGAAAACTTCCTGGTATTTTGATGAAATATTAATTAAGTGGCAACTGAACAAATAAATCTCTGTCTGGATACGAACAAGTGGATATGGCTCTAGCACATATGTATCTTGGGGTAAAACCAGAAAACACCACTTTGACCACCAATGTTGAGTGGATCTACGAACCCATTGATTGTAGAATAGTGGATAAGCTCTATAAAAAAGATCTTTTGTACTTCGTAGTTCTAAAAAAGATAAATTCACCCTAATTGTTTACCATTTAGAGGGAGAAGATAATCGGTGGTTGGTGTTGATTAAAAACATGATTCCAAGAGGGGATATTGAATATATGGAGCGGGAAGAGTTTAGAGTCATCTTCTTTAATAAGTATTTCCCTCATTCGATGATAACAAAAATGGAGAAGGAATTTCTTGAGCTGAAGCAGAAGAAGAATGAATCTATGGGAATCTAGAAGATGAACTTCACAAGGCCTTCACATTACAACTCTAGGTTTTTCATGGATCCTAATAGTAAGGTTGATAGATTCTTCAGTGGACTAAGACCTCATATATGGAATAATCTAGTCAACCGAGACTATGATAGCTATGAGGAGATCATACAAAGTGCTATGAAAGTCGAATTGGAGTTAGTTGAGACGTAATAGTCCCATAAATCTAATGAAAAGAAGATATCAATGGATCCAAGATTGGGTGGTATATTTGATTAGGGAAGAGGTGGAAAGAAAGTGAAACTTCCCACATGTAATAAATGTGGGAAGAAGAATTCGGGGAAATACCTTCTCGGGAGTGGGAAATATTACAAGTGTGTAAGAGATGGCCATATCGCTTGGAATTTCCATAGTGAGGTGAAGCCTCAACATACCAACATTAACGACCAAGGGAAGATGGTGCAGACCCTACATAAAGTCTAATGGTTAAAATGTGGACATCTTGGGCACTTTTCTGATCACTGTCTTAATACAAGGGCAGTGGAGGGAAATCACCATCAGCCTCAACATAGGCTAAGGGAGAAAGTTCATGCTTTTTATATCACTATGGTTGAATTTTATGCTCAAAATTATGTGGTGGAAGGTACTCTTATTGTTCTCTCAAAGATACGAAGTACTTTCTTTTATTCTAGTTCTCTGAATTCCTTTATTTCCTCTAAGTTGGCAAAGAATATAGAATCAATAAATGAACTAATAAAAGTAGAGTTATCAGTCAAGAATCCTAGAGGGATTATAAATTCATCAATAGTGTTTAGAAAATCTAGTATTTATTTTAGTGAGCACAATCATATCACAAATCTAGTAGTCATTCCCATGTTGGAATTCAACATTATACTAGGGATGGACTGGCTCTCAGAGTATAATTCTAAGATCAAATATAGAAGCAAGGAATTTTCAGTAGTCTTAAATGTACAATCTACAGTTATATTCCATGTAGAGATATCACAACCTAATATTTGTCTAGAATCACCTCTTATAGCCTTCTTTATGGAGTTTATCAGTGAAAAAGAATAAGGAAATTAGAGTATAAGGATAGAGAATATCCCCATCATTATAAGGCCCCGACCTTAAACCTTACTTAATATTGAATTAAATTAATAATTCACATTGAGGATTTTTTCAGGTTTAGAGTTTTATAGAATTAGGACATAACTATTACATCTCAAAAGATTACAAAGTATACACTTCTACTAAGTTTCCATAAAATAAAAACTCTTAAAAAGAAACATGTCTAGTTCCATGTTTTAAATAGCAGGAATTTTCCTTAATCCCATCCTTGACCATATTCCACATTAAGTCTTGTGAAAAACATTTCAAAAAAACTTGGGGTGAGCATAAAAATCTCAATAAGGGATGCACAAAGAAGGAAAACTGTTAGTTTTTCAAAACAACAAGTAAACCATGAATACTTTATCAAAGTAATAATTTTCACCTTTATGGAGTAGTATATACTCCTCACTGAATAAAATATCATTACTTACCCTTTTGTAACCAAAATATTACCATAAAACCCATATAAAGAACACATAACATAATAAGGTAACTTAGGACATAAACATACTTAAATAAAATAACCATACGGTCGACTTCCACACATATCACTTAATGGAATAGCCATATGGCCGACTTCCATACCCAATTCATTAGAGGTTATAACGTAACCACCCATTCGGGTATTCATGACACCACCCATCATATGGTTTATCACGTAACCACCCATCAAATTTCCAAGTACCATTATAAAATCATAAGACATAAAAAAAATATAATGGAACGAAAACATTTCCACATTTCGATCACAATATATCACTAAAATATATTGACATGAAAAATACATTATAAAAATAATTTTCAATACCAAAATACATAAAATAGTATATGGTATTTATTTACTTTTAAAAACATTACAGCTTGTTGAGGAAGCCAAAGTCCAAATAATACTCGTGGAGGCGGAAAAGGTCGTTGTCACCACGTGCGTTAAAAGAATCATTACTTTTTTTCATTTTGTAAAAATATTCATAGAAAAAGATTCTTTTTGTATAAAATTAAAGGTCAAAGGGGTTTATACACCATATAAAATAAAGTCTTGTATTATAACAAAATGTGCCTCAATGAAAGGAGATTGAGATGAAGTCTCTCACCTCGTGTCCGACGTGACTCAATTGCTCTTTAATCTCCTGAATAATAAACTAAAGTTAATTTCTACTTGCTTAAGAACCTTTTTCAAGTTTATTATTCCTTTTATATAACTTATTTCCATGTTATAAACGTTATGTAATCATTTAATTTAATAAAGTTTGTTTTGTCGATATTTGGTACTTGAGTCAAAAGTGAACTTCTTATATTTACAAGTTGTTCACATAGTCAAATATACATTATCTCAATAATGGTATACATGATTTAGATGCCATATATATCATATATATCCAGTATATACATGCATTTATAGTATTACATAATCATTTAGAGGTAAGAAATGAAATGCACCGTTCATGGAGATGGTAAGTCGTACGTACGCATGAACGCTACTTCCATTTCTATGTCATATTAATGGAATTAAAACTAAATGAGAGATATGTATATTTTAATTCCAGAATTATATTAATCATTTAGATGTAACATACATCATATATATCCATTATATATATGTACTTATAATAGTACATTACATTTGGGGATAAGAAATGAAATGCACCATTCATGGAGATGGTAAGTCGTACGTACGCATGAACGCTACTTTCAATTCTATATCATACTTTAATGGAAATAAATAATAATTATATAAAGTTATATTATAATTCCAGTATAATATAATATATAATATCATTAAATCTATCCTTTATACGTACCACATATGGTATTAACGAATCAAATAACTTTGAGGGGGCGGTAGTCCGCACTTCCTAAAATGAAGATATCACGTTTTCCCATAATGGAAACCATAAAGGTATGACAAAAATGAAAAATACAGAAGCATACAGAAAACATAAACATAATATATATCATATATAAATATAGTTACATCTTAATGGCCACCATTAAAGGTGTTAAAAGAAGATTGAACAATCATCGTTTCGTGAGGCAGAAATTCACCAACCACAGAAACAGTATGTTCTTTAACCATTAGATGAAGGTGTGTGTAAGTGTAGATAAAATAGTTATTATAAAAACATCCTATTATATGGAATATATTGGTTTTGTTACAAAATAAATGAATAAAAATAGTTTAGGGGGTTGGAGAAGCAAAATAAAACAAAAGAGCACAAGTGAAGACGTTACCTTAAAATCGGGTAACTCCCTTTGGTTTGAACCAAAAGGGTTTCTTGAAGAGCTTACTGCCTAAGTTAAGGCTTCTAGGATGATGATAGGGATGTTTATAGACAAAAGGATCAGATATTTACTGAGACAAAGGTTTTAGAGGTGTGGGTAAGGAGGTAGAGGTGGGGGCCTTTAATAAGAGGAGAGGAGGGGCACTCTTGGAAAAGTATAAAATGTTACTTTATTTTCAAATGAGTTTCGAATTTTAATGGTCCCACATTGATGTATTTCAAGGATAAGGTGATAAGAGTTCTAAATCCACCCATCCAATAGGTTTTTGACATGTGTAGGTCTTATATTTTACATTATCGTTTCATTTTATTTAAATCGTTAAATAATGAGGGAATCGTTGCATCATCATGATGTGATAAATAATTTAATTTATTTAATGTCTAAAAATTATAAAAAAATAATATGATGTAGGAAATATTTTTAAATTTTCAATTACTATTTATAGTAAAAAATCTGACTTGTATAACCCCATGTAAAAATTGTTTTAGTAAAACAATACTTGTTTGTGTCATTTTTACTTTTACTTTAAATAAAAGGAATAAATGTCATTATCTTACTCAAGTGGATCCATGGGGTCCCAAAAATAGACCCATGGGTTGTCTTGGTCGGCCATGACTCATCCAATAGGGTTAGGACAAGTTTCAAGATATTTTCATTTTATTATAATATCATTTTTACCTTAAATCACACTAATTACCTTTAATCGCGATTAATAAAAATTAAAAGTTACTTTTCATCAAAAATTATTTTCATCCCATTGAACCAAATTTTACTTAATAATAAAAATCATTTAAATTTTATTTTTGAAATTCAAATCACAGAAGTGTTAAATTTCCATTTAAACGAAAAATCAGTTTTTGTAACTACCACTTTGTGGTTTCACTATTCATCAAAATTAAGGTTTTTCAGAAAAATACCAAAAATTAACCCTAAGCTATATTTGATATTCCAAATTCAAAAATGTTGTCTATTTTACCAAATTCATAACATAGAAGTTGCATTAATTAATTTTATAATTAAATCCCACTGTCAAATCAAATAGCATGTTTTTAAGAAACAATATCTATCAAAAGATTGACACTCGTTTATATCAAATCTCAAAGTGATATTAATTCCAATGACCAAAATTGGATTAAATGGTAAAAATATATTCTAATTTCACTTTAAAACCAATTCTAAAGATAATATAATCATATAAATAAATTATATTAAAAAGAGGTTTTGAATTAAAATACAACATTTTTCACTATTCATTAAAAAAATGAACATTATCAGAAAAATACCAGAAATTTATCCAAAGTAAATTTCAATGTCCCAATCATAAATAATAAGTTTATTTTGACAAATATAGCTTATAAAATTGTAAAAAGTTAGATTTAAAAATTGTTCGCCATCAAAAGGTGGTAAAACAATCTTTTAAAAATATTAGAGTATTCCATGCTTAAGATTGGATTTATTCTCATTTTAAGCCTCTAAAACACTATCTAATTCATAAATAGACATCGATAAGAATATCTATTATTCATTACTTACTTGGGATGTTACATCCTTCCCCCCTTTTGAAAATTGCGTCCCCGCAATTTATTTACTTATCGAATAAGTGGGGGTATTTATCCCTCATATCATTTTCAGATTCCCACATTGCCTCTTCAACCATATGGTTTTTCCAAAAAACCTTTACCTGGTGAATTACCTTATTTTTCAACACTTTCTATCTTCAGTCAAGAATCTGAAATGGTTGTTCTTCATAAGAGAGATTCTCTTCCAACTGAACTACCTCTGGGCTCAAAATATGAGATGGATCTGACATCTACTTCCTTAACATTGAAACATGAAAAACATTGTGTACCTGAGATAAACTTGGAGGTAAATACACTCAGTAAGCAACTGATCCAACTTTTTCCAGAATTTCATATGGTCCAATGAACCTTGTACTCAACTTTCCTTTCTTACCAAATCACATCACACTTTTCCATGGTGAAACTTTGAGAAAAACATGATCACCTACCTCGAAAGATAGATCCTTCCTCCGGTTATCCACATAACTTTTCTGTCTGCTCTGAGCTGTTCTCATCTGTTTCTGAATCAATTAAACTTTTTCTGCCATCTCTTCCACCAATTTTGGTCCTATCATCTTCCTTTCACCTACTTCATCCCAAAAAGCTGGAGTTCGACACCGCTTCCCATATAATGCCTCAAACGAAACCATATGTATACTAGAATGAAAACTGTTATTATATAAAAATTCAACCAAAGAAAGATGTTAGTCCCAACTTACCTGATAATCCATAGAGAAAGCGCGTAGCATATCCTCCAAGGTCTGAATTGTTCATTCTGACTTCCCATCTGATTGTGGATGAAAAGTTGTACTAAAATTTAATTCAGTATCCAATGACTTCTGAAGGCCTTTCCAAAAGTTAGAAGTAAACATGGGATCACGATCAGATACAATGGATAGGGGAACTCCATGCAACCTGACTATCTCTTTAAGATACAATCGAGAAAGTTGATCTAGGGAAAAAGTATCTCGCATAGCAAGGAAATGAGCAGATTTAGTCAAGCGATCAACAATAACCCAGATTGCATTATTACCTCTAGATGTCTTTGGTAATCCCACAACAAAGTCCATGGATATATTTTCCCATTTCCACTCTGGCACTGGTAAAGGCTGAAGCATCCCTTTCGGTAACTGCCACTCTGCTTTAACCTGCTGACAAGTCAAACACTTCACAGCAAAATCAGCAATATCCCATTTCATTCCGTCCCACCAGTAATACTCCCGAAGATCTCTATACATCTTAGTACTGCCTGGATGAACTGAAAACGGAGAACTATGAGCTTCACATAACAACTCTCTCTTCAACTGTGAATCACAAGGCACACACAACCTCTTAACAAATATCAAAACACAATCATTATCAATGTTGAATTCAGGCAACTTACCCTTCTGAACCAGCTCTACCTTTTTCTGTAACTCGTTGTCTTGCTTCTGTGCTTGATTAATTTTTTCTAATAAAGATGATCTCACTAATACCTGAAACAAAACAGAAGAACTTCCTGCACCAACAACTTCTATTACAAATTTCATCAAATCCTTAACCAAAGGATCACGTTCCAAACACAACATTGTTAATGAAGCATTACTTTTTCGACTCAAAGCATCATCCACTTTATTTGCTTTTCCCAAATGGTAATGAATTGTACAATCATAATCCTTGATTAATTCTAGCCATCTCATTTGTCTCATGTTCAATTCTTTCTGAGTGAATATATACTTTAAACGTTAGTGATCGGTATATATTTCACACTTTACTCCATTCAAATGATGCCTCTGAATTTTTAAAGAGAAAAAAACAGCAGCTAATTCCAAATCATGTGTAGGGTAATTTACCTCATGAGTTTTCAACTGACGTGAAGCATATGCAATTACTTGATCATTTTGTATAAGGAAACAACCAATTCCCTTCAACAAAGCATCACTGTATATAAAAAACTCACCATTCCCAGAAGGAAGTGCCCAAACTGGAGCATTCACCAATCTTCTTTTCAACTCCTGAAAACAATCATCACATTCTTTTGTCCAGATAAAATTAACACCCTTCGGAGTTAGCTTAGTCATTGGACTAGATAACCGTGAAAAATTTTCAACAAACCTTCTGTAGTAAATTTCCAAACCAAGAAAACTACGGATCTTAGTTACATTCGTGGGTCTTGGCCATTCTTCAAAAACTTTTGTTTTAGAAGGATCAATAGTTATGCCATCTTTTAAAACAATGTGACCAAGGAAAGAAATTTGTTGTAACCAAAACTCACACTTGCTGAATTTTCTATATAGTTTCTTTTCTTTTAAGGTTTGTAATATAACCCTTAAATTACTTTAATGCTCCTCTTTACTTTTAGAAAACACCAAAATATCATCAATAAAAACAAAAAAAAAATTCACCTGAGTCAACTGAGCCATCACTGCAACAAACTGTTCAATTATGATTCTGACCATCTCAGTATTCTGATTTGGAAGGTCATTTCCCTCAGCATGCCTTCCCAAAAAAACTTCTCTGTTTCCTCTACGAAAAATCATTCTTAACACTAAAATACCTTAGGTGAAGCAACATGGTAATCTTTAAATGCTATATCATTTCAATCATACCATAAATTAATTTATAAATTTAATAATTTTCTAACTCCTAAAGTTGTCTAAACCGACCTTTGATACCAACTATAAGGCCCTGGACTTAAACCTTGCTTAATATTGAATTAAATGAATAATTCACATTGAGGATCTTTTCAGGTTTAGAGTTTTAGAGAATTAGGACATAACTATTACATCTCAAAATATTACAAAGTATACACTTCTACAAAGTTTCCATAAAATAAAAACTATTAAAAAGAAACATGTCTAGTTCCATATTTTAGATAGCATGAATTTTCCTTGATATCATCTTTGACCATATTCCATATTAATTCATGTGAAAAACATTTCAAAAAAACTTGGGGTGAGCATAAAAAGCTCAGTAAGGGATATACAAAGAAGGAAAACTGTTATTTTTTCAAAACAACAAGTAAACCATGAATACTTTATCAAAGTAATACTTTTCACCTTTATGGAGTAGTAAATAATCCTCACTGAATAAAATATCATTACTTACCCTTTTGTAACCAAAATACTACCATAAAACCCATATAAAGAACATATAACATAATAAGCTAACTTAGGACATAAACATACTTAAATGGAATAACCATACGGTCGACTTCCACACATATCACTTAATGGAATAGCCATATGGCTGAATTCCATACCCAATGAATTGGAGGTTATAACATAACCACCCATCCTGGTATTCACGACACCACCCGTCATATGGTTTATCACGTAACCACCCGTCAAATTTCCAAGTACCATTATAAAATCATAAGACATAAAACAAATATAATGGAAAGAAAACATTTCCACATTTTGATCACAATATATCACTAAAATATATTGACATGAAAAATACATTATAAAAATCATTTTAAATACCAAAATACATAAAATATTATATGGTATTTATTTACTTTTAAAAACATTATGGGTTTTTGAGGAAGCCAAAGTCCAAATAATACTCGCGGAGGCGGAAAAGGTCGTTGTCACCGCGTGTGTTAAAAGAATCATTCCTTTTTGTCGTTTTGTAAAACTCTTCATAGAAAAAGATTCCTTTTGTATAAAATTAATGGTCAAAGGGGTTTATACACCGTATAAAAGAAAGTCTTGTATTAGAACAAAATATGCCTCAATGAAAGGAGATTGAGACGAAGTCCCTTACCTCATGTCCGACGTGACTCGATTGCTCTTTAATATCCTGAATAATAAACTAAAGTTAATTTCTAATTTTTTAAGAACCTTTTTCAAGTTTATTATTCATTTTATATAACTTATTTCCATGTTATAAACGTTATGTAATCATTTAATTTAATAAAGTTCATTTTTTCGATATTTGGTACTTGAGTCAAAAGTGAACTTCTTATATTTACAAGTTGTTCACGTAGTCAGATATCCATTATCTCAAGAATGATATTAATGATGTAGATGCCATATATATCATATATATCCAGTATATACATGACTTTATAATATTACATAATCATTTAGAGGTAAGAAATGAAATGCACCGTTCATGGAGACGGTAAGCCGTACGTACGCATAAACGTTACTTCCATTTCTATTTCATATTAATGGAATTAAAACTAAATGAGAGATATGTATATTTTAATTCCAGAATTATATTCATCATTTATATGTAACATATATCATATATATCCATTATATATATGTACTTATAATATTATATTACATTTGGGGATAAGAAATGAAATGCACTGTTCATGGAGACGGTAAGCCGTACGTACGCATGAACGCTACTTTCATTTCTATCTCATACTTTAATGGAAATAAATAATAATTATATAAATGTATATTATAATTTCATTATAATATAATATATAATATCATTAAATCTATCCTTTATATATACCACATATGGTATTAACGAATCAAATCACTTTGAGGGGGCGGTAGTCCGCACTTCCTAAAATTAAGATATTGCGTTTACCCATAATGGAAACCATAAAGGTATGCCACAAATGAAAAATAAATAAGCATAAGGAAAACATAAACATAATATATATCATATATAAATATAGTTACATCTTAATTTCCACCATTAAAGGTGTTAAAGAAGATTGAACAATCATCGTTTCGTGAGGCAGAAATTCACCAACCACAGAAACAGTATGTTATTTAACCATTAGATGAAAGTGTGTGTAAGTGTAGATCTAATACTTATTATAAAAACATCCTAGAATATGTACTATACTGGTTTTTTTACAAAATAAATTAATAAAAAGAGTTTAGGTGGTTGGAGAAGCAAAATAAAACAAAAGAGCACAAGTGAAGACGTTACCTTAAAATCGGGTAACTCCCTTTGGTTTGAACCAAAAGGGTTTCTTGAAGAGATTCCTGCCTAAGTTAAGGATTATAAGATTAGTATAGGGATGTGTAGAGACAAAATTATCAGAGATTGACCGAGCCAAATGTTTTAGAGGTGTGGGTAATGAGGTAGAGGTGGGGGCCTTTTATAAGAGGAGAGGAGGGGCACTCTTGGAAAAGTATAAAATGTTACTTTATTTTCAAATGAGTTTCGGATTTTAAAGGTCCCACATTGATGTATTTCTAGGATAAGGTGACAATATTTCTAAATCCACCCATAAAATAGGTTTTTGACATGTTTAGGTCTTAGATTTTATATTATCTTTTCATTTTATTTAAATCATTAAATAATGAGGTAATCGCTGCATCATCATGATGTCATAAATAATTTAATTGATTTAATGTCTAAAAATTATAAAACAAATACTATGATGTAGGAAATCTTTTTATCTTTCCAATTACTATTTATAGTCAAAAATCTTACTTGTATAACCCCATGTAAATTTTTTTTAGTAAAACAATACTTGTTTGTGTCATTTTTACTTTTACTTTAAATAAAAGGCATAAATGTCATTATCTTACCCAAGTTGCTCCATGGGGTCCCAAAAATAGACCCATGGGTTTTCTTGGTCATCCATGACTCATACAATAGGGTTATGACAAGTTTCAAGATATTTTCATTTTATTATAATATCATATTTACCTTAAATCACACTAATTACCTTTAATCACGATTAATAAAACTTAAAAGTTACTTTTCATCAAAAAATATTTTCATCACATTGAACCACATTTTACTTAATAATAAAAATCATTTAAATTGGATTTTTGAAATTCAAATCACATAAGTGGTAAAGTTCTATTTAAATGAAAAATCAGTTTTTGTAACTACCACTTTGTGGTTTCACTATTCATCAAAAATTAAGGTTTTTCAGAAAAATACCAAAAATTCACCCTAAGATATATTTGATATTACAAATTCAAAAATGATGTCTATTTTACCAAATTCATAACATATAACTTTCATTAATTAATTTTATAATTAAATCTCATTGTCAAATCAAATAGCGCGTTTTTAAGAAACAATATCTATCAAAAGATTGACACTCGTTTATGTCCAATATCAAAGTGATATTAATTACAATGACCACAATTGGATTAAATGGTAAAAATATATTATAATTTCACTTTAAAAACAATTAAAAATATAATCTAATCATATAAATAAATTATATTAAAAAGAGGTTTTGAATTAAAATACAACATTTTTCACTATTCATTAAAAAAATGAACATTATCAGAAAAATACCATAAATTTATCCAAAGTAAATTTCAATGTCCCAATCATAAAGAATAAGTTTATTTTGACAAATATAGCTTATAAAATTTTCAAAAGTTAGATTTAAAAATTGTTTGCCATCAAAAGTCGGTAAAACAATCTTTTAAAAATATTAGAGTATTTCATGCTTAAGATTGGATTTATTCTCATTTTAAGCCTCTAAAACACTATCTAATTCATAAATAGACATAGATAAGAATATCTATTATTCATTAATTACTTTTGATGTTACAATCATTCAGGAATACATTGACATATTTCCTAAGGAGTTACCTATACCTCCCCCAGAAAGAGAGGTAGAGCTCTCTATTGAACTCATGTCTAGTTCCAAGCTAATTTCAAAAAACCCATATAAAATGGAGAATGTGGAGCTGCAGTAATTAAAGAAGAAACTCCAAGATATTTTGGATAAGGGGTTTATCCATCCAAGTGTGTCTCCTTGGGGAGCACATATTCTCTTTGTGAAGAATAAGGATGAATCAATGCATTTATGAATTGATTATAGATAACTAAATAGGATCATAGTAAAGAAAAATTAACCTCTTCCAAGAATTGATGATTTATTTGACTAGCTTCATGGGACTTAGTTATTATACATGATTTATCTTCAATATGGTTATCATCAATTGAGGGTTAATAAAGAGTATATTTTAAATACCTTCTTCTAATAAATATATGGTCATTATTAGTTTGTTGTTATGCCCTTAGTATTGACTGATTCACCTACTATTTTTATGTATTTTATGAATAGAGTCTTTAAATACTACCTTTATAACTTTGTGGTAGTTTTCATTGATGATATTATGATATATTCTAAAATTTGGGAGGAGAATTAAGATCATTTAAGGGTTATATTAAAAACTTTGAGGAAGGAGAGGTTATTTGGAAAGTTTAGAAAGTGTGAGTTTTGGTTACATCAAGTTTATTTCTTGGGGAACATTGTAACCATTGAAGGAATCTCATTTTACCCTACAAAGACAAAGTTTTTATAGGAGTGGCCTCATCCTAAAATAGTAATTGAGATTCATAGTTTCCTTGGATTAGTGGGATATTATAAGAGGTTTGTGAAAATATTTTCATGAATTTCTAATTCATTAAACAAGTTAACTCAAAAAGGGGTCAAGTTCATCTGGAAAAAGGAGTGTGAAGAAAGTTTCCAAGAGCTGAAAAAGAGATTGGTTACTACACCCATGTTAACTCTACCCTCAATCGGAGAAGGATTCATTATTTTTAGTGGATCATCTCTAAAAGGGCTTGGTTGGATCCTTGTGAAAAATGACAAGGTAATTTCTTATGTATCTTGATGGATAATGCCTCATGAGTAGAATTACCCTACACATGATCTTGAGCTAGTTGTGGTTGTTTTTTCTCTGAAGATATGGAAGCACTATCTTTACAGGGAGAAGTTTGATATATACACATACCATAAAAGTTTGAAGTATATTTTCACATAAAAGGGATTGAACATGAGATAGAGGAGATGGTTGGAACTTCTTAAAGACTATAATTTTTCAATTAATTATCATCTCGGAAGAGAAAAAAAAGGTATTGATGCATTAAGTAGGAAAGACCCTATCGTTCTAGCAATAATGAGGATTCATGGAGATCCCTTGACCAAAGACCTAGTGAAATTGGACATGGGAATTGTAAGGTAATGGACATCATCAACCCTATCCCAAATGATTTCTCAACCATAATTACTAGATAAGATCAAGAAAGCTCAAAAATAATATCCTTTGTTACAGAATAAGTTTTAGGTTGTGAAGGATGAGAAGTTTCCTGAGTTTAATGTTGATCAATAAGGTGTACTAAAATTTCGTACAAGACTATATGTTCCATCTATTCCAGAAATAAAGAAGGAGATGATCGATGAAGCTCATAGCTCTACATTCTCTATACATCCTGGAAGTAAGAAAATGTATAGGGACCTTTATGATCATTATTTGTGGGATAATATGAAAAGGGATATTGATTACTACACTACAAGGTGTCTGGTGTGTCAGTAAGTGAAGGCAGAGTAACAACTTCCTAAATGGGTATTACAACCACTACCCATACTAACATGGAAGTGGGACAATATCACTATGTACTTTATCATTGGTCTCTCGAGAACTTCCAAAGGAAATAATGCTATATGGGTTATAGTGGACTGCCTCACTAAGACTACCCATTTTATCTCTATTTGGGAAGGTTTCTCTCTTGATCAACTTGCTAGGATTTATGTGAAGGAAGAGGTAACGATGCATGAAGTTCCACTTTCTATCATATCTAATCATGATCCAAGGTTCACATCAAAATTCTAGAGAAGTTTTCAACACGCTCTGTGTATCGAATTGAATTTTAGTACGGCCTATCACCTCTAAATTGATGGGCAATATGAAAGGACTATTCAAACACTCTATGACATATTGATAACATGATCAATGGAATTTAAAGGTGGATGGCATCAATATATCCCATTAGTTTAGTTCTCATACAACAACATATTCCACTTGATCATTAAAATGGAACCCTGTGAAGATATATATGGGAAGATATGTAGAAGTCCTACTTGTTGGGATGAAGTTGGTGAGAGAAAGATTCTTGGGCCTGATCTTGTGCAAGAGATGATAGAAAAGATTCATTCCATCCAACAACACATTATGGCTGATCAGAGTCGGTATAAGTGTTATGTCGAAAATCGTCAAAGGGACTTGGAGTTTGTTGTTAGTGATAAGTCCTTCCTTCGAATTTCTCCATGGAAGAGAGTCATGCGGTTTAGAAAGAAATGGAATCATAGCCCCAGGTACATTGGCCCCTATGAAATCCTTGATCATGTAGGAGAAGTAGTCTATTGTCTTTCACTTCCTCCAAATCTAGCTCAATTTCATGATGTATTTCACATATCCCTCTTGAGTAAGTACATACCTGACCCTTCAAATGTACTAAATCTAGAGGTGTTACAACTGGAACATGACATCTCTTATGAGGAGTAGTTGGTGGAGATCTTAGATCGCAGAGATAAGGTTCTATGAAACAAGACTTCCCACCTTATTAAAGTGTTGTGGAGGAACCACAAATATGAAGAATCCATGTGGGAAATAGAGGAGAATATGAGGTATAAGTACACACACCTTTTCTCTTTTGGGGGTACAAGTTTAAATTTTGGGGACGAAATTTCTTAAGGGGGGAAGAATGTAACGAACTTAAATTTTGAATAATATTTCCTAAAAATGTATGTCCTACTATGTCATAATCAATAAAAATATATAAGCATAAATGAAATGTGACCATCGATTTTTGACTATTATATGAACATTGGTTAATATGACTTTTGGTTAATATTACAATTGGAAACAATAATAAATGTTATAATTATTATTTATAAATAAAAATGATAATGAATAATTAATGCAGAATGAAGAGTTGATGGCCTCATTCAGAAGACTCGGGCCATATGAAGCCCATTTTTTAGAGCTTGGTAAGGAGGTAGCATCAATAGTATTTACTCTAGACCAAGTCCAAGATGAGATTCAACATGTAATCTTGAACAAAATTTCCCATGGGAGAAGTTCAAATTAGTAGAGATTACAACTCAGTCAATGTTATATGAGCTGTCCCAAGAGTCCATAACCATTGCACACCTTACCATTAGGTCGTGTGTGGGTGTTTTAAGGGGTTATGTTTCATTTACCTATTTACTTAAAATGTAATCTCATTTTTTTAATTAATTTTTTATTTCATCATTTTCATTTTAAGAATATTTTTTCTTAACAATTGAGATTGGATTTGATAAATTGATTTTTCGGGTAAAAATTATACTTTTCATAAAGATATAAATTATCATATTAAAATAATTATTTATTAATAATTTTTATTATAATTAAATAGTTTTATAAAAACACTCCTTTTTAATTACAAATTATAAAATAATTTTATTTTTTTCAAGTGTCGAAAAGTTTACTATGCATGTCACTATGTATTTTTTGTCTGCTATTATTTTTAATAATAAAGTATTTTTATAGTTAAAAATTCAATTTCTCATATTTAGAGATTTATTAAGGTAAAATAAGTTCCATTTTTGAATTTAGAACATCGATATTAGGTTATGGTGAATTTATAATATTTTTATAAAATGTTTTGTTTTTTGGTGAATAGTAAATAAAATGTTTTGAGTTTTCAGTATGTTTAATGATATAATTAATGATGTAATAATTATGTAATAATTCTGTTCAACTCTTGAGTAATAAAATATTATATTAGGTGTCCCAATTTTCCAATACCATGGTCAAATACCATGGGAAATTCTATGGTTTTTCAAATACCACTAATGAGGTGTCCGTTGAAATTAATAAAAAACTCCCTCTCTCTTAGTATAAATACCCACCCATTCCTTCGTTTACATTAATTACAAAATCATTATAAATAAATTTATAATAGTATTAACTCCTAATGATTCCTCCTAAGGTTCCCTTAATCCCACAAGGTCCCGATCTTCGAGTTTTAGAAGTTACTCTTCAAGGTAAGGGAATTCCCAACTTCTCTTTTCCTTTCAAGTTCTATTTTATGTGGTATGACTTTAAAATTTCCATACCATGTTCTTATTTATATTTTATTAATTAGCTATACTGTATTATTATCCTTTTATTAATGGTTTACCCCTATTCACTCTCTTTTTAATGTTTTATAAAACTATGTTTCATACCCATTATACTCCATAATGTTCATCTCAAAATCTCTCTCTTTTTCTCAAGAAATTATTTTATTTTCTTTATGTGAATGCCAAAAACTCTTTAATTTATAGATATATTCATAAATACATAAAAATTATTTATTTTATTCTGTAATTTACATTCATAAAACCCCCATTCCATTTTTTTGGGTTATAAATGACATAATGATCATGTTTTTAAGCACTTTTTTAAAACGCCATGATTTTGATAAGAAAGCTATTTATTTTATTCTATATGGATATTTATGAAATGATTTATTATGATATATTTGGATAACATAAAAATAAATACATATTAATTGTGGTCCCTGATAGTGATCTAATGCATTGGGTAAAGAAATTAATCTCTGAGATGACAAGTTTTACGATTCCTTGGTGAATAACCTTGGTAATTTTTATGAAACCTTAGGGATGGACCTTGGTGATATGCTTATTAATGTATAAATTAAATGTTGTAGACACATTTTCAATTTATTATTCAATGTATTATTATTATTATATGCATATTTATCATGCCTTTAGGATATTCCTCATGTTCTTATTGATATTTCTCAAGTTCACATGTAAATTGTTTCACTTGTTTTCCCTTACTGGGCCTTCTGCTCACCCTTTCCTTTGATGTATGTCCCCAGGTTATGAGATGCAATAAATGTACTTAGTATGAACCTTTAATAATAATTTTATATGTAATATAACAATTTTTTAAGTTTTCATGTATTATGTGCCTTATTTCCAAGACACTAAACATTAATAGATCCTCTCTTTGTAAAATGTCATGTAAAGTTATGTAATAAAATGGTAGGATTCCAAAATGAATCCTTAATAATTTTAATATTATTTATAATATTACAAATTTATTTTCAAATAATTTTTTTTCTTTTAAATTTGCGTTACATTTCAAGAAAAAAAACATTTTCAAAGAAAAAAATGATATTTTCCTCAAGAATTATTTTTCAAGTGATCTCTCAAAATTATTTTTAATCTATGATAATATTATTTTATGTTACATATGTTTTAATGGAATTGTTTTTCACAGATACTATAATTTTTATTCTTATGGATGGTATATTTTTATGATGGAATTATATTTATGAAACCTCTTTCTTTTCTATGAGTAATGTTTTGACGAAGTGTTTATGAAACTCATTCCTTTATCTGGGTTCTAATGTAATGAATGATTTGTGGTCCTATGGTACACATATGTATATTTTTCATTAATTTATGGATGTGACCTATATCTACCTCTAATTTTATAGGTAATTATAAATGTTCTATGATTTTAAAGTGTACACAGTAGGTCATCCTAAGACTGTAAAAAGAGGGTACACGGGAGGTCATCCTAAGCCTAAAATTAGAAGGTAAATGGGAGTTCATTTCAATCCCAAATTAGGTACATAGGTGATTATTACAATACTAACATACTATGAATGTCTTGGTAGGTATCATTGATATAATATTTTCTAATCTTATGTGTATTCCACAAATTCCATGTCTTATGCTATAGTTATTGTCTCATGGATCATGTTCTTTGATTATCTTATAATTAATGTCTTATGAACTTCCAATATTTATTCCATGACTCATGTATACAATCTTTTATATGCAGGGTTTGATCTTAAAATTTTATTCTCATGTTTTCATACCCTTGTGCTCATGTTATGCTTATGTATCTTCCATGTTAACCCTTACTAAGAATTTGAGCTCACCATTTCTTATGTTTCTATTCCTTGGGTTATAAAGAATGGTTTTATGTAGGATTACTAAAGGGGTGGATTTTTATGGGATGTATTGAATATCTTTTGCTAAATTAGAATAATGTGATCCAAGTTTCCAAAGTCACTAAACTATTATGGTCCTTAGAAATGTGTTTTTGTAACATAATGAATATTTATCTAAAAATATTCAATATCCATGTTTGAAAATCTTATGTCTTTATAGTTGGTATCAGATAAAAGTTTTATTCAACATTTAGAAACAAGGGTGAGAAAAGTTTATTGAGATCCCTATAGATATTTATAAGGATATGTCTAGGGATGTCTCTAAGGATAAGCCTAAGGTGTCATATATTTAAAATTAGGTGCCATGATTTAGGAATCCTATAAGTAATTGTTTCATGATGATGTGTTTTTCTGCTATGATAAGTGTTTCTCACACTATGATTTCTATTCTTAGTCAATAGAGAGAACTTGAAGGAACATGTTTAACATTTAATGGTTTAGATGTGGAATATATGTGCAGTATAAAAATTAATGTCCTAAGTGGAAATCTCCTAAATAGAATTAGGAAGGCGGTATGAGTATTGGTTATATTGATGAGGATAAAGAGACTACAAACGAAATGTGAAATTTATGGGATGTTCTAACATCATAGTTTACATTAAACATTAGAAGAATGATTAGATTGAGGTTGAGTAACATTAATACATGATTCATATTTCATATTCTAGTAAAGATTTAGATTATGAAGCCTAAGTAATTTTTTATGAATAAAGTTTGGTGATTATTGTGTATATGTTTTGGAATTCAAAGATTATTATATTTATATGTATTTTTAGTATCAGTTTTTCATTATGGATTCAAAAGGATATGTTGAATGGTTTTTATAACTTAGAAATTTGATTTAATGGCGAGGTGATAATCATGGGAAACATAATATTAATAGAAATATTACCCTTAATATGTTCCTATTATTGATATAATGAGGTTTGGATAAGGATATGTTGGATATGAATAAGTAAATTGGATGGTACTGATCACCTTTGAACTGATTAAGGATTTATTGAAAAAGTGGTTTATGCTATCACGAGTGGAGTTTACAACATTTATGAACATAAGGAATACATCCAATAATCTTTGTATCAAGAAATAATTCAGGTTTTCAATAAGTATTTATGGTAATTACCATGTTCTAAGAGAATAAATGATAAAGGTATTCATATGTTTGGTATGTGACAAACAATACCTACTTCATGATATATGGGAGATCAATGCTAAGCTATTTTTGAGAAATTTAGTGACCTTATTTATAAGGTTTTTAAATTTAATCTTTTATAAGAGTTATAAGGTTAACCATTTATAGAATGATTTATATTAAACTTAGTATGGGGTTTTATATATTAAAGTATTATCTCTCCATATGAGGATTTATGCATATTGGATAACTTGTGCTAAAATTGTTGTTTTGATAAAGATGTATGGAATGACCTGTCATACTATTTATGGATCTCATGATATACTAAAGCTTTAGGAAAGAAAAATTCACCTCCATTTATTAGAATAAGATATGAAGGGGAAATTGGTTGAGGAACAACAAAGGGTGATATTTTCCTGAAATCATGTAAGTATATATTATCATGAAAACTCTTCAACATTAGGAAAAAGGGTTTTGAAATATAATGTTGTCATGTTACCATAATTATTGATGATATAAATGACCTTTTTCCAACCTCTTTGGGTTATGGATTTTTTATTATTAAATTTCTCCTAACCTTATTATCTATCGCTCTTTATCAGAATTTGATAGCTAGATTTCTCTTCAATGTCCATGTTTTATCTTTCCACCTGTGTTCTTGTATGTGGAAACCTAGTTATGAGATACTTTGTGTAACCATTATGTTTTCAACATTCCCTTTTTAAAGGGAGTTTTAGTATGGATTTTTATGATGTGGGTTTCTAGAAAGGAACTTTCAGATATTAATCCTTTGATAACCCATATGAATTTTGAGGGGGAAATTCGTTTCAAGGGGGTAGAATGTAACACCATGATATTTTGTGAAATATTTTTTTTCGAATTAATTTAATCTTTTTTATATTTTTCATTTCACACAACACTAAATATAGCTTATGTTATATGAAATCACCAAGTTATTCTTTCTTTGTACACAATACCAAGTCAAGATCGCACTACAAGGAATAGTTATATTAACTTGTGGTGCACTCCACACTATTTTTGGCTTGTGTTACACACAATGTTGAGTTCTTTTGATATTTTGTGTTACATGCAAGACCGATTTTTACTGAACTACAATACACTATTAATATTGTTATTAAAATATTATTATAGTTACCACCTAGCTGTTGGAATAGAAATTACAAATAGTATTAACTAAATTATGAAAAAATGATTTAAACAAGTATATAAAATGAATCCTCTGGGTTATAAATTAGCTATTAATTAAAGTAATAACTATTTAAAAATGAAGAAATTCATTTTCTAGGAAAACTATATTTCTATGTACAAACACCATTTTATCTCAATAAATTAAACAAACCACTATTGGTGAATGTTTTAAATAAAATTTATATATTATATATTCAATAAAAAAAAATTTACACTCATTGAATATATTTTATAGGCATAATATAAGAATAGATCCAATTTTATGGATAAAAATATGTATTTTTCAAAAAGGGAAATTTTACTACCTTTTAATGGAGAACCCATTTTTAATCTCATTTTAGAAATTTGTTAATTTTTATATGAAAAAATAAAATTATTATTTTAAATATTAATATAAATATTTAATTTGGTTGAATTTTTGATATTTTTCTAATAAGTTTCGTGTTTTAATGAATAGTGAAATATACTGTATTTTAATTGAAAACGGGTTATTCATCGAAATAATTTATAGTGGAAAATTATATATTTGATTGATTTTAAAGTATAATTGGATAAATTATTTATAACTTAATCAAATTTTGGTCATAGGAATCAATTTCACATTGAATTTGGATATAAAAACATTTCAATCTTTTGAACATTTTCACTTTAAAAGGTTGTTTTCTCATTTCGTCAACATTATTAATTTTAAGTGAATTTTATAAAATTATGTGTTTTTAATTATAAGAAATGGATTTAATATTTGGAAACAAAATTTAAAAATTTATTAAATAGGTCCCTTTTATTTTTAGATAATATTAATAGTAACTTTAATAATTTTTATTACCATAGTTAAGGGTAAATTAGGCAATTAAGGGTATAAATAATATTATAAATATTAAAAAACTACCCTAACACTTGAAAAAATGTTATTTTATAAAGTTAATTAGACTATTAGAACATATGTTTTGAAATTTAAATATTTAATGGGAATTTTCCAATGAAAATGACTTGGATGTTATTAAAATTAAAGAGAGTGACAAAATGTCACACTCTTATTTTAATAAGTATATTATTTTTAATATAGGAATAAATAGAATATATGATCTACTATATATATTATTATTGAATATAAAATTTTTATATACTTCATATAAATTTATATTTAATTTTTAGTGTGGAAATAATTATCATAAATAATTATAAAATGATGATGTAGTAATTACTCATTTAATGAAACAATCAATTAAATGAAATTGTAAATATTAGAAGAAATATAGTTTTAGTTAATTAAGGTGATCCAATAATTTCATAGGTTAATATTACATTTTATTATTGTATTCAATGAATTTTTTCAATGTTATCTTGCTTTATTGATTTTCTTAAACTCAAAGTAATGAATAGTGTCAAAATTGACAATTATAATATTTTATGAAAATAATATTTTATTAAATTATTTTGAAAATATAAAAATATTAAATAAGGACAAAGTGAATTATATATGGTCTAAAATATCATAAATTAGACATTTATGATACAATTTATGCTTTATAAGTAAAAATCACATCCTCTTAATATTGAAAATTTTGTTACCATAGTTAAAATTAAAATCGATTAACTAAGGATTAATCAAAATGATAAGGTTTAAAATAACACCAAAAATTGTCATAAACATATTGGTTGATGATATTACAATCTTATAATATCTTATATTTGAATTTATGTACTTTTATAGGTATTTTTATTGATATTGAATTTATTATAAATTAATTGTTTTTGAAATTCCAAAAGTGCCCCTCCCCTCTCTTATAAAAGGGAACCTCTTCTTCTCTTTTCTTCACACTTAAAACCCTAATTGGTTCAAACAAAATCTATCCAAATATCATCCGAAATTACGTACCTTAATCCTATAATACTTACTTTGGGAATAAATCCAACCAAATAAATCCTTTTATGCAAATCAAAAGGAGATACCCAATAAAGATGTAACATTCATCAATGAATGTTTTCATTTTATTTATTCCTAGGACCCCCTAAATTATTCTAATTAAATTCTTATATAACAACATAAGTATACTAAATATACTGAAATGTTTTTATTCTAATTTTTCTACCTATACTTATAAAAACATCTATCTAATGGGTAACATACTTATTGTTCTTATGTACGGAAAACTACCGCCTTACGAAATGATGTTGTTCACTTTTCCTTTACCACATCTCATGGTTGGAAATTATGATGAAAACTTTATTTTTATATGATATATATTATATTTATGATTTAATTATGTTTCTTTAATTATTATATAAAATATACCTTCATGATTTATATTTTTTGTAAATATGATAACTTCGTTTGTGGATGTGTGGACTACCGCATCCTCAAAGTGATGTGATTCATTCACACTTTACATGGAATATATTAAGGATGGGTTTAGTGAAATTATATGATATATATATATATATATGAAATAATATTTTTACTAGAATTATATTATATATATATATATATGTCATTTACTTTCTTTCTTTCAATACGACATAAAATGAAAATAGTGTACATGCGTACGTATGGCCTACCGTCTCCATGAACAGTGTATTGCATTTTCTATATGTATAATTTAAATATGACCATAAGTTTATATATAATGAATATATATGATATTTATATCATTTTTATAATTCTTAATATAATAAAATCCTAAGGACCAAGAATAAATTGTCAAAACATGTACGAGAAACAAAATGGTTATTACCTGAAACATAAATTAAACTTGGAATTATTAATAATAGGGTAATATAAAGTCATGATTAAATTATATATGGTATTATATATATAAATATTTATCTATAATATATTAATACTAAACTTATATTTATTATACAGGATATTTTCATGATCACGACGAGAGTCAAGATGTGTGGTAAGGGATTTTTGTCTCACTTTTATTTTTATGGGACACATGCCTCATACACTACTTGTTTATTTTTTGTGGTGTATACATTGACCATGAATGTATTTTATGAGTATTATTCTTAATATTATGGTATTTTTATATCCTTATAATTTTCTTTATTTTTTGGGTCATACAATTCTATTGATTATAAGGTGATAAGTGATTAATTCACAATCTCATCAATAATCGGGGTTTTTTCGTTTCAAATCACCATTGTGGGATATTTATCTTCCGCGTCCATATTTTCTATAAAAAAAATACTATTCTACAATTAATATTTAAATTTGTTTTTACCCATTTTTTACTTTTTAATAAATGGTTTGAAATGAATATTGTTTTTGTTTTCTAAACAAGGCTCTGTGTGATTTTACTGACAAAAATATACATAAGGAGTATTTTTTAACTTATACAAAATGAATGGAATATTCTGTCATCATGAAACCTTATTGATTTGAAGATTAATTTAAAATATTATATGTTTATTCTCAAATAATTTTTTTAAATTTCTCATCATTTCAAGAAAAAAAAACATTTTTAAAGAAAAAAGGATAATTTCCTCAAGAATTATTTTCAAGTGATCTCTCAAAATTATTTTCCATCCATAATAAAATTATTCTATATTACTTATATTTTAATGGGGATGTTTTTAAAATATAATATCATTTTTATTCATATGTGTGGTTTATGTTTATCATTTCATGATATTTATGGAACCTATTTATTTTCCATGAGTTGTGTTATGATGAAGTGTTTATGAAACTCATTTATTTATATGGGTTTAGATGTGATGAATGATTTATTGTCCTATAGAATAAATATTTATAGTTTTCATTAAGTTATGGGTGGGACCTATATCTTCATTCAATGCATTGGGTAATGATAAATGTTTTATGAGCTCAAAGGGTACATGATAGGTTATCCTAAGCTCGCAATAAGAGGGTACATGGGAGGTCATCCTAAGCCTGCAATAAGAGGGTACATGAGAGGTTATCCTAATCCTAAATCTAGAAGGTACATGGGAGGTCATCCCAAACCCTAAGTAGGTACATGGGTGATTAGCTCAATCCTAACATACTATAAATGTATTGGTAGGTATCATTGACATATGATTTTCTAATCTGATGTGAATGACACAAATTCCATGTCTTATGCCATTGTTATACTCTCATGGATAATATGATTTGATTATATTATGATTCATGTCTTATTAAATGCCAATATTTATTCCATGATTCATGTATATGATCTTTGATATGCAGGGTTTTTATCTTAAAATGTTATACTCGTGTTTTCATACCCTTATGCTCTTATTATGCTTACATATATTCCATGTTTACCCTTACTGACCATCTGAGATCACCCTTTATTATGTTTCCATTCCCCAGGTTATAAATAATGGTTTTAAGTAGGAGTATTAAAGGAGGATATCTTTATGGGAGATGTTTAATATCTTTCACTAATTTAGAATAATGTGTTCCATGCTTCTAAAGGCACTAAATTATTAACATCCTCGGGCATGTGTTTTTGTAATGTAAAGAATATTCATCTAAAAATATTTCACATCCTTGTTTGAAAATAATGGGTCATTATAATGATTTAGGTCATAGAGTTAATGTTTTTTCTAAAATAGCCAAATCCAAGTAACCAGGGTGACTGTGGTGCTGGGCGTGGTGCTTTGAGGGTTTTCCTACCCAAAATGTCCATTATGAAAATAGTATTCCAAACTATTTTGGAATATATTGGTGTGTAAAATGTATTGTGTTGTGAAACATGTTGTAGGGGGGTTGTTTTGAGGATAAAATTCTCAATAACCACTATAGCCATGGATGGGTTGTGGTGGAATCCATGGTGGTGTTCAATATCATATTTAAATAGCTAAAGCAGTCATTGAACCACATGGATATTGAACAGCTCGAAAATAAAAATGCGTTGGGAGTTAATAGGGTTCTTGAATACAAATTTTAACTCAATTTTTCTCTTTAATAACCTATCTATGATCCTATTTTCAAATTCCTTAGATTTCTAGATGCATTCAGTGAACCTAGGGAGTGGAAGCTCATTTTCTCATGTGTAGGATTCCATTGAGGGAATTATTGATGGGTAATTTTTTTTACTTCCCTTTAGAACCCCTTTATCATTTCCTTGTGGTTTCAACTTCTAGTTCATAGATATTCAAATGGATTTGGTTAATGGTATGTGTTTCCCCCTCTTTTATTTCACCTTTCATTCACACTTTTTATTTAGATTTTTTTGGAGGAAAAAACCTCTATTTTGGTAGTTTTTGAATGTGTTTTTTTAATGGTTTGTGGATACTAGGTCCCTACTAGCCTTGCTTCAGTTTGGTGATGTTTCTTCTAGTGGTGGTGGAACCACATTTGTATGTTCTTATATAAAGATTGCTGATCTTATAATCAAGGTCGGTGATTCATTTTTTATCCTATTAATTTATGTGAAATTGTAAAGTTAACATGATTTATTCCTTTTTATGATAGTGGAATCAACCATAATAATGAATAAACTAGAATA
The DNA here is from genome assembly GCA_963277665.1 of Viscum album. Taxonomy (NCBI): domain Eukaryota; kingdom Viridiplantae; phylum Streptophyta; class Magnoliopsida; order Santalales; family Viscaceae; genus Viscum; species Viscum album. The sequence continues at coordinate 513,483,436 of OY728140.1, forward strand.
ATGAAAAGAACTGGGTTTTGGTTGTAATGATCTCATGTTTTTCCATTATGATAACAGTCTTTATTGTATTTTACTATATAGTGTGCTATATATGTTTATGATTTGGTTATAATGTTTGTTTATGATATGATTTAGAATTTTATTTAAGATGAAAATGGTTATAGAACTTAAATTTGGTGATTTTGTTGGCTAAATAATTTAAGTTTCATTTATAAATAAATTATTCTTCTTATGTTTGATGGAAATAAAAGTGATGATAGTTGATAACATGCATGTGAATATGTTATCATAAATAAACTTGGGAATTTTCCATATTTTTTGTTTTCTTGAGATGTGATCCTTCTTAGGGTACATGATGTGATCCTAGGATGGATAATGGTTAACAATTTAAGGGATGCATGGGATTTCAGATTTAGTTCATGCCTATGATGTCAGTATGCATGGTGATATGAGTGGTGGTGTTGGGGATGGCCCCATGACTAGTGTGATAGGTTTAAGATGGTTTTTCTCATTGTTTTTCTGAAATTTGTATGCTTTCTTGATAATAAATCTTATTTAAAGGTAAGATGGTTGGGTTTATTGTTTCTATACTTCTTTCCCCATTACTTGAGGTAGCTAGTTATGCTTGGTTTAGGCATCTCTTTTTTGGTATCTTAGGATATTTACTAGAGTACCTGAAATCATTGAATGATAATGAATAATAAATTCTTTAACACATGGGATTGGTTTTTTAATGGAAGGAAAATGATGATAACTCTTGAGGAACTATGGAATCGATTAGATTATGACTAGAGGGAATGGAATTTAGTTAATTAATAATTTAAAGTTAAATGGAATGATATTAATTAATGGATAATGAATTACTTAGTATAATTAAGAAAATTTTAATGGAAATAATTAATTAAATATAATTCTTGTAATTTGTGTGTGTTTATATGATATTTATTACTTAGTAGTTACATTAGGGTGTCTGATAGATGATAGATTTGGTTAAGGTAAAGGCTAGGTTTAAGCCCATGGTGTGCTTGTAATATATATATCATGTATCTTATGTGATTTCATACACCACCCCACCCATGTTAGTAGGGTGACAGAAAACCAAAGGATAATGGGAGGGTGTTTTCCCAAAAATCTAGGTTTATGAGGAATTAATGGCTAACTAAACTCTCTTGATCCACTTCTTCTTTTAGTAGTATTTATTATACTTGTATACATGGTGGTTACATTTCCCATATATGCGTGTAGAGGTAAATAATGGATTATGGTTATTTCATAGGCATATATCTTAAGATATAATATCTTTTAGATTATTATAGGTATGACATGTATGTGTTGTGATGTCTTAAGGAATAATACACAACATATAGGGTGTGGTGGCTCTCGAAAACTACTCAGTTACTATCTATATATGTGGCATGAGATGATGAGATGATGTGATGCATGGGGTCCATGGTATGTAATGATGAGATTTTGTTATGAATAAGGTTCATGATATGATACTTTAGCCCATGTGTCATCATAATGTATTAATTTTGGAGATATATGGATCAGGATGTGCCATGTGGGGGAAGCGCAGAATACTAGTAGGGAAGTGGTAGTGGGTTAATGTTTTACTATATATTAGATATTATATGATTACTTATATGTGATTCTTGGTGAGAGATATTCATGGTGAGTCTGAAAACATAGTATACATGTTTAGGTAATGAGTTGGTCTTTCTCATTGTTCACTAGGATTTATTATGATTTCTTTATCATTTGAATGAGATACTTTAGGGAGGATCCTACTGAGTATACATGTTATGCCCACCCTATGTATATATAGTGTTTTTAGGTCTGTAAGAGCTGGTTGGAGATTGATATGTACATTACTAACTTGGGGATTTGTTCATGAGATTTTTAGGCTTTTAGGTCATTTTAAAGGATTTCCTTTTTAGTAATTTAGTTTTCATTATAGTTTTTTAGTTGTATGAAATTTCTTGCAGGAATTGGGATCTCTATTTACTTTTTTTATGAACATTATTTGTTGGATGTTTCTATCTTAACTATTATTTATCAATCATAGATAGTAATGCCTCTCATTTGTGTGTATGATATACCCTTAATGGTTTTCTCCAACCAATGGCCTATTGTAAGTGGTATTTGGGAATATTTTGAACCCTCCTCTCATTATCATCCTAGGAGGGAAACCTTTAGGGGGAGGGGTCATGAAAAAAGATGACCATCCTCTCTTTTATTTACACCTTTAGAAACCTATCTCATCAAAACCCTACCCAATTCTCTTATCAACTTATCTATCCATAAATTTGATGTGTTGGTATTCTTAAAATACCATTACAAGGGTCCTTAAGAATATATCTAAAGGAGGTCTACCGAAGAAGAGGTAATTGTCATACCCAACCTCTTTAAATTTATTTCTTCTTTTACTTCCTTTAAATCTATGGTTTTTATAATAAAATAAAAAATTCATTATCCTCAATGTACTAAAATTTTATTATGATTATATAACCACTATTATCCACCCCCTTTTCTAATAAATGAGAAATGAATGTAATGTCCCGGAATTTCCATATAATTTTTTTATTTATATGGAACTATTTAGAGACCGCAAAATCTGACGGCGCATGATTACAAGGCCTGGAGTGCCCGGAATGATCCGTTGAAGTTTTGTTAAGCTTTAATTAGCTCGTGTAAGAAGATTTACTAAAAAAGTGTAATAACTCTTAAATGGTTTCCCATATCAGAAATCTGAGGGCACCATTGCGTTCAGGATAGCGGGTTTACCCTAGGCACAACTTAAGTTTAGTCTGCACAGACCACCTGTGAGAAAACCCAAAAATGGAATAACTGTAAATAAAATAATTAAATAAAGTTAATTTATTTTTTTCAAATGGTTATAACTCACGAACAGTGACTTAGATTAAAAGTCTGAGACCACCGCTGAACTCGTGAGGGTGTGCTTTCTTTAGGCTGATACTAACATTGGACGACGCGGGCCACCAGTGAAAGTTAGTTTTTGGTTGTAAATAAAATAATTAAGTGAAAATTATTTTATTGTAAAATCCATAACTTCTAAACGGTAACTCATATTGAAAATCAAAGAGTACCATTGTGTTCATTGGTGCATGTTCTCTTAGTCGAATCCTAACCTCGACCGACGCGGGTCAAGGGTGGACATTATTAATTCATTGAACTTTTTTTAAGGTACGTTCACTAAACATGTGAGCAGAATTTTCTAACTTTTGAACTAGTGCACGAATTACAAATATGAGGACACCGTTGAATCTGCAGCACCAAGATTCTCTTAAGGGAGACTTTACTTTGACTGCAGTAGGTATGGAGAAAAAATTATGTTTTGTGACTTTCTAAAAGAAATGAAATAAAATAATTTTATTATTTTATTTCATATCCTCCAGAGGACAAGCAAAGTGTGGGGTCAATGATGTGTCAAGCCAATAAATAGATTGACCTTCCAATCCTAAGTAACGACATCATTGGGGAATTAGGAAAGTTCCTAATTTATGAGCCCCCATTAATTCCCCACGTCGTTACTTACCCTCCCCTCTCCTATATATATAGATCTTGGGGAGGGGTATCGGCACAGCTTCGCCAAAAAATGAAGTGTTGAAGGAGAGTTGTGACGCCGGACCCTTATAGGACGGAGCCGATCCTAGTGGGAGGTGACGGGTGACACCGAACCCCAAACTGAAGGACGACGTATAAGTGGCGTCGTTGGGAACCAGTTGCGAGAATGAAGAACACGATCCACATTCAAGCGCAGACACTCTCCAACGGGTTTTCGAGGTAGGGTTTTATTCGTTTGCACATTTTAAATGATTTCCTCTTCCCTGTTCTTAAATAATAGAAAGAAAAGCGGACCAACTGACTAACGGGTTGATCGACAATTCATTTGTATTTGTGGGAGGTTGTTGTTGGGTATATTTACAGGGTTTTGATTGTTGTTTAATTAAATTATTTATTAAACCCTTAACCCCCCCCCCCCATCATGTTTACGAGCTAACACAAAGGGCGCGGGCCTAACGAACCTGGCTCGAACCCTTCACTACCAAGATATATTTGCGCCTCTATGGAACACTGACAGCGCGACGATACCGACCAGCTACGTTGAGGATAGTTCTTCAACACACGCCGCAAGAGGAGGTCATGGCACAAAGCCGCAGCGGTCATCGGAGCGGCCGACACCAGCCGACTGTAGAGGAGGCGCACACTCCATCGCATGTCGCCGATGAACAAAGGGGGTCGTGGCTTGTCAGTCGCGGTGATCGGAGGAAGGTGACCGGCACACCAGCCAGCCGCGGGTGGTGGAGCGGCGAGCTGTCACGCGCCATTGGAGAATTCGACTGGCACGCCGACCGGCCGCGACGAAGACGGTAGGACCCTCTCCAGCGGGTCCCGCATGCGACCTGGCGGTGCCACGTGGCGACACCATTACAAAGAAGACCAAATGTCCTTCAGCTGTTTGGGAAAATAGGGGGTTCGCTCCTCCGGTGGTGGCTAGGGAGGACCCCCTTGCAGTTCGCGCCTCATGCGGTCGGGCCACTGCCCTACCCGGGCCGACGCCCTCCCAGGACCCCCTAGCGGGCCGGGCCAGACCTTAGTCCGGTGGGCTGATCTCTCCGCGGCCTAGCCCAGACTGAGTCGGGTCGGGTCAGTCTGATCAGGTCGAACCGGACCTAGGCCCAACCAGGCCCAAAATCACTTAAATGGCCTTATATTGAGAACTAGAAATCCGTTTTGATGAATCTCCTACGTCGTTGGAATACTTGGAGTGATACGGTCCTTTTGAATTACTCTATGAGAGTTTTGGAGAAACTTGGAGTACGATCGGGTTGGATCGCACCTGAATCCAACCTGGCCCTTGGCACTGAAATGCCAATAACGCACAGACCGAGCGTTCTATTGATGCGACGTCTATTGTTTTGGAACCCTTATGTCGTGGAAAAATCATAGGGTTACTCCTTTGTGATACTGTTCTATTTTTAATACGAACTATGGATTGAGTAGCGGTTCTCCCAAGCGCGCTACGTATAGAACCCTGCGACTGGCTGAGACTTGACGACTGCTGATTTTTCGACTTTGTGTGACTCGATAGGCCAGTGGGGAGGCCTCTGTGTGACGCAGTAGACCCACAGTGGGGAGTTCCTCTATGTGATGTGGCAGACCCATGGTACTCAACCGGAGGAGTACCTCATCAGGCCGCTATGGGGATTGCCTCTGTGTAACGCGGCAGACCCACGAGTACCTCAGTAGGCCACGGTGGGGAGTGCCTCTGTGTGACACGAAAGACCCACAATACTCGACAAGAGAAGTACCTCAGTATTCTATGGTGTAGAGAGCCTCTGTGTGACATGGTATACCCATGATACTCGATAGTTGGAGTACCTCAATAGTCCAAGGTTAGTGGGAAGCAGCTTTGTGTGACCCAACAGGCCCACTGTACTTGATAGAGGAGGATTTCTCCAGCAGATGAGTTGTTCAGCATTGTGACTGGGGATGTTACCTGTAACTATCCCTAGAAAATACCATGGTTGGATATCAGCATTCATAGTGATCCTGTGTGTGACAACATCATAATCCTATTTCTCTGAGTTATATGCCTGGTTTGAGTTGAGTCTTACCTGTGTGGTACTTTACCTTCATGGTGTTACCTTCATGGTGTTACTATTTTGGTTTTTCCTTTTTGGAACTTTGGGATACCTTCAGGAGTCTCGGGTCCCTACTGAGTATCGTTATACCTTCATAGGCTACACACGCACCTTGTTGTGTCTTGTGAAGATGACGAGCAGCTGGGCTGAGGTTTGAGGGAGCCAGGACTAGGTGGTACGCGGAGGAGACAGGAAGACGTGGAGTGATGAGGATGTGATCTGTACCTACCCTTCAGGTAGGATCCTCGGAGGATGACTCAGTAGTTGTTTTCCCTTTTTCAGTTGTATTGTTCCTTTCAGTTGTATTTGTAATTTTTAGTTGTATTTGTACTTTCAGTTGGGCTTGTATTCCAGCCCCCTTTACTTTCAATACTCTTTTACTCCAGCAGTTTACTTCACAGTTGCTTCTTGTTGTGTTCTCGGATCATGTGTTTGTATAGGTTTAAATGAAATGTCTTCCCATTTTAGGGAATATGTCTTTCGGTGCTAGTCACCAACCCCTGGCCTATAAAAGGCAGGCTTGGGGTAGTCGCGACATGGGCCCCAGTGGACGGGTCATGACAAAGTGGTATCAGAGGAGTCGATTCTACAGAAGAATTGGGACTCTGATCTTTTCAATATAGAAATAGTGTTAAATGTTATGAGTGTGGTTTTCAGTTCGGGTAGCCCAGTGTTGGTGTGGCGGTCGACGTATCCATATACCAGGACCCTGAATTTTGATTTCTAACTTAGTGCACAGAAACACTAATTGCGTGTGTTTTTTAAGAGTTTTTCTTGTTATTTATTTGGATTCATCTCACCAGGTATAACTTAATGATCGTGGCGCACCTATTCCTTATCATGATTCCACCGCATAGACATCCAGCTAAGATTCCTAAGAGAGTACATGATGACGGCCCACCAAGTGACGAGGCTCCGGTGTAGGTCCCTCTTACTGTGTTGGAACCTTTGGGTGGTGTGCCAACAGCACCACCACCCGTTGGACAACATTTACCACCAGCCGCACTAGCGGACGATGCACGCTGACTGAGCGCATTGCACGAGTTCCAGCGGCAGAGGCCTCTGAGGTTTTGAGGCGTGACAGATTCTCAGGAAGCTGAGGACTGGATAGAGGTTGTGGCTAGAGTTTTCTGCCTATTTGGGACATCGGTTGAGTAGATAGTAATCCTAGCTACTGGTCTTTTCCAGTACGTGACCTTGAGTATGGTCCGCAGGGTAATGAGGCTTCGGTACTTGGACCGTTGCTCGAGATGGTACCTTCGGGTAGTGTGCCAGTTATATCAATGATCGTTGGTCAGTAGTTACAACTAGCGGTATTGGTAGAGGACACATGTAGGCTTAGTGCCTTACACATGTTTCAGCATCAGATACCCCTCAAGTTCTGAGGCGAGCCCAACTCACAGGCAGCTAAGGACTGGCTTGAGGAGGTGGTTGAGAGTTCCCTAGAGCTTCTAAAACTTTGGCAGGATGACATGTCAATATCTGAGTATTCATCGACGCATACCGACCATTCTTGGTACTCAATGAATACGATACAATCAGTGCTTCAGGGCTCAGACTTTCAAGCGAGGTATGTTTAAGGACATTCGAGCTATCACTATTCCTCTATGCATTCCTACTTATGTTAGGGTGATAGAGACAAACTTTGTGGTTGAATATTCTTTGGATGAGCAGATACAACCAGTGAATTCTATAAGTGGGAAATTAGGAAACTGGCGCAAGTCTCAGAGTTTTGGGCGTGTAAAATGTTTTGGGAAGAGGATGTAATAGGGACAGATGAATCTGCAGGGCTGCAGACGTGGAAGCAGATCTAGGAGAGCAGCATGAGGTGGTGTACATTTCGACATGTTACAACCACCCCCCTATGTGGTCCCCACCGGTCTCAGGGAGCTGTAGGACAGGGGAAGGGAGTATTTGCATGTGATCAAGGAGTGTGAACCAAGGGCTCTAGGAATGATTCGAGGTACGGTATGTGTCTACTACTGGCTTATGTATTAATATACATAAGTACAAGTCATTCATTCCTTCCACGAATCTTGTCCAAGACCTAAAGTTTCTGATTAAACCGTTGAATTGGCCCTATCATCTAGAGATACCTTTAGGTGGAGACTTGATAATCACACTTATGTTGATGGTGTGATTTGTCCCTTGGGGCGAGAGTTTCAGTTGGAACCTCTTGGGGGAAGCGTCGAGGCCTTATGATGTTAATTTGGGTATGGATGAGACATCCATAGTTCATACTCAGATTGAATGTATTAGGAAAAAATGTTTTGGTGTATCTACAATGTTGGATTGGGGTTTTCCTTGGTCATAGAAAAAGGAAACTCAAACAGCATAGGATAAACTCATGAATAGGATGGTATAGCTGATCACTCTTGAGTCGGCCATCCTTACCCTCATCGTAGCGGGAGTTTTGGGTTTTCAGTTCCCAACAGGAGTGGCAGAGTGTGGGAACATCTATTCAAAATATGTTTCCAAGATTACCTCCCTAAAGGGAGAGGGACTTCTTCTTCAGCTGGGTATTACAAGAGTTTTGAACCAGACTTCTCCAGGATAGCGGCAACATTGTCATCTTTGATGAAGAAGGGGGAGCCTTTCTTATGGATGGAGAAGTGTCAGCAGAGCTATTAGGAGCTGAGATAGAGACTGAAAAGTTCTCCCATCTTGAGGCTACCGAAAGAGGGTGTTGGGTATGTAGTCTATTGTAATGCATCAGGGACCAAAATAGGTTGTTTACTGATATAGGAGCGGGAATTGATCACCTATGGCTTATGAAATTTGTGACAGTATAAGAAGAACTATGCTACCCATGACTTGGAGTTAGCAACAGTGGTCTTCTCCTTGAAGATTTGGCGACATTACTTGATGGGAGAATGTTTTACAGTCTACTCTAATCACAAGAGTATTAGGTATATCTTCTCTCAGAAGGACCTGAACCTGAGACAATGACGATGACTAGAGTTCCTCCAAGACTATGACTTTGAGATAGTCTATACTCCTGGGAAGGATAAAATGGTAGTATATGCACTCAGCAGGAGGTCTAGTCTGCAGTTTTTGAGTGAGGTGACATAACAGTTAGCCACGTTATAAATATCCTTCATGGATAGAGATACAATAGCTTACCTCCAGTCTATGATAGTCACTCCCCCACTCCTTCAGAGATTTAGGGAGGCGCTTCTTGGGGACATCGACTGTGAGGCTCGACGTGCTCAGATATCCCCAGGACAGGCACCTGATGAATTTTCTGAAGGTGGGGAGCATGTCATCCTCTTCAGAAGATGTGCCATGGTACCGACGGCGCTACGGGAGGAGGTGTTGAGGGAGTTCCATATGTCTCCTCTGGCGGTACATCCTAGTGCGGTGAAGATGTACCGGGACCTCCAACGTCAGCACTAGTTTCTAGGGATGAATAAGGCAGTGGCATAGCTTGTTTCTCGATGTATCAATTTTTAGAAAGTTAAGTCTAAGCATCAGGTTCCAGCAGGCTTAGCATATCCACTAGAGGTGACGGAGTGAAAGTGGGATGGGATCTCCATGGACTTTGTAATAGGACTTCCACGTACGTCCACGGGCCATGATTCTATTTGGGTGATCGTTGAGCGACTCACCAAGTCGGTCCACTTCCTACCTATCCGAGACCAGGGATCAGTAGAGGTCTTGGGACGCCTCTACATACAGAAGATTGTACGACTTCATGGGGTTCCATAGACGATCTCCTCTGACCGTGATGCACATTTTACATCCCAGTTGTAGAAGTGATTACAAGAGGTGTTCAGGACTCAGCTGCGTTTGATCACTGCCTTTCATCCTCAGACAGATGGTCAGATAGAGCGGACCATACAAACACTGGAGGACATGCTTCATGCATGTGTCCAAGATTTTGGTCGTAGTTGGGAGGATCAATTGCCCTTAGTGGAGTTCGCATACAATAACAGTTATCACTCCACCATTAGTATGACACCATTCGAGGCCCTATATGATCGACCTTGTAGATCACCTCTATGTTGGACAGACCTAGGAGAGTCAGCACTTATGAGTCCAGAGTTGGTATGAGCTGCCACTGAGAAGGTACAGATCATTCAGGAGTGGATGAAGACTGCGCAGAGTAGACATAAGTCTTATGCTGATAGGATACAGAGACCTTTGGTGTTTTGGGAGGGGGGACATGTATTCTTGTGAGTCTCTTCTCGATGGGGACTACAGAGATTTGGCCAAGGAGGAAAGTTATCACTGAGTTTGATCGGTCATTTTTTGATACTCTGAAGGATAGGTGAGGTGGTATACTGCTTGGCGCTTCCATCACAGTTGGAGAGGGTGCACGACGTCTTCCACATATCCCAGCTGAGGAAATACGTGCATGACTCATCTCACATCATCGACCACGGTGAGCTAGACTTCGATGATGGGGTGACGTTTACGGAGGTTCCAATGGAGATTGAGGTTTGACAGGAGTGGGTCCTTCTGAGACGATCGATACCTCTGGTGTGCATTCGCTGGCAGCACGAGAACCTCTAGGATAGCGCATGGGAAATAGAGGCTCAGATTCATGCTCAGTACCCCCATTTGTTTCCTTAGTCTATGTTTTGACTTTTGGGGACGTAAATTTCTAAGGTGGGGAGAATGTAATGTCCCGTAATTTCTATATAATTTTTTTTATTTATATGAAATTATTTTTGAGACCATGAAATCTGAAAGCACGTGATTCTGAGGCCCATAGTACCCGGAATGATCCGTCGACATTTTGTTAAGATTTAATTAATGCGCGTGAGCAGATTTTTTGAAAAAGTTGAATAACTCTTAAATGGTTTCTTGGATTAGAAATATGAGGGCACTATTGCGTTCAGGATGGCAGGTTTACCCTAGATGCGACTTAAGTTTAGTCAGCGTAGGTCTCCTGTGAGAAAACCCGAAAATGGCATAACCGTAAATAAAATAATTAAATAAAGTTATTTTATTTTTTCAAATGCTTATAACTCACGAACGGTGACTCAGATTAAAAATATGAGACCACCGCTGAACTCATGAGGGTATGCTTTCTTTAGGCAAATACTAACATTGGTCAGCACGGGCCACCAGTGAAAGTTAGTTTTTGGCCGTAAATAAAATAATTAAGTGACAATTATTTTATTGTAAAATCCATAACTTCTAAACGATAACTCAGATTGAAAATATGAGAACACCATTGAGTTCGTTGGGGCGTGTTCTCCTTAGTAAAAGCCTAACCTCGACCAGTACAGGTTGAGGGTGAACGTTATTAATTTATTGAAATTTTTTTAAGGTACGTTCAGTAAATGTGTGAGTGGTATTTTCAATCTGTTGAACAGGTGCACGGATTAAAAATCGGAGGACATATTTGAATCCGTATCACCGAGATTCACTTAAGGGGGACTTTACTTTGACCGTAGTTGTTCTGTAGAAAAAGTTATGTTTTGTGAATTTTTAAAAGAAATGAAATAAAATAATTTTATTATTTTATTTCATATCCTGCAACGGACAAGAAAAGTGTGGGTCCAGTGATGTGTCAAGCCAACAAATGGCTTGACCTACCAATCCTAAGTAACGACGTCATTGGAGAATTAGGAAAGTTCCTAATTTCTGAGGCCCCATTAATTTCTCATGTCGTTACTTACTATCCCACTCTCCTATATATATGGAGATTAGGGAGGGGTATCGGTACAACTTCCTCAAGCAACAAAGTGCTGAAGAAGCACCGCGACGCCAGACCCTTATAGGATAGATCTGATCCCAGTGTAAGGTGATAGGCGACACCAAACCACGAACTGAAGGACGACGTACGAGTGGAGTCATTGGGAACCGGTTGCGGTAATGAATAACACGATCCACCTTCAAGCGCGGATGCTCTCCAATGGGTTTTCGGGGTAGGGTATTTATTCGTTTACACATTATAAATGATTTCCTCTTCCCCGTTCTTGAATAATATGAAGAACGCAGACTAACTGACTAATGGGTTGATCCACGATTCATTCGTATTTGTGGAAGGTTGTTGTAGGGTATCTTTGTAGGGTTTTGATTGTTGTTTAATTCAATTGTTTATTAAACCCTTAACCCCCCCCCCATCATATTTATGAGCTAACGCGGAGGGTGTGGGCCTAATGAACCCGGCTCGAACCCTACACTACCTTGCTATCTTTGTACCTCCATAGAACACTGACAGTGCAACGATACCAACTGGCTATATTGGGGATAGCACATCAATGCACACCACAAGAGGAGGTCACGACACAAAGCTGCAGCGGTCATCGGAGTGGCTGGCACCGGCCGACCGCGGAGGAGGCGCGGCGTGCCGTCGTGTGCCACTGATGAACAAAGGGGGTTGCAGCTCGTCAGTCACGGCGACCGGAGGAAGGCGGCCGACACACCGGCTGACAGCGGGTGGAAGAGCGGGGCGCCATCGCACGCCATTGGAGAAGTCAGCCGGCATGCTGGATGGCCAGGACGAAGCCGATAGGACCCACTCCAGTGGGTCCCCCGTGCCACTTGGTGGCTCCACGTGGCCCCGCCGCTGCGAAGAAGACCGAACGGCCTTCGGCCGTTTGGGAAAAATAGGGAGTCACTCCCCTGGTGGCAACTAGGGCGGACCCCCTTGCGGGTCGCGCCTCCAGCGGCCGGCCCACTACATAGCGGGCCCCCGCCCTACCTGGGCCACTACCCTATCGGCCCCCCCTAGTGGGTCGCTTCCCTACCTGGTCGTCGCCCTTATCGGGCTGCCCTCTCACAGGTTACGCCTTGCGATTCAGCCTGGACCTCGGCCTAGTAGGTTGAGCCCGCCGTGGCCCAGCCCAGACTGGATCGGGACGGGTCAGTCTGACCGGGTCGGACCAGACTCAGGTCCAACCGGGCCCAGAATCACTTAAAGGGCCTTATCTTGAGAACCAGATGTCCATTTGATGAACCGTCTACAGAATTGGGATCCTTGGCGTGAGACAGTCCTTTCGACTTACTCCGTGAGAGTTTTGGAGAAACTTGGATCCCGGCTGGGTTGGATCGCACCTGAATCTAACCAGGCCCTCGGCACTGAAATGCAAATAACGTACAGATCGAGCATCTGATTGACGCGCTGTCTATTGCGTTGGAACCCTTATGACGTGGAAAATAATCGGGTTAATCCTTTGTGAGACTTTATGCCAGTTGTAATACGACTGATGGCTTGAGGAGCAGTTCTCCCAAGTGTGATACGTATGGAACCCTGCGACTAGCTGAGACTTGACAATTATTGATTTTTCAACTTTGTGTTACTCGACGGGCCAGTGGGGAGTGCCTCTGTGTGACGCGGCAGAGCCATGGTGGGGAGTGCCTCTGTGTGACACGACATACTCACGATACTCGACAGGAGGAGTACCTCAGCAGGCCATGGTGGGGAGCACCTCTATGTGACGTGTCATACCCATGAGTACCTCAGCAGTCCATGGTGGGGAGCGCCTTTGTGTGACGCGGCAGACCCACGGTACTCGTCAAGAGGAGTACCTCAGCAGGCCACGATGGGGAGTGCCTCTGTGTGACGCGGCAGACCCACGATACTCGACAAGAGTAGTACCTCAGCAGTCCAAGGTTAGTGGGAAGAGGCTCTATGTGACCCGGTAGGCCCACTATACTCAATAGAGGAGGATTTCTCCAGCAGCCAAAGTGTTCGACGTGGTGATTGAGGATGTTACTTGTTACTATCCCTAGAGAATCTTGTGGCTGGATATTAGCATTCATAGCGATCCTGCATGGGACAACATCATAATCCTATTTCTCTCAGTTGTATGTCTGGTTTGAGCTGAGTCTTACCTGTGTGGTACTTTACCTTTGTGGTGTTACCTTCATGGTGTTACCTTTGTGGTTTTTCCTTTTGAAACTCTGGGAGACCTTCGGGGGTCTCGGGGTCCCTACTGAGTATCATTATACTGACCCCTTCACAAGTTACACCCATACCTTGTTGTGTCTTGTAAAGATGACGAGCAACTAGGCTAAGGTTTGAGGGAGCTAGGAGTAGGCGGTACGTGGAGGAGATAGGAGGACACGGAGTGATGAGGAGTTGATTTGTACCTACTCTTCAAGTAGAATCCTCAGAGGATGACTCGGTAGCTGTTTTAACTTTTTCATTTGTATTGTTCCTTTCAGTTTTATTTTTACTTTTCAGTTGTACTCATACTTTCAGTTGGTCTTGTATTTCATCCCCCTTTACTTTCAACATTCTTTTACTCTAGCAATTTACTTCATAGTTGCTTCTTGTTGTGTTCTCCGACCATGTGTTTGTACAGGTTTAAAGGCAATACCTTCCCATTTTAGGGAATACACCTTTTGGTGCTATTCATCAGCCCATAGCCTATAGAAGGCGGGCTTGGGGAAGTCATGGAACGGGCCCCAGGGGACGGGTTGTGACAATGAAAGTATCATGTGTGCATATGTGTGGACTAAAAAAGTGGGTTATGAGAATGACGTGGTGAAAGGTACACTTATCATCCATTCTAGAATAGCTAATGTCTTATTTGATTCTAGATCAACCCAATATTTTATATCTAAGTAATTTAAGAAGGGTATTTAATTACTAACTCAATGATTAGATATTGAGTAAGTGGTGAAAACTTCTAATTGTATGATGGTTGCATACACTCTGATTGAAGTTTACAGGAAAGTGATTCCTAAAAATCTTTTGATTATACATTTATTAGAATTTTATGTGATTTTAGGAATTAATTTTCTTTATTTATATGGATCTCATATCAATTTCCATGGGAGGGAAGTCACATTTCATATTCTAAATGAACCCATGATCGTTTATCGATGTGATGATGAATATGAATTTCTGATGGGTATTAATTTTATATTGAGGGTCTTAATTCCTATTCATGAAGGTTATCTATCTCATATGGTTGGTGAAAATTCAACATTGAGGATATGCCTATTTTTTGCAAGTTTTTTTATATTTTTTTGGAAGAATTTCATGGTCTTCCACCGAATCATGAATTCAAGTTTTCAAAATAACTTGTACTTAGTGTTACACCTATTTTAAAGACTCCATATAGAATGGACCCAATTGATTTATTGGAATTAAAGAAGTAAATCTTGGAGAATCTTGATAAGGGATTTATACATCCTATTACATCACCATGGAGTGCACCGATTCTTTTTTAAAAAATAAATATAGATCAATATGGATCTACATTGATTATTGAGAACTGAACAAGATCACAATCAAGAACAAGTATCATCAACCCCATATTGATGACTTGTTTGATTAACTACATAGATACCAATACTTTTATAGGATTGATCTTTGTTTTGGATATCATCAATTAAAATTTTAGAATGAGGATATACCCAAGATGGAATTCTGTACAAGGTATGGGTACTATGAATTTATAGTGATGTCATTTAGTCTTACTAATGTCACCACTATCTTCTTGGATTTAATGACTATAGTCTTTAGAAATTACATTGATCAGTTATGGTAGTTTTTATAGAAAATATTCTTATATATTCAAAGAGAAAGGAAGTGAATTAAGATCATTAGAGGATTGTGTTGATGACCCCAAGTAAGGATAAGATTTATGAAATGTTTACCAAGTGTTAATTTTGGTTAAAAAAATTCATTCTTGGTTTATATAATCTCAAGTGAGGGTATATCAGTATACCCTTCAAAGATAGATGTTATTGAACACTAGCCTAGAACAACCACTGTGACTAAGATCCATAGTTTTCTTGGTTTAGATAGATATTATCGGTGCTTTGTAGAGAATTTTTCATTTCTATCAAATCCACTCACTAAGTTTACTCGGAAGGGATCCATGTTTATTTGGATTGCTGGATGTGAGGAATTTTTTAAGGGAATTATGAGAAGGATATTCAGTACACCTATGATTGCACTACCATGTAGTGGAGAAGGGTTTTTAATTTATAGTGATGCATCAAATAAGAAACTAGGATATATCCTCATGAAAAATAATATGGTTATAGCTTAGCCTCATGGTAATTGAAAGTCCATGAGAAAAATTACCCAACTCATGGTTTGGAGTTAGCTGTTGTAATTTTTGTATTAATGATATGGAAGCATTATCTCTAGGGAGAAAGGTGTGATATATATGTGTGTATGTATGTATATATATATATTGATCACAAAAGTGTAAAGTATATTTTCACTCAAAAGGAGTTGAATATTCACCAAAGAAGATGGTTGGAGATGATTAATGATTACGACTACTAAATACATTACCACCCTAGGAAAGCCAACAAGGTGGTGGATGCTATGAGTATAAAGGATCATGCTAGATTATCTATAATAAGGATCACGGAATATTCAATATTTCTGGACCTGTAAATTATAGATCTTGAAATCTTGATTAAAGGGGAGAAATATTATATTTCTCAAATGATTTTTCATCCATCTATCCAAGTGAATATTAAAGAGGCACGAAAGTGTGATGTAGAGCTGTAAAAGAAGATGATAAATGTTCCTAAGTTATAACTTTATTATTATGGTATAATAATATTCAATAATCGTGTATGTGTCCCTTTGGTACTATATTTGAAGAATGAGATGATGGATGAATCTCATAGTTCTTCATTATCTATTCATCCTAGAATTACAAATATGTATATAGATTTGAAAGAGTATTTTTAGTGGGATGACATGAAGAGAGATATTTTATAGTATGTTTCTTGGTGCTTATTATGTAAACAACTTAAGGTTTAGAGACAAAAGTTTAAGGGGATGTTAAAAAAATTACTCATACCAAAATTGAAGTAGGAAAACATCACTATAGATTTTGTCATCAGACTCCCCAAAACATATAAAGGGAATAGTGCAATTTGGGTTTTAGTTGATCACATTATGAAGTTATAACACTAAATAAACATTAGAGAAGATTTATCTCTTGATCAACTTACTAAGTTTTAGATTAGGGAAGTGGTAAACTTTCATTATGTACCACTATCAATTGTATCTGATTGAGATTTGAGGTTTACTTTGAAGTTTTGGATAAGCCTTTAGTAGGCTCTGAATACATAGTTAAGTTTCAATACTTATTATCATCCTCATATGGATGGTCATTATTAGAGGACTATTCAAACTCTAGAAGACATGTTTAGAGTTTTCTCTATGGATTTCAAGGTTAGTTGGGATCAACAACTTCCTTTAGTGGAATTTTCTTTTAAAAATATCATTCACTCCAGTAGATAGATCCTTATGAATCCATTTATGGTAGGAAGTGTAGAAATCTAAAATGATAGAATGATGTTAGATAAAGAAATATATTTATACCTAATCTATCTGAGGAAATGGTAGAGAATATTATATCCATTCAATAGCACATAAGAGCAGTTTAGAGTCAACAAAAAAGTTATGCTGGAAATTTTCAGAAAGATCTAAAGTTTAAAGTTAGAAACAAGGTATTACTATGAATATATACCAAGAATAAGGTGGTAATATTTGGAAATAAGGTAAATCAAATCCCTAGATATATTAGTTCTCTTGAAATTATTGATCGTGTCAGGACAATAGCTTATCGATTGGCACTTCCACTAAATCTCTTTCAAGTTCATGATGTGTTTCATGTATCTCTCTTGATTAAGTACATACATGATCCTTCACATGTACTAAACTCATAGGTCACACCACTAGAGAAATATAATTCTTATGATGATAAATAATTGTAGATTCTAGATCATATAGAGAAAGTTCAATGAAACAACACCACTCACTCAGTCAAAATTTTGTGGTAAAACCACCAATTTGAGGAGGCTACGTGAGAACCTGAGGATGTGATGAGGCAGAAGTATCCTCATATGTTTGTATCAGAGTAATGAATTATGATAGTGAAATTTACTTTCTAAGGGTGGTATAATATAACACCATGATATTTTTATGAAATATTTCTCTTCAAATAATTCAATTTCTCTAAAATATTGTGTTACACACAACACCGAATTTAAACGAACCATGTGACATTATTAAAATATTATTTGTATCTTATCACCTAGATATTGGATTGGTTGGTATAGATAATAATAAATAAATTATAAAAAATTTATATTCTACACATTTATCAAATGATTAGAATTAAAAACAAAAATATTTAAACATAAAAGTGATGTTTTTATGAAAACTTGTTTTCATGAACGTAGTGATTTTTTATTAATAAATTAAATTAATCACTATTAGTGAATAATTTTAATTAAATATATATATATATTATTTAATTGATAAATTTTTAAAAAAAATCAACAAATGTTTTTCAATGTATAGGATAAGAATAGATCCAGTTTTATGCTAAAAAGTGTATTTTTTCCAAAAAAAAAGTTTTTGTTGCATTTTTTCACTATAAATTTAAAATTAAGTTATTCAATTTATAGGTATTGAATAAGATAAAATTAATTTAATATTTATAATCAGGAGGTTAAAATTTTGTAATTATAACTCTTTTATTTTTGGTAAATATGAATAGTATCTGTGGTAAAATTTATCACATCGGTAAAGGGTAAATCAGGTTAATCTGGATTAAAAATAAGTAATGATGTCAATTGTAAAAGGACACCTCCTCCCCAAATTCTTTACACCAATTTTCCTTATATCTTGAAAAACCTCAAAAAAATTATCTTATAAACTTCCCTATAAACATTATATAGTTTTGTTTCTTCCCAAAATACCAACCCCGGATCCCTTTAGAGGGTACTTAAAGGAGTCATTTCTAAGAAGAGGCAATCACCTTAACCAATGTCATTATTTTATAATCTTATTTTACTCCTATAAATATCTTGTGATTATAATAACATAATAAATTAAGTAACCTAAATATGTTGAAATTTTATTATGATTATGAAAACACCATTATACACCCTCATTCCTATCAAATGAGTAGTGTAAATATTGTGTGTGCTTACGTACGACATGTCATCTCCACGAAGTGATGCAATTCATTTCTCGTCAATATATTTTATGGATAGTTATTATTATGGGTTTAATGTTTATATATGGTATTTAGGAAATAATTACACTTTTTAATTTTAATATAATATCTACCTTATTACCTTTCAAACTATTGGAAAATGATAATGTTGTTTGTACGTATGTGTGGACTACCACCTCCATGAAGCAATGTGATCATTTCTAAATTCCATTTTACTTATATGGTAATAAGGATATATTTAATGAATATATATGATATATAGAACAATATAATTATTCTCAAAAGGTTATTAGTATTTACCTTTCTTTCATTCTATCTATTGGAAAATGAAAACGACATCCATGCATACGTACGACCTACCACATCCATGAACGTTGTAATTAATTTATCTATATATAACTTTATGTATGAATATAAATATTTTTATAATGAATATATATTATATTTATATCATGATTAATATTTTGGAAGATATGTAACCAATATAAATGTACAAGGACTGAAACTATTGAACTGAAATACTCATGATAAACAAAATAGTTAACACCTGGAAATGATGATTTTAATAAGGAATTATTGATTAAAAGGGGTTTTAAAATGTTATAAAGGAATAATATATGATATTATATGTATGAACATAAATCCAATACAAGATTATAATAAATTTAAATTTATTATACATGAGTCTAGAGTGATTTTGAAGTAAGGAAAACTCAAGGCAAGATTTTCTCATCCCACTTTTAATTTCGTGGGACATATACTATATTCACCACTTATTTATTTTGTGTGATGTATATAATGCTCCTATAATATGTTATATTATGAATATCTTTATATTAATGGTATTTAATGTTTCATTTGAATTTATTTCTTTCATGGGTTTTATGATTTAAAATTTACAAAAGTGTAAAATAATCTTTTCTTTTAACTTATACGGAATGAACGTATTTTCCTACCATTATGTCTAATATTTGATTTAAATATTACTTTAAAAGTTTACAAGGATATTTTAAAAGAAAAGTTTTTCCTTTATAATTTCACAATTTTTTAAAATAAATTATTTCAAACTATAAAGTTTATTTTTCTTAAGAATTATTCCAAGTTATCTTTCAAAATCATTTTCCATTTAAGATGGAATCCTCTGATGTTATTTAAGATTTATTAGGAATATTATCCAAGGATACCATCCTTATTCTTTCTCTGGATATTTTATGTCTATAATGCCAAGATCTTTATGAAAATTATTTCTTTTCATGGGTTCTGATCTAATGAATGGTTTATGATCTTACGGAGCACATATGTATGATTTTCATTATGTGATAGGTGGGAACTATATCTCCCTCCACTGTATTGGATAATGTTTTATATATCATGTGGTAACTATGGGATGTAAGTTAATGTTCTTGATCTACTTTGGGAAGCAATTTGATGAGCTTGATCTATTATGGGATACAGGTTTTGATGCCTGATTCTTTATAGTTTGATGGTATTGGTAGTTAACCTTGAAATTATGAAATGGTTTTTTACCTATGTTGGTGCCACACTTTTATGACATGATCTTATGATTCATTATTGATTTATGATGATTTTTCACTATCATGATCTATGTATTTTGAAATGATAAATTTATATGCTATTACTCATATTTATGTTATATGATAGATTGGGTATGAACTTCATAAGTTATGTTCACAATATCATACTCTTATTCTTACTTATGTTTTCATATGATCATAGATTGATAACTCTCGTGCTTACCCTTACTGAGTATCTGAGCTCAACCTTTTCTTATGTTTCATTTCCTCAGGTTTTGATGAAAGGTACTAAGTATGATATGTCTAAAAATGGTTTATGATGAAATAAATGGGAGATGATGTAGATGTTTTATGAACTAGTTTTTTATGTTTCCAAATTTTCAAAGAAAATGGACCAAAATAATTCTAGCATGGATTAAAATGTTATGTAATTAATATTCATATTTTAATATGTAATATTATTTATATGAAAAGTATGGTTCTCTATCGAAGGTTCCAAGTGTGTTGGGTCTAGAAGGGTACATTGTGCAAATAAAGGTTTTGAGATGATGAAGATATCACTTAAATAAGATGTTTATGTTTCTAGTCTCCAAAGGAACTAAACTACTATGGTCCTCTGGTGTGTATTATTGTGAAATGTATTGAATATTCATCTAAAATGATATAATATTTATGTATTTTTTCTTGGGTCAACTCAAAATATTCTCATCTACATCTGTTATTATTATCAGTTCAAGAAAGACTCGACTAATTTAAAATGTAAACTACATCTTCTTGGAAAAAATCATCAACATCTATTTCTTTATGTGATTTGTTTTTTATACTTATTATGTAATATTTTTTTTATAATTTTTTTTAATTATTACATTTTATTTCTATTCAATTTTCATTGAACCAAACTTAAACTTTTTTCTAATCTATTTTTTTCATTCCTCCATGTGATGGAACTACAAAAATATTATAGTCATCCTCACCTATACCTTGGTGTTGATCTTGAACTATATGAGGATGGTGAAAAATTAATCTAAGTAATGTTTCTGACTATTAAGAAAAATCAAATTCTCAATCTTACTTGAATTGGTAAAATGGTAATGTATACATTGATAAAGTGTTGACTTCGCATGAATCATTCTTGGTCGCCACTCTATTTTAGGTTAATAGTAATGTGTTTGTAATTGGTTCATTAGTTTTTTTCATTTGACATAATTCTTATTAGTTATTTCACTTCCAAATAGTGAAGAAAGGATGCATCATTTTTATTGTTCATTATTTGTTTATAGGAAGTGGCACAATATTTTATTGGCTCCAGGTATGAAAAATGAAATTAACTAAAATATTTCACTTCCAGGAAGTGAAGAAATTATAAATAAAACTTTATTTGACTTAATTATATTTAATTATTTCACTTCAAAATAGTGAATAAAGGATACATCATTTTTATTGTTCAGAATTTGTTTATTGGAAGCGGAAAAAAAAATTCCTTATATTTCAGTTTTCATTGAACATAACTTAATCTATTGGATATTTTTTTCATTCCTCAATGTGATGGAACTATAAAAATATTATATTCATCCTCACCTCTACCTTGGTATCGATCTTTAATTGGTATTGTATCATGGCATGATATATTAATGATAAATAATTGAGATTTTTGTTTTTACTGTCATCAAATTTTTTTGTTACAATTTACAAAATGTGATTGGTTATTTATTGTATTTTGTTCTGAAATGTGCTATTTTATATTCTAAATTTTTTTAATTATTTTTTCAATCACTCTCAACTTCCAACCTACATTATGTATCAGATAAAATACATCTTTTTTACCACTTTATTCTCCTTATCTGATATTCTTTGGATTATTAACACCTTATTGTTTATCTTTTTATTGTTCTTTACTATTTCAGAAATTTAGTTTTCTGACACTCGATAATTTATTAATATTTTTTCCCACCAATATTATAATTACATTTACTATTTTTGTCTTATATTTATTACTCTATTAATTATCTCCTTATAAATTTCATTTAAACATGTAATTCCCTATTTATTAATTTTATGATTTGTGCCCCTTTTCTTATTATTCTATGTATTAATTATCATAGAAAATGAAGTTTATTTATACTATTTAGCGATGATGTGTTTTTTCCAAAATAGTGAATTTAAAATTTGTATTACAATTTGTGTGTTTGTAGTTGATGTATTCCATATAGCCCAAATGAGTTATCTATAGTTTTTCGATATCATAGATATTTGATTTATTATAATATATTTAACCTAGATTTTAAAAATTTATGCGTACTATTTTTGTTATTAGTTTTAAAATATGTTTTATTAATGTGTTTATGCATGCAAGTCAAAAATATTTTTCCATACATGTATTTTCAAGATAATTAATTAATTTTCCATGTAATATCTAAGAAAATTAACATGTACTCAAACTTACAAAACAAAAATAATTAATTCCTTTTGTTGTTTTCAGGTTATGCTCTATATAAGAATTAATGCCTTCCAATTTCCTTTATTGTTTGGGGCTCAAGGATGCGGATCCAAAAATACTTTGGATGACAGAGGAATAGAAAAGGTATGTGATTTACTTTCTATTTCATTTTAATTTTCCCTAAAAATAGAAACATATATTTTTTTGTTATCTAAAATTCCTTCATTTTCATTTCCACTTCATAAAAATATTATTTCCATCAATCCGTTCATCTTATCTATTTTTTTCAGCATGATTCATCTAATAATAAAAAAAATACAAGAATAATATATCTTATTTTTCATATTATAATATTCTCACACTGTAATCATCCCTTTATTTTAAATATAAGATCTAATTTATAGAAAATATTGTTGGTAGATTCAATTCAGTCAGTACAATAGATACGCATCAATCATTTATATTTGATATCATATTTAAATTCAATATATATTTTACTAAGTTCTTCTTCATTTCTATCAACTTTTATATTTCAATTTTTAATTAACCTATTTTCAACAAACATGATACATTATAACTTTATTTCTATTATATACTACTAAAAATTCAATATTTTTCATTAAGGATTCATTTTTAGGAAACCTATATCTACTAAATAGATATCAATTTTTTTCATAAACACATAGGTATTCATATTTCTATTATCATAGTTTTCTTTTAAAAATTACATTGAGTTCATTGGAATTATAATTTTTTTGAGTGATATTGAAAAAGTTGAGTTAAACACAAATTGAATAGTTTCGTGCAATGGCATGGGCGAAGTACTTGTTACACTGAACCATGTATTTTGTCTCACATGTGTCATCTTCCTATCATGCTACCTCCACCTTCCTCTCCATTCTTTCACAAATCACTCCCTAATACACACTAAAACCTAACCCAACCACATCACTGTCTCTCAGTATCTAGTTTTATCCCTTTATAATCATTCCTTTGCACCCTCGATTACTCTTCCATGCCCTTGAAGGTTCCGGGCACAGCGGAAGCGCATGGGTGAATGTTCCCACTTGGATTTTTTTCATTAGCAATGATCAATCCGGGATCAATACGACGATAAACGCCAGTCTCCACGGATCGAATCACAGAAAAAGACAAAGAAGAAGGTTTGTCCCGGAACCACAAACAAGGATCGTTACAGGTTGATTATAATTAATTTAATTAATTATAAAGAAATACCTTTTGGGTTTTCTTTCTTCGTTGATGTTCTTGATCACGTTGTCGATGTGATCCGTCGTTGCGTCGTAGAAGTCAAGTGTAGACTCCCTCTAGCGGTGATCGACATGTATACCTCGTATCTCTCGACGTCGCCAAAGGATTCTCCGGGTGCTAGCGTGGAGAAGCCTTTGCTTGTGTTGTCCGCCTTAGATCGTCTTGATCCGATGGAAGAAGATCTCTCTCGGTCTTGAGAGCATTCTTGGAGGAAGAGGTTCTTTCAGCCTTGAAATAATTCTCCAGAATTGTTGTGTACAACGATTCTCTTGTGTGTCGGAAAAGAGTTGGGGTTGTGAGGATAATTATATATCAGGTTTGAGGTTGTAGAATTATGACAGTAAATAAACGCGTTACGCGTTTCATTTATTTCATTAACTCTTATTGAAAACCCTCATGTCGAATAATTAATTTATTGACATGCGCTCACGCTGATTATAATAAATATCATTTAATAAAACAATATTATATCCTCAAAACCTCGACTGGAAAAACTAAACGGCGTGTATTAATAAATACACGACGTGTACTTGTTTTTCATTGAAAACTACCCGGCATGTACATTCATTGTACATGGTGTGTATATCTTATTTTCATTTATTTATTTCCTTTCCATAAAGAAAACTACACGACGTGTATTTATTAATACACGGCGTGTACTTGTTTTCCATGAAAAACTACACGGCGTGTAATCTTTAATACACGGCGTGTATATCTTGTTTTTCATTTCCTTCTTCCTCCATCATTAAAACAATTTAGGCTTCCTTGAATAATTATTAAACCACGTACGAGAATAATCTTTATTCTACTTGAGATATTTGAATACACTTAGTGTGTGACCCTCTAGGCCTCTTTCTCATTGACATTAGGCGAGCTTCCCTAAAGTCCAAGATTACTGTCTAGCAACGGGTCAAGACACCCAAGAGAAAAAAGTTGACGCCGCATTGACGTATCACCTCATACGAACACTTACTGTGTAATTTAATCCCTTTGTATCGATATCTCATCAAGCAGGTTTCATGGAAGTGTCATAAACCTATATGTTTGATCTGTCGTTCTTTGACTACCTGAAATAAACTCGTCGTTCACACCATGGCCATGAAATTTAATACGACAGTTCTATTTCAATCAATGGTCCGAGATATCAAATTCTATCAATGGAAGGGACAAATCCTTACTCGACTTATCCATTAACAACATGTCACTCGTGATGCACCCAACGTACCCTACTTTCCGCCAACTGTCTGTGTGACGGTTTTCGTCAGTAAATCTAAGTGCGCGAGTCATGACATGAGTTAATGATAATCTTCCAGTCTAAGTACCATTACACACGCTCGTAGATAGCAATGTCTGATGACACCAAGACATGCGGAATTGCTACTGGCGGGTCTGTTCTCATAATCTCCCATCTTGGAGATTACCAAGTGCGAACTTCATGAGAGAGAGTCTCGTCTTCTTACGAGTACTCGCACATGACGGTCTGTATACCATGTGTCCTATCATAGTACGTCATCCAACCGTAGAACTTTATTTAAGAATATTGTTATAGCATTTCAAGGTTCTCATCATAGTGGGGATCTGCCATGACCTTATCAATGCAACAAATATTCCAGGACATTATTATATTACAGTCATGCAGAACAATGAACAATATATAATAAGTGAACATTCATGTAATCAAAGTACAAAACAGTTGGTTCTCAGGACACCAACCCTTACAGCCCTTTCTTGAACCCATTTATCGATCCCTAGGTCAATCCCTCTATTATTTGTGATTCCCAAATCAGCTACCTTCCATCATTACTCCGCACTACTCCACCTCCTATCTGGTTGGTACATCTCTAAGAAAGATCCACCTACTATTTACGTACTCCTTGAGTTGACCTTGCATTTATTATTAACTTTATAATGTTTGATCGTCCCCAATTTTATCTCTTCCTCTACCATGCAGTTAACTCCTTATCCTTTTCTATGAGTTCCACCTTATCGTTTGTGTCTTCCCATACTTATCCAGATTCCTTAATAGGGTCATCGCCTCCTCTCTGACTACCATCCCTTCCATGTCCTAGAAGGTTAGAATTCTCTATTTCTATTTACAACATTCTACCCAGATACCCTAATTTTTACGGGTCGTCTCTATGAATTATACCACCCAAGATCTTTTTCATCCATATATGCTCCAGTTTTCATAGATTCACTGATAGGCTCTTCAAGGGATTCCATATCATGTAACTCCGTTTTAGGACTTTTTCACTACTCAGCTGGCCTACCACTACTGGGGTAAGTTATTTTCCATCAATGAACCAGGTATTGTCCATTTTTATAAATATTTTATATTTTTTGAAATTTGTTCCTGTATTATAATGTTCAAGAACATATATTACCTTAAATAATTTATTTATATTTTTTTACTATATTTTGTTCATTGATTCATATTTTCATATAATTTCTTTATGCTCATTACCTTAAGTCGACTTAGCTGACCTCGAATACTTGTTTTTGTTATAAGACAATACACCTTTTGATCGCTGCAGGAAATGATTATAAGGAGAGCACTTATGTTTCAATTCTATTTCATATTTTCTTAATTTTTCTTTAAAACTTGAGTACTTTAGTATACTCTTTCTGATTTATTATTTATTTAAATTTGTTATTTAGCAGAATATATTATTAAATATGTTATATACACAAAATACTTGTTTATTTATTGACAACTCATTACTAAATTTCATTTAATCTCAGTGTATTATTATAAAAATTTCATTACTAAAATTCATTTGATCTCATTGTCCTCTCTATATATTTATGAAGTTCCTTCTACTTAATACTTGATCACCTAAACAACTTAATGGTTACTTATAATATGATTTAAAGCACTAACATATTTTTTTTATTGTTTTGTTATCTTCACGTGATTAATATTAATGTTTCTCGTATCTCATTAAAAGAGTTTGATAAAGTTATCTTATAGTTTAACATAAACTTTAGATCACTGCAAACTATGATACAATTGTACAACATAATTCAATGATATAAAAATCCAACATTATTATTATTAATATTCTCATTGATACAAAGTTGTTATTTTATTAGTATTAGAATTGTTCATACATATTTTGCCGTATTAAATTATAGTGGCTGCTATATTATTATTTTTAAATACTGTAGTGGGGCTTGTATAATAATAACATATTATTAAAAAACAATAACATATACAATTGGTAAACAAATCCTAATATATTATTTAACGATAATGTTAATTATGAATTATTAATTTCTATAATATCTAAGGTGCAATACCTTTGATATTATCATTTTGATGTGAAACGCCAACAAATTCCATATCATTTGATCACAAAGTCATCACACTTGACTTCAAATTTTGAGACAAAGTAGCAAGGAAAGAAGGTTTTAAAGATGACTACATATTTGTGGAAAAAAATTTATATCTTCAAAAGGTTCTAAAATTATTCATACATTGTTTTCTTTGTGTTCAACTAAAATTTAATTTCAAAAAACTTTTTCATAATATTTGATATTTTAAATTTATCTCACATATTTAGAAAATAATTACACCTCTTTATTATCCAATTTTGAAATTTTAAACATAGATCAAGTGACGGTGGGTTCTAATTAGATTGCTTTAGCATGAACATATAGTTCGTTAATTTTAATAGTCTTGCCTAATGCTACAGAACTTATGTACTAAAATCTATTATCTTCCATTCACTTGAAAGATATTTAATTTTAACAATTTCTTTGACTTTTACGACCTCCAATTTTATTTGTTCCATTATTTACATTTCCACGCTCCGTTTTCCCCTTTCTACACTCCCCTTCCCGACTTCCCCGCAACTTTCCGCTTTTCCCAGCCTCCCTGCTTTATCCTCGCCTCCTCGATTCTCCGCCTCTCGTCATTCCCGCCTCCATTTTTCCTAACTCAATCCTAATTTCTAGCGACCTTCACACAGTGAGAGATTTCTCTCCCTATGTAGCGATCACCAACGAGTGCGAGCAATCGATTCATAACGATCACCCCAAAATCATTTACAGGTATTCCAATCGGAATGCGAACTTCAAAGACATTCATAAATTTGTTCCCCACACTCAGATTAACATGTTGTCCTTTGTATATTTATCTCACTGATACTGCATCTTCGAGAAATTATTCTTAATTTGTTTGTTTAAATTAACCCAGATTCCATATAACAGGTAACAATTCACCGTGGAAAAACTCCAGGAGTTCCCCTGGACTCTTCATTTTTGTGTTTCCACTACAGTAGAAGGTATATCTTTATTTTATCCGACTTCTGAAAACTATTCTCAGAATTATAATCTTCACTTTCATAAACTCTGATAAAAACGATGTGATCTACATATTATTTCATAGAGCTTGCATCTAATATAAATCATTGTTATATCTGTTATTTAAATAATCTGCATATCCAAATCATATATACCAATACTGATACTTTTTAGGTGTTGTAATTTGATCCATTCATTTTATTTTATCAACCGACTCCTTGTTATGTCATTATTGTTCTCCATTTTATTCTTATCCTGATTTCCCTAGTATATTAACATTCTATAATTTATATTATATAATTAAAGGTCTCTAACTTATATTTCACATACATCAATTATAATAATTTTTATTTGTCAAAGAAGGCATTTCATATTATATTGTCAGATTGTTATAGCTTAATTGGACCAGTTATCATATTATGATAAAGATGTTAAACAATCCTTTCAATTGCAAACTAAATTAAAGATGTTAGACACCCCTTTCTGATAAACTGTATATCCATATTATAATCAATATTAGTTTTTTCTTTTTTATCATATATCAGTACTAATATGCATACAACAAAAGAAGATACATATATCAAAGGATGCGTTCCAATAATATTTTGAAGTCAGTTTTTTGTATGAAATCATCGTAAAATTATTTTAATAGTGGTGAGTCCAGATGTATTATCTACTTTAATTATGTATATGCATAACTATACAATATATATTTTTGTCATATTAGATAATTTATACAATTTTTTTATGGATTTGTATTAATCACTAAAATTCCCCACCTAAATAATTTGATATTCTTCAATTCTACTTGTGGATTTGTACCAATTTCATTACTTTTTTTCATATATTATTTTACCACTACCATGGCATTGACCTAATTTATATCTTACATTTTATCTGTTATTGCATTTGAGGTATTACATTTATGTAATTTTTGTCTTTTGAGGTAAGCACTTGAATTTGTTCATCGGTCATTTTTTCATTTTTCATTTAATTTGATATTTGATTTTTAACTTCTAAAAATATTGGTAATGGAGAATTTTAATTTGGTTTCGAGGATATCCATGTTTTTCATTCATTTTTTCTTTATAAATCCTTACTTTTCTTCTTCTAATCTTTCTTCTCATTTAGGTTTTCTGTAATGAAACAAACTTCATAATCAATTAGATGAGTATAAAATAGTTTTTGTCAAATTTGCTGAGACTTTGACCCTCTTATATTTATTTATCTCGAATGATGGGAATGTAACATTAAATCATAAGGTAACACTTTACATCCCATCTTCACCATTATTTCTTTTTTCTAGGTAATGGTAAGTTGCCTCTTGCATGTTAGCTGTAGATCCTATTATATGTTAAAACGTATTCTATTTATGCTTAGAATATTTTGAAAACTATCACTGAGATTGATGAAATAATCTTATTTTGTTCAGAATTTTTTGTTTTTGAATAAAGTCATATATTATAACATATAATTATAAATTTTCATCAAACACCTTATCATATCTTTCAATGATGAGGCGGATGTCTTTCAATTATAGAAGTGATCTGTAAGGAAGTGAGCCTAAAAAGTATATTATCCATTTCCCATAAGACATCTACCACATCTACATGTTTGAAGATTATTGCCTTTTATATTCCTCTCAAATATGTGGCATTTCTTTTTACATTTGCCTATCCAACTGTATATTTAATAATATTTGTAAACTAAACTATTGGTTAACATACTGTATCAAGTTCATTACCTCTTATATGAAAGTATGAAACATTCTAGGAATGAAGATCAGTGGCTGGTTGAGATATTAACTTACTAAGTTTAAACATATTTCCATTACATCAATAGATTTTCTGTACATGAACTGTATAATAAAATCTACATACTTTGGCCTAATTTAATTTTTTCAAATTTCCATGTTCGACTTAAATTAATTACTGGACGTCCATAATATTTTTTTAGAGTTATCTTAAATCAAATTATCCCAATGGAAGACTCACCATCTGTCCGCCTTTATGAAAGGGAAAAATGAATAGAATTATGGTGGAAAATTTCCTTAAAAAACATATCAATCCAAATATGTGATAATAGGTTACTGATATATAATAATTCAATGTTAGTATGTTGTATTCATTGCATTTATTGCACATGTTGTTACCTTGTTGTAACTATTTTAAAAATGTTTTCATGAAAGAGTAAACATATTGTAAGAAATATATATACGTGTTTCTATTCACTACTAATTTTTTGTTTTCACAAAATATTTTACTTTCATCCTATATATGTCTTCCAATTCACTATTAATAAACTATTTCCATTATTATTCCACTTCATATGTCTATACTCTTGATATACTCTAATAATTTTAGTAAGCTCACCTCACTCATCTAGGTTATTATTCCATTATTCTTTTATAGTAATTGTTACATGTTATGAAACTTTATTAATGGATGTCATAATTATGACAATAATGATGACTCCTCAATTCCCAATTAATTTCTCTCTTAATGGCCAACCTTTCATATTCTCACCGTTGGATCAGATCTCATGTACTCTATAAATATGACAATATGTTAATTAAATAATATGGACTTTTGGCTCTGCATTGTGTTCTCTACTTCTTGTATTTCTTTTGTATTTGTATTTCCATTTTTTAGGATCATCGTCATACGCAAATACGACATCCTCTTTTTCAACGATGCGCTTCGCCTACGATCGATCTTACATTTCCGGTTTCGAAATGCTTCGTGGTTTCAATTGGCGTTCGATCAATTTCACAACACGTTATCAGCACGATCGTCTTCTCCGCATTGCGCATCGTGACATCGCTGCCTTCATCCCCATCATCGGCATAAGAAAATTTTTGTGGGAAAAAGGTATGTCACATGTTTTTATAAACATTATTCTCTTGACATACTCTTTCGCATGCGCATTGACTCTACTCATTCGAAGTGCTGCATAAAAAAGGTGAGTCTTATTTTACATGTAAGATATTGTTACTTTTATTTTTCCCCTCTTGAAAATAATATATGATTTTCTTAATCTTTTGTTGCGGGAAAAATAATGAGCTCCTGAAGAGCTGTAATGACTCACGGTTGACAAATTTTACTTCATTCCCTGGAGAGAATGTGTTTGATTAATAACCGATGTGGTCGATGCCGAGACACACATCATTCATCAAATGAATAAAGAACTACACCACCAGAAGTGATTGAATGATGAACATCGCGTACCCGTCATACGTCGAGCCGTTGAATGTTGAACATCACGTACCCGTCGTACGTTGAGCCGTTGAATGATGAACATCGCGTACTCGTTGTACGTTGAACCGTTGAATGATGGACATCGCGTACCCGTTGTACGTCGAGAGGAAGTTTGATGAACATCGCGTACCCGTAGTACGTCGAGACCAAGTTTGATGAACATCGTGTACCCGTCGTACGTCGAGATGGAGTTTGATGAACATCGCGTACCCGTCGTACGTTGAGCCAATGTATGATGATCATCGCGTACCTATTGTACGTTGATCCGAAGTTCGCTAATCATTCCATGAACCATGAAATTTCATATATCTTATTTCTTGTTCACCCTGAAGGTGTCAAGTTTGATTATGCTATATAAATGTTCATGATAGAGATTATATTTACTTTGAATATTTGTAAATATTTGTTTTATTTCTTCTTTTTCTTTTATTTCTTATAAAATGTTTTAAAGAAATTAAATATTCTTGACGAACAAGCGTAAATATATATTATATATATTAATCCCCCGAAGTGGATGAAATTGATGAAATTGTTGAATTGAATATTCATGCAATTGTCTTGAAGACACTAAAACTCGAACAAATAATTTTATTATATTCCCCAGAGTGAATGAGAATATTTATTTGAAAATGATTTATTTCATTCCCTGAAGTGAATGCAAATATACCTGATTTTATTATAAATCAAGTTCGAAGTGAATATGATGTTTTGCGAATGATCATTGTGTTGTATTTGCTTATAACAAATAATAAAAATATAACCACCAGAAGTGGTTTGATGACAATAAATATTTATAAAGCACAGTAAATTTTATGAATATTTATAAAACAATACATCCCTGAAGGATGATATGAAAATAATGTCCTTTGACATTATATTGAAGAATATCTTCATTTATCATTTATTGTTCCCGCAACAACAATATGAAGGGAAACATTATTATTTATCATATTATTATGGATTATCAATATCATCTCATGTAATTCATCTATCCCATGAAGTGGATGTTGTTGATCATATAATTCATAAATGAAATGATTGAATTACATAGTTTTGATAATTCGATATATATTATGAAAATGATTTTACCACCTGAAGTGGTCAAAACAATGATCATCATAATCAATAAAATTTATATTTTATGCAAGATGATCATTATTGATAAAAAATAAATTATCATTCATGGATCATGAAATCCGATGAATGAATTCATTCCCCGATGTGAATGTAGTATTAATTACTATATCTCATTCCTTGAAGCGAATGAA
This sequence comes from Viscum album, assembly GCA_963277665.1. Taxonomy (NCBI): domain Eukaryota; kingdom Viridiplantae; phylum Streptophyta; class Magnoliopsida; order Santalales; family Viscaceae; genus Viscum; species Viscum album. The sequence goes on from OY728140.1 coordinate 513,516,081, forward strand.
ATTATTCATGAAAAAAATTGATATGATCATGAATATTTGATAGTTGATGAGGTTTGATCAAATGATTTATCCTTCATTTGATAATGTGAATATTGTTTATGAATTATTATTTTTGGATGGTGATAAGGTATGTGTTATGAATCCAGAAGATTCTTCCACATTAGTTATCACTACAACATTCACCAGCTTCAAAAGACGTGGGAGCTCCTATCTCAGGTAGATGTATTGTAAAATAATATTTGGGCCTGAAGTTCCAAAATATTTTGGCAAGAAGTTCTAAATTATGCAATAATCCTCTTGGTGATGGGCTGGACCCGTTATGATTATATTATGAATTCATCAACCACTATAAGTGGAAATTATAACGACAAATATGAGTTTGCACAATGAAAGATCCTGGAGATCTTATATACGTCAATCTTGAAGAAAAATATTTACAAATATTATTTTGATTAAATGCTTCAAAAGAACTCATATATGCGTTAGTATATGCTCATATAAGTACATTTACTGGTAGTGAAAATTAATAAACGACTCCAGAAGAGCGAATATATTCCTACCTGGTAGTACAAATTCTTAATGCTTTGTTATATCTAAAGTCTTGATGATATATATGAATGATATTCTTGAAAATGAATATCATATGGAGACAAAAGAGGTACCTCTATGTAACAAGCATTCATAAAAGTGATTAAAAGAATTTGTTATGTACAATTGAATCAATAATGGTAAACCAGAAGTTTACCGATCCTAACACTTTAAATATATGACATGATGGTTTAGTCTATCCAGAATCAATTATAATCCAATATATTGATTCAAGTATACACGAGCATCGATTTATTGATAACATAGTAGACGTCCATTAGGGGGAGAATGATGAATTTATTTAATAGATGCATGTCTACAAAATTATCAATGAATTTATTATCATTAAGTCATTATGAATTCCCCTTGTATGATAATTTACCCTGAGGTATCCATTTTTGAGGTAAATTATTTATATCATTAACAGCTATTATGGAAATAAATTTCCCATATACTTATGAAGAAGTATATATAGGCGCGCCCACCATGTGATCCATCGATATGAAAGATGCATCCACTAAATGATCACATGTGTTATTTTCTACTGGTGAGTATACATTGCATGCTATGCATATTGATTAAATGAAATACTGAGTATCATATATTATATGGTCCTGCAGAACCATTGACAAGATGCTCACAACACTCACATGAATATAAAGTGTTGGAAACCAATAGTTTGATTATACACACTTGAAGTGTGGTTGAACTGATTATATAAAATCATTGTTCATCATGAGTAGAAAGCAATAAATATATTTTCCCTTGAAGAGGAAAACGAATATATCAGCAACATTATATCTTTTTAGATATTGTCCCTGAAGTGAAAATGGTACCAAAAAAATTATGAGATCTCAATCAAATGTTGTTGATGATATATTTTCTATGAATGCTTTTAAAACTCATTGATGGCAATGAATTTTGACAGATATCGACATCATAATAATTGACCAAAATTATTAAAGGAACTTATGAAATGTTCAACATATAAAGTTCTGGATTGATTATCCAAACTATAAAGACTATTGAATATCAATGATCTTATATTCTTCCTTATTTGGATATTTATATGAATCCCAGAAGGGTTTGAAATGCCTAAAGCATATTCAAAATTATGGAAGTTTCACCAAATCTGATAAATTATGCGGTGAACTGAATAAGGTTTATCCATATTAATTTAAGGAAGAATATAAATTGAATTTATCATACCATGGTTTGTATGAATCATTGTATTCATTATATTATTAAGATGTTTTGAAAAATTTCTAAACTCCCGACGAGTTTTATGAAATCAATGAATTACAGGGGATGTCCTTGCATTTTAAATTAATCATCCTGAAGATGAAATATTAAATTTTGGAATGGTCTTACCCTTAACGAACAATTAAATCTCTTGCTTCCAAGAGTGATAAATTTCATACATAAGGGGTTGATGAAGAACATACTTATCCCAAAAGGATTAAATGTAAATGCACATTTTATTGATCCCTGAAGGATATACTTGTGCATGTGCATATGTTCCTTGCAAATGAAAATAAATCATATTATGATGCAAGTTAATGTTCTTCCCCATTCATTGAAATCTAAAGGGTATGAATTATTATTATTCCAAAATTCAAAACTGAGTGTTTTGGTTATGAATTGATCATGGACATTCTATGAGTTAAATGTAGTGATGATCATTATGAATGAAAGATGTAACTGTTGTACTTTTTTCCCTTCGTCAAGTTTTTCCCACTGGGTTTTTTTGATAAGGTTTTTAACGTGGCAACACTCTGGGGACTTGATGTTATTGTACTCTTTTTCCCTAATCAAGTGTTTTCCCCTAAAGGGATGAAGTTTTTAATGAGGAAATCATACATTATAAACAAATATCCAAGGGAATGTTATAAATTATTATGGATATCTATAATTAATGGAAATTGTTGGTCTTCCCCATGAGTTGTAATTTTTAATGAGGCCATTCATTATTACTTATGTTCTTCCTCCCATGTCCTGGAGACATAATTAAATAATAATATTAATTGATGTACTGAAGACACAACTAAATGATATAATCCGGGGGAGTTGGGAATGCTGCACTCTTTTTCCCTTCATCAGGTTTTTTCCCACTGGGTTTTCCTGATAAGGTTTTTAATGAGGTAGCATGACATGGAATTCATTTATTTTGGCTTCACTTATTTTTCCCACAGGGTTTTTTTAAGTGAAGATTAAATAAAGTTTCATGAATTTATGACATCTAAGGGGGAGTGTTATGAAACATTATTAATGGATGTCATAATTATGACAATAACGATGACTCCTCAATTCCCAATTAATTCCCCTCTTAATGACCAACCTTTCATATTCTCACCGTTGGATCAGATCTCATGTACTCTATAAATATGACAATATGTTAATGAAATAATATGGACTTTTGGCTCTACATTGTGTTCTCTACTTGTATTTCTTTTGTATTTGTATTTCCATTTGTTATGATCATCGTCATACGCAAATATGACATCTGCTTTTTCAACTATGCGCTTCGCCTACGATTGATCTTACATTTCCACTTTCGAAATGCTTCGCGGTTTCAATCGGCATTCGATCAATTTCACAACATTACATTCATTTTTTCATCACGTCATTTTTAGATTGTTTAAAATCACATAATTGGAAAAGCACTAACCATATCACTGCAGGACTGGGCTAATTACATTATAGACCATTCCATGTAGTAATAAATAATAATATGGTGTATATTTTACGCTATATTGATATCATTTTTGATGTCATATTAAAACCCTTAAATACATAAATTTGATGTTCCAAATATTTTTTTGAATACTCCAGTATTGAATAGATGGGTTAATCTTTTTTTACAGCCAAATGTATATTTAAATAAATAATCATGAATAACAAATATCATGGTGGTTTTGAGATATGGAATCTACATATTTCAATTTCAATTTCAATTTCAAGACTGGTGTATGATGAAAATTTTGTCCCTTATTGTTGTTAAGACATGTGGTATAGATGCTTTTGTTTTAGATTTCATTGGGCATCCAATAAATATTGAAAAGGGTAGCCTAGGTAATAATGAAAATGCCTATTTACAGTAGTTTTTCACCATAGTAGTTTTTCACCATAATAGTGCAGTAATATTCCATCATTATGATTAGATTTGTTAGCCTCATGATTTTTTATCATCAATTGCATTTTGTACATTTTTTTGTTTATTAACATGTCTATTTATTTTTTAGATTATTGCATCCGCCTCTTTATGTTCATATTTCTGGTATAGTTTCCTTTAAATTATATATATATATATATGTGTTACATTTTTTTATATTACCACTTTTCATACATACAAAATTGGAAAAAACCTATCTTTATTATTGAAGGTACTGACCACTTCGAATAAATTCTTATTTTGTATCAATTTGCAAAACTGTTTTGGATTATTTTTTTCTCTCATCTAGATTTGTTTCACTTTAAAGGTAAATTAATGTTTGATTTTTTGTCTTTGCACAAATTACATTATTAGTAATTTATAATAATATGTTGTATATTACTCTTTATACTCATAATAGTTTCAACGGTATATTAAAACCCTTCGGTAGATAATTTTGTTGTTCTAAAGTTTTTTATAGAAATTCAAGTCTTTAAAAGATAATTGATTTTTTTTTTCTAAAAGCACTTTTTTCATAATTTTTTGTGACATTAGGCCCTTCATACTATTTTTTGGTTCCATAAAGGATAACGTTGTATGAAAATATTATCATTTTTATGTTTACTCACATTTTCATTCACTTTATACACATCCAAAATTTCATTGGCCATTAAATTTGTGGCCTCCCTCATGGTTTTCATTAGTTATAATTGTTTTGAACCCTCTTTAATCAGAAAATAACTTTTACAATTTGTTATTCGATTAAAAAACTAGAGGAATTAAGGTGGATATTTGTCTGATGCATGAGTTTTGTTTTTTGGAAAAATAATACAATAAAAATATTAAATAACTTATACTCATTTGTGATCTTATCAAACACCTGACGTGCGCAACTGTTATGTCATTCTTAGGGTAAACCCTTCATTTTGAACATGACGATGGGCTTAGATTTTTCACATGACACATCATTTGAGAGATTAATTTTTTTTTGTAAAAATATTACATGTGTAATATAATATATTTAATATTTTTATTTCATCTGTGCTGAGGCTCTACGTGTCTTGGAATTCCATGTTATCTCAGTGCCTAACTTTGAAAATATTCTATAGAATATTCCACGGTGTTAACCGATCTTTTTCCCTTATGCAAAGTCTTTAAATCATCGATTATTTTTATTGAAAAACTACATTTTAACATAAAAATAACTATAAATTATAATAAACGAGGGATTTATTATCTTGAACTCATGAGACTGAGCTTGAACATCAGACTTGCTCCCACGTCTCCTCTTAGATCTATCCATTCTACCACTGAATTTGGACTAGTGGTATCATTTTCCCTCAAAAGGGTTTTCTCACTCCGATTTGTAATCCACACTGGACGCTTCTCATATGATGCATTAGATCAACATCCTCACAATCTATAACATGCTCATGATCAGGCATGTACCTTTGAAGCTAGAAATGTGGAACACATCATGTATGACTCGATAACATGAAGGAAGGTCCAAATGGCACACCATTATCCCCACTCATTCAGCGATCTCAAAGGATCTCACAAAACTTGGTGTTAGCTTGCTCTGCTTCTTCAAACGTCTTCACCTCAATCGAGGATTCACTCATAATAAAAACCTGATCACCCACAGTGAAGTTCAAGGGTCTCCCCTATGGTCGACATAAGATATCTGTCTGATCCGAGTGGTGATCTACCTCTCCACAATCAGATGCACTCTCTCGAAGGCCTCCTAAACCAAATCAGGGTCACAACCACTACCTCACATGTCTCATTCCAATAGGCGGTGATCGACATGGTCTTCTATAAACAACATCATGAGATTCCATTTGAATTGAAGCTCGGTAAATTTTATTAAATGTGAACTCATTCAAGCCTAGGTGATTATTCAATGCTTCATAGAAGTCTAGAATGCAAGCTCAAAACATTTCCTCCAATATGCGTTTGGTCTGCTCTGATTGTCTGTCACTCTGAGGATGGTACTCCATGATCAATCTCATCCGAGTCTTTAGGGATTTCTGCAAGCCCTGCAAAAAGCATGATGCAAAGAGTGTCTTCATCTGAAATAATTCTCAAAGGAACTCCATGCAGACATACGACCTCTCAGACATAAAGCTTTCCCATCTCCTCCACTGATTGAGTCTCTTTGATCGGTAACAAGTGAGCAGAAAAATCACTTAGACTACATCACGAATCCTTAGGGACATGGGTAACCCCGTCAGAAAGTCCATCGTGACGTCCTCCAACTTCAACATAAGCATCATGAGTGGCTCTAACAACCCACCAGGATGTTAGTTCTCGACCTTCATCCTCTGATAGGCAATGCGTCAGGAGATAAAACCAGTACGGTCTCTTTGTCCCTGTCCACCAAAACTACCGCCTAAAGTCATGATACATCTTGGCCACACCAGGATGTACTTCCAATCAAGAGATATGGTAATCTGTCATCAGCTCCTCTCCGATGAGAGTAGAGACTACTACTCTCCCATGTACCAAGATCACATCATCATCATCCAGTGGCCATCCAGACATCAGATCCCCACCAGCCAGTTATTCTCCATCACAGTACACTTCAGGTCTAACTCCTTTATAGTCTTCAACTAGTTCACAAGTGAGGATGTGATCACTAAAGGGGAAAAAATCAAAAATCCCTGATCCTCAAAAGCATCCATCCTCCGGTCATCCAACATGCTCATTAAGCACCACCTATCCTCTAATGGCCTCTCACCAAGATCTAGCTCCACCTGTGATTTATGCCTAAGAGCATCTACAACCACGCTAACTTTTCCTAGTGGGTATTCCATATCAATGTCCAATGTCTACAAATACTCAATCTATCATATTTGTCTCATATTCAGGTCCCTTTGTATGAACATATAGCGAAGGTTATTGTAGTCCGTGTAAACAACAAATCTCTCACCAAAGAGACAGTGTCGCCAACACTTTAGAGCATGGACCGTGGCTACCAGCTCCAAGCCATGTATACTGTAGTTTCTCTCATGGGATCATAACTGACGGGACCTATAGGCTACTACCTACTCTCTCCCTGCATCGGTACCACTCCCAAATTAACACATGATGCATCACAGTACACTACATAACCAATCCCGGGCTCAGGGAGTGTCAGTACTGGAGTTGTAATAAACCTTCTCTTTATCTCAAGGAAATCCTCTTCACACTAGTTTGACCATTGGAACTTCACTCCCTTCTTTGTTAGTATTGTCGTGGTTGCTGATAGTTGGGAGAAGTCATGTATAAACTGTCAGTAATATCCAGTTAAACCTAGAAAGCTCCTAATATTGAACACGTTTTGAGGATGTGTACTACCTCAACTTTATCTGGGTTTATAGATATATCGGTCACATACACCAGATATCATAGAAATTTCACCGCTCAAACCAATAAGTCACACCTCGACATCATGGCGTAAAACATTTGTGCTCGAAGCATACTCAGGACTATCTGTAGGTGCCTAGCATCTTTCTCTAGTGTCAGAAAGTAGATGAGGATATCATCGATGAACACCATGATGAACGAGTCTAGGTATGGAGGGAAGTTCTTGTTCACGAGGGCCATGAACACTTTCTAGTGCGTTCTTCATCTTGGACGACATTACCAAGTACTCATACAATCCATACCTTCTATGAAACACCATCTTTGAAATGTCCTCGTCTTTAGTTTGCAACTAATGATAGTTTGATCAAAGATCAATCTTGGAGGACTACTGTGCTACCCATTACTAATATAAAAGTTCATTGATCCTGAGAAATGGATATCAGTTCTTCACTATCACCTTGTTTAGCTTCCGATAATCAACACATAGCTGAAAACTACTGTCCGCCTTATGGGCAAACAATATAGGTGAACCTCATGGTGAAGTAAACGGTCTTATGAATCCCTTCCTCTCCAAGCCATCCAACTAAACCTTGATCTCCTTTATCTCGGTTGGCACTATACGATACATGGTATTGAAATGGATGCACTCTCGGCATGAGCTCAATCTCATCTTAACATTTCGTTCCTTCAAAGTCTCTATTAGGAAAAACATTCCGAAAAAATATTTCAACCCATTCTACAACATCCCGAGGGCCTCCGTTGCATTTGAACGATGAAGAATGATGGAACTGAAAATCAATGGCATGTACAACCATAGTTCTGAACTCCTATGCGTATGACAATCACTAAGTGAAAGATTTATGGTTGAAGAGTTCTTACTACCTAAACCACATAGTCATTGTGGGAGGATGCTCAATTGTATTCTTTTACACATCTTATGGTAAAGCAGACACATAATCCCCTATGGGAGTATTCTGGCCTACTTCCCATATAGTCCCATAAGCCTATGTTGAGGCAACATCTTCTATAATGTGAAGGAACACACTTCAAAAAAGAAACAAAGTTGTTAGGATAAAGCTTAATCAATCTATAAGATCACATAATGTTTCTCTTCACCAGTCTATGGGATCACACAAGGTTCTCCTATGAGTCTACCCTTAACCAAAGGTATACCCCTCCTAACACTTTCTTTTGTCTCCATCCCAACATGTTAGTCACAATCATCATATATTTACTCTAATATAACAACATTTTCAGTTCAAATAATAAATTCCAGTAAATATATATCACACAACATGGCAAAACACTTATATATCACACAGAGAGAACTATCCCTAATAGATATAGCATGAATCAAGGCATTTAATTAAGAATTACAATGCAACACACCATCAAGTATGAACATTAAGTTGCATATCAACACCATGTGCATCACCCAAGGTGAGTTTAATCAATGGTAATAGAAAAAACAAATTCTTCACTTTATGGCAACTCGAAGGATGACTATACAGTGCTGGCCAAACACTTGCATAGTACCCCAGCTCGAGTCCCAACGGTCCTAACTCTTGTATATTATGTCCCATCCCAAGAAAAAGAGAAGAACAAGTTAGTGAATTCTGATCTTCAGATACCATTTTCTAACATCCCAACGTGAACCACTAAGTCCAAGCTGGAGTGCCACATAACCTCATGCACGACTCCCTATATACAAGAGGTTGTCGATTAGCAGTGAGGGTCTGAGGCTAAGTGGGAGGACTATACTCTCAATGTGTTGTCATAGGGTCAATAACAAACAATAACTAACATAATAAATCATCATAGTAAACATGCAGAACAACTAAATAAATGACATACATGAAAAGTAAATAAAAGCAGCTCCAAAAATTGGCAAGCTTGTCCAGGGTAAATAAAGTAGATAAACAAATAAATAACAAACTACACGTCCCACTGGTGTCCGTCCTAGCCCATAACCAGCCCCACACTCCTCAACTCAGCAGTCCACCACAATGACATTTCCCTTCAACAGATACCTCATGAAATCTACAAGCGCACCAAAATTCCCAAGTAGGGTACGAGTACAAGACTCAGTAGGACACCACCAATTCATTCTTAACCTAATGTGCTCAAGTATGCAGTGTATATCATAATAATAATAAATGTGTAACCAGCATAATAACACAATCCAAAATCGATTGGTCGTGCGCTTACTAAGCCGCCACAAACCCCCGACCGTACCTACTTCGGCTCTATGCCAGAAGGATAATCAAGGCCTCATAAGAATCAAGGACTAGCCACAAGGCTCATGAATTATGTTACTTGGTATCGTGTGATAGTGTAACTCAGCATACACTAGACATCAAGGAAGTCACATTCTCGATATTCTCTTGCAATATATAGAGCTATTAGGAATTCACTTGGCATCAAGAACATACCCATTAACATTCTCTAGGCATCAAGTGCATCACACGACATCCACGAGGCACAATAAAAACCCCCATTTATAATGATTTATGGTTATTTTTATGTGAAAATGCATTTTTTCAAAAAAAAAAACTTAATCTATGATTTTAAGGTTTTGAATAAGGGCAAAAGACCAGTTTACACCTTGAAATATTCTATTAAATATTTTCACAGTTAGGCGTTGAGATAACATGGGATTCCGAGGCCCATAGAGCCTCGACATAGATGAAATAAAAATATTAAATATATTATAATACATATGCGATATTTTCACCAAAATAATTGAATATCTCCCAAATGGTGCATCGTATGAAAAATCTAAGACCATTGTTAGGTCCAAGATGAGGGTTCTACCCTAGGCACACCATAAAATTTGTGCGCGTCAGACGTTTGGTAAGATTGCACGCGAGGATAAGTTATTTAATATTTTTATTATATTTTTTTCAAATATAATTGAATCTCTCAAACGATGCGTCATATGTGAAATGAGTCCATCGTTAGATCAAGGATGCATGGTTTACTCTAGCCACAACATAACATTTGTGCACGTCGAACGTTTGGTTAGATCGCATGCGAGGATAAGTTATTAATTTTTTTATTAAATTAATTATTAAAAAAATGTTTAATAACATGGTTCTTCTTTCCAATGCTAAACCTCCATTGATGACCACTATTAACATAAAAAGCTTGGTTTTGTCAGCATTTTGACTTGTTTAAATTGGAAAACTCATTAATGAGGTAGAATTAATGACTTCGTCATCAATTTTCGGTTGAATTGTGGATTTGATCAGGTGTTTTAATTAGTGGTTTGAATTGCTATGATTTTGAAGTTTAAAATAGCCGAACCATTTCATCTTTAGTGTTGGATGATTCCATCAAGTTCGGATAACCCTGAATTCCCTCTAAGCGTGATCAGTGACGGTCCGACAATCCATTCGTGTCGTGTGGCTGATCTCCTTCCTGACGTGTTACCCTCTCCCTCAAACTCCGTTGTGCATGGTATCTAGGGTTTTATTATTTGTTTTTTTACCATTTTTTCTTTATTCCTTCCAAATTTTGAGAAGGATAAAATAATAATAAGAAAATGTTAGGATTATATATAAATAATTTAAACCTAAATTATACAGGAATAGTACACCCGGGAAACCCACACATGGCAACACACACTATATGCCTTTATCACCTCTTGTAGACCCATCTACTTCGTGTGGAACTGACCTGAAAGTCTGGGTGCCGTTACACCTGGGCCTGCGGTTGGGGGAGTACATAAAGGCGTTCGGTGGTGGGTGACGGTCTACCTATACCGTGTAACCATTTGGGTCTGAAAAGTCAGTGTACTTTTTCCCCACGCAGTCAGCTGTGGTGGCTGGGGGGTTTGGGGTTTGGGGCGGAGGTCGCGAGGTTGGGTCCCTGGACCTGTTTTCTTCTTGCATGCATTGTAATAAAACCACCGTTTTATATAGGAATAATACCCAAGAAATTATCAAAAGATATTTTTTTAATACATGATAATCACATCGAATGTTAAGGATAATTTATTTAAATTATAAAGGGATAATTATTTTTGATTATTAAGGATAATTTAAATAAATTATGAAAATTTGTTTGGGTAAAATTATTAAACGATAATTGCAATGATTTGTTGAAGGATCAAAACTATCAAAAGATACAGTATTGAATTATAATGGGTAATATATTAAAATTATCAAACTATAATTTTTAGATTATCCAAATATAATTTATAGAATAAAAATTATCAAAGGATAATCTCGTGGTTTTATCGAAGGATAATTTATAGAATTGGTAGACAATAATTACTTTGAATTATCAAAGAATAATTATTAAAAATTATCAAATGATAGCTGTGAATTTATGAATGGATAATTTATATGAAATTATCAAAAGATATTAATAAAAGGATAATTTATGAGAAATTATCAAAATATAATTATAAAAGGATAATTTAAAAGAAATTATAAGAGATAATTATAAAAGGATAATTTATAAGAAATTATAAAAACATAATTATAAAAAGATAATTTTTGAGAAATTATCAAGAAATAATTATAAATTGATAATTTATAATAAATTATAAACGGATAATTATAAAAGGATAATTTGTGAGAAATTATCAACATATAATTATAAAAGGATAATTTATAATAAATTATAAAAATATAATTATAATAGGATAATTTATGAGAAATTATCAAAATATAATTATGAAAGGATAATTTATGATATAGTATCAAAAGATAATTATAAAAGGATAATTTATAATAAATTTTTAAAAAATAATTATAAAAGCATAATTTATGAGAAATTATCAAAAGATAATTATAAAAGGATAATTTATAATAAATTGTCTAACAAAAATTATAAAGGGTAATTTATGAGAAATTGTCAATATATAATTATAAAAGGATAATTTATGAGAAATTATTTAGAGATAATTATACAAGGATAATTTACGAGAAATTATCAAAATATAAGTATAAAAGGATAATTTATGAAAAATTGTTAATAAATAATTATAAAAGGATAATTTATAAGAAATTATCAAAAAGATAATTATTCTTGAGTGAAAATTTGTGAGTGCATGCACTGGCTTAAAACAATAATTCATAAATTATCTCGGAGAGAGAAAGTATCATCACATGTGATATTTTATTTCATTTTGAAATAAAATTGCTAGTTTTAGTTCTAGGAACCCCTACAATCCTCGAGTATTGACATGTCAATGATTATGATAAAAAGGCCCAAGAGTGCATATTCTTAATTGTTGAGGTTTCCACTCCAACTTTCGAACCACACAGGGTGGTTTATCATTATCGTTGATGTTGACGACTTTGAGGTGGGAACTTCCTTTCCTTTTTGGGATTTTTTACACATGATCCCTTAATATAATTTATGCGTAGACGTATTGAATGACCATGCAAGATTATGATCTTATGTGAGTGTGTGTGTAGCCCTGAGAACCTTATGTGACACATATTTCCATGAGTATATTGTAGCTTATTATTCATGTTTGATATTGATCACATGTATTGTCGTGTAAATTTACTTATGATGATGTGTTATTCTTTCTCATGTATCCCACAATGATATGTGTGATTTTATGGTATTTTTATTGGAGCCTAAGGTAGATATACAATCGTGACATGTTTATCCCTTAATGGGGAGTACATGTGACTTGCGACGATGGAGACAATGGACCCATGCATAGGGTAGGGATATGATGATGCCTCGTGGATTTCGTGTGATACACTCTATTCCTAGATAATTATAAGGGGTATGTTCTTGACGTCTAGTGAATACTGAGTAGATCTTAATGCTTAGATAATGCCAAGAACGTAACTTCCTTGATGCCTAGTGTATGCCGAGTTGTGCGATCTCATGATGACGAGTAACATGATTCATGAGCCTCTTGGCTTGTCCTTGATTCTTCTGACACCTTGATTGTCCTTCCATCATAGAGCCGAAGTAGGTATGACCGAGGGTTTGTGGCGGCTTGGTTAGTGCATAACCACTCAGTTTTGGATTGTGTGTTACTACGCTTATTATGCATTTATTATTATTATGCCATACACTTGTATACTTGATATCAAATTAAGGATGCATTGGTGGTGCTTATCGAGTCTTGTACTCATACCCTACTTGGGCATTTTTGTGCATTTGTAGATTTCATGAGAGATCCGACGAAGGGCAATGGTCTTGTGGTGGACAACTGAGTAAGGAGTGTAGAGGTGGTGGCGGGTTAGGACGGACACCGGTGGGACCTGTAGTTTACCATTTATTTGTTTATCTGCTTTATTTATCCTGGATAAGCTTGTCATTTTTGAGGGCTTCTTTTGATTACTTGTCATGAATGCCATTTATTAAGTTATTCTGCATGTTTACTCTGATGATTTATTATGTTAGTTATTGTTTATTATTGATCCTATGACATGATACCAAATGTGTAGTTTTCCCACTATCGGACTTAGACCCTTCCTTCTAGTTAGAAGCCTCTTGCGTATGGGGAGACACACATGAGGTTATGTGGAAGTCCGACTCAGACTCAGTGGTTTGGGTTGAGATGTTACAAACATTCCAATAAACATTGTCTTTTGTATTGTTTAGAAACATGATATTTCATGTCATGTGGGGTGGACACATGCAATCAAGGATCTATGTTCCTCTATCATCTTTAGTCTTACATTCTTAAACTATATAATATCTCACCTATCGTATTTTATATTTCACATTCTTCTAGATAAATATAAAATTCTTTGGAGCCTAATAAATTGTTCATGGATTTTCCTTTTATGAATAACAACCTCCTTTAGCATGGAAAATCTGTTTTCTGCTTATACTAGATTAGTACCTTCTTTCTTTAATTGTGATGTCTATAGAGGCACATCGCTATATTATTACCTTCCTCTCAAATCATTTTTAAAAAGGAATAAAGATTTTTTATCATAAAATCTATATAAAAAATAATACACATTTTGTGGGACATGATATTTATATGATTCACTTCTAAGTGTAGGATGATGTGATTTCCTAGCCTTGCTAAAATTTATAATAGTATGTACTAGATAACTATAACAAAAACGTGTCTTTTGGTGTATAATTGTCATTGTAGATTAATACACTTAACTAGGAGGCACTTCAATTAGCTCATTTATAAATCCATTCCTTAATATTTCTCCTCACATATTTGTTAATATATTATTTGTATAGATATTTATAATGTGATTTTGATGAAGAAATATTTTCACAAAAGGTATTCATAAGTGATTTCAGCCATGGAATTTCAATATGCGGAGATTCCAAAATAGTTGCACTAGAAATATACATGAAGAAAAAATAAAGATAAAAAATAACAATGAATTATCATTTGATACATTCAAGTGTTTCCCCATACTGTAAAGTGTAAACTATTTGCAAACCCTGCTGCTTATACCACAATGGGGTCTTAGTGAGGTATTGGATTAGAGTCTCGTTAAGTTATTCCCTATCATTATTGTAAGATTTTCTTATATTTATGCCCCTTCCCATATCATTGTAAATATTTTTTTAATATTCATTCTAGCATTTGTTTCTCCTCTTATGTTTTACCTGTCTATATTTTTTAAAAACAAATGTTAGTTTTATTTGTTTCACAAGCTATTACGTCCCATACAAATACACGAGCGAAGGATGTTAGTAATATTAAAGGAATACTTATAATAAATTTTTGAAAACATTTAATTAATTAATTATTAACATTTTATAATTTATTAATTTATAAAAAATATTTATAATTTTATAAATATCTCAAAATATCTTTTACCATTATTTATAAACAATTTATAAATGATTAAATACAATTCCAATAAATAAAATTTTCTACTCAATCATATTTTATGATTGACATTATATCATAAACGACACCACTTTATCTATCGTATTTTCCAATAGAGAAGATGCACCTATGATATAATCGTTAAGTGCACAAATATCGTTTTTAATTGTATGCATGATATCATATTTATGATACAATGCTCTATTTTCTGAAAAAAGTACATGAAATCATATTCTATGACATGTAGAGAGATCCACCATCGTCCACATCATGCTATGGTCCTAAGGAGGAAGATAAAGAGAATCTTTGGGCAATGGGGAGTCATGACTGAATGTCATGAAGATTCATGCACCCACTTCCATCACATGGTAGTGGGTTTTATAAGGTCTTGAGGATTCTCGATTTATCACATTAACTCATTCATTGCAATACAAGAGTAAATTTTTCCTCGGCCAACTCATGCATCTCATGCGTGAGTTAATCTTCCTCATTCTATATCTCATATAACACACACTTAAATGATAGTTTCCATGGAAGGTTTGACTGAACATTAATTATTAATGTCTGGATGTCATACTAATATCATATCATTTTCCAAATGAATCATAGAATATGATTCATGGAAAAGGCAATAGCTTCCCATATAAAAAGAATGCAACAACATACATGCCATACCTTGTGACTTTCCCAGTCATACACTATGGTTGTAGTAGGTAGTGGCATGAAATCCTATTTCATGTCATATGACACAACCTTATCGTAGGCTATGACTGCATGGAGTTGTAGTGGTATAAATTCTCAAACCTTGAACTAAGATTCCATAAAATTGTATGATATGATTTCCCATAATCATCACATGAAAAATGGGTTAAATCCATTCATTATGATTGGTTATATCATAAAATCTAATATACCTTATATACCTAAATATATCATATATATATATTTATAATATCTTTAAGGTATATTCATTTCGTCTGATTTATCCACGTAGAGAAGAACAAAGATAAAATTTATAACATCATCCACCTTCTGGTAGTATAAATCATCCTCATTTTTATGAACAAAGCTCCATTATGTTATGATGTAATCAAATTTCTTATTACACTTCCTAATCACCTACTTAAGCCCATACAAACTTCTCTTGAGTTTCCACATGAGGCCCTCATTCCATTTTAGTATGAAACCTTTTGGTTTCTTCATGTATATTTCTTCATTTGGGTCTTTGTGATGGAAAAAAGTCTTGACATCAAGTTCTTTAAGAAAAAAACCTTCCATGACAACCAGGTTGAGCACCATCCAAATCGTCATGTGCTTGAAAATAGATGAGAAAATTTCTCCATTGTCCACACCTTTTGATTTTTGAAATCCCTACATGAACAGCTACGCCTTGTACCAAACTCTACCATTCACCTCCTCCTTTAGATGATAAACCCACTATTTCTGAAGTACCCTCTTACCTTACGGTAATTCTATAAGCTATTGTGTATAAAAAACATGAAAGGAATCCAAATCTTCTTTCATTGATAATTCCCACTTTAATGAGTAACTTAGACTTCTCGCCTCACAAAAGCTTTCAAGTTACCACCATCAATAAGTATCTAAAAGCAAATTTTACAATCAAACCTCTATAGTGGACTTTTGACCCTCGTAGTCGGCCTTAACCCCTGAGGTTCAGTTCCTTCTAGATTTTTCACTTATGAAACTATACCCTGAGCTTCCTCTCCCCCTGAGCGTTTCAGAACATTATAAATTCACAATTTTTGAACCTGGTCATTATCATTTATTCCAGAACTTGGTTGTACCCACTGAACTTAATATTTTGTTCATGTATATCCTGACACCACTAGATCACTGCTCATTCCACTAGATCACTGCTCATCTCAACCTTAACTCACTTCATTAATTCTTTATTCCCATGAGAATCTTCCACTTGGTTCTGATCATTCCACAAGATTTCCTCATTGAAGAGGAAATTATAGACTCAGATAAAATTTCAATAGTTATTATCCTAAATTCTAGAACATTTTTTTTCATTGTTATAGCTAATAAAGAATCACTTCCATGATTTAGCCTCTAATTTATACATATCCTTATCATCAACTTTGGTATACACGATGAAACGAAAAATATTTTGGTGAGTAAATTATTCCTTTCTTCCGGATCAAATTTCTTTTGGATGTTGTTGCCTCATTTTTTAGAAAGGACTCTGATTCATGAGATATACCACAATGTTAACCACTTATGTCCAAAACTCCTTTGGGAATCTCAAACTTAACCTCATTCTCCTAGATCTATCATTCAGTGTCTGATTTATCTATTCTAGTAAACCATTTATTTTGGTGTTTTGAGAAAAGTCTTCTTCATCTTAATTTCATCCATCTAATAGAACATCTAAAACCCTCTTCCTCCATACTCACCATCATTGTCAACCCAAAGGCAATTCAACTTCATTCCAGACATGTCTTCCACCATGGATCTCTATATGATGATATTTTTAAAAAACTTTGGACTTTTGATAATGGAAAACCACCCACACCCTTTTTATTGAATCATCAATAAACGAAATGTAGTACAACATACCCCCATGTGATCAAACTTGTGTTGGTTCCTATACATTTTTATCAACTAAATCGAGATTCCAATTCTTCAATGCCTTTTCATCAAAGTTAAATAACACATTCTCTTACTTTCCTTGGATGAAACCCTCTCATGTTATATAATCCACATGATTAAGATTCAGTAATCCTCTAGAATCCAGGGTTTGTAAACCTTTCTCAACAATGTAACCCAGACAATCATTCCACAACTTTGTTGTTTCAGAAGTTGTTTCTCCAACATGCATAATACCTTCATAATTCACGATTGAGTAAAATGTGTCATCTTTAACACAAGTCCAAAACCATGGAACCATGTTTGATCTTCCATACTCAGTCCACAAAGGTTAAATATAATAATTCATCATAAAATTGGACGATGGAAATAATTTTCTTTTATAATCATGGGGTGTAACAAATAGCTTGAATGTTAATCAGACATTCATTCTTTATTTGAATACTTTCATATTAGTTTCCAAAAACCTAAATCACCTCTCTATCCACAACATGAACCCTTCTAAAGCTTCCAAGAACACTTTTTTCCTGCATCCTCATTCATAATTTGATTGAAACAAGGCTCCAGAGTCAAGGATCCATGACTCTATTAAATTCACAACACTTAGAATCAACGTTTTTTCTTCCCCTTTAGTTGTGGAGTTCGAGGATGAAATGGAAGCATGATTTTCATAGTTATCACACCTCTTTCGACAAACTTTTTGAAAATATACCATCTCTTCACGGTGCCACCATGCAGAGTCAACAAGACCATCCAACTTCCCTCATCTTATATCTCTTCTTCTTTCTCTTCACTTCTTTTGACTTCTTCAGGGGGCATCCCCTACCTTCCATGCTAAATATCCTTCAGTATCACTCGAAACCTAATTCTTCCAAATCTCAATATTTAGGATCAGATCATGAATTTTTTCAAAGACTAATTCATTCTTACCATTGGAGTTACTCACATCAATCTCCATCACATCCCATGTTTACATAAGAAATAACAAAAGAATTTAGGCCACACACCTTCAACGAACTTCACACCAATGGAATCTAGTGGACTTCATATCACATTGAACTCATTTGTATGATTATCCATTTATCCCCTTATAACATTCTCATTCCAAAAAGTCACTACAATCTAAACATTAGTGTTCATTGTAGAGGGCTTCACAAACATGTTCACAAAATTTTATATTAATTCGATAATTGTCCTCGCATCATGTATATTAAAGGCCATGTTCCAGGACATCATCATCTAGAATAAACCCAATTCTTTAATTATAGTATTTCACACTATAATTTTAACATTTCTTCTGGCTTCACACCAATCAACAAAAGCTTGAGATCCTTCTGTAACATGTATTATTATACCTATATCTTATAGAAACCAAAGTATGGTCCATCAAACTTATCCAGAAACTCCTTTACCACTTCTAATTCAATATGCCAAAACATAATTTTCTCACTAAATGAGGAAAGGGTAAAGGATAAGGGAGTAATTCTTTTTATAAGTATATTTCTGAGTTTCCCATCAGAACTCTACACCAAGCTCCATTACCACCTATTACACTGGAAGCAATACTTTAGAACAAACCAAACTAAAAAATCCACAAATACAGAACAAATAAATTCATATGTTCCAAACACATGAATTTATATATCAGTGTATCTGGAACATAGAATCCCAAACATCCAAACCATATAACTTTCAAAACTCGCAGGCACTCATAATACACAAATGAATTGGAACAATCAATATACGAATGTAAAATACTCGATTAAGGAGAATTTTTTTTTACATCATTTGGAATAAGTCTTAATACATAGGAAATAAAAACATCAATAGAAGAGGAAACAATTGATTACAATAGAATAATTACTTTAAATCATAAGTTAAAAAAATCACATGTCAATCACCAGTACAGTGCAAGCATTCCCACTATCCATTTATTAACAAGTTGTGTAAGTAAATTTTGGTTAAGTAGGTTCCACAACCATATTATCATTGTGGTCATCCCACTACTCAATCATTATTGTTGCTTGATCACCACTGCCTCAAAAAATCCATCCGGTGAATAGTGAAAGCTTCCAAAAATGCATCTAGTTTGCTCTTATATGATCCTATATAGAACATGACATAGCCCTTGATAACATTTGGGTATCAATAGAGTTTCACTTATACAGACTACTGATTCTTCCACACTTTATCATTCTAAAATGGTCATCGCTGATTTTGTTGCATCTAGTTTTGGACTTCAAGATTTGATGTCCCTTCTTACACCCAGTTCTATATGTAGTTCCAGACATTTCTCCTTTTCATAATATACAATACATAGGCAGAACATGGCTTCTCACATAATCAATCCTAACACACATAACCCATAAAAAATCCTTAAAAAAAATTCTTCCCATAGAACTGAAGTTCAATCATAAGTTATTTTTGTAACATGGAGGAAAATAATAGAACTTTAAAGGAACTAACTTAACTCAACATTGAGTATCAACCTGTATACCTCCAAATTCCCTGGGAAGCACTTAATTTTGATCTAAAATTTGGTTTAATTTAGTTATTACCTAAATTTCATGGACATGCTAGAGAGGACCCCCACAAATATCGGAAGAATTCTATATTTTATACTCAACTTTGAAACTTGTGGGAGTGGTTAAATATCTTTTTAAATTAATATATTTTACATTTTCCCTTAAAGAAAAAGAAAAGGGACTGAATTTATTATGTAAACACCTAAATTAGAGGTTTAGAAGATTTGAAATAACCATTTTGAGAAGAATATTCCCCTTCCTCTAGAATTATAAATAAAAAGAAAATATTTTCTAAGTAATACAATCTTAATTAGAAACACTTCATGAATACTTGGAATTCTTTAAAATATTATTTGCTGGATACCCTCACCACCAAATAAAATGATCAACTACAAATAAAATATTTTTATAATGGAAAAAATCCAAATAGATTATAGTATGATTGATTTTGAAATAATTGGTGCACTGGTAAACAGTTCTCTAATCACAATAAACACTATTATCTTAAACATGGTGAAAAACACTCAGAAGTTGGGTTTGAGGTTTAGTATTTCCATCAAATGAGTCTATACGGTGCATAATTCTAATTTTGATAAGAATGTGGACACAATAATTAAAGATTCAAGTACCCTTGTTTGAAAATTATCACTTGGCCTTGGTTAATCATAACCTTCTCATTCAATACATTGCAGTATCTATGTCATTGACAAACTATTTTGTCTAATTCCCTCAATTAAGATACCCTTATGAGAGTTGTGAGAAAATATTTCTAGTAAAACTATACCAAAACCATTTAGGAAAGTAACACAATACCATTCCAATTCTATATTGAAGAACATATTTGCTTTAGGTAATGGGGAATTCTAGCCATCCACAATAGTGGTGGTATACATCGAGGTAGAGTATTCATCCACCACAAACTCCAAAAAAACCCCAACCACCAAAAAGGATATTCCAGCCGCACCCCCAAAACCTAATCCCAACCTATAATACCAATCTAATAAATAGAAAAAATAACCACTAATTTTAACAAACACCCTAAGCCTCTAAATAAGACTAAAAAATTCAATTCGGGCAACTCACCAACTTGGGGGGAGAAATCAAATGTCATGGGATGGGTAAACTTCCTTTTTAACCTCTAGTTATCCTAAGGATAATGGAAATTTTAATTCCATTACCATTCAGAGTGGTAAAAAACATGAAAGCCTTATGAACCCTCTATTAGAGCCATTCCCACCTGAGGAAAACAACATTCCAACCATACCTAAAAATTCAAACGAGGAAAAGTATTTCCATAAGAGGAGTCCTACTAAAGTAAATAGGGTGACTTTTAACCGTCTACTTAGAACAACCATTCCTCTTCCATTTTCCCAAAGTTCTACCAACCAAAGAAAACAAAACAAAATGATATTCATAAGAAAATCTTAGAAACTTTTAAAAAGGTTTAGGTTAACATTCCATTAACCATTATTGTAAAGTAAATTACTCAATATACCAAGTTCTTTAAGTAGATGTGTACCCACTAATAGAGAATTAGATGGGTTGAAATATTTATATTGGGTAGTAACATCTCAATGTTGATATAACCAACATATCCCACTAAATTCAAGGATACGAGGATATTCTCAATTCCATATACCATAGTGCAATTCTTATTTTCCATTACTATGCTTGATTTTGGTGCTTCAATAAATGCAATTCCTAAATCTATCTTCTCTTCTTGACATGTTGGGGATCAGAAAAAAATAGGAATAGTAAGTTAATTTAAAAATTTAAGCAACACACATCCCTCTAGTGCGTTAAAAGATATTCATTTGGGGGTTAAGAATTTAATTTTTCCTATTGATTTTTAGGAGCTAAAAATGGAATATGATATGATAAATGGATCTAACCCAATCATATTAGCGAGAAATTTCTTAAAAAATAACCAAACCATAATTAATGTTCATAACAATGCATTAACATTGCAGTTTAGTGGTGTCATTGCCTTATTTAACATCCCTGATTCTATGAAACACCGTTCAGAAGAAAATTCAACTCGGTTAATCAATTTCATTGATATGCCCCCTTCCCCATTGACATTTATTTATTTTCCCTTGAACACATTTTTATGTTTTCATCATTGATAGACATACCATGTTGTGATTTATGTGTTGTATGTTGTAATGAGTTTGAAAAATTTCATGCATGCTGATTAGTTGATGATTCCATGTGCATTGAGGAGTCAATTTCCATCGATGATTATACTCAACTTGTGAAATATTATTCCTTTTTTGAGGATATTCCTATTAAGAAGATAAATGTGATTATAGAAATGTCTATTTTTTTTAATAAATCTCATAGATGAAAAATCCACCTAAATTGAATCTCAAAACAGTTCCTTAAAATTTAACATGTTCTTATATTGAAAATGAAATCAAATTACCTATAATCATTTCAATTTCACACACTAAGAGAATAAATTCTGATTAATTTACCTTTTAGAGAGTATAAACAACCATTGGGATGGTCACTTAGTATTATCTCATCAACTTTAATGTATTATATATTATTAAATTATGTTGCTAAACCAAGGAGACGAAAACAAAGATGACTACTTCCAAAACTTCTCAATGTCATTAAAAATGAGATAAGAAAATGATTGCTATTCATAATCATTTTTCTTATATATTCTATCCAATATTTAAGTAAAATGTATATGGTTCCTCAAAAAACCAGTTTATAGACCATCAAAAATTAAAATAATGAATTAGTACCAACCTGTGTGTAGAGTAGTTAGTGTATCTATACAAATTATCATTAGAAAAAGTGGCAGGCAAGGAAGAAAAATTTCCCAATAATATTCATTGAGAAGACACTGAATAAGATATTGGGTAAGTCCCACTATGGTACCCTTGATGTGTATTATGGATATTTTTAGATCTATATTACCACAAAGGATTATAAAAACAAATCCTTCACTTACCCCTTCAACACATTTTCATATAAGAGGATTCCGTTTTTTTGTACAATTCTCCAAGTACTTTATAGTGATGTATAGTTAATATTTTTCCCGATTATCTAGATAATTGTATGGAAGTGTTCATGGATGATTTTACCATGCATGGTTACCCCTTTGAATATTTTATGAGTTTTATTAGTTTCATCCTATATCATTTTATTGAAAATAATATTGTATTAAATTATGTGAAATTATATTTCATAGTATGACATAGGATAATACCAGAACATTTCATTTTTGGGAAATATATCCAAGAAGATAAATCAAAATTTGATGTCATTTTTTACCATATTTTCCTAAAAATGTTTGATATATGAGGCCTTTTTAGTTTACTTGGTATTTTTTCATCATTTCATTCATGACTTTAGTAATATTTCACTCCCAAACTCTTGAAAACTCCAAAAAAGATAAGAAATTTGTTTTTGATAAAAACTATAAGGATACCTTTAATAAATTGAAATATATTATCACATCACCCTCATTAATTTAATAACAATGGTTGGATTTTTCTTTGGAGTTCATGTGTGAAACTTACAAAAATGTAGTTGGGGAAACCTTATTACAACATGATGATCAAGCTCCATATGTAATTTCATATTCCTTACACACACTTTAACTTTTCTATGAAAAAATACACTACTATTTAAAATGAATTTCTTGAAATTTTTTCCCTTAGATAAATCCAGGTCTTATCATTTAGGGTCTAAAGTTATTCTATATTATGACTATGAAACCCTCTAGTATCCTCTTAAGAAACTGGAATCCAAACCATGTATCATACATCATATGCTCTTCCTTTTGGAATTTAATTTAAAAATTATGGATAATAAAGAAGAAAATATTGTGGTAGTTAATCACATTATTAGGATCCTTTAGTCCTTGAAAAATGATTCAAACCCTTTCATTCATATAATTAACATGATTCCCAATGAGAAATTGTACTCAGTGAAAGATTGTATTCCATGGTATGAAAATATTGAAAATTATTTTTTAGAATCTTGAATTATTTCTAATTTTAATAAAAATCATGCCCAACATATTATACATGAGCCTCATTGGTACATTTAGGATGACCCTTACCCATGTATCACATTTAGCTATCAAGTTGAAAATCCCTAGAACCACACTCCCAGATCTAGTGCTAGAAATATAAACTTTACCTATTCTTTGATACTAACTGAGGTGACCCAAGAATAACATAGTTACAAATTTCAAAACTTTACATGAATATTCACTACATATCATAATTATTCACAACCCAAAATCTATATATCTAGTGTCTTTAGAGACTCGATACATAACCGAACTATTTTAAAAAATTTCATCAATATCTCCTACAAATACTCTTCACAGATGGTACCCTTTTAGACATATCATACTTATTATTATTCTTCAAAACCTGGGGAATAAAAAAATATAAATGGGTGATCTTAGATGCCCAATAATTGTAAACTTGATTGTAATCCATCAAAGATGTTATGTGAGAATAAGATAAACATATGAGTATGCAAATATAATTAAAGTATATGAACTTATCACGAAGGAAATGACACCCAATTAAACATGGCTCATAAATCATGTATCATTACATGATGAATTGGGAATAATATAAAACATGATTCATGAGTCAATAATATATGATCATGACATTGACACAATGTGTAACATAAGAATATGGCATGAATATGAGCATGGAACTGATAACATATTTCAAGGTAAACCATAAAGATATTCATCCCATAAAGAAATAGGTAATCCATATATTAATAATATAGTAGGTTTGGGATAAACACCTATATACCTTATGTGTCTTGGCCTTACCACTGATGTACCATTAGGTTTGGTCTGACTACCCATGTCCCTTGGGCTTGGGATGACCACCTGTGTACCATTGGGCTTGGCCTGATCACCTGTGTACCCTTAGTATTGGTCTGACCACCCATATTCCCTTTCGATCTTGTGAGGTATAAAACATTACCCAATGCATTATAGGTCTCTAATAGACCCACTATTTCTATAATAATATACCATACATATGTGTTCCATATGATCATAAAAGTATTCATAATTCTATCATAGCTTAATTAACCTATGAAAAAGAAATGGGTATCATGAAAACTTTAACATAACATAATCTCCATCAATATGGAGAAATAAGGTGGATGGTCTCCTTAGAACATATCACTAGTGAAACATAGGAAAATTAAAAAGGATTTTAACATAGCTGAGAAACCCTTTTATAAGAAATTATATAATTGCTTTGAAAAACATGGAGAAATATCCTTTTATTTTGATAACTTTAATTTTAAAATAAAAAATTCAAAAAAGTGGGAATTTATATTACTTTATAAAACCATGAAAACTTAGAGATGACTATTCATTATAAAAAATGGTTATGAAAGTGGGAAAATACATTCTTGTGGAAAGTGTTAAAAAAGTAAGATTTTTTTACACTTTTTTAAAAGAAAACTAATGTTTGTGGGGAAAACCACACCCAAAACATTAAAAAAGATTCCTTTTGTAAATAAATTTAAGTACATTGAAAATTAACTTAATAAATCATATAAGTAGAGATAAGTACATCCAAAAAAAAATATAGAATATGGACATTGAGAAAAAAATATTTTTTAGCAAAAAAAAGAGGTAGGGTTATTTTCTCTTAGAATCATCACATTGAGTGAATTATGAACCAAAGGGGAAGTGAAATTCTAGGAGGATGTAAAACTCATGAAAAATTATAGGAGAATAAAATACTCTTTTTTTATAGAGAAATATCATAAAATTTTCCCAGATGGAAGTTTAGTCATAAAAATCTCGAATTTAAAGTTAGATTGGAAAGAAAACCCATACCTTTACTTCCGACTTCCATGGAAGTTCTTTAACCTCCTATATAACAAACATAACCTTATTAATCACATATTTTAGAAACTTATTCATATTTATTACCTTATATACTCCTTAATTATAATCATTCATTTCACATATATTTGTTATTTAATGTTAACTTTATCAATGAATTTTAGTAATATAGATTATTTTATACATATTTCATAATGGTGATGTTGGTCCCCCATTCATTGATACCAAGTTCATCATTCCTAGATAAATCAAGGTAATGAAATCATTCTATTTCAATGATTTATGTATCCCCTATTAATTTTATGGAAAGTATGAGTATGGTTAATGAGAATGGAATCTATGATGAACATTTTTTTGGGTAATTCATTGATAGCAATGAGTTACTTAATATTGATCCTTAATTTTTGTGTATACTTTCAAAATAATATTGAGGAAATATATTAATTTTTAATATCATATATTACCATTATTAATGTCTTTATACTTATTTGTGTTGAAAAATGGCAATGTTAGTATAACATCCTTCACGTTAGTGGTTAAAAAAATCCAAAAAAATGTTATACTTGTAGATGGGTAAAATCTTAGAGTTATATAACAATAGTTTCATTTTCTTAGAAGTACAACAGTTTCAATATAACATCACTATATTAGAGGAAGAGTTTTATAAAGATTGTATATGTAAAGATAAATTAAAAAGTTAGAGAATGACTTAGATACATACTTGATGAATTATCCCCTTCTCGATATGGGTTCCTTTAGAATGAATGATTTACGCTTCCTTCTTGGAAACAGAAGCCAAAAAATGTATAGTAATGATATGGGAGAGGAACAATGGGTATATATTCATGGGAGTTTAATAGTAATGGATAGTTTTGGAAGGGTTAAAGGGGATAACCTTTTATTGGTGAAAATGAGGGACATTTCTTTGAAAAAATATGTTAGGTAAAGGGTAGAGATGGAATCACATGGAAGTTAGGTGATTTCGGTGGAGGAAATGTTGTTGAGATATTTAAGTTTGACTCCCACAACTAAAAAAGGACTTATAAAATTCATAAATATCATTTTAGTTATAAAAAATTCATGCTTCTTTAATTTACCTCTTTTTACCCCTTTTCTTATTGTTTAATTTGTCTTTACCGTTGTAATTATTTTTTACAAAAAATATAATCTTAACCCTCTTAGAAAATTTCAATGCAGTGATTCAATATTTTTACTCCATTTAACCCCATTTAATTTATAAGTACGATAAATTTAACATTTAAATAAAAACAAAAAATATATAGGAATTTTTTTTAGATAAGGTATTATTTAATATTTAAGTGTTTTTAATCTTATTTCAAATAAATTACTAATTTAATTGATTTATAATCAATTTTTTTATTTATTAAAACATTAAATTAAATTCTCCATTCAATATTGATCAATTTTAATTTATTATTTTAAAAATATACATTAATTAAGAAAAATAGTTCTTTGAATATTAGAAGCTTTAATTATTATTTATAACCAATTAAAAAAAATTCCATGAATGTTAATTCATACATATATTTATACAATTAATTTCATTAAATTTTATAAAATAAATGAAATTTAACTTTTAAATAAAAAATATAGTATATAATAAAACAATATTTTAAAATAAATGTACTATTTAATTAACCATGAATAATTAAATTAGTATTATTTATAATTCCTTAATTATTTCATAGATGGTTTCTATTTACTTTAAAAATAATTCATTTTTATCAATCCATTTCATTGAAATCATTCTTTAATAATAATAGCAATAATATGTAATGTATAAAAAAATAAAAAATTCTAATTAAACTTTAAATTTTTTATTTATTTATTATCTGTTAATTATATTATTTTCTATCACAAAACATTCCCATTGGATATATGCAAAACCCATATATCCAATGACCATATTTCCATTGACTATATATATAATGGTTAAGTTCCATTCCTATATATAGTCTTGCAAACATTATTAAAATCATTCATCCTATTTACCTATCTCTCAACATGTCTATTATATTTTTAATTCTCTAACTTATTTTCATAGTTGCAATTTGGGTGATGATCTTTATGGAAGACCACGAGGATAAATATTTTATGTCATGGTATTTGAATTTACTTATTGATTTATTCCTCTAGTAATTTTCTTAATTATATTTCATATTGCATTCTCATTATGTTTTAATATTTATCTTGCATTAAAATATTTCATCTAAATAAAATGTATCATGTTCCTTTTAGATCGGTGTTTCATGTTAAACAACTTATTCAACATAGTATTTATTTTAGAGGGAAATACCTAGTAAAATTATGGGGTGTTACATTTTACCCCCATTAAAAGCACTTTTACCTAGAAATTTCATTACTCTAATTAAAAAATGAGGGTACTTCTTCCTTATTACATCTTTTGGTTCCTACATTGCTTCCTCATACTTATGATTTCTCTATATAACTTCAACTAGGTGAGTATTATCGTTTCATAGTACTTTATCTCTATGATTCAAGATTTTTACCTATTGCTCCTCATAAGAAAGATCAGGTTCTAATTGTACAGTTTCTAAGTTCATTATATGCGATTGATCTGGTTTGTACTTCCTCAAAAGTGATACATGGATGAAATTATATACCTAAGAGATGTTTTGGGGGAGTACTAATTGATAAGCCACAGTCCCTACATGATCAAGAATCCCAAAGGGGTTGATGTATCTAGGGATCAATTTTCCTTTCTTCTTAAATCTCATTACCATTTTCCACAGTGATATTCAAAGGAATAATTTATCTTCAACTTCAAACTCTAGATCCATTCGATGATTATTAACATATCTCTTATGTCAGATTTGGGTAGATTTACTATAATTTTTAATGGTTTGAGTCTTCTCTATAATTTCCTAAGAGATATCTAGTCACATCAGTTTAGCCTCACCAACTTCATTTAAAAATGTTGTAATTCTTCACCTCTTCCCATAAATAGATTCATATAGTGCTATTTGAGTTCTAGAATGGAAGCTATTGTTATATGAGAACTCTACCAGGGTAAGGTGGTTATCCCAACCTATATTGAAATCTATTGAAAAAGATCTCAATATATCCTCTAGTGTTTAAATGGCCCTTTCAGATTAACCATCATTCTGAAGATGATAAATAGTACTGAATATTATCTCTCTATTCAATGGATGATGAAGAATTATCCAGAACTTCAAGGTATTACTTAGATATTAATCAGATCAAATTAATAATGGTAATCACAAAGTCCTACCACATCCTTTATGTATATCCAGATAAGTTTATCGAGTGAGGAATATTATCAAATAGCAATGAAATGTGTTGAATTCATAAGGAAATCGACTACAATCCAAATGGTATCACGACCTTTAGAGGTATTTGTAATACCTATAATGAAATCCATAGTGTTGTTCTCCCATTTACTTATAGGTATGTGTAATGGTTTCATCATCCCATTAAACTTTTTTTATTCCACCTTAACTTGTTTCCATACCAATCAACGAGATACAAACTATGAAATATCCCTCTTCATGTTGTCCCACTAGAACTGATTTTTGAGATCTCTTTACGTCATTTATATTCTGGGGTGGATAGAGAATAATGAGATATGTTCATCATACAAAGATGCTTCGTTAATTACAGTATTTATGGAACACATATTCATTTCTCAGATCTTATAATTCCATCATTGTCAAATTTGAACTTAGGAATATTACCTACCTTCTTTTGTGGATTCATATCCTCCTTATGTGCCTCCTTGATCTTTACATGGATGGATGACTGAGTAGTCATTTAGTAAAGATAATATATCTCCCATTACCTTATGATTTGAAGGCCCATGCTCTATAAATACTTGAGTATTGGGTCTCTTTCAATCCTTATCATGGATAAGGTATCATGAAACTTCCTGCTCAAAGCATCATCCACTCTATTTTTCTTCCAAGAGTGGTAACATATCATGCAATCATAATCCTCGATCAAATTCAACAATCTCCATTGGTGCATTATCAACTCCTTCAATGTGAATATATACTTTAAGATCTTTTGATCAATATATATTTCATATATTTCACCATAGGTATAATTCCTCTATATCAACAATGTAAATATTACCACTTATATCTTTAAATCATGTGTTGATTAATTTTTCTCATTAATATTTAATTGACATGAGGCATAAACTACTACCATGTCATTCTACATGATGACACATCACAATCCCTTTTTTGATTCATCGCTATATATTACATACCTTTGTCCATTATAGGGTAGTGTGAGTACAAGTTCAATAACCAACCTTTTCTTTAGCTCCTTGAAATTTTATTCACATTCATCTATCTAAAGCAACATTACACAATTTTGAGTTAACTTGGTTTATGGATTTGATAGTCATGTGATTTTTTTCACAAAGAATCAATATTATCTAGCCAATCAAAGAAAACTATGGATCTTCATCATAGTGGTTAGTCTGTGTCATTTCTCAATCACATCTTTCTTTGAAGGATAAATAGATATACCCTCTATTATGATTACATGACCTAAAAATGATACTTTTTGTAGCCATAATTCCCACTGGATAAATTTGGCATACAACTTCTCATTTCTCATGGTCTATGGAATAATCCTCAATTAATCATCATGTTATTCCATGCTCTTAGAATATATACGAATATGACATTCCCATGGGATTGTTCGTTCACCCTAAAAGGGAGGGAGAATTAGGGGTGTCCAACCTTTACCAATTAAGTTTAACTAAAATTATTCCTACCTCTAAGTTAATCGAACCTCTATCATCGATTAGCATTTATAGATCTATAAAAAATCACCCTCACCACTTTTCCCTTATACTATGAAGATAATGTAAAGTAAACCGCATAAAAATATTTTTAAAAAGGTCAGCCTCAATGTGAGAACCTACTCCTTGTCATGTAGACTCTTTTCGAGTCATGAATCTTCCAATATAATATCCATCATAGATTATAAGTGGTGTGGGAAGGAATCACACTTAACACAAATGATTCACTATATTAAACAGGTGAAAGATATTTATATTGGTATCCCACCTGTTGAGGTATCTCCTGAAAAGCTCCTCCTATCTATAGATAAGTATGTGGGGTTGTGTATACTGGAACCACCATTATTTAAGGATTCAATTAACACTTCCTAATGGATCGATCTTCGATTGGATTTTATCTTACACTATACTTAATATGTATGATGACCTATCCTTCTTCTGGTTGACTAATCTTCCAGATCTCTCAATGCCTTAAACTTCGATGCTTAGAACTTTCTCAAGTTGGTGATTGACGATGGTCTAAATTCTTACTTATGAACTTTTTTGATTTGGATAACTTACTCAGTACTTCAAAACACCAAGTTTCAGTCTTCTCAAACTTCGACCCTTTTGATCTTCCAATGGAAGTTCTTAGTTGATTGCTTGCTCACCTTCTATTTATTTATAATCAACAACTCTCTCTTTCTCTCCTCTTTTCTTTATTTTAATCAAGGGACATTCCCATATTTTTATAGGAAATATTCCACTGATAAATGTGGGTAATGAGTAAGATTTTACTTGAAGTTACCACCTTCACAACTCTTGAATTGATCACCTTTACTATCTTCTAAAGATATCAGGATTTGAATCTATCAAAGTCATCCCAAAAATCATCATAAAAAATCTTCAACTCATCCATATATCTTTCATTGAATCATGAATTAAAACATCATGAATAAAGTAATTCTAATTTCAAACTCATAATCATCAAAATGTTTAACATTAAAAAAATGTAAAGTCTATTTGGCATCTTCTGGTCAATGTTCTTTCATAAATGTCACTTATCTCCTTCTAGTTTTTTATGCTTATATTTGACTCAATCTTCTATAGCCTTTAGTACTACAAACATTCTCCATCTTGATTCATGTTCTTTCGGTGGTCTCCATCCATTGCACCTTTATATATTTCAAACTTTTCTTTCAGTTTCTACTTCCAATTGACTCAACATCCAATCCTCTCATCCTCTAGCTTCTAATGCTCTGACCTTCTACTTATCTTGACTCAACTCATCTTTCAGTCATCATATTTTTTGGTCAAATTATACTCTATAATATGATACTTTAATATTCCATACATCTGGGATTCACCATCTCCTTAATTTAGATCAATCACTTATAATTTCATTTACTCTGATACTTTGGATTTACATCAACCAAATTTTATCAGCATAATTGGCTATCTTAACATCCAATTCTTTGACCTTTATCCCCACTTAGATCTGGTGTTCTATCTTCCAACAATCCTTAACTTAGGTCTCTTCTCAGGCACCTCCTCGTTCTTCTAGTGCTTTATTATTTCTTCTACCAAAGCTCCATCTTCCAGTAACTTTGAAACTTCATGATTCTTTACATACATCCTAATATTTTATAAAGTAGGATTGTGTAAATTCAACTCATCTTGGATCATTGTTGGATTTCCTCCAAAGTGATGTTATTCTAATGAATGAATTGTCTATCACCATTTGATATTGTTCTTGTGAAACCTTTATTTCATTGGGTTGATCAACCTATACATTTGAAGACTTTCAACTTTATACTACACCTACTACATCATTTATCTTCAGTGAAGTCATTCAGAATATTATGTTCAACATATCTTTTGGGGGTACTTCACTTCATTCCTATGAAATTTCTCTGGAAGAAACACTTTTTATATGGTAAAGGACACTTTACATTCCTCAATAATGAATCATAAGAACTTTATCAATTCTTTAGTGTGGTTCATACTTCCAATCATCCAGGTATTTTCTTTCTTCACAGAGTGACTTATAGTTATCTCATCTTTCCAACTTCTAAATTCGTAGTATTTAGGAAACTTTTATTTATCTGAGAGAACATTTTTTTCTTTTGGAATCTCCCCATCTCTTAGTTTTACCACTCAATGATCTCTTTACAACTTCACATTAAGTTAACACTTCAATCTTATGGATAACTATATTTGGGAAAATTATTCAATATGAGGTTGATTGTTCTTCTTCATCCTTCATCACTAGTCGTGAATACAATGAATATTGGTTTTGAAATCATCTGATGTATGTGTTTTTTATGTATATAAACATTTCGATGTATTTCTCCTTTATCGTTTGACAACACTGACTCCGCCCATCTTCATTACTTCTGAAATTTTTTTGGAAGTATATCTTGAAACTACAGTGTTCTAACTTCCATTGGTCCCTCTTTCAAAATATGACCTTCCAGTGGATATGATTTCAAACCTCCATAGGAAAATTCTTCTCCTTCAATTAACTCATTGACTTTTCAAAAAAACATTTGAAAACAAATAAATATATATCATCATCATCATCTGATGGGAACTTAAATCTTCCCATTTGTATTATTTTTTCAATACCCATTCAAAACACTAATGTAAATGACATTTCTCCCCCTTATTAATAATAAATTCAAAGTCTCTTTTATATCCTTCTTCCAAGAATTTAAAGTGAGGGACCTTCTTTATTTTTTCATCATATCCCCTTAAATTTTATTAAACTAAAATAACCTCTTGGAATTATAGAGATAAGTACATAGTCACTTTTCTTAAATAAATGATCCCTAAATCAACCAATGCCAAGTCTACATTATCCACTCTCATTGTAGAAAACAAGAGAGATTAACCTAGATATTAAAGTTGTCCATAATATTTACAAAGGGATGATAACTATTGCTACATCTTCTTTTAGGGTTAGGTTCATTGGATTTTCATTCAACTTACTTTACTACATCCATATCTACAAACATATCAGAAAGAGAGGCTGACTTCAACCCCTTGTGTCTATGGATGGAGGATGACTTACTCAAGATCCTCTTGAATAGGATTCAATCTCGTCTCGTTCAGCTTCAAAAATTGGTATGTCCCTCGATCGTAATGTAAAAACACGACCCCAGTTGCCCCGAGCCAGTGCCTTAATTCATTATATTGACATGATTATAAGAAATTCGTATCCTAAAGGAAAAAATAGTTTAGTAGTTTTGGAAAACCATATACATACATAAGTTTAACATTACAAATTGAAAGGAAATACAATATGGAAATTCCTTTGAAAACATCCATAACTCCTAGGTTATCCCTACATGTCATTCATAATATACCTCTTCATGTTCTAGGAAAATGAAACATTAGAAAGGGGTGATCTCAAATGCTCAGTAAGGGTAAACAATACAATGGAAGATATCATAAACATTAACATTATGCATTGTGAATAACTAAAAACACATACCTTTAAAAATAAACTTGAACACATTATGGTAGGAATAAGAGCTGAATAAATAATTCCATAATAAAGCATAATCATGGGTATTCTACTAGTCTAATAACCACATGAACTTTCATTTACTAGTTTAATAATGAGGGAATGCATAATGTCTGACTTCATAACCATACCGTCAAGGCCTCATGCCAAGACCATAAATAACCATTTTGTCAAGGCCTCGTGCCCAGAACGTAGTTTGTCTCATGAGACCTATCGATGCATTAAAGGGCTATAATGGACCCTACCCATCACTTACTAAGTCAAATGAATTCCTCATATGAACAAGGATAACAATAAAAAACATATACATTCATATTGAAACTAATATATGAAATGTAAATAAATTTCCCCGAATATTAAGCATAAACACTAACCATTCAAAATAAATTGGTGAATGGTTTTAATATATCACATCAACAGTACAACTAATAATAAAACATTAAATTAAATATGGTAGATGACATCATAAAATATTAATCTCAATAATACATAATAATCAACAAGAGTTTTGAAATAGATGAAGATACTCTTATAAAATCAGCGAGTAATTCTTGAGATGAATACTCTTTTACTTTGAAAGGAAGAGTTATTTTGGAAAAATCTTTGTATAAAACTAGTAGTAAATTAAGATAGCATTTTCATGATAAAAATATTGGTTTTAGAAAGATAATTCTTGCTAAAAAAAGATTATAGAGTGTCCTTGAAAATAGGTAAGAATTTGAGAAATTCTCTTGAATTAGGCTTGTATTTTGGGAAGAATTTTTGAAAGATTCTTTTAAAACATATAAATCCCCATAAATGAATGTAGGATTATAGTTGGTACACATATATAGAACATTCACACATAATTTATGAGAAGTACATATGAATAAATAAGAATTTAATTGAGGTAAGTAGAGAATAAGAGTAACCCGAATGAAAATGGAGGTTCGGGTAGAAAACCCCTACCTTAAGTCCAATGGTGTTATTCACTTGATCTTAGTGTCTTGGACAACCAAATTAAATTCATTAATTAATATTTAAATAACCTATTATTTATTTAATTGATTTAGTATAGCCTTATTAAGTTCATTCATGTCATTCTTGATGGGTTTAAGAGGATCAATTTTATTGTTTGGGAGAGTTTACTTCCTTGGTATTCATGACCGGTTTACTTATATACATATAAGGATAAACATGTAAGATGCGAATGGTTGTCCAAAATAGAAGTTTTATTTTATTTTTTAACATCCAGAAGATTACATGGTTATAAAATTCATTTGGTTATTTAGAGTTAAGATGAATCATTATATAAAACTCTAATGATAATTGTTTGGGTTAATTGGTGGTTGTTGATCACAACGAACCCATTTTGATTTATAAATTAATATCACATGTACAAAAAGATTCCAGAACCTTACATAAGTTATAATACATATATTATAGTCTGGTTCAACCATCAAAATGGTTTCATGACCAGAATTGAATATGGTAATAGAAATTGAAAACCCGCCGTCCTTGAATGTGATAAATTAACACATCTCGAATGGTGTTTTCATTTCTAGTATAAAAGAAGGGGAAAGGAGAGATGGTGATGAATTATTCCATTATCATAACAAAATTATAGTACATGTAAGTTACTGGTGTTATCATAACATTTGGATGAAAGGAGTTGAGGAAATAAAAAGAAAATAAAGGAACTCGAAATAAATGAAAAGAAAAGAGGAATTTACCTCTTGAAGTTATCTTCCTTGAGAACCTCTTTAGGGGATAGGTTTTGGTCTTTTTATGAAACCAAGGGATGATGGAAATTGGGGAGGATTTTGGGAGGATATTTGAGTAGAATTTAGAAAAGACACATGTCTTGAGAGGAGTGAAGAGAAGAGGGAGTGAGGGAGTTTTTATAGTGGAGGAGAGGAGTGATTTTTGAATATCTTATTCATTATTTTATTATTTCCCTAAAGAAAACCAATAGTGTCGATTCATGTAACCCATAATATTAATAAGTGCATATGAGTTCTAACCAAGTGTTCTTACATTATCCATGATGCTAAGAATAGTGAATTTAACTGATAATGTATATATACAGTAAATTACCATATTTTACTATTCATAAAAATTTGAGTATTTCAGAAAAATTCCAAAAAATCACCCAAATAAATTTTTGACGTGTAGAATACAAAAACAAACTCAATTTTTTGAAAAGAATTTTCTAAATATGATTAATTTAATTTTTAAATAAAATCATAATTTATTAAAAAAATAGAAATTTTAAAACTATAATTCATTTTATATCACCTTGAAAGATAACAATTTTAAAACTATAATTTGTTTTATCCTCAAACTCTATCTTAGGATTTTGTTCCGTAATCTATGTTTTCTAAATCTAGCTTCCAAGTTTTCTACTAAACTTCCTTTGATACCAATTGTAAAGACCCAAACCTAGTTGTCCGGAGCCGATGCCTTAATTCATTACATTGGCATGATTACAAGAAAGTCGTATCCTAATAGAACGAATAGTTTAGTAGTTTTGTAAAACCAGATACATACATAAGTTGAACATTACAACTTGAAAGGAAAAACAATATAGAAATTCATTTGACAACACCCATTACTCCTGGGTTATCACTACGTGTCATTCATAATATACCTCTTCATGTATTGGGAAAATGAAACATAAGAAAGGGGTGAACTCAAATGCTTAGTAAGAGTAAGAAATAAAACAAAAGATATTATAAACATAAACATTAGACATGATAAATAACTAAAAATACATTCCTTTAAAAACAAACTAGAACACATTATGGCAGGAATAAGAGATAAATAAATAATTCCATAATAAAGCATAATTATGGGTATTTTAGTAGTCGAATAACCGCATGAAATTTCAACTACTAGTTTCATAATGAGAGAATGCATAATTCCGGATATCATAACAATACCGTTAAGGCCTCATTCCAAGACCATAAATAACTATTTTGTCAAGGACTCGTGCCAAGACCGTAGTTTGTCTAATGAAGCCTACCGATGCATAGAGGGCCTATAGTGGGACCCACCCGTCACTTACTTAGTCTAATGAATACCTCATATGAATGGGGATAAACATAAACAACATATACATTCATATTGAAACTAACATGTGAAATGTAAATAACTTTCCCCAAACATTAAACATAAACACTAACCATTTAGAGTAAATTGGTGAATGGTTTTAAGATAGAAAATCCACAGTCAAACTAATCATAAACCATTCAATTAAATATGATAGATGATATCATAAAATATTAATCCTAATAATACATAAGAATCAACAAGAGTGTTGAAATAGATGAAGATACTCTTATAAAATCACCAAGTAATTCTTGAGATAAATACTCTTTTACTTTGAAAATAAGAGTTATTTTAGAAAAAAATTTATATAAAAACAAAAGTGAAGTAAGATAGTATTTTCATAATAAAAATATTGGTTTTAGAAAGATAATGTTTGCTAAAAATAGATTATAGAGTGCCCTTCAAAATAGGTAAGAATTTGAGAAATTCCCTTGAATCAGGCTTGTATTTCGGGAAGCATGTTTGAAAGATCATTT
The DNA here is from genome assembly GCA_963277665.1 of Viscum album. NCBI lineage: Eukaryota > Viridiplantae > Streptophyta > Magnoliopsida > Santalales > Viscaceae > Viscum > Viscum album. The sequence goes on from OY728140.1 coordinate 513,553,845, forward strand.
TAAAACGTATAACTCCCCATAAATGAAATTAATATTCTCATGGGTACAAATATATAGAACATTAAAACAGAATTTATGAGGAGTACATATGAATAAATAATAATTTAATTGAGGTAAGTAGTGAATAAGAGTAACCCGAATGAAAATGGAGGTTCGGGTAGAAAACCCTTACCTTATGTTCGATGGTGTTCTTCACTTGATCTTAGTGTCCTGGATAACCAAATTAAATTCATTAATTAATATTTCCATAACCTCTTCTTTATATAATTGATTTAGTATAGCCTTATTAAGTTCATTCATGGCCTTCTTGATGGGTTTAAGAGGTTTAATTTTATTGTTTGGGGGCGTTTTCTTCCTTGGTATTCATGACCTACTTACTTATATACATGTAAGGATAAACATGTAAGATGAGAATTGGTTTTCTAGAATAGAGGTTGTATTTTATTTTTTAACATTCAAAATATTACATGGGTATAAAATTCATTTGGTTATTGAGATTGAAGATGAATCATTATATAAAACTTTAATGATAATTTTTTGGGTTAATTGGCGGTTTTTGATCACAACGAACCCATTTTGATTTATAAATTAATATCATGTGTAAAAAAGGATTCCAAAACATTACATAAGTTATAATACATATATTATAGTTTGTTTCAACCATAAAAATGGTTTCATGACTAGAATTGAAGACGGTAATAGAAATTGAAAACCCACCGTCCTTGAATGTGATAAATTAACACATCTCGGATGGTGTTTTCATTTCTAGTATAAAATAAGGGAAAATGAGAGATGATGATGAATTATTCTATTATCATGACAATATTCCAGTTCATGTAAGGTACTGGTGTTATCATAAAATTTGGATGAAAGGAGGCGATGAAAGAAAAAGAAAAATAAAGGAACTCGAAATAAAATAAAAGAAAAGAGGAATTTACCTCTTGAAGTTATATTCCTTGAGAGCTTCTTTAGGGGAAAGATTTTGGTCGTTTTTTGAGACCAATGGCTACTGGACGTGGGGGAGGAGCTTGAGAGGATATTTGAGTAGAATTTAGACAATGCAGAAGGCTTGAGAGGAGTGAAGAGAAGAGGGAGTGAGGGGGTTTTGGAGGAGAGAAGTGATTTTTTAATATCTTATTAATTATTTTATTATTTCCCTCAAGACAACCAATTGTGTTGATTCATGTGAACCATAATAGTAATAAGTGAATCTAAGTTTGAACCAAGTGTGTTTACATTATCCATGATGCTAGGAATAGTGAATTTAACTGGTAATGTATATATATGGTAAATTACCATATTTTACTATTCATAAAAAATTCAAATATTTCAGAAAAATCTCAAAAAATCATCCAAACCATTTTTTGATGTGTAGAATTCAAAAATGAACTCCATTTTTTGAAAATAATTTTATAAATATGAATAATTTAATTATTAAATAAAATCATAATTTATTTGAAAAATAAAAATTTTAAAACTATAATTCATTTTATATCACCTTGAAAAATTAATCAAAATCTCATTATCTTATAACATAAAGAAAATAATAATAATAATATGATTTACTATTCATAAGGGTCATATTACTATTCATAAGGGTATGTTACTATTCACCAAAAATTAAATTGTCTTATCAGACTCTAAATATCATACTAAACGTAACTGTATATGTCATTTTTTCGAAATTCAAATCACAAAGGTGAAACAATTATGTTTACCAGCTAGTTTATAACAAAGTGGTGTTTTGTAGAGACTTAGTGCTTCATTTATTCAATATTAAATTTATTTATAAATCCTTGGGGTGTTACATTCTCTCCCCCTTACAAAAATTTCATCCTCAAAATTACTAGAATGTTACCTCCTAAAAATATTTGGGTAGTTCTTCATCATAAGATCCTTAGGATCCCATGTTGCTTCTTCAATTCTATGATTTTTCCAAAGTACTTTTACCAATCATGTCGTTTGATTCCTCAACACGTGTTCCTTAGTGTCTAGAATCACTACTATAAATTTTACTTATTCCAACGGTTTAAAACTGTTGGGATAGCCCCTGAAATCGTTGGGATAGCCTATCCCAACAGTTTCAGGAACCGTTGGTATGCTGGGCGTTGCATTAGCTCTATACCAACGGTTTCTAGAGAACTGTTGGTATAGGTGGTCTGAAATTAATCTGTCCCAATGGATTAAGTAAAACCGTTGGTATATATGTGTACCAATGGTTCAAGAACCGTTGGTATACATACCATCCAACATACATACCAACAGTTTTTGAACTATTGGTATATATTCTATCCCAACAGTTTCATTGAAACCGTTTGGATATATGTTGTCCAGCATTTGAATACCAACAGTTCTGTGAACCGTTGGCATATGTTGTCCAGGATATTGAATACTAACGATTTTGTGAACCTTTGGTTTATCCTCTACTCCCCAGCAAACATCAAAGCTGGGCAGAGGATATAAACCAAACATGTAAACCCACTTTTAGCAGTAAACCTGCACCTCTAAACCTACACCTCTAATAGTCTTCCAAAGCACACTTTACACCTATAAACCTGCACCTGTAACTATAAACCTGCACCTCTAATAGTCTTCCAAAGAACCTTTAAACCTGCACCATCATGCACCTCATATGGAAGTAGCTTCACATGATGAGTGGGAAAAGTCACTAGGTTTTTTCCATCTTAGTTTAGACTATTCAGTGACTAAAAATACTGAAGAAGATGATGGAGAGCATAGAGATGCTCAAGGTGGTTTTACCTTGGTAGAGGATGAGGTATCATGTAAGGGGGATCCCTCCTCCGATTCCAAATTGCCTGGACTATCATATCCAGACTCATATGGAGATAGTGACGGTGATGACCATAGTATTCCACTAGAGCATTGTGGACCTACCGTCTCATTTGGAGTTGGGACATATCCTAAGGGATCCTTAGTTAAGCAGATTGACCAAGAAGGTGAGCTTCATGCTTTTCCCTTAGATGTACCTACCAAATCATAACCTGTAGAGGCTGATTTACCTAGTGTCGAGAGAGTTGTTTCCCGAGTGCCTTTAGATTTTGTATCCATAGTATATTTATAATATTTCAGAGAAATACTTCTTTTAGATTTCAGTGGAATTTTGAGTTATCAGGAACCTCCTATCACCCAGCTTAGTGAAGCTGATGCTAGACACCTTTTTGAGATGGTTGTATGTCATATTCATCCCAAGATGAGTTTTCATATTCAGGAAGTTAAGATTTAAAATCGAAGGTTGGACAGTGAGATAGAAACCATTTGATATGTTATGGAGGAAAGGAGGACCTACTTTGTTTCCAATCAGGATTCCTTATGGAAGAGATTGGAGAATGTTCCTATTATTGCATCTACATCTAGTGCTCCACCTCCCTCGACTTTAGTTGATGATGATTCGATCTAGTCTAAAGTCAAATTGTATCTCCATGTTGTTATAGGTGATGTACATTCATCTCATCAGGATTAATTGAGGCAGATTCTGTAGAATGGGTTTTCAAGGAATAGGTTGACCAGTTGAAAGTGATGACAACTCTACTCAAGCTATTCATAGAGGAGAAGAAAGATTTCTTTATTAGTATGGAGAGATGAGGAAATATTATTATAGACTTTTTCAATCTTATGAAGCCTTTCCTATATGTATCCAATACTCTAGTGGTTGCCGGCTGGAAGTCAAAAGTGCAACCGTAAAGTGGACTCCAAAGTCCGCACTGCTACAGTGTCTGTCGGTCAGCTTTGCTACAGTGGTCAGAGTTGCTACAGTTCTGAAAATTTGGGTCGGGGACCTTTGCCCCCAGACCCCCGGAGCAGGGGCACATTGCCCCTGCAACCCCCAACAAGCTCACCGCGGAGCTCGACTCGCGATAGTTGTGGGCCACAAGCATTCAGACCAACCGGATCGAGCTACACCAATCCAACAACCTCCAAGGGTGCAACCATATTTTTTCTACTGTTGATATTTGCTACCATTATATTTGATTCACCATCATACTTTTCCACCATTATTGTTCTTGATTTGAATTAAATACTTCCAATGGCTATTTTATGAGTGTTAATACAAAGGGATTAATTAATGATTGTCCCTAACCCTTTACATAGATGCATTGAAGACAATGTTAGATTCAGTACGAGGATCCAAAAAATCTTTATGATTATCCTTCAATGGGTGCATGCAGTGCTATATTTATTTCAGAGGATCTCCCTCATGCACATGCAGTTAGAAGGTGGAGAGTGTAGAATGATCAAAGTGATCATCACATGAGATATTACACACTGATACATTTGACTGTGGAAGAGTGGAGTACATTGAAGACCAAGATCCTTTCCTATGAATAGAAAATAGAACTTCGCGATACTCTGTTTTTCTATAACTTATAAAGAAATTATTCGAGATCCTGCCTTTTCCATATCTTCTTATTGTTTTCTTTTAATTTTGACTATTCTGTTGGTTACTGTAGAATGATAAAATAGGAGAGACTCTAAACCCCCGAGGTGTACTCTCTAAAGGAGCCCTTGGGGTTATGGTATATCACAAAACCAAACCCTTTATAGGGTTGAACCCGAACATCCTTGATCACTACAGCACCCAACGCATGGAAGTGGCGATGCAGATCCATCTGCATGACCTCAGGGGTCAGATTGCCCACATAGATGGTGGTATATTGAGGATTGTTCCCAGGGGCCTCATTGTTTGCCATTATCTCCTTACCATCTTCATATAATCCATTTGTTAGTTCCACCACACTTTTGGAATCTAAATTCTGCTTGTCTTCACTAGAACCGACACCTTTTGTTGCCTGGTTACAACGGATTTTCCTGCTACCAAGCCACTTCCCAGATAAGTAATTGATAGCTCTCTGGGCCTCCTGTTGGTTTCAGATTGATACAAAGCCAAATCCTCTTGACCTTCTTGTCTTCTGATCACACATAACCCTTGCATCTGAGGAAGTGGAATATACAGAACAACAGGCAAACAATGTGGAATCGGTCACCTCAGGACTGAGATCACCAACAAAAATGTTGAAGTGACTTGAAGTATCCTCTCTCTGGCCACTGGAATATGCCAAGTTAACTTTGATGGGATGCCCAAACAAATACCTTCCATTGAGAGATAGGATGGCAAGAGCAACTGATCTGCGATCATAGTAATGGACAAATCCATATGATGAATTATCCTTCCGGATAAGTTTGCAGCCCTCTACAAGGCCGGTGCTTGAAAATACCTCCTGAAGAAGTGGTTCAGTAACGGTCTCATGCAATATATATATATATATATATATATATATATATAAATGCTAGCCGTTTTCATGCATGTAACACCCCGAGATTTTATGAAAAATATTTTTTTTTTAATTTTATTGATGTCTTGTGTTGTACGCTACACCAAAAGGAGCTTGCACTACACACGTCCCTGACTTGGCTTGCATTACACGCAATTGTGACCTTCCACGATAGCGTGTGTAGTACACAATACCGAGTTTCACTAAATGAGATATTATTATAATATTATTATGAACTAGCCATTATGAATAGTAATACCCACTTTTTGAAATTTTATAAATTTTATCTTTCAAAACGGACTTCATTTTTGGATTCGGAATATCAAAATTAGCTTAGGGTGAAATTTTGGTACTTTTTGGATAACTTTCATATTTTGATGAATAGTGAAAATTACTAAATTGTAATTAAAAACAACTTTTTCAATCGAAATAAATAATAGTGATAAATTATTAATTTGAGTGGTTTTAAAATATATTTAGAATATATTTTTACAATTTAATACAATGTTGGTCACTGGATGTAATTTCACATTTAAACCAGATATAAACAAGTGTCAATCTTTTGATAGTTATTATCTCTTAAAAACACGCTATTTGTTTTGACGACGAGATTTAATTTTTAAATTAATTAATGCAACTGATATGTTTTGAATTTGGTAAAATAGACATCATTTTTGAATTCATAATATCAAATATAGCTTAGGCCTAATTTTTGGTATTTTTCTGGATACTTTCATTTTTTGATGAATAGTGAAACCACTAAGTGGTAGTTAAAAAAAATGAATTTTTCATAAAACTTAATTTTACCGCTTCTGTGAGTGGAATTTCAAAAATCCGAGAGACACGGTTGATGTCAGTAAGTAAAATGCGGTTCAATGAGATGAAAATAATTTTTGGTGAATAGTAACTTTTTACTTTTTTTTACCATAGTTAAAAGTAAATAGGTTAATTAAGGGTAAAAATGATATTATTATTACCCTAACACATGTCCTAATTCTATTGGATAAGTGTAATTCGACCAAAAACAACCTTAGGAATAAAATATGATCATTTAGACCCACTTGGATTAGATTAAGACATTTATTATTAATTTATTTAAAGAAGGTTTAAAATAGTTAAAATCAAAGTTTAATAAGAAAATCATTTTTAATATAGGGTTATACATAAGATAAATTCGACTATAAATATTCATTAGAAAGATAAAAAGATTTCCTACATAATGATATTTTATTTGTAATTTTTAGACATTAAATAATTTAATTTATTTATGACACAAAGATGATGCAGTAATTATCTTATTAATGAAATATTGACATAATTGATGTTATAAATACCCAAATAAATGTAATTTGAGACTTTTTATGAATTCCACTAATTTTATAGGTTAATAGGACATGTTATTATTGATTTAATTAACTTTTTTCGAACTAATCATTCTGTTATGATTTTCACAAAAATCAATTACTAAATAGTTTCAAAATTGACATAAAATAGTTTTTAAAACAAATATTATATTATTGATTGTTATTTTATTCCTAAAAATATAAGGTTCGACCAAGATACTTATATCATGATAGGTGTATCATTAATGGACCACTTGGGGGTCTCTTGGATGTATATGGTAAGTTTATTAACTATATAATATAAAAATAAAAAGTGACATGGTAAATGTCAATCTAATTAACTAAGAGTTAAAACTAAAAGATAAGGTTAATATAATGACCTAAACTCGTCTAAATTCTATTGGATGAGAGTATTTCGACCCATCCCCACCTTAGCTTCGAAATAAATCAATTTGGAGCTATTTAAAACCGAATTTGGCTTTATAATAAAATAATATTTTTAGTTATTCCAAAGGTGTCTCTCTCCTCCCTTATAAAAGGGCACCTCCTCCCTCTCTTCCTCACACCACTTTGAGCCTTTAAGCTCGGCCAACCCCTGCCAAATTCTCTTCTCCACTTCCTTAGCAACATCCTAGAGGTCCTGGTCTTCTTCAAAGACCAATTTTAGTGCCCTAAGAGGAAGACTCAAAGAGGCGCTTCAAAGAAGAGGTAATGTCTGTTACCGATTCTTTCATCTTTATTTCTTCTTCCACTTCTTGTTATTAGGTTGTTTAATTATGAAGAAATAACATTAGTATCACTCATATACTGATATGTTATTATAAGTATGAAACAACCCTATTTCACCATCTATCCATCCTACGGAAAACGAAATCACTGCGCGTGCGTACGTACGGAATACCGTCTCCACGCCGTGGTGTAATCTATTTTCCACCACCATCTTACTTAGATGGGTATAATGGTGTACATAATAACTATATATGATTATTGTAAAGTGATATTGATTCTGAAATAGTATACATACAATCCAATACAATTCCACGATCATGAGAACGATATCATCGCTCGTGCGTACGTACGGGCTACCGTCTCCACGACGCGATGAGATTCATTCTCCACGTTAACCATTCATGAATGATTATAAAGTATATATAATAAGTAATCATGAAATATATGACATAATAATGATACTGGATTTATGTGTATATATATGTATGTCATCTACTTAATTTCATTCAACTCAATAAGGAAAAGAAAACAGCGTTCATGCGTACGTACGGTCTACCGTCTCCATGAACGGTGTATTTCTTTCCATTTACTGATCTATTATATATATATATATATATATTCTGAATATATATTATATATAAATCATGTTTTATATTCTGGAATTAAGTAATCATGATCTAAGTAATCATATGAATACTTACAAGTCAAAACACGGACGACAAATGAAACGATTTTACCCAAAACGCTATTTAACATGGAATTTACAAAAGAACGAGTAATATAAAGCCATAAGTGAACTATATATGATATCATAACAATGAGTATGATTTTGGAATAATTCAATGACATTATTTAAATCATTATACAGGAGGTTCAGACACTTACGAAGCAAATCGGACCTAAGGTAAGGGAAATATCACAATCTCATTTTTATCCGAGATTGTTTATACTTTGAAATTTACTGGGGTGTATTTTATCATCCTCATCCATGTTTCCTCAATATGTAATATTATTTCCATCCACCTACAATTGTTTAAATCCAATTTTACCCTTCAGTGAGTATTTAGTAAAAGATATGAAAGGAATATTTTGTCATTTTTCATACAAGGTACTTTTTGACTTTTCCGACAAAAGTACGAGAAGAATGTTTTTTTAACTTATACGGCATGAATGGATTTTTAAAACATTATTTCCAAGAAGCTTCCTTTACAAGTTTTCAAGTTTATTTTTAATCAACTTCTTTTAGTTTAAAATTGTATGACATGTTAAGAAAGAAAAATGTTTTTGAAGTAGAAAGGATATTTTCCTCAAGAATGAAGTTCAAGTGTTTTATCAAAATTATTTTCCATCTAAGATAATAAAGGATTCTGTTTCTATCTCTATTATTACATTGATTTGATTATGTTGTGATGGAATTATTTTTATGAATTCCTTTATCTTATATGAATTGTTTTATGATGTCACGATGTTTAAGATTCCCATTTTTATTACATGGGTTATGCTATGATGTATGGTTTATGATTTTGTGGCACACATAAGAATGGTATAATTATGAGATGGGTGGGACCTATATCTCCCTCCAATGCATTGGGTAAAGATTTATATCTCATGAGATAGACATGGCTGGAACGACAAGTTAAACCGGTTCAGTAATACAGGACTTGAACGAGGAGTGAACTCGATTCAAAAAGGGACTTTGTCCACTAAGATGGTCTTGGCAGCAATGCCTTGGCTACTATGGAAATCATATCATGTTCTTAATGGTTGCCACAATTACATGTTTTATTCCTATGCAATTTTATCATTCTTAATGTTTCTTTATGATCTATGCCTTACGTACTTCCATGTTTTATGTCATTGCTCAAGCTTTTGATGTTTAAACATTATGTTCATGTTTTAAGTTCAAATGTATATGGTATGTTTTATTTTATCCATGCTTACCCTTACTGAGCATTTGAGATCACCCTTTTTATGTTTTCTTTTCCCCAGGATATAAAGAAAGGTTTTAGGTAAGAAAAAAAAGGGGGAAGATCTTTATGGGAGATGTTGAAGATCTTTCACCACGATTAGAAGATTACATTCCAAGTTTCCAAAGACACTAAACTATTACGATCCTTGTGTGTCTGTTATTGTTATGTATTAAGTATTCTGCTAAAGTAATGTAATATCCATGTACGTCAAGCTTTGGGTCCCTACAATGCACAACTATGAATGGTGTGGATCACACCAGGATTCTATAATATTCTCTTTCTTCTCAAAGTGTTCATATGAAAGAACATGTTTTTGAATTCAAATAAATATGCTAAATAAGACTCCAAGATATTTGGTCACATTCACTGCAATTTTCTATTAACTTATTCATGTTTTGAATCACCATCCATTGAAAACTATTAACTATCCATCCACATAGTCTGTAGATATCTTCTTTTAAATCCACCACTTAAAATATCCAAATATCTTGCGAGAATACCTCCATTTTAATTCTACACATTGTCCATAACTTTGGAAAGCTTTTAAACCTACAACTGAATATCCGTGGCATAAAAAAACCATTCAAACTTTCCTTTTAAAATCCTGAACCTCATGATATAGAAACTCATTTTTGAATTGTGTTTCCAAACAAAATATCTTTGACCTTCACACCAAGGCATGAAACAACACTTCTTTATGCAATATGCCCTTCAAAACGTCGGACACCATGACCACTTGGCCATTTTTCTCCACTAAAAAATCCCAATACACCAAAAAACCCATCTTTTCAAAAATGCTCTGCAAAATGACATAGGTATCTCTCCAGCATATTTGTATACTTTGCTATACACAGGTCCACCATAGTGAGCAGAATGCCTTTAATGAGTGTCCCCTCTATAATTCTTCTCATTAAAACGTGGGTGAAATGTTTCAATATGAATATTCAAATAAGGCACTAAATCATATGAATTGGTGGTGGTAAGATGAATCTTATGGTGGGGAGCACCATCAACCTGACAGATGTTAAACAATGACACTATCCATGTTTTTAGATATATGGGCTCAGGTAAACACCCAAAGGGGTGTCCAAGAGGCCAGGCAAACACTCCAAATAGGTTTTTCCATAAGATAAGGTCACGGTGAAGGAATATGCCTACTCGAGCAATGTCATTTGAGATAAACGGGTATGATAAGACAATTTATATTATTCAAAGAAAACAAAAATTAACTAGCCACAAAACAAACACCAACAAGAGACATATGGAAAACTCAAACCAAATCTAAACATGAAACAAATAACCATCACTATTCTTTGGTTTAGAAGACAACACACCTTCATTGGAGGGGTTTTATTATAAAATCATGACATTGCTTTATCACACAATTCATTTAATTATATTTAACATTTATTCTAAAACTCATTCAGTACAAATCAAATGCAATAAGTTAAGAAACTAGATCAACATAACTATCACTGTGAGTTTTCACAGACAGCGCACCTCCGTTGGAGGGGTTTTATTATAAAAACATGACTTTATTTATCAAATGAAACAATTATATTAAATAACAGATATTCAAGATATGCAATTCAATATAATTAAGCAGAATTAAGAAAGAAGCTAAATTTAATTTAAAGATTTTTTTTAATTAAAGAGGCTAGGAGAGGGACTCTACCTCAAGGTGGAACCAAGCCATCCACTTCAGATCTTGGAGCTTTCTAACTAAAAGCTGCTGCTCCTCCACTGGGTATATGCACCTTCACACACATGCAAGGACACCCAACCCCTATGCACACACCCGTATAGCCATGTGCATGTTCAAGGGGATCCTTGCACATATGCTTATATGCATATACCAGTATCCACTCACCTGTGTATGCATTTATATATATATATATATATACATGGGCACACCTAGCCTCATATGTGCATAATCACTACCATGGGTGACTATACATGTAACAGGGGAACCCACATACATATACTTACTTACCTATGCACATGCAGGCGAGTCACCCTTGACTTCGAAACTCGAAACCAACGAGTAGGGATCAACTCACTACACAAAGGGTATTAGGAACCTTAAAACACATGAAGGATGCTACATAACTAGTGAGAAACCAACCAAAGGAATTAAAGCCTTACCTAGATTGGAAGAAAAGAACCAAATCCACCCGAACCAACACAAAACGATCTAACGCCCTACCGAAAACATAATATGGAGCAAAAAACACTAAAATCCCCAAATACATGAGGTACGAGACAAGTAGTAACCATAGAATCTTACCTCGGATCAAAGCCAACAGACTGAATCAATCTGAACCCCTTCTGGCCCCCTTCGCAGAATATAACTACCCTCTGTCCATAGAAATCAGTCAAAGATCTAAGTTTCCAATGCGATAAAGAAAATAAAATAAAAACTAAACTAAAACATACCTGTCTCCTATGACTATACATGTCACCACACAACATATAAGAACCACAACGCCCCATGGGTCAAATCATGTTCTTGCAAGCAAGGGGGAAACAGATCAATGTTTCAAAATGATTTTATCAAATAGTACATTCCTATTAATTAACAATTACTCTTCCTATTAATGATATATAATCAATTTGGCCTGAGTTTCAACTTAGTTTGGTTTTGTTCGATACAAGGGATGATGTCTTATTATTCTTGGTTTTTATGTTTACAGTTGAGATATTTATTTAAAAATTATGCATGTATTTTCCATTATTATTTATGGTTTTAGTTATTAATCTATTGGCATGGGGCCTGTCCACATGAATAATTCTTGGAATGTAGGGTTCAATTGACATTTTTGCGCTTTAATGTAATTGATGTCACTAACGATGAGGACTCAACTGTTTAAATTAAAAAAACCATATATGGTGTTTTCCTATATAACTTATTGGAAGTATTCTACATAGTTAAACCACAATATTAATTCTTATTAATGGTATTATGGATCATATGGTGAGATTTTATTTGATGAAGACTACATAGTCTCTTCATGCAAGGGATGTATATTGACCCTTGGTGGGTCTGTACAGGAACTGGTTATGATACAATGTTGTCTTGGGATAGATGGGCGCGGTTCCATGCTGTATCGATATTAACTATGGCGATGAGTAGAGATTTTGATGTTTGGTGAATACTGGGCATTGGTGTTTGTAGTTATAGAGCCAAAAAACATTTGATATTACAAGATAAGATTCAATGAGTTATCTATAAATTAATGATCTAAGTAGGTCAAGATTGATGGCTAGATTATCACTATATAATATAGGAAATCCTTGAACATCTCTCTATGGTTTATGCATGTTGTTCATATGAATCCGATATGTGGTCTCACCATGAAAGGGATGTATACCTTCGCTAGTGCCACCTCTAACACATCAAATCCCATCCCCTTATGAAGGACTTCCCTCAAAGAATACATACAAGAGGAAATTTGTGAGGTAGTCAACTAATAAACCTCACCCAAATTCATCAAGTAAGTAGTGTGTTTTCTGAATTTAATTATCAAATTTCTTAAGTATCTATTCCTGTATAAAGAAAGTATTAAGAGACTCTATAGACCCATAAACACTAACATGATTATTCGGTCATTGATTTCCAAGGGATTGATTATAACTATGTTCCATGGGAGTCATGGACTCTAAGGATGGTAAATGAGAGGAAATAGATTAACATAGTAGACCTATAGATATGGTGTTCACAAGCCACCTAGGTTTAGAGAAGGTTCTTTAGTGGTTTTATGGAAATGAAATCACCCTGTCACTAGGTCTCCAAGTGGATAAGATATCGATTGGTATATGAGTGGTCTAACATATGTATTAAAATTGGGATGATATGTGTATGGACTAGATGAGGATTTAGATCAAGTAAAATATTCCTAAGAGGATTGGGCCTAGTAGTGATAGGTGTGGAAATTGTACATCTAGCGTTTGATGAGGAAATACTTATGCAAATGGATTAGAATCTTGGTAGGTTCTTAGAGTGGTATGGTCCCTCTGAGTCTATAAAATGTATTATGAAAGGTTTTACTCCATTTAATGATTCAAGAGTTCAACTAAATAGATAAAGGATGAGATGATAGTGTGGGTATTGGGTAATGTCAGATAGATTGGCATTATAATGCCAAGAGTCTTGGTGTGATTTAGCTTAGGATGGAACCTGGTTAGTGGGGTTGGGTTATAATACATGATTTTGATGAGGTTCTTGACCGGATTATTGAGAATATAATTAAGGAATTGTCGACATGCCGAGAGAAGACTATAGTGTGTGGGATGAGGATTAAGGTCAGTGAGTAGTGACTAGGACGGGTCTGAGGGACCCTAGAGGATTCCCATGTGAATGAGATAATAATATAGATGGGTTTGACATGGTGTGCTTTTGTGACTAGGACAATCATGAGGTGGATAATCCTCTTTGTTTAGTTGGATGATGAGATGTGCATCGAGGCATGGGATAATCCCTGAGAGATGAATCTAGACTATGCGACTGAGAGGATAGACTAGGATATGTTTGATAGGATTGGGCAAGTGGCCAACCCATGCGAGGATGATACAATGTATGGAGAGACTTGGGGTTATTTATGCTATCTCATGGAGACACATGGAGTTATTTCATGACTCCAACATACTCCAGAAATGTTCCCACACAATGTTTAGGAAAAACAATTCCATCTCATGGAAGACCCCAAGGCTCCTCTAGCTTCCAATGTTTCCTCACACTCACACCTCATGGTATTACAATATACAAGTGATCTACGTCAACTAGTCAAGATAGCATCATTACCCTTCATCCATAGAAAGTAGTAAAAGACCTAAGTGGCCAATGCGATAAAGAAAATAGAATAAAAACTAAAAAAACATACCTGTATCCTGTGACTATTCATGTCACCGCCCAATATATAAGAACCACAATGCCCCATGGGTCAAATCATGTTCCTGCAAGCAAGGGGGAAATAGTTCCATTTAATAATCTCTTCATTTTTCATTATGTTCTTTATATAGCACATTGTTGGAAACACCATACTAGTACACTTACACAATGAATATGCACCTATGATACATTAGTTGAGTTGAATATTGTGCACATAACCCTCTTCACTATGGAAAGAACCTCACAGGGACCACAATCAATGTTTAGTAGTTAATCCTGCTCTTGAACCTAGTTGGGCACCAATCCATGAACCAGATGGTCTACTTGTCCATGAGTGTGTAAACCATTTCATTATACTATACTAAGAATAAATGTGTTGGTATCTTTTATAGCAGCAATGGGAATTTCTCAAGGCTTGAGTGCCAATCGACTTCAGTTCCTAAGTTAATAGCCCCTTAACTATCCGTAGATGTCAAGGGGTGTCTCCCATGAGTGTCTTGTGGTGTGTAGTGTCTATATATGATTTTTGTGGTGCTTCTGTATTGTGGGAAATGTGTATTACATGGTCAGTTTAATAAATACATTGATCAATTGGAAAATACACCCATAGTTAAAAGAGATATACCCACTTTTGATAAAGAATACCATCCAAATAACCAACTCGGAAACCCGAGACCAACATTTTACTTTACCAATTCCAATTACATAATATATGAAACACCAACTTATGTTTTATGAACCAATCAATTAAAGGGAAAGAAACTCCTCACAATAACTCATAAAATATCATATAGCATCACTCACCTCCAATTAACCCACATCATTGCACATCTTAATGACGATACAACCTCATCACATATATATCATGATTAATTGAAAAAATCCAACACAATATTAGGTCTAATAGGGGTCTATAGAGGAAAATATAAGGTTTTTAAAAAATCATGAACTTTTTATTGAAAGCATTGTTAGAATAAATGTAATACAACCTGTGAATCTAACCCTACATTTCTAGAAGACTCTATTTTGAAAAAATTCACAATTTACCCAATAATTCACCACACCTTGAGTTGGTTACTAACCAAAACTATAGAAAATGCACGATTAATATGAATGGTTATCCTAACTATGAACCTAACAGTGCCTTCCTTGTTGGCTCATTTTTTAAAAAAGAAGACTAATTTTTACCTGGAAGTACCGATCAAGAACCCTGGCGGGAGGAGAGGGAACCAAGAGATGGGGACGTGGCGTAGGGTCTCGGCCATGGGGGGTCTCATGCGTGACTGGAGAGGGGGCTGGGGGACGTCGTCGGAGGAGAGTGAGCCAAGAGGGGAGGGAGGATGTCACCAGGAGAGGGAGACGAGAGGGGAGGGTGGAACATCACCGGGAGCCGAGAGGGGAGGGGGTCGTTGTCGTTGGAGAGTGAACCGAGAGGGTAAGGGGGAACATCGCTAGAGCAGAGGGAGGGGGGCTGGGAGGTGGAGGCAGAGGCCAGGAGGAGATCAAGGTTGGGGAGGGGAGGAGGGGGTCAGGAGGTGGAAGGAGGGTTCACACGGGGATGAAATGTTTGGAGGGAGACCTAAATTGGGTGTCTTTTTTCCCAAAGATTAATAAAAACTGTGAGTAATAGTTTTCTTTCCCAACGGTTTTGTTAAACCGTTGGGAAAACCCAACATATAATAGGCTTTGCCAACGATTTACTAGAACCATTGGCATAGGTTCTTTTTCCCAATGGGTTTTCCAAACCGTTGGGAAAAAAGTGTTGGTATAGGATGGATTTCCACTAGTGAATCTGGATAGGCTCTTCACAGTAAGATAAGTTAGGTTCCAATTCTATATATTTAGAAGTGAGGACATGTGTTGGGTCTGGCATGTACTTTCTCAATAATGAGACATGGAACACATTGTGTACTTTATACAAGCTAGGCGTAATTTCCAAACAATATGGAACAACTCCAACTCTCTCCATAATTTCAAAAGGTCCAATGTACCTAGGGCCCAATTTTCATTTCTTTCCAAATCTTATAACACCCTTCCATGGAGATACTTTCAAGAAAACGTGATCTCACTCTTGAAATTCCAAATCATTCCTTCGATTATTAACATAGATCTTTTGCTTACTTTGAGCTTCTTTAATATGGGTCTGAATAGTCTTTACCTTTACTGTTGTTTCCTTCACATGCTTTGGACCCACAAGCATCCTTTCACCAACTTCATCCCAACATGTTGGTGTATGACATCTCTTTCCATACAATGCTTTATATGGCCCCATTTGAATGCTTGAATGGAAACTATTATTATAGGAAAACACCACCAAAGGTAAATACTGATCCCACATATCTTGAAAATCAAGTGAGCATGATATCAACATGTATTCTAAAGTTTGGATCATCCTTTCTGATTTCCCATCAATTTGAGGGCGATAAGAAATACTCAATCGATGCTCAGTATCTAGGGATTTCTGAATACTTTTATAGAATTTCGATGTAAATCAAGGATCGTGATCAAACACTATTGAAAGAGGTGTTCCATGAACTCTTACAACTTAATTGATATGGATCCGTATAAGGCGCTCTAGTGTCAAATCCTCCCTTATAGTGAGAAAATGTGCAAATTTCGTAAGTCGATCCACAATTACCCATATTGCATCATTCTTTCTTGGAGTTTTGGGAAATACATTGAAAAAATACATGGTGATGTCATCCCATTTCCATGTAGGAATAGGTAGAGGTTTCATGAATCCTATAGGATGTTGTCGTTCGACCTTCACTTGTTGACAGACTAAACATCTTGATACATAATCAACAATTTCCCGCTTCATGTTGTCCCACCAGAAATGTTCTTTCAAATCTCTATAAATTTTAGTACTACCTGGGTGTACAGAGAAATTCAAGCTATGAGAATCATCCAATAAATCCCTTTTCAGTTTGGGTATAGAGGGAACACATAGCCTCTTCCCAAATTTCAGAATTCCATCTTCACACACGAAGTCAACCAACTTCCCATCATTCACAAAATTAATTTTCTTTTGAAGGTTCTCATCATTAGGCTGAGAGATTTTAATCCTTTCTAATAAATATGGTTGGGCAACCAATTGAAAAAGTAACGATTTTAACCTTCTTTGATAATTCCTATGCCCATCCTTGCTAGATCCATGAATACAGGATCCTTTTCAATCCTCATTCTGTTTAAAAATCCATGATCCTTCCTTCTCAATGCATCAACTACCTTATTTGCCTTTCCTGGGTGACAGTGTATGGAAAAATAATAATCCTTGAGTATCTTGAGCCATTGCCTTTGCCTCATGTTGAGTTCTTTCCATGATAAGATATATTTCAAACTCTTATGATCCGTATATATCTCACATATTTCACCATAGAGATAGTGTCTCCATATTTTTAGAGCAAAGATAACAACATCTAACTCAATATCCTGAGTAAGATAGTTTTTTTCATGAATTTTTAATTGCCTTGATGCATAGGAAATAACTCTATCATTCTTCATAAGGACACAACTAAGTCTTTTCTTTGATGCATCACTATAGATCACAAACCCACCATTCCCCGATGGTAGATTTAAGATCAGAACATTCACTAATCTCCTCTTTAATTCTTCAAAACATTCCTCAAATTATTTTCTTCATATGAACTTAACCCCTTTATGAGTAAGCTTGGTCAATGGGTTGGCTAAACAGGTGAAGTTCTGAAAGAAATGACGATAATAACCTGCTAAACCAATAAAACTAAGTACCTCGATTATGTTTGTCGGTGTAGGCCATTCCTGAACAGCCTTTGTCTTCACAAGATCAATGGATATTCCATCCTTAGAGACAATATGGTCAAGAAAAGAAACCGATTGAAGCCAAAACTCACACTTGCTAAACTTCTTATATAATTCATTTCTTCTAAGAGTCTTCAGAATAGTGCACAAGTAATTTTCATGATCTTTGTAGCTTTTAGAGTATACTAAGATATCATCAATAAATACCATAATAATCATCAATATATTCCTTGAAAACCCTGTTCCTTAGATTCATGAAGATATAGGGTCCATTAGTCAGTCCAAAAGGCATTACTGAAAACTCTTAATGCCCATACCTAGTTTGAAATGCTGTCTTTGGAGTATCTTCTTTCCTCACACGCAACTAATGATATCCAGATCGAAGGTCAATCTTCAAAAAATATTAGGCTCCATGAAGTTGATCGAATAAATCATCAATGAGAGGTAGGGGATACTAGTTCTTTATTGTTATAGAATTTATCTCCCTGTAGTCAATACACAACCTCATAGATCTATCTTTCTTCTTAACAAAAAGAACAAGGGCTCCCCATGGAGAGACACTATGGAGAATAAATCCTTTATCACTCAATTCCTCTAGTTTTTTCTTCAGTTATACTAATTCCACAGTGTCCGTTATATATGGAGACCTTGATATAAGCCTTGAACCAGGAATTAAATCAATAGAGAACTCAACTTCCCATTCTAGAGGGTGTCCAGGTAAATTATCTGAAAAAACATCAATATATTCTTTCATAATAGGTACATCCTCAATTTGAATATTCCTTTCCTCACTCATAGATATTGATTTCTCATACTCCCTAATAATTGCATTCAGTAGAGCTACGAGGGGTGGATCTATATAAGAATTATATGGTGATGTTTCTGCTCTAAAGATAAGTGATTCTATATTGTTCTCAAAAATTGTAACCTCCTTCTTGCAATATATTTTCACATCATGATCTAAAATCCAATCCATACTAAGGATTATATCAAATTCAATCATGGGTATGATAATAAAATCACCAGATAAAGCATGTTTATATACCATAATGGGGACTGCATGACACATCTTTCTTGCAATGATACTCCCTTAGGAGTTTTGAATGATAACTCCCTTATTAAATCAAATTGGAAATATCTAATTTCTTGGAAAATTGGGAAGATATGAAAGAATGAGATGATCCAGAATCAGATAAATCATTGACTATGTTTGAAGAAACAATTAAAGTACCTACCACCACATCATTAGGGACTTCAATATCAGCAGTTGTGATCGCATAAGTTTGGCCTTGCTCCCTTGGCCTTCTTTGGAGAACGTTTCCTTGATGCCTAGGATAATCATTTTCATAATGTCCCCTCTCCTTGAAATTGTAGTATTGAACATTGGTAGATTCTTCCCTCCCCTTACAATATCGGGATAGATGGACTTTTTCTACACACTTGTAACAAACACCCATACCCTTCAAGAAAGTACCAAGGCGTCTCTTCCCATAATTATCACAGGGTGGAAGGTCAACTCTTCCCTTCTTCCCTTCTTCCCTTTTTCCTTATTTCCCTTTCTAGAGTTTTCAGTAGCCCTCTTCTTCTCTGGTTTTCCCTTAAAATCATAAGACTTAGATAATTCCTTTTCCATCTTGATAGCACATGAGACTATATCTTCATATGATAAGAAAATTTGAGAGACTAGATACCTTCAGAGGAATGGTTTTAAACCATCAAATAATCGATCAATCTTTCTCTTTGGATTACGTATGTAGTCCAAGAAATGTCCTTCTAACCTTGTGAAGTTAGCTTTATACTTTTCAACATTCTCATCATCTTTTTGCCTTAGATTTAGAAACTTCCTTTCCATATCTACTTCCTATTCACAAGGGAAGTATTTTTCTAACAATATTTCCTTAAAATCCCTCCATTCCATTTATTCTATTTCTTCTTCCTCCTTTTTATTTTGAATTAAAGACCACCATTGATCCACATCTCCTAATAGATGATAAACCTCTATGACAACCTTATCTCTTTCGTTACATCCCAAAACAAGAAATATCTTCTCTAATGAACTTATCCACTGCTTCACTATGAATGAGTTTGTAGTACCATTAAATGATGGAGGTTGTTGCTGCATAAAGCGGTCTAATATATCTCCTCCACATTGTGGATTTGGATGCTTCATACGAGTAAGGTTATTGTTCATAAACCGAGTCAACTGTCCCAATATAGTTATAAGTTTCTCAACACCAGTCGTAGCACTAGAGACAACATAATTATATTTATTCGGAGGGAAATACCTTCATAGGACACACACGTTCATGTGGTTTTCATTACTTCCACTAAGTTACATTTCTAAATAATGACATACACTAGATTAGGTTATGAATCATAATGTATAATCTCAATGTAGAAAAATACTTAGCATAAATTGAAATCATATACATAGCTAATCTCATAATCATAACCATGGTTTCTTTGAGAAAAAAATTATATTTAAATCCTTCATAATGTCTTGTAAAGAAAATGTGAATTATCTTAAGCATATCCCCCAAGAGTGTCAAACTGGGTGCGTAGTAAGGCCCATTTTTGTGTACCAAGATACCCCAGGTCAATCCCGAAACTCCTTATAGGAGTTGTTACTCTTAGGTACATCTGTACCAGAACCACATCCACTTATAGTATCTAGATAGGTATGTATTTTCTAGAAATATCTACATAATCTATTCCTTAAAAAAATTTCAGGATGTTCTTGTATGTTTATCCTCAAAGTCTATCTTAGGGTTTTGTTCCCTAATCTATGTTTTCTAAATCTAGTTTTCAAGTTTTCTACTAAACTTTATCTAATACCAACTGTAAATACCCGACCCCAGTTGCCCGGATCCAGTACCTTAATTCATTACATTGGCCTAATTATAAGAAATTCGTATCCTGAAGGAACAAATGGTTTAGTAGTTTTAGAAAACCAGATACATACATAAGTTAAACATTACAACTTGAAAGGAAATACAATATAGAAATTCCTTTGACAACATTTATAACTCCTCGGTTATCCTTGCATGTCATTCATAATATACATCTTCATGTCCTAGGAAAATGAAACATAAGAAAGGGGTGAGATCAAATACTCAGTAAGGGTAAGCAATAAAATGGAAGATATCATAAACATAGATATTAGACATGGTGAATAACTAAAAACACATGTCTTTAAAAATAAACTTGAACACATTATGATAGGAATAAAAGTTGAATAAATAATTCCATAATAAATCATAATCATGGATATTCTACCAGTCAAATAACCACATGAACTTTCAATAAAAAGTTTCATAATGAGGGAATTCATAATGTCAGACATCATAACAATACCATCAAGGCCTCGTGCCAAGACCATAAATAACCATTTTGTCAGGGCCTCATGCCAAGACTGTAGTTTTTCTCATGAGACCTACCGATGCATCAAGGGGCTATAGCGGGCCCCACCCATCACTTACTAACTCCAATGCATTGCTCATATGAATGACGATAAACATAAACAATATATACATTCATATTGAAACTAACATATGAGATGTAAATAAATTTCCCAGAACATTAAGCATAAACACTAACCATTCATAGTAAATTGGTGAATGGTTTTAAGATACCAAATCCATAGTCTAACTAATCATAAACCATTCAATTAAATATGGTACATGATATCATAAAATATTAATCCCAATAATACATAATAATCAACAATAGTGTTGAAATAGATAAAGATACTCTTATAAAATCACTGAGTAAATATTGAGATAAATACTCTTTTACTTTGAAAAGAAGAGTTTTTTTGGAAAAATAGTTGTATAAAACCAGAAGTGAAGTAAGATAGTATTTTCATAATAAAAAGATTAGTTTTAGAAAGAAATTTTTTTCTAAAAATAGATTATATAGCACCCTTTAAAATAGGTAAGAATTTGAGAAATTTCCTTGAATTAGGCTTTGTATCTCAAGAAGAATTTTTGAAAGATCCCTTTAAAACATATAACTCCCCATAAATGAAAGTAGGGTCCTGGTTGGTACACATATATAGAACATTCACATAGAATTTATGATAAGTATATATGAATAAATAATACTTTAATTGAGGTAATTAGATAATAAGAGTAACCCGAATGAAAATGGAGGTTCGGGTAGAAACCCCTTACCTTAAGTCTAATAACGTTGTTCACTTGATCTTAATGTCCCAGATAATAAACTTAAATTAAATAATTAATATGTACAAAACCTCTTATTTATGTAACTTATTTATTATATCCTTATTAAGTTCATTCATTCCATTCTTGATGGGTTTAAGAGGTTTAATTTTATTGTTTGGGAGCGTTTTATTCCTTGGTATTCATGATCGGTTTAATGATAATTATTTGGGTTGATTGGTGGGTTTTGATCACAATGAACCCATTTTGTTTTAAAAATTAATATCACGTGTACAAAAAATTTCCAGAACCTTGCATAAATTATAATACATATATTATAGTCTGGTTTAACCATCAAAATTGTTTCATGACCAGAATTGAAGATGGTAATAGAAATTGAAAACCCGTCGTCCTTGAATGTGATAAATTAACACATCTCGGATAGTGTTTTCATTTCTAGTATTAAAGAAAGGGAAATGAGAGATGAAGATGAATTATTACATTATCATAACAACATTCCATGACATGTAAGGTACTGGTGTTATCATAAAATTTGGATTAAAGGAGGTGAGGAAAGAAAAAGAAAAGAAAGAAACTCGAAATAAAAGAGAAGAAAAGAGGAATTTACCTCTAGAAGTTATCTTCCTTTAGAGCCTCTTTAGGGGAGAGTTTTTGGTCTTTTTATGATACCAAGTGCTGCTGGACGTGGGGGAGGAGCTTGGGAGGATATTTGAGGAGAATTTATACAAGGCACAATGCTTGAGTGAAGTGAAGAGAAGAGGGAATGAGGGGGGTTTTATTGTGGAGGAGATGAGTGATTTTTGAATATCTTATTCATTATTTTATTATTTCCCTTAAGATAGTTAATAGTATCGATTCATGTAACCCATAATAGTAATAAGTGCATGTGAGTTCAAACCAAGCATGCTTACATTAACCATGATGCTAGGAATAGTGAATTTAACTGATAATGTATATATATGGTAAATTACCATATTTTACTATTCATAAAAAATTCAAGTATTTTAGAAAAATCCAAAAACTTCACCTAAACCATTTTTTGACGTGTAGAATTCAAGAATGAGCTCCATTTTTTTAAAACAATTTTCTAAATATGATTAATTTAATTTTTAAATAAAATCATAATTTATTCAAAAAATAACAATTTTAAAACTATAATTCGTTTTATATCACCTTGAAAAATTAATCAAGATCTCATTATCTTATAACCTTAAGAAAATAAAATAATAATATGATTTACTATTCATAGGGTCATATTACTGTTCATATTACTATTTACAAGGGTATGTTACTATTCACTAAAAATTAAGTTTGTCTTATCAGACTCTAAATATCTTACCGAACGCAACCGTGTATGTCAGTTTTTCAAAATTCAAATAACAGAGGTGGAGAATTTATATTTACTGGCTAGGTTATAACAAAGTGGTGTTTTCTAGAGACTGAGTGTTTCATGCATTTAATATTAAATTTATTTATAAATCCTTAGGGTGTTACACGTAAGGCCATCAACCCTATCCTCAAATGATTATTATTATCATATGGAACTATAGGGGCCTTAACATTCAAGAATAGAGAAATTTTATTGAAAATTAAGCCTAAAAGAATATATCTACCATTCTGGCAGTACTGGAGCCCAAACAAGGTGAGGAACGCATATCAATATTTTCTAAAAGAATGGGTTTCTCAAAATTAATGCATGACATTCCATGTAACCACTACTAAAAAATAGGCATTTAATAGTGCTAAAATTGACCATTATCAATGCTAGAAAATCACTAGCTACGAGAGCATGATTAAAATCCCTAGACTTTTATCAGCACTAGAAAAGCACTGATAAAGAACCCCATCTATCAGTGCTTTTATTTAGTGCTAATAAAGGGGTCATTTATCTATGCTAAAAAAATTCCGATAAATGACCCATTTATTAGTGCTTTTAGAAGTGTTGATAAAGGATACCTTTATCAGTCTATTTAGTAGCATTGATAAAGGGGCGTAATGCAATGTGATGTTAAATTTACAACACACTACAGTACCAGAAACAACACCCGAAAGCGGCAAAAACAGGTACAAATACAGATTTTAAATGAAATAACATTTAAAAAACAAATACAAGGGAAAAAAATATATTATAGACATATTAAACATTTTTTTATACAATTACATGAGTAAGTAAAAATTATCGCAGACATTCAAAAACATCAATGTTCTATTTTTTCTTTGGTCCTTGACCCTGACTGATACTATTACTGAAAAAACCACCCCTACTCGAGATAAAAAACACACCTGTATAAGAAAACAACTCTTATGTTAGTAATAATACAAAGAAATAAATTAAACAAAAATTGTTAATGTTAAACTAAACTTTGAGTCATACCAGGAACACTGTGTATCAGATCAAGTTGCGGTTGATTCTTGCATGTCACACCATTTCTTGTTCATCTTCAAGAATTATATCTGTGAAAATTAATTAAATAATTATATGATAAAAATAACAATGAAATTAATTAAGTATTTGTAGATATAAAGATGAGAAAACAATATAGGCTCGTTTTCTCAGTTTTGGCAATGTGATGTGCCTTTTAAACTAAAATGACACTTATATATTGAAAACACATACTTAAAGTCATACCAGTCACATTGTGCATCATATTGAGGTGAGGTTGATTCATGCACATCCTAAATCACTTATGATTCCTTATCTTAAAGTATAAAAACAATCAGAAGCTGTTTTCTCAGTTTTGAGTACGTCAATTGTGTTTTTTACTAAAATGTCATTTTAAAATGAAACACGCACTTTGAGTCATACCAGTCACATCGTATGTCAGTTTGACATGATACTGATTCCTACATGTAAAAAATGAATTAATAATCATTTTCCTAAATTATCAAGACAATATGAGTGCGTTTTCTCAGTTTTTAATGAGTGGCACTATTTAAACTAAAATGTCAATTTTAAAATATAACGGATAATTTGAGTCATACCGGCCACATCGTGTATGAGATTGTGGTTAGGACAATTCCTAAATGTCACAAATGACTTATGGATCATTATCCTAAAGAATCAAAATAATCCGAATGCGTTTGCTTGGTTTTGAGTATGTCAGTTTTCCTTTTTACTAAAATTAATGTCAATTTTAAATAAAAAGACACACTTGAAGTCATATGGGTAACACCATGCATCATATTGAGGCACAAATTATTCCTACATGTTCGAAATGACTTATTGATTATTTTCTTAAAGTATCAACATAATCTGAATTTGTTTTCTTAGCTTTGAGTATGTCACTTGTGTTTTTACTAAAATGTTATTTTAAACTAGAAACACACACTTTGAGTCATATCTATCACATCATGTGTTGATATAATGTGATAAAAATATCTTAATGTCAAAAATAAATTATGAATCGTTTTCCTAAATTATCAATACGACTCGAGTGCATTTTCTCATTTTTCAGCGAGTGACACTTTTTGTACTAAAATTTCAATTTTAAACTGATAACAGACACTTTGAGTCATACCAGGAATATTTTGTATTGGATTGAGGTGAGCCTGATTCCTACATGTAAAAAATGACTTATATATTATCTTAATAAAGTATAAAAACAATCCAAATGCGTTTTATTTATTTTGAGTTTGTCAGTTGTCTTTTTTACTAAAATTAATGTCAATTTTAAATAAAATGACACACTTAGATTCATATCGGTCACACAGTGCGTTGGATTGAAGTGATGCTGATTCATACACATCCTAAATGACTTATGGATCATTTTACTAATGTATCAAAACAATATAAATGTGTCTTCTTGGTTTTGAGTATGTCAATTTTGTTTTTTACTAAAATGCCATTTTAAACTGGAAACACACACATTGAGTTATACTGGTCACATGATGTGTCAATTTTACATGAGACTAATTACTACATGTCCAAAATTACTTGGGAATCATTTTCCTAAATTATCAATACAATAAGAGCATGTTTTCTTATTTTTCAGTGAGTGTAACTTTTTAAACCAAAATGTTAATTTTAAAATGATAACGAACACTATGAGTCATACCAAACACATCATGTATCATATTGAGGTAAGGATGATTCCTACACATCAAAAATTACTTATGGATCATTTTTATAAACTATAAAAACAATATGAATGTGTTTAATCAGTTTTGAGTATATTAGTTGTCTTTTTTTACCAAAACTAATGCCAATTTTAAATAAAAAGACACAATTAGAGTCATACCGATCTCACCATGAGTATTATGGAGGTAAAGATGTTTCTTAAACATCTAAAATGACTTATGGGTCATTTTTATAAAGTATCAAAAATAACCTGAATGTTTTTTCTTGGTTTTGAGTACGTCACTGGTGTTTTTTTACTAAAATGTCATTTTAAACTGGAAACACGCACTTTGAGTCATACCAGTTACATCTTGTGTCATTTTCACATGAGGATGAATCTTATATGTCAAAAATGACTTATGAATCATTTTTCCTAAATTATCATGACAATATGAGCATGTTTTCTTAGTTTTTAGTGAGTGAAACTTTTTGAACTAAAATATTAATTTTAAACTAATAACAGACACTTTGAGTCATACTGGGCACATCGTGTATTGGATTGAGATGAGACTGATTCCTAGATGTCACTAATGACTTATGTATAGTTATCCTAAAGTATCAAAACAATCCTAATTTATTTTCTTGATTATGAAAATGTTAATTTTCTTTTTTACTAAAATTAATATCAATTTTAAATAAAAAGACATACTTTGAGTCATACCAGTCACACCGTGTATCATATTGAGGTGAAACTAATTTATACACACCCAAAATAACTTATAGATCATTTTCTTGAAGTATCAAAATAATCTAAATGTGTTTTCTTGGTTTTGAGTATGCCACTTTTTTTCTTTCTAAAATGTCATTTTAAAGTAAAAACACACACTTTGAGACATACTAATCACATCATGTGTCGGTTTTACATGAGACTTGTTGTTACACCACAAAAATAACTTATGAATTGTTGGCATAAATTATCAAGATAATTTGAGTGTGTTTGCTTGGTTTTTAGTGAGTGACTTTTTGAATAAAAATGTCAATTTTAAACTGATAATGGACACTTTGAGTACTAAGGAGAACATCATGTATCAAATTGAGGTGTGGTTGTTTAATATACATCAAAAATGACTTCAGGATCTTTTTCTTAAATTATCAAAATAATATGAATGTGTTTGCTCAGTTTTGAGTATGTTAGTTGTCTTTTTTACTAAAATAAATGTAAATTTTAAATAAAAAGATATACTTGGAGTCATTCCAGTCACACCGTGCATTATATTGAGGTTAAGATGATTACTAAACATCCCAAATGACTTATGGATTGTTTTTATAAAGTATTGAAACAATATGAATGTTTTTTCATGGTTTTGAGTACATCACTTGTGTTTTTTAATAAAATGTCATTTTTAACTGGAAACATGAACTTTGAGTCATATCGGTCACATCATATTTCAGTTTGATGTGAGATGGATTTATACACATCAAAAATGAATTATTAATCATTTTACTAAATATCAAGACAATACGAGCATGTTTTTTCAATGTTTAGTGAGTGATACTTTTTGAACTAAAATGTCAATTTTAAACTCATAACAGACACTTTGAGTCATACCATGAAAATCATGTATCTGATTGAGGTGTGGTTAATTCCTATACATAAAAATGACTTATGGATCATTTTACTAAAGTATCAAAATAATACTAATGTTTTTTCTTAGTTTTGAGTACGTTAGTTTTCTTTTTTACTAAAATTATTGTCAATTTTAAATAAAACGACACACTTGAAGTCATACCAGTCACACCATTCATCAGATTGAAGTTTGGATGATTCCAACACATCCCAAATGACTTATGGATCATTTTAATAATGTATTAAAACAATATGAATGTGTTTTATTGGTTTTGAGTAGGTCACTTGTGTTTTTTACTAAAATATCATTTTAAAATAAAAACATGAACTTCGAGTCATATCAATATCATCACGTGTCAGTTTGAAATGAGACTAATTTCTACAAATCAAAAATAAATTATTAATCATTTTCCTAAATTATCAAGAAAATCCAAGCATGTTTCCTAAATTTTCATCGAGTGACATATTTTAAACTAAAATTTCAATTTTAAACTAATAACAGACACATCGTGTAATACTGAGAACATAATGTATCAGATTGAGGTGTGGATGATTTATAATTTTTAGAAATGAATTAATAATCATTTTACCAAAGTATCAAAATAATCATAATGTGTTTTCTCAATTTTGAGTATATAAGTTGTTTTTTTACTAAAATTAATGTCAATTTTAAATAAAAAGACACACTTAGAGTCATAATGGCCACATTGTACATCATATTGAGGTGAGACTGATTCTTACATGTCCCAAATGATTTATGGATTGTTTTTCTCAAGTATAAAAGCAATATGAATACATTTTCTTAGTTTTGAGTATTTCACTTGTGTTTTTTACTAAAATGTCATTTTAAACTAGAAACATTCACTTTGAGTCATACTGATCACATTGTGTGTCATTTTGACATGCGACTAATTTCTACACATCAAAAATGACTTATGAATAATTTTCCTAAATTATAAAGACAATCCAAGCATGTTTTCTTTGTTTTCAGTGAGTGACACTTTTTTGAACTAAAATGTCAATTTTAAACTGATAATGAACACTTTGAGTCATATCGGGAACATCATGTATCAAATTCGGGTACGAATGATTCCTACACATAAAAAATAACTTATGGATCATTTTTCTAAAATATAAAAACAATATGAAGGCATTAGATTGATTTTGAGAATGTCAGTTGTTTTTTTACAAAAATTAATGTTAATTTTAAATAAAAAGACACACTTGAAGTCATATTGGTCACACCATACATCAGATTGAGGTGAGGATGATTCCTACACCTTAGAAATGACTTACTAACAATTTTACTAAATTTTCCAAATAAATTGAATGCATTTTCTCAGTTTTGAGTACGCCACTTATGTTTTTTTTACTATAATGTCATTTTAAACTAGAAACACACACTTTGAGTCACACCAGTCACAATGTGTGTCAGTTTTATGTGATAGTGATTGTTAAATGTCACACATTACTTATGAATCATTTTAATAAATTATTAAGACAATACGAGTGTGTGTAACAACCTGAACTTTTGAATAATATTTGTTTCCTTAATTTGTGTGTTATTTTATTTTATACTCAACAAAACTATATCCTTTAATTAATGAAATGAGTATAATTAAAATTATACTATTGGGTTTTGACTGTTATATGACCGTTGGAAAATATGACCATTGGAAACTAAAATCTTAACGTTACAATTATTGTTTATAAATACAAGTGATCTTGGTTAATATAGAAAGAAGAGTCGATGACCTCATCCAGTAGAATCGGGCCATACGAAGCCCATCCATCAGATCTTGGGAAAGAGATAGCATCTTTGGGGTTTGCTTTGGTCCAATCCCAAGCTGAGCTTTAACATGTGAAGCTTGAACAGAATCACCTAAGGGAGAAGTTCAAGCTGATAGAAATCACCACTCAGGAAATGTTGTCCGAGCCGCCCCAAGATTCTATCACCATAGCACAACTTACATTTAGGTCCTATGCATGTGTTATAAGGGGCTATGTAACGTGGCTTTAGATAATTTTTGTAATCCATTGGTATGAATAAAATTATTATTTCTTATTATGGTGAAATTGGTGATTTTCAAATGTCCGGATAAATATAGGATGAATATTATTGATGAATTTTGGAAAAAAGGTATTTTAAAATATTCATGTAAACTTTAAATAATTAATAACATGAAATGATTTTCAAAAAATGGTCTTCTACATTTATGATCAGTAAAAAAATTAGAGTCTAATAATATCAACTTGATTTTTTAGTGAATAGTAATGTATGAATAGTAACAGACTCTTATGAATAGTAATGAATAGTAAATTGGCCAAAAAAAAGAAACTTCACCCATGAATTTATAAATACAATTTAGACATCTTAAAAGTGAAAAAAAATCATAGTATAAGTTTTGTTATTTTTGTAGGTCATAAATATTTTATTTACAATTTTATAATTAATTTAATAATTTAAAATGAAAATTTATTTTCATAAAATGTAATCATAAATTGTTACTTTATTGTCTTATGGTTATACGATAATTTTATGGGACCTTGATTATCTTTTCAAGGTGTTACAAAACAAATTATAGTTTTAGAGTTGTTTTTTTGAATAAATAATGATTTTATTTAAAAATTAAATTAAAAATATTTAAAAAATTATTTTCATAAAATGGAGTTCATTTTTGAACTTAGATCATCGATATTAGGTTAGAGTGATTTTTTGGGATTTTTCTGAAATAGTTGAATTTTTGGTGAATAGTAAAAATACAGTTTTGAGTTTCGGGTGTTTAATGACATCATTGATTATGTAATCATGATGTAATAAATCTGGTCAACTTGTGAATAGTAATATATGTTATGAGGTGTCCCAAGTGGACAATACCATGGGCAAGCCCATGGTTTTGCAAATACCACTGATGAGGTGTCCCTTGGAAATTAATTAAATATTCCCTCACTTTTCTTATAAATACCAATCCATTCACTCATTTTTTCATTAAAAAATCCTAATCTTCAAAGATATTGTCTTTTTTCATCCCAAGAAGTCCTCCCAAGGTGCCCTCAATCCCCCAAGGTCCCAACCTTCGAGCTTTTAAAGTTAGTCTTCAAGGTAAGGGAACCTTTCACCCTCTTCATTTAACTCATGACTTCCATTATGTTATGTCTTCTAGTTTCTATTTAATTATGTTAGGATGTGTTATTATATATCCATATTTCTGTCCATTTTATGTCCAAATGATTAGAGACCCTTTCCACTCTCATCAAATGGTTTTCTGAAATTTTAAGTGATGCTGTTAAGCTGCCGAATTTTCATAAAAGAAATCGCATTTTTCTCTTTTCTTTCTTGTTTCCTTTTCATGTGGTATTTCATTCAAAGATCCATACTATGATCTTATTTATTCTTTATTCTGTACCCATACTGTGTTATGATTCATTTATGAGTGGGTAACCCTTGTCCCCTCTCTTTTTAATGTTTTCTAAAAACATGTTATGTAGTCGTTATGCTGCAGAATTTGAGTTTAAAAATCTCTCTATTTTTCTCAAGAAATTATCTTTTATTATTTATGTGAATAACCAAATCTATTGATCTATTTGATTCTTCAATTGACATACATATAACCCTCACTCCCTTTCCATGGGTTATAAATGTCATAACGATCAAGTTTTTTTAAGAACTTTTAAAATGTCACGATTTTAAAATGAAACCCATTTCTTTTATTATATATGGGTTATTTATGCAATTTTTGATTATGATATATGTGACTCACATAAAAATAAAGACATATTAAGGGTGTGTCTTGATAGCAGTCCAATGCATTGAGTAAAGAATTAATCTCTAGAGATGACAAGTTTCTCGATACCTTGGTGAATAACCTTGGTAATTTTTTATGACACCTTGGGGATGAAACTTGGTGATATATTCATGAATGTCTAAATGAAATGTTTTAGACACATATTCAAGTTATGATTCATGTTCTTTTTATTATGATATGCCTCTTTTTTCCATTGCTCATGTCTTATGGTTTTCATCAAGTTCTTATTGATATCACAAGTAAACTGATTCCCTTGCTTCCCTTACTGGGCCTTCAACTCACCCTTTCCTTTGATGTATGTCTCCAATTTATGAGATGAAGTAATTGTACATAGGATGAACTTTTCAAGAATCATTTCAAGGAAATTTAAAAGAGTGTGTTAAGTTTTCATGTTTTATTGTTTCTGATTTCCAAGACACTAGACTTTAAAGATGTTATGAACCAAGTCGGGTCGCCATCCGAACCGACGCCCGACCCGGCCCGTGGCAAGGACTGAAGTGCGTTCCCGATCCCCATGGGCTGGCACAAGTGCCTGAGTATCAAAATAAACTTTGGGAACAATTTACCCGAGTAAACAAATACAAAGCAGCCAACAAAATAAACCAAACAAAAGTACAAGTTGCATCCAAACAGGTCTTTAACCAAAAACAGGTTTTTGAGTCACATGTAAAACAAAATCTCAAACAATACTAAAAGTATGGTGACAAAAAAAAACCAACCTAAGGACTTCCGCCCGACGTGAGGACGTGACCCTCAAACAGCCACCACAATGCCATGTCAAGAGGCCAGCTAACAACCTGAACCACCGCTTCCAAATGCTGGACCCTTACCTATATCAGACGTAAACAAATCTACTTACACCCAAGGGTGTAAGTAGGGTGTGAGAAATCGCCCAGCAGGACATCACCAAGAAAAGATTCCACACACAATTATTAAAATATAATACATTTGCAATGATAAATAAATGAAAACAAGAAATGCTTAACAATGTTAGTGAAAACAGTTTTTATAAAACGTCTTTAAAGAAAAGAAGTTTAAGGAAACCACATATTTGGGCAGTAACGTAAGTGACATAACATGTATCATTGTGCACGCAAAGTAACTGGTAGCACCAAAGGATGGGAGAGGCCCCATGGGAACTAGAAACAGGTGGGACCCTAGAACGTCGTCTCTCGATGAAACGTGGCTTAGAAGGCCACGACCCTCAGAAAATGTGGCTTAGAAGGCCACAACCCTCATAAAATGTGGCTTAGAAGTCCACGACTCTCAGATATCATATGTTTAGTTATTGTTGTAATCGTCAATCCTGCCAGTGAAACCGGGCCAAGTCATCTTCGGAACACCAGCTCACTAGTCCTAGTTCCCCCACCTATTACCCCGACTTACCTCCTTGTGCTCACCTAAAATCAAAGTTCACATAACATGTCACTTGCACACTGATATCCTTTTTGAAAACCACACGCACACCAAAATGTTTCAAAACATAGCCTGCACCGCTAGCACATTAAATTAAACCAGCTGCATAGTTTTATAAAAACACCTTTTATAACCAGGAAAACCATTAGAATAATTAAGCAGTTTTGAAACATGTTGCAAAATATTTAATGGGAAAAAAGTCACTCAAAAAAATTCACTAGAATCACGTGAACATATCTCTAACTAAATAAACGCACAATAACTCTCAGTCAAAGACAATTCCGCAGCATGTAAACAAATAGAAAAAATCACTAAATTAATTATATAAGCAAGAAAATGATTGTAAATTAATACTCGTGTGCGGAACCACCTACCGATGTGTCTCAAGCTTGGCACAATTGGTGCGCAAAAGCCACTGCACCTCAAACAAGATCAAAACACACCCTAAAAACAAAGCACAACATAAACACATAAAAAATAAATCAAACACAAACTAAAACCCATTCACAACAACACCAAAGCAGTAGAAAAATCAACCGAAGTGTTCCGCACCTATGACAATGGTTTCGAAAGGCTGAGTAGATGGAATTTGGGTTGCCAGAAGGCTGTTCGATGGTGGGAGGAGGTGCACGGCTTGGTGCGAGGCAGGAGGAAGACATGGAGGTATGTGGTGCGGTTGTCCGAAGAAGGGAGGTGGAGTGGCGCGACTGTCCGGAAGAGGAGAGGTGGAGTGGCGCATCTGTCCGGAAGAGGAGGGGTGCACGACTATCGGCTCAAGGAAACAAGAGATAGCAGGGCAACCAGTTGAGCAGGACGACAACAGAGGGATGTGGCCGAGCGCGGCGGAGGAGGAAGGATGGAGGTGCGGCTCCAGCTGGGCAAGACGGACGGGATGTAGGAGGTCGTAGCACCGGGAGGCAGCAGGGTTGGCTGGGTTGGGGTGTGCGGGAGGCAGCAAGGGAGACCACAAGGAAGGATGGGTGGCGAGGGAGTGAGTTGGAAAGGAGCAAGGTGGGATGGGGGCAAGAGGCAGCTAGGGTTCGACGTGGCACAAGGTAAGAGGCGGATGAACAGTAACCCGCATGAGAGAGGGAGAGAAAAAGAGGGAGGAAAAAAAATAAAAGAAAATAAAAAAGAATTGATAAAATAAAAAAGAAAGAAAGAAGGAAATAAATAAAAATAAAAGAAGATAAGGTAATAAAAAGAAAAGCAGAGGAGGGATAAAATAAAATAAGAATAAGGAGAAGGGGAAAAAAATAAAAATTAATTAAAACCTAAAAAGAAAATCTGACCTAAGCTAATAATGATAGTAGTAATGACCACAATAACCTTAATAATTAAGATAACTAAAATTATAATAATTTTTTATTTTTATTCGGTTATTAAACTATTCACACACCGGTCCGGCTGCACGTTAAACTGGCGAAGCAACACGCCTTCGCCTGTGCCCTGCCCGTGCATCGGGCGATGTCGAGATTACGCTCATTTATTAGCGCAAAAACACAGAACTCATATCGGCTCAGCTCGCATTTCAACCAAAAAATTTAAATAAAGGAAAATAAAATTACGGGATAAAAATTAAAAATTAAAATCATACCTCAAACGAAGTCCGGGTGTTATAATTCTCCCCACCATGAAAACTTTCTGCCCTCAGAAAGTCAATTTGAAGCCTCATCAGAGAATAGAAATGGGTACTCCTGCTCAACCCAAGACTTCTGCTCCCAAGTCTCATGCTCATCATTTCCATGCTGCCAAAGAATGCGAACCAAAGGAATAGACTTTCCATGAAGCAACCTCTCCTTAGAATCCACTATCCGCACTGGCAGCTCAAACACTGATAAGTCTGGCTCAATCTCCAAATCTTCCCAATTCAACACATGTGACAGATCGGGGTTATACTTTTTCAGTTGGGAGACATGAAATACGTCGTGAATCGACGTCAACTGTGAAGGCAAAGCTAACCTGTAAGCCACCTTGCCAATCTGCTTAGTAATTTGGAAAGGCCCAACATACCTCGGTGTCAGCTTCCCCTGCTTCCCCAAACGGCGGTGACCCAAATGAGGATCCACCCTAAAGAACAGTCTTTCCCCCAATGAAAACTCAAGATCTTGATGCCTCTAGTCTGCATAAGATTTGTGGCGACTCTGAGTTTTCAAAAACCACTGTCTAATCAGCTTGTCCTTCTTAGATGTCTCCTAAACAAGGCTCGGTCCCAAAAGTGAGGTCTCGCCCACCTCATCCCAACACAATGGAGAACGATAAGGCCGACCATAAAGCGCCTCAAAGGTTTCCATTCTAATAGAGGATTGGTAACTGTTATTATAATTAAACTTGACCAATCCCAAATGGATATCCCATGAACCACCTAAATCCAACACACATGCGCGGAGCATGTCCTCTAGAATCTGATTCACCCGCTCCGTCTGGCCATCCGTCTGAGGATGGTATGCTGTACTCATCCTAATCTGTGACCCCAAAGCCTTCTGGAGGCCTCCCTAAAACCGAGACGTAAAGTGGGGGTCCCTGTCAGAAACAATTGCTGACAGCACACCATGAAGTCTGACCACCTCCTAAACATACAAACGACCCAGCTCATCCACCTTCGTTGTATCTCTGATCAGGATAAAGTGAGTTGACTTGGTCAAGCATCCAATCACCACCCAGATAGAATTCCTACCTCGAGGTGTATGAGGCAACCCAATAATGAAGTCCATGGAGACCTCATCCCACTTCCAGGTAGGAATGGGTAATGGCTAAAGTAGGCCAGATGGTCTCTGGTGCTCTGCTTTCACCTTCTGACAGGTGTAGCATCTCAATACAAAGTCGGCTATGTCCCGCCTCATACCTAGCGACCAGAACTAGCGACGAACATCGTAAAACATCTTGGTGGCACCAGGATGGACGACCCACTGAGATTGGTGGCTATCCTACATCACCACCTTCCGTAAAGACAACGGCACCACAACACGACCCTTGAAGCACAAGATCCCCTTGAGAGACAAAGACCAATCAGAAGAAGTCTCCCCACCATGAAGCGACTACATAGATCGCTGACACAACTCATCACCGGGATTCTCCCACTGAATCAACTCCAGAAGAGCAGGAGTCAACTGAATTCTAGTGAAGAAAGTACCTCCGCTGTGCTACCTGCTCTACAAGTGCATCTGGGCAAAGAACCCCATCAAAGTCCACTCATCACTGGACTTCCTCAACACCTGCACTGGTACCTTCCTGATCAAAGCGTCCGCCACCACATTACCCTTACCTGGGGTATAGAAAATGTCAAAGTCGAAACCCTGCAGGTACTCGATCCAACAACACTTCCTTATATTGAGATCCTTCTGAGAGAAAATATAGGCCAGACTCTTGTGTTCAGAATAAACCACAAATTTCTCCCCAAAGAGACAGTGACACCAAGTCTTCAGGGCATGCATCACTGCTGCCAACTCTAAGTCGTGAGTTAGATAATTCTTCTCATGTGGCCGGAGCTGGTGAGAACCATAATCCACCACATGGTCATCCTGCATGAGCACACACCCAAGTCCCATACCTGATGCATCACAATAAACCACATAGCCCTTCCCAGACTCTGGTAAGATTAACACAGGTGCGGTGGTCAGCCGCTGCTTCAACTCCTCAAAAGATGCCTGACACTGTGGGATCCACTCAAACTTCACCCCTTTCTGGGTGAGTGCGGTCATGGAGGAGGCAAGACGTGAGAAATCCCGAAAAAATCTCCTGTAATAACCTGCCAGACCAAGAAAAATTTTGATCTCAAACACATTCCTCGGCTGTTCCCACGACATCACCACACTAATCTTCCCAGGATCCACTAAAACCCCTTGTTCTGAGACGACATGCCCTCAAATCTTCACTTCCCTGATCCATAACGTGCACTTCGAGAGTTTTCCATATAGGCGATGATCCCTCAAAGTTCCCAAAACAATCCAAAGGTGATGCTCATGCTCCTCCTCAGATCCAGAATAAACCAAGATTTCGTCCACAAATACCACAACAAAGGAGTCTAGATATTGGTGGAACACCCTATTCATGAGTGCCATAAAAACTACTGGAGCATTTTTCAATCCGAAAGGCATGACTAGATACTCTAAGTGACCATACCTGCTTTAGAAAGCCGTCTTCGGGATGTCTGCTTCTCTGTCCCTGAGCTAGTGGTATCCCGAACGCAAGTCGATTTTGGAGAACCACTTTCCCCCCTTCAGTTGGTCAAACAAATCTTCCATCCGGTGAAAAGGGTATTTATTCTTGATGGTCACCTTGTTCAATTTCTGGTAATCAATGCACAACCGGAGGGTTCCATTGGCCTTCTTCGCGAATAAAACTGGGGCGTCCCAAGGGGATATGCTCGGGCGAATGAATCCTTTGGATTCCAAATCGTCCAGCTATATCTTTAATTTCCTCAATTCGGTGGGGGACATGCGATATGAGGGAAGGGATATAGGCTGTGTTCTCGACACCAACTCAATCGAGAACTCCACGTCCCGCTCTGGAGGTAAGCCTGAAAAATCATCTGGGAAGACCTGTGAGAACTCATCCACTACACGAGGTAACCCGCCCTGAGAAAC
The DNA here is from genome assembly GCA_963277665.1 of Viscum album. Taxonomy (NCBI): domain Eukaryota; kingdom Viridiplantae; phylum Streptophyta; class Magnoliopsida; order Santalales; family Viscaceae; genus Viscum; species Viscum album. The sequence continues at coordinate 513,591,519 of OY728140.1, forward strand.
ACCACCATCTTCCTCCAGTGCGAGCAACGACAACTGATAAGAAAGATTCCCTAACTCAGGGTGTGGAGGTCCCGCACGACCTGACCGAGGATCCCATTCTCCATGAAATAACTGAGGACTCCCATCTGGTTCCATAAAGCTGACTCGACGCCGATAGCATTCAATATGTTCTTGGAAATGCACTAGCCAGTCCATGCCGAGGATCACATCAAATAGGTCCATATCAAGGACCAAAAAGTCCCACTCCGTCTCGACTCCTGACACAGAGAGTGCGCACGACGGGCACCTAAGACCCTGCTCCTTTTTCTTACCCAGTGGTGTCACTAACTCCATTGCAACAGATAAAAGCTCAGTTGGAAGGCTCAACAAGTTCACAAGATGGGAAGATATAAAAGAAACTAAAGCCCCAATATCAAATAAAACTACAGCTATAGAAGATGCAATTAGAATGGTACCTCAAGCAGTCGAAGGTCTTGCATCAGATCCCGTCGGTGCCTGATCCACAACATGAAAATGTTTGGTCCCTGCCTGAGAACGATCGCTCGCCTGAGGCTATGCCCTAATTTGGTCCTACCACTACGGCCACCGAACCGAGATCCTATCATCCTGGTTGGCTTTGACTAAACTGATACCCCTCTGGAAGCCACAGATCCATCCCCACTCTCGTAAGGGTGTGCAGTCTTGCAGTAGCATTTTAGATGTCCCACAACTCCACACACATGGCATGGTCTGGGATGGTATGGACAAGCATGTTGGATGTGCCCTACCCTTCTGCACTGATGGCATACCATGGACCCTGCACCTGAAGCCCCAGATGAAGTCTTCCTGGGAGGATGACATGAGCTGCCACCACTCTTCTTCCATTGCTCATCACACTTCCTCTTTTTCTCGGATGAACTACCACTGCCAAACCCTGATACTGATCCAGAAAACCCTAACTTTCCTATCTGGTCAATCTCGACCATGCAAGCATGATCAAACACCTCGGTATAAGTTCCTAGCTTGAACAAAAAGACATGAGAGTGGATTTCTGGTTGAAGGCCCTTCTCAAACATCTGAGCTTTCAAATATTCACTTGAAACAATTTCAGGTGCGTACCGCACTAGCTTAGCAAAGCGGTTTGCATACTCCATCACTATTCGATTCCCTTGTGAAAGATCCATAAACTCCCGGGATCTGGCGTAGGCCAGGAAATCGGGACAGTACTGCTCGTTGAAGATAGCTTTGAAATCCTTCCAACTCATCTGCTCATGCTTCCCAGCCTGGATCACTGATTCCCACCACTTGCGACTGGAGCCCTCTAGCTGGAAAGAGGCACACTTTACCCTGACTTCCTATGGAGTGTCATGGAACTCGAACATACGCTCAATCATTTCAAGCCATTCCTCTGCCTCTTGAGGTTCTGAACTACCTTGGAATGAAGGAGGTTTATTCTTTATAAATTCCTGATCTTTATCCCTCTTGGATCCAAAATCATCTCCTCTAGCTGGAATAGGAGTAGGGGCAGGAGTCGCCCCCTGTCCTAAAGTCTGAACAGCTCGGACCATGGATTCTACCAATCTCTGATCAAGCGGAGAGGGAGAACTCTCCCCGGCTTCCTCTCGTGGGTGCGTATAAGCTCTCCGGGGAGGCATCTTGCTGCAAAAAGAAACAGTCATAAAAAACATCATCAATACATCATATCCAAAGAAAAGTAAAATTTTCAGCAAAATATGTAATCCTTAGTAAACCAAATATGCAAAAATAACATCATGACCAAACTCTTCTTCCCCGCCTGATGTCCACGCACAGTCTGCAGCCTAAACATCCCACCTGGAAGAGAAGTCAAACAAGCATCTTGACCTCCCATGGCGGCTCAGGGTTTTTCATGAGGTGTGCTAGCCAGACACCCTACTCGCAACTAGAATTTTGAGCCCCAACAATCCTAACTCCTGTTTAACCATACTAGTCCCAAATAAAATAACTCGGATGAAAAAAGAAACCTCCCACTGATACCATTTTGTCACGAACCAAGTCGGGTCGCTATCCGAACCGACGCCCGACCCGGCCCGTGGCAAGGCCCGAAGGGAATTCCTGATCCCCACGGGCTGACACAAGTGCCCAGGTATCAAAATAAACTTTGGGAACAATTTACCCGAGTAAAAAAATACAAATAATCCAACAAAATAAACCAAACAAAAGTACAAGTTGCATCCAAACAGGTCTTTAACCAAAAACAGGTTTTTGAGTCACATGTAAAACCAAAACCCAAACAATACTAAAAGTATGGTGACCAAAAAAACCAACCTAAGGACTACCGCCTGGCATGAGGATGTCACCCTCAAAATGCCACCACAACGCCATGTCAAGAGGCTAACTAACAACCTGAACCACCGCTTCCAAATGCTGGACCCTTACCTGTATCAGATGTAAACAAATCTACTTACACCCAAGGGTGTAAGTAGGGTCTGAGCAATCGCCCAACATGACATCACCAAGAAAAGATTCCACACACAATTATTAAAAGACAATACATTTTCAATGATAAATAAAAGAAAACAAGAAATGCTTAACAATGTTAGTGAAAACAATTTTTATAAAATGACTTTAAAGAAAAGCAGTTTAAGGCAACCAAATGTTTGGGCAGTAACTCAAGTGACATAACATGTATCATTGTGCACGCAAAGTAGCCAGTAGCACCAAAGGATGGGAGAGGCCCTATGGGAACTAGAAACAGGTGGGACCCTAGAACGCCGTGTCTCAGTGAAACATGGATTAGAAGTCCACGAACCTCAGAAAACGTGGCTTAGAAGGCCACAAACCTCAAAAAATTTGGCTTATAAGGCCACGAACCTCAGATATCATATGTTTAGTTAGTGTTGCAATCGTCAATCCTGCCAGTGAAACCGGGCCAAGTCATCTCCGGAACACTAGATCACTAGTCCTAGTTCCCCCACCTATTACCCTGGCTTCCCTCCTTGTGCTCACCTAAATTCAAAGTTCACATAACATGTCACTCGCACACCGATATCCTTTTTGAAAACCACACGCACACCAAAACGTTTCAAAACTTAGCCTGCGCCGCTAGCACATTAAATTAAACCAGATGCATAGTTTTATAAAAACACTTTTTATAACCAGGAAAACCATTAGAATAATTAAGCAGTTTCAAAACATGTTGCAAAATATTTAAAGGGAAAAAAGTCACTCAAAAGATTTTCCAAGACAACCACATTTTTAATACTACGCCAAAACATAACTACACCAACCACATTTCCCTAACACACACGCTGCACAATTTGCAAACAATAATAAACAGTCCAAAGTGAGTTTTCACAATAAAATTCACCAGAATCACTTGAACATAGCTCTAACTAAATAAACGCACAATAACTCTCAGTCAAAGAAACTTTCGCAGTATGTAAACAAATAGAAAAAAAGCACTAAATTAATTAGATAAGCAAGCAAATGATTGTAAATTAATACTCGTGTGCGGAACCACCTTCCGACGTGTCGCAACCTTGGCACAATTGGTGTGCAAAAGCCACCGCAACTCAAACAAGATCAAAACACACCCTAAAAACAAAGCACAACATAAACACATCAAAAATGAATCAAACACAAACTAAAACCCATTCAAAAAAACATTAAAGAAGCATAAAAATCAACCAAAGTATTCCGCACCTACGGAAATGGTTTCGAAAGGATGGGAAGATGGAATTTGGGTTGCTGGAAGGCTGTCCGATGGTGGGAGGAGGTGTGCGGCTTGGTACGAGGCAGGAGGAAGACATGGAGGTATCTGGTGCTGCTGTCCAAAGAAGGGAGGTGGAGTGGCGCAGATGCCTAGAAGAGGAGAGGTGGAGTGGCGCGGCTGTCCGAAAGAGGAGGGGTGCGCGACTATTGGCTCAAGGCAGCAGGAGATATCGGGGAGGCCAGTTGAGCAGGAGGACAACAGAGGGATGCGGCCTGGCGCGACGGAGGAGGAAGGATGGAGGTGCAGCTCCGGCTGGGCAAGACTGACGGGATGTAGGAGGGCGCAGCATCGGGAGGCAGCATGGTCGGCTGGGTTGGGGTGTGCGGGAGGCAGTAAGGGAGACCGTAAGGAAGGATGGGTGGCGAGGGCGTGAGCCGGCAAGGAGCAAGGTGGGATGGGGGAAGAGGCGGCTAGGGTTTGACGCAGAACAAGGTAAGATGCATATGAACAGTAACCCGCGTGAGAGAGGGAGAGCAAAAGAGGGAGGAAAAAATAAATAAAAGAAAATAGAAAAGAATGGATAAAAAGAAATAAAGAAGGAAATAAATAAAAATAAAAGAAGATAAGGGAATAAAAAGAAAAGTAGAGGAGGGATAAAATAAAATAAGAATAAGGAGATGGGAAAAAAAATAAAAATAAATTAAAACCTAAAAAGAAAATCTAACCTAAACTAATAATGATAATAGTAATGACCACAATAACCTTAATAATTAAGATAACTAAAATTATAATAAATTTTTATTTTTATTTTGTTATTAAACTATTCACGCACCAGGCCGGGTTCACATTAAACTGGCGAAGAAACACGCCTTCACCCGTGCCCTGCCCGCGTGTCGGGCTATGTCGAGATGATGCTCATTTATTAGCGCAAAAACACAGAACTCATATCGTCTCAGCTAGAATTTCAACCAAACAATTTAAATAAAGGAAAATAAAATTACTGGATAAAAATTAAAAATTAAAATCATACCTCAAACGAAGTCTGGGTGTTACAAAATATCCCATGATTGTAAAATGTAATGAGAAGTTATGTAATAAAAAGGCGGGTTGCCATAGTGTGTTTTATTGGTTTTCAATGAGTGATACTTTTTGAACTCAAATGTCAATTTTAAACTAATAATAGACACTTTCAGTCATACCGAACAAATCATGAATCATATTGAGTTATGGATGATTCATACATGTCTAAAATGACTTATGGATCATTTTTATAAAGTATTAATATAATAAAAATGCGTTTTCTCTATTTTGAGTATGTCAGATGTATTTTTTACTAAAATTAATGTCAATTTTAAATAAAAAGACACACTTGGAGTCATACCGGTCACACCATGCATCAGATTGAGGTATGATTAATTTATACACATCTCAAATGACTTATGGATCATTGTACTAAAATATCACAACAATACAAATGTGTTTTTATTGGTTTTGAGTATGTAACTTATCTTTTTTACTAAAATGTCATTTTAAACTGGAAACACACAATTTGAGTCATACCAATCACATCATATGTCATTTTGGTGTGATAATTATTTCTACACATCACAAATGACTTATAAATCCTTATCCTAAATTATAAAAACAATATTAATGTTTTTTCTCAGTTTGGAGCATGTGATGCGTGTTTTGAACTAAAATATAAATTATAAAAAAATACAGCCTGATTCATACCAAGCACGCTGTGTATCAGATTGAGTTGTGAATTATTGAGTATGTGATGTGTTTTTCTCTTTCAACTATCTAAGAAATATAGATAATGGAGAATATATTCCATACGGATGGAAGATTAAACCTCTTGATGCCTCAAATACTTTACGTTTTAGGCAGCATGGGGTTTCCTCTTCCATCAGAAAGGAACATGCTCTATATTTTCTAGCTTGTTCTAGACAGTTGAAAGAAAAATAAGGCTTCCCAAAATATCTATGAAAAAACTAAATAAGTATTATATAAAAATGATAAGGAAATTAACTTACAAATAATACATAAAATAATGGAAAAATAAATAAATAAGTAGTATAATTATCCTTTTCATGATGGTGGTATACATTCTTGACTCATTTACTTGTTTTCATTATCTCAGTTACAACCTCAAAGTCCATTCTCTCTTGAGCATGAGCGGCTTAGAACAAATCACCCCAACTCAAACAAAAGAATCTACCTGTATAAGAAAATAATTCTTATGTTAGTAATACTAAAATAAATAAATTAAACATAAATATGAAACAATACATTACTTCTATGAAAAACTATTTTATTGTGAAAACATCAAGATTTGAAAGCCTGTGCTTGAGAATAAGTTTTTGAAATATTAAAAAAGAACCAACAAACCATGTTGTATTTTAACTCACAAAATTTCTTTGATAAAATACAGATATATGTGAATTTAGTTCGGATCATGGGGAATGTGTTTGTTCAATTTTGAGTATGTGATGTGTGTTTTGAACTAAAATGTAAATTATAAACTAAAAACATATAGTTCATGTCATACCAAACATACTATGTATCAGATTGAGGTGTTTCTAATTGAGCATTTGATGTGTTTTTTTATTTCAACCATCTATACCAATCCAGAAAAGAAAGAAATGTTCCATTTAGATGGAAGAGGAAACCCCATGCTGCCTAAAACACCTCATCTAAAAGAAACATGTTCTCTATTTTCTATCTTGCTGTAGACGATTGAAGAAAAAAATATGACTTCCCAAAATATCCGTGAAAAAATAAATAATAAGTAGATAAAAATGATGAGGAAATTAACTTAAAAACAATAGAAAAAATGGTGAAAAAGTTAACTAAATAAGTAGTATGAATTCACCTTTTCATGATGTCTGTATCCATTCTTGACTCATTTCCTTGTTGATGAAGTAATTTCTTCATCATCTCTATGAAAATCAATAAAACAAGTATTAGATAAAAATGATGAGAAAATTAACTAAAAAAAGTAGTTAAAATGATGATAAAATCAACTAAAATGCAATTTGTTCTAGTTATATATCATTAAACTATAATATAATTATTCTTGATCATATGAAACTAAAATTCATCAAATTTAGTCAATCTTACATGACCCTAAAAGAAAATATTTTATAAGATCAATCCCAACAACATGATATATTTAACCACTTTACAATAACATAACATTCACATATTACACAAAATTATTGTAAATTTTTTTATCTTTTTGGGTTGGTGTAAAACTCATATATAAACATTTTTCTTTTTATTTTTTACAAAAAAACTAGCATAACACATTATATATTACTAGATTATACTAAACATTAGTGTATCCCTTTATTTATTCCTAGAAAACATTAACCATTTATGTAAACCTATTAGCATTAATTGATTGAACTAAAATAAATATTTATATTTGAGTATTTGTGGAACATAATAAAATCTATCTTTCCTTTTCACCATCATAGAGAGTACAAAATTCATGATAAACCATTTACCTTATTTTATGGAAAAAACTTTAGTGTGACCCATTATGTATTTTTAGAAGACACTAAACTCCATTGTAAATTGTTTACCCATTTTTGACAGTATTAAACATCAGTATAGCCCTTTATAGCATCCAAATGACACTAAAATATAGTTCATCCATTAAGTATTCATGGATTGTACTATATATTAGTATATCCTTTTCAATATTCAATGTGATGTAAAAATCTAACATAACATCATCATTATTTATTCATCAAAATTGTAATATCCCTATTCTCATGTATTTTTTACTAAGATGATGAGTTTTTTTATTAATGAGATTTTGAACATGGATCATTTTACCTTATGAATGTTAACTTTCATAGTAATGATGAAGTAGTGGAAACATTTTTTGATGGCGATCCAATGAAAAAGTATCTATATTCATAATAGGAATAGGATAAACACCTCTACACATGCAATGATTGTTAGATTCTATGTGATATAATGATGGGATGATTTAATTTCACTTCTTTTCCATTCAAAATAATCGGTTTTAGTCAATCCATTTCACTAATGTAAACTTTATGTGTTACTTGTATGGATTTCACAAAAAATTTGTGATATTATATCATGCATCTAATTAATGATCAAATATCCAAAATAATTCCACCACCCACCGAAGTGAAACCAATATATTTTTATTTTATTCTATCATTTACCATCACATATGATGGAACCCTAGAGAGGTAATTTGTCTAATTTTATTCTAAAAATGATAATGAAATTAACTAAAAAATTAGATAAAATGATGAGAAAATTAACTAAATAAGTAGTAGGAAGTCACCTCTTTACGATGTCTGTATACATTCTAACACCATATTTTCTGTTCGTTTCTAAACAAATTGATTCCAACCATTATACTTCTAGTTGAGAAACAAATCAAAAATAATATATAATAATTTTTATACTAATGCTCAACACACCAAATATATTTCTAAGGTCATAGCCCGTACTAGATCAAAAACATAGTTGTTAATCACCTAAATCTGTTGTCAGAAAACATTCTAACACCATGTACATTGCCCAATCAACTCTAAAAAAATTTACTTCTTCTTTTGAGTATGAATATTTTTAGAAATATTGGTAGTACTAATAAAATACTGATAAAAAAATGATTAATAATTTTTTTAATAGAATTGAAATTACCTTTGAAAATTACATGTTCGGGGATACTGATATTTTTATGGTTTATGATCTCTCTAATAAATTTAAAAATATAATATCAACAATCATTTCTATTATCTTTCTTCAAACACTGCATAAAAATTAACCAAAATAAGTAAATTGTTTTGAAATATGTTTTGATAATCCATTTGAAGAAATCCAGAAGTTTTTTATTTCTAGTCACCAACTTCATGCTGTGATTTATCCTATATTTAGCGACCTTTTTATAATAACAAAATTCTTGTTAAAAAAATACTGAAACATATAATTCAAAGTTTATATATAAAATATTGATTACATTATATTACAAATTTACAATACACATCATGTGTGGTCAGTTTGTTGGATATCCATGCATTGGATCCAAAAAATAAATATTTAAGGTATCCACATTGACTACAATCAGTATCCAGTAATAACTAAGAAACAAAAACAAAAGTAATGAAAAAAATAAAAATAGATTTTATGTGATTATATTGTAGTGTTTTACCACTGCATTCTAGGTATAAAAAAGAGTCTGTCGTCTGTTTTTTTTCTCAAAGGCATTGTATAGCTCATCTTTTTTACTTCTCAATTTCTTCCTTCTCTAAAGAAGTTTCTTGTGTAGAAATGATACAGGGATTAATGAATCAAAATCGTTCATTGTAACATCCCCAACCCAAATGCCACTAAACCGATACCCTGAGACGGGTCGCCACATGACCTGAGGCATGCCTACCCATACTCAAGAGGATTCCAACTAGTAGTGAGGGTATAATAAATAATGTGAGTAGAATATACCCTATTTATTAGAGTTAACATTAGTAGATAAGTCATGTAATAGAGGAAAAAATAAACCATAAACCATAAACATGTGTTTCCAAACACTTTTCAAAACTGGGTACAAACCCACAACCAAATAGTAAATATGCTATATCATGTAAAATTGTTCCATGTGTAAGGAAAAACCAAAATAAAGAAAAAAATAAGAATCTAAAAAATGGGTCCTGACTCCAAGTTAGGATCCCTCATCCATGCACATCCCATGATCAAATCAACCCTCTAGCATAGAGCCTTTTCCATTATCCTAACCTGCAACCATGAAATCTGCTTGGGTACCCAACGATAGCTCAGGTAGGGTGTGAGTACAACTCAATAGGCCACCACCAATGATTCCTACAAAATATTCAGTCTAAACAGATAGTGTATGCATGTGCTAAATGAATAGCAATGTAATTAAGAAATAAACCATGTGAAATTAGTTAATAATAATCACTTTAACCATTTTCATTTCTTGTTTCATGGGTTAGGCATTTTTTTCAATTACATTGGGACCTACGATGTCTAACTTCTATGCATAAGGGAATATTTTAAGTTCCCTATCTCACTAGGGAAACAATTTCAAAAACAATCACATCACACTTACCTTTGAGCCTCAATCTAGATAATCTCAACCAATGAAACCGTTAGGGTCATAGAGCATCAATCCGACTCCCTAACCCATGAATTCTAGGGGTGGGATTTAGAGCCTCAGTACAACCTAACCCATGGACATCGAACCTCAAGTCAGTACCCTTATTTATCCATAACACATTTTCCAAACATAACCATACCATTTAACACAATCATCATTTATGATACTAGTTAATTCAGCATGTAATCCATCATCATTCCTTAACCCATTTACACATTCTCATTTACATTCCATAATTCATTTACACATGACCATGAAAACCCATAAGTGATCTATCACATTCACTTTAATTCACTTAACTCATTCAAACTATACCGAACACCCTCTTATTACAAGTTAACAACCAAATATAATTACCATTGGTTTCATTTCATAACCCATGATACCATGTCAACACATTTATTATGGGATCTATGTCATCAAAATTTCATTCTACACTTAACATTTCAATTTACATGTTCAAGAAGAAGCACACCCCATGGGTGGCCATTAACCTAGTCAAATCAAACCCAACACATCCCATAGGGATCATGAGGGGTTAAATTAAACCTTTACCCATTCGATTTAACATTTCTACCAAGGAAAACCAAATGGGTAAAAAAACACCAAATCACATCTACATACACATAAAACGAACATCAAGACTAGGGATATAACTTATAGACCATATACCTTGAATCCAATGAAAAATGCTCAATTAACCCTAGCCTTTGATTCAGAATCAAATGCCTTTAGAATCCACAACCGATGATCCACTGTAAAAAGAGAGTTTTGGGGCTTCAGAAGAAGAAGAATGACTACACAATCCATAATTTGAATTTTTTTTGGAAGAGGAGAGTTAAACTCAACTGGAGCTTTGATTCACACCCAACGATACTAAAAAAATCTTAGAAATGATGGAGATCGATCCTTGGTAAGATTGGAACATTTTTATTTGTCACTAGGGTTATAGGAGGAATAATGGAGGAAAATCTCAAGTTATAACACTTAAGGATTGAGGGGGAAAAATGGTAAAATCACACTTTTTAAGGGGTGCATGGTTTGGCTGCATGATTGTCCAAACCTTTCACCGACCATGTGCCACCCTCTGTCCAAGAGGGGGCCAGACTGTTCAGCTACCTGGGGATCTCACATGTTTTGAAAAACCATGTAATGACTGTGTGGAATGGATCTGTCCAAGCCTGTACGGTATGTCCTTCCCCCTTTCATGATTTTCTTTAAATCATGCACCCCTTCTCTAGGCAAGCATGATCAGGGTGCATGGTTTCTACTAACCATGTGCTAACCATGAAACATACACTAGATGGCCCCATTCTCCCTTATTTCGTGTCCTAAACCCCCAGAACACCCTCAAGACTCTACATAGACTCAAGAAAAATTTCATTAATCATCCTAAAGGTATTTAAACCAGAATTTAAACAAGAACATACCTCACAGAAGTGCAGGATCTTATAACCTCCCCACCATATAACGACTCATCCTCGATCCATACTCCCAAGCATCACTAATCTTACAAGGTAAAAATATCAGGCCATTAGGCCCTCATATCCATCTCCATATCCCATGTTTATTCCTGAACATTACCGTACTTCCATTAAACTCAAACCAAAGGCACAAACTTTCCTCGTAAGACTTTCTCACTATGATCCACAATATAAACTAGATGATCCTCAAAGGATACATCTACCTCAATCTCAACATCATTAATAGAAATCACATGAGATGGGTTAGGGTGATACTGTCAAAGCTAAAACACATGAAAAACATCATGTGTGCCACAATACTACTGTTGAAGAGACAATTGGCACACCACCGATCTGATCCTCTCTATGATCTTGAATGAACCCACGTACCTGGTCGACAACTTACCTTGTTTTCAAATCTGACGGTGTCCCAACATTGGATAAACCTAAATAAACACACAATCACCCACCATAAACTCAATAGGTATACAAAAGCGATCTACATACGACTTATTCATACTATGATCCATATCCATTCACTTCCGAATCAACTGATCTTGTTTAGATGTCTCCTATACAAGACTCAGCCCCAACAACTATGTTTCCCCTACCTCAATCCCACACAATGGTGATCTAAACTGCCTCCTGTAGAGCGCCTTAAATAGTGTCATATGAATTATCACCTAATAACTGTTGTTATAAAAGAACTCAATATGCACAAAGTTATTCTCCCAATATCCACAAAAATCAAGGAAATATACCCTAACATGTCCTTTAGCACCTGAATGGTATGCTCCGATTTCCCGTTCATTTGTGGGTGAAATCCCATACTCAAAAATACTTGGGTACCAAGTGACTTCTGTAACACCTACCAGAAGCATGAAGTAAAATTCATATCATGATCCAAATCTATATTTCATGGCACCCCATGCAACTGAACTATCTCCCGAACATACAACTCGCCCAACTAGTCAATGGTGAAGGTCTCTCAAATAAGTTGGAAATGTGCCACCTTGGTCAACCAATCCACAACTACCCAGATTTCATCATTATTATAAAGCATCCTCGGAAGACCCACCATAAAATCCATCATCATTTCATCCTATTTTCATTCTGGAATGGGAAAAGGCTGTAATAAACCACTCGGTTGCTGATGCTCGTCTTTCACCTGCCAATAGGTATAACATCGCATCATGAAACCTACAACCTCTTTCTTTATCCCCAAACACAAATTCTATCTGTGAAGGTCATAATACATTTTGGTTAAACTAGGATGTACTTCCCACTTTTATGCATGAAACTTGCGCGTGAACTCTTCCTATATATAAGTAGGCATGACAACATGAACATGCACATAAAAGATCTCATCATCACCAATGGTCCAATCGGAAGGTGTCTTCCCACCTTCGAGAATTTCCCTCAAATCTAAACACTCTGGATCCTCATACTACCTCTCCTTGATCTGGCTTAGTAAGGTAAACTCAACTACCAAGGATGCAAGGTTCATCTACCCTTTTCCATCCTGAACATCTAGGTGAATCTTAGCAAACAATGCCATCATCCTCCACTCAGAACTGAATTCTTAAACTACCTAGTTTTGAGTCTTTCGACTCAAATAATCTGCAACATTGTTTCCCTTTCCCAGTGTTTATACCTATTTAAAATCAAATGACTACATATACTCAACCAATATTCATTGAAAATGATTCAAATCATGTTGGGATAAGATATAATTTAGGATTTTATGATTCTTATACACAGTAAATCATTCTCCCAATAAGTAATGCCTCCAAAACTTTAAGGAAAAAACCACTATGGCCAACTCAAGATCATGTGTCGGGTAGTTCTATTCATGAGGCCTCAACTGATGAGACCTGTATGCCACAAACTGATCATTGTGCATCAACATTGCCCTGATCCCTACACCAAATGCATCACAAAACAAGGTATACTCCTTAACCGACTCTGGTAGGATCCAAATCAGTGCAGTAGTCTGCCTCTTCTTCAACTCCTCGAAGTCATTCTCACATTCCCCATACCATTCAAACTTGATTCCCTTCATGGTTAAACTCAAAAGTGGTGCTTCCAAAATGGATAAGTATTTATAAACCATCAATAATAGCTTGATAAACCCAGAATACTTCATATATAAAAAACATTCTTAGGTTTTTTCTAAGATACAATGACCTACACTTTCTCCGTGTCCATTGACACACCTACCTCAGAGATGACTTAACCTAATAAATGTACCTTGTCAATCCAAAAATGAGATTTGGATAGCTTGGAATATAGCCTATGATGTCTTAGTGTACTCAGGATGATGTCAAGATGTTTGAAATGATCATCATGAGTCTTAGAGTGCATAAAGATGTCATTTACAAAGACAACTACAAACTAATCCAGGTATGGGTGAAAGATCTGGTTCATTAGGGCCATAAAAACTACTGGTGCATTGGTCAAACTGAACAACATCACAAAATACTCATATAACACATACTCACTCTTGAAGGTAGTATGTGTTATATTAGATGGTATCACCATTAGATGATGACATCCTGACCACAAATCAATTTTGGAGAACACTGATGCACCCCTTAGCTAATCAAAAAGATCATCGATTCGAGGAAGAGGTTGCTGATTCTTAACTGTCATCTGGTTCAGCCTCTGGAAATTGACACACAGTCACAAGGATCTATCAAAATTATTAAAAGAAAAACAAGAGATCCCGAAGGTGACATACTCAAATGAATAAAACCCTTGTTTTCTAGTTCCTCTAATTGAGTTTTTACGTTTCAGGAGTTCTACTGGTTCCATTTTATAGGGTGGAATCAAAACTGGTTCTGCTCCCAACAACAACTCTATCGTGAACTCAACATCTCTCTCGATTGGTAGCCTAGATAATTACTCAGGAAACACATCTTGGAATTGATACACTATAGGAGGAAATATAGGTTTCTCTACTCCCCCATAATCAAGCATAATACAAGCCACTTGGGATAAGAATTCACCCAACTACTGACTAACTGAACCTGCATGGCCTGCTCGGATATCCCATTCTCTATGGTGAACATAAGTATTCTCCTCTAGGGATGTGAATGTTACTATATTATGGTAACAATAAATATAGTCCTGGTACAACACTAGTCACCCCATGCCCAAAATCAGGTCAAAACCTAACATCTCGAGAAAAAAAAGTCCCACAGAAAACAGTACCCACCAACATAATGGGAACACTCCTTACGTTGCTGGATATTTTTTGGTTTCACCCCTAACAATGTATCAATTAAAATAAACCCACACATATACTCCACCTCTAGTCCTAACACATTCATGAATTGATAATATATAAAATAATGAGAGGCACCTGTATCAAATAAAGCACTAGAAATTTTGAAATCTATAAGAATTGTACCTTGAATTGTCAAAGGTCTAGACTCATCGCCATTAGATGTAGTCTAAACTACATTAAGCTGACGCATCCCTATGCCCTGGGCTTCAGTCTAAGTTCCTTTACTACCCTGCAGAAGAGAACACCCATATCCTGGAGCACCATGCCCACTACTCTGACTGGTACGGACAATAGAGCTCCAACTACCTACCTGATATGGTGTAACTGATATCCTTTCTACATTTTTCACTTTCCTTGGGCCTCCATAATCACCCAATGATTGATGGTTCCTACATAATCTCTACACATGCCCCATCCTACCTCACACTCAGCACTCAACTGGTGGTTGGGGATGCTGACCCCGAATGTGTCCCATACGACCACACTAATAGTATAAAACTCGATCACTACCCTAAGTAGCTGGTTCTATTTTCTAAATACTTTATCTACCACTTCCCTAGTGAAAAATCTTGAAGCGGCACTCCCTAACATCAGAAGCCACACCACTGGATCACCCAACCAGAACTGCAAGTCCACCTATAGATTCCTCCTTGAGATTTCATTCTAAAATAAGGGCTTGGTCTACCACTTAAACAAACCTCTTTAAGCATAAGATATTCACCTAGGACTTGATCTCATGTCTAAGTCCATCCTAGAGACTTCTTTCCATAGCTGCCCGATCCTCTTACAATACTGGAACAAAGCGTTGTGGTTCGGTGAAGCGGCCAACATAACCCATCACCATCATAGTCCCCTATATCAAACTCATAAACTCTGTAGACTTCAGTTTCTTTAAGGTATGTGGATAGAAATACTACAGAAAATTTTCCTTGAAACCCTTCCACTACATACCCTCTTCCTGCTTAGTTTGAACTAATATATCCCACCAACACTTTGCCTGCCCTCACAACATGTAAGCTTCCAAATTGACTCTCTTCTTGGGAGGAGTCTCTAGGTGATCAAGAATTATCTGGTGGACTCTATCTATAAATCAACTGTCTCAGGTCCACCACCTCTAGTAAAATTTAGAGGGTGTTGCAGTTGAAACTACCTAGTGAGCTCAAACATACTTGGAACAACCTACCCTAGGTCTCATTCCATCATCTTCATAAAACGAGAAAAGTTCTCACAAAACTTATCATTTCCTATGTTACCCTGGATCACCGGGGATTATTTCTCCAATTATGGAGAAGCATTCTCAATGATATCCACTTGTCTCCCAATCGAAACACATCATTGTGGTGGAATTTATCTACAATTACAGACACACATCTCAGAACATATAACATAAAACATCCATGGTTTTCACAAAAGAAGGCTCCACTAGCCATAAACAACCCAATCTGCATACACTATCCCAAAAAGACATAGTCGCATCTCTATCACTACCCTCCACCATCCCTACAATGGGTCATGACCAATATGGGGTAAACTAACTCACACAACCACAATACTTTTTAATTAAACACCCTTTTTAACCATTTTCACTTCCACAACATAAATCTTCCACTTTTAGGCATCTTAACATCTTTAAAACTTATCTCAACCAAAATTTTAACACACTTTTTTTCTTTTATCCTTTCATTAGGAACTTTTATTTAACTATTATTTCACAATATTTCCATTTATCCATTTGAATCCTCTTTATTAGACACTATTTCTTCTTAATCTTCATGGAGTACAATTAATTATATCCCTCACATCCCACATATATTTCCTATGTGTACTTACCATGATGCATGCTAGTAATATCCCTAGGTGCCTAAAAATGATGCATGAATACATAACCTTGTTCCATTCTGTCCTTGAGAAAATATCATAAAATAGTCACGTCACACAACAAGTGCATCACCCAATAGAAAAATATCATTCAACTGTAGCAACACATATCACGATCAACAATCCCACCCTGGGTAGTTGGGGTTTCCCCTATACATGGGTTGGCAACTCTCATGCATGAGTTCATTTTCAAGATCCAACACATCCAAGTCTCTTATAGACCAGCCCCAATTAGTAAGACAATAGAAAATGACCTCCTCTGATACCACTTTGTAATTTCCCCATCCCAGATTACACTAAACCGGTTACTCGAGCCAAGTCACCACATGACCTCAAGCACACCTCCCCATACACCAGAGGCTGCTGATTAGTAGAAAGGGTCTAATAAATCCTATATAACTAGTGGAAATACCATATCTAACGTCAAAGTAATGACTTTGATTTCTAAACCAATTCCAACAGTGTGGATGAGAAATTTTTGGCATCAGTTTTACTAAAAACTAACACCAAAATTTCTTAAGAGTGGTTTTTGGCATCGTTTTTAGCAGAACCGACACCAGAAACCACAAAATGAATTCTATATGGCATCAGTTTGTCTAAAAACCGACACTATATATCCAAAAAATGTTTTTTTCATCAGTTTTTACAAAAAACAACGCCATAAATCTCTAACTCGGGATCTTTCATCATCGATTTTTATAAAAAATGATGCCATATATTAAAAAATATATATTTATGGCATCATTTTTTTGGAAAACCGATACTATATATTAAAATAAATAGTTTCGGCATTGGTTTTTGGGAAAACCATCATCAAAATTTTTTTTGTACTCTTGGGCGTCTATTTTTGTAAAAACTGACGCCGAAAGTCTTTTAAAAATAGTCAGGATCGAGAAACCCTCGTGTTTTTGGATCTTCGAAACCTAAACCCACAACAAATCCTTTTAACTCACGACAACTTCAAAGGTGTATTTGTGATATCCAACAACCATTTCTTGTTGATTTTATTCTATTTTGATGATCTACGGTCTGAGTTATTAATTATATCCCCTTGTTTCACCATCTACGAATTATTTTTTCTTCCAAAGCCTATTTTCTGTGACATTCACCCATGGTTTGATTTTAGTTTTTTGTTCATATTGATTTTTTTACTTTCATTTTTTGTATATATCTTGTAGTGTTTAATTTTATAAAGAATTCCCCGAAGAAAAGTTTGGATTGAGATCTATTTTCATGTTAAAATCTGAATTTTGTAAGTATTTTTTTAATTTTGAAGATAAATTAGTTATCATTTAATTATGTTTTTTATTTTCTTCAATTATTAGTTTATAGTTTATTATAAATTTTTTGGAACATAGTTAATAGTTATCCCTAAGTGTGATCATCCCATATATGGTGAAAAGTCCAAGTGGACATGGATTTGATTGTTGTTCATGTAGATTTTTATTACGGTTTATTATGGGTTCACGTTGAATTATGTGAGTATATTCTTCTTTTTACTGATTTATGATATTTATGGTATTTAGACTTGGCCTAGTGCAGGAAGGATATATAATTACATGCATCTTTATAGGAATGCATAGATTAACATGTACTACATATGATATTCCATGTAGGTTGTATTACTATGCCATTTTAAATTTTCTGATATGACTTGTATGTTTCATTAGAATGCCTTT
Organism: Viscum album; assembly: GCA_963277665.1. NCBI lineage: Eukaryota > Viridiplantae > Streptophyta > Magnoliopsida > Santalales > Viscaceae > Viscum > Viscum album. The sequence continues at coordinate 513,609,664 of OY728140.1, forward strand.
TACATACCATGATAAGATTTTTATAAGAAAAAATAATATTAACCTTTTTAGGTATTTGATAAGCATGCTTATTTTCACAGCATGCTTCTAGTATATAATTATCATGCTTTTAATATATTCTATGCTATACTATTTCCTACTTATGTAGTCACTTTCCATGAATATTTTTTTATACTGGTGCCGCTCTAGCATTTCTACCTGTACTTATTTCAGTGTGCATGATTCCTATAGATTTATTAAAGGTTCCCATGTGCTTTACATGTTTAGGTGATTAATTAGTAATCCATGGTTTTATTCCAAGAATCTATACTTATATATCATGTTTTCTTTTATTTATTACTTGTGAACTCATGCCCTATTATAATTTCCATACCCTGTTGGGTCAAATAAAATGATGGAATTAATCTAATTGAAGTAAATTTATAATTTAGCATCCAATGATAGAAAACCTATAGATTCAATGGTGTATTTTACCAGGATATATATTTCATATTAATATAAAATGATTTAAAAATTAATATATGTTTTTATTAGGTTTCCTCAGTTGGTATAAATGTTCTATTTCTTATTTTATTATTATTATAATAATAGTTTCAGGATATAATAAGAAACAAATAATAATGAATCAAATGTGTTGTAATATATACCAATTTAGTTATGTGTTTAATTTCATATTTCATAATTTTGGGAGTATTATGATTGATTTCACTTATAATATGAATATTTAATCTAATTATTATTTCATATTACTAATAATAACTAATTTTCACCCATTAAATTAATGCAATCTTCAATAGTTTTGAAACATGAAACATCAAAATAATGAAACTACGTAAAATGAACTAATAAATTTTATAAGACTAATATTATAATTAAATTATAATATAAATATAACACATTTATATAATATGAAAATAAAAAGTTTACTATTTGTAAATGTGTTTCATATCTGATGTTTTCTATCTAATTATAAATAGTTTTTATTAAATGTTTTCTGTTTACAATTTATCTGTATATATATATATATATTTATTTAAATGCTTATATGTTTTAATATATTAACCAATTATATTTTGATATCAGGTATTGAATGGATCTTAATTGGATACATTTACGAAGAACCACTAGTGAATATGAAAAAGGAGTTGATGAATTCTTGGAATTTTCTAAACAACATCTTCAAAACATTGATTTAATTTTTTGTCTATGTGTAATGTGTTTGAATATGAGAAAGTTAAACTCCAGAGAAATCAAAGATCATCTCATTTTTTATTGTTTTATCCTTAATTATACACGTTGGATCAGGCATGGTGAAAGAACTGAAAATTCAACATCCAATATTGATGACAATATTCATAATGAGGTAGAGGATCGTATTGAAGAATTAATTCATGATTTAGGTGTTGAAACCATAAAAAATAGCAAATGTTGAACGAATGTATGAAGATTATGAGAAACCATTATTCTTAGGTTGTAGTAAATATACATTTTTATCAAATTTTTTGAGATTAGTTAACTTAAAAGAAAAAAATGGGTGGAGTGATAAAAGTTTCTCCAGCTTACTTGAGCTTTTAAAAGATCTACTTTTAGAAGTCAACGAGCTTCCAGATTCCAATTATGAGTCAAAGAAAATATTATGCCAAATAGGATTGGGGTATAAAAAGATACATGATTTCCCCAATGATTATATACTATATATGAAGGAATATAAATTTTTATCAAGTTGTCTTACATGTGTTACATAACGCTATAAGATAGTTGGGGAAGTCAAATCATATTCATTATCAGGTACTGTCATCTAACTTCATGAAAAATCAATTTTGTACTTTCTAATAATATCATCCAATATTTTTTGCATACAATTATGATAATTCAACTGTGATTTATTCTTAGGTACTATAATCAAAACTCTTACAAAAGAAATTTGGTAACTTCCAATAATTCCTCATTTGAAGCATCTATTTGAAAATTCAATTGATGAAAAAAGGTTAAGATGACATTCAGATGAGTGCATATCTAATGGTAACTTACGTCACCCTTCCGATTCACCACAGTGTAAGAGTTTTGATAAAAAATTTCATGATTTTGGAAGTGAAGTTAGAAATATAAGAATGGGATTGTGTACTAATGGAATGAATCCATATCAGAGCCTCAATATCCAACATAGTTCTTGGCTTGTTTTTCTGGTAGTTTACAACTTGTCCCCACATCTATGTATGAATAAAAAATATGTTATGATGAGATTAATGATTTCTTGACAAAAAAAATCAGGAAATGATATTGATGTGTATCTTTCACCATTGATTGATGATTTGAAACTGATATGGGAGGAAGGTGTTAAAGTTTTCTATGAATACAATAAAGAGTATTTTCTTTTCCATGCTATGATAATTTTCACTATAAATGACTTTTCTGCATATGGAAACTTATCTAGATAAAGTGTTAAGGGACATAAATCATGTCCAATTTGTGAAGAACATACTTAATATTATTAATTGAAGAATGGAAGAAAGACAATGTACATGGGACTTTGAGGTTTTTTGCGAATTGATCACCCTTATTGTAGATTGAAAAAAGCATTTAATGATTTACAAGAATACAACCTTCCCCCTCAGCCATTGTCAGCTAAAGAATATTATGACAGGGTGAAAAATATTGATTCGACATTTGGAAAGAAAAGAAGTTATGGTATTTAAAGAAATATCTGGAAGAAGCACTCTATTTTTTTGAACTACCTTATTGGATATTTTTAGAGATAAAACATAACATCGATGTTATGCATGTTGAGAAAAACATATGTGACAATTTGATTGGAACTTTTTTAGACATAAAAGGAAAGAAAAAATATAGATTGCATGCTATATTAGAATTGATATTAATGAGAATACATTTCGAGTTAGCTCCCACTATGAAAGGAAACAGAACATATTTACCTCCAACTTGTCACACATTAAGAAAGATTGAAAAGATAAATTTTTTTCAGTGTCTTCATGGTATTAAAGCACCCAGTGTTTTTTATTCAAATGTGAATAATTTCGTTTCATTGAATGATTTTAAATTAATATGTATGAAATCTCATGATTTCCATGTATTGATGCAACAACTTCTACTAGTAGAAGTGCGTAGTTTATTTCCGACAACTATAAGAAAGAATATCATCATGTTATGTAATTTTTTCAAATCCATATGTAGAAAAATTGTTGATCCAAATTTGTTAGATATGCTGGAGAATGAAGAAAATCTTATTCTTTGTCAACTAGAAATGTATTTCCCACCTATGTTTTTTGATATAATGGTTCATCTGCTGATTCATTTGGTACATGAGATAAGAATATGTGGTCCTGTTTATTTATAATGTATGTATCCTTTTGAAAGATATATGAAAATTTTGAAGAGATATATTAAAAATCCTTATCGATAAGAGGCTTCTATTATTCAAAAATATGTATTGGAAGAGGTGATTGAGTTCTATACTGATTATTTGTATGTGGTGGATCATATTGGTCTCCCTATATCTCGACATATGAAAGTTGATAGTGAAGGTAGAGGGGTTTGAGGCTTAAAGTTAAAGTTAATTCCATGCGATGAAGTGATGGAGGTAAATTTATATATTTTGAACAATACAGATGAAGTTCAATCATATATATCCTCACATATTGCTGAATTAAATTTACAATATCAAAAAAGAAACAAAAATTGGTTGATGATTGAGCATAAGAAGACATTTGTTTCATGGTTTAAAGATAAAGTAACCACATATATATCTGCATTAGAAACATTGAAGTGGTTAGCGGGGGACCATCTCTTAATGTGATCACATGGTATGATTTTGATATTAATGGTTACACATTTTACAAAAAAATCTGTATGAAAAGAGTACCGTTCAGAATAGTGGTGTGATGGTTTTCGCTGAAGTAGTTCATTTTTCGAGTCCAAAGATAAAAACCCAATTTCTGCATCAACGCCATATTTTGGAGTTCTTGAAGACATATGGGAAATTGATTATATTAAATTTTGATTCACCATTTTTAAGTGTAATTGGGTTAATAGTAAGAGTGTTATGAAACATGATGAATATGGGTTTAAATTGGTTGATTTGAAAAGATTTAATTTGTAAAGATTTGAAAATTCCATGTACTTTTTTAAATTATTTGGTATTTTTACGAGTCTGAGAAAATTGACGGCATGTGATTCCGAGGCTTGGTGTGCCCAGAATGAATTTCTGAACTTTTTTAAGGTACGTTCAGTAAACGCATGGGTGACATTTTCTATCTTTTGAACCGGTGCTTGGAATTGAAATCCGAGGTCACTGTTGAATTCATAGTGCCGAGATTCGCTTAAGGGAGGCTTCACTTCAACTGCAGTAGGTCGGGAGAAAAAGTTAAAATTTGGAATTTTTAAAGAAAAGTAAAATAACATGTAATACATATTTTATTTCTTTTTCTTTTTCCTACCACCTTTTGAGCAGTGGTGGTGGGGACCACAGAGGTGGTCAAACCTTTAATTATGGGGTGTTAATTTCATGGTTACACTTTGGTTGCGTAACCACCCCTTGTTTGATTAATGATTCAATTTAATTACGTCAATTAATGAGGCACATTAATTATGTCAATTAATGAACCTCATTAATTCTTCAAGGCGTTGCTCGCCTTCCCCCCCCTATTTAAATGGAGCTCGAGGTGGGATTTTGGCACGACTTCTTCAAGTGAGGAAACTCTGGAAAAGTCCTGCGACAACATCCACCGACGGAGGACGGAAGCACAAGCGACAACGATCCGAGATCGAAGAATGCTGATAACTCCATCCAACATGGACGTTCTTCCCGTTGCAACCGCGACACCTCTAAGGGATCTCGAGGTGGGGGGTTTACGTGCTTTAATATTACCTCTCTTCTCATTCTTAAAAAATATAACAAATGTGGACCAACCGACTAACAGGTTGATTCGCGTCTCATTAAATCATGCGGGTTGTAGTTGTAGGGTCTTAAATTCTAGGATTATTCTTCCTTTTTATTATTATTAATTTTCCTCATGTTTAAAATGCTAACGCGAAGGGTGAGGGCCGAAACCAACAAGACCTGGACCCTCCGATAAACTTGTCCTTGGTGCGTTCTTCGTGGAGGAATAACAAACACGGTGGCAAGGAATATTTGAGGGCCTCGAAATGACGATGACATCCCGAGAAGACTGTAGGTGCGTCCGGAAGGAAGAACGGATCACCGGGGCCCACCCGATGGCCCACATAAGAAACGTCAGAGCAACACCGGTGCGGTGGTGTTGGAGACTGGCACCGGAGGATGAGGGTGGCGGATGAGGGCGACATCCAGCAACCACCAGCCATAGTGGAAAAGAGGCGCTGCTCGGCGCCGCGGTGGTCGGACAGGCGGCCGACCGCGGAGGCGGAGGCGACGCGCCGTTGTACGCTGCGTTAAAGGGCCACGACTTGAATCTACGGTGGTGGAAAAGTCCAGAACCCATATCCTGTGGGTCCCGTGGGTGATGAGGTGATGCCATGTGGTGTTGTCAATCAAAGGAGTCGAACGGATCCTTTGAGCCGTTCGGGTGCAGCAGGACGCACAACCCGCGCGAGCCAGCGGGCCGGAGCGCCCGATGGGCCGTGCCTAGTCGGCGGGCTGGGCTGCTCCATAGCCCAGCGGGTCGAGCTTGCCACGGACCAGCCCAACTAGGCCGGCCTAGGCCGGTTTGGGTCGGTCCGACCAGGTCGGACCAGATCCGGACCCCTCTCAGGCCCAAAAATGCTTAAAGGGCCATAACTTGCAAACTAGACGTCCGTTTGATGAACCATATGTGGCGCCAGGATATGTGGAGTGAGATGGTCCTTTTGAGGTACTTCAAAAGAGTTTTGGATAACGTTTGAGTATGTTCGGGTTGGATCAACACCGAATCCAACTGGGCCCTCGTCACTAAAATGCTAATAACTGACAGACCGGGCGTCCGATCGACGATCCGTCTATGGTCTAAGGACCCTTGTGACAAGGAGGTCCTTTGGAGATACTATAAGTGAGTTTTGAAGTAGTTTGACGTGCAACCTAGGTTGGATCAGACTTGAATCCAACTGGGTCCTTTTTACAAAAGTGCCCATATCTCACAGACCAGGAGTCCGATTGACGTGCCGTCTGTCACGTTGGGACCCCTATACCAGGGCGGTCCCTTGGGTATTATTTTTGAAGGACTTGGTACTGGTTGAAATATGACCAATTTCTTGAGGAGCAGAGTCTTCCGGAGATCAGGCGTGCTTCATGTCGGAATCCAGTGGCTTACTGTGACATGAAGAAGAAGAAGAGCGACTAATAAGGGTCAACATCAGAAACTCCAGAGTGGGATGATCTAGCTGTTTGACTAATCATCCCTACCTCGGTACCAGTGACCAATACGGTTCAGCACCAGGGACCAATACGAGTCATCACCAGTGACCAATACAGGCCAAAATCAGCGACCAATACGGGTTAGCACCAGCGACCAATACGGGTCATCATTGAGCGAGAAATACGGGTCAGCATACAGTGACCTATATGGGTCAGTAGTAGAGTTACTACAGATATGATGATATGTCTTTACGACAAGTCATCTCTATCCCATGAATCTTGAAATTATACCGTTAGAGTGAGCTGTCTCTTTTTCTTTGTACTTCATGGTTTAGATCATGCTTTTGATATTACCTTTGTGTTATTTCTTGTGATGTTTTCCTTTTTGGATTACTGAGAGACCTTCAGGGGTCTCAGGGTCCCCTACTGAGTTGTTACACTCAGCCCTGGATGGGCTCCGCCTACACATGTGTGTCTGGTGCATACTACTAATGCTCTGAGGAAGAATTTGGATGTTCGATACTTGGTGGAGCTTGGTGCGATGGGAAAATTAGAGATCCTCTTCTTCGACTACAGACTTACAGCTACTACCCTCCAGGTAGAGCTCTAGGGCAGATGTGATAGCTGTTTACTTTCTTTTCAGTTTCTAGGGATTGTATTCCAGCCCACTGTTTTCAGTTTACAGTTGTACTTGTGGATGTACTTTACTCTTGTGGTTATACCTTACTTTGTTGGTTGTTTACTTCATTTTACCTTTTTGAGTGTGTACAGATCTCTAAGGTAATGCCTTCCTTGTTTGAGAAAACGTTTTCAGGTGCTAGTAACCAACCCCTGGCCTATGGAAGGCAGGCTTGGGGTAGTCACGTTCGGGCCTCATGGGATGGGTCGTGACAAAGTGGTATTAGAGGGTGGTCGGTTCTACCAGAAGAACTAAGAGTCCATTATTAATGAGTCAATGGTGCAAAGTGTCTTGAGTTTGGTTTTCAGTTTGGGGAGTACAATGTTGGTGCGGTGACCAACGTATCCATGCACCAGGATCCTGAATTCTGTTTTCTGACTCTGTACATGAAAACACCGATTTCTAGTGTTTTGAAAACTTTTCTTGATCTTTCTTGAGTCAGCTCACCAGGTATAACTTATTGACCATGGAACATCTGTTTTTTACAGGATGCCTCCATGAAGAAATCCAGCCAGGATTCCAGTTAAAGATCGTGAAAGTGGCCTAACGAGCGATGAGGCATCGGTACAGGGACCACTCACAGTGATAGAACCTTCGAGTGGTGTACTAGTAGCACCACCACCCGTTGAGCATCAGATGCTACCAGTGGATCATGCACGCTGGCTGAGCATGTTTAATGCATTCTAGAGACATACGTCTCTGAGGTTTTGAGGCGAGATGGACCCCCAGGCAGTAGAGGACTGGCTTGGGGTGGTTTTTCGGGTCTTTCTCTTATTAGAGACACCCGCCGAGAAGATGACGATCTTGGCCGCTATCCTTATTCAAGGGTTGGAAAAACGATGGTGGAGCTTGAAGCTCTATGTGCATGAGGAGATGACCCTCACCTGGCTAGACTTTGAGATACTTTTCAAGGCAGAGTTCGTGCCAGCGACTCTACGCTCTGTGCGTATTCAGGAGCTGCTGCATCTGTAGTAGGGAAGCAATGTTGTGGCTCAGTACTCGGCGAGATTTACTAACCTCTCCCGATACTCCACCGACACGGTATGAGACCCTTACTTTAGAGCTCAGACCTTTGAGCAGAGGCTCCGATGAGAGATCATAGCTACGATAGTTTCTCTTAGCATCCTGACGCAGGTTGGGGTGCTAGAGCGAGCTTTGCTAATGGGGAGATTCCTTGCTGAGCAGGAACCAATAGTGAGAACCCCTAATAGATGACAGGTAGCAAGGTCATTTGCAACTGACAGTGGAAAAATGACGCAGAAGCTCGAGAGGGATAGAACTTCTGGAGGGTGACCCCGGGATGCAGGGCTAGTGGTGCGAGTATCGAGAGCCCAAGGGAGCCACCAGCGAGGCATGATCTATTTTTCCTGTGGGGGACTGGGTCATAGAGCTCATGACTATTCGAATACCCATTCTAATGATCAAAATATGGTGGAGGGGCCACCGAGGTAGTGGTAGTGGAAATAGAATGAGTGTGGGCCAGGCGGCAGACGAGGTAGGGGAGCCGGACATGTAGCGGGAGGTGGTTGGGGTCACCAGGCACTACCACCACCACCCCTGAGCGGTCTACCACGAGCTCAGGGAGCGGGTGGATGGGGAAATTCCCGGCTACAGGCAGTAGAGGATCATGATCCTAACATCCCTGAGATGATATGAGGTACGATCAGTATCTTCTCTACTTTAGCAGTAGTTCTTATTGACACAGGTGCTAGAAAATTTTTCCTTGCCACGGACTTAGTTCGGGACTCTCAGATTATAATTAAGCTTTTATCTCGGCCTTTTCATTTGGATACTTCTATGGGAGGAGATTCAACGGTCACACACTGGTGCTGAAAATGTGATATTACTCTCAGAGGAGAGAGTTTCAAATGAGATCTTTTAGTAGTGGTGTTGAATCCCTATGATTTCATTATAGGCATGGACTTACTATCAACAGTTCATGCACAGATTGAATGCTTGATACGTACAGTGTGATGTACGCGTAGAGATGGAGGCCAGTTTTCCTTTGTTGGTGAGAAGGAAAACAGAGCAACATGAGATGGACTTGCGCTCAGGAGGGTGCAGCCAATTACATAATAGCTGGCTTTCATGACCTTCGACATGGTGGATGAGGCGAGTCCACAGTTCCCGGTGGTGGTGGATGAGTATGAGGATTTCTTTCCAGAAGATGTCCCAAGACTACCTCCTCATAGAGAGGTAGACTTCCACGTTGACTTGTACCCATTAAAAGCATCGATATCTACATCAGAATATCAGATGGCCCCTATAGAACTCCAAGAGTTGAGGGTACAGTTAGAGGACTTACAGAGGAAGGGATTCGTAAGGACCAGTGTTTCTCCATGGGCATCCTGAGTGTTTTTTCCCAGAAGTCAGATGAAAGTTTGAGGCTATGTGTGGAATTTAATTGCCTAAACCAGGTGACCGTGAAGAAAAAGTATCCTCTGTTGAGGATTGATGATCTGTTTGATCAGTTGAAAAGAGAAAAGTGGTTCTCAAAGATAGACCTCAGATCAGGCTATCATCAGCTTAGGGTATCGGATGAGGATGTACCAAAGACAACCTTCAGATGTTGCTATGACCATTACGAGTTATTGGTGATTCATTTTGGTGTGACCAACGCTTCAGAAGTGTTCATGGGGCTCATGAATAGGATCTTTCATCCATACCTAGATCGATTTTTGGTGGTATTCATCGATGACATCTTGGTGTACTCAGTGTCTAATAATGAGCACGTTGTACACTTGAGGATAGTTCTAGACACACTCAGGGAGAACCAGTTATATGGGAAGCTCTCGAAGTGTGAGTTCTGGATACAGAAGGTCCACTTCTTGGTACACGTCATCTCAGAGGCTAGAGTTGTAGTGGATACTACTAAGATCGAGACAGTATGTTCTTGGGAGCCACCCAGGAGTGTTATTGAGGTGCGGAGCTTCCTTGGATTAACAGGGTACTATCGAAGATCCATACCCAATTTCTACAGAGTAGCATAACCTATGAATGCATTGAAGAAGAAGGGGAAACCCTTCCTGTGGTTAGAGACATGCCAACAGAGCTTTCAATAGCTGAGGCAGAGCTTGAACATCGCTCCCATCCTGAGGTTGCTAGAGGAGGGAACTGAATACATGGTTTACTGTGATGCATCAGGGACCAGACTCAGTTGCATCCTGATGTAGGATGATGAAGTGATTTATTATGGTTCACGATAGCTGATGCCTCATGAGCATAATTATGCAACTCACAACTTGGAGTTGGCAGCAGTAGTCTTCACACTAAAGATATGGTGATACTAATTGATGGGAGAGTGGTTCATTGTTTAATCAGACCACAAAGAGTCTTAGATATATCTTCACAATGAGAGATCTAAATCTGAGACAATGATGTTGGTTAGAGTTCCTCTGGGACCACGACTTTGAGATAGTCTATACTCTTGGGAAGGGGAACATAGTGGCAGATGCACTTAGCCAGAGATCGAGTTCACATCTTCTGAAAAAGGCTTTAGAGTAGTTAACCACACTTCAGATATCCTATATGGATAGAGATGAGACAGTCTAACTCCAGTCGATGGTGGTTTCCCCTCCACTCCTTCAGTGAGTCATGGAGGTACAACTCATAGATAGTAGCTATGAGACAACACGTTCTAAAATATCCTCAGGCCATGCACCTGACAGATATTCTGAAGGTGGGGAGAACACTATCCTTTTTATAGGACGTATAGTTTTACTAGTGGAGCTATGAGAGGAGGTGCTGAGGGATTTCCATATATCAGCCTTGGCAGTACATCCAGCCCTGATGAAGATGTATCAGGACCTCCGACGTCAGTACTGGTGGCCAGGGATGAAAACAGCTGTGGAGAAGTTTGTTTCTAGATGCCTCACTTTCCAGCAAGTGAATACTAAGCACTAGGTACCAACTGGCTTGACCAAACTTCTGAAGATACAAGAGTGGAAGTGGAAAGGGATATCGATGGACTTCGTGATGGGGTTACCACGTACGTCCAGAGGGAATGATACCATCTGGGTGATCATTGACCGACTCACCAAGTCGGACCACTTCTTTTCTATTCAAGAGAAGAGTTTGGTAGAGATCTTGGGAAGTCTCTACGTTTAGAAGATCGTGTCACTTTACGGGGGTGCCTTAGACAATAGTCTCAGACTGTGAAGAATGCTTCACATCCTGGTTGTGGAAAGGATTTTCGGAGGCTTTCGGGACTCAAATTTTCTTGAGCACATCTTTTCACCCATAGATAGATGGTTAGACTGAGTGGACCATCCAAACCATGGAGGACATGATTCATGCATGTGTCCTAGGTTTTGGTCGCAGTTGGGAGGACCACCTACCCTTGGCGGAGTTTTCATAAAACAATAACTATCACTCCACCATTGGTATGGCCCCTTTTTAGGAATTGTACGGATGACCGTGCATATCGCCCTTATACTAGACGGATCTAGGATATCCAACACTCGTGGTCCCATAGATGGTACATGCTACCACTAAGAAGGTACAGGTCATCCGAGAGTGGATAAAGACTGTATAGAGCCAACAGAAGTCCTATACTGATAGGTGACAGAGACCCATGGAGTTCCAGGAGGGGGACAACATACTCTTGTGAGTCTCCCCTCGACGGGGACTATAGAGATTTGGCCGAGGCGGCAAACTCTCACCGAGGTTTATCGGACCATTCCATATACTTTGGAGGAGTGGAAAGGTGATGTACCACTTGGCACTAACACCATAGTTGGAGAGAGTGCATGGCGTCTTCCACGTATCCCAGTTAAGGAGATACGTGCATGACCCATCACATGTCATTGACCATGGCACACTGGAGATTGATGACATGGTGAATTTTTTGGAGTACCTAGTGGAGATAGAGGATTGACAGGAGAGGATCCTTCATGGGTGGTCGATACCTCTGGTGCGAGTTCTGTGGCAGCATGAGAATCTCCAAGAGAGAACATGGGAGTGAGAGGCTCATATGCATGATCAATACCTCTGTTTGTGTATCCTTGTTTGGATTTTGAGGACATAAATCCCTAAGGTGGGGAGAATGTAAAGACTCAAAAATTCAATGTATTTTTTTTAAATTATTTGTTATTTTTACAAGCCTGCAAAAATTGACAGTGCGTGATTCCGAGGCTCGGTGTGCCCAAAATGAATTTATGAATTTTTTTAAGGTACATTCAGTAAACGTGCGGGCGACATTTTCTATATTTTGAACCGGTGCTCAGAATTGAAATATGAGGGCACCGTTAAATCCAAAGCATTAGGTTTCACTTAAGGGAAGATTCACTTCAACTGCAGTAGGTCAGGAGAAAAAGTTAAATTTTGGACTTTTTAAAGAAAAGTAAAATAACATGTAATAGTTATTTTATTTCATTTTCTTTTTCCTACCACCTGTTGACCAACAGTGGAGGGGACCACAGAGGTGGTCTGACCTTTAATTATGGGGTGTTAATTGCATGGTTACACTTTAGTTGCGTAACAACCCCTCATGTGATTAATGAGGCACTTTAATTATGTTAATTAATGAGGCACATTAATTACATCAATTAATTAACCTCATTAATTCCTCAAGGCGTTGCCCGTCTTTCCTCCTCCTATTTAAATAGAGCTCGGGGTGGGGTTTTGGCATGGCTTATTCAAGCGAGGAAACTCTGGAAAAGTCCTATGGAAACATCCACCAATGGAGGACAGAAGCACAGGCAGGAACGATCCAGGATCGACGAACGCTGTTGAATTCATCCAATGCGGACGGTCCTCCCGCCGTAACCGTGACAACTCCAATGAATCTCAAGGTAGGGGGTTTATGTGATTTGATGTTCCCTCTATTCCCATTCTTGAAAAATATAATGAATGCAGACCAACCGACTAACATGTTGATATGCATCTCGTCAAATCATGTGGGTGGTTGTTGAGGGGTCTTAAATTCAGGGATTATTCTTACTTTTGATTATTATTAATTTTAATCATGTTTAAAACGGTAATGCAGAGGGTGAGGGCCAGAACCAACAAGGCCTAGACCCTCCACTAAACTTTTCCTTGGTGCGTTCTTCATGGCAGAATAATGAATGTGGCGACAAGGAATATTTGAGGGCCGCAAAATGACGGTCGCATCCCGAGAGGACCGTAGGTGCGTTTTGAAGGAAGAACAGACCACCGGGGCTCACCTGGTGGCCCACATAAGAAACGCTGGTGCAGAACCAGCGCGGCGGTGCTGGAGGACTAGGGCGGTGGCCAGAAACCATTGGCCACGGTGGAAAAGCAGCGCCGCTCGGCGTCGTAGTGGTTGGACAGGCGGCCGGTAGTGGCCAGCCACAGAGGCGGAGGCAGTGCCCATCGCGTGCCATGTTGAAGGGCTACGGCTTGAAGCCACAACAGTGGCGAAGTCCTAGAACCGCCTATTGCAGGTCTCGCAGGTGATGAGGCGGCGCCATGTGGCGCCTCCAATTAAAGGAGCCAAATGACTCCTTTGAGCCGTTCGGGTGCAGTAGGCCGCACGACCCTGTGGGTCGCGCTAGCCAGTGGGATGGAACGCTTGATGGGTCGTGCCCAGCCAGCTGGCTAGGCTAGGTCAAACCCAGACTGGGTTGGGTTGGTCTAGGTTGGGTCGGACTGGGTCGGACTGGACCGAGACCCCTCTTGGGCCCATAAACGGTTAAAGGGCCATAACTTGAGAACCAGATGTTCATTTGATGAACCATCTGCGGTGCCAGGATCCGTGGATAGAGATAGTCCTTTTGAGATACTTTATGATAGTTCTGGAAAAAGTTTAAGTACGACCCAGTTTGATCAACTCCAAATCCAACCGAGCCCTCGGCACTAAAATGCAAATAACTAACAGACCGGGCGTCTGATCGATGCGCCGTACGTGGCATAAGGACCCTTGTGACAAGGCATGCCTTTTGAGATACTCTAATTTAGTTTTGATGGAGTTTGACATGTGACCTAGGTTGGATCAGACTTGAATCCAACATGGCCCTTTTTACAAAAGTGTCCATATCTCACAGATCAGGCGTCCAATCGACACACTATCTGTCACGTTGGGACCTCTATGATGGGATGGTCCCTTGGGTATGATTTTTGTGGGACTTTGTACCGGTTGAAATATGACCGATGGCTTGATGATCAGAGTCTTTTGGATATCAGACATACTTCGTTTGGGAATCCAGTGGTTAGCTGTGACATGAAGAAGAAAAAGAGCGAACAATACATGTCAACATCAGAAACTCCAGAGTTGGATGATCTAGCTGTATGAATAATCATCCCTACCTCGATACCAGTGAACAATACGGGTCAACACCATCGACCGATACAGGTGAGCACTAGCGACCAATAAGGGTCAGCACGAGCAACCAATACGGGTCAGAACCAGCAACCAATACGGGTCAGCACCAGTAACCAATACGGGTCAGCACCAACGACCAATAAGGGTCAGCACCAGCGACCAATACTAGTCAGCACCAGAGACCAATACGGGTAAACACCAGTGACCAATATGGGTCAGCACCAGTGACCAATATGGGTCAGCATCTAATGACCAATACGGGTCAACATACAGTGACCTATACGAGTCAGCAGTAGAGTTACTACGGATAGGATGATCTGGCTTTATGACTAGTCATCTCTATCCTAATAACCATGAAGTTATACCGTTAGAGTGAGCTGTCTCTTTTGATTTGTGGTTCATGATTTATATCATGCTTGTTATATTATCTTTTTGGTATTTCTTGTGATTTTTTCCTTTGTGGATTACTGAAAGACCTTCGGGGGTCTCAGGGACACCTACTCAGTTGTTATACTCACCCCTGCATGGGCTCTGCCCACACGTGTGTGTTTGGTGTAGACTATTGATGCTCTGAGGTAGACTTTGGAGGTTAGAGACTTTTTGGTGCTTGGTGCAATGGGAGAAGTCAATATCCTCTTCTTCAACTTCATACTTACAACTACTACACTCCAGGTAGAGATGCAGGGCAGATGAAAAAACTTTTTACTTTCTTTTCAGTTTCTAATGCTTGTATTCCGGCCCACTATTTTCAGTTTATAGTTGTACTTATGGTTGTACTTTACTCTCGTGGTTATAACTTACTTTGTTGGTTGTTTACTTCAGTTTCTCTTTTTGGGTGTGTACAGATCTCTTAGGAAATGCCTTCCCTGTTCGGAGAAAGGGCTTCAGGTGATAGTTACCAACCCCTGGCCTATGGAATGCGGTCTTGGGGTAGTCACATCCGGGCCCCGTGGGATAGGTCGTGACATAATTACAATGAGGAAACATTTATCATGGTGACACATGGAAAAAAAATATTTTATGCCATTGATCCATCGAATGATAAATGGTCTTTCTTTTTTCAAGGAAAAAGATACCATTTGGGTGATGAGGATGATGTTGATGATGTTATAGATTTAAATGAGCCTTATTCATATATTACACACTTTCCGGATGATTATAATGAGTATAAGACATATATAATGCATGAAATATGTAATGACTGTGATGAAGGCCTATGGGAAAACACTAAATTAGTATCCTAATTTTTCTGGTAAATATTTATATTTTGTTTCTTTTTTTGAAACTTATAAACGCATGCCTCTTTTTTACATATTTTTTTATTTCTTGTTTCTAAATATTCAGTTTTCTAATGATGTGTAGGTACACAAAATTTCATTACACTTTCTAGAAGCAATGTCAGATACATATAGAGTGGACCAGTTACCAAGGTATATCTATTTTTTCATATCATTAAATATTCAGTAATTTAATTATTTAATTAAAGAAAACTATTAATTTACATTTTTTTTGCAGGACTTCTTATGCATCCTTGATGGAGGATACTTCTACTATTAATACTAAAAATCAAGTTCTCAAGTTGGTAAACGTGGTATTATAAATTTACCAAAACTATCACTTGCTCGTGATGCTGAAAAATTAGATGTCTATTTTGATGAAAATAATAATGCAACTAGACCAAATGTAGTTCACTTTATTAGTTATATATCAATGCAGATCCGTTGTGGGATTAGTTTTTTATATCCTGATTAGAAGTCAGTGGACAGGATGACGAAATAACAACTTTGGGAGGCCGTGATGGTAAAATATCTTAATTGAATTCTTTTATCACATTTTTTGAATATTAAATATTTTAAATGAAATATTTAATTTATTCAATTACATATGACTTTCAATTTTGAGGAAACCAAAGAAATTAAGAAAAGATATATCTCTTTAGAGGCAAGTTGATGGAGAGATTTTGAAACAAAACGGACAAAAACTTATGTTTTTGGAAAGAGATGGTTTGAAAACCCATGCATCAAGTATCAGTTTATAGATGAAGATACATGGAAGCGATTTGTTGATAGTCATCATGAAGAAAAATTTCAGGTATGATAATTATTTTATATTGTGAAAGTTTTTATATATTTTTCTAATTACTTAGTAGTTTATTTTTATATAATAGGCCTCCAGGAGTTCTCATTAAGAGATTCAGTTGAGAAATGTATACCCTCATACTTTATCACATAGAGGTTATCCATATTTGGATAAAAAAATGATTGAAGAAAAATTTGAAGCATTACGAACTCAATCTAGTAGTGGTTCAGAAGAGGTTCAGAATGGTCCTCCATCTCCTCCCACTCGCAATAAAAAATGGAAACGAGTAAGAAGAAGGAAAAATGAATAGTATCTTACAGAGGAATCTAAGCAAGTAGATGATAAAATTTTAAGAAAATATTATTTATTTGTCATCAATTTTTATATTTTATAAATTTTATACACTGATATGACCTTTTCATTTTTATTTCAGGATGAACTTCAGGAGAAAGAGACACAAATCTCTTTTATCCCTAAGGGTAGGATGAAAATTATAGCCACTACTTTGGGAAAGACATAACACCCCATATGTGTTATAGGGTATTAGGAATGTGTTAGTTTTTAGAAGGTTTTTGTCCAAAGTAAGCAATCAAGAGACCCGAAAATATAATCCTTAAAAGCCAAAGTGAAAGATATGAAACAATCTATGGGTGATCAAATTCAAGCAGCAGTGCCGAAGGCTTTTTTAGAACACTTGGCAAGATAGTCACAGTCTGCATAGCCTTCCCAGGTATATTATTTATTTGTCCTCAATTTTTCTATTTTTTAAATTATAAACACTAATACAAATTTTTCATTTTTCAGCCTTCTCAGCCTGCTCACCCAGACTACCCTACCCCATCTACCTACCCTGACCCATATGTACAACCTTTCCAGGTATATTATTTATTTATCATCAATTTTTATATTTTATAAATTATAAACATTAATATTATTTTTTCATTTTTCACCCTTCCCAACCTGTTCACTCAGACTACTCTGCCCCATCTGCTTACTTTGATCCTCCACTAGCTCGCTCAGATCAAAATGTATACTGTGAGTTATTTGCTGGAGATCCTCATTTACATATTGTTGTGTTATGACTCATGCATTTTTGGGGATTTTGTACATCACCAGCCTATGCCGATGGGTCAGGTTAGAGTATCAGTACTTGATATTATAGATCCTAATGCTCTACTACCATTTCCTACTGAGCAGATCACCAGAGTTGGGGATTGTCTTGGTCATTTTTTACTTTACCCAAATAGTCTTCTTTGATATATTTCATATGAGGTATTCATTTTTTTAAATATTAATTACAAATGATTCAAAATTACTTATAATATTTTCTGACATTTAACTTATATAGGATTATCTTAAAGTAAAAGAAATTTCCCAAATGAAACAAAATGTTCAGAAAGAATCGATTATAGATACTTATAATATTTCTTACAGGATACAAAGATTATCTCAGGATTCTTCTTCATTGAATTATATCTATGAGTTTTGTATGATGGATGATATATACGGAAGAGAATATCCATTGAGATTACTCAAAGAAGATATCATGCATCTAGTTGATTTTGAAGATCTCGACATGAATGTGGTGTAGTTTCCTTCCATGTAAGTAAATTGACATTTTAATTTTTTATTTCTTTAATAAAATATGGTTTTAAATTTACTAACTATATTTTCTTTATGACAACCCTGCTCTTTATTACACACTTAAACACGATTTATTACATAAACTTCACTTGATGCAATAAAGAAGATCGAGAGGTCTAGTGTATTTGGGTCTTAGTACCATTAAATAACAACTTAAAACATGAAATACGACATCTTTATTGAAAACTTCCTTTACATGACAACTACATTCCCTCGTACTTAGCATTACATAGGGTAACCTGAGGACATGCATAAGAAAAGGGTGACCTATAAAGCCCAGTAAGGGAATAAACATGGAATAACATGAGGAATAAAATACTTGTTAGACAATAAGAATATAAATAGAGCACAAGAGAAACATGAACATGGAGTCATGATAAAGCATGATAATCATAACACGGAGATGTGTCAACAACACTTAACATGCAATTAGCATGATCCAAGGATCATTGCACATGGAGCATGAGTAAACCCTCATTGAACATGAAGCACGAGTAAACCCTAGTTGCACTTGAATTAGCATGAGTAAACATCAATTTCACAGGATGTATCATGATACTATACTTTACCCAATGCATTGGAACACTATTAGGTCACACCTTTCTTAAACATTTCATTTCATGTATAAGTGTGCCACATGGATCATAAAACATGGATTCATTAAACACCATCATTTATTCCACGATAAAGAAATGTGGAATTCATACATGAAACTATATAATCAATAAGTAAATGTTCATAAAGGTGAATACCCTTGATAGAGAAATGGGCATGGTATTCACTACACAATGACTTTGGCTTGGAAAAACGTGGTGCAATTTCGGCAGCATAACGACGTGACATAAGAATTAATAAAAATGGTTTATGAGAGAGAAAGGGGTGTCTCATCATATGCACATGAAATGGAAGGTAAGGGTGTAATATAGATACATGTCCCAAAAATTGTAATGTAATTTATATTCATGATACAAAATAATTTCTTGAATGTAAATGAGGAGATAGAAATTCCTTTCGGAATTTCGACATAGTAACTGGTGTACATGGGAGACATTTTATGAGAGAGAAAGGGGTATCCCATCATTTAAAAATAAATAGGGAAGTATGGGGGAGGTGTGAAACCATACCACAACATTTATAATTTAAATTAAAATGGCATAACAACTTAAAGAAAATTGGACAAAAATGAGAAAGGATGAAAACCCTTACTTGGAAGTGTGCCTCCAAAGGCTTGGGAGAGGCTTATTGAGAGCTTGGGGTACCTTGGAAGGATTCTAGAGAGATTAGGGGAGAGTTAGGATGAAATAAAAATGCTTTGAGTGAAGAGGAAGTGGGATCTTGGGTGGGTTTATATAGGAAAGTAGAAGGAATTCTTTATTATTTAGGTTTGGGACACCTCACATTAAACTAATCAAAACCACAAACTAGCCCATGGATTTTGCCCATGATTTTTTCTAAAGGGGAGTGTAAAAAAAATATTTTATAAGGCTAATGGTCTAACTTTATAAAATAATAGGGTTTCTTATGTGGAGGTGAGTTACACTCTCAAGAAAATTCATTTAAAATGTGAAAATGTTTTATAACTCCTCGAGGGTCCACTAAAGTTTTGTAAAATAAATCAAAAAAACCTAAAATCACATTATTTTAATGGAAAAAATATATTGTCTGAACATATCATTTATAGTATTTTATTACATCACTATTGGGTCATTATGATGTCATAAAACACATTATATATTTAAACAGTATTTAATTTTTACCCAAAAATTCGACTATCTCAGAAAATTATGAAATATTCACCATTGGATAATTTAGACATCTTGATTTCAAAAATAATATTCATTTTATCTAAAAAAATTTCTAAATATGTGAATTTTTACTTTTAAAATAAAAACATGCATTTATCGAAAATTCACGGGTTTTGAAAAAAATAGCTTTCAAACCTTAATAAAAATTACAATTGCATTCATAAAATTCTACGATAGTTTATAATTAACAAAAATTAATTTAATAATAATAATAATAATATTTTATTAAAATAATATTTAATTAAAAAATCCTTTTATTCATCAAAATAGATTTCTCATTTGAATATTAACTAAAAATACTATTTGCACTTTAAAAACTATTTACGAAGTAACAATAATAAAATGAATGTATATTAATTATTATATACAAAAATAATGAACTTATTCATAGTGATAAGGACTTGTTACATAAACTCTTATAACACCCACATAAGACCAAAGGGTAAGGTGTGCGATGGTGACAGACTCTTGGGGTGGCTCGGATAACATTGCTCGGGTGGTAATCTCTATCAACTTCCACTTCTCTCGTAGGCGGTTCTGCTCAAGCTTAAAGTATTCAAGCTAGGATTGGGCTTGGTCAAGAGAGAAGCCCAATGACACCACCTCCTTTCCAATCTCCGACAAATGGGCTTCATACGGGGAAAATCTACTGGATGAGGCCATCACTTCCTTTTTCTGAGTAAATTGGATTTGTTAAAGCCCTATATTTATATTAATCATGTGATCACTATTCAACGACTGTATTATAAATGGTCACAATTCTTAACGGTATTTTAAAATCCAAAAAAATAAAACCAAATAAGTTCACATTTTATATAAACATTTTACATAATGAGACATTTAATTAAATCAAGAGGGATTTCCATTAATGAAAGTTTGGATTATTTTTAAATTAGGTATCTACACACGCTTATTCTACAAAATAAAATTACAAGAATTTATGGTTTTATAGATCCAGAATTCATTTCCATGGAATTGTAACATGTGAAGAATCCTGATAGAGTTGCATATATATATATATGTAAGAGATTATCACATATGAAGATTGGGTGTTGATTTTTCCCATTTCTTGATAAGTAAGAATAGAAACATAATTATGAACTAATGATCATTATAATGTAATGAATTGTGAACTTTTTTTATTGTAGGGGGCATTGGATGTTAGGTGTATTGTGCCCAAGTGAATGCACCTTATATTGGTTTTTCTCTCTATCAGGGAATGTTCATAAAAGATTTTCCACCTTATTAGAAAGGTACGTTTTTTTTGTTTTTTATAAGCTCATTATGTTTAATTATCATTGTTTAAACACGTATTATTAGTTCATATATATGAAAATGCAGTTCATGGATAAAATTTAATAAGGAATACATGTCGATAAAGACCCCAAATAAAATCAAATATGTTGAAGTACATGTAATTAGTTTTTATATTAGATTTTTTTCTTATTTTTTGTTATATATTGATTTTTATTATCAGTTTAATGTTTTATAACTGTAGTTTCATCATAAAAAAGGTCATGTTGAATGTGGTTATTATATTATACGATTCATGTATGAGATAATCACAGCTGGGGAAACTAATGAATTTGATAAGATTAGTTGTATTAATTTTTTTATATTTTCTGACATATTATTATATTTTCTTATTTGATATCATTCAATGTTATTGTAAGAATTCAATGATTCCCAGTGTTATTCTAAATCTGATCTTACCTATATTTAATCTATTTTTGTGAACTATTTGTTAAGTTTGATTAGGATTTGAGGTATGTATATTTTAATATTTATGAATAATATTACATATGGGTTCAAAAAACTAAATCTTTTTATATAATAGGTGTTTGAACATACTGATATTCAAATGAATGCTTCAACAATAACAAACAATGATAATGTTGTAAATTTTGGGTATGTGTATTTTAATTCCACCTGAAAATAAAAATGTGTAGATAATTTTTTGTTTAACTAGATAAAAGCATGTAAGTTATATATTTTTAGTCAATGATAAATACTGTTTTATTATTGTATATTGTGTTTTATTATAGGGGGTTTAATTATTTTGGAAGTGTAATATTTTCAATTTTCTAATTTTTTTAACTTTTGGCGTCAGTTTTTTAAAAACCGACACCGATTTTTTTTTTAAAAAAATATTTGGTTTTAGTGTCGGTTTTTAAAGAAATTGATGCTAAAAAATATTCGAAGAGGGTTTTTGGAATTAGTTATTTAATAAACTGACACCAAAATCTAGGTGGAGGAGGGGTTTTGGCATCATTTTTCCCAAAAAAAATGCCGAAGCCCTTAACAAAAATGATTTTTGGGGTCAGTTTTTGTAAAACCGACACTGAAAATAATCTTTTTTACGCCACCTTTATAAACTTCATTTAAAAAATGACGTCAAAAATAAAAAAAACAGATGTTAAATCCTATTTTTTTCACTAGTGTAGGGAGATTATACCCTCTTTATCATAGTAATAAATAGAATATAAGGCATAAAATAAAGGAAAGAATAAAAAATAAACCATAAATATGAATTTTCAAACACTTCCTAGAACTAGGTACAATACCACAACCAAATAGTAAATATGATATGTCATGTAAAATAGTTCCATGTGTTGGGAAAACTCAAAATAAATATAAAAAGATGAATCCCAAAAAATGATCCTAAAATCAAGTACGAACCCCTCATCCTTGCACATCAGATTCCCAAAAAATCCTCTAGCATAGTCCCTTTTTCCTTGTCTTGACCTACAACCAAGAAATCTACTCGGGTACCCAATGACAACCGGAGTAGGGTGTGAGTACAACTCCATAGGCCACCACAAATGGTGTCTAAAAAATATACAATATAAACAGATAGTGTATGCATGTGCTAAATTAATAACAAGATAAATAATAAATAAACCAGGTGTTATTAGTTAACAATAATCACTTAAACGATTTTCATTGCTTTTTTCATGGGTTATGAATATTCTTAAATTACACTACAGCCTATGCTAGCCACCTACTATGCGTAAGGGAATATGTTAAGTTCCCTATATCACTAAGTAAGAAATTTAATAAATAATTAAATCAAACTTAAATTGGAGACTCATTCTAGGTATTATCATCCAATGCAACTGTTAGGGGCATAATGCTTCAGTCCGACTCTCTAACTTGTGCATTATGGAGGTGGGGTTTAGAGCCTCAGTCCAACCTACCCTGTGGTCGTAGAAACTGAAGTCAATACCCCACAACCAACCAATCCATGTGCAAATGCTTCTTTATCCATAAAAACTTTACCAAACAAAACTATACATTTTAACACAATCATCATTTATGATACTAGTTAATTCAACACATAGGCCATCATTAGTCCTTAACCAATTTACACATTCTCATTTACATGCTATAATTCATTTTCACATGCCCATCAAAACCCATAAGTCATTTATCACATTCAATTTAATTCACTTAACTCATTCACACTATTCCAAACACACCCTTATACCAAGTTAACAACCAAACATAATTACCATTAGTTTTATTTCATAACCCAATATATCATTTCAATACTTTTATTATGGGATCTATGTTATAAGAATTCCATTTTATACTTAACCTTTGAATTTCTATGTTCAAGAAGTGGAACACCCCACAGGTGGCCCTTAACCCGCTCAAATCAACCTCAATGCATCCCACAAGGATCATGAGGGGTTCAATTTGTTGGGCAAAAATCCCTCAAGGTAACATTGCAGCATTTTTGGGTTGATTGTGTTTGTTGACAAAGCAGGTTACCATGGAGAATTGTCGAGTTCCCGAGAAGTTTTTGACATTCCATGTTGACAAAGAACTTTGACAAAGGAAAGGACGATCTGGAGGCGGTCCAAAAGAGCAGTACAAGGTGGCGCCGTTTTCCAGTGTTTGCCAAATTTTTGGGCCTGAAAATCGCCAATGGAAAATGGAGTGATATGTTGTTGGCGAAGGTTTAGGAGAGAGAAATGAAGGAGGTGTGCGGAAAAATCAAGCGTGACGCGCAAAACTAGCGGGTTGCGCGAAATCTTGAAGTGTGGCGCGCAAAACAGCGGGTTGCGCGAAATTGTATTTCGCGCAAAAGATGTTTCAAGGACGAAAGCTTGAAAATCGGTAAAGGCATGAGGCGCGCGAAATTTTGGAGGCGTGCGCGGAAAATTGAAGTGGCGCGCGAAATAGCGGATGAAGTATTTCGCGCAAGAGGTGTTACGAGGTCCGAAGCTCGTAAAATGGCAAAGGCATGAGGTGCGTGAAATTATGGAGCAGTGCGCGGAAAATGTTTGTGCGCGGAAGATCAAAGCGGATTACGCGCTCAAGGAGGGTTTTTCGCGCAGGGTCGATTTTGCCTATAAATATGAAGTGACCCTCCTCCATTCAGAAGAGTTCAAGACATAGAAAATACCCGAGCTCTGGTTCGCGAAATTGAAGTTAGAAAGTGTGTTGCGCGTAAACTTAAAGTTTGCGCGTAAAGTCAGATTGCGCGAAAAGCAAAGGCTGCGCAGAAAGTTGGTGTTGGCGCGTAAAAGGAAGATTGCACGAAAAGTGGATTTCGCGCAAAATCAGTGAATTGCGCGCAAGGCAGTTTCGAGGCTGCGCGTAATATTTGGAGGTTGCGCGAAAAAGGAATTTCGCGCAAATCATAGAAATTGCGCGCAAGACACCGTAAGGGTTGCGCGTAAAAATTGAGGTTGCCCGGTACATCCGGTGCAAAGTGAGATTCATCTGCGGGTGAAAGTTGGACTTCAACAGAGCATCTACATACAGAGGAAGATGCATTACTTCATGAAAATGAAGAGACCTACAGGTCTATAAACTGTGAGTGAATACCTTCCAAGAGCAGTGAGCTTAGGAAGAGGAAGAAGGTGATCCTCTCCACCGGCAGTGAGCCAGAGAGAGAGAAACAGGGAGTGACCCTTGGGAAAGCAGTGAGCTGACCTCAAACATTGTATAGGCAGTGAGCCTGGGCATAGAAGTGATCTAGCCCGAACATTGTAATCCACAGCTAGTGAAGTTTAGTGGACTTGGTACGACCGGCAACCTGTCGGCGTATGCTCCTTGGACGTAGCCCTTAGCGGTGAACCAAGTAAAATTGTTGTGTCCTGTGCTTGCTCTACTTTCTGTTTATATTGTGCAGCAGGAAAGAGAGAGAAGAGTGTTTTGCTTAACAGCGAAACAAGATCAGAAAGGGCTTTAATTTTTAATTAGTCATACCCTGATTCACCCCCCCTCTCAGGGTATTCAGCCTAGTGGACCTAACAAGTGGTATCAGAGGGAAGGTTAACAGTTGGTCTTCTCTCAATGGAGGTCACTAATCATAGAGGGATTCCGATCTTCGACGGATGTAATTTTCAGATATGGAAGAATCGAATGCAACACTATTTCCGATCTCTAGGAATGGATGTGTTTTCAGCAGCTATGCATGGTATCACAGCTGATATTACTAGTGGTGCATTATCAGAAGCTGAGCACAAAGAGTTGGATGCTGATTCCAAAGCAATAAACGCCTTAGGTGGAGTCCTCTCTAATCCCATTTATACAAAGGTGATGTCATGCAAAACGTCACATGCCATGTGGGAAAAACTTTTGAATATTTATGAAGGGGATACAAAAGTCAGAGAGGCAAAGCTGCAAGTGTTGTGGAACAAGTATGAAGATCTCAAAATGAACCCGAATGAGTCCGTTGATGCATTCTTTAACAGGGTAAATGCTGTGGTAGAAGACATGCGGGGTCTTGGAGAAATTATCGAAGACATTAAAATCGTAAAGCGCATCTTGAGAAATCTTCCACCTCGGTTCAATCCGAAAGTTTCTGTGTTGGAAGATAAAGATCCGAAAGAGCTAACATTGGATAACCTACACAACACTCTTGTTGCATATGAAATGAGAAATGATGACAACGATGCTGTGGAAAAGGGGAAATCCAAAGAGGTGGCATTTAAGGCCATGAAGAGGCTCACTATTGAAGATTCTCAGGAGGAAGAAGAGTCAGATGAGGTGATGTCGTTCCTTTCTTCAAATCTGCAAAGAGGAAAAGGAAAGTTTAAAGGGAAACTTCCACTAGCATGCTTCCGATGCGGAATGGTTGGTCATCTTGCTGCAAGATGCCCCAAAAAGTTTCAAGAAGAAAGCGATGAAGATGAAGTTAAGACTCCCATAAAAAAATCTTCATCCTATGTGAAAGGGAAGAAGCAGTTCAAGAGAAATTTCTTTAAGAAGAAGAATCTTCTTTCCCAAGAAATTGACAGTTCAGCTGAGTCTGAGGGTGAAGAAGTTGAAGAGATAGAAAACTGCAAAGATCATGGTCAAAATGCGATGGTGGCTGTTGCTAGTTGTGCTCTAGAAAAGAAAGAAACCGAAACTGATGAAGAAGAAGAACAAATTGAAGGGAGAGTTGACATGGAAGCTGAATTAGAAGCAGCTCTTGAAGAGATAGATGTTTGGCGAGCAAAAACAAAGAAAGCCAACAAGATAATACGTGATGCCAAACTCTACATGCAACAACAAGAAGAAGAGAAGTCTGAGCTTGAGAAAGAAATTGAGAATCTTAAGTCTTCCAGGCCAGAGCGCACAGAAAAGGTTGATGAGCATAAGCTCAAGATTGAAGAGCAGAAAAGGGAGATCGATTGCTTGAGTCAAAAAGTGAAGGATCACGTCAAGCGTATTGAAGAGCTTGAAGAGGAAGTTGTCGGTCTGCGGAAAAAAGTTAAAGACCAGGAAAAACCTTTGAATCCCAACACATTCTTGGGAAATCAGGTCGTTACGAAGACGGAAGAGAAGAAAGAAGAGCCTAGTAGTTCAGCAGGAAAGAAGCAGCAATTGAACTCATATGTTAAGGCTGATTCACGACTTAATCAGAAACAAAAATCTGCGGCAGTTGAAGTTAGACCGCAAGCACCTGTCTCGAGATTGAAAGTGGATTTGAGCACAAAGAAGGATCAAAATACTCAGAGATCCAAAGGGGAAACTCGTAGTGCTGAAGTAACATGAAGGAATGCACCTTATATCAGGTGTTATTGTTGTGGAAAGATGGGACATTCACAGTATGTGTGTTCCATAGCCAAAAGATATCGAAGGGAACAAGAACAGAGATGGCAGCCAAACAGAGAACGGTTTTCCAGAACATTTTTTGAAGGACACTGTTTTTGGTGCGGAGGATTTGGACACATGGCTAGGTACTGCACTCCGACCATTCAGAAAAATGTGCCAAAACAGAATCAAAATGTTCGCAAGCAGCAGATCAGTAAACCGACAAATGAGTTAAAAGTTCAGAACAGATTTGCAGTTTTGCAAGATGAAGCTGGTCCATCATACTCTGAGAAAGAACAGAAGCCTCAATCCATGCCGAGTATGAAAGAAAAAGTATGGACTAGGAAGAAGAAAACTGAGAAGGCCGTAGTTGCTGAAATTGCCCTTAAAGCATCAGATCGTTCTGGTGTTTGGATCCTTGACAGTGGTTGCACATCCCACATGACGGGTAATAAGGATCTGGTTACAGGCATAAAATATGACAAAGAAGGAGTTGTCAAGTTTGGAAATGATGAAGGCCTGAAGATTGTTGGCTCAGGAAAAGCCAAGTTTGGGGGCAAAGAAATGAGACATGCTGATGTCTTGGTGGTAGAGGGTCTCAGTCATAATTTGCTTAGCGTCAGTCAACTATGTGACTCTGGGCACTCTATACTTTTTACCAAGAAGATGGGTATTGTTAAAGGAAAAGATGGAATAGTCATTCTTCAGGGAAAACGAACAAAGGGGAATCTTTACCTGGTAGGTGGGGAAGAAGATTCATGCCTTTTATCCAGAGAAGAAGAAAATCAGCTGTGGCATAAGCGACTTGGTCATCTATGTCAACCATCTATAGAAGATCTGGTAAAGTGTGATGCTGCTAGAGACCTTCCCAAACTATCACGTGATCACACTCATACGTGTGATGCTTGTCAACAAGGGAAGATCATCAGGAAGACATACAGGCCAAAGGAACAAAAAGCAACTCGAGTGCTCGAATTGGTGCATGCTGATGTATGTGGACCTATCTCACCACGAGCTATAGATGGGCAAAGGTACTATGTTCTTTTCATTGATGACTACAGTAGAATGGCCTGGGTATTCATCATTACCCATAAGACAGAGGTGTTCAGTTGCATAAAGCAGTATAGGAGGGAATCAGAAAAGATGCTTGGGCAGAAAATTCTGAGGTTTCGTACTGATAACGGTACAGAATTTACAAACAGTCAGGTTGAAAACTACCTCGAGAAACATGGGATAAGGCATCAAGTTTCATCAGTAAGAACTCCCCAACAGAATGGAGTGGTATAAAGGAGGAATCGGATCATTAACAACATGGCCAGAACAATGCTTATTGATAAGGACCTACCAGAGAAATTTTGGAAGGAAGCAGTTTTGACATCGGTCTATGTTTCAAACAGGTCCCTGTTATGTCCGAAGCAAGGGAAGACTCCGTATGAACTGTGGTACGGAAAGAAGCCAACGTTGAAATACTTTCGAATCTTTGGAAGTAAGTGTTTCATTCTCAACAAAGAACATCATAGGAAGTTTGAGGCATGAGGAGATGAAGGGATATTCCTTGGCTATTCAGGGAAAAGCAAAGCATATAAATGCTTCAACAAGAGGCTGGGAAAAATTGTTGAGAGTAATGATGTCACTATAGTCGAAAATGAACAGACTGCTCAACGACCCAGTGAACAGTTCCTGGATGAAAGTGATGATGAGGTAAGCAACCCAGGGGGAGCAGAAGTGGCCGAAGCTGACTCAGAATAAGATACTGATGATGAAGAGGAAAGTGTCAAGTCGGTGTCTGCGAGGAAGACAAAGAGTCGAGCTGAGATTGATAGGCAGAATATCATTGGTGATCAAACAGCTCCAGTTCAGACTCGAAGAATGAAATCATCACAGCAAGCATCGTTTTTGTCTCAAGTGGAGCCGAAATGTTTTTCTGATGCAGCTGAAGATGAAAACTGGGTTCAGGCCATGAACGAAGAGCTTGATCAGATTGAGAAGAACCAGACATGGGAGATTGTTTCGAGGCCAGCGGACAAGAATGTCATTGGGACCAAATGGGTCTATCGCAACAAGATGAATGAAGATGGCACAGTGATTCGGAACAAAGAACGACTAGTGTGCAAGGGGTACTCCCAAATCGAGGGAATTGATGTTGATGAGACATTTGCACCGGATGCAAGGCTGGAGACAATAAGATTATTCCTAGCCATCGCAGTGCAAAGGAAGTTCAAAGTGTTCCAGATGGATGTCAAATCCGCATTCTTGAATGGGGTTCTGGAAGAGGAGGTGTATATTGAGCAGCCAGATGGTTTTCTCATTCATGAGGATGAGAACAAAGTTTGCAGGCTGAAGAAGGCATTGTATGGGCTGAAACAAGCACCAAGGGCATGGTACTCAAGGCTTGATCAGTACTTGAAGAAGCTTAGTTTTCAGCATGGAGGAGTTGATTACAATCTCTATTTCAGTAATGACAGTAATCAAAGGATGATGGTGTTGGTTTATGTCGATGACATAATATTTGGTGGATCAGATGAAGCTCAGTGCAGACAGTTTTCCGAATTCATGAAAAATGAGTTTGAAATGTCAATGATTGGAGAGCTAACGTTTTTCCTTGGTCTACAGGTCACACAAGGAAGGAATGGAACATTCATTTCTCAATCTAAATATGCCAAGGAGGTCCTAAGAAGGTTTGGAATGGAAAATTCCAAGGAGATGAAGACTCCGGTGGCTACCCGGATGAAATTATCAAAAGATGAGGATGGCAAGGCAGTTAATATCACAGAATACAGGCAAATCATTGGAAGTCTGTTGTACTTAACCGCAACAAGGCCTGATATTGTTTTCGCCACATGCCAAGCAGCGAGATATCAAAGTAATCCCAAGGAAAGTCACATGCTCACAGTAAAAAGAATACTTCGGTATATTAAGGGAACGATGGACTTCGGCTTGACATACAATGAAAAATCTCAGACAGAGTTATTGGGGTACACTGATGCAGACTGGGCCGGTTCAGCCGATGATAGAAAATCAACGTCAGGTGGTGCATTCTATCTTGGTGGATTGTGTATTTCTTGGCTAAGCAAGAAACAAGATTGCATTTCATTGAGCACCGCAGAAGCTGAGTATATTGCGGCCACTCAAGCATGCACACAGTTATTGTGGATGAAGCAGCAGCTTGAAGATATGGGAGTTGAAGTGAAGTCTCCGATCGGAATCCAGTGTGACAACTCAAGTGCTATAAATCTTAGCAAAAATCCCGTCCATCATTCAAGGACAAAGCACATTGAGATTAAGTATCATTTTATCAAGGAGAAGGTTGAGCAGGGAATTGTAAAGTTGGAGAACGTGCCTACAGAACTACAGGTTGCAGACATTCTGACAAAGGCCTTACCCAAGGAAGCTTTTGAGAGGCATCGACTGGCTCTGGGAGTTCAGTCGATTCCCCGCACTTGAAATAGTGTGGATGTGGGTCCCCCACCCCCCTCTCCCCGAGGTATGGTGTGTTTTTCCCTAATGTGCTGATATGTGTTCTCTACTATGTTACAGACTACAAAGGCGTGACCTTTGGGTTCATTGACAAAGGGGGAGAAAAGTGCTTGAAAAGTGCTTGACAAAGGGGGAGAAAAGTGTTTGTTCAAGGGAGAAAATAGTGCGGAGATTTGATATATCATACTTGTTACGGGGAGAAGCTGACAGGTGGAGCAGCCAGAAAGGGGGAGCAATGAGAAAGGGGGAGTGTATGAAATCTGACGATGCTCGACGTGATCGATCAAATCATAGAAATCACGACAGCTAATGATCGTGATAAAAGCAGAACAGTGGTGTTGGAATGGTGTGAGACGGTGTCCAGCTATCAACAATTGGTATCAACTTAAGAATTCACCAATTGGTATCAGTGTGGTTCAACAACTGGTTTTATTTTAAGAATTGGTATCAGGGTGGAATCGACAATTGGGGTCTGACATGAAGTGATTCATTGATTAACTTTTCATACTACTCTTGTTTCTCACGCCGAGCATTGCTCATGTGGGCTTAGAGTACATGTTAAGTGAATCCTTGAACGCTATCATAATCACAAGAGGCGAATGGTGGTAGCAGCTGGAAGAAGACTCAGTGAGGTATCAAAGTGCAGAAAATATTTCTGAGCAGAGTTGTGAAGAGTTGTCAACAAACCCAAAGGGGGAGATTGTTGGGCAAAAATCCCTCAAGGTAACATTGCAGCATTTTTGGGTTGATTGTGTTTGTTGACAAAGCAGGTTACCATGGAGAATTGTCGAGTTCCCGAGAAGTTGTTGACATTCCATGTTGACAAAGAACTTTGACAAAGGAAAGGACGATCTGGAGGCGGTCCAAAAGAGTAGTACAAGGTGGCGCCGTTTTCCAGTGTTTGCCAAATTTTTGGGCCTGAAAATCGCCAATGGAAAATGGAGTGATATGTTGTTGGCGAAGGTTGAGGAGAGAGAAATGAAGGAGGTGTGCGAAAAAATCAAGCATGGCGCGCAAAACTAGCGGGTTGCGCGAAATCTTGAAGTGTGGCGCGCAAAACAGCGGGTTGCGCGAAATTGTATTTCGCGCAAAAGATGTTTCAAGGCCGAAAGCTTGAAAATCGGTAAAGGCATGAGGCGCGCGAAATTTTGGAGGCGTGCGCGGAAAATTGAAGTGGCGCGCGAAATAGCGGATGAAGTATTTCGCGCAAGAGGTGTTACGAGGTCCAAAGCTCGTAAAATGGAAAAGGCATGAGGTGCGCGAAATTATGGAGCAGTGCGCGGAAAATGTTTGTGCGCGGAAGATCAAAGCGGATTACGCGCTCAAGGAGGGTTTTTCGCGCGGGGTCGATTTTGCCTATAAATATGAAGTGACCCTCCTCCATTCAGAAGAGTTCAAGACATAGAAAATACCCGAGCTCTGGTTCGCGAAATTGAAGTTAGAAAGTGTGTTGCGCGTAAACTTAAAGTTTGCGCGTAAAGTCAGATTGCGCGAAAAGCAAAGGCTGCGCAGAAAGTTGGTGTTGGCGCGTAAAAGGAAGATTGCGCGAAAAGTGGATTTCGCGCAAAATCAGTGAATTGCGCGCAAGGCAGTTTCGAGGCTGTGCGTAATATTTGTAGGTTGCGCGAAAAAGGAATTTCGCGCAAATCATAGAAATTGCGCGCAAGACACCGTAAGGGTTGCACGTAAAAATTGAGGTTGCCCGGTACATCCGGTGCAAAGTGAGATTCATCTGCGGGTGAAAGTTGGACTTCAACAGAGCATCTACATACAGAGGAAGATGCATTACTTCATGAAAATGAAGAGACCTACAGGTCTATAAACTGTGAGTGAATACCTTCCAAGAGCAGTGAGCTTAGGAAGAGGAAGAAGGTGATCCTCTCCACCGGCAGTGAGCCAGAGAGAGAGAAACCGGGAGTGACCCTTGGGAAAGCAGTGAGCTGACCCTAAACATTGTATAGGCAGTGAGCCTGGGCATAGAAGTGATCTAGCCCGAACATTGTAATCCGCAGCTAGTGAAGTTTAGTAGACTTGGTACGACCGGCAACCTGTCGGCGTATGCTCCTTGGACGTAGCCCTTAGCGGTGAACCAAGTAAAATTGTTGTGTCCTGTGCTTGCTCTACTTTCTGTTTATATTGTGCAGCAGGAAAGAGAGAGAAGAGTGTTTTGCTTAACAACGAAACAAGATCAGAAAGGGCTTTAATTTTTAATTAGTCATACCCTGATTCACCCCCCCTCTCAGGGTATTCAGCCTAGTGGACCTAACACAATTAAACCTTTACCCATTAAATATATCATTTATACTAAGGAAAACCAAATGAGAAACATAACAACACCAAATCACATCCCCATACATATAAATCGGACATCAAGTATATGGGATATAACTTGTAGACCACCTAACTCAAATCCGAAGATAAATACTCACTTAACTATACCATTTAATTCATATTCTAATTCCCGTAAAATACACAAAATAAGATCCACTAGAAAAAGATAGTTTTAGGTATTTAGAAGAAGAAGAATAGCTACACAATCCCTAATCAGAAAAGTAGAAGGAAGAGGGGTGTTAGACTCACCCGAAGCTTTGATTCGCAACCAATAACAATCCAAATAGCTTGGAAATGATCCTTAGGAAGATTAAGACGTTTTGATTATTCACTAGGGCTGCATGAGGAATATTAGAGGCAAATACCGAGTTAGAACACTTAGGTCCTGAGGAGGGAAATGGTAAAATCTCACTTTTTAAGTGGTGTAGGGTTTGGCCACATGGTTTCCCAAATCGTGTGCCAATCATGTGCCATCCTCTATCCAAGAGGGGGACAGTCCGCATGCTTACCTAGGGATCCTGCACGGTTTAAAGAATTGTCTGATGACCATGCGGGAAGGCTCTGTCCAAGACCACCTGGTTTTCTTTCCCCCTTTCACAGTTTTCTTAAAACCATTCGCCCCTCATCTAGGAAAGGATGGTTAGGGTGCACAGTTGCTACTAACCATGCGCCAATCATGCTACATGCACTTGATGGAACCATTTTCCCTTCTTTCTTGTCTCAAACCCCCATAAAACCCCTGAGTCTCCACATAGACTTGGGAAACATTTCATTTCCTAAATGTATGTAAACTAGAATTTAAAATAAGAATGTACTTCATAGAAGTTAGGGATATTACATGCTTCAAAAGGTTTTCTCTTTATATAGTTGTGATATAAATGAATATAGAAAATGTGAATTTTTATTAACTTTAATTAACATATTAGATCACTATTTTGACATATGTATTATTAAAATGTACCTTCTGTATATATTCACAACTGAGACTCCCAACCATTCAAACTTGAGAATCTCTTTTATACTCTCGATACCCACTATGTATGTAATGAAAGTTCTAAATATTTATTCTTCATATGGAATTTAAGACATATTTTCATCTTTAAATGTGATCTCTATATGTAGTTGTAATGATAATAAAATTTTCTCTACAACTAGAAGGGAGAAGGTTTTCTCAGTAGGTCCTTTTGATTTCTTGGCCAATTCACTAGATTTTATCGATCCTCACTTTTGTTTCCCCATCACTTTATCTATCTGTAATACTATACCTCATGTCAGAAATTTTTTCATCAACTTTTATAGGTTTTTCATAAGATTTTTGTAATTCATACCTCATGTATCTTTATAATATTAGATGGCCATGCTATGAAGTCCCCTATAACATCATTGACCATTGTAATATCTGGATCATCAAGTGGAATGAGAAACTTAGTGGTCGGCTCTTGAGGTACCTCAATCCCTACTATCATGTGATCTTTTGCAAGTTCTTTACTATGAATCATTTCTACCAGGATATTATACCTCATACCCATCACAACAAGGTGATGCATGGGTATTTAAAGGTAAATATAACATACAACATTACCCCATAGAATTTTATTAATACAAAGTTATCAGATTTTTTTTGATTCGCATTTAGGAGAAAGAGTAATGAAAATATTAATTACCTCAGGTAAGGTATGCAGTTTAGGGGAATCACTAACCTCAAATCTAGCGGGGTCATTTGGTTCTTCATGTGTGGATCTTTTTCCCACCACTAATTCATTTTGATCCTTTCTCATTTATTGGTCTTCTAAAACAGACTGAAAAATAATATATAGCAAAGAATCTATTTATTCCTAAAATCCATTCATCGTATTATATGTATCTCCTTTGGTTTTATATTCTCAGAATATGTTCAATGAGACACTCTAAAACCTAAACATCTATCACAACCATATTGTTCTGTCCACTTCAAAGCTACTAAAAGTAGGTTTTCTTCTTATATGGTCGCTATCGATTCTTGTTTCTAAACAATCTAAAAAACATATGAACATAAATAGGTATTTTTATGTAATATTATTATAAAGAATAAAAAATTACCATTATTTCATACTTAATATTTTTTCCCATAAATATTTTGTGTTCTCATCAACCAGTTTATGCTCATTATATTCCCAATCCTCCTTCTATAGCACAATACATGGTAAGGTAGTGGATTTGGATTTGGATTCATCAATATGCATATAAATAAAGGAAATATGTTGTTTCATATCACATAAATTTTTATTATTTATTTAAAATACACACCAATTTATTATTTACTTAATTGTACCTCATACTTGCTTTGTGGTAGGGGTAAATTCATTTTGATGCATGTTATTTATTTTTAGTACCTTTTTTTTATTTCATAAATTAACAATTTTAAATCAAATTTGATAAAATAAATAATAAAAAATAATATATTACCAACTACAATGCACCTAAAATTATTTCTTATCACGATGGTCGATGAAATAATTCCACATTTCCTACTTTATAATGTGTGCATAACTAACTGGTGTGTTGGGATTTACTTTCCACTCATCATCCCTAATATGTAATTTGGTAAGAATATTTTGGAAGCCTCTATGGGATTTTCTAGTGGCCATTAAGACATATTTCTTATGAAAATATTCTAAAATAAATAAAATATACAAGGAATAATGAAAATTAAATATAAGTTTCATTATATAATTTTCACTAAAATAGATAAAATATATTGTAATATTACCATTATATATTTCCAAATGGTTTCCTTTGTTACAGGATAGATGTGGTGCCAAAAATCTATATCAATCCGCACATTCATCCTCGTTGTGACCCCAATATAACTAATTAACATTGAATTATTGGGGTCAACAGGTTGGCCATGTTGATTCCAGCCAACCTCAAATTTTATACCCTTAATTATTGACTTGATGATATTATACAACACTGTGATGTTATGCTGTTATTGTTTTCTTTCATCAATATGTTTTTGATCCCATTATAATTTTTCAATTTCAGTATCAACAGTCCATTCTTCCCTAGAATTGGTAACATCATCTTATGAAGAAGACACTTCATGGATAAGTAGTTAAACATTTAACTTAGATTATTTTAATGTAGTAAATAACATATAATATTATGAGGAAAATACTTGTATATTAAAAACACTTTAACCTTATCATTGAACTATATTTCTTTTTTTAAAGGTTTAAGGTGTTTGGATCCTCTATCGATAATCCAAATCCCCTCTTCATGGTCCCCTCTAACATACAAGACATTTTTTATATTGGGACTAGAAATAAATGATTGTGATCTCCAAATAAAATGGTCATCCTTGATTAAATTTTCATCTAACCTTATAGTTGTTTTAGTTGCTGACAAGAAAATCATCCAATTATTTTTTTACTGGATATGAGACATAAAATACTTGCACTACTTGTGATTCCATTATGAATGTGTTTTGATTTCCCCTTCCACACTGAAATTAATCTTCATGAAGCCCATTTCATCAACTTTCACTGCACTCCTATTTTTAAGCCATTTGCAACGAAAAATTATAACTTGAAATGTTGTATAATCCAAATCATATATCTGTTCGATGATACTGAAATATGAAATATTCTCATAAATTGGGTTTCTATCCTTAGAGACAGATATGTGCATCTCTTCCTCTACAAGCGCAACTCTACTATTTTTCATCTTACTACATTCATGGTTTTATTTTGTATAGAATGTATAACCATTGATTACAAAACCAGTCTAAGATATAACATTTTCATTTGGTCCCCTGACTATCCATCAAAGTCCTTTGACAATTAAATTTGGACTTTTAGCTAACTTCTTATAAATTTGATCTTGGAACAATCCTATAAACTATTTATTATATGTATTTGATATCCATCCTTCATCCCTTAATGGATTCAAATCTCTAAGATTTTTTTGGGCTTCAACATATGGATCCACATCTTCGCTATTATGTAAAATGTATTGGTGCACTTTCTCCCACTTTGTGATAGTAATTGTAACAACATCTCTTTCAGAAATCCGTTCTCCTGTAAGGATTCCTCTATGACGAGACTTTGGGAGACTGATGATTTCAACATCTAATAGGTAATTGGTAAATAATTAAATAGCTTCTTCAACAATATATTGTTATGCAATACAACCTTCTGAAAAAATTTGACTCTTTACATGCCCTTTAAAAATCTTCATATACCATTTAATGGGGTACATCAATCTTCAATGGTCATGAACACATAGTTGAACCTCTATAACCAAATTAACCATCAATTGGACCATTATATCAAAGAATAATCATTGTAATATCATCTCTAATTCACATAATATGATAAAAACCTCTTTATTCAAGATTAGAAACTTTACAAGGTCTATTAAATTACTACCTATGGATTTGAAAAAGAAGCAGAGTCTAGTTAATGGACATCCTAAATTTTTAGGTAGAATGAAACGTAAATAAATGGGCATCAAATATTGCATCAAAACATAAAAATCATGTGATTTTAGTCACTGCACCTTCAAATTATTCATTAGCATGACAATATTGATATTTGATGAATACCCCAATTGAACTTTTACACCATTAAGGATAATTCCAAATTTAAAATTTTCTTATCTTGATAGAGTGTAAGCTGATGGAGGAAGAAAAGTCCACCCTTTACCCTTTATGAGTGCAAACTCTTCCCTTATCCCATTGTCAACCATGTCCAACCTACCCGTGATGCCATATTTTTTTTGGAACATTTATTAATGTGCCAATAAAACTATCAAATACATTTTTTTCTACATGAATGACATCAAGAAAATGTCTAACATATAAACAATTACAATACAATAATTTAAAGAAAATTGATCTATTTTTTCAAATTGATTTCATAAGGTTTTTCAAAAATGGTTTATTGAAAAATGTGTCAATATAATTTACTTTATCAAACAGTTGATCACCCTATTAGTGGAGATGGAATTGTACCTTGCTCAGTATTCCCATATAATGTTGTTGTCCAGGATCAGTATTTATGTTATCGAGGTAAAAATTTCTGATGTCCTAAAAAGGAAATCTTCAAGGAATGTTTCAACTAAACTGAGTTTGTGTATTTTTCAAAAATGGGACACCCCAACATTTCTTTTATACTATATCCTGAAAAATTTCCATAACCAGAAAATCATTTATCATCATGTACAACGTGTCCCTCAATGTGAATTCTTCATTTCTATGAGAATCATACATTGTAACAAATGTATCCCTCATCAATTTTAGATATTTGATCAATGGAGCCAAATAGATATCAATATCATTACCAGGTTTCTTTGGTCCAGATATAAGAAGTGACAACATAACATATTTGCGCTTCATGCATAACCATGGAGGCAAGTTATAATTTACCGACATGATGGTCCATGTATTGTGAGTACTACTCTATATAGTGAAAGGATTTCTTTCATCTATAGATAATTCATAATGAAAGTTTCTTGGATCATTTTCAAATTTAGGATACTCGTAATAAATTTTCTTCCACTGGGGAGAATATGCTAGATGACTTAGGTTCCCATATTTAATTCTTATATCTGTATTCCATGTAAATATTTTTACAATTTCCTGAAATCTATAGTCTTATAAACCATGTATTGATAGGAAAATTCCATACATCTTTTGAAGGATTTGATTCATTTTTCTTGTATCAATATATGACACACTCAATGAATTTTATGAGTGATTCATGGTCCTTGAAAAATAATATGAAATCACTTGGACAAGAATGTATTTTTTAGAGATCATGCCCATTGAAATTAGAATTCATTTAGCATCATATGTTCAACATGGAAGTTCATTTTCTTTTGGTAGCATATAATTCAGGAGACCAAGTAGTTTTGTGAAGTTGGTTTTGATCCATACACTACCATATTTCAAATTATATAACTTCAATATAGCTAAAAATGTTATGTATTTAGTACAACTAGTATACAATGGTCTCTTATCATAGTTATTTAACATATTAAACAAATTTGGAAAATCAAAATAGTCATCTTCAACTTCCATTTCATTTCTTCCATGTGATCTCTATTATCATTTACACTTTTATTCATACCAAATGATCTATAAACTGTAGTATCACCCCAATAAGTGTAAACATTTAGTTTTTCCCCATGTTTATTCCAACATTTATAGCTCTCATATATTCTGTGACAAATTAAATGTTCTTACAACTCTTTTAGACTATTTTTTATTGAATAAAAACATTATAAACGCAGACAAAGGATTTGAGAAGGTTCATATGCATGATCTATTTCAAAATTGATAATCCCTGTAAGTCCATTTTCATACTCTTTTATCATATGATTAGTGTTCATCCATTTTTGATTCATATCTATCCTATCAGGTTCATTAAATATTCATTTTGTATAAAAAATAAATAAATGAACATAAGATATTCATTATCAAAGGTGAAAGTTATAGATAATTCTAATAAGGGGAACCCAACATTTGATTATTTCATATAATTTCAGTATGCTTTAAAGGAATTGGGTAATTGAATTTAAGAAAATAATTACTCCACTATGGTAGGTTTTATCCTCTAAATTCATCCAAAATGATCATTGGTACCTTGTATGGGATGACTACTTCTCATAGTAGTTCAAGAAACATTTGTGAATGTCTAGAAGATATGAGGGATAAGTATCAAGCAACAAAATGAAATAATAACTATTCGGGAGATGAAGCATATGAAGATGATAGTTTTCTCCTTAAATATTTTTAAATTACCACATATTAATTTAAAATTTCAAATATCATCTCAAAAACACTTTCAAAATTCAAAAGGATGCTTTTTGAATTTTTAAAAACCTCTTAAAATCTATTTTTTTAATTCCACATGAAAATGGATCAATTTTTTCCAAACACTTAAGAGGATACAAACCAAA
Organism: Viscum album; assembly: GCA_963277665.1. Taxonomy (NCBI): domain Eukaryota; kingdom Viridiplantae; phylum Streptophyta; class Magnoliopsida; order Santalales; family Viscaceae; genus Viscum; species Viscum album. The sequence goes on from OY728140.1 coordinate 513,649,263, forward strand.
TTTTCTATAAAAACTATTAGCATCAGGTGAATTTTTTTAAAATCATATTAAAAAACCATTGACAATAAATTAAAAGTTTAAAACTGTTTCCATGGAAATATGTACACTTTGAAATTTTAAAAATTTATAGGTTCACTTTGAAATCACTTCATGAGTTTCAGAACACCAAATCCATTTTAGTTCATTTTAAGGTAAAAACTCATTTCTTTATTTCAAAACCCAATTTAACATTTAAAACCAAGTTCCTTTTTTTAAAATTGAAATTTTAAATAGGCATGACCATAAAAATTCTAAGTAGACCGTCACCTAGTCTAAATGAAAGCATGATTATTAAACATTTCATAAAAATTTTATAAATATGACATGAATAATTTTTTTAGAAGACAGTAGTAAATTAATGATTTAAATCCTAAAATGATTATCCTATACTACTCGATTAAGTATTGAGGTTCCCATGGTATTATTTAAAAATTAAATCAAGGTACTATTAATTTATCAAAAAATAGTTTCATCAAATATCACACAAGAAGCCACAAATACAAGCCTTCACATGTAACAACCCGTTACCAATATGAAAAGTATTTCTTAAATCATGTCATGGATTTTACTTTACATTGACTGGGTAGGGTTGATAATGAATTGGGAGGATACCCATAATGGTGAAGTCAGAGATTTGTTAGACTCTCAGTTTTAACCGGTTTTTTGTAGGATGTCAGAGGATTACATGCCATGTAACTAGGTTACACGATGTGTAATGGTTTATGAGGTAATGTTGTGAAAGGATTTACGTTGTGAAGGTTACACTCCATGAATATCATTTAAATTTCATGAGTTATTTAATGAATGGTTTTCAATTTAAAGCGACATGTTTTTCAGTGGTTACAAAAATTAACAGTTTCACAACGTGTAGTGGGATTACATGTCAGGTAATACCCTAACTGTGGTTTTTTAAACAGACAATACGATTGATATTTTCTTTTCCCCTCCTCTCCAGTTTTTTTTCTCTCAACCCAAAGCCTTCCCCAGGTGATCTTGAATCTATGAAACCCTTTCTGATCCTTTATTTTTATGTTCAATCATCATTGTGCTTACAGTGTGATTCTCAGGTAAGTGTTCTTTATCATTCTTCATCTTTATCTATTTCTCCTTCTTTGTGATTTCATCATATCATCCTAAAGTTGGTGGATCTATTTATTCATGATGCCAGATCTCATTTCTAGGATAATTTTTGAGGTCTTATACACCTTTGTTCTCGTTGATGGGTGTCATTTCAAGTGTTGAGTTTCAGGAAAAGGTAGGTGATTCCATCCTGTTTAGCTAAATTGATTAACTATGAATTTCTTGATTTATTTCAACTATTGATTTAAATTCATTTTCTCAAACTTAATTTCAATTGAAGTAATAGAAATCCAATTCGAGTGAATTGGGATATTTGAAATGGTTTTAGCATGAGAATTGAGAAAAACCCCAATTCTATTGAATTGGTGTGTGTTTATGAAAATTGGTTGATTTAAATTATTAAATTTAAATTTTGGATTTGATGGAAATTATTTCAATTAAATTATTGAATTTAATTGTGGAAATGAATTTTGAAATGGATGGAATTTATTTTGAACAGATTTCCATCCATCCAACATTATGATTTTTATTCCAAAAGGAGACAATACAAGGAAGAGGTCACCCCACCTAGGGGGGAGAAAATAATGAAGGCCAAGGGCATCACCTTGAATCATGTTCACCCCATTTGGTTTATGATGAGACACATTAGAAAGGCAAAAAACCAGTATCCTGGGGACCACAAGATAGGCTAGGTAGTCCGCCACTTTGTTCCCCTCACGCCAAGTATGGGTGACTCTAACGTTATTGTAAAGGAGAGTCTTTCATTGTCTAATTATATAGGTAATTGACCCAGGATTGGTTCTTTTTCCATGCAAAGAATCATGAAAAATTATAGAGTTCGTTTATAGTTTTGAAATGATAATGTCCCTCTAATTGCACATGGAAACCCCTGTATGATCCGAAAGAGCCTCCGCCCGAATAGAATTAACACTTCTATAATGGCCCGTGAAATCCATCACCACACTCTCTCTATGGTTATGGAGAACCCCTCCTCCCCTCATGTCACCCATTACACAAGATCCATCAGTATTAAACTTGAGACCACCCTCTGGTGGAACCCAGTGGTTCCATCTCACCTACACCCTAGATCCACACTACTGAGACTTAGTCTTCGATGATTGCAATGTGCGAAGGGATGGTGCCTCCTTCCCAATACTAACAAGAATGATCAAGTCAATCAGTATACATCTAGTTTTTTCCACAACCACTCTACCTATAGAAGAGATCCCCTCAAACCTGGCTCAATTCCTTGATTTACATAAATCCCAATAGCCCGCATTGTATACGATAACACATGTATCGACCTCCTTTGCATTACCATTGATCCTATGGAACTATTGCTCCATTTACCACTCGTTGTTATTATCTTGGTAGGAGTACCCAGTGAACTCACCAAAGAATCTCAACACTTTCCAGGCCCATTTTCCCTCAAAGAAGATATGGTTCATGCTCTCTTCCTTTCTATTCACATAGTAATGACAACAAGAATTCATGATAATGCCTAAGAATTTTATATTAACATTAGAGGGTATATCATTATACCAGATCCTCTATGTGAGGAATTTTAGTTTAGTAGGAATTTTGTTTCCCTACACCACACTATTTTATCTCTCCTACTACCCCTGAGTAAGATTACTCCTATGGAAATCCTTCGAGTTGAACTTACCCAAGGTGGATGGGGTATATATTCACCTGTCTTGCTCGGAGTTAATAAGAACAGAGTCAAACACCACCTATTGAGGTGCATCCAGAATCGACCTGAAAAACTGAGGATGCATGCTTGCCTCCCTAAAGGAAATATTGGGATCCAGACACCCTGGATATCCCATCACACTACCCTATCACTTGTGATACCAATATAGGATGTTCCCCTCCCCAATAATCCATTGTGAGTGTGGTAGGAGAGTTGGGATGATGCTACATACTGAGGAACACAGAGACTACCCACTGGACGATGGGGCTGTAACACCATCCTTGTATCTTTGAGACATATTACTCCACCATAGGGTGTGTTACTTAATGATTTTCCATGCAAGATTCGCACACATGGCATGAATTGTATCTACCAGACTCCTAAAATTTATTCCTCCTTCGCCGATGGGATATGCCATCTCTCTCTATGACACTCACTACCTATTCCCCTCAGATAACACATCCTAGATAAAATGAGTAAGGATTCTATCAATGAAACTAATAACCCCTTCATCACACTCGTAGAGGCTAGAGCATGTACCAGTATAGTTGAGAGTATACTATTCACTAGAGTGATCCACCCCCCGAACGATAAGAAATGGGTTTTGCAATTCATAATTTGGTCCATAATATTAGTCACCACTTTGTTGAAGTCCCTTATTTGAAGTCTTCTTGGGGATACTGGGGTACCGAGATACTCAATTGGAAAAGAGCCACACCCCATGCCCATCTCACTTCTCATCATGTCCACCCTACTTGAAGTGCATGAGTTAGAAATATAGAAACTACTCTTCTTTCTATTAACGATCTTCCCACTCCAGTGGCAGTACTCCACCAGGATCTTATTAAGTGAACTGAGAGACCTCCACCCGACATTCATGAATATTATCTTGTCGTCATCATACATGAAATATGATGTTGGGGGGAGTTCATACTTTCTATAATCTGGCAGAATCTATCCATTATTAACACCTCTATTAATCATCCTACTAAGAGTGTCTTGCATTAGGATAAAGATTCTCAGTGATAATGAAACACCTTGCCGAAGTCCACGAATAGTCTTAAAGAAGCCATGTGATATCCCCATAAAATACACCACCATCCATGATGAGAAAACACACCTGAAGATGATATCACATTCCTAATTGGAGATCCCCATCTTGGCGATAACCCTGTTAATAAATCCCCACTTCATCCTATCATATGCCTTATTTATATCGAGTTTAACAACCATATTAGAACCACCAGATTTCGTATTCAAATCTCTCATCATCTCCTGTGCCATCACCATGACCCACTGAATAGAGTATTCTCGAACAAATCCATGTCCTTCCATGGATACCCACCGGGGGAGAATACTGGACAACCTCTGATTTATAATACTTTCTAAGACTTTATATGGAAAGTTGAACATGATCACATGCTGATAATAGATGAGGGAAGATGGGTCTTTGGTCTTTGGTAAGAGAACCAGAGTAGTCACTGATGTGATCCGAAGAAGGTCACCCCATTAGAATAATTCCTGGATGGCAAGAATAAGATCCCGTTCTACAACCTCCTATGAACCTCTGTAAAATGAGCTTGGGAAACTATCTGGTCCCACCACGCTTTCCGGATCTAGATTCCACATGGATGTATGCACTTTCTCTTCCTACGGATTACAATCAAGCAGAGCATTATCTTGCATAGAGAAAATATTTATAATCCCTTCCCAAAGCTGAGCCTCCCCCATCGGATACCCCTGAGGCATATTCTCGTTCGTTCCCACAAGGAGGTCTTTAACAAATGATAAGGCCATTCCCCCAAACACCTCCTTGTCATCTGTATACATGCCATCCTCCATAACTAGGTTGGGTTTCACAATGATCCTCCTCTCCCTAATGCATGCATGAAATTATGTAGTGTTCTTATCTCCTTCCCTTATCCACTTAGACCTAGAACATTATCTCACCTTTTGTTCTTGAGAAAGCAACATCACCTCCAAAGAATTCTTCTTCTATGAGAGTTCATTGAATACCATGTCATCCCAGCTCTCCTCATTACTGGCCTCCAGACTCTCGATGTCCTGCTTAAGCGCATTCATATCCTAATCAGTAGAGGAAAGGATCTATCTCAAAACATGAGTTCGTGCTCCAGCCTCCTCAGTTGGTTTTATCTTGTTAAAGAGGCATGTTTTTGATTAAAAACTCATTTCTGGTTTTTAAATGGAAAATTAGCATTTGAAATGGGAGGAATAATATTTAATTGTATTTTAAACAGTCTTAAAATAAATTCTCCATCATTGATTGTATAAGAGAACATGCAACCCTTAGGTATTTGGTGAGTTATTTAGACACACTCTACGCTGTTACAACATTCTACAATATACATGAAGTAGGTCACATCCCTGATGGGATGGTGATGAGTTTCTTTTATACAATGTTAGGGGGATGTGTGTATACACATAGTGCTCAGATCAATTAGAGTGTGTAGGGTCCTATAACCATAAATACTATCATACATATTTGGAAGATGACCATGTTGCTCGCTTGTTATTTATATTTGAGATATACATTTATACAAATGTTGTAAAACTACTTTACATGCCTTCTGGATTTACATAAATTGTTTTATGTAACTATTTTATTTAATCCATTATTTTAGAAACATTCAATCACTTGTAAATATTTTGCTTAAAGTAAAATTTACATCATTTGAACTGTATAGCATGATTTGTTTAAATATGATTTGAATAATCCAAACCTATTTATTTTAAAAATTGAAAGCATTCCTTTGGTTAGTCTATTGTTAGCATCTATTATAGAATTCATGGTGAGACCCTAATAGTATTTTTATCTCACACCCTACTTGTGACTTCAGGTGTTTGTAGATTATCTTCTTACAAGTTCAAGTAAGGGGAAAAGATCTCTTGGAGATGGTTCCAACTATTGAACCTTGGACATGGTGAGTTGTTTCCTTAAGGACTTGGTCTGTTTTCCTATTTTAGTACTTGTGTTGTAGTACTTTGGGCTTGTTTATTCCATGTTGTATTCTAGTACCTTACTCCCAGTGGAGTTAATTTTTTTATACACATTGAATCATCTCATTTCAATTCCATAATGATTTTGTAAAAACCATTCCCACTTTCAATTTTATGATTCCAAGTGCTAGTTGCCGAATCATGGGGATCGAGAATTCCCTTCAGGCTATGTTAGGGCCAGATCGGTTACCAGGTTAGCAGGGTACTTAGGCGGGTTCGTGACATCAAATACCATAAAATTTATTCAAAAGTAAACATCAAGAAGGTTTTACAAATATTCATGACATTGAAAACAATTTTCTAAAAGATCTTGAGGTGTTAGATGGAGTATGTGTGTGATATGAGGCTCAACTTTGATTTGAATTTATCTAAGTGTGAGTTGAATTGGAGGTGCTTTAGTAACCAGGGTGAGTGAGTGATAGTGGATTTTTTTAGCAAGGAACCAACCATGAAGTTACACCATGTTTCAAGTGTGTACATTTTTGTGGGTATTTTGAAGACCATATGATGATTTTAATTTTTTAAGAATTGTGACAAAGTGATGAGATAGTGCATTGATGGGTGTAACTTAGAATTTTTAGTGTAAATTTTGCTAAAGGAGGACCGAATAATGTTTTTACATGAGATTGTGTGTGGTGAGATGGAAACCAAATCACACATGTTGTTCACATTATATTTTTATGCTCAGTTTATTGTTTAAAGTATGTTAAACATGTTTACAAGTTATACAATTATTTATTCTATGAAATTAAAGTTTGGACTTGTGTTATTTAATTATTAACACTATTTCATTTATATAAGTCCATGATTAGAAATTATATAACCTCCAAATAATTTTAATATCCATAAAGGAATTTAGCACTCATATGTTTGGGTTATTTTACCTAAATTTATTTTGATAAATTAACCAGAATATTCACATGTATTAGACCTTTGTTAAAGAAAAGAAATTTCTATTTGGTACATCTTTATGTTCTAATATCTTGATTACATTTACTAAACCGAAATTTAGTTATAAATCATGATTTTAAATGGTATTAATATACTTATTTCAGTATTCCCCTTTATACCTTAAGATCATAACCTCATACGGGTGAAAATATTATTACAAAAATATTCTTGTCATAAACTAAGGACACCATTTATTAACTTCCAAGAAAGCTAGTTTGAAATAAATATGGAGAATATGTTTTTATTATTTTAAGAAAATCAAACCATGAGATTTTCTATAAATAAACCTTTAAAAATGAATAATATTTTGAACAAGCATTTAGAAACCTTTACTGAACTATTTATTTTTTCCTTTTAAATGAAAAGAATCACTTGAAAATCATTTTCCTTATATGAGAACTTATTTATTAAAAACACACATTTAGAAATCCCTTTTGGATTTTTTTTAATGAAACCAAACTAATAAGGAAACCCTAGTATAATGAAATGTAACTAAAATGAAATAAATAAATAAAACAATTCCAAATAAAAACTAAAGTGTAGAAGATGTATGAAAAAAATTCTATAATGGAGATGATGACATCCATTCATAAAAGTGAATGTGGGTACCAAACAATATATATAATAGTATAAGTATAATCCACACCACATGCATAGGATCTATGACCTATAGGTTTTAAAGGTAACCAACTCACTCATAGAATACTATCCATTTATGTAACCAAAACATATAATGGAACCCGAGTCTCTCAAGGAAACCGAAATTAACCCCTAGCTAATACCTCAATTAAGCTAGAGTAACACCCATATGTTTACCATCCTATCTATGGTATCCCATGTGAAAACCACAAAAAAAATACACATAGATATTATCCATTATATTAAAAATAACAACCCAAAATAAATAACACAATTGAAACCATTTCTTATTTTGAAAACCCATTTGAAAGCTCACTAGAATAAAAATCATTTTTAGGCCATTTTAAAAAAATTGGTAAGGTCAAAACTATTTTTAAATGAAAAAAACTTAAAACCACATATTTGAAAAACCTATATAATAAAACCAAATCTAATCAACGTGTTTAAATTTTAAAACTTCTCTTTAAATATTATAGATACATGTAATTACACACATATATATCTAAAAAGATCTCAATAAAAATATTCACATATTTTCATGCGAATACATGCATGTATCTAATATATTTATACATATACACCAATACATATGTGTATAAGAATTAAACATGAAATGGGAAATCCATAACATCAGACATAAATAAATATCACAAGAAAAAAATAAATCATAAGAAAACTTCTCAAACAAGGAAACCCTAATTAATCAATGTCATGAACTGATACATTATCCAAATATATAATTATTTATTTATAATTATATAATTTTTTTATTTATAATTATATAAATATTTTTTTAAAAATTATATATTTTTATTTATAATTATAAATATATTTGTAAATATATTTATAATTATTTATTTATAATTATTTATTTATAATTATAAATATATTTATATCATTACATATATTTAATAAATATATATAAATATAAATATAGTAAATATATTCATTATATTCATTATTTAAATATATTTATTATAATTTTATAATTATAAATATATTTATATAATTAGATATATATATATATATATTTAATAAATAAATATAAATATAAATATAAATATAGTAAATATATTCATTATTTAAATATATTTATTATAATTTTGAAATTATTTAAATATATAAATATTTATTTATAATTATGTAAATTCTTTTTAAACAAATTATATTTATATATTTATTTCATTATGTATATTTATATATTTATATATATACATATAAAAATGAATATATATAAATATAAATATAATTAAAAATATATAAATACATTCATTATTTAAATAAATTTATTATAATTTTATAATTATTTAAATATTAATAATTAATAATTTATAATTATATAAATACTTTAAGAAAGGAATATTTGTTTATTTATAATTATAAATATAAAATTTATGAATATAATAAATATACATTTATAAATATATTTATTTACAAATATATTTTTAACATTATTAATTAATATATAATCTTAAATATATGCATGTTAAAAATGAGTGAAATTGAATAATTACAAATGAGTACACATTAAAAATATTGAAAAAATGGATAAGTTTTATTAATTAAAAATAAATTATTAAAAAAATATGGATATATATTGAAATAAAGATGAATACATATTGAAAATATTAAAACATAGTAAATAAATAAATACAAACAAATAATAGAAAATGATTATATTCTAAAAAAATAAAAAATATTAAAAATAACTTAATACCTAACTGTAATAATATTAAAAATAAATTAATAAAATTTACCAATTAAAAACATAATATATTAAATGTATCATGTTATAATTAAATTATAAAATGAATACTAAAATTTGAATAAATTAGTGAAATATTTGGTGCATGCAATTAGATATAAGATTTCATTAATTATGTGAATATTTGTGTATGTCTATTGTATATAAAAATTCATTAATTATGTATATGTATGTGAAAATGAGGATTATGGGAAAAAAGTCATGGTGTGTCTTGTGCTGAAGTCATGAAGAAAAATTCTCTTGCTGAGCTCTCAGAAAATGGTGGTGTACCATGGATGCAGGTCAAGACTTGGAGGAGGGGATGAAATCCTCATGGAAGGGGTGGACGACTCTCTCACTATTGTATGAGTAGTCATTTTTTATTAGTTGGTTGACTTTTTTGTTTCTGTTTTTTATGAACTTTCTCGGTCTTGTATTTTCCTCCACTCTTTCTCTTTTATATTTAATAAAGTGTCCTTTGACCCTCAACCTTTCAAAAAAAAAGTAACATAAGTTTGATAAATGTTAAATTGAAAAATAAAATGACATTCAATTATTTCCATTACTCGAAGTAATTAGTTAGTATTTTTAATTAATATTAATTTTTAATTATAAACCATTATTCACTACATATATGACTTATTTAATGTAAGAATAAATATTTTGTATTATATAAAACATATTTTAAGAAATATTATATACATTTATATATATATATATAGAAATATATATGAATATATTTCTATATTAAAAGTATTAATTAATAATTATGTATAAAAACCATTAAAAACGAATAAGACATTAATATATTTTAAATTATTAAATTTTATTCATTTTTTATATTTATATTTAATATATATTATTTATTAATATTTATAATTAATATATATATATATATATATATATTAAACCCATTAATTTTTATTGATAATTGTTTCATTAATAAATATTTTAATAATTTTGTTATTTATTCATTTATAATTTTTTTTGTTTAATTATTAAAATTTATTCATTTTATATATATATTTAATAATAATATTTAATAATAATATTTAATAATATTAATAATATATATATGTATATTGAATTTATTCATTTTTATCAATAATTATTTAATTAATAAAATGTTTAATAGTTTTTTTTTATTTTTTTCATTTTTTATTTTAATTTGTTTAATTATTTTATTTTATTAATTTTACATGTCTATATATTTATTATATACTATTTACTAATATTTATAATATATATATATATATATATATGCATGTATATTAAATTTATACATTTTTATCAATAATTGTTTAATTAATAAAATTTTAAATATTTTTTTAAAAATTTACTCATTTTTAATTTTTATTTGTTTAATTATTTCTTTTTATTCAGGGACCTTTATCAGCACTAAAAAACACTAATAAAGGATACCATTTATTAGTGCTAAAAATAAAGCGCTGATAAACAGTACCCTTTATCAGCATGAAAAATAAAGCACTGATAAATGGTATCTTTAATCAAAGTTTTTTTCTAGCCCTGATGTAGAACAATGTTTTTAAAGGAATATTTTATAGTAATGAACATTCACATATGGATTTTCAGGAAAACCAATGTGGGTTTGGAGTGTATTGACATATTCTCATAGAGAAGAACCCCCAAAGTGACATCTGATGGGATAAGATTCTACTTCTTATTCTTATATGAAAAGTTCAAAACAATGGATAGAGTGGTGTTATGGGAACACCTTTCCAACTTATAAGAAGGGAATTCTTCCTAGTTTATTGTAGGAGATTTCAACACCATTACAAATAAATAAGAGAATAAAGGGGGAATGGTGAATGCGAACAATGCATTGCAGAACATCAGGGATTTTGTGACTCATAACAGGTTAATGGATATGGAGTTTTATGAAGATCCTTTCATCTAGTCAAATAACCATAAAGGACCATGGAGGATCTGGAGTAGGATAGATCCTTGTATATCCAACCTTCAAGGAAATGACTCCTTTCCCCAATCCAAGGTGGCACATCTCACTCGTCTTCTTTTGAACCACTCACCATTGTTAATACAATTAAAAAATGAAGGTAGGAGGGGTAATTGATTATTCTTCTCATCAAGTTAGTTATGGGATAAAGAATTATTGTAGATTATAAGTGTAACATCACGTTACATTTTCAAGTATTTTTTTTTTGATGTTTCTAAGTACCTTTGTTTTGGAGTAAAGGATTGGGGACCGTTTGGGAGAATTTTCAAGAAAAGTTAAAGCCCAGTGTGCTGTGCACAGTTTGCGCACGGTTTGACAAACCGTGCGACCAAACCGTTCCAGCCTTGAAACCTGGACAGAAGCTTCCACACGGGTGGCACACAGTTTGTCTAACTGTGAAGCCAAGCCGTGAGAGAAGGGTGGATAAGGCAGTATATCACATATGGTTAGCACACAGTTTGTCAAACTGTGCAGCCAAACCATGCGTTCACTTAAAGGAGATCCTTAAATTGTGGATCTCATTCGGTTTTGCCTCTAAGTTCCTCATTTTTCTTCCTAAGCGGTCCTAACTCGAGATTTGTCTTCTCCTAAGGTCAGAGAGGGTTCCCCCATCATTCCAAAGGCGATCCAAAGACTCCTCTTGGTGAATTAAAGCCGGATTCTTGAGGTATGTAATCGTTATTCATCGTTCTTGATTGGTTTCTTAGATCTACCTAGATATACTTCTCATCTTCTCTCGATTTCTTAGATCTATGCCTGTTATGGGTAGATCTAAGTGCGTGGTACCAAAATTAATGATATTTGGTCTTAATATTTCTAGGAGAAGAGATCTAAGGTGGGTTCTTGAAGAAGAGACTCCGTTTTCTTGAGTGTTCTCGACCTTTTTGGTTTTGGTAAAAAACTTCAAGGTAGGTGGTTCCGTCCCGACTTGCCAAATTTATTATCATTGTATTTGCTTGATTTATTTCAATCATTGATTTAAATTAAATTGATTAAGTTTCTTTCAATTAAATTGACAAAAATCTCGATTCCATTGAATTGAGATGTTTGAAATGGTTTTGGTATGAAAATTTGGGAAAACCCCAATTCCATTGAATTGGGTGTAGTTATGGAAAATTGGTCGATTTAAGTTGTTTAATTTAAATTATGGATTTAATGGAAGTGTTTTCAATTAAATTGTTGAATTTAATTTTGAAAATTAAATGTGTAATGATGGAATTGGTTTTGAATGGATTTCAAACTTATGAAAATGGATTAAAATGATTTGATAGAAACCCATTGGTTTTACCTTTTGAAAGAGGCATGTTTTGAATAAAACATATTTTGGTTTTAAATGGAATGAAAGTGGCTCTTTTAAAATGGAAGAATGGGATTGATCATATTTTAAGAATTCTTAAAATAGTTCTCCCATCATGTAAGAGCGCATGCAAGCCTTTGGTAGTTAGTGAGTTATTTGGATACACTCTACGCTATGACAACGTTCTATAACATACATGCAGCGGGTCACATCCCCGATGGGTTGGTGATGAGTCTCCTTTGTCCATTGTCATAGGGACGTGTGTATACACATTTTTCTGAGTTCACATAGAGAGTGCGGAATCCTATAACTGGTTAATACTATCGTACCTTTTGGAAGATGACCATGTTGCTCTCTTGTTTATTTATATTTGATATATAAATATATGCCAATGCTTTTGAACTGCTTACATGCCTGCTGAATTTATATAAACTATTTTATATAAATGTTTTACTTAAGCCATTGTTTTAGAAATATTCCATCATTGTAAAGCCTTTCTTGATGAATTTTCCATCATTTGAAAATGTATAGCATGATTTGTTAAAATATGCTTTTGAATTTCCAAACCTATTTATTTGAAAATTGAAAGTTTTTACTTGGATAATCTATATTTGGAATCTGTTATGGAATCTTTGGTGATATCTTACTGGGATTAGGCTCACACCATACTTTTTCCTTCAGGTGTTTATATATTCTCTTCTTCCAGGATCGAGCAAATGGAAGGGACCTCTTGGAGGTGGATCCAGTTGTTGATCTCTGGTCTTGGTGAGTTGTGTCCTTAGGGACTTTGGGATTGTTCTTACCTTTTCAGTACTTGGGTTGTAGCACTTTGTAATTTCATGCCTCTTTGTATTCTGGTACATCACTCCCAGTGGAGTTTCTTCTATTATGAATACTGTTTGTTTTACTCTTTCTTCCGCATTCTTATGGAAAAATCATTCCCACTTGTATGTTGTATGATGCCAGGTGCTAGTCTCCAACCCGTGGGGATTGGGAATGCCCTTTGGGCTATGTCAGGGCCAGCTTGGTTATCGGGTTACCAGGGTACTTGGGATGGTTCGTGACAAAATGGTATCAGAGGGAGGTTTGAAACATCTTGCCTTGATTACAGAATGCATTTTAGTATTCTTGTTGGGACTTAGGAGGTAGTTGTGATTGAGTTCCTGGCCATCTCTCACCACAATGAACCTTAAGTAACCAGGGGTGGTTAGGGAAAGATGAATTGTGGATTAGTTCTAGTCTTTTCCCCTATTTTGATTTGGATAGAGTGGAATCCAAATCTTGTTATCCCTTCTTTTAATAGTAGTTTTCTTTGTTACTCAGGTTGAGTGTTAATCTAATGTCGTCCTCATTTTCTGCTGATGTTATGTAGCATCATGCCTCTGAGAAGACGTGGAAATCAAATCCAAAAAGAGGCTGCTACTGAATCTCAGTAAGCAAGTTCTATTGTGGATCCAAGTTTGGTAGAGGTGATTGTTCGCACTATCCAAGCTCTGGGACAGCCACCACCTCCAGTTCATGTTTAGGCTCCAGCTATAGATCCTCATAGTGATATTCTCCGAAGTCATTCTCAAGAGTTCCTACACCAAAATCCACCAGTCTTCAAAGGCTCCACTGATCCTCAACATGATGAGGAATGGTTGAGTAAGATAGAATGTACGTTTGGGTTTTTGGAGACACCCGATGCGATCAAGGTGAAGTGTGCCACCTTCGTGATGGAGGGACCAATTAGGAGATGGTGGGACACAATGGTGATGACTGGGAAACATGAGGGTTTGGAGTGGAAATACTTTAGGGTTCTTTTAACTGATCAGTTCTATCCAGAATCTATGGTGTTGGCCAAGGCTGTGGAGTTTTTTAAACTTGAGCAGGCCAACAAAACCGTGACTGAGTACTCAAATCACTTCGCTGAGTTGGTACAATTTTCTCCTAAAATTGTATCTAATGAGAGGATGAAATCTCGACGATTTGAGTTGGGGATTTTATCAGATATCCGTTCTCAGGTTTTCTTACTAAATATACCCACTTATGCCGATGTGATGGATAGTGCGATGATGGTTGAGATGGATTTGGCAGGAAAGTCAGGGTTTCAGGAATTTCCTTTTTCTTCTAGTGGCAGTGTTGGTTCCTTTAAAGGAAAACAGAAGCACGATGTTACTCATGGTGGTTCTCGGCAACAAAGTCACTCCAGACCACCGGTAGCACTAGGATGGGATTCCTTGACTTGATATCAGTGTGGAAAGCCAGGACATTCTAAGAGGGTTTGCACTGAGGCACACAAGAACTGTAGCTCTTGTGGACGTTTAGGGAACCTACAGAGATTCTTCCATCACTTCTCTACTCTGCATAGTGGAACAGGATCATCAGTACCTCCAAATACTGTGGGGCAATTAAATGCTTCACGCGCAAAAGGGTTTCAGCCTCAGGCATCCGGAACGAAGCTTCTTCACGCTGTGGAAGAGTCACCAAAGGTAGCTGATACAGGTCTTGCGACTGTGAGAGGTACCATTACTATAGATTCGTCTTTAGTGACAAATTTTTTTGATACTGGTCCATATCACTCTTTTATTTCAACCCATCTTGTTAATTTGCTTAATTTGCCTATGGATCTTTTATCTTGTGCAATGGATATTACTACACCCCTTGGTGTAATGAGAGAGGAGGGTCTCTGTAGTCCTTCTTGTATCTTCTCTCTATTATATGTCGATCATGTTTGGACTTTCTTGGTTCTCAACATGAAATATTTTGACGTCATTTTTGGGATGGATTGGCTCATTGCCAATAAATCCCAGATCGATTGTTATCTTCAGTGGGTCTACCTTACTACACCCAGTGGTGTGTCTCTCATTTTTTAAAGAGAATGGAACCCAAGGTCAAGCAGAGCCGGAACCTTTTTCCCAAAGTTGGGGAAAGTTATATTAGTGTTTGATATTGATCTAGAGAGAGATTCGTTGTGTGGTGATCTCCCTCTAATCATCACTGAGTTTCCCGATGCGTTTCCTTCTAACTTCTCTGGTTTTCCACCAGTAAGGGATATTGTTTTCTATATTGACTTAATGCCTGGTACTCAACAAGTTTCCATTCCCTCTTACCGAATGGCTCCAGCTGAACTAAAAGAAATGAAGTCTCAGTTAGATGATCTTCTTGAGAAAGGTTTTATATGCCCGAGTGTGTCACCTTGGGAAGTACCTATTCTCTTTTCCAAGAAGGCTGATGGTTCTTTTCACTTAAGTGTTGATTATAGAAATATCAATCGAGTTACGATAAAGAATAAATACCCTTTACCATGAATTGATGATTTGTTTGATCAATTGAATGGGGAAAAGTGGTTTTCAAAAATTGATCTTTGATCTGGTTACCATCAGTTGAGGATAAAGGAAACTGATATTCCTAAGACCACTTTTCAGAGTAGGTATGGCCATTATGAGTACCTTGTTATGCCCTTCGGCCTAACAAATGCTCCAGAAGTTTTCATGGTGTTGATGAACAAGGTTTTCCACGAGTATCTTGATAATTTTGTGGTTGTATTTGTGGATGAAATTATTTTCTACTCCAAGTCTGAGGAGGATCATGTGTATCATCTGAGAACAGTTCTGAGTCTTTTAAGGAATCACTGACTTTATGCCAATCTTTCAAAGTGTGATTTATGGATTCGGGAAGTAAAATTATTGGGACATGTCATGTCAGAACAAGGAATATCAATTGATCCTGAAAAGGTGAAGGCTGTTATGCCTTGGGAACAACCATGAAATGTTTTCGATATTCGGATATTCTTGGGCTTAGCGGGATATTATCGTCGATTTGTTAAAGACTTCTCAAAGTTAGATTCTCCAATGACTGCTCTGACTCAAAATGGAGTGAAGTTTTCCTGGAATGAAAAATTTCAGAGTTCTTTTGTTGAGTTAAAGTGACTTTTGACTACTGCACCAGTGTTAAATATTCCTGATACTGGGATAGGTTATGTGGTATTCTGTGATGCATCAGGTTTAGGTTTGGGATGTGTCCTCATGCAGGGTAATCATGTTGTTGCCTATGGATCTCATCAGCTTAAGCCTCATGAGAAGAACTATCCTACCCATGTCCTTGAACTTACAACTGTAATGCATGCACTTAAGTTTTGGAGACAATACCTTTATGGATAAAGGTTTACTGTGTATTCAGACCACAAGATCTTGAGTTATATCTTCTCTAAAAAAGATTTTAATCTTCACCAAAGGTGTTGTGTGGAGTACCTGCAATATTTCGAATTTGACATTGCCTATACCCCGGGGAAAGGGAATGTCGTTGCAGGTGCGTTAAGTAGGAAACTTCCAACTCAGGCTGTGAAAGAGTCTTCAGAAGAGTGGAGTTTGATGGCTCTTTTTGCTCAGTTGCATATTGTAGTTCAGTGGAAGGGGAATGAAGTTTCTTTAGCCAGTGTTCAGTTGACTTCTGCTCTTCTCGAATTTATTCTTTAGGAACAACAACTGGATAATGAATTCCATAGAATTAGGGACTCTATTTATGGTGGGGAGACCAACACCCAGTGGTCGTTCTCCAAAGAGGGTGTTCTGTGTTATCGAAACCATTATGTTGTGCCGTTATCGGCAAGGAAGGATGTGAAGGGGGTTTGCCATAACTCTTAGTGGGTTGTGCACCCAGGGACCACAAAAATGTTATATGACATACGACAGTAGTTCTGTTGGCCAGTTATGAGACGAGACATTGTTGAGTTTGTATCTCATTTCTATACATGCCAGCAGGTGAAAGACGAGCACCAGAAACCTTCGAGTTTGTTTCAACCACTTCCAGTACCTACATGGAAGTGGGATGAAATCTCGATGGACTTTGTGGTGGGTTACCTCAAACCCATAGGAAGAAGAATGCGATATGGTTTGTGATTGACAGGCTGACCAAGTCGGCTCACTTTATACCTATTCGAGATACAACAAAGTTGAGGAGTTGGGAAATATATATGTGAAAGAAGTTGTTCGTTTGCATGGAGTTCCTTCTGCTATACTCTATAACAGGGATCCTTGTTTTACTTATCGCTTTTGGAGAGGCCTTCAAGGGGAACTGGGATCTCAGGTTCATTTGAGCATGACCTACCATCCACAGTTAGATGGCCAGACAGAAAGAGCTATTCAGATCCTTGAGGATATGCTCCGCGCCTGTGTTCTTGACTTTGGTGGGTCTTGGGATGATCATCTGGGGCTAGTTGAGTTCTCTTATAATAACATTTACCAATCTGTGATCAAAATGGCTCCTTTTGAGGCATTGTATGTCCGTCCTTGTAAATCTCCTTTATGTTGGTCAGAGATTGGTGAAAGCTCATTTTTAGGACTGAGTTTGGTCCAAGATACGACAACTAAGATCCAGTTGATTCGTCAAAGAATGTTGACAGCTCAGAGTCAGTACAAGTCTTATGCTGATCGCCGTCGTAAACCTTTAGAGTTCTCAGTTGGTGACCACGTCTTCTTGAAATTTTCACCCCGATTGGGTCATTGACGTCTTGGGAGGCAAGGGAAGCTTGCTCCTCATTTTGTGGGACCTTTTGAGGTTATTTGTCTTGTGGGGAAAGTTTCTTACCATTTAGATCTACCACCAAAACTGACATTGATACATAACATGTTCCATGTATCGCAGCTGCGAAAGTATCTCTCTGATCCATCCCATGTTGTGAGGTGGAGTGATCTTGAGATTAAACCAGATTTATCTATTACTGAACGACCAGTCAGGGTTGTTGATTCTAAGAACAAGGTGCTTCGTGGGAGAATGATACCTCTGGTCCATATAATTTGGTAGAATGGTTCTGATCTTCATGAGACGTGGGAAAGGGAGGCACTAATGAGGGAGCAGTGGCCTCATCTTTTTGACGTGGAGGTTTCTTCTTAGGCTTTCTAGGGGCAGAAAGATCTTATGGTGGGGAGGTTTTAACATCACGTTACATTTTCAGGTATTTTTTTTGATGTTTCTAAGTACCTTTGTTTTGGATTAAAGGCCTGGGGAACATTTGGGAGAATTTTCGGGAAAAGTTAAAGCCCAGTGTGCTGTGCACGGTTTGCGCACGGTTTGAGAAACCGTGCGACCAAACCGTGCCAGCCTTGAAACATGGACAGAAGCTTCTGCATGGGTGGTGCATGGGTTGTCTAACCGTGTGGACAATATGTGCGAGAAGGGTGGTTTAGGAAGTATCTCACACATGGTTAGCGTATGGTTTGTCAAACCGTGCGGCCAAACCATGCGGTCACTTAAAGGAGATCCTTAAATTTTGGATCTCGTTTGGTTTTTCCTCAAAGTGCCTCATTTTTCCTCCTAAGAGGCCCTCACTCGGGATTTGTCTTCCCCTATGGTCAGAGAGGGTTCTCCCATCATTCCGGAGGCAATCCGAAGGCTCCTATTTGTGAATCGAATCCAGATTCTTGAGGTATGTGATCGTTCTTCATTGTTCTTGATTGGTTTCTTAGATCTACCTAGATCTACTTCTCCTCTTCTCTCGGTTTCTTAGATCTACGCCCGTTATGGGTAGATCTAAGTGTGTGGTACCAAATTTGATGATATTTGGTCTTAATCTTTCTAGTATAAGAGATCTAATGCGGGTTCTTGAAGAAGAGACCCGTTCTTCTTGAGCGTTCTCAACCTTTGTGGTTTTGGTCAAAAACTTTGAGGTAGGTGGTTCCGTCCCGACTTGCCAAATTTATTATCATTGTATTCTCTTGATTTATTTCAATCATTGATTTAAATTCAATTAATTAAGTTGCTTTCAATTAAATTGATAAAAACTCGATTCCATTGAATTGAGATTTTTGAAATGGTTTTGGCATAAAAATTTGGGAAAACCCCAATTCCACTGAATTGGGTGTGGTTATGGAAAATTGGTCGATTTAAGTTGTTTAATTTAAATTGTGGATTTGATGGAAATTTTTTCAATTAAATTGTTGAATTTAATTGTTAAAATGAAATCTGTAATGATTGAATTGGTTTTTAATGGATTTTAAACTTATGAAAATGGCTTAAAATGATTTGATAGAAACCCATTGGTTTTACCTTGTGAAATAGGCATGTTTTGAATAAAACCTGTTTTGGTTTTAAATGGAATGAAATTGGATATTTTAAAATGGAAGAATGGGATTGATCATATTTTAAGCATTCTTAAAATAGTTCACCCATCAGGTAAGAGCGCATGCAAGGCTTAGGTTTTTAGTGAGTTATTTGGATACACTCTACGCTACGATAACGTTCTATAACATACATGCAGCGGGTCACATCCCTGACGGGTTGGTGATGAGTCTCCTTTGGCCAGTGTCATAGGGACGTGTGTATACACATTTTGCTGAGTTCACATAGAGAGTACGGAATCCTATAACTGGTTAATACTATCGTAACTTTTGGCAGATTACCATGTTGCTCGCTTGTTTGTTTATATTTGAGATATAAATGTACGCCAATTCTTTTGAACTGCTTACATGCCTGCTGAATTTATATAAACTATTTTATATTAATGTTTTACTTAAGCCATTGTTTTAGAAATATTCCATAATTGTAAAGCCTTGCTTGATGAATTTTCCATCATTTGAAAATGTATAGCATGATTTGTTAAAATATGCTTTTGAATTGCCAAACCTGTTTATTTGAAAATTGAAAGTTTTTACTTGGATAATCTATATTTGGCATCTGTTATGGAATCTTTGGTGATATCCTACTGCGATTAGGCTCACACCCTACTTTTTACTTCGGGTGTTTGTAGACTCTCTTCTTCTAGGATCGAGCAAAGGGAAGGGACCTCTTGGAGGTGGATCCAGTTGTTGATCTCTGGTCTTGGTGAGTTGTGTCCTTAGGGACTTTGGGATTGTTCTTCCCTTTTCAGTACTTGGGTTATATCACTTTGGAATTTCATGCCTCTTTGTATTCTGGTATATCACTCCCAGTGGAGTTTCTTCTGTTGTGCATACTGTTTTTTTTACTCTTACTTCTGCATTCTTGGGGAAAAATCGTTCCCACTTGTATATTGTATGATGCCAGGTGCTAGTCGCTGACCCGTGGGGATTGGTAACGCCCTTCGGGCTATGTCAGGGTTGGCTCGGTTATCAGGTTACCAGGGTACCCAGGCTAGTTCATGACAATAAGTAACTCCTAGATGTAGCTAGTTCAAGGAGCCTCATGTGAGAGACTAAACACCTGAACTAAACATATAAATAAAGACCTTCAAGAGTGGATATTGAAGAAACCAAACAATGGACCTAACTTAGAGGATATAAAAAAAATGCATTGAGTAGATAGATATGAAGCTTTATTAATTATGGAATGATAAATACTTTATTAATATGGTGAGGAAACAAGATATGTTGTTTGATACATTGTTAGAAATTGAGAGAACCATAAGGAAAAAATAGAGGGCTCTTTGGCTTCAAGAGGGGGATAGAAACACTGTTTACTTATAGAAATGCATGAAAGAGAAGAAGGTGTTGAGGAAGATTAAATTGTTACCCCAAGAAGGCTCATACACAAGGGATGTGGAGGTGGTAGGGAATCTTGGAGCAGATCACTTTGAATTTCTACTAGCTCGTACCCCTAATAGCATTGAAGGGGGGTATTTTGAGTTGAGTATAGAGGAAATATTCATCAATAATTTAACCAATATGGTGGAGGATAGGTACAATGATGAGATAGAGGAAATTTTGAGGGAGGAAGATATCAAGAAATCCATTTCCATCATGAATTAAGAGAGATAATAGAGCCCTAAAGGCTTTCGCAACTAATTTTATGTTAAAATATGCTGGATCATAAAGGATCTGGTGATACTGGCATTCCAAGGTTTTTTTAAATGGATGATCTCTCACAAATACAGTTTTTCATCCCCTGTGGTTCTAATCCCTAGGATAAAAGACACCATTTATCTTAATAAATATAGGCCCGTATTCCTTTGCAACTTATCCTATAAAATCCTTAAATGACTCATGAATAGAATAATTGGGCTGGTTTTTCCAAAGGTCATTTCAAAAGAGAAACACAACTTCATGAAGGGAATAAGTATACAGGGGTTAATCCAAATTACTATAGAAATAGTGGATGACCATAACCAACGAACCCTTGGATCTAAAATTATGATTAAAGTGAACATGGGAAAATCATATGATTGGATGGAATTGTGATTCACTGTTAGGGTCATGAAATAGTTTTTCTTCAAGGAGTGGGTTTATGACCCGTTCTTTAGATGTTATGCATCACCGTGGATTTTTATTCCAATCATGGGAAGGAACATAAACTTATTCAAGATTGTTCATGGATTAAGTTAGGTAAATCCAGTGTATCCTAGTCTTTTCATTCTTACACTAGAGGCCCTTACAAGAAATATCAAATGTGACATGGTAGAGAAGAAGACCTTTCCTTATATAAATCTTTTAGTGTTAGGATTTTTTTTCCCATATCATGTTTTCAGTTGAAATGTTTTTCTTCACTAATGGTAGGAAAATATTTATTAATGTTTTCAATAGACTATTGGTGATCTACAATGAATAGAGTGGAAAGTGGATTAATTAAGGGAAGAGTAGTGGTTATATACCAAAAAATTTTGTGAGCATATGAAGTAAACACATTCAAGACAAACTTGATGAGCCTAGGTTCAGATATATCACTGAGATGGGGAGGTGAGAATTAGTGATGCAATTTTTACAATTTATTCTTTTCAAATCAACCTTTGTGACCGATTAATATCTTGATCCCTTATTCTTTAGAGTCTCACTTCTCCGTATGCAAACAACTGTAATAACTAAGAAAGAAAACGAGTATTTTTACAATGTTCACCACTGATGTGGGTTACTATGTCTTTTCTATTTTTTGGATAATCCAAGACACAAATTCCCCACTAGTAATAATGAATGTGATTACAAGTATAGAAAATATCCTAAAATATTTGATAGACAGACTCCTGTAATGTCTGATCACTAATGATTATTACGGTTCGTCTCTCGATGGGATCTTTAAACTATAATCCCACAAATGTTCTTTTTACTAACACTCTCTAGTTGATCTATCTCCTGAAAATCATTGGTTTTTTATACTAGAATCCTTATAGTTCTTAAATTATCTCTACCACCTCTTGTGAATAGGTCTTCAATATTCCAACAACTTTTGATGCATTGATCTATTAGCCATGTTCTGCTTCAATTCCACTCAGTCAAAGCTTCTGATTAACTATTGGGATTGCTCAAAATCTTTTTCACTGTTATCTCACTGTCTGTAGATCATACATGAATATTTCATGAAACTCACTACACTTTCTTTGATATTTGGTTTCACATAGTTCTACTTTCATGAAATCATGTATGTATTCTCAAATTATTTTGCATCTACGCATGCATGAACACATGAACTTCCAACTAATTAGCTCAAACCTGAATGGTTATTGGCCATGAAAATAGAATCATGATACCTCCTATTAATCTTAAGTACACCATCTTTTCTCATTCACGAAACACAACAATAGTTACGCTAATATGAAATTTTGTGCAAACTAGAAATATGTGTGTTAAGGGAATCAGATTGAATCATATTCATGTAAACTAGTATGGTTAAGTATGTGAGTTCTCAGATAAATCACATGAACTAGGGGGGCTTTTCATATCTCAGTTCTTCACTAAATAGAGCAAGAGTGTAATGAACATGTCGAATACTCACTAAATTCTATTCTTCCTCACACAAGCATTGGCTTCACAGAATCACTCTTTATGAATATAGAGTTCCCTCAATTCTTTATTTTGGCTCTCTAAAATATATTTTTGGATGCATATATTGTATATTAAAAATGGATATCACGGTGGGTATTTATAGACATTTCTCCACCTCCTCAAATCCTGTGCACTTACTCAATATTTCACATGCACTAACTTAGCTCACAAATCTCAATTACGGAAGAGCACCATAATCACCAAACCATTTTAGCTTCATACTATAAATCCTTGATTTTTTCTCCATTTAAACATGAAAACAAATTTTTATATTTATTTGATCATATTTGAATCCTCATAACCATCAAATGTTGATCGTGTTCTTCAGCTCAATCTAATAGATGATTCTACAAGAAGAAAACTTGGCGTATGTAAGAAGATATTGACCAAAGGTAGAATACGACCACAACCCTTGATTAGAAGGCATATATTGATTGGATCAGATAACTATGATTCTATAAGAATATTTTAATAGATGAATAGTAAACAATCACCGTGAGTCCCACATCAGTGTTTACTTAAGATTCCCGGTTCCTTTTATATCAATGTGTGTCCTATTCTGGATAGAAGCATGTAATGATGTCTGCTCCCAACTACTATTGGTATCGCCCCATTTTGGCACTCTCTCTGTCATCATGCTGCCCCACATGGTGACTCCCCTATTCTCCCATGTACCTCTGTTAAGCGCACCATGTATATAACAACCCAAGATTTTATGAGAAATATTATTTTTAATTAATTTGATTTCTTGTGTTGTACGCTACACCAAGATTAGCTTGCACTACATGTAACACCATGTTAGCTTACAGTATACACAAACACTATTCTAGGCTTGTGTTGCATTCCAGAGAAACCTTCCTCGATAGCGTGTGTTATACGCAATACTGAGTTTCACTAAACGAGACATTATTATAATATTATTATGAACTAGCCTTTGTGAATAGTAATACCCACTTTTTGAAATTTTATTTTTCAAAATGGAATTCATTTTTGGATTCGAAATATCGAAATTATCCTAGGGTGAAATTTTGGTATTTTTCTGAAAACTTTCAATTTTTGATGAATAGTGAAAACACTGGGTTACTATTTAAAAACCGACTTTTTATATAAATAATTATTTATTTTATTTAAATTTATTTTAGGTCAAAATTGATAATTAATACCTATATAAGTTCAATGTAATTCATTGGAGTCATTTTAAAATAATTTTAGACATATAAAAATTTTATTGAACTTTTCACCATCTTTTACCCACCTCCTAGGAGAGTTTGAAAATTTACATAAAACTTAATTTTACTGCTTTTGTGAATGGAATTTCAAAAATCCGAGAGAAAAATTTAATATCAATGAGTAAAATGTGGTTCAATAAGATAAAAATAATTTTTGGTGAATAATAACATTTTACTTTTATTTACCATGGTTAAAAGTAAATAGGGTAATTAAGGGTAAAAATGATATTAATATTACCATAACACATGTCCTAATTCTATTGGATAAGTGTAATTCGACCAAAAAAAACCTTAGGAATAAAATATTACCCTTTTTGTCCACATTTATTAGATTAGGACATTTATTATTATTTTATTTAAAGAAGAATTAAAATTGTTAAAATCAAATTTTAATAACTATAACATTTTTAATATAGGGTTATACATAAGATAAATTAGACTATAAATATTCATTAGAAAGATAAAAATATTTCATAAATAATGGTATTTTATTTATAATTTTTAGATTTTAAATAATTTAATTTATTTATGACACAATGATGATGCAGTAATTACCTTATTAATGAAATATTAACATAATTGATGTTATAAATACCCAAATAAATGTAATTTTAGACTTTTTATGAATTAAAATAATCTTATAGGTTAATATGACATGTTAGTATTGATTTAATTAACGTTTTTTTAACTAATCATGCTGTTATGATTTTCACAAAAATCAAGTACCAAATAGTGTCAAAATTGACATAAAATAGTTTTTAAAACAAATATTATATTATTAATTGTTATTTTATTCATAAAAATCTAAGGTTCAGCAAAAAGACTTAGATAAGGATATATATATAAATAATGAACCACTTGGGGTTATTTTTGATTGTTATAGTAAGTTTATTAACCATATAGTGTAAGAAAACAAAACGACACGGTAAAAGTTAAATTATTTAACTTAGAGTTAAATCTAAATGATAAGGATAAAATAGTAAACTAAACTTTTATAAAACCTATTGGTTGAGAGTATTTAGAACCTTACCCACCTTATCTTATAAATAAATCAATTTAGAGCTATTAAAAACCGAATATTACTTTATTATAAAATATTATTTTAAGTTTTCCTAAGGTGCCCCTCTCCTCCCTTATAAAAAGGGCACCCATTCCCACTTCTCTTCACACCATTTTGAGCCTTGAATATCGGACAAAACCTAAAAATTACTCTTCTAAACCTCTATAGTTATATCTTAGAGGTTCTGGTCTTCTCAAAAGACCAACTCTAGTGCCCTAAGAAGAAGTTTAAAGGAGGTGCGTCCAGGAAGAGGTAATCTCTTCTATCGATTATTTCAAGTTTCTTTCTTCTTCCACTTCCTCTTCTTTAGTTGTTTCATTATAAATTAATAACATAAGTATTAATTATATACTGATATGTTATTATAAATATAAAACAACCCCATTTCACCTTCTATACATCCTACAGAAAGTGAAATCACCGCGCGTGCGTACGTATGGAATACCGTCTCCATGCCGTGGTGTAATCTATTTTTCCACCACCACCTTACTTGGATGGGAATAATGGTGTAAAGAATAACTATATATTATTATTATAAAATCATACTGATTCTAATATATTATATCATTCACTCCAATTCCATTCAATAAATATGGGAACGATACCATTGCTCGTGCGTACGTACGGATTACCGTCTCCACGACGCGATGAGATTCATTTTCCATGTTAACAATTCAAGAATGATTATAAAGTATATATAATAAGTAATCATGAAATATATGAAATAATAATGCTATTGGATTTATGTATATATATATGTATGTCATATACTTAATTCCATTCAAGTCAATAAGGAAAGGAATAAAGCGTTCATGCGTATGTACGGCGTACCGTCTCCATGAACGGTGTATTTCATTTCATTCATCTATCAATTATATATATGTATATACTGAATATATATGATATATAAATCATTATTTAAATTCTGGAATTAATTAAATCATGATAAAAGTAATAACAATATCAAGAACAACAAGTCCAAACACGTACAATAAATAAAATGATTTTACCCAAAACACTGCTTTAACATGGAATTTACAAAATAACGGGTAATATGAAGTCATAAGTGAACCATATATGATATCATAACAATTAATATGATTCTTTAATAAGTCAATGACATTATTTAAATCATTATATAGGAGGTTCGGATACGTACGAAGCATATCAGACCTAAGGTAAGGGATAATTATTCCAATCTCATTCTTATCTGAGATTGTTTATTCGTAAGTATTTACTAGGGTTATATTTATCATACATGTCCATGTTTTCTAAAAATGTTTTCATAAAATGTTTAATATTATTAAATATATTTTTAAAGTCATTTTTACCCCTTTTTTACTTTTACTACGATGAATGGAAGGAATCTTTCTTTTGTTTACCATACGATGTACTTTTTGACTTTTCTGACAAAAGTACAAGTAGAATGTTTTTTTAAACTTATATGGAATGAATGGATTTTTACAGTTTCATAACTCCTTATTTTCAAGAATATTTCTATACAAGATTTCATGACTATTTTCAAAAAAATTATTTTCTTTTAAAATTTCATGGCATTTTCTAAAAAGAAAATTATTTTGAAGAAGAAAGGATATTTTCCCCAAGAATTCATTTCAAGTGTTTTATCAAAACCATTTTCCATATAAGATGGAATTATTTCATATGTGTATATTTCAATTATAATTTCTATATTATTTACATGGTTTCACTTTTCTTATTATTAAATGATATCCATTTTTTTTGTATGGATTATGTTATGATGGGATGATGTTTATGAAACCCATTTTATACTTTGGGTAATGATGAATGATTTATGATTATGTTGTGGCACAAGTAAGAATGATTTCGTTATGAGATGGGTGAGACCTATATCTCCCTCCAATGCATTGGGTAAAGATTTATATCTCATAATATAGACATGGCTGGAATGGTAAGTTAATCTGGCTCAGTGTTACAGGACTAAAACGAGGAGTGAACTCGATTCAGAAAGGGACTTTGTCCACTAAGATAGTCTTGGAAGCAATGCCTTGGCTACTATGGAAATCATATCATGTTCTTAATGTTTTTACACAATTATAAGTTTTATTACCATGTTATTTTATCATGATTAATGTTTCTTTATGATCTATTCCTTACGTACTGCCATGTTTTATGTCATTGCTCAAGATTTCGATGTTTAAACATTATGTTCATGTTTTTATGTTCAAATATATATGGTTTGTTTTATTTTCACCATGCTTACCCTTAATGAGAATTTAAGCTCACCCTTTATATGTTTTCTTTTCCCCAGGATATAAAGAAAGGTTTTAGGTAAGAAAACAAAAGAGGAAGATCTTTATGAAAGATGTTGAAGATCTTTCACTATGATTAGAAGATTATGTTTCGAGTTTCCAAAGACACTAAACTATTACGGTCCTTTGGTGTTTGTTTTTGTTATGTAATAAGTATTCCGCAAAAGTAATGTAATGTCCATGTACGTCAAGTTTGGGGTCTCTAAAATGTAAACATTATTCTGCAATGATGGATGAATATGCTATGGTTGATCCTAATTTCCACCTCAATAATGGTTTCCTATGGATTCCATGGATTGTTAGTTTGACAAAAAAAATTTAATATGAACCCCATTAAAAAATAACTCTATATCATATAAAGTCCAAATACAAATTCAATCTCTACTTTCTTCTCAAACATTCTTCATTTATTTCTTGTTGAGATCAATGTGTCACCATAAAAAACCCTTGACACATGTATTCAAACTTAAGACTAGTTATACTATAGCACCCCCAGTTTCTAGTATGTAACCCATTCCTTATTATTTTTAAGTATATAAAGTATAAGGGTGAATCTTGGGAGAGTTTGGAGAAATTTTAATGCGTGTTTTGGGATTTTCTAAAGGTGAAGGGGTGGTACATAGTTTTTGGAAACCATGTAATGCTTGTAGAAAACCATGCATAGTGAGACAAGGGGAAAAAATAAAGGGCATAAGGGACACATAATTTATCAAAATCGTACGACTACCTAGAAGAAACTGTGCACTTTGATGGTTGGATTTGGTCTTTTTGAGGTAGTGGATTTAGCATGGTTGGAAAATAGTTTATAGACTATGCTAGGAGACCATGCGAGGTTTATCCTTATGGCAGTGACTAATGCACTATTAGTGTATGATTTTTCTAACTGTGCGACTAAACCATGCTTGGGTCAAAGTCAGACCCTTAAATTGTGGATCTAACTCGTTTTTACATATAAGTGCCTCTTTTTTGCCCCAAAAAAGCCCTAAATTGGGATTTTGGTTTATCATAGGTTGGAGAACCTCTCCTCATTGAATCAAAAGAGATCTAAAGCTGTCCCTTGGTGCGTTGAAGCTAAATTCTCACGGTATGTGATCTTTCTTGATTGTTCTTGTTAGTTTTATTAGATATACCTCACCTTCTCTCTTAGTTTCTTAGATCTACACCCAATGTGAGTATATATAAGGGTATGGATTCCAAATATGTTTAGATTTGGACTTTTTAATGTTAGGGGAGGAGATATAAGGTTGTTCATGGAGATTCAACCCGATTTTGTGATGTTTTTCATGCCATTTATCATTTTCGCCAAAACTCCCGAGGTAGGTGTATTCACTCTCAAATAATCTTTCTAGAACTGATTGGATTAGTTTCATATTGATTTATTTGATTGAAATTGATTGTGAAATCTTGGTGCAAACCATGATATAAATCCTATTTTGTGACAATTTATGGTTTTTAGTGAAATTGTAGAATTGTGGTAAACTGTTGTGTAAAGTGATTTGGTTTCTTGATTTTAAAATGTTAATTTTAAAATATGGATTTTCTATATTTTTGAAATGGATTTTTGGAAAAATGTTTTTCAATTAAAATGTTGTTTTATTGAAATGGATTTGGTATATTGTTGTTGGCATGGTTTTGGGCATACTTAGTATGTGTGTTCATATTGCATTTAGGAGGCTTGATTGAAATATGAACTTGTGGTCGGTGCCAAAGGTGTAATGGAACATGGGATATAATTACCTTATGATGACTTAGTAGACTGACAATATAAATGTCATGAGTATGGAACTATCATATAGAAGTATGCATGGTTGGTAGTGTGGATATGTGGAATGGAATGGTTATGCCAAATGGAACTTGGGAAATGGTTTTAAGAGAATTGTTTGGTTACCTTGTTTGTAAAATGTATTTTGTTGTAAAAATGGTTGATATAGAACTTGTTTATATTTAGTTATAAACTATTTTATAAATTGTTTTATATAAATTTTGATAAATTTTCTATCCTAGTAGCGTGAATAGGGAAGTCATTGGGGAAAACCTACTGAGTTTTAGTACTCACCCCGTTTTGGAACTTTGGTGATTTTGTAGATATCATCTATCAGGGACATGGGAAAAGGTAAAGTATCATAGTATTTAGCATTACCTCATGATACTCGGACTGTTTGGTGAAGTTAGAGCACAAAGGTTGTGGAGCTTAGAGTCTTGTGCTTGTCTTGGAATTTTATTAGTTTTTCTTATGCTATTTAATATGATATAGTTGTCTTCCATTGTGGTACTATTTGGTTGGTTTTGATATAAATGAAATGTTTGGGTCATCCTTCATTTTTATCATGAATCATGTAGTGATTTATTTGTCTATGGTTTTTTCTTTGGTCATTTGTTCTTTAATGGAAAATCTTCCCCCATATTTATTAAAGGCCACCAACATTTATTGTCAGCCTTTGGCTTATTGGGGATGTCATTTAAGGCCTAGTGACATCTCACCACCCTCTAAAGACAATGAGAAGGGGAAAGACTTTACAAATGGTATCATTTTTGTTCTGTCTGAAAGTATATTTGAGAAAAATGGTATCAACTTGTTCCTTGCTTTGTGGAACAAGTATGCATCTATTATATCGGTCTTGGATTTAAATTTCATTATTGTTTATTCCTTGAGTAGGGATCATATAAAGGAGTAGGATTGTCATGACTTGAAATGTAGAGCATTAAAATATGTAGCTAACCTTTTTATACTAAACTTCAAGTTACCAGGGACTTGGGTACATAATTATTTTGGGGACACTTATAGGTTTGAAATCTTATTATCATGGATTTATCCAATGAGAAGAGCATGATATGCATTAGAGGAATGACTTACCACTAGGAGTGAATACATTATCTTGAGGAATGATTTATTATTTTGTGAAAAAGTGTTTATTTTTGAAAATTTTGAAACTATTTTCAAACGAAGTATTTTTAAAAGTGCATGGTTTTGGTATTCTGAAATGACTTGATTTTCAAAATTAAGTTGAAAGTTTTAAAAATTAGATTAACATAGTAAAGGATAATTTTTGAAAGTAATGTTGTGATAGCTAATGTGATATAATTTGAAATTATAATCCTTCATTTTCTAGAGAGTGAGACTTATGTCGGTGGTTGTTTGTTTAGAAAATGGAAACCAATAGACATCATGAAAACCAACCAGAAGAAGATGTGGAGAATGTGATTGAACTAGAACCACATGTGAACCAACAACTAGTTCAGAGTATCATCCAAACATTTCAGGATGTGGACATAGGAGACCAAAGGGATGAGACAAGACAAATGGATCATTCCATCCAGTTCGAGAAAGAAAATCCACCCATATTCTAGGATGATTCTAAACTAAAAAAGGCATAGGTGTGGCTGAAAAATATGAATAGTATCTTCAATTTCATCAGAACACAATCAAATATGAAATTCAAGCTGGCGACGTATATGATAGAGGATCTTGTATGCTGGTGGTGGGATCTAGATATGAAGGTTAAAGTGAATCAATACCTTTTTTCGGAGGATTTTGAGGGATTTTTCAACAAAAAATTCTAGCCTCACATGTTCAAGATCCAAAGGAAAATGGAATTTTTCAGCCTGAAGTAGGAAACTTTCTTTGTCACTAATTATGCTGTTAAATTCATGAATTTATCATTCTTTTTACCCAAGATCATGGATAGTGTGTCCTTGAAGGCACACATATTTAAATGAGGGATAAGGAAGGAGATTAGATTGAATATTGTTTTGTTATGTGTTACAAACTATACAAAGATAA
Organism: Viscum album; assembly: GCA_963277665.1. Classification (NCBI taxonomy): domain Eukaryota; kingdom Viridiplantae; phylum Streptophyta; class Magnoliopsida; order Santalales; family Viscaceae; genus Viscum; species Viscum album. The sequence continues at coordinate 513,680,766 of OY728140.1, forward strand.
TGAATAGAGTTATGCTAGATGAAAGAGACATCTCAAGAGCTATGTGAAGAGGAAGTATGTTGATACCCATGAGAATGGATGGGAACTCTAATGCTGGGAGCAAGAGGAAGAGGGACACCTATTTCCAAGGTGGGAGCATGAATCAGAATCAAATAGCTCGATTAGTAAACCATACTCTATGATCAAAGAGCCAAGTTGGATTTTTTCAATGTGGTTCACTTGACCACATGAAGCGAGAGTGTACAAAAACACCAAGTAAATGCCATAATTTAAACAAGATGGGGAATATTCAGTGATATTATTGCAATGATCCAAGATCTAGTGATCAGGACACTTCTCAGATGTCGTATGCATCCTATGCTTCAATGGGGAGAGGGAAACAGAATCAGTCTCATAAAAAAAATAGAGCTATCCATGGTGATTCTAGAAATATCACGACTCATCAGTCAGGGAAATGTCAACAAGGAAACAAGGGTCAAAGTACAATGACAAAGAAATTATTTGGAGCTGAGTAGGTGATTATGGATGATCAGAATAGACCATTTATGGTGAGAGGTATGATTATTTTGAATTATACCCTTATAAAGGTTATATTTGATACCAGTGCATCACATTCCTTTATTTGTTCTCATGAAATTGATTTTCTAAGTTTATAACTTGATATGATTCCCACTCTGATAAAACTTCAAACTCTTCTTGGTCAAAGATAATGTAAATAATTTGTGTATAGAGAATATTCTATAACTGTTGATGGATTTGTGATAAAATGGGACTTCTTGGTATTGGGGATGGATTCCTATTAAGTAATCCTAGGTATGGATTGGTTGACAACATTTAACTCTCATGTCGACTGTTATAGTAGAGCAGTTAGTTTCGAGACTGAGGATGGTGTCAAGTATATCTTTAGAGGAGAAAGGGTTATAAAGACATGTACAATGGGATTGTTAAAACTAGAAGTTGGAATGATCTCGTACTAGTTGAAAGCATTATCTTTGGCATCAATGGAAGTGATTGAGAATAACAGTTTTCCAGTAGTGACAGATCAGTTTCTAGATGTTTTTATTGAAAATTTCTCTGGGTTACGACCAGTAAGGGAAGTGGAATTTATGATTGATCTCCTCCTAGGGAGTAGTTTAATCTCACTTCATTATTATCAAATAACACCAAAATAATAAAGGGAACTAAAAGTGAAGTTGGAATAGCTAGAAAGAAAGTGTTTGATACGGCCTAGCACGTCTTCGTGGGAAGCACCAGTATTGTTCATAAAGAAAGATGATGGAACTCTAAGGCTGTGTGTGGATTATCGTAAGCTTAAACCAGTTACAATAAAGAATAGGTATCAAATTACATACATTGATGATCCATTCGATCAATTTAGGGGAGATAAGTGGTTCTCCAAAATTGACTTTCGATCAGGATATCACCAATTGCGAGTTCAGGATGAGGATATTCCGAAGAAAACTTTCAAAAGAATATATGGCCATTATGAATATGTGGTAATGCCTTTTGGTCTTAAAAATTCACCAGAAGTCTTTATGGAATTGATGAATCAGATATTTCAGTGATATCTAGATTCTTTTTTTGTGGTGTTTATGGACGACATATTGGTGTATTCATGGATAAGGGCAGAGCATGAGTAGCACTTGGTGATAGTGTTGGGAATATTGAGAGACAATTAGTTTTATAAAAAACTATTAAATTGTGATTTTTGGATACAATAGGTATGATTTTGTTACCATGTAATTTTTGAAAGAGGTGTTTCAGTGGATCCAGAAAATATAGACGCTATCAACTCTTGTCAACCAACAAAGGATTTTTTTGAGATACGTAGCTTCTTGGATCTAGCTGGCTATTATCGATGATTTTTTCATAACTTATCATAATTGGATTCATCAATGAAATATTTAAAAAGGAAGAATTTTCCATTCCATTGGATTGAGTAATGTCAGAAATCCTTTCAAGAGTTTCAAGTTTACCTTACATTTATACCAATCTTGATTTTTCCAGAATAAGGACAACGGTACGTGGTGTATTGTGATGCTTCGAGATCAGAGTTAGGGTGTGTTATCATTAAAGGATACCATGTTGTTGCTTATGGATCAAGGAATTTTATGGTTCATTAGAATAACTACCCAACACATGATTTGGAGTTAGCTGCAATCATCCATGCTTTAAAGATTTGGCATCATTATCTCTTTGGTGAGAAATTTATTGTTGTTATGGATCATAAGAGATTAAAATATATTTTATCAAAATGAGATTTGTATCTGAGGAAAATAATATGGATGGATTATCTCTAAATGTTTGACTTTGACATGATGTATAAAATGGGTAAAGGAAATTTGGTGGATAATGCATTAAGAAGAAAGAAGTATGATTAGTTTGTAAAAGAAGCTTCAGAGGAGTGGTATCTAATGTTGGTCCTAGATAACATGCATGTGGAATGTGAATAAAGAGGTGATGTTATAGTTTTATTTTCAGTTGTGGTGGTTCTTGATTTGGTAAATATGGTTAAAGTGGCATACACATCCGATACAGAATGTGTTGCAATGAGTTCAAAACTCAATGGTGGGGAGAACATTGAGGGTTGGAGGCTAGATGGGAGTTAAATGTTATGGTTCAAGAATAGGATGGTTTTAACTATGGATTTTCATAAGAAACTATTTATTCTTACCATGATTCAAGATGGGATGTCCATCCAAAAATATAGGAGTTGTATAAGGCATTAAATGCACAATTTTGGTGAATTTTCATGAAAAGGAAGGTCGTTGAGTTTGTTTCAGGATTATTAACTTTTGGGAAAGTTAAGGTAGAACATCAGTGACCAGTAGGTATGTTAAAATATTTACCTATTCCAGTGTGGAAATGGGAGAAAATTACTATGGATTTTGTAACAGGTCTCCCATAAACGGTTTAGAAACACGATCCCATATGGGTGATAGTGGATTGGCTTACAAAGCCTACCCATTTCATCCCTATTCATGAAACTCATATGGTGGAGGATCTATCCAAAATCTATATCTGAGATGTGTTAAATAGACATGTCAAACCAATTTCAATCTTATTAGACAGAGATCTGACATTTATGTCTCATTTCTAGAAATACTTACAGAAATCCCTTGGGACTCGGTTGACTATGAGTACAACATATCATCCTCAAATAGATGGGAAATATGAAAGGGTGATACAGACATTTTAAGACATGTTGTGGTCTTGTGTAATAGATTTTAGTGGCTCATGGGAAGATCACATACCCGTAGTGTAATTATCATATAACAACACCTATCAGGCCTCGATACATGTGGATCCTTTTGAATAATTGTATAAGAATTCTTGTCTTTATCCACTTTATTAGGCGGAAATAGGTGATAATTCAATATTTGGGATGAGTCTTGTCCAAGAAACAATAGAGAATATTCAGTTGACTAGGAAATAGATGGAGACAGATCAAAGTTATCAGAGATCGTACGCAGATCATCATCGACAAACATTTTAATTCGCAGTGAGTGATCAGGTGTTCTTGCAGATTTCTCCTAGTATTATACATCGATGTTTTAGGAAGTAGGTAAAGTTATCTCCTTAATACATAGGACCTTTTGATATATTGGAATGGGTTGGAGAGGTGGCATATCAGTTTTTATTTCCACCATAGTTTAGTCCGGTGCACAATGTGTTCCACATATATCAGTTGAAAAAGTATCAGCCTGATCCTGACCATGTGATCATATGGGATCTCATTGACCTAGAGTCTGTTTCTTAATTGGTAAATATCTCATTTCAGATTGTGGAAAAACAAGGGAAAGTCTTTCATGAAAAAAGCATCGATATAGTGTGGGTTTTATGGAAACATGGTCAGATTTAGGAAGAGACATGGGAACACGATAAGGAAATGAAAGAGAAATGGATGGAACTCTTTCAGGGTAACGGTGGTTTTCTACTTTCTGAGGAATGAAAGACCAATGGTGGAGAGATTGTATCACCCACTATTTCTGGTATGTAACCTTTTCCTTATGATTTTTAAGTATATACAGTATAAGGATAAATATCAGGATAGTTAGAGAACTTGTTAAGTGTTTTTGGGGATTTTTTATAGGTGCACAGGTGGTGCACGGTTTATGGAAAACCTACAACACTTACAAGAAACCATGAATAGTGAGATATAGAAAAAAAATAAGGTGTATGGGCGATGCACGGTTTGTCCAAACCATGCAGATACCTAGTAAAAACCGTACGCTTTGAAGGATGGATTTGGTATTTTTGAGGAAGTGGATTTGACATGGATGGTACATAGTTTATAGATCATTCTAGGAGACCATGTGAGGTCCATCCTTAAGGCAGTGACTAATGCACAATTTGCCTAACCGTGCGACTAAATAGTACTCGGGTCAAATTTAGATCCATAAATTGTGGATCTAACTCTTATTTACCTCTAAGTGCCTCGTTTGTACCCCAAAATGGACCTAACTCAATATTTTGGTCTCTCAAAGGTTGTAGAACCTCTCCCCATTGAATCAAAAGTGATCCGGAGCCATCCCTTGGTGCGTTGAAGCTTGATTCTCACGTTATGTGATCTTTCTTCATTGTTCTTGTTAGTTTTCTTAGATCTATCTCACCCTCTCTCTTGGTTTCTTATATCCACACCTTTTGTGGGTAGATATATAGGTATGGATGAAAAATATGTTTATATTTGGCCTTGTTAATATTGGTGAGGAGATCAAAGGTGGGTTTATAGAGATTCAACCCAGTATTGTGAATCTTTTTCACATCATTTATCATTTTCGCCTAAAATCATAAGGTAGGTGGATTAAATCTCGAATCCTCTTGCTAGAACTGATTGTATTAGTTTCAAATTGATTTAATTGATTTAAATTGGTTTTTAAATCTTGGTGAAAATCATGATATAAATCCTATTTAGTGATGTTTTATGGTTTTTGGTGAAATTGTGGAATTATGGTAAATTATTGTGAAACTTTATTTGGTTTCTTTATTTTAAAATGTTTATTTTAAAATATGAATTTTCTAGATTTTTGAAATGGATTTTTGGAAAAAAAAAATTCAATAAAAAGGTTGTTTTATTAAAATGGATTTGGCATGTTAGTGTTGGCATGGTTTTGGGAATACTTGGTGTATGTATTCATATTGCATTTACAAGGATTGGTTGAAATATAAACTTATGATCAGTGCCAAAGGTGTAATGGCCCATGATATATAATTACCTTATGTATACATAGTAGATCGACGAGATATCACTCATGAGTATGAAAATATCACAGAGAAACATGCATGGTTGGTAGTGTGGACATGTGGAATGGAATGGTTATGCCAAATAGAACTTGTGAAATAGATTAATAGCATTGTTTGGTTTCCTTCTTTGAAAAATGGATTTTTTTGGAATACAGGTTGATATGAAATTTTCTTATATTTATTTATAATTTTTTATAAATTTTTTTATATAAACATTACTAACTTTTCTATCCTAGTGGCATGAGTAGGAAAGTAATTGGGAAAAACCTACTGAGTTTTAGTACCCACCCCTACTTTGGCACTTTTGTGATTTTGCAGATATCATCTATTGATACATGGGAAAAGGTAAAGTGTTACACATATTTAGAACTACTTCATGATACTTGGGCTATTTGGTGAAGTTAGAGCTTGGGGATTTTGTAGATTGGAGTCTTATGGTTGTCTTGGAGTTTTATTAGTTTTTCTTACAATGTTTACTATGATATATTTGTCTTCCACTATGGTACTTTGTTATTGGTTTAGATATAAATGAAATATTTGGGTCATCTTTAATTTTTATCATGCATCATTTATTGATTTATTTGGTTATGTTTTGTTCTTTGTTCATTTTTTATTTAAGGGGAAATCATCCCCCATATGTATTGAAGCCCTTTGAAATTTATTTCCAGCCTTTGGCATCTTGGGGATATCACTTAAGGCCTAGTAACATCTCACCACCCTCTCAAGCCAATGATAAGGGGTAGAACATTACATCTAAAATCATCATAATCAACTAAAAACATATTGACATATCATTAAAAATAAATGAAACACTGGTTCCAATAATATTTCCTGTTTTATTTTTTAAAATACCTCCTTAGCATATATTGTGAGAGTCAATATGTGTGATCCAAACTTTTCTCTCCCTTATTGGCAATCAAATGCAAAGGGAAAGTGGTTTTTTTTTCAAAAACATGTTTTCCTCCCATTGAAGATTATTTCTTGAACACTTATGATCGAGGGATGAAATATCAAGGGTTTTCTTAGAAAATAGAATTTTATTTTATCAACTCTAAGTCCACATGGGATAATCTGGTGTAAAAAACAGGAGATATGCAACCAAGGTTGTCTATGTTGTCCATAAACTACTATTAACGTGAAATCATGCTTATAAATTGTAAATTCTATTTAGAGGGATTGGAAATTGTTAGATTATTAATTTAAATGATAAATCCTTCTCATACTTTAACAAACATATCAAAAAGTTTAGAAGAAAAAGATATAGATCCCACTATCATATTTTTTAACAAACCAAACACTTTCCATTAATTGATAAGATAAAAAAATTAAGAATAAGGGATGAAAGTGTGATTGGCGTACCTTAATCATAAATTTGGAATTTTTATCAGGGTTTTCATATTCATTCTCATGGTTTCTCCCCTTAAGGGATTCACACTTTTATTCTATTTTATGGAATTCAGTAGACTCTATGATGCACAATCTAATCATGTTTTCTAAAAGTGATAACCTCAAACATATCCTTCAATTCCCTACATTGTTAGTTTAAAAAACAAAAAATAATAAGGAATAAGTAGTGGACACTTGATTTCTTAGAAGTAACATTCAGACTGAGAGATTCCTCTCAATCTGGGCCATTACTTTTTTCTAATCTCTACATGGATATATTTTTTTGGACACTTTTTTTTTGTTTTGAGTCACTTTTTCAATATAAATCTTCTATATCTTCAAGTTTCCACCCATGTATAACTTCTTATTAACTTCCACCTCATTCTATGAGAACAATTTATTTCTTAGATTCATATGATTTTTTAAATAGTTTCAACTAATGTGTCCAAGAAACTAGGAAATATTTCTTGACATTCTCAGTCTTCTCAAAATTTCCCTTCTGACAAGAATTTATTTGAATTAAATGGTTAGAGATATTTTCTTTTCTTTGATATTTATTTTCTTTAACATCTGGTAGTAACTTTCCTGTAAGTGTTTTCTTGAAAGATTTAGCATAATGACCTTTTTGGTCACATCTTTTACAGATTTCCTTTAGACAATTAAAATTTTTCTGAGTAGATAGACTTATTAATTTCTCAATGAAAAATTTCTGCATTCTTATATTTCTCCTTCTTCTCATATAATTGATTATTTTATTTTCATAATTCCCCCTTTATATATTCTAATTCTAAAGTATCGACATATAATACTAGTAGTTATAGTCTTTGTGCCTAAATTTAACACAACACTAGTAGAAACCTATGAATTATTGTCTTCCACAATTCTGAATAATCTGTTAGTGATGAACTTGTTGTCTAGATAAATCCATGTCATTATTTTTCCTAATACTTGGGGAATATTAATTTCCCAACTCACTTATATTCTCACTATCATCATCAATCTATATTCTACCAATTTTTTTAGAACCTACACCCTTAGATGAAACATATTTAATATCACTGGTAAATTTAGAAATAACATATACCTTCTTTTTTGCACCATTATTCACATTAGCATTAGATGATATCCACTAATTTATCAAAATAATCTCTCATCATTTTCATGGTGTTTTATTCTTCATGACACCTAGATTATTCCTCATTAAACTCTTCTTCATTTTCATTTAGTTTTTTATTAAGATCTTTTAACATCTTCTCCTATTCTTCAATTTTCACCTTATAAGTATTGGGCACTATAATAAGAACATTATACTTCATTTTTCATTTATTTAATATTTCTCTAGTATTTCAATTATTTTCTTGAGATGAGTGTTTTGATCAAGACATGATACAAGTTCTAGTCTCATCATATAATCCTGATAGATCTCTTCATCTTTCCCATCACTGCTTAAAGAATCAACTTGTCTCTTAACTTGTGCTATGAAAGTTTTATGATTTTTAGTTGAACCTTCATATTTTGATTCAGTCCATGCTAAAGAGTCTTCATAAACTCTCCTACTCATCATATTTTTATTATAATTCCTTGAGAATTTTTCTTCACATTTTTTTCATACATTTTCTTGAGTTTATCCCACATCTCCTTGGCTATTTAGTCCCATCACTATAGTGAATACTTTATTAGAAAAGGATTAAAAAAATTCATTTTTACCATATAAGTCAATATTTAAATTATCATCATGTTTTATGGGATCATCTATTCCTAGTAGGATAAAACCAACTGTGATCATATCACTAACTTCAAGTCCTTATGAAAGAAGATATTGAAACATTCAGTTCTTCCATCCATAATAGTTATTTCCATAGAAGAAAATAATTACTCTATTGTTGAGTTAATTAAAAATCTTCATCATTATAACTTTAGTAAAGGTTATATATTTACATAGGGAACCTCATGATCTGATGCAACTTGAAGAAATCAAGATCATATATATCACTGAGAGGAGGAGGGGTGAATCATTGATGTACTTTTTACAATTTATTCTTTTCAAATCAAACTCTTTGAGTGATTAATATATTGATCCCTCATTCTTTAGAGTCTCACTTCTCTCATATGAAAACAATTATAATAACTAAAAAAGAACATGGGGATTTTTACAAGGTTCTCCCCTGATGTGGGTGACTATGTCACTGTTGTGTTTGGGATAATCCGAGACACATATTATACACTAGTAATAAAGAACGTGATTAAAAGTATAAAATATATCCCAAAACGTATGACAGAAAAACTTCCATAATTTATGATACCTACTGATTATTGTGGTTCGTCTCCTGGCATGATATTTAGACCGACATCCCACCAGTGTTCTCTATACTAAATCTAACTAGTTGAGCTATATATTAAAATTATCTAGTTGTTTATACTAGAATCCCTCTAGTTCATAAATTATATTCAATACCTCTTGTGAACAAGTCTTTAATCTTCCATTAAATTCTAATATAGTGATCTTTTGGTCTTTTTATTCTTTAAGTCCACTTAGTCAAATCTTATAATTAACTACCAGGCTTACTCTCAATCTTTTCACTATTTTATCATTATGTTTAGATTAGAAATTAATATGCAATGCAAATCACTACACCACCTTCGATATTTCGTTTCACATGGTTTCAATTACATGAGATCATGCATGTATTCTCAAATTCTTATGCATCCATGCATGCATGCACGCATGCACTTCCCACTTCTTAGATCAAACTTGAATGGTTCTTGGTCCTACAAAAAAAAACATGACAACTCCTGTTAACCTCAAGTCCATTATCTTTTCTTCATCATGAAACACTAAAATAGTTACACTGTTCTTTAAGTTCATACAAATGATGAAGATGCATGTTAAGGGTATCATATTGCATATTCTTCATGCAAACCAATATGGTTAAGAGTGCAATTTCTCAAAAAAATAACAAGAATAAAGAAATATTTGAAAATATTAATTCTTCATGAAACAGAGTGATTTATTAATTTAAATTTTGACTTCCCATGGAAATATATTCTTCCTCATACAATTAGTAGCTTCACATAATCACTCTTCATGAATACAGATCTCCCTTGAGTCCTTGTTTCGACTCTCTAAAATATCTCTCTCAATGCATAGTTCATATATTACAAAAGTAAATCATAGTGTGTATTTATAGATAATTCTACACCACCTCATCTCATGTTCACTACCTTAAAATTTCACACGCATCGACCTAGCTCATACTTCATGATTATGGAATAAAACCATCATTAAAAAACCATTTTAGCATCAAATTATAAATACCATTTTTGATCTTAGTTTAGTCATGAAAATGAAGTTTCATGTGAATTTTATCATATTAAAATCCCCATTACCATAAAATGTCGATTTTATACTTTTTCTCAATCTAACAGATAATGATTCATGAAGAAAACCCAACATACGCAGGAATCTCTCAGCTAAATGTAAAAGATAAGCATAGTGCTTGACCAGACAACTCAGATTGATTGGATCATATGGTCAAGCTTCTTTATGAATATTTTAATAGATGAATAATTTCAAAGCATCATGAGTCTCACATCAAAGTTTATTTAATATTCCTTCTTACTTTTATATCAATGTTCATCCTAATTAGGTTAGAATGATGTAATGTGGTCTGCTCCCAGCTCCTGCTGGCACTGCCCCATGTCAATACTCTCTTTTTTGTTGTGTTTCCCCACATAGTGGATCCCCTATGCTTTCATGTGCTTCTATTGGGAGCTCCATGTAAAACTTCTTCCACAGTACTAATCTTCTATGCTATGGATGATCTAAGTGCCCACCTTAGTAGTGGTTTCACATGGATCTCATGGATTTCTAGTTTTCATGATATTTTTTTAATATGTAAACCATTAAAAAAAACTTATCCATATATCATATAAAGCCCAAAGAAAAATTCAATCTCCACTTCCTTATCAAACTGTATTCATTTCTTTATTATTGATATCAATGTTCCTTTAGAAAAAACACTTGAAACTTGTCTTCAAACTTTAGACCAGTTCTAAAATTATCAGAATACACTAAACATATATTGACATATCATTGACAATAAATGAAACACTAGGCCTAAAAAAATGAGGCTGAAAAAGTGATATCTCTTGATGGAATATCTCAGAGAACCCATTTCTGATGGAAAGTTCAAGAAGGTCCTTTTCTAAGGTATCATTAATTTAATCATAGCATAGGTCTATAACTATAAAAATTGGCTCTTATCATTTGGGGGTATAATTACTTTCGTGAATAGTATATTATAATCCACGTTAGTGCATATAGTCTCTGTCGTCAATTATCCTAAATGAATTATTAAAAATATGTATAAAATCATGTCTTCATTCATCTAGGATGCCAAGAAAAAAGGAAATTTCTATTAGGGCTCTTAGGAAATAATGGTGATGTTGGTCAGGGAAAGAGGTATCAACATACGTAGTGTGTTATATGTCATATAGGGTATGTAGGCAAGGTTCATATGGAAAATCATTGAAGGGAATTATTTTTGGATGAGGTTTATGAAATATAGGTTTGGGGAGGACTGGAGATGATGAAGTGAGGGAGATATTAAGTCTTAAAACATCATTTGCTTCATGATATATCATATTTAAATATTTAAATATAAGGTTAGATTGTTAGTCAGACATGTTGATATTAGTGAGTGGAAGGAAAATTAGATGGGAAATATTCTCTTCTTCTAGGGGTGTTTAGTTCCAAATATATATTTTAGTAAGTTTATCCTTCATCCAAGGTTTATCGATATGAATCTTAATGAGGAGAAGATGAACTTACATGGGAATATTATCTTGATGGATAAGCCTAACATATGAATTTTTTCTTGGTTGATGATGGATTATTTAATGTCAGGGAGTTCTAATCGATGATTCATGATGATCATGAGGTCAACAAGTGGGTATTAATTATTTGTTGTAGATAGATTCCAATAAAGATGAATTTTCTAGTTTGGTGGATAAGGATCAAAGATACCAAAAAGATGATAACATGCAAAAGAAACCCATCCATATGGTCTCAAGATGCTGGTGTTGTGAGACTCATAGTTTTGATTCTATCTAGAACCTCTTCTTTAAAGGTCAATGGGAGAGGTTCATTTAGAAACTCATTTGAAAATATACGGGGATTTATGTACATGTAGAATCGATCTTGTATTTTTCTTGTTTCCTAGTTTTAAGGGGTGAATAGTGAAGCAACGAAATCAAATCATATGGTGTTATGTTTTTCGTGGTCTGCTGGGTTCTTTGGGAAGCTATGAATAAAATGGGAGAAGTAAGATGATACTCATTTCTCTGCATTTAGGTTTGGGTTAAAGCACTGGTGGTGGAACTCATCTCTCTTATCCCAAGTGATAGGATTATGGCCTCTATAAGGGGGATTCTACCAAGAGATACCCCCTACTCATATGGAGGAGAAGAGGATTTGTAAGGGAATCGGGTGAGATGGAGACTTCTAAGATCTTGGTTGGAATTAAATGTGTAAAGATCTTGTGTTCATGGAGAAATGAGAGGGGAATCCTAGTCTGTGATGACATGGGCTTTGTGATCCTAGGATTCAATGCCTTTTATGGTTAGGAAACTTCATTGGGGTATAGACAAGGATAATGCACACTTTATTTTCATTATGAAAGTTATACAAATTTTTTATTGATGTGGTGGAATATAATTCCAAAATCCTAGTGGGATTCCTTAAAAATATCACAAGTATTCCATGGGGCTTGACTAAGAACATACCAAGGTTTAGGAATCTCATGGGACATTATATAGAATTTAGAAACCCATAGAGGGAAAGGAACTTTTCGGTAGGAAACCATGATAGTAAAGGGGTCCTTGGTGATAGCCTCATAATTTACCACGCTATTTGGTCCCCTTTGAATTATTTTAATCTCTTCATAAGTGCTGAGTAATTTGGTATTTATCACTTTATGCCACCATAGACTTTAAAATTTATTAAATAAAAATTTAATTTTAAGTGAGTGAGTGTTGGATCACTTTGGTTCTCCAAAATATTACCTTTTCACTTTGATTTACAAATATTCTAAAAAAACTAGCTTCAACTTCACGTATGGGATCCCCTTGTATTAAATGACCTTAAATTACATTTTTAATGTGGATAATTGAAACATATGATGGAATAAAGTGAAATTTTATTTGTTTATAAAATAGTGGAATAAGGATGGGAAAGTTTTTTCAAACTAAAAGCTCTCTTCAATTTAGATTCTTCTTTCTTCATTTTTTTGCCTTTGGTTTTCCAAGAATTGATCTTGATGGGATGTATGGATTTTTTCTACTTACCATCTATTTTCACTTTGTGTGGAGATTTCATCTGAACTTTTTTCTAGTAAGGTGTAAGAATTATTATTTTATACTTCTTTCAACCTCCTTGCTTCCTCCAAATATTCAGGCCATACAATCATAAAACCCTTTGGAACATGTTCTTATTTTTTCTTATATTGAGAATTTTATTTACAATAAACTTTGTATATTCCAAATATTTTATTCTTTTATTTACCAATTTCTCTTATCCTATTAATATTTTCATGAAATTTTTAGGTGCATGTATCAAAAAATTACACCACCCACATAGCTTATTATATTTCGATAAGTTACTATTTAGAGGTAACTTCTCGTGAACTTATACTTCTTCATCATAGATGCCTTCCACCATTCCAATATTCTTGTGTATTTATTAGATTGACTGATTTTTTTCCTAACAATGATTCCATTAACATGAACATTAATGGAAAGTTTACAACTATCCATGAAGTGGTATTTTCTTCTATAGAAGAAGAATCTTTCCTTGGACATGAAATCTTTTAAAAATTTCTTCTTGGGTGAAACCTTCATTGTAGATTCTAATTATTTATACCTCAATGTATATTTACAACCTATCTTATTATCATTTTACTTTATATTTTTTGAACTCATTCAATTTTTATTTTCTTAGTTGTGATTGGTAGAAGTAAAAAAACACTTGTCATCATCATGACCTCTTCTTCCACAACTTCCATACAAATTTTCATGATATTAAGATCTATTGTATGTCAATAGATTTTTCCTTTTTTTGTGAGGGTTGGGAGTATTATGATAAGTTTCCATTACCTTCCATTATAAACCCTTAATGTTTTCCTTATTTTTTACAATAAATTTTAATATTATACCAATAGTCAATGGTCTAGTGCTCAAACTTTCCACAACACCAGCAGTAGCTAGAAAATATTATCTTCTTTCATTGAGTATAATTTTTTTTGGTGGAGGGATATTTTGAAAAATATTTATTTAGGTCTCCTTTAGGAAGATTTTTCTTTTTTTACTTCATTATTCCACCTCCACAATAGTGGTGGGTTTATCCTTATCTTTCTTCACCCATATTTATCTTGGATTATAACCATCACTATTGAAAGAATGAAATTTTTTGCATACATATTTATGAGAACATGGTTTTATATTTTTCTTCATCTTATTCAAAGAGGTAAATTTTGATGTTTTCACATTCTTCTTTACACTAGATTGTGTAGTTTTGTAATTAATACTTTATTTTTTAATATCAATTATTAATCTTGTCATATTTTTCTATAAATATTAAACTTGAGTAGCTTCCATGTTTCTCAATATCACCTCCTACTTAAGGAACTTTAAATTTAAAATGTTCTTCTTATTTTCAAGACACCTCACATTATCTTCACATTCAACTTTTAGCTCTTTATATTTTCTTCATGAAACATACTCACATTTTCAAGGAAATATGAGGTTTCTTTACTCTATTTTTCTAGATCTCTTGTTGAGTGTTCTTAACATCAGTAATTACTTTATGAGTATCTTTCAACACATGGTGTTTTTCATTAAAAACTTTATTTGTATGTAGAATATCAAAAAATATCCTTTTTAATGTTTCTTCAATAATTTTGAAATTTTCTTGAGAATATAATACATTTTCTTCCTTGAATTTGGAAAATTTAGTAAGAGTTTTACAATCTCAAAACAACTTTCATAATGAATTCTCGTTCTCATCATGTTTTTATTCCACCTATGATTTTTCCTACTATAATACCTTGACAAATAAAATTATATATGTGACAAATTACAAAGGGATAAATTTCATGTAATCATTCATTTTAAAGTAAAAAATATGCAATAAAATCAATAGAATCATACCTACCACAACTAGAATAACCTTTTACAAAGGATTAATTTTATCAAATTTATAGGAATTCTTTCTACACACTTTAACTTTTGGTATTGGTAGATCATCATTCACTTGATTTTGAGAGGATAACTTATGCTTCTTCCTATCCACTTTCTTCTTCCAATTTTTAAACATTTTCTTCGAAGCCTCCATATTTATCCACTGGGAATATCTTTAGTTTGATTCATCTTAGGATTATCTTCCAGTAGATTCATCTCTGTATCTTCCAAAAACATGCACTTCATGTATGATAGGTAAAAACAAATAGGAAAAAAAACTTGTGTATCCAAATAGATGCATCCTTAATCTAATACCAATTTATATTCCTAGGGTATTATACAGTCACTCTGAGAGGGGTTGAATCAAGGGTGACCAAATTTTACTAATTAAGTTCAACTTAAATTATTAATTCCCTTAATTGATCAAATCTATATCATCTTTTAATATTTATAGATATTTATAAATTCACCCTCAAAACATTTCCCTTATGATACGTAGATAATTTAAAATAAAAAGAACATTGATATTTTTACATTGTTTGACCTCAATTTGAGAACCTAATATTTATCATGTTAACTCCCATTGAGTCATAAATTTTCCATCATAACATCTATATAATATTACAATTGGTTTGGGATGGAATCACCCTTAATACAGATGCTTTATTATATTACATGAGTAATGTATCTTTATACTAGTATCCCAAAAAATGAGATATCTTTTGAAAAGATCCTCATATCTCTTGAAAGGTATGTGGATCTATTTATATTGTAACAAAAAATCTTCAAGTATTATCCCTGGACTTCTTCATAAATGAATATTTTACTACCTTTTATCTTCTGATGTACATAAAAAGTACATTGGACTATCCTCCTTATGATATATTGATCTTCTAAATCTCTCAATGCCATGGAATTTGACATCCAAAACTTCTGTAAGTTGGTGCTTGACGTCTATCTTAATTCATTCTTCTGGTCATCTAGATTGGGAAAACTCACTCATTACTTCAGAACTTTCAGTTATAGTCTTCTAAAACTTTAACCATTCTAATCTTTTAATGTAAGTGCTTGGTTGGCTACTTTCTCTCCTTCTATATCTTTATAATCACTAGCTCTCTCTTTTTCTCCTCTTATATTTTTTTAACTTAAGTGTTTATCCCCTATTTATGTAGTAAATATTCATCAGATATATGTGTGAAACATGCTTTATTCAATTTGAAATTCTAACCTTCTCAACTCTTGAGTTGACTACCTTTACTATCTTCGAAAGATATATGAATTTGACTCTATCAAATCTCCCAAAAAACTAGGCATAAACAATCTGAAACTCATCTATAGATCTTATCTTGAATCATGAATTCAAACTTCATAAATAATTTAATTTGAATGTCCAACTTAGAATCATTAGAATGTTTGAATTTATAATAATTTAAATTCTATTTGGGCTCTTTAGGTAAATTTTCTTCCATGGAAGTCACTTATCTTATTCTAGTTTTCCTTGGTTTCTGTACAATTCAATATTGTATAGCCTTAAATACTTTGAGAATTATCCATCTTGATTCATGTTTTTTCAGTGCTCTACATCTATATCACCTTCTTATAGTTCTAACTTTGGTTGGATATTATTCTTCCAATCAACTCAACTTCTGATTGTCTCAACCTTCAACTTCTAATGTTATGAACTCTTTCTTATCTTGACTCAATTCAAATTCATATCATAAAATTTTCTAATTAACTTATCCTTGAGAATAAAATACATTAATCTTTAATACATATGGGATTCCTCATCTCATTGCTTTAGATTAGTCATTTGTACTTGCATTTCCTCTGATACTTCAGATTCTCATCAATGAAAGTTTATCAGTATAACTAACTTTATTGACTTCTAGTTATTTTACCTTCAATCCCACTCTAAGTTTGTATTCCATATTTTGGTCATCCTTAGATTAGGACTATTATTATGTACCAACACTTTTTTAGGTGATTTATTATTTCTTTTATCGAAGCTCCATCTTCTAGTAACTTCAAAACTCTATGATTATTTACATGCATAAAAAAAATATAGATAGAAGGCTTTTGGACATCCAACTTAGCTTGGATCACTACTGGTCTTCCAAAATTATAAGCATGTTATTATAGAGACTTTAAACTTTATGTTAAAACACTTGAAACATTTATCTTCAGTGAATTCATTCAGAATATTATGTTTAAAATATCTTCTAATGGTTCTCCACTTCATGGTTTTTCAATTTTTATGGAAGAAAATCTTTTCATAAGGTGAAGTTTGTATTAATTTCCTAAAAAATTAATCATAAGGACTTTATTAATTCTTTAATGTGGTTCATACTTCCAATTATAATGGTTTTTTCTTTCTTCACTGAGTGACTTATGGTTATCATGGAATTCCATCTTCTGAATTCACAACATTTGATAAATATTCTTTATCTGAAAGAACTTTTTATTACTTTTAAAATCTCTCCATCTACCAACTTTACCACTCATGAGATCTTTTTAATTTAAAATTGAGTTGATACTTTAATATTCCAGATCACTATATCTAGGAAACAAATTCAATATGAGATTGATAGTTCTTATGAATCCTTTAGAATTGGTCATGAATATAACGAATAATAGTTCTTCAATCGTCTTATGTACATGGATACTTAAAAATATAAAAATTTCCAAGTATTTATCCTTTATCCATCAGCCGAAATAACTCCACTCATCTTAAATACTTAAAATCATCTTAAAGAGGTTGATCTTTCATCTATGGTGTTCCTACTTTCATTGGTTCCTCTATCCAGAATATAACCTTCTGATCGATATGCTTCCATAATATCCATAAAAAACTTATTATCCTTCAACTTACTCATTGAATTTTCTTGAAATTATTGATAATAAATATAATATATAATTATAATTATCTGATAGTAAATTTAGAATTAAATCTATAAATATTATCAAAAATTAATCATTTTAATATATAAAGGCTCTATTCATTGAATCCATGAAGATAAAAGGGACATTTTTCAGTCTGAATGACAATACTGTGAATTCATAGTGTCCATATATAGTAACAATGGATGTTTTTAGTACATACTATCTTTTAATACTTAATTGATGATATCTAGATCAAAGTTTAATCATTTAAAATTATTAGTCTCCTCATTCTTGATCAAAAATTTCATCAACATAAGGTACCAAATACTTCTTCTTGAACTTGATTTTGTTAAGTTCATGATAATTATTGTAGAGATGCATTGATACATATTTTATCTTAACAAAAAGGACTAGTTCACACTATGGTTAATCACTTGGGCATATAAAACCCTTTTCTAGATTCTCTTAAATTTGGTTATTTAATTACTCTAACTCAATAAGGTTTATTCTATAAGGGTTATTTGATTTTATCATAGATCATTTTATGAGTTCTATTGAATAATTAACCTCAAATTTTGGTGTAAGTCCTATTATTTCTCTATAAAATTCATCAATATACTTCTAAAAAGTCAGCATGTTTTCAATATTGAGTTTATCTCCAACCATTTGAGCTAAATACCCTTCATGATTGGGAATTAAGACCCATATAGTATAATTAATTTCCATTGGGAGTTCATATTTGGTTGTGCACTAGTATAAGATCATGGGTTGATTTAAGATAATACATGTGACATCCCTATCAAAGAAATTAATATAGGACCTATGTAGAGAGAGTCAAACCATACCTATAATCACATAAAATTTAACTAAGGGGAGGATAATAATAATTTAAGTAATAAAATTCCCACAAACTTATATTAGAGAATATTTTTTGCCCTAGGATTTAATCATCACACCATTGGGAGTTTTTACTAATAATTTAATATATATCTATTTGAGTAGTGATTTGATCCCCATAGAAAATTTTCCAAATATGGAGTGTTAGAAATAGAATAAAATAAAACATTAGTAGTTCAAGCATATGATAATTTTACCTTTTATAACATTTTTTCTTGACACAATTCAACTGTCATGAAAAAATAGTCTTTACATTTTTCCCTTGGATTGCAAAGTTTCTAATGTTTTTTTTCACCATTAACCCTTAGATTGGTGTAATTGTTGAAATAATTCTCATATTATTTATAATTGAATCATTAGATTCTTCAATTTCCATTTATACCTTGTGATAACATCGAAAAATTTATTCATAGCTACCAAAATCCATTATAGGAAATTTCTCTCAGAGACTTGTTTTGAAGAAACTAAAGAGACAATAGATTTTTATTTTAGTGTTAATGAAAAAACCAAGATTGTTATATTTAAATCTTATAAAGTTTCTTACTAATTACCAATGGAATCATGTTCATTTTGTTTTAACTTAATCAATTCCTTTTCTATTTCAGTGTAAAGATTTCAGGGAAAATATTTATTGAAAAATACCTTCCTAAACACCTCCCATTTTGTAGAGTCAATTTATTTATCTTTCTTTGTATTCATAATGAGAGTCTACCACTGATAATATTTACCTTCTAAGAAATAAAAAAATAAAACAAAATTATCATGTTACGAGCATATGTCATTGAAAAAATGTAATTTCTATTATGTTGATCCATTACTTGGATATTATTTGCTGAGAAATCATAGTAAAATATGGTGGTTATTGCCTTATGAAGGACTCAATGGTGAGTAGTTCCTTTGTTTGTTTAGGATTTCATTAGGATTTATATTATTATTCATAGATTTAGAGAGTTGTGTGATCATATAAATAATATTTTTCACTCTACCCCCATACCATTTGGTTACTCATTGGGACAATCATTTCATTTTCCATCACACTCTTTATTAACTCTATTTCACCTGGTACCATCCATTGACTAATACCAAAATAGTAGTGTGAGAATCAAGGAAAAAAAATTGATAAGGTAATGAAAAGGTAAATAAAAATAAATCCTAATATTTCTTAAATTATGAAAATTATTTTTCAATGTATTACATATTAGGTTCATCCAACTACACTTTTGGTCCGTCATAGGTTGTTTTAGGATCTATCCTCTAATTATTCATATCCTAATACCCAAAAATAATTACATCTCACATTGATAACAATTGAGGGGACTTGAGAATAACATACATACATATTAAAATATTTTATATGAATATTCATTAAATATCATAATAATTCACACCACTGAACCTATAGGTTTAGTGTCTTTGGAGACTAGATACATAACCAACTTATTTTAAAAACTTTGTTAAACATCTCCAAAAAATAATATTCAAATATGGTACTATTATAGACATATCATAATTAATATTATTCTAAATAACCCAGGGAATATGAAATTAAAAAATATTGAGCATATATACTCGATATGGGTAAACATGTGTATCATCAATAAAATATCATAAGAGAGTATAATATAATCATGTGGTTATAAGAGAATAATAAAATTACACAAACCTATACAAAAATGAAATCATTTATAATTAAACATAGATTATAAATCATGGATCCTGATATAATGATTTTGGAATAACATAAAACACAAGTCATGAGTCAATATTATATTATCATGACATTAACATAATGTGTAACATCCGAATATGGAATAAATATGATCATGTAACTAATAATATGTATCAAGGTAAAAAATAAGGACATTCACCCCATAAAGGACTAGGAAATCCATATTTTCATAATATAATAGGATTTAGATGACCATCTATGTACCATATTGGGCTTGGGATTATCATCTGTGTACCCTTGGGCTTGGGATGACTACCTATGTACCCTTGAGTAGGGACTAACCACCCATGTACCCTTGGGATTACACTAACAAACCATGTACTATTTTGAGTTCATGAGGTATAAAACCTTAAACCATGGATTGGAGGGATACAAGAGGTCCACAAATGACAAAAGAATATACCATACATATGTGTTCCACATGATCGTGAAAGCATTAATAATTCAATCATAAATTAATTAATCTATGAAAAAGAAATGGGTATCAAGAAAATTTTAACATAAAATAATAATATGTAATACATATAAATAATTTGGATGGTATCATTAGATAACATATCACAATGAATCATAAGAAACAAAAAAGTATATCGACATAGATGAAAACACCTTTTATAAGAGCATTAGAAAATTTCTTTTAAAAATAAGGATAAATATCATATTCTTTTAAAAAACATTTATTTTAAAATAAAATATTTAAAAAATAGTGGAAATTGATAATTCTTTGTAAAGTAATGAAATTTTTATGGGAATATTAATTATAAAAAATTATTATAAAATTAGGAAAATACATTCATGTAGAGAGCATTAAAAAGAAGATTCTTTTCACACCTTTATATTGAGATTCAGAATTTTCAGAAAAGAACCGTACTAAAAATATTAAAAGAAGATTAATTTTGTAAATAAATTAAAGTAAATTAAAAGGAAATTAATCAATCATATACTTAGAGGAATATATATCTATAAAATAAAATAAGGAGTATGGACATAGAGGAAAATGATTCTTCTCTAAAAAGAAGAGGTAAGGTCAATTTCTATTACAAGTATTACTTAAAGTGAATTGTGAAAAAAAGGAGAATTAAATGGTAGTAAGTCATGTAAAAATAATGGTTAATAATAGTATAAGAATATAAAGTTGAATTTAGAGATAAATATCCTAGAAATAACCAAGATATGTATGCATAACAATCTATGTTTCTAGGTGAAATTGGGAAGAAAACCCTTACCTTTACACTTGACTTCCATAGGGGAACTTTAACCTCATTTATAACAAATATAAAAATTATAAATCACATATTTATAAATATTATTCATATTTATTTATTATTTACTCTTCAATTATAGCCATTCACTGCACATATATTAGTTAGTTAATGTTTATTTTCATCATCAGGTGTTTGTAATATTTATTATTTCATAAATGTTTTGTAATAAAGATGTCAGTCCCCATTCTTCAATACCAAATTAATCATATTACTAAAGTTAGTGAAATAATTATTTTTTTATGATTTAATTATTACCCTAGTCATTTGATGGAATTTATGGGTATGGTTCACAAGAATAGAATCCATGACTGATATTT
This sequence comes from Viscum album, assembly GCA_963277665.1. Classification (NCBI taxonomy): domain Eukaryota; kingdom Viridiplantae; phylum Streptophyta; class Magnoliopsida; order Santalales; family Viscaceae; genus Viscum; species Viscum album. The sequence goes on from OY728140.1 coordinate 513,702,719, forward strand.
TTTCAGGTAATTCATCAAGAACAATGAGTTACTTAATATTGATCATTAATTTTTTCATTTAGAACTATAAACCTAATATATATTAATATTTAATATCATATATAAAAATTATCTATGTATTCATACTTATTATTGGGGGAAATAGTGACATTGTTATAGGACCATTCATGTAATTTGTTGGATCGACCCAAATAAGAACATATTATAATAGTGGATGAGTAAAAGTTTAGAGATATATAATAGTAATATCATTTTATAATGATAATAATGATTTAAACATAACATTATTATAGTATATTATGGGGTTTAAAAATATTTGATATGGGAAGGTAATTGGAATGTTAGATAAGAACTTAGATACTTACCTGATGAATTCTTCCCTTATCAATACAAGTTCCTTTAGAATAAAGGTTTTAGGCATCCTAATAGGAACCAAAAGTAAAAAAACATCTAGAAATAATTTAGTAGATGGAGAATTATCATATATACAACATATTTTGAATAAATATAGTGGTTTTTAAGGGTTATAGGAGATATCCTTTTATATATGAAAATGATATACATTTCTTTGAAAAATTAATTTAGGTAAAGGGTAAAGATAGAATCATATGAGAGTTAGGTGAGTTAAGTGAGGAAATATTGTAGAGAAATTAATGTTTGAATCCTAGACCTAAAAAATTACTTATATAATTCATAAATTTCATTTTAATTATAAGAAATTTGAACCACTTTAATTTACCTCTTTTTACCCCATTTTTCCATTTTTTAATTTTTTTTACCATGGTAAGTATTTTTACCAAAAATATAAGATGAAACCATTTTACAAATTTTGATGGGGTGATTCTTAATTTTTAATCAATTAAATATAATTTAGATTCTAAATATGAGAAATTTAACTTTTAAATAAAAACATAAAATGTATATGAAAAAACTATTTTTATAGAAAATGGATTATTTAAACTTTAAGTGTTTTTATTCTTATTTATTATAAGTTACTAATATAAATGAGTGTTAACATATTTTTTTATTCACTAATATATTAAATTAGATTGATCATTAAAAATTGATCAATTTAATTTCTTATGTTAATAACATAATACTTAATAAAAATGGTTCTTTTAAATATATCACTTTTTAAAATTAAAAAAATTATTATTATTTCTAACCAATTAGAAATAATTATATGGATTTTAATTAATATATATAAGCAATTAATTTCATTAAATTTATTAAAAAAGTGAATTTTAACTTTAAAATTAAATATATTATATATAATAAAATAATGCTTTAAAATAAATCCTTTTTAACTAATCATGAGTAATTAATTTTTTATTCATTGTATTTCCTTATTTATTTCTTGGATAATATTTATTTAATTTATAAATAATTATTTTTGATAAATCAATTTTATTGAAATAGTTTTTAATAATAATAATAATAATATATTCTAATTAGATTTTATCTTTTTTTATTATTTATAATTTGTGAATTTTATTATTTTTAATTACACAACATTATCATTAGATATAACCAATGACCATATATGCAATGAACATATTTACAATAGTTATATATTTAATAGACATATTTCCAATGACCATATATATGCTGATTAGATCCCATTCCTTTGTATAGTCTTACATAAATTCTTAAAATCATTCATCCTATTTACTTCTTTTAACAAGTTTATTATATTTCTAATTATTTATACTATTTCTAATGTTGTAACAGAGGAGATGATCTTAATGGGAAACCACGAGGTTAAAGATTTTATGTTCATGGTATTTTTATTTACTTTTGGATTTATTCTTCTTTTATTCTTCTTAAATATGTTTTATACTACATTCTCATATTTTATTAACATTTATCTTGCATTGTAATATTTTATCTCAAAAAATATATAACAGTTCATTATATTACATGTGAAATAATCTATTCAACATTGTATTTATTTTAAAGGAAAATATATATTAAAATCATGGTCTTCTACACAAGTAATGAGGAATTATGTTCTAGATAACATTTTTTAGTCCATATTCTTGTTCTTCAATAGTCTTGAATGTGGGTACAAATTTGGCCCCTAAAGGACTACTCAAAAAATTATTAATACTAGTATATTATGGGCAAAAAAATTTCTAGATACCAATATTTTTTTTAAAATCCTCTATTCATTTTTAAGAGAAATGAATATTTCTAGGTGAAGTGAAATTCCATAATAACCCTTATTATTCCATAACTTATTTTTTTATTTTGGGAATTTCCTTTTTAGGGCAATTTTATAATTCATTTTCTAACATGTACATTATCCATAAAGTGGATAATATATTTAAATGGGTAGAATAACATGACATAATGAATTTTGATTTGAAGTCAGCTATGAAATTATTGTGAACCAAATATTTTATTGGTTTGGATTTCCCAATTCCATCATTTGTTATCATAATTCACATTTTTATAGCCACACAATGTGGGAATTTTTACATTATTTCGGGGTTGGGCATTGAGTTTTCATTTCTTATCACTCTCTAACCAACATGCAAGCAAGGGTTTCCAATATATAGGTAAAACAAATACATGAAAAAATATTCTAACCCAATCATTAATATTAAACTATTAAACCCTATGTTGAATTTTGGACCCATTATACTACTTTAAAATATCTATTAGAAGGAAACCATACTGTCTTGTATTTTGAAAGAGTTTTCATGTAACTATTCAGTTTGAGAATGAAGAATATAAGGCTATAATGAAATGAAATTATGATTATTCAGGTGTCGATACTAATTGAAAATTTAAAATTAAATAGATTAAATAAATATTTTAAGATATACATGAGAAGTATCAAGTCTAATTTAAAATAATGATGGTTGTTGACAACTACCAAATCCTTCACCATTAGTTACACTTTGGCGAGATAGTCCTTTTGTACAATACAAGGATAAAGTTTCTCATTTGTATGTTTCATTAATAACTATTTGACTCAGACAATATTACTAATGTATATATTTTTGGGGTTGTGTTGTTATTTAATGTAGAAACCCAATAAACATTCAACATTAATGGATAGTAGTAAAAACACTTCTATGAAATCCCTCAAGATTTCCCATTTTAGGTAATCAATATTCAATAATCCCTTTATCTATGAAACCCACTAGGTTTTTTCCTATGTTTTCATGAATGTTTTCTATTTTTATTTTAGATGGGTCACTTTTTTTATTTTAGGTGTGGGGGTTGGATACAATCCAATTTTCACTAAGACTCTTTGTGTCAAAAATTCAATAAAAACATCTTTCTTCTCATTTTTTGTGTCTTTTAAATTTTTAATCACTATTATGTCATAAAAATAATTTTACATTCCTATATCATCATTAAAATTATTTAAATTTCATGTTTCATTACCATTTAAAAAATATCTCAAATCATTTTAAGTGGAATTATATCATTGGTAGGATGTGAGTATGGGAAAAAAACTGGATGATTGTATCTTTATGAAACCATTAATTCACTAAAACCATCCTTGAGATATTTTTATGGGTAAATTAGGTTATTTAATATCTCCATGAATCACTACATACAATCATGAAATGTGAATATTTCTTACTCAATTGAATGTAAAAGTATGTTGGTTTATTTTTAGTTATATTTCAAGAATTGTTTTTGTGTATGTTCAATTATTATCGAATCAATTTCATAACTATACTATATTAAACTATGATTGATACCTAATATGTTATTAAAAAATAAAACTATAACAACCGACATAATTATATAATATTTTTTTTCATTCTGAAATTATAAAGATAAATTCATTATAAATGTATAATGAAATAATTTTTATTTATAGAAACTAAGGAATCTATACTAATGGAATAGTAACCTAACCGTTGGAATAATAATGTGACTATTAGAAATAGTAATCTGGCCATTAGAATAATAACCTCACATATGAAAGTAAAAAATAAAATTTAGGTATATCATAAATAAAAATATGATATATTTATATCATGGAATAATTAAATAACTTTTAAAAAAATGATAAATTAAGTGTTAATATTTTTTTGAAACATAAATGTTTATTTACAATTTTATAAGTAATATAACAATTTTAAAAAAATAATTTTCATAAAATAGATTCATAAATTAATATTTTTTTATTATATTTATAAGAAAAATTTTTGAGACCTTAATTAATTTTTCAAATTGTCACAAAATCAGTTATAATATTAAAATCGATATTTTTCGAATAAATTATGATTTTAATTAAAAATTAAATTTCTCATATTTTGAAAATTATTTTCAAAAAATTTATTCCATTTTTGAAATATAAACATCAAAAAATGGTTAGATTAATTTTTTGGGATTCTTCTAAAATAGTTGAATTTTTGGTGAATAGTAAAATACGGTAATTTATGGTAATTAACATTAGAATTAAATAAATGAATTATTGAGTCATGGATGATTTATAGATGAGTTAAGAACTGATTATTTGGAACTCACATGATCTATTCATTGTACTAAATCATAATAATCATCACTATTTGTAGTATTGATCCAAAATAATAAACAAATGAATAAAATAATAAAAAACACCCCTCTCCTCTCCCTATAAATACCACCCCTCACACTTTATAATCCTTGAATATTGTCTAAATTCAACCCAATTCACTTTCCAATCCTCTTCCCCACATCTAAGGCCCATTGGTCTCACTAAAAGACCAAAACTAAGTGCCTTAGGAAGGATCTCAAGGAGGCGATATTCAAGAGGTAAAATACTCTTTCTTTCTCTTTTAAATTATTTATTTATTTATTTATTTATTTATTTCTACCTTATCCTCACCTCCCCTATCCAAACTATAATGATAAATAAATTATCATATATATACTATATTTTTATTATGTTAATGGAATATCCATAATCATACCTCTTCACTTCTCCTCTTATTCTAAAAAATGAAAACATCATCAACAATGTGTCGATTCACCGCCTTCAGGGATGACAATTTTTCATTTTAAATCACCACATTCAAGGCTGGTCATAAAACCATTATTACAGTCAAAAAATATTTTAATATTTATATTATAACTTTTATAATATTATGGAACTAATTTATAGAAATAATAATTAAATAAAATGAAACTAGTTTGTGATGGTTAGAAAAACTGCCAAAAATAAACCAAACATTTACCATTAATGAATCATCATAATATAATAAAAAATTATATATGGGATAATTTAAAATTATGGAAACATATTAATACTATTTCTTTCCACTTATGGAGTTTTACTTCCATTTGAAAAGATATCTCATAGTTATACTCACGGGAACCGACCGTAAATCCATGAAATGAACGCTCCTAGAATGAAATTCAGATATTTATAAATCATGCAAATGGCCATAAATGAACCTAATAAAATAAAAAAAATATTTATGGAAATGGTTCTGAATTAATTAATTAATTAATCTAATTTTATTATTTATGAAATTAAGTACAAGTTCAGAATTCTTTTGGACATAAGATAAAGGACTTTCTTTTTTAAAAATCCTCTTTTAAAGTTACAAATATTTTTATTAATGAAATATTTTATTAATTATAAATAATGAATATAATTTTATAATTTAATGATGATTTAATTTTTTTAAGCTTTCTTTACAAGTTTATGTTCAAATAAAATGTTTTCATATATAATTGTGCAACTTCTTAAAAGTGAAAAGTGATTTCAAAATAGAAAATTTATTTTCCTCAAGAATGTTTCTTTTATACAAGATTTATGTATTATGATTATGTTATGGTTCTTGGGAATTATTTTGATCATGGTTGGTTTCATGATAAAATGAGGATGGGTGATCCTGTTATATCTCTTCAATGCATTGGGTAAATGGATGGAGTTAACCAGTTAGGTTTCTCCTAAAATATTATAGGAATATACTACGATTGTTATTCCAAGTGTAGCCATGATGGTTACTCCTTAATGTAGCTGGGAGAGCTACATTATATGTAATAGTGATATTAAAATGATTCCATGAGTTAAATTTTATTATTTATGTATATTTTATATGATTTTAAAGGAAACTTATTATTTCATAACGTAAACTAAAAAGATTATGTTTTATGTGTAAAAGTTATAAATTTGTGAAAATGTTTTTATTCATGGAATAATAATGTCCTTATTTATTTTATATACCTTACTGATATTTTTGTGGTCATCCCATGTTTTAGAATGTTTTTCACATGGTTTGTATATGGGTAATAGAAGATAATAATTTATGTTTAAAGTTGTGAAGTTTTATTATGGAAATAAATCATGTTTTGTTTTAAAGTTTCATATTGTAAAAAGATAGATTTTGAGTAGAAGTTTCTACTTTGTAATATATGAGTTTATATGTATGAGGTTATGAACTAATTCTCCAAAACTCTAAACCTAAAATATATTTTCTAATGTATAAAAATTAATTCTAGTTAATTTTTTTAGATTATGTAATGTTTAAGGTTGGGTCCTTATAGTTGGTATTAGAGAAAATTTTAGATAACTTTAGGGGTTATGATAATGTTAATAAAATAACCATAAATTATTTTTAAATTATAGTTAAGTTAAAATTATATAGAATTTAAAGATTACAATGTTTATTCATCTTAGATATGTCTCTCCATAATGTTTTTCCGTAAAAGAAACAGGGATGCTGAAGTAGGAAGGCACCAAGAGGGAGATATCCTTTCAAATACACAACCTGGAATGATGGAAATTAGAACTGAGTAGTTGGTGACAGAAATGGATCAGTTGAGATAGACTATAAATGGAAGTGTAATCGATGCATGATATTATCTAGATCAACATCATAGGAAAATTTCAGTGGTGGAACATTTTATGAGGCAAAACCCTCATGAATTTAGTGGATCTTATAACCTAGTGGTTGTTGAAGGGTGGATTAAATCTCTAGAAAATATTTTTAATGTCATGGGGTGTTCATTCCATAAAAATGTTAGTCTTTATATTTACTATTTTAAAGGAGAAGCTGACTAGTGGTGTTCAATGTTCAAAAATATCAGTGATAGCGAGGAGATTGATTCTTTTGAATGGTATGAATTCAAAAATACTTTCCTTGAGAAATATTTTCCTATGGAGACTCAACTTAGGATAAAAAAAATATTTTAATTGAGATAGGGGGAGGATTCAGTGAATGCCTACAAAGAAAAACTCACTAGATTAGAAAGGTATGCTGGAAATTTTATCTAGGATCTTGATAGTAAAATCAATCGTTTTTACTTAGGATTAAAGCCAAAATATCAAAGGGAATTAGATTCTCGTGAATTCAAAAGTTATGATTTTTTTTCGATGTGTGGATAAAGTGTAAATGGAGTTTTTTTATGATCATGTATTCTTTGAAAACTAGTAGGAAAAGTGGTCAATTTGGTAGGAAAAAGGAAATAATTCATCAAATAAGTATGACGGTAAAAAATTAAGTTTTTAGTTTGTGATAATTTTGGTAAAACACACACTAGGGAATGCCTTTTGAAGTATGATAACTTTTCCTAATGTGGTAAGTTTGGGAATATTGATCATAATTGCAATGAAAAAGATCATGGTATTTGTAATAAAAATTATGATATATAGAGAATACAATGTTTTAAATTTATTAAGATAAATCACTATGAAAAGGTGTGTCCAAAGAGGAACATGAACAATGGGAAGCAACCAAACTATAGGTAAAAAGGTGTGTTGAAATCATTTGAAACTACTTCATTAGATGTTGGTTCATCCAATGAAGTGGTATCGGGTATATTGTTTGTTTACTCAGATTTTTCTAATGTATTTTTTGATTTGGGGTCTACACATTCTTTCATATATGATAAATTTTCTAGTAAATTACAAATTTCAACTCAAGAAATGAATCAAAAACATATTGTAAAAACAACTGGGGGAAATATTATGGCAAAAACAAATTATAACAATCTTTATATCGATATATATGGAAATAATTTACCTAAAAACCTTGTTGTCTTTCCCCTAGTAGAATTGGGTGTTTTCTAGGTATGGATTAGCTTTATGTTTACCATCCTAAGATTGATTATAGAGATAAAGAAGTTGTTTTTCATAAATATTCTCAGTTTTCATACAAGAATGAACTCATACCATAGATAAAATAATCATAATCTAAGAAAATTTTACAAGATAAAAATGAATGTTATCTTGCACATATTTCTGAAAATAAGGGAATTGTTCAGATTAATGATTTTTCAATGTAAAATTAATATCTGGATGTTTTTTATGATGATTTACCTGGTGTTATACCTGATTGGTAGGTCGAGTTTACTGTTGATTTTTTCCCTAATGATAAACCTATTTCAAAAATCCCTTATCAAATGGATCAAGTGAAACTTATAAGATTGAAAAACTAGTTATTGGATTTTCTAGATAAGGGTATCATTCATCCTAGTACTTTACCTTGGAGTGATCCTATTTTTTTAAAAATAAAGATGGTTCTATGAGGCTTTTTATTGATTATAGAGCATTGAATAACATCACTATTAAGAAAAAGTATATGTTGCCTCATATCGATGACTTGTTTGACCAGCTCCAGAGAGATCAATATTTTTCCCAGATTGATTTGAGATCTAGGTACCTTCGGATGAAGGTAAATGAGGATGACATTCCCAAAAAAATTCATACTAGATATGGGAATTATGAATTTCTTGTTATACCCTTTGGTTCGAAAAATTCCCATGATTTATTTATGGATCTTATTAATAGAATATTACATGAATTTTTGGATAATTTTGTTATTGTTTTTGCTGATGATATTTTTTTTATTTAAATAGTTATATGGATCGTGAAAAAATTCTATGGATTTTTCTTCAAAATGTAAAAGAAAATATGCAATAAGAGAAAATTAGAAAATATTATTTTTTATTATAATAGATTTTTTTATTGGAAACATTTAAAATAAGGATAGCGTAACAATTTTTACCGCAAAAACAAAAGTGGTTTATTAATGGAAGTGACCTGAAAATGTTACTGAGATAAGTATTTTTCATGGATTAGAAATCTATTCACGATGTTTTGCTAAAAACTTTTCAAAGTTATCTAGCCTGATAACTATGTTGACATAAAAAGGGGTAAAATTTATTTGGATAGAAGAATGCGATGTTTTTTTGGAACTAAAAAGAAGATTTGTGAATGCCCCAATTTTGGACCTACCTTCCAAAAATGGAGAGTTTTTCATCTAAAGTGATGTATCTTTAAAGGGAATTGGTTGCGTTTTGATGCTGAATGATTAGGTAATTACTTATTCTTTATAGAAATAAAAACCTCATGAGTTAAATTTTCACACACATGATTTATAATTAGTAGCTATGGTTTTCTATTTAAAAATTTGGATACATCATCTATATAGAGAAAAGTGAGAAATATATACTAATAATAAAAGTATGAAATATATATTCATGCAGAGGGAATTGAACATGATGTAGAGAAGGTGGTTGGAACTAATAAAGTATTATGATTGCATGATCAATTACTATTTTGGAAAATTAAACAAAGTGGCAGATGCCTTGAGTCAAAAAAATCATGCTATATTAACCATGTTATGTTTGGAACATGACCATATGGTTAATGATTTGACGATTTTTTTATTAGATGTTATTGGTGCAGGAAATTCCACTTTTTTTCAAGTTTTAGTACAATACTATCTATTATACAGAATTAATAAAGAATGGAAATAAGGCCATGAGTTATAGAAAAATGAAGAATTATCTAAAAAAATGAATGTTTCCAAAATTTAACATTGATAAAGATTATGTTTTGAGATTTTGGAAGAGATTATGTGTGCTATATGTTTCATAGTTGAAAAAAGAGTAATTAAGTGAATCTCATAGTTCTCCTTTTTTAGTTCATCCTGGAAGTAATAATATGTATGGAGACCTTTTGGACTATTATTGGTGGGATGGAATGAAAAGAGATATTTCTGACTTTACCATAAGATGTTTAACTTGTCAATAAGTAAAATCATAACAATAATTACTGAAGGGTACTCTTAAGACTTTTCTAGTTCCAGAGTGGAAATGGAAAAATATATCCATGGATATCATAGAGGAATTAACAAAAACTTATTGAAGTAATAATGCGATTTTGGTTATTGTTGATCGAACGAATAAATCTCCACATTTTCTTCCTATTCGAGACACTATGTATTTAGATCATATTTCTTGAATGTACCTCAAAGATATAGTCAGGTTACATGGAGTTACTCTCTGCATTGTATCTGATCATGATCTCAGGTTCACTTATAACTTTTTTAAGGGCCTTCATAAGTCATTAGGAACTAAATAAAATTTAATCACTTCTTTTCATCCTCAATCTGATGGAAAGTCAAAGTGAACAATTCAGAAATTAGAGGATATTATTCGATATTGTTCAATATATTATCAGTGAAGTTGGGATCAATATCTTTATTTTGTTTATTTTTATTATAATAAAATTTTTCATTCAAGTATAAAGATGGTTCTTTTTTATAATTATATGGAAATCAGTGTCGAAATCCATCATTTTTGGGATGAAGTAGGTGAAAGAAAGTTTATGGGACCAGAATTGGTAGAAAAAATGGTAGAGAAAGTTCAGATGATTTAGAGACACCTGAGGATAGCTCAGAGCAGATTTTGTTTTGAAAATAATTAGATGAATGAAATTTCTTTCAAGGTAGGTGATCTTGTATTTCTCAAAGTTTCTCTATGGAAAAGTGGAATGTGTTTTGGTAAGTAGGGGTAGATGATTTTATGGTCCATTAGAACCTATGAAATCCTAGATAAAGTCAAATAATTTTCCTACTAAGTAGCTTTGAATTCAAGTTTATCCCAAGTACATTATATTTTTCTTATATCGATGTAAAGAAAATATATCTCAGATTCATATCATGTTCTAATCCCTGAGGTTGTTTAGTTAGAAGATAACCATTTATATAAGGAAAGTCTTGTCAATATTTTTTATTATAGCGAGAAAGTATTACGGAATAAGGTAATTCACCATGTTAAGGTTTTGTGGTGAAACCACATGTTTGAAGAATCAACATGTGGATCTAAAAATGCTATTATAGAAAGTTATCCTCACTTATTTAATAAGTGAATAAAATTTCAATGACGCAATTTTTATAAAGGGGGATGTAACAACCCAAGTACTTCTAGAATAATTTGTTTTCATTCTAGAATTAAATAGTTAAATTAATTATAAATGTATAATTAAATAAGTTTTATTTATAGAAATTAAAGAATCTATAATAATGGAATAGTATCCTAACTATTAGAATAGTAATGTGACTATTAGTTATAGTAATCTGGTCATTAGAATAATAGCATCACCTATGAAAGTATAAAAAAATTTAGGTATGTAAAGACCCAAACCCAGTAGCCTGAATCCGTTGCCTTATTACATTACATTGGCATGATTACAAGAAAGTTTTATCCTGAAGGAATGAATAGTTTTGCAGATTTGAAAATCTAGATACGTACATAAGTTCAACATTACAACTTGAAATAAAAAACAAAAAATAAGTTCCATTGGGAACATCCACCACTATAACATTATCCATGAAAGTCAAACATAATATACCTCTTTATGTCCTGGAAAAAATGAAACAGAAGAAGGGGTGAGATCAGATGATCATTCAGGGTAAGCAATACAACAGAAGATATCATAAACATAAACATTAGGCACAACAAATAACTAAAAAACACATGCCTTTAAAAATGAACTTGAACACATTATAACAAGAATAAGAGTTGAATAAAAAATTACATAATAAAGAATAATCATGGGTATTCTACTAGTATAATAACCTCATGAACTATAAATTACTAGTTTCATAATGAGGGAATAAATAATGACATACATCATAACCATACCATCAAGGCCTCATGCCAAGACTATAAATAATCATTTTTAAAGGCCTTATGTCAAGACTGTAGTTTGTATCATGATATCTACCAATTCTTCAAGGTACTATAGTGAGCACCAACTAAAATTTATTAAGTCCAATTTATTCTTCATATGAATGGGGATAAACATAAACAATATATATATTCATATTGAAACTAACATATGAAATTTCAATAATGTTCCCTGAACATTAAGCATAAACACTAACCATTTAGAGTAAATTGGTGAATGGTTTTAAGATAGTACATCCACATTAAAACTAATAATAAACCATTCAATTAAATATGGTAGATGATATCATAAAATATTAATCCAAATTATTCATAATAATAAACAATAGTGTTGAAACAGATGAAGATACTCTTATAAAATCAAAGAGTAATCCTTGAGATAAATACTCTTTTACTTTAAAAAGAAGAGTTATTTTGGAAAAGTATTTGTATAAAACCAGAATTAAAGTATGATATTATTTTATTAATTAAATGAGTGTTTTTATAAAGATAATGGTCACTAAAAACAGATTATTGAGAGCCCTTGAAAATAGGTAAGAATTTGAGAAATTCCCTTGAGTCATGCTGGTATTTCGGGAAGAATTTTTGAAAGATCCTTTTAAAACATATAACTACCAATAAATGAAAGTAGTATTATGTTTGGTACACATATATATAACATTATCATATAATATATTAGTATTACATATGAATAAATAATAATTTAGTTGAGGTAAGTAGAGAATATGAGTAACCCGAATGAAAATGGAGGTTCGGGTAGAAAACCATTACATTAAGTCCGAAGGTGTTCCTCACTTAATCTTAATGACCTGAATAAAAAAATTTAGGTACATAAATTAATAATTTAATAACCTCATATTCATGTAATTTATTTAGTATAACCTTATTATATTCATTCATGGACTTTTGATGGGTTAAGAGATTCAATTTTATTGTTTGGGAGTGTTTTCTTCCTTGGTTTTCATGATTGGTTTACTTATATTCATGTATAGATAAACATGAAGAATGAGAATGGTTGTCAAGAATAGAAGTTTTAAATTATTTGTTAACAACCATAATATTACATTTTTATAAATTTTTTTTGGTTATTGGGAGTGAAGATGAGTCATTATATAAAACTTTAATGACAATTGTTTCGGTTAATTAACGATTTTTGATCACAACGAACTCATTTTAATTTATAAATTAAAATGATGTGTACAAAAAAATTCCATAACCATATAGAATTTATAATAAATAGATTGTGTCTTGGTTAAACTATAAAAATGGTTTCATGATCAGAATTTAAGATGATAATTGAAATTTTAAACCCGCTATCTTTGAATGTGATAAATTAACACATCTCGGATGATGTTTTGATTTCTAGCATAAAATCTGGGGAAAAGAGAGATGATGATAAATTAATCCATTATCATAACAAAATTAAAGTAAATTTAATGTACTGGAGTCATCAAAATTTTTTTATTAAAGGAGGTTAGGGAAGAAAAAGAAAATAAAGGAACTTGAAATAAAAGAAATGAAAGAGGAATTTACCTCTTGAAGTAATCTTCCTTGAGAGCCTCTTTAGGGGAGAGGTTTTGGTATTTTTATGAGATAAATGGTTACTGGATGTGTGGGAGGATCTTGGGAGGATAGTGGATCAGAATTTATATAAGGAACAAGGCTTTAAAGTAGTGAAGAGAGGAGGGAGTGGGGTGGTGGGAGGTTTATAGTGGAGCATAGGAGGGTTTTCCCCTTATTTTACTCATTATTTTATTATTTTTCCAAATACAATCAATATGATTAATTTTTGTGACCAATAATAGTAATATGTGCATGTGAGTTTGAACCAAGTGTTCTTACATCAGCCATGATTCTAGTAATAGTGAATTTAACTAATAATGTACATATACAGTAAATTACAATATTTTACTATTCATAAAAAATTTGAGTATTTCAGAAAAATCCCAAAATTTCACCCTAAACATTTTTTAATGTGTAGAATTAAAAAATGAACTCCATTTTTTGAAAACAACTTTCTAAATATTATTAATTTAATTTTTAAATAAAATCATAATTTATTCATAAAATAACAATTTTAAAACTATAATTCGTTTCATATCACCTTGAAAAATTAACCAAGATCTCATTATATTATAAAATTAAGACAATAAAATAATAATATGATTTACTATTCATATTACTACTCATAAGGGTATGTTACTATTCACTAAAAATTAAGTTTTTCTTATCAGACTCTAAATATCTTACTGAACGCAGTCGTGCATGTCAAATTTTCAAAATTCAATTCACAGAGGTGAAAAAATTATGTTTAATCTCTAGGTTATAAAAAAGTTGTGTTTTGTAGAGAATCATTATTTCATACATTCAATATTAATTTTATTTTCAAAATCTTGGGGGTGTTACATTATCCCCTCCTAATAAAAATTTCATCCTCAAAATTACCATAATTTTACCTCACAAAATGATTTAGGTAGCTCTTCATCACAAGATCCTTAGGATCCCATGTTTCCTCTTCAATTTTATGATTTTTACAAAGTATCTTTACCAGTAGAGTTATCCAATTCCTCAAAAATTGTTCTTTAGTATCCAGAATCCAGATAGACTCTTCACAGTAAGATAGGTTAGGTTCCAATTCTATACCTTTAGAAGTGAGGACATACATTGGGTCTGAGATGTACATTCTCCACAATGATATATGGAACACATTGTGTACTTTAGATAGGCTAGGTGGCATAGTCAAATGATATACAACAGCTCCAACTGTAACACCCTGAGATTTTATGAATTTTTTTTTAATTTTATTGATGTCTTGTATTGTACGCTACACCAAAAGGAGCTTGCACTACACACATCCCCGACTTGGCTTACATTACACGCAATTGTGACCTTCCACGATAGCGTGTGTAGTATGCAATACCGAGTTTCAGTAAATGAGATATTATTATAATATTATTATGAACTAGCCGTTATGAATAGTAATACCCACTTTTTGAAATTTTATAAATTTTATCTTTCAAAACGGACTTCATTTTTGGATTCTTATTATTGAAATTAGCTTAGGGTGAAATTTTGGTACTTTTCGGATAACTTTCATATTTTGATGAATAGTGAAAATTACTAAATTGTAATTAAAAACAACTTTTTCAATCGAAATAAATAATAGTGATAAATTATTAATTTGAGTGGTTTTAAAATATATTTAGAATATATTTTTACAATTTAATACAATGTTGGTCATTGGATGTAATTTCACATTTAAACCAGACATAAACAAGTGTCAATCTTTTCATAGTTATTATCTCTTAAAAACACGCTATTTGTTTTGACGACGAGATTTAATTTTTAAATTAATTAATACAACTGATATGTTTTGAATTTGGTAAAATAGACATCATTTTTGAATTCATAATATCAAATATAGCTTAGGCCTAATTTTTCGTATTTTTTTGGAAACTTTCATTTTTTGATGAATAGTGAAACCACTAAGTGGTAGTTAAAAAAATGAATTTTTCATAAAACTTAATTTTACCGCTTTTGTGAGTGGAATTTCAAAAATCCGAGACACGGTTGATGTCAGTAAGTAAAATGTGGTTCAATGAGATGAAAATAATTTTCGGTGAATAATAACTTTTTACTTTTTTTTACCACGGTTAAAAGTAAATAGGGTAATTAAGGGTAAAAATGATATTATTATTACCCTAAAACATGTACGAATTCTATTGGATAAGTGTAATTCGATCAAAAACAACCTTAGTAATAAAATATTACCATTTAGGCCCACTTGGATTAGATTAGGACATTTATTATTAATTTATTTAAAGAAGGTTTAAAATAGTTAAAATCAAAGTTTAATAAGAAAATCATTTTTAATATAGGGTTATACATAAGATATATTCGACTATAAATATTAATTAGAAAGATAAAAATATTTCATACATAATGATATTTTATTTGTAATTTTTAGACATTAAATAATTTAATTTATTTATGACACAAAGATGATGCATTAATTATCTTATTAATGAAATATTGACATAATTGATGTTATAAATACCAAAATAAATGTAATTTGAGACTTTTTATGAATTACACTAATTTTATAGGTTAATAGGGCATGTTATTATTGATTTAATTAACTTTTTTCTAACTAATCATTCTGTTATGAGTTTCACAAAAATAAATTACTAAATAGTGTCAAAATTGACATAAAATAGTTTTTAAAACAAATATTATATTATTGATTGTTATTTTATTCATAAAAATCTAAGGTTCGGCAAAGATACTTATATCATGATATGTGTATTATTAATGGACCACTTGGGGGGTCTCTTGGATGTATATGGTTAGTTTATTAACTATATAGTATAAAAATACAAAGTGACATGGTAAATGTCAATCTAATTAAGAGTTACAACTAAACGATAAGGTTAATATAATGACCTAAACTTGTCTAAATTATATTGGATGAGATTATTTCGACCCATCCCCACCTTAGCTTCTAAATAAATCAATTTTGATCTATTTAAAACCGAATTTGGCTTTATAATAAAATAATAATTTTAGTTATTCCAAAGGTGCCCCTCTCCTCCCTTATAAAAGGGAACCTCCTCCCTCTCTTCCTCACACCACTTTGAGCCTTAAAGATCGGCCAAACCCTACCAAATTCTCTTATAAACTTCCCTATAAACATCCTAGAGGTCCTGATATTCTTAAAAGACCAATTTTAGTGCCCTAAGAGGAAGACTCAAAGAGGCGCTTCAAAGAAGAGGTAGTGTCCGTTACCGATTCTTTCATCTTTATTTCTTCTTCCACTTCTTCTTATTAGGTTGTTTCATTATGAAGTAATAACATCAGTATCACTCATATACTTATATGTTATTATAAGTATGAAACAAACCTATTTCACCATCTATCCATCCTACGGAAAATGAAATCACCGCGCGTGCGTACGTACGGAATACCGTCTCCACGCCGTGGTGTAATCTATTTTACACCACCACCTTACTTGGATGTGTATAATGGTGTAAATAATAACTATATATGATTATTGTAAAGTGTTATTGATTCTGAAATAGTATACATACACTCCAATACAATTCCACGATCATGAGAATGATATCATCGCTCGTGCGTACGTACGGACTACCGTCTCCATGATGCGATGAGATTCATTTTCCACGTTAACCATTCATGAATGATTATAAAGTATATATAATAAGTAATCATGAAATATATGAAATAATAATTATACTGGATTTATGTGTATATATATGTATGTCATCTACTTAATTCCATTCAACTCAATAAGGAAAAGAAAACAACGTTCATGCGTACGTACAGTCTACCGTCTCCATGAACGGTGTATTTCTTTCCATTTACTGATCTATTATATATATATATATATATATTCTGAATATATATTATATATAAATCATGTTTTATATTCTGGAATTAAGTAATCATGATCTAAGTAATCATATGAATAATTACAAGTCAAAACACGGATGACAAATGAAACGATTTTACCCAAAACGCTATTAAACATGGAATTTACAAAAGAACGGGTAATATAAAGCCATAAGTGAACCATATATGATATCATAACAATGAGTATGATTCTATAATAAGTCAATGACATTATTTAAATCATTATACAGGAGGTTCATACACTTACGAAGCAAATCGGACCTAAGGTAAGGAAAATATCACAATCTCATTTTTATCTGAGGTTGTTTATACTTTGGTATTTACTGGGGTGTATTTTATCATCCACATCCATGTTTCCTCAATATGTAATATTTATATCCTTATACAATAGTTTATATCCAATTTTACCCTTAGTTTAGTTTTTAGTAAAAGATATGAAAGGAATCTTTTGTCGTTTTTCATACGAGGTACTTTTTGACTTTTCCGAAAAAAGTACGAGAAGAATGTTTTTTTAACTTATACGGAATGAATGGATTTTTAAAACATTATTTCCAAGAATATTCATTTACAATTTTTCAAGTTTATTTTTAATAAACTTCTTTTAGTTTAAAATTGTATGACATGTTAAGAAAGGAAAAATGTTTTTGAAGTAGAAAGGATATTTTCCTCAAGAATGGAGTTCAAGTGTTTTATCAAAATTATTTTCCATCTAAGATAATAAAGGGTTCTGTTTCTATACCTATTATTACATTTATTTGATTATGTTGTGATGGAATTATATTTATGAATTCCTTTATCTTATATGAATTGTTTTATGATGTCATGATGTTTAAGATTCCCATTTTTATTACATGGGTTATGCAATGATGTATGATTTATGATTTTTGTGGCACACATAATAATGGTATAATTATGAGATGGGTGGGACCTATATCTCCCTCCAATGCATTGGGTAAATATTTATATCTCATGAGATAGACATGGCTGGAACGGTAAGTTAAACTGGTTCAGTAATACAGGACTGGAACGAGGAGTGGACTCGATTCAAAAAGGGACTTTGTCCACTAAGATGGTCTTGGCAGCAATGCCTTGGCTACTATGGAAATAATATCATGTGATTAATGGTTTCCACAATTACATGTTTTATTCCCATGATATTTTATCATTCTTATTGTTTCTTTATGATCTATGCCTTACGTACTTCCATTTTTTATGTCATTTCTCAAGCTTTTGATGTTTAAACATTATGTTCATGTTTTAAGTTAAAATTTATATGGTATGTTTTATTTTATCCATGCTTAACCTTACTGAGCATTTGAGCTCACCCTTTTTATGTTTTCTTTTCCCCAGGATATAAAGAAAGGTTTTAGGTAAGAAAAAAAAGGGGAAGATCTTTATGGGAGATGTTGAAGATCTTTCACCACGATTAGAAGATTACGTTCTAAGTTTCCAAAGACAATAAACTATTACGATCCTTGTGTTTCTGTTATTTTTATGTATTAAGTATTCCGCTAAAGTAATGTAATATCCATGTACGTCAAGCATTGGTTCCCTACAGTTGGTATCAGAGGAAAAGTTTAGTCAACCTTTGGAAACTAGGATGCGAAAACATTAGTGATATCCCTAGAGATATTTCTAAGGTATGTCTTGGGATGTCCCTAAGGATAAGTATACGTATAGGATATGGTCATAAAACTACGGTAACGATCTTAGAATTTAACCTAAGATGTTAGATATTGAGGGTGCTCCCCCTTTACTATGTTTCTTTCCCTAGCATGATTTTTTCCTCTCACACGATTCTTTTTGCGTTTTAGAAAATGGCTGGAAACAGGAAGATTCATGATAATGGAGGATATGACGGACAATGGAATGATATTATTCATGAGAAAAAAAATGAAACGGGATTTGGAAGTCCAAACATTGTTATTATGCCTAATCATCAATCTCATAATATGATCAATAATCTCAACTTTGGTAAGTTTCCAGACTCAGATAATAAGAGAAAGATGGAGTTTCATGATGATCATAGAGGACATAAATTTCAATTTCCCTCATGTAAATCATGTGGGAAGAGGCATCAAAGAGATTTTTTCAAGGGAACTGGAAGATGCTTTGGGTGTGGAAAAGAAGAACACAAATCCAGTAAGTGAAAAGGAAAAGGTTCAGTTAACACCATGGACAAGGATAATGGTATTTCTACGACATCAACAATGGTTAAATGTTTTAAATATGGAATGTACGGGCGTTATGCAAACCAATGCCCTAAGGTAAAGTCTCATGAAGAGAATCGGTACGGTCGTATGGGTAGTATTTATGTTGATGATGATGAAGATACTACAAATGATATGTGAGATGAATGAATTATTGAAGCTCGGTCAATGGTTTAAGAAGGTAGTGGAATGATTACATGTTTATCAAGTGTAATGTTGTATAAGTAATCTCATGGTACTATGGAATAAAGAGACATCTAAGGATTGTTACACTGTTGTCTTTCCTAAGTTCTGAAAGTGTATGATTAATGGTATTAGTAACCATGAAAGGTTATTCAGATATTTTTGGAAAATAGATGATATGCGCATAATGAAGGGATAAGGAGAAAATTAAATTCTTGATAATATTCATGAGCTCATGACTGATATAAGGAGAAGGTTATATCATGGTTTGAGTATATAGAATTTTTGGATTTTGGTATGTGGAAAGAGTTAACTTTTGACAGCATTCATGTTTTCACTAAGGTTTAATGGGTATTCATTTTTCAAGAGAATACATGATTAAGGTATTCACATGATTGGAATGTGACCAACAAGAAATATGGGGTATAAATGATGGTATTCACATGCTTGGTTGATGACATTTCAAGTAATCATTTTCTTTATACTATGAGCTTGGACCAAAGTATTTTAGATAAGCCTAAAGATTGGAATGGATTATGTTGGACATAATTTAGTATTGTTTAAGGATAGAACTTTTTTTTTGATATTATTTATGGGATGTTATAGTAATGTAGTTTTAGAAAAAGGACAACCTGCAGGACGGGCGATAGCCCATCGCGTCGGACAAGGCTGTGGGAATCGAACCCACAACCGAAGTGTGACTGGCCTTTATTGCCTACCACTGGCCTACAGGAAGTCCTTGTTTAGTAGAAACTAGTTTTATTATATTAAGAGTATGATATAGGAGGTATAAGTCCATTTTAGGAACCATTTATGATTAATATCACTATACATCAACTTATGTATATTTAATAACTTTTGCTAACCTTTTGTTTGAGACAGATGGAATGACCCATCATTCTATCACATGATCTGCTAACACTTCACGAATAACAAATTCAAATTCATTTCTTTAAGAGATGGAGTGGAAATTGTTAAAGTCATGAACAACAGTGAGATTGTACCAAAATAAAGTAAGTATTTATTCTAATTCAGATTCTTCAACTTTAGGGAAATGATCTTGAAAACCAAAAATGTGGTCCTAGTGCCCTTATATCCGATGAATAAGATGTTACCCTAGATCATCACAAATTTATGTCTTTGTGATTGTTGTATTTTTCATAGCCATGTTCTCTACCACTCTCCATCAGAACATGACGGTTAGATTTCTCTTCCATATCCATATTTTCACCTATGTTCTCCTATATAGAAACCCAGTGATTAGTTAATTTGGGTAACCGTTACGTTTCATACATTAGTTTTTAAAACCAAGTTTTGGTATTCCTATTTACGATGTGGGTTTCTATTAAAGAAACTTTCAAGTAGTAAACAATTTATAACCCCGACGAATTTCGAGAGAGAAATTCATTTTAAGGGGGGTAGAATGTAACACCCCGAGATTTTATGAAAATATATATTTTTTTAAATTTTATTGATGTATTGTGTTGTACGCTACACCAAAAGGAGCTTGCACTACACAAACCCCTGACTTGGCTTGCATTACACGCAATTGTGACCTTCCACGATAGCGTGTGTAGTATGCAATACCGAGTTTCACTAAATGAGATATTATTATGAACTAGCCATTATGAATAGTAATGCCCACTTTTTGAAATTTTATAAATTTTATCTTTCAAAAAGGACTTCATTTTTGGATTCGGAATATCGAAATTATATTAGGGTGAAATTTTGGTACTTTTCGGATAACTTTCATATTTTGATGAATAGTGAAAATTACTAAATTGTAATTAAAAACAAATTTTTCAATCGAAATAAATAATAGTGATAAATTATTAATTTGAGTGGTTTTAAAATATTTTTAGAATATATTTTAACAATTTAATACAATGTTGGTCATTGGATGTAATTTCACATTTAAACAAGACATAAACAAGTGTCAATCTTTTGATAGTTATTATCTCTTAAAAACACGCTATTTGTTTTGACGATGGGATTTAATTTTTAAATTAATTAATTCAACTTATATGTTTTGAATTTGGTAAAATAGACATCATTTTTTAATTCATAATATCAAATATATCTTAGGATTAATTTTTGGTATTTTTCTGGAAACTTTCATTTTTTGATGAATAGTGAAACCACTAAGTGGTAGTTAAAAAAATGAATTTTTCATAAAACTTAATTTTACCGCTTATGTGAGTGGAATTTCAAAAATCCAAGAGACACGGTTGATGTCAGTAAGTAAAATGTGGTTCAATGAGATGAAAATAATTTTTGGTGAATAGTAACTTTTTACTTTTTTTAACCACGGTTAAAAGTAAATAGGGTAATTAAGGGTAAAAATGATATTATTATTACCCTAACACATGTACTAATTCTATTGTATAAGTGTAATTCGACCAAAAACAACCTTAGGAATAAAATATGACCATTTAGGCCCACTTGGATTAGATTAGGACATTTATTATTAATTTATTTAAAGAAGGTTTAAAATAGTTAAAATCAAAGTTAAATAAGAAAATAATTTTTAATATAGGGTTATACATAAGATAAATTTTACTATAAATATTCATTATAAAGATAAAAATATTTCCTACATAATGATATTTTATTTGTAATTTTTAGACATTAAATAATTTAATTTATTTATGACACAAAGATGATGTATTAATTATCTTATTAATGAAATATTGACATAATTGATGTTATAAATACCCAAATAAATGTAATTTGAGACTTTTTATGAATTAAACTAATTTTATAGGTTAATAGGACATGTTAGTATTTATTTAATTAACTTTTTTAGAACTAACCATTCTGTTATGATTTTCACAAAAATCAATTACTAAATAGTGTCAAAATTGACATAAAATAGTTTTTAAAACAAATATTATATTATTGATTGTTATTTTATTCATAAAAATCTAAGGTTCGGCCAAGATACTTATATAATGATAGGTGTATCATTAATGGACCACTTTGGGGTCTCTTGGATGTATATGGTATGTTTATTAACTATATAGTATAAAAATACAAAGTGAAATGGTAAATGTCAATCTAATTAAGAGTTACAACTAAACGATGAGGTTAATATAATGACCTAAACTTGTCTAAATTCTATTGGATGAGAGTATTTTGACCCATCCCCACATTAGCTTATAAATAAATCAATTTGGAGCTATTTAAAACCGAATTTGGCTTTATAATAAAATAATATTTTTAGTTATTCCAAAGGTGCCCCTCTCCTCCCTTATAAAAGGGCACCTCCTCCCTCTCTTCCTCACACCACTTTGAGCCTTCAAGATCGGCCAACCCCTGCCAAATTATCTTCTCCACTTCCCTAGAAATATTCTAGAGGTCCGGGTATTCTTCAAAGACCAATTTTAGTTCCCTAAGTGGAAGACTCAAAGAGGCGCTTCAAAGAAGAGGTAATGTCAGTTACCGATTCTTTCATCTTTATTTCTTCTTCCACTTCTTCTTATTAGGTTGTTTCATTATGAAGTAATAACATAAATATCACTAATATAATGATATGTTATTATAAGTATGAAACAACCCTATTTCACCATATATCCATCCTACGTAAAACAAAATCACCGCACGTGCGTACGTACGGAATACCGTCTCCATGCCGTGGTGTAATCTATTTTACACCACCACCTTACTTGGATGGGTATAATGGTGTAAATAATAAATATATATGATTATTGTAAAGTGATATTTATTCTGAAATAGTATACATACACTCCAATACAATTCCACGATCATGAGAATGATATCATCGCTCGTGCGTACGTACGGACTACCGTCTCCACGACGCGATGAGATTCATTCTCCACATTAACCATTCATGAATGATTATAAAGTATATATAATAAGTAATCATGAAATATATGAAATAATAATGATACTGGATTTATTTGTATATATATGTATGTCATCTACTTAATTCCATTCAACTCAATAAGGAAAAGAAAATAGTGTTCATGCGTACGTACGGTCTACCGTCTCCATGAACGATGTATTTCTTTCCATTTACTGATCTATTATATATATATATATATTATGAATATATATTATATATAAATCATGTTTTATATTCTGGAATTAAGTAATCATGATCTAAGTAATCATATGAATAATTACAAGTCAAAACACGGACGACAAATGAAACGACTTTACTCAAAACGCTATTTAACATGGAATTTACAAAAGAACGGGTAATATAAAGCCATAAGTGAACCATATATGATATCATAAAAATGATTATGATTCTGGAATAAGTCAATGACATTATTTAAATCATTATACAGGAGGTTCGGACACTTACGAAGCAAATCGGGCCTAAGGTAAGGAAAATATCACAATCTCTTTTTTATTCGAGGTTGTTTATACTTTGGTATTTACTGGGGTGTATTTTATCATCCACATCCATGTTTCCTCAATATGTAATATTTATATCCTTCTATAATAGTTTATATCCAATTTTACCCTTTTTTGAGTTTTTAGTAAAAGACATGAGAGGAATCTTTTGTCGTTTTTCATACGAGGTACTTTTTGACTTTTCCGACAAAAGTATGAGAAGAATGTTTTTTTAACTTATACGACATGAATGGATTTTTAAAACATTATTTCCAAGAATCTTCATTTACAAGTTTTCAAGTTTATTTTTAATCAACTTCTTTTAGTTTAAAATTGTATGACATGTTAAGAAAGGAAAAATGTTTTTGAAGTAGAAAGGATATTTTCCTCAAGAATGGAGTTCAAGTGTTTTATCAAAATTATTTTCCATCTAAGATAATAAAAAGTTCTGTTTCTAACCCTATTATTACATTGATTTGATTATGTTGTGGTGGAATTATATTTATGAATTCCTTTATCTTATATGAATTGTTTTACGATGTCACGATTTTTAAGATTCCCATTTTTATTACATGGGTTATGCAATGATGTATGATTTATGATTTTGTGGCAAACATAATAATGGTATCATTATGAGATGGGTGGGACCTATATCTCCCTCCAATGCATTGGGTAAATATTTATATCTCATGAGATAGACATGGCTAGAACAGCAAGTTAAACCGGTTTAGTAATACAGGACTGGAACGAGGAGTGAACTCGATTCAAAAAGGGACTTTGTCCACTAAGATGGTCTTGGAAACAATGCCTTGGATACTATGGAAATAATATCATGTGCTTAATGGTTTCCACAATTACATGTTTTATTCCCATGCTATTGTATCATTATTAATGTTTCTTTATGATCTATGCCTTACGTACTTCCATGTTTTATGTCATTGCTCAAGCTTTTGATGTTTAAACATTATGTTCATGTTTTAAGTTCAAATATATATGGTATGTTTTATTTTATCCATGCTTACCCTTAATGAGCATTTGAGATCACCCTTTTTATGTTTTCTTTTCCCCAGGATATAAAGAAAGGTTTTAGGTAAGAAAAAAAGGGGGAAGATCTTTATAGGAGATGTTGAAGATCTTTCACCACGATTAGAAGATTACGTTCTAAGTTTCCAAAGACACTAAACTATTACGATCCTTGTGTGTCTGTTATTGTTATGTATTAGGTATTCCTCTAAAGTAATGTAATATCCATGTATGTCAAGCTTTGGGTCCCTACACCAACTCTCTCCATAATTTCAAAATGGCCTATGTACCTAGGGATCAGTTTCTATTTCTTACCAAATCTTATAACACCCTTCCATGGAGATACTTTTAAGAAAACATGATCTCCTACTTGAAATTCTAAATTATTCCTTTGATTATCAGCATTTATTTTTTATCTTATTTGAGCTTCTTTGATATGGAATTGAATATTACTTACCTTCATTGTTGTTTCCTCCTCAAGCTTTGGGCCCACAAGCTTCCTTTCTCCAAGTTCATCCCAACAGGTTAGTGTACGAAATCTCTTTCCATACAATGATTCATATGGTGCCATTTTAATACTTGAATGGAAACTATTATTATAGAAAAACTTAACTAAAGGTAAATACTGATCCCACTTACCTTGAAAGTCAATCGAACATGATATCAACACATCCTTTAAGTTTTGGATCATTTTTTCAGATTTCTCATCAGTTTGAGGATGATAAGTAGCACTCAAACGAAGATTAGTATCCAATGATTTATGGAGAATTTTCCAAAATTTCGATGTGAATTAGGGATCGTGATCAGACACTATTGAAATAGGTGCTCCATGAAGTCTTACAACTTCATTGATATAGATTCTTTCAAGCCGATATAGTGGAAAATCCTCCCTTATAGCGAGTAAATGTGCAAATTTTGTAAGTAGATCAACTATTACCCATATTTCATCATTCTTTCTTGGATTTTCGGGTAATCCCATGAAAAAATACCTGGTGATGTCATCCCATTTCCATGTAGGAATAGGTAGAGGTTTCATGAATTCTCTGGGATGTTGTCTTCGACCTTCACTTGTTGACAGACTAAACATCTTGATACATAATCAGTAATTTCCCATTTCATGTTGTCCCACTATAAATTTTTCTTCAAATATATATACATTTTAGTACTACTAGGGTGTATAGATAAATTTGAGCTATGGGAATCATCCAATAACTCCCTTTTCAGCTTGGTTATAGAGGGAAAACATAGCCTCTTTCCAAATTTCAGAATTCTATCTTCACATACGAAGTCAGTAAACTTCCCATATTTCAAAACATTAATTTTATTTTGAAGGTTCTCATCATAAAGATGAGAGATTTTAATACTTTCTAATAAAAATGGTTGGGAAACTAATTGAAAAAGTAATGATGTTTCACCTTGTTTGATAATTCCCATGTACATCCTTATTAGATCCATGAATACAGGATCCCTTTCAATCCTCATTTTGTTTAAAACTCAATGATCCTTCCTTCTCAATGCATCAACTACCTTATTTTCCTTTCCTGGGAGGTAGTGTATGGAACAATAATAATCCTTGAGTAGTTAGAGTCATCTCATTTTCCTTATTTTGAGTTATTTATGTGAGAAGATATACTTCAGACTCTTGTGATCTGTATATATCTCACATCTTTCACCATAAAGATAGTGTCTCAATATTTTTAGAGCAAATATCATAGTAGCTAACTCTAGATCATGAGTAGGATAGTTTTTTTCATGAATTTTTAACTATCTTGATGCATAATCAATAACTCTATCATTATACATAAGGAAACAACCAAGTCCTTTTTTTGACGCATCAATATAGATAAAAAACCCATCATTTTACGATGGTAGAGTTAGGATCATAGAATTCACTAATCTCCTATTTAACTCTTAGAAAAAGTCCTCACATTCTTTTATCTATATGAACTTAACCCATTTACATGTAATCTTGGTCATTGGGTTGTCTAAACGGGTGAAGTTCTGAATGAAATTCCTATAATATCCTTCTAAACCAATAAAATTACATACCTCAATTATGCTCATTGGAGTAATTCATTTTTTCACAACCATTGTGTTCGTAGGATCAACAAATAGTTCATCCTTAGAGATAATGTTTCCAAGAAAGAAAACTGATTAAATCCAAAATTCTCACTTTCTAAACATCCCATATAATTCATTTTGTCTAAGAGTCTTTAGAATAGCGCGTAAGTGATTTTCCTGATCTTCCTAGATTTTGGAGTATACCAAGATATAGTCAATAAATACCACAAAAAGTCATCCAGATATTCCTTGAAAACTCTATTCATTAGATCCATAAAAATATAGGGTTCATTAGTCAGTCCAAAAGGCATTACTATAAACTCATAATACCCATACCTAGTTTGAAATGATGTCTTTGGAATATATTCCTTCTTCACACGCAACTGATGATATCCAGATTGAAGGTCAATCTTTTAAACATATTGGGCTCTATGAAGTTGATCAAATAAATCATCAATATCTGGTAGGGGATACTTGTTCTTTACTGTTATAGCATTTATCTCCTTGTAGTCAATGCACAACCTCATATATCCATATTTCTTTTTAATGAAAAGAATAGGGGATCCCCATAGAGAAACAATTTGTTGAATAAATCCTTTATCACTCAATTAACCTAGTTGTTTCTTTAGTTCCACTAATTCTAATATGTCCATTTTATAAGGGGTCTTTGATATGGGACTTGAATCAGTAATTAGATCAACGTCAAACTAAATTTCCCATTCTAGATGATGTTCAGGTAAATCCTGTGGAAACACACCAACATATTATTGCACAATAGATACATCCTCTATTTGAACATTCCTTTACTCACCCATAGTTATTTCATTCCCATTGTCCCCAATAATTTAATTCATTAGAACTAATGGGGTTGTATCTAGATAAGAATCAACTGGCAATGTTTCTTCTCTAAAGATAAGGGATTCAACACTATTCTAAAAAATCATAACTTCCCTCTTTTTGCAATAGATCTTTTCATCATAACATGAAAGAAAACTCATACCAAGGATTATATCAAAGTCAACCATGGGTATGATGATAAGGTTAGAAAATAAATCACATTTATGTGTCATGAGGGGGACTGATCGACACATATTGTTTTTCAATGATACATCCTCTAGGAGTTTTGACTGACAAATCCTTTATTGAATCAAATTGAACACATATAATTTTCTTGGAAAACTAGAAAGATATAAAATAATGAGATAATCTAGAATCAAATAAAGCATTGGATAAGTTTAAGTAAATAATTAAAGTACCTAGAACCACATAATTAAGAACTTCAACCTTCACAGTTGTGATCACAAAAGCTTGGAATTTCTCCCTTGGCCTTCTTTGGGGAATGTTTCCTTGAATCCTAGGACAATCATTTTCATAATGTCCCCACTCCTTGCAATTGTATCATTTAACATTGGTAGATTCTTTCTTCCCCTTAAAATATCAGGATAAGGGGCCTTTTTATACACACTTGTAACAAACCCCCATACCCTTCAGGTAAGTACTACGGTGTCTCTTCCCATAATTATCATAGGGTGGAAGGTCTAATATTACCTTCTTCCCAATTTCCTTATTTCCTAATCTAGAGTTTTTAGTATCCCTCTTCTTCTCTTGTTTTCCCTTAAAATCATAAGACTTATAGAATTCCTTTTCCATATTTTGATATCACTTTAGACTATATCTTCATATGATGATAAACTTTGGGAGACTAGATACCTTCCAAGGAATGATTTTAAACCATCAAAGAATCGATTAATCTTGCTCCTTGGATTACATATTTAGTCATCATCATGTCTTCCTAACCTTGTGAAGTTAGCTTCATATTTTGCAACATTCTCATCATTTCATTCCCTTAGATTCAAAAAATACCTTTCCATATCTTATCGTTGTTCACGAGGGAAGTATTTTTCTAAGAAAATTTCCTTAAAATCCTTCCATTCCATTTCTTCTATTTATTCCTCCTCCTTTGTATTTGGAATTAAAGTCAAACACTGATATGTATATCCCAATATATGATAAACTTCCATGACAACCTTATCTCCTTAATTACATCCCAAAGTGAGAAATATCTTATCTAATGAACTTATCCACTGCTCCGCTCTGAATGCGTTTATAGTCCCATTAAATGATGGAGGTTGTTTTCGCATAAAGCAGTCAAGCATAGATCCTCCACGCTATGGATCCCTTTTCTCCATATGGGAAAGGTTATTGTTCAAGACCTGAGTAAGTTGTCCCAGTATAGTTATAAGTTGCTCAGCACCAATCGTAGCTCCAGATACAACATCATTATCTTGTATAGGATGGAAATCCCTATATGGGATACACACATTCATGCAGTTTCCATTCCTTCCACTAGGCTCCATTTCTAAATAATGTTATACACTAGATTAGGTTATGAATCATAATATATAATATCAACTTAGAATAAATTGAAATCAAATGTATGGATAATCCCATAATCATAAAAATAGTTTCTTTGAGAAAAAATCTACATTTTAATCCTTCATAATGGCTTGTAAATAAAATGTGAATTATCCTAAGCATATGTGTAATGCCCCGACCCCTCTAAACTGGATCCAATGAATTACTAATCACATTGGAATGGTTATAAGGAATGAAAATCCTTAAGGAACGATTAGTTTAGTAGTCTTGAGGAAACTAGATACATAGATGTAACTCAAATTACATTGGAAAAGGTTAAAAAATACAATATATAATAAAACTAAAAACTGCATCCACAAGAACACAATAAATGATCTCCTCTTCATCACATATTGAAAGTAAACAATGAAAGGGGTTAGATAAAATGATAAGTAAGGGTTAAAAATATAAGAAGCATGAATAAATAATAACTGAATTGTAAACAATTTGACATAATCAATATGGCATGGTGAATAAATGAAAAACTCACGCAATTAGTAAACAGAGAATGAAACTACATCCATAGATTTTTTCATAGTGAAAACCTAATGGATAGTAATAACTGATAATAAATAAATATAATGATTATTAATTGGACATCATGTATCTGGAACATGATACCATAATACCATAAAAACGGTTTAGTTCTGTGGGTAGAAACCCGTCTGATTTTTGGAAACAAACTCGAAGGGTTTGTCACCAACTGATTTTTCTCATGAGAGCTGACGATGCATCGGGGGGCTGTAGCAGGTCCCACCCACCACTTAATTTCCAAATAATTCTTTATACATATATTCAACACAAGATCAATATGCCTTTACATTATCCATATATAATAGAGGATACAGATTCATCAATATTTCCACAATCAAAACAACATTCAAAATAAAATACCGTGTGTAAAATGGTATACAACTTAGAAAATAATTATATACATGATATGAGAATATGGAAGTTTAAATGGAATATAATTTCAATTGAAAAGTTATTTCAAATTGGCCGTAGGTACACCACATAAGAAAGAGTAGGTGCAAAATACTAAGCAAGTCACAACGAAGTAAAAAATGAGACAAAGATCGTTACCACGTTGTAATCAATTGAGTTGTATGACCAAAAGTTAATAAACACCAAATGGATAACATAATACCATGAATTAAAAGAGAATAATGATAATATATATCAAATGACAGTACACCTATACCACATATAATAAATAATAGGCGAACAATGGAAATCCCATATAATTGAAAGTGAGATGAGAAAACCCCTTACAAACATTTCAGCATTGTAACGAGTGTTCTTGCGAGGGATTAATGAGAGGTAAATGGGTATCCCATTATTTATATATCATAAGGGTAGTATGGAGGAGGTGATAAAACATACCCCAACATTAGGAATTAAAAATAAAAGAGCACAACATAGGGGAGATTCTTGAACAAAAGTGAGAGAGAAGATCCCTTACCTTATGCTTGAAAGTGTTCTTGATTGTTCTTAACGACTGGAATAATCAAATTAAACTTCATTAATTAATAAGTACATAACCTCATAAAAATGTAATTGATATTTTATAACCTTATTAGGTTCATTCATGACCTTTTTGATGGGTTTAGTAGATTCAATTTTATTATTTTGGAAGCATTTTCTTCCTTGGTTTTCATGATCCATTTACTTGTATTAATGAATGGAAGTTCATTTGAAATGTGGTTAAACATCCAGAATTTTTAATATATATTATTTGTTACATTAAATAGATATAAATGATATTATAATGATTCTAGTTATATACCATGAGGATGACTCATTCGATGAGTTAATGATAAACGCTTGGATTTGGATTGGTGGTTTTGTGCACAATGAACTTGTTTTGTATTATTATTACACATTATGAGTGTGTAAGGATTAGAGACCATTAAAAAAGATAAAATACAGATATCATGATCTGTTTCAACCATTGAAAAGGTTTCATGACTAGTATTGAAGATAGTAATGCAAATTGAAAACCCGTCTTCCATGAGTGTGATAAATTAACACATCTCGGACGGTGTTTGCATTTATAGTATAAAAGGAGGAAAAAAAGAGATATTATAATGAAATATTCCATTATAAAAATAAAAATTGAGTACATTTATGGTACTGGTATTATAATGGAATTTTTATGAGGTGAGGTGAGAATAGAGAACAAAATAATGGAACTTGTAAAAGAAATTGAAAGAAAAAGGAAGAGAGGTTCACCTCTTGAGTACTCCTCTTTGAGAAACTCCTTAAGAGCTTTTATTTTGGCCTTTGGGTGTGACCAGTAAGCCTTGGATGTGGGGAGAGGTCTTGGGAAGAGTATTTGGAAGAATTTAGGCAAGGCTTGAAGCTTGAGTGGTGTGGGAGGAGGAGGGGGTTAGGGGTGGTTTATATTGTGGAGGGTTGAGGTGATTTCTCTATATTATATTCATTAATTTATTATTTATCCACAAGAAAAGGAATAATGAGTTTTCCATGACCAAGAATAGTAATTTTATCATGTGAATCTGAATAAATTGGGCTTACATCAGCAGAACACCATACATGACTCTATAATTAGTGTATTTAGCCTATTTTTGTAAATTATTATATTTCACTATTCATAAAAAATTCAAGTATTTCAAAAAAATACCAAAAAATCACCCTAACCATTTTTTGACATTTAAAATCCAAAAATGAAGTCCATTTTTCAAAAATAATTTCCTAAATATGATTAATTACATATTTAATTAAAATTATTATTTAATTGAAAAATATAAACACTTAAATTATTCATCTTCATTTTAAGGTGGCTAAATTTATTTATACATTCATGGGTGTGGATACTATTCATAAGATTCATATTAATATTCATAATGTTAAGTTACTATTCATAAGGTTAGTTTACTATTCATAAGGGTATGTTACTATTCACCAAAAATTAAGTTAATTCTATCAAACTCTAAATATCATCATAAACACAACCGTGTATGTCAGATTTTTAAAATTCAAAACACACAAGTGGAAAAATTAAGTTCAATGGATACGCTGTGACTATATCCTAAATAACCAAGTGTTTTTCAAAGAAACTTAGTGCTTTATGAAATATAGGCTATGACTCGAATGTATTTAACAGAAACATACCATAAAATTTTTTGGGTGCTACATTATTCCCTCCTTTAGAAATTTCATCCTCATAATTTTTCATTTATAAAGCCCACCAAAAATATTTGGGTGGTTATTCTTCATAACATCCTTTGGTTCTCATGTTGTTTCCTCCATATTCTGGTTTTTCCAAAGAACCTTTACTAGATGAGTCGTCCGATTTATCAACACCTGCTCCCTTATGTTAAGGATCCCAATAGGCTCTTTACAGTATGAAAAATCAGGTTCCAGTTCTTTTTCTTCATAGGTGAGTACATGCACTTGGTCTGGCATGTATTTATTTAACAATGACACATGGAATACATCATGAAATTGTGAGAGACTTGGAGGAATTTCTAAACAGTAAGCTATAACTTTGATTCTTTCCATAATCTCAAATGGCCTGATGTACCTCAGGCTCATTTTCCTTTTCTTACGGAACCTTAAGACACCCTTCCATGGAGACACTTTCAGAAAGACATGATCTCCCACTTGGAATTCCAAGTCCTTTCTCTTATTATCAGCATAACTCTTCGAACTACTTTAGGATTCTTTAATATGGGCTTGAATTATCTTTACCTTTGCTGTGGTCTCTTCAATAAGTTCTGGGCCTATAAGTTTTCTCTCACCAACTTCATCCCAACATGTTGGAGTTCGACATATTTTTCCATATAAAGCTTCATATGGATCCATTTGAATACTATAATGGAAACTATTGTTGTAGAAAAATTCCACCAAAGGCAAGTATTGATCCCATATACCTTGGAAGTCAAGAGAGAATGCTCTCATAATGTCTTCCAGAGTTTGAATAGTCCTTTCAGACTGTCTGTCAGTTTGGGGGTGATAAGTAGTACTCATACGAAGCTCAGTATTTAAATCCTTCTGGAGACTTTTCCAAAATTTTTATGTAAACCAGGGATCTCGATCGGACACAATCGATTGAGGTGCACCATGAAGTCTTGAAAATTCATTAATATAATGTCTTTTCAGGCACTCAAGTGGTAAATCCTCTCTTATAGGAAGGAAATGTGCTGATTTTGTGAGACGATCAATAATTAACCCTATTGCATCATTCCTTTTAGGTATCCTCGGTAGTCTAGTGAAAAATCCATTGTAATGTTATCCCACTTCTACATAGGAATAGGTAGAGGTTGCATCACTCCTCTAGTATGTTTTCTCTCTTCATTCACTTGTTGAAAAACTAAACACCTTAACACGTAGTTAGAAATTTCCCACTTCGTATTATCCCACCAAAAATATTCCTTCAGATCTCTATACATCTTTGTGCTACCCAGGTGTATAGAGAAATTTGAGCTATGAGCATTGTCTAATAGTTCCCTTTTTAGCTCAGGTACTGATGGGATGAATAACCTCTTCCCAAACTTCATAACTCCTTACTCATTCAGAAAGTCTTCCAATCTCCAATCCTTAGCAGCAATAATTTTCTTGTGCAGATTCTCATCATCAAATTGAGAGGTTTTTATCTTTTCTAGTAAATATGATTTAGTAATAATTTGAAAGAGGAAATATTTTTCCCCTTACTTAACAATTACCATATCTATCTTTAGTAGATACATGAATATAGTATCTCTTTCAATCCTCATTTCAGTCAGGAGTCAATGATCTTTCCTACTTAATGAATATTTCACCTTATTTTCCTCTCCTGGGTGGTAGTGTATTGAAAATTTGTAATCTCTGTGTAACTCAAGCCATCTCCTTTTCCTCATGTTGTGTTCTTTTTTGTGTGAAAATGTATTTCAAACTCTAGTGGTCCTTATAAATCTCACATCTTTCTCTATAGAGATAATGTCTCGATATTTTTAGAGAAAAGATTATGGATGCTAACTCAAGATCACGATTTGGATAATTTTTCTCATGAGTCTTCACATGTCTTGATGCATAAGAAATAACTTTATTATTTTGATTAAGGATGCAACCTAGTCCATTCTTTGATGCATCGCTGTAAATTATAAATCCATCACTTCCAGATAGAAGAGTCAAAATTGGCGCATTGGCCAATCTTCTTTTCAATTCTTCGAAGCATTCTGTATTTTATTTTATCCACACAAAATTAAATCCTTTACGTGTGATATTGGTTTTCGGGTTAGACAGTTGGGAAAAATTCTAAACGAAACACCAAGAGTAACCTACTAAGCCAATAAAATTGAATACCACGGTTATGTTTTTTGGTGTGGTCCAATCTTGTATTGCCTTTGTATTTGTAGGATAAACTAGGATTCCATCCTTAGGGAAAATATGGCATAGAAAAGAAACTTACTAAAGCAAAAATTCACACTTGCTAAACTTCCCTTATAATTCATTTCTTCTAAGAGTTTTCAGAATAATCCGTAAGTGATCCTCATGGTCTTTATAGCTTTTTGAGTACACCAGGATATCATTGATGAATAACACAAAAAAGTTATCAAGATATTCCTTGAAAACTCTATTCATTAAAACCATTAAAATAGAGGGTGCATTAGTCAGTCCAAAAGGAATCACTGTAAACTTATAATGCCCATAGCTGGTTTAAAATGCTGTCTTAAGAATATCTTCTTTCCTCACATGCAGTTGATGATATCCGAATCAAATGTCAATCTTTGAAAAGTATTGAGATCTAGTAAGTTGATCAAATAAATCATTAATATAAGGAAGATGATACTTATTCTTTATTGTAATGTCATTTATTTCCCTATAATCAATGCATAGCCTCATGTATCCATCTTTCTTCTTGACAAACAAGATCAGGGATCCCCATGGAGAGACACTAGGTCGAATAAATCCTTTGTCACTCAACTCCTCTAGTTGTTTCTTTAGCTCAACTAACTCTACAGTGGACATTCTATAGGGGGTCTTTGATATAGGTCTTGAACCAGAAATTAAATCAATGGAAAACTCAATTTCCAACTCTAGAGGATGTCTAGGTAAATCCTTTAGAAATACATCAATGTATTCTTTCACTATATGCACATATTAAATCTTAATATTTCTTTCCTCACCCATAGATATTGGGTTCTCTTCTTCTCCAAGAATTTCATTAAATAGAGCTACTGGGGGTGGGTCTATAAAAGAATCAGATAGCGAGGTCTCTACTCTAAAGATAATAGATTCTACACCATTTTCAAAAATTGTAACTTCCTTTTTCTTGTGATAAATCTTTGCATCATAGTTTGATATCCAATTCATACAGATAATTATATCAAATTCAGTCATTGGTATGATTATAATATTATCAACTAAAGCATGTTTATGTGTCATGAGGGGGACTAGTTGACATGCCTTTATTTCAATGATGCATCCCCTAGGAGTTTTGATTGATAAATCCTTCATTAAATCAAATTGGACATGTCAAAGTTTCTTGGAAAACTGGGAAGATATAAATGAATGAAATGATCCAGAATCAAATAAAGTGTTGGATAATTTTGAGAAAACAATTAAAGTACCTACCACCACATCATTAGGAACTTCAACTTCTGCGGTTGTAATTGAATAAGCTCTCACTTTCTCTCTGGGACTTTTATGAGGCATGTTTCTTTGGATCATAAGACACTCATTTTCATAGTGTCCCATCTCTCTACAATTGTAGCATTGAACATAATCAAATTATTTCTTCCCCTTGCATTCATTAGATAGATGACCCTTTTCTCCACACTTATAACAGGCTCCCATGCCTTTCAAGCATTTCTTGAGATGATTCTTTCCACAGGTATTGCATAATGGGAATTTATTCATTCCCTTATTCTTCTTTGGCACTTCACTATTCCCTTGGTTATTAGAGTACCGCTTTTTATCTTGGCTTCCCTTGAAAAAATTTGATCTAGAAAATTCCTTCTCTATTTTAATGGCACTTAATAAAATTTCATCATATGATGAAAATGTTTGAGAAGATAGTTCCCTTAAAAGACTTGGCTTAAGACCTTCGAATAAATGATCAATCTTGTATTCCGAGTCATGTATGTAATCTACGACATAACTAACTAACCTTGTGAAGGTAGTCTCATAGTCTGCAACACTGTCCTCTTCCCTTCGCTTTAATCCAAGGAATTTCTTCTTCATTTTGGTTCATTGCTCACGAGGGAAATATTTTTTGAAGAATATTTCCTTAAAATTCCTCCATTACATATCTTCTATTTATTCTTCCTCTATGGTATTCTGAATCCAGGACCACCATTGATCAGTGTCTCCCTTGAGACAATATACTTCCAATACTACCTTTTCATTTTCATTGCATCTTAATTCCATGAATATCTTTTCAAGGGACTTGATCCTTACTCAACAACCACTAGATTAGTAGTCCTGCTAAAATATGGGGGATTCTGCCACATGAAATGATCCAACACAGGTGTGGAATGGTTATTCATCACAACCTGAGTAAGTTATCCCAATATGGCCCTGATTTGATCTGCTTCAACATTGATTATGTTGACTTACTCAGTGGGGAGATCCCTAAATTTCCCATGAGTATTTATTCCCCTTCTTCCATTATATGCCATTTCTAAATAATGTCACACACTAGATTAGGGTACAAATCATAATGTATAATCTTAACTTAACAAAATACTTGGCATAAATTGAGATCCTACGCATGGATAATCCCACAATTAGAAAAATGGTTTCTTTGAAAAATAATTTACATTTCAATCCTTCAAAATGGATTGTAAAGAAAAATATGAATTATCCTAAGCATATCCTCCGGGAGTGTCATAACAAAGAGTGAAGTAAGGCACATTTTCATGTACCAAGATACCCCAGGTAAAGCCCGAAACTCCTTGTCAGAGCTTTCACTCCTAGGTACATCTGTTCCAGATCCACCTCAACCTGCTCGTATCCAGATAAGGATATATTGCTTGAAATATTCACGTAATATTTTACTTACCAAAATACCAGGACATTCTTGTATGTTTGTCCTAAAATACTACCTTGGGGCTTTGTTCCCTAATGTATGTTTTCTAATCTTGTTTCCAAGTTTTCTACAAAACTTCCTTTAATACCAACTGTAACTCCTCGACCCCTCTAAACTGGAGCCGGTGCATTACTAATCACATTGGCATGGTTAGAAGGAATGAAAATCCTAAAGGAAGGATTATTTTAGTAGTATTGAATAAACTAGATACATATATGTAACTAAAATTACATTGGAAAAGGTTAAAAAATACAATACATAACAAAAACTAAAAACTGCATCCACAAGAACTCAATAAATGATATCCTATTCATCACCTGTTGAAAGTAAAAAATGAAAGGGGTGAATTAAAATGATAAATAAGGGATATAAACAGTGGAATCATGAATCAATAATAACTGAATTGTGAACAATTTTACATAATCAATATAGCATGGTGAATAAATGAAAAACTCATGCCATTAATAAATTGAGAATGAAACTGCATCCATAGATTTTTTCATAGTGAAAACCTCATGGATAGTAATAAATGATAATGAATAAATATAATTATGATTAATTGGACTTCATATATTTGTAACATGATACCATAATACCATAAAAATGGTTTAATTCTATGGGTAGAAACCCGTCTGATTTTTTGAAACAAACTCGAAAGGTTTGTCGCCAACTGATTTGTATCATGAGACCTACCGATGTATCAAGGGGCTATAGCAGGCCCCATCCACCGCTTCATGTCCAAATAATTCCTTATACATAGATTTAACACAAGATAAATATTCCTTTACATTATCCATATAGAATAGAGGATACCGATTCATCAATATTTCTACAGTCAAAATAACATTTAAAATAAATACCATATGTAAAATGGTATACGGCTTAGAAAATAATCATATCCATGATATGAGAATATGGATATTTAAATGGAATATAATTTCAATTTAAAAGTGACCTAAAATGGTCAGTAGGTACACCACATAAGAAAGAGTATGTGCAAAATACTAAGTAAGTCACAACAAAGTGAAAATTGAGACAAAGCTCGTTACCACGTTGTAATCAATTGAGTCATATGACCAAAAGTTAATAACCAAAAAATGGATCATAGAGTTAAATTAATATAAAGATAATAATGATAATATAAATCAAATAGTAGTATAAATATACCCCATATATGAAATAATAGGCGAACAATGGAAATCCCACAGAATTGAATGTGAGATGAGAAAACCCCCTGCAAACATTTAGACATGGTAACGAGTGTTATTGTGAGGGATTAATGAGAGGTAAAGGGGTATCCCATTATTTAAATATCATAAGGGAAGTATGGGGGAGGTGAAAAAACATTCCCCAACATTAGTTATTAAAAATAAAAGAGAACAACATAGGGGATAGTTTTGAACAAAAGTGAGAGGGAGGATCCCTTACCTTATGCTTGAAGGTGTTCTTGACTGTTCTTAATGAACTGAATAATAAAATTTAGATTCATTAGTTAATAAGTAAATAAAATCATAAATATGTAATTTATATTTTATAACTTTATTAGCTTCATTCATGACCTTTTTGATGGGTTTAGTATATTCAATTTTATTGTTTTGGAAACATTTTCTTCCTTGGTTTTCACGATCCATTTTCTTGTATTAATCAATGGAAGTTCATTTGAAATGTGATTAAAAATAGAGAATTGTTAATATATATTATTATTTACATTAAATATATATAAATAATATTATAATGATTATGGTTACATACCATGAGGATGACTCATTCGATGATTTAATGATAAACGCTTAGATTTGGCTTGGCGGTTTTGTGCACAATGAACTTGTTTTGTATTATTATTTCACATTATGAGTGTGTAAGGATTCCAGAACATTAAAAAAGATAAAATAAATATATTATTATCTGGTTCAACCATTGAAAAGGTTTCATTACCATTATTGAATATAGTAATGCAAATTGAAAAGCTACCTTCCTTGAGTATGATAAATTAACACATCTCGGATGGTGTTTTCATTTATAGTATAAAAGGAGGGGAAAAAGAGAGATTATAATGAAATATTCCATTATCACAATGAAAATAAAGTACATGTATGGTACTGAACGTTTCATGGAATTTGGATGAGGTGAGGTGATAAGAGAGAATAAAATAATGGAACTTGTAAAAGAAGTTGAAAGAAAAAGGAAGAGAGGTTCACCTCTTGAGTACTCCTCTTTGAGAAACTCCTTAAGACCTTTAATTTTTTCCTTTTGGTGAGACCAGTAGGCCTTGGACGTGGAGAGAGTATTTGGAAGAGTATTTGGAAGAATTTAGGAAAGGCTTGAAACTTGAGTGGTGTGGGAGGAAGAGGGGGTAAGGGGTGGTTTATATAGTGGAGGGGAGAGGGGATTTCTCTATATTATATTCATTAATTTATTATTTCTCCACAAGATAAGTAATAGTGAGTCTTTAAAGACCAAGAATAATAATTGTATCATGTGAATCTGAATCAATTGGGCTTACATCATCAGAACATCATACATGACTCTATAATTAGTGCATTTACCTTATTTTGTAAATTATGGTATTTCACTATTCATCAAAATTCAAGTATTTCATAAAAATTCCAAAAATTCACCCGAACCATTATTCAATGTGTAGAATCCAAAAATGAATTCCATTTTTCAAAAATAATTTCCAAAATATTATTAATTAAATACTTAATTAAAATCATTATTTAATCGAAAAATATAAATACTTAAATTATTCATCTTCATTTTTAAGGTGCCTAAATTTATTTATAAATTCATGGGTGTGGATACCATTCATAAGAGTCATATTACTATTCATAAGGGTAAGTTACTATTCATAAGGGATGGTTAATATTCATAAGGGTATGTTACTATTCAACAAAAATTAAGTTAATTCTATCAGAATCTAAATATCATCCTAAACACAACTATGTATGTCAGATTTTAAAAATTCAAAACACACAAGTGAAAAATTTAAGTTCAATGGCTAGGTTATGACTATCTCCTAAACAACCAAGTGTTGTTTCAAAGAAACTCAGTGCTTTATGAAATATAGGCTATGACTTGAATGTATTTAAGACAAACATACCATAAAATGTTTGGGGTGCTACAATATCCCCTAGGAGTGTCAAACCAGGTGCGCAGTAAGGCCCGCTGTCATGTACTAGGATACCCGGGTCAAGGCCAAAACTCCTTATTGGAGTTTTCACTCCTAGGTACATCTGTGGGAGAACCGCATCAACTTGTAGTATCCATACAAGGATTTATTTTCTAAAAATATCCACATAATCTACTATTTACCAAAATTATAGGATGTTCTTGTATGTTTATCCTCAAATACTATCTTGGGGGTTTGTTCCCTAATCTATGTTTTCTAAATTTAGTTTCTTAGTTTTCTACTAAGCTTCCTTTGATACCAACTGTAAATAATTGACCCTAGTTTCCCAGAGTCATTGCCTTATTACATCATATTGGAATGACTATAAGAAAGTCGTATCCTAAAGGAACTAATAGTTTATTATATTTAGAAATCCATATATATACATAAGTTCAACATTAAAACTTGAAATGAAAAACAACAAATAAGTTTCATTGGGAACATCTACCACTCTAAAATTATCCCTACAAGTCAAACATAATATACCTCATCATGTACTAGAAAAAATGAAACATAAGAAGGGGTGAGATGAGATGATTTGTAAGGGTAAGAAATACTATGGAATATATCATAAACATAAACATTAGGAAAAACGAATAACTGAAAAACACATGCCTTTAAAAATGAACTTGAACACATTATGGAAGGAATAAGAGATGAATAAAAAATGCCATAATAAATCACAATCATGGGTATTATACTAGTAGAATAACCTCAAAAACATTCAATTACTTGTTTCATAATAAGGGAATGATTAATTACAGACATCATGACCATACCGTCAAGTCCTCATGTCAAAACCATAAATAATCATTTTGTCAAGGCCTTGTGCCAAGACTGTAGTTTGTCTCATGATACCTACTGATGAATCGATGAGATATAATAGGTCCCAACCATAAATTTTTAAGTCAAATTAATTCCTCATATTAAGGGGGATAAACATAAACAACATATACATACATATTGAAACTAACATATGAAATGTCAATAATATTCCCCGAACATTAAGCATAAACACTAACCATTCGAGGTAAATTGGTTAATGGTTTTAAGATAGTATATCCACACTCAGAATAATCATAAACCATTAAAATAAATATGGTAGATGATCTCATAAAATATTAATCCCAATAATACATAATAACCCACAAGAGTATTGAAACAGATGGAGATACTCTTATAAAATCAAGGAGTAATCCTTGAGATAAATACTCTTTTACTTTGAAAAGAAGAGTTATTTGAGAAAACTCTTCATATAAAACTATATGTGAAGTAAGATAGTATTTTTATAATAAAATGAGTGTTTTTATAAATATAATGGTCACTAGAAATATATTATAGAGTGCCCGTGAAAATAGGTAAGAATTTAAGAAATTCCCTTGAGCCAGGCCTGTATTTCGGGAATAATTTTCAAAAGATCCTTTTAAAACATATAACTCCAAATAAATGAAAATAGGATTATGGTTGGTACATATATATATATATATAATATTATCACATAATATATGAGTATAACTTATTAATAAATAAAAATTTAATTGAGGTATGTACAGAAAAAGAGTAAACCGAATGAAAATGGAGGTTCAGTTAGAAAACCCTTACCTTAAGTCTGAAGGTATTCCTCGCTTGATCTTAATGACCTGAATAATAAAATTTAGCTTCATAAATTAATAATTACATAACCAACCCTTAATGTAATTTATTTATTATAACCTCATTAGGTTCATTCATGGCCCTTTGATTGGTCTAGAGATTTGATTTTATTGTTTGGGAGTGCTTCTTCCTTGGTTTTCAGGATTGGTTTACTTATATTCATGTATGGATAAAAATGTAGAATGATAAT
Source organism: Viscum album (assembly GCA_963277665.1). Taxonomy (NCBI): domain Eukaryota; kingdom Viridiplantae; phylum Streptophyta; class Magnoliopsida; order Santalales; family Viscaceae; genus Viscum; species Viscum album. The sequence continues at coordinate 513,745,387 of OY728140.1, forward strand.
GGTTTTACAGAATAAAAGTTTTATATTATTAGTGAACAAGCATAATTGAAGACGTTAATTGAAATTGAAAACCCGTTATCCTTGGAATGTGATAAATTAACGCATCTCAGATGATGTTTTCATTTCTAGCATAAAATAAGGGGAAATGAGAGATGATAATTAAATATTACATTATCATAAAAAATTAAATCACATGTAATGTACTGTAGTCATCACAATATTTGGATTAAAGGAGGTGAGGAAAGAAAAATAAAATAAAGGAACTTGAAATAAAAGAAATGAAAAGAGGAATTTACCTCTTGAAGTAATCTTCCTTGAGAGCCTCTTTAGGGGAGAGGTTTTGGTCTGTTTATGAGACCAAGGGATACTAGACATGGGTGAGGATCTAGAAAGGATATTTGAGAATAATATAGATAAGACAAATTTCTTTAAAGGAGTTAAGAGAAGAGGGAGTGATAGGGGGTTTATAGTGGAGGAGAGGAGGGTTTCCCCATTTTTTTACTCATTATTTTATTATTTTGCCAAAGACAACCAATAATATTGATTATTGTGACCAATAATAGTAATATATGCATGTGAGTTCTAACCAAGTGTACTTAAATCATCCATGACACTAGGAATAGTTAATTTAACTGATAATGTACATATACGGTAAATTATCGTATTTTACTATTCATAAAAAAATTGAGTATTTGAGAAAAATCCAAAAAAAATCACCCTAAACATTTTTTGATGTGTATAATTCATAAATGAACTCCATTTTTTTAAAATAAATTTATAAATAATCTTAATTTAATTTTTAAATAAAATCATAATTTATTTGAAAAATTAGAATTTTAAAACTATAATTCATTTTGTATCACCTTGAAAAATTAATCAAGATCTCATTATCTTATAACATTAAGACAATAAAATAATAATATGATTTACTATTCATAAGGGTCATATTAATATTCATATTACTATTCATAAGGTTATGTTACTCTTCACCAAAATTAAGTTTTTTATCAGATTCTAAATATCTTACTGAACGCAACTGTGTATGCCAGTTTTTCAAAATTCAATTCACATAGGTGAAAAAATTATGCTTACTAGCTAGGTTATAAAAAAGTGGTGTTTTTTAGAGACTCAATGTCTCCTGAATTCATTATTAAATTTATTTTCTAAATCTTAGGGTGTTACGAGGTATCTCATAAATGAAAATATGATATGTTTATATCATGAAATTAGTAAATAAATGTTTTAAAAATGATAAATTAATATTGGTATTTTTATGAAATGTTAATGTTTATTTACAATTTTATAATTAATATAATGATTTAAAATAAAATTTATTTTCATAAAATTGATTCATAAATTAATATTTTTTTTGTTTTATAATTATAAGATACTTTTGTGATACCTTAACTCATTTTTCAAAGTGTCTTAAAATCAGTTATAATATTAATATCAGATTTTTTTTGAATAAATGATGATTTTAAATAAAAATTAAATTTATCATATTTATAAAATTATTTTAATAATATTGAGTCCATTTTTAAATCTAAACCTAAAAAAAATTGGGTGTATTTTTGATATTTTTTATGAAATAGTTGAATTTTTGGTGAATAGTGAAATATGGTAATTGACGGTATTTAACATTATAATTAAATAAATGAATTATTGAGTCATGAATGATATATGTATTAGGTAATAAATCATTATTTCAAACTCATATTCTCTATTTACTCTATTGAGTCACAATAATCAACACCATTGATCATCTTGAGACAAAATAATAAACAAATGAATACAAGAATCAGAACACCTCTTTCGTCTCCCTATATATACTACCCCTAACCACCTCTTATCCTCACACAATATAATCCTTTAATATTGTCTAAATTCTACCCAGTTCCTTTACCAATTCTCTTCCCCACATCTAATACCTTATGGTATCACCAAAAGACCAAAACTAAGTGCTTAAATAGGTTCTAAAGGGGATGATATTCAAGAGGTAAAATCCTCCTTTCTCTTTTAAATTATTTATTTTGTTTATTTATAACCCATCCTAAACTTTCCAATAATAACTAGAATTGTGAATCTAGTATCATATATATACTGTAATTTTATTATTCTAATGGAATAACCATAATCAAACCTCTTCTCTTTTCCTCTTACTATAAAAAATGAAAACTTCACCCGTAACGTGTAGATTCACCGCCTTTATGGGTAATGATTTTTAATTTTTCATTACCACCTTCAAGTATAGTAATAAAAACATAATTATGGTTTAAAAATATTTTAATATTTATATTATAACTTTTTTAAATTTATGGAACTAATTTATAGACATAAACAAAACTAGTTTGTGATGGTCAGAAAGACTGCCAAAAAAATCAAACATTTATCATTAATGAATCATCCTCATATAAAAAAATGATATATGGGATCATTTAAAATTATAGAAACATATTAATATAATTTATTTTTACTTATATATTTTTTCTTCCATTTGACAAGAACTCACATAATTATACTCAAGGGAACCAAACCTTAATCTGTGAAATAAACACTCCTAGAATGATAATTTTGGTATTTATAACTCATAAAAATGACCATAAATGAAATTTATAAAATGGTTGTAAATAAAATATATGTGGAATTTTTTTGTAATTAAGTAATTAATTAATCTAATTTAATTATCTAGGACATTAAGTACAAGTGCATAAAGCTTTCAGACATAAGTTAAAGGACTTTATTTTTTAAGAAAATCTCTTTTAAAGTTATAACTTTTTTACTAAAGAAATGTTTTTTACTTATAGAAAATGAATTTAATTTACACATTTCATGAAGATTTAATATTTTAAATCTTTATTTAAAAGTTTAAATTTTTATTTTAAAATAATTTTTTTTCATTTATAAGTGCATGACTTCTTAAAAATGAAAAGTGAATTCAAAATGGAAAAATTATTTTCCACAACAATGTTTCTTTTATACAATATCTATGTGTTATGATCATGTTATGGTTCTTAAGAATTGTTATGATGAAGGTGGTTCTATGATAAAATTATATTGGTGGTATCTTTATATCTCTCCAATGAATTAGGTAAAGGGACAAAGTTAACTGGTTAAATTTCTCCTAATAGATTATAGGAATATACCATGATAGTTATTCCAAGTTTAACCATGATGGTTACTCCCTGTATAGTAGGGAGAGATACATTATATTTAAGAGTTATATGAAGATTATTCCATAAGTTACATTTTTTATTTATATATTATTGCTATTATTTTATAGGAAGATTATGATTTCATAAGGTAAGCTAAAGCTCTTATGTTTTATGTATAAAATTTGTAACTTTTTGAAAATTTTTTCATTCCTAGACTAACAGTTCCATTCTTAATTTTATGTACTTTATTGAGTTTTATGTGCTCATCCCAAGTTTTATAATTTTTTTCATAGTTTTTGTGGATTGGTAATGGGAGAGAAGAATTAAATTTTAATGTTTTGAATTTTTATTATGAAAATAGATCATGTTTTCTTTTAAAAGTTACATATTGTGAAAAAATGAATTTTGAGTAGAAGTGTCTATTTTTTTATATAATAGTTTATATGTTTGATTTTATGACCTAATTTTATAAAAATATAAACCTAAAAGATCTTTGAGAATGTTTGAAATTGAATTCTAGTTTAATTAACAATATTATGTAATGTTTAAGGCTAGATCATTACAAAAAGTTTCTTAAAAAATAAATAAAATAAAATAAAATAAAAATAAATCAAATTATATAGGATGAAACCAATAAGTTTGAATTATAGTAATACTTAAGTAAGTGAGTTTTAAAAATATTATTACAATGTATAAGATCATGTTCAGTGGAAATGAACTGGTTAAGATAAAATGTTTTAAATTAGCCTATATTTACTAAATAAAAAGTGGAAAGATAAGAATTAAATGATTATCAGACACACATACACACATTGAAGTGAAGATTTAGGGGCATGGTTGACTCTTGAATTTTTTTTCTAAGATTATTATTATGATTTTTTATTAATTTTCCCTTCATAAAATTTGTGATACATTTATTTCCTTTCTTACCAGGACTGAATCCTTGGTGTGTTTTTTGTTTTGACAACATTAATACAATGAGTTGAATTAACTTTGGATATTAAAACTTCATCGATTGAGGAATTTAAATGTGTATATATTATCTTAATTTTATAGTATTTATGAAATTTATTTTCCAAAGAGATAAAAAAATATATGTGGGGGTGTGGTAGAATCATGATTTACATTTCTTTTTACACCCTTATATTGATTCACTTTACTGGTTTTAGATTTATTTTATTAAAAATTAATATAAAAACTTCTCATGTAATTAATATAATTCATTAAAATTTATTCTAAAATGAGTAAATATACCTTTCTTAAGTATTTTCATTTTAGGTGTTATTTATTTGAAAAATACCATGAAGAAATTAGAGTAAAATGGGTCAAATTTCATAAAAGATCAAATATGGAAGTGGAATATAATTTTTATACTAAGTGTCCTATCTAGATATTGGGTATTAAAATTAGTGGGCAGATCCCTAAATATGTGTGATATAACTCTTTATTTGATAATTAATTCTAATTTTTCTAATGGGGGCTAAAATGGTTGAATCATTGTGGAGAATCTTGATTGTTCATAGACAAGAGAATATTAATATAATTTGACACTATATCCCACCGTATAAATCTATTTTTTTGAAAAAAACTGTGGTGATGTCCATGATATAGAGAAACAACTTTTTAGTTTTATTTAAAGTGAGATAAGATTGAATTTGTTCCCAAAAACTCGATCCAATTGGGTTCAGAAATCTTGTGTGTCAAAACCACCTTACACTATGGATACATATATGTACTATGGGTAACCAACATGCATATTTTGAAAAGAGAGGGAAAAATTTCCACCTTAAAGTCTCAATTAGAGATTCTCATAACCCTATATGTTATGGAAATATTTATCCTCATAGGGATAGGAAGGATGGAAATGGAGATCCCTTAAAGATTCCTCCTCTTCTTGATGGTGAGATAAATGATGGGAGATCATTAAGAGGGTGTTATACACTTGGTGATGGATCTTTGGAACTTAGTTTAGTGATATTTTTGGTTTATTTTGTGATAGAAAACCTTTTCTTAGTTGTGTCTAATGGGTTTCATTGGGATGAATCTCATCCTAAATGCAGTGGAAGACAACTCCAAAACCCAATTAAACCCAAAAACTATCTATATGATTATAATGATTAACAAAAAACTATTGAGAGGAATACCAAATACCATAAGGATTCATCCTGTATAATTTTTAGATGAGCTTTATTAAGATCACTAAAAATAAAATAAAGTTTTCCTTTCTCATAGGGTATCCACCGATCACGCAAATCTATTGATACTTAGTAAGGATCTACCTAAAGGCATGGTTTTCTAAAATATTGAGTTTAAATATAAAAGAGAATCAATATCTTAATAAAGTTGGATTTTCATATTTCTATCCATCAAATAGGAACAAAATCACACATCCAAGGACCATAACTGTTTATATATCCATTCAAGGACCCTCCTTTTATATGAAACGTTTGGTCATATTGATGAATAATTTCTAAAAATCTCAAAAATTAAAACTCTTATAACACAGAATTAAATATTTATAATAGTATTTGAACATTTAAAAGATAATTATTTCATGTTTAAACTCTTCCAATTCATTAACATATGATAAATAACTATTTGTGATAGCCTTTGGAATGGAATATTGAAGGATCTAACATATTATTAAATATTGTGACAATTCCCATGAAACTACCATGGAATAATGAATTTCATTATGATATGGAGAATAATCACATTGAAAATTAAATCCAATATGTCATTGTAACACCCTGGTATTTTATGAAATTTATTAAAAAATAATAATTTATTTGATAGCTTCCGCTACATGCAACACAGAGCTTAAATGAGTAATGAAATATTATTATTTAAATGGGATCATTATAACGTGCCCATGAAATTGGAGAGAATTAATAAAAATAACCATATTATGAAATATATAATGGTCCTAATCATTTATAATTTATTAATTAATAAGCACTCAATTTTTTAGTAAAGTAATTTTAATCATAAAAAATAATCTTTCCTTAAAAATGAGTTTTCTTGATTTTTATGAGTGAATTTTATGAATAATTTTTTTTTGAAATTTTAGACAATTTATTTATAAAAAAATATATTTTATTTTTTAATTCATAATTTCTAAATAATTTTAATTTGAATTTGTGATAATTTTCGGAAAATAATTATTTTTCAATGAATGGTGAAAAGTACCATTTTTATTGAAAATTATATTTTATTTTTTATATATATAAAAAGTACAATCATATTATGGATTATTTATAATATTTAATTATATCCTTTTTATTTTAAATAACCCAATTATGGTTTTTGAAATTAATTGTATACTTTATTTTAGAGCAAGAACATTTTATACTTAAAAGGGCATTTTTCTGAAAATTATTTTGCATTGTCTTTTTCAATTTTAATTTAAAATTAAAATTTATAAATTTTTTGTTTTGAATTTAAAAAAATTGGATTCCATATTTGGAATAAATGGGTCCAAATTTTGTAAATATTTCTCTTTTATTTTTGGTCAATATGAATAGTAACCATGGTAATTTTTTTTACCATGGTAAAAGATAAATTGGGAAATTAATTATACAAATAAAATGAAAAGGACTACAAAATTAGTATAACTCTTACCTAGATTTTATTTCATGGTTTTATTTATTCCATAACAATACAATGGTTGAATATATGACCTTTTTCTTCCTTTTGGATGTGAATACGACCTTTATAATATTTCATTTCATGAAAAGCCAAAAATTTCAATCTTTTTTTTATAAATAAATATTTTTAACATGGGAAAAAACAAAGGATATATTCTTTTGTAAATATTATTTTTAAAGGTAAAGGATTAATATTCATCATGGTAATTTTTTTCACATTTTTAGTGAATAAATAATTACCCTAAATGCTTACACAATACGAACACAATAACTATTAAATTAATGCAAGAATAAAATAAATGATATTGCAATATTAAAATAAATATAATTAGAGATAATTAATATGATCCAAACATTTTATAGATTCACATGACATTTTAGGTATATAATAATTTTTTTTGAATTTACTTGTTTTATTGATGTTATTAAAATTCGTGTAATGAATAATTCAACAAATTGGCATTAGTGATATTTTATAATAAAAAATATTTTATTAAATGGTATAAAATTCCTAAAAATATTATATTCAGAAAATTTATTATTATATAGTTTATAATATCTATCATAGTCTTTCTATGGGCATTTTTTCTATTTATTGTAATATATTTACCCTTAATGAGTAAAAAACCTTGTTGTTGTGGTAAGTTTGAAAAGTTTTAACAAATTTTTGAAAGCAAAATATTAGGGGAAAAAAATTAAAAACTTGCTTAATTTTATTTGATGAAGGTAATTCGACCGTTATAACCTTATCTGCAATTTTTTTTTTATTTTAATAGATATTTTTCCATGAAAATGACTATATAATATTTAAATCAAAGAAAGATGGAAAATGTGACTCTATTTTTTAATATATCTTATGTGTCCACTTGTGGAAAAATAAAGTTATGAACAAATATAAATTTCTATTTTTATATTAATAAAAAAATTGATATAAATTTATTTATATTTTTTAGTAATTATATAATGACCTAAATTTCTTATACAACACAGATGCGGTATTGATCCATTTAATAAAAAATAAAATAAATTATTTTAAAAATATTAAATGATATATAATTAGAATAAGTTAATGCATACCTAAGATTTAAAAGATCTATATAATATATTATATTGTTTTAAAAGAATTATTTTGGAGTTATACCTTTGTCTTGATGTATTTAAAGTTAAATTAAATGAATAATGTCAAAATTCATAATAATAATATTTTATCAAAAACTATTTTATTAAATTAATAAAAATTCATATAAATCTTTAAATAAGGAAAAGAATAAATGATATGGCCTAAAATGTCAAAAAAGTTCCATTTATGGTCTAATTTTTAACTTATAAGTAAAAATTACAACCTCATAGTATTGAAAAAGTTGTTAGCGTAGTTAATATTAAAATAGGTTTACTAAGAGTTAATAAAAATGATAGGTTTAAAATTACACCAAAACATGTATAAATTCTATTAGTTGATGGTATTATAACTTTATCTCACATTATATTCTCATATTTTTCTATTTGGAGGTATTTTTCTTGATAATGAATTTATTATAATTTAATGTCTTAAGAAATTAAAAAATTTCCCCTCACCTCAATTATAAAAAGGCACTTTATGCCTCACTTATTTACACTATATTGAGATTTATAGCTCAATCATCATTTGAAAAATTCAATTCTCCACTTCCCTATCCACATTATAGATGTGTTGGTATTCTCAAAAGTAAAACTATAGAGTCCTTAAGATAATATATAAAGGATTTCTTTGCAATAAGAGGAGGTTTGAACACGAATGAGGAAATGTGAGACTTGAGGTAAGGGTTTCTCGTGTAACTTTAACTTTTGTGAGACATATACTATATTAACTACTTATTTGTATTGTGTGGTGTATATATTTTACCTTTGATATATTATTTCATGAATCTATTTATATTCATGGTATTTAAAGTTTCATTTGAAGTTATTTATTTCATAGGGCTTGTGATTCTAAAGATACCCAATGGTTAGGGTTTATTTTATAATCTCATCATTATACGGGATTGTTTATGTTTAAGTCTCTAATGGGGAATATTTATCTTATATATTTGCTTAAAATATTTTCATAAATGTTTTTACTATTATCCAATGATCTTATAAAGTCATTTTTACCCTTGGTTGAGTTTTTATGAAATGGTTTGAAAGGAATCTTTTTTCCGTTTTCCTAATGAGGTGCATTGTGACTTTTCGAAAGAAAATATGGAAGGATTTTTTAACATATAAAAATTGATCATATTTTACCTCCATCATGACTAAATTATTTTTTTAAGATTACATTACATGTTTAGAAGGTTATTTTTAAATAAAATGTTTTGCTTGATAAGTGTGCATCTTTTTAAGGAAAAGTAATGATTTCAAAATGGAAAGGTTATTTTCCTCAAAAATTATTCCAAGTGATCTTTAAAAAAAATTCCATCTAAAATGACATAATTTTATGTTAATTTTACTTTAATAGAGAAATTATCCAAGGATACCATCTGTGTTGTTTATTTGGATGTTTTATGTTTATTATGTCAAGATTTTTATGAATCTCATTCATTTTACATGAGTTATACTAGAATGAAATGTTTATGAAACCCATTTCCTTTTATGGGTTATGATATGATGAATTCTTTATGATATTGTGGAACAAATATATATTATATTCATTATGTTATGGGTGGGTCCTATATATCACTCATATCCATTTGGTAAAGTATTATATCTTGTGAGATAGTTATGTGAATCAAGTCGAATTGCTTGATCAGTTATGGTAAACAAGTTGAAGTTCTTGATCCATTATGGGAAACAAGTCTATGTGATCAATAAATTATAGGAATTAAGTTGACGTTATTAATACACTATGGGAAATTTTTTTTATTCCTAATCCTATGGTATTGGTAGTTAACATTGAAATATGAAATGATTTGTTTACTTATGATGGTTCCACACACATTTTTAACATGAATCTATCATTCTTGATTGAGTTATGATTAGTTATCATTCTTATGATTAATTTATTTTAATATTCTATTGTTTTATTCTATTACTCATGTTTATGATTTTTGTTATATTGGGTATGAAATTTTTATGTTATGATCATGGTCTCATACCCTTATTCTTATGATCATGGATTGATATCTCACATGTTTACCCTTACTGATTATCTAAGCTCACCCTTTCTTATCTTTCCATTTCCCCAGGTTATGAGGAAAGGTATTAATAATGATGTTTCAAATAAGGGTACATGTTATGAGGAACTAGGTGGGAGAATATGTGGTTTATTTATGAACCATATGTTCATGTGTCTGAGTTTCCAAAGATACTAGAACTATATGATTCTGGCATGGATAAAAATGTTGTGCAATGAATATTCATCTATTTAGATGTAATATTTTTGTATGTAAATATGGCTCACTATAGTTTGTATTAGAATAAGATTTAATTAACCATTAGAAACAAGTATGGGAAATATTTAGTAATAAACCTAGGGATAAGTCTAAGTATAAGATAAAATCCAAAAATTTTGGTAATAATCACAAATGAACTAGGTTAATCCAAATGTGTCATAAAAGTAGGTCTCATGATTTAGAAATCTTATAAATAAATTTTCATGATTATGTGGTTTCCCACTATGATTTTTTTTTCTCACCCAATTATTTTTGGTTTTATTCAATCGACGGAAATAATAGGAGTCATGTAAACATGAAAAAACAATGGAATGATTGTCCTCATTTTTTTGCATGTGATTGTATTTTTTTGATTGATTAAAAATCTTATCACATTTCTTAATATTTTCATACTTTTAAATGTTTAATTATGTTAAATTAAATTTTATAAAATTTTTATATATCTTATATCCTTTAATGATGTTTTATTTAAATTGTAATTAATCTTTACCATACCATAATTTTTCTTTACTTAAAATTTATTTATATTTCATGTTTCAATTGTTCATAAAATGTTCTACAATTTTTTTGAGTTAATAGGATAAATAAGTCATTTTGGACCTTTAAATATCATTTATATATGTTTTATAGTGTTTATGTACAGTAAAATTATTTTACACCACATAGCCAAATTTCTATCCACGTAGCCAATTTAAGATTCACATAAATGATTTTTAATCCACATAGCCGATTTCCAAAATCAGGTTTCCTATGTATTTTGAGGATATATTTTTATAATGAAATATAAATTGAGTGATTATTATTTCTGGAAATATAAGAATACTACCTAAATTTAATTATAATAAAAAACTTCTTAATCGATGTCTATCATGTCTTAAATTAGGTCTGAATTCACAACATATTTTCTGTTTGATTTCTGCTATTTTCTAGATCGATTTTGATTTTATTTTTTGATGATAAATTTATTTATATATATATTATATTAAGGTTAATATTAATTATTTATAAATATAATAAAATTTTAGAAATATAATTAAAAAATACCCAATGCTAATTTGGCCTTTATCAGGGACATTTTTAGCTCTAAAATTTGAAAAAAAATTTGTTTTCTATTTTTAGGAATTCCCTTATGTGAGAAATTCGCTTATGTGAGAAATTAAGATGCATGAGAAAATTACACACATGATGAATTTATTACATAAATAACCTATGTATAATTCACTTATGTAAATACCTTAAGTGATCCTCCTATGTCAATTTTCTTATGTTAATCTCTTACATTGATTCCCTTATGTAGTAAATCACTTATATGAGGAATTCAGATACATGATTCCCTTATATAATGAATCACTTAAATAATTACCATATATTAACTACCTACATAGTTAATTTCTTATGTGATTCTAATATGTAGTCAATTTTATTATGTAGAGAAAAATATTATGTGAAAAAGTCATACATGAATTTGGCTACGTAGCTTAATGCAAATTGCTACAAAAAATAATGCTAGGTTTAAAGTTTTCTTTCATATTTGGATTTGATACATGTTTGTTTCACATGTTTAAATTATATAATCATTTTATAAATTCATATTAATTATTTTGAAACTATGCGATGTGTTTCCTAATATTTTAAAAATGTTTTCATAAAGATCCAAGAGTTTTTAAGTTTCACACATGAAACAAACTTCTTGCAACTGAAAAAAACATTTTTTTTGTTATTTTAAGTTGTTTTAATCGATTTTTATAGTTTGTAAATTAATATTTGATGATATTAAACTCTTTAATTCCTGTTTTAATATTTTTAATATGGTGTTATGACAATTTTCACTTCACCATATATTTACTGCTCATTTTAAATAGAACTTTTTTGAATTTCATATTTCAATTTCATAATTTCTATTTTCACAGGATCTTTAATTGACCAACTATTATAGTGACTGTTTTAATTATTTATCAGATTATTTTAAATTTATTTGGATCATTCTCTATTATTTTAAATTTAGTTCATGAGTTAAATGATTAATATACAATGATAATACCCTTTTCTCTCTCTCTCAAATAATCTAGTGTTATCATTTTTATTATTTAGAATTTTTCTAATGATTTTCTTGAGTGTCTAGTCCATATATATTTAAATTTAAAAGACTCAAAGAATACTATAACAAATAAATATCCATATATAATTTTGACATGATGAGTGCATATGACTTAAAGAGATAAAAAGTGTTCATATTATGCGAACCTTCAAGTGATCCTATACACCATTTTTACTATTGTTGGATGATATCTCAAGGGATGAAAAAATACATATATGACTTATAATTCATTGATTAGATGATCAATATAATAAATCACTCAAGAACCAGTACCTATGTTTTATTCTTCTTCTATATTTTTTCTTCTGGTTTCTTGAGTCTATAACACTTCTTCCATTCTTCCATGAACACTCTATTTGTTTATTTATTATTTTAAATATAAAATAATTTTATATATTTTGGTTGTGACTCTTGGATTCTAATGTCAGGATTAGAGGTTTGTGACTCCCAATATCGAAATTCTGGTCTTTCAGGTTGTGACTCCTAAATTCTAAAGTTAAGACAATTTCATTTGTAACTCCTAGTATCTATGGTCAAGGTTTTAATTGGGTTTTGAATAACCATACTAAAGTCATGTGTCTAGTTATTATTCTACTAGAGAAAGAATTTTGTAATCAAGTTATTATTCCCCTTTAAAAACTAAGTAGAGAATAATGTATCTATCACCATGTATAGAGATATAAGAATGGACTAGGACCACTTTGTAATGAACCAATATAAAAAACCTTGTGTGTTTTTTTATTTTATTTCTATTGTTAACTAAGTTTAATAATCAAGTTTGATAATTAATACATCTCATTAAAATTTTAATCTGTTCTATTCACCCCCTCTAGACATCCTGTCATCATCATATCTAACCTAATAATTCATATTATATATTAACCTTCTTAAGTATATTTTATATTAGTTATTATTTTCATTATACCAAACAATTGGTATCGAATATTTTTCCTTTTTGAATTTATAAAATCCTTATAAAGTGACTATTTATATTTTATTATGCTAAAATATTCCTAGACCTCACAATCTAAGGGAAAGATATTTAATATGGAAGGAATGAATAAAAATGATGTTTGGATTCTACAGAATCCACCACACTTTGATGGTAATGATTATGGTGAATGGAGATCCCGAATGGAGGAATATTTCAAACAATTAATCATACAACACTAGTCGATCATGGAAAAATAGTATACACTACCATAAATTTACTCAGATACACTTACAATAAACGATGATACTATATATGTTTTAAATTACAAAGTTGTTAATATTTTATATTGTGCTAGTAACATATGTTTGTTTAGTCATGTGTTTATATATAATATAGCTCATGATATTTGGAAGATTCTATAAGTTACTCACCTTGGATTAGACAAATTAATATGAATCAAGTTTGGGATACTTCGAGATGAGTACCAAGATATCAAGATGGGGGGAGATAAAACTATAACTAAAATGTTCCATCAATTCACAATCATTTTGAATGGGTTGAATTCCCTTGGAGAAGCTCTGGAGAACCCCGTACTTTTTGAATGAAACATAATAGAATTACCAAATAAATGGAATGCAAAGAAGGTCACTGTTGAAGAAATAAAGAAATTTAAATAGTACACACTTTATAAATTTATTGAGCCATTACTCTAATGAGAACTTTAGTTGAAGAATATTTCATAATAATGGACTTCAAAAAATAAAGATATATGTTTAAAATATCATATAAATGTTTCCTATAATCTTTTGAATCTGAATCTCAGGAATGTGATAAAGGAGAAATGGTAAATATAACCAAGGGAATATATAAAATAATAAAATGATAGAAAATTTATAAGAAGAGATGTAATAAAGATCAAAAGAATTATCCAAATGAAGAAAAGGGTATTAAATATGGTCCATATGTAACCTATAATGAAATTAGAAATAAGGTTCACTTCAAACCTGACTATCCTAAGTTGAATCAGGAAGTTAGAGATAAAAAATACAAGAAAGAATTGAAAAGTTTATATCATGATGGATAAAGTTACACCAATGTATCATACTCAAGTAATGAATATAAAAGTGAAAAATATATAGTTAACCTCTTATTAGTGATAAGTATAAGTGAGTTTAGTAATAGTTTTTATTATAGTTATTATTATGATAGTGATGGTTATAGCGTTGTTGATTTATATGAAGAAAATGAAAAAAATAAAAAAAATATGTTTTAAGAGTGAGTAAATTATATAAATTTTTTAAATATGATAATAAAAGGATTATTAATAAATGTAAGAAACTCAATAAGGAGAATTATTCTCTCAAGGATGAAATAATAAATTCTGTATCATTTTCTAGAGGTAATAACTATGATGATTTTGAGTAAGTTCAAAAGGAGAATGATAATCTTAAAAAATAATTTGTATGATTAAAATATACATTATCTATACTTGTTCAAGGAAAGGAAAAATATGATAAAATTGAATATATGATAAAACTACAAAAGGATAAAACTTTTTTTGGGTTATAATCCATATATTCCCAAATTTTACAAGACTATGTTTCTTAAAAGTTCAGCTAGAAAAGTTTATTCTATTAAATTATTTAAATTTTATATACTGTGAATTATGATAATGAGTTTTCTCTTAGATGTACTCACTCTCTTGGTTCACTAGATTTTCTATCTCTAAAAATTTATCTTCTCAAGTGCATTACAAAAAATGTTTTAAATCTTCTCAGTTAAAATTTGTTTTGTCAATAACCCAATTGGACCTAAAATAGAATGAGTACTAAAAGGTGTGTGTGATTTATTATTACAGGACTCAAACACATGTACTTCAATTTTTAATAAAATAGCGGAACACTCTATAAATAATGTTTCATTTAAATGAGATATAGAAAGTGTTCTAGATTTTATTTAATTTTCTCTAATCATTTTATATAGGTGTATTTTTTTTAAATAAATCATTAATTCATGGGGAGATCTTATTTTGTATAATTTTTTTATTAATTTTAGGGGGAGATTTACCATTTATTTTTTATTTATATAAGGTATACTATTTTTTATCTATCATAAATTTAGTGTGGGTTAGAATATGTTTTATATGAAATATGTGAAATCTAGGAACTATTTTTCGGATTACTATTATTTAATTTCCGTAAAATTTTTATTATTATTCAATTATTATAAAACCTATCATAAAAACTTGATGATGTTAAATTAATTTTTTAACCTTTATTTTTCATAAAATATTATTCTGTAAAATATTTCTCTTCATTTTCTCAAACAATTATTTTTTTTTAAAAACATGCTCATTGAATTTAATTCTATGATTTAAGAGTGGTTGATATTATCATGGATCTCTGTTATGTGTTTAAAAAAATTTACTACTTTATTTTTGTTTACTTATATAAAGAACCATATTTTCCATGTAATTTTTTTAATTATATGAAATTATTATGAGTCTGCGAAAATTGACAGCGTGGGATTCTGAGGCTCGCTGCGCCCGAAATGAATTTCAGAAAATTTTTTATTGCACGTTAAATAAAATAAAAAGAGGCATTTTATAACTTTTGAACATGTGATCAGATTAAAAATCCTAGGGCACTGTTGAATCTACAACGTTGGGATTCACTTAAGGGAGGATTCACTTTGATTGCAGTAGGTTCGGAAAAAAGTTAGATTTTGGGACTTTTAAAAGAACAATAAAAATAACTTAGTTAATTATTATTTTCTTTCTTTTCCTCCAATGGACAAGCAGAAATGTGGGACCAACGACGTGTCAAGCCAATAAATGGCTTGACCTTTCAATCCTATGTAACTACACCGTTGGGTAATTAGAAAGGTTTCTAAGTAATGAGACCCCATTAATTCCCAACATTGTTACCTACCCTTCCTATCTTCTATTTATATAGAACTTGGGGATAAGTATGGACATTGCTTCGTGAAGCAACA
Source organism: Viscum album (assembly GCA_963277665.1). Lineage (NCBI taxonomy): Eukaryota > Viridiplantae > Streptophyta > Magnoliopsida > Santalales > Viscaceae > Viscum > Viscum album. The sequence goes on from OY728140.1 coordinate 513,761,619, forward strand.
AAGTGCTAGTAAAGTGCCGCGATGCCAAACTTGGAGGATGGAGCTGGTTCCAGTGGGCAGTGACGAGTGACACTGAAACCCCAAACCGAAGATCGATGATCAAGTGACGTCATTGGAGGCTAGTTGCGGGGATGGAGAACACCGACCCACTTCCTCAACCGCAAGCATTTCTCCATTGTCCTTGAGGTAGAGGTTTGATTGTTTATTTATTTTAAGAGATTTTTCTTGAACTCTTAATCCTCCCTCACGATTACAAGCTAACACGGAGGGCGTGGGCCTAACGAACCCTGCCCTGACCCTCCGCTACCTTGCTAGCCTTATCCCTCTGTGGAAGACCGACGGTGCGACAACACAAACTAGCTACGATGGAGGTGGCGCGCCATCGCACACCGCAAGAGGAGGCCGCATCACTAAGTTACAGCGGTCAGCGGAGCAGCCAACACTGGTCGGCCAAGGAGGAGGTGTGGTGCACTTTCGCGCGCCGTCGGTGAGCAAGGGGCCGCGGCTCATCAGTCGCGATAGTCGTAGGAGGTGGCCGACACATCAACTGACCTAGGAAGGGAACAACGGCTCAAACATCATGCCGCCAGTGAGAAATGGGTAGTGGATAAAGCCGCAGTGGAGGGGGAACCTGCGCCTCTGGTGGGTTCCGCGACGATCGGGCTACACCCATGTGGTGCAGCCGTTTCACAAGACGAACGGCCTTCATGCCGTTTGGAATATCGAGGGGACCCCCCTTTTCTAGCTTGGAAAGACATCAGGCCACGCAATTTATAGGCTACGCCTCACACGACCAGGCTTCTTGCCCGGCGGGCCGTGCTCCAGCGCTCCGCACCCCCTAGAGGGTTGGGCCACCCCTTGCGGGTCACTCCCTTGCAGGCCACCCCCTTGCGGTCTGGGACGCCCTTTGTGGGTCACCCCCTTACATTTCTGGAAGCCCTTTGCAGGACACCTACTTACGGGCGAGGCCAGACCACGTCCCAGCAGGCTGAGCCCACCACAACCCTACCCAGTTGGGTCAGACTCAGACCAGTTCGGGTCGGTCCGACCGGTTCAAACCGGACCTAGAAACACTTAAAGGGCCATATCATGAGAACCGGGCATCCATTTGATGAACCGTCTATGGATTTGGGATCCTTGGATCGGGGTGGTCCTTTTGGTATACTCCACTTGAGTTTAGGAGACAGTTGGAGTACGACTGAGTTGGATTGAACCCAAATCCAATCGGGCCCTCAGAACTAAAACACTTATAACTCACAGACCGGGCATCTGATTGACGCACTATCTGTCGCATTGGAACCCTTAATACATGAAAATCCTTTGGTTTAATCCTTTGTGGAGTTTAGTGGTGGTTGAGTTACAACCAATATCTCAAGGGTAATATTCTACGGAACTCAAGTGCACCAGGTGCGAGGAATCCTGTGGCAGGATGTAACATGAAGAAAGAACATCAATCCTGTGTGGGTCAGCATCTATTGATCATGTGTGGGTTGGCTTCTATCAGATCCTATGTGGTTCAACACTCAGCAATCCTATGTGGCTCAACACATACCGATCCTATGTGGGTCAGATCCTGTGTCGGTCAGTGGGGGTTAGTACCTATCGATCCTATGTGGGTCAGAAGCAGTGCCTCTTAACATAATAAGATGACATAGCTTATGACTAATCATTTTTAATTATGTACTTAAGTTATACCCGATTGTGAGTTGAGTATTTTACCTATGTGGTACTTCAATCTTCATGGTGTTACCTATGTCGTACTTCTAGCTTCGTGGTGTTACCTGTGTGGTACTTCTACCTTCGTGGCATTGTCTTCATGGTGTTACATGTGTGGTACTTCTATCTTTATGCTAATTCCTCTGTGGCACTTATACCTTTGTGGTGTTGTCTTTGTGGTGTTACCTACATGGTATTTCTAGCTTCGTGTTGTACCTGTGTTGTACTTCTACATTTGTGGTGTTGTCTTCGTGGTGTTACCTGGGTTGTACTTTTGTCTCCGTGGTGTTACCTATGTGGTATTTCTACCTTCGTGGTGTTACCTTTGTGGTATTCTTTCCTCATGTATGTGATGAGTATATCATGATAACTAAGGTATATGTATGGGCATATACCTAAGTAGAGATGAAGTCTTGCTTTGTGGTTTTTCATTCGTGGAACTCTAGGAGACCTACGAGGGTCTCAGGGTCCCTACTGAGTATTGTTATACTCACCCCTACACGGGCTACACCCGCACCTTATTGTGTCTTGTGCAGATGACATACAAATTTGAACGAGGCTCAGGGATCTAGGATCAGACGGTGCTCAGAGGTGATCTATTTGGGCTGACGTGGAGTGTCATGGAGACGATCTGTACTTATCCTTCAGGTAGGACCCTCGGTGGACGATCCATGAGCTGTTTTGTACTTGTCGTTTGTACTTGTACCTTTTTCAATTGGTCTTGTATTCCGACCCCTTTTACTTTCAGAACACTTTTAGTTTCCCCACACTTTTACTACAACAGTTTACTTTGTGGTTTCTTTTTGTTGTGTTCTTAGACTGTGTGTTGGACAGGTTAAAACGAAATGCCTTCCGGTATTAAGGATATGCCTTTCTGGTGCTAGAATCCAGCCCCTGGCCTATAGATTGCGGGCTTGGGGTATTCATGGCATTGGCCCTGAGGGACAGGTCGTGACAAAGTGGTATCAGAGGAGTTGGTTCTATCGAAGAACTAGGACTCTGATCTTTTCTATGTGGAAATAGTGTTAAGTGTTTGAGTGTGGTTTTCAGTTTTTGGAATCCAGTGTTGGTGCAGTGACCGATGTATCCACACACCAGGACCCTAACTTCTGATTTCCGAATCAGTGTATGAAAACACTGATTGTGTGTGTTTTGAAAAGTTTTTCTTTGTGACATCTTTTGAGTCCTCTCACTAGGTAGAACTTATTGATCATGGCACACCTGTCTTCTTTCAAGATGCCTCCATGTTGAAAGCCATCTAGGATTCCTGAGAGAGTACGTGATGATAGCCCACCGGGTGATGAGGCCTCGGTGCAGGGCCCTCTTACGGCGTTAGCACCTTCAGGTGGTGTACATGCAGCACTATCACCCGTTGTGTAGCTGTTGCCACCAGCCCCAACAGAATAGGGTGCACGCTGATTGAGCACATTTCATGAGTTTTATCGATAGAGGCCTTCGTGGTTCCGGGGCGAGATGGACCCTCAAGTGGCTGAGGATTGGCTGGAGGCTGTAGTCAGAGTTTTCCGTCTGGTTGAGACACTAGCTAACCTTATGGTGATTCTAGTAGCTATTCTTTTTTCAGGAAGTATTAGGGAGATGGTGGATCTTGATGCTCCAGATACATGAAGAGGTGACCCTGATCTGGGTGGACTTTTAGAGCCTTTTCAAGGCAGAGTTCATCCAAGTGACTCTATGATAAGTGCGTATAGAGGAGATGATGCACTTATAGCAGGGCATCATGACTGTGGCCTAGAACTTAGCAAGGTTCACCGATCTCTCCTACTACTCCATCGACATAGTACGCGACCCTTTCTTCATGGACCATACCTTCGATCATGGTCTTCAATGAGAGATCAGAGAATCAGTGATATCTGTCAGCATGTCGACGCAGGCTGGGGTGCTAGAGCGAGCACTTTTAGTAGAGAGCTTCCTAGCTGAGCAGGCACTGACAGCGAGATCCACCAATAGATGTTCGATAGAAAATTCATCTATAGTAGGAAGTAGAAGAATGACACAGGGGTCCAAGAGGGTCAGGCCTTCTGGTGGGAGACCTCTGGATATAGGGTTAGTGGTTCGGGGCTCACGGGACAGAGGATGATAGTTGAGGATTAGGCAGTGCTACTCGTGCAGCGGGCATGGTCACATGGACCATGATTGACCAACCCGATATACGGATGACCAACATACAGTCGAGGAACTACTGAGGAAAAGTTAGAGATTCGATTAAGGAGGTCCAAAGGCAGTAGGAGGAAGTGGAAGAGGAAGTAGCCATGCAGCAGGCAGTGGGTGGTGATTCGAGGTTCTACCACCACCACGTCAAGGTGGTCCACCCCGACCACAGGGAGTATGTGGATAGGGACGAGATCAGCTCCAGGAAGCTAAGGCCTATGACCAAAGTGCTCTATAGATTATTATAGGTACGATCTTTGTTTACTCCACCTTGGCTACAGTACTTATAGACATAGATACCAATCACTCTTTTATTTCAATGACCCTTATTCAGAGCTCAAAGATTCCGGTGGAGCCGTTGGCTTGATCTTTATGGATAGATACTCCTATGGGAGAGGATTCGATGATTACATACTGGTTTCAGTGGTGTGAGATTACTACAGGAGGAAAGAGCTTCAGTTGAGATATTCTAGTAGCGGCGTCGAGACCTTACAACATCATCTTGGGTATGGACTGTTTATCCATAGTCCATGACCAGATTAACTATATTAGGTGAAAATCGCAATGTGTCCGCGAGGATGGGACCGAGTTTTCCTTCACCGGTGAGAAGGGAAACTTTTCAACATAGGATGGAATTACCTGGAGGAGGGTGAATCTGATAACACACCAGTTGGTTAGCCTTACCCTCAGAGTAGTAGATGTTGAGATTCTGAGCTATCCTGTAGTGGTGGACCAGTATACTGATGACTTTTATGATGATATTTTGGGACTACCTCCATGCTGAGAGGTAGAATTTCAAATCAACCTGTACCCCAGGATGACACTGATATCTATACCATCATATTGAATGGCTCCCATAGAGCTTCATGAGTTACGGGTATAGTTGGAGGACTTATAGAGAAAAGGGTTAATAAGGACCAGGGTTTATCCATGGTCAACCCCGATTTTGTTCATCAAGAAGGAAGATGGGAGTTTGAGACTCTATGTGGACTATCAGCACCTGAACCAGGTAACCATAAAGAAAAATTATCTACTTCTGAGGATTTATGATCTTTTTGATCAGATGAAGGGAGATTGTTGGTTTTCAAAGAGGGACGTCAGATCGGGCTATCATCAACTCAGAGCACAAGATTAGGATGTGCAGAAGATGACCTTGAGATGTTGATATGGCCACTATGAGTTCTTGTTTATGCCATTCAGAATGACCAATGCCCCTATAGTGTTCATGGGACTCATGAACAAGATCTTCTAGAAATACCTTGATCATTTTGTGATGGTCTTCATTGATGACATATCGATATACTCAACGACGGAGGAGGAGCATGCCTATCATATGGAGATAGTTCTGGATACACTCTGAGAGAACCATCTTTATGGTAATCTCTCGAAGTTCTAGTTATGGATACGAGAGGTTCAATTTCTGGGACACATTATCTCAGAGGATGGTGTTTCAGTGGATCTGGAAAAGATAGAGGTTATTCTTTCTTGGGAGACAACCAGGAGTGTGACCGAGGTGTGAAGTTTCTTGGGGTTGACTGGATACTACTGAAGATTCATGGCTGAAGTTTCTAGAGTTGAGGCACCCTTGTCAGAATTTACAAAGAAGGGACAACCCTTTTTATGGATGGAGAGATGCCACCAGAGTTTTTAGGAGCTGAGGCAGAGACTACAGAGTGCCCCCATCTTGAGGCTACCAGAAGGGGGCATTGAGTATGTAGTCTACTACGACACATCAGGGATCAGACTTGGATGTGTCCCGATGTAGGAGTGAGTAGTGATCACTTATGGTTTGAGACAGCTGAGACAACATGAGCATAAATACGTTACCCATGACCTGATGTTAGCAGCAATAGTCTTTGCCTTGAAGATGTAGTGACATTACTTGATGGGTGAACGTTTTATAGTCTACTCTGATTACAAGAGTCTCAGGTATATCTTCTCTTAGAAGGACCTGAACCTACTACAACGACGATGGATAGAGTTCCTCCAGGACTATGACTTTGAGATAGTCTATACTCCTAGAAAGGGGAATGTTGTAGCAGATACACTCAGTAGGAGGTCTGGTCTGCAGTTGCTGAGTGAGGTGATAGAGTAGCTAGCCGCATTGCAGATATCCTTCATGGATAGAGATAGAGCAGCATACCTCCGGTCTATGATAATCAATCCCCCACTCCTTCAGCGATTTAGGGAGGTGCAGCTTGGGGACATTTACTGCGATGCTCGACGTGCACAGATATCCTCAGGACAGGCACCTGATGGATTTTCTGAAGGTGGGGAGCATGTCATCCTCTTTAGAGGATGTAACATGGTAACAGTGGAGCTTTGAGAGTAGGTGTTGAGGGAGTTCCATACATCCCCTTTGGAAGTACATCCTAGTGTGGAAAAGATGTATCAATACCTCTAGTGTCATCACTGGTGGTCAGGTATGAAGAAAGCAGTGGAAGTGTTTGTTTCTTGATGCCTCACTTGTCAGTAAGTAAAGGCCGAGCATTAGGTTCCAACAGGCTTAGCACAACCACTAGAGGTGCCAGAGTGGAAGTGGGATGGAATTTCCATAGACTTTGTGACAGGTCTTCTATGTAGGTCCAGGGGACATGATTCCATCTGGGTGATCGTTGACTGACTCACCAAGTCGGCTCACTTCCTACCTATCTGAGAGGAGGGATCAATAGAGGTCTTGGGAAGCCTTTCCATACAAGAGATTATGTGACTTCATGGGGTGACATCGACGATCGTATCTGAACATGACACACTTTTCACATCCTGTTTGTGGAAGGTATTACAATAGGTGTTTGGGACTCAACTACGTTTGAGCACCACCTTTCATCCTCAGATGGATGGTTAGACAGAGCAGACCATACTGACATTGGAGGACATGATTTGTTTTTGTATCCTAGATTTTGGCCATATTTGGGAGGATCACTTTCCCTTGGTGTAGTTCGCATACAATAACAATTATCACTCCACCATTAGTACAGAACCATTCGAGGCCCTATAGGACTGACCTTGCAGATCACCTCTATGCTGGATGAACCCACGGGAGTTAGTACTTATGGTTCCAGAGTTAGTACGAGCTACCACTGAGAAGGTGAAAATCATCCATGAGTGGATGAATATTGCACAAAGTAGATAAAATTATTATGCTGACAGGAGGTGGAGACCTTTAGAGTTCAAGGAGGTAGGCCATGTCTTCCTACGGGTCTCACCTCGATGAGGTTTACAAAGATTTGGACGAGGTGGCAGGTTAACATCGAGGTTTATCAGACCATTTCTCATACTTCATAGGATAGGTGAGGTGGCATACTTCTTGGATCTTCCATCGTAGTTGGAGAGGGTGCACGACGTCTTCCACGTATCCTAGATGAGGAGATATGGGCAAAACCCTTCTCATATCATCGACCACGGTGAGCTGGACTTTGATGATGGGGTGAAATTTATGGAGGTTCCAATAGAGATTGAGGATCGACAGGAGTGAGTCCTTCATGGGCAGTCAATACCTCTGGTACACATTTGATGGAAGCATGGGAACCTTCAATAGATTACATGGGAGTGGGAGGCTTAGATTCGTGCTCAGTACCCCCATTTGTTTTCTTAGTCTCTGATGTGGATTTTGGGGACGAAAATCCCTAAGGTGGGGAGAATTTAAAGACTTGGATTTTCCATGTAATTTTTTTTTAATTATATGGTGTTATTAAGAGTCTGGGAAAATTTATGGTGCATGATTTCGAGGCCCGGTGTTCCCAGAATGAATTTCTAAACCTTTTTAAGGTACGTTCAATAAATGCGCGAGCGGAATTTTCTAAATTTTTAACAGGTGCTCGGATTACAAATCTGAGGGTACCGTTGAATCCACAGCACCAATATTTGCTTAAGGGAGGTTTCACTTCGACCGTATTAGGTCCAGAGAAAAAGTTATATTTTGGGACTTTTAAAAGAATAATAAAAAGAACTTAGATAATTTTTATTTTCTTTCTTTTCCTCCAATGGACAAGCGACAACGTGGGTCCAGCGATGTGTCAAACCAATAAATGGCTTGACCTTTGAATCCTAAGTAACTACACCGTTGGGGAATTAGAAAGGTTCCTAATTAATGATCCCCCATTAATTTCCAACGTCATTACTTACCCATCCCATATTCTATTTATATGAAGCTTGGGGAGAGGTATTGGCACTGCTTCACAAAGAAACGAAGTGATGGTAAAGTGCTGCGACACCAACCTTTGAGGACGGAGCTGGTTCCAGCAGGCAGTGATGAGCGACATCAAAACCCCAAACTGAATATCGAAGATCAAGCGACGTCATTGGAGGATAGTTGTGGGGATGGTGAACACCGACCCACTTCCTCAACCATGGGTGTTTCTCCATCATTCTTGAGGTAGGGGTTTGATTTTTTTTTATTTCAAGTGATTTTTCTTGAACCCTTAATCCTCCCTCATGATTAAAAGATTAAATGGAGGTCACGGGCCTAACGAACTCAGCCTGGACCCTTTGGTACCTTGCTGCCCTTGTGCCTCTCTGGAAGACCGTCGGTGCGACGAAACCAACCAGATATGATGAAGGCATCACACCATCGCACACCGCAAGAGAAGGCCGTGAAACTAAGCCGTGGAGGTTAGCAGAGCGGTCGGCACATACCGGTCGTGTAGGACGTGTGGCGCGCTGTCGCATGCCGCCAGTGAGCAACGTGCCGTGGATCGTCAGTTGTGGCGATCGGAGGAGGCGACCGACACATCATACAACCACGGAAGGGAAGGTCGACGTGACCAACACACTGCCAATGAGAAAGGGGTTTTGGCCAAAGCCATGGTGGAGGGGGAACCCATGCATCCGGTGTGTTTCGCAGTGACCGGGCGACACCCATGTGGCACCGCCGTTTCACAAGCAGAACAGCCTCCGGGACGTTCCCAATATCGGGGGACTCATCCCCCCCTTACTAGTTCGGGAATACAGTGGGCCACACCCCCTACAAGTCGCGCCTCACATGGCCGGGCTGCCTACCCAGCGGGTCGCACCCCCTTTGTGGTTCGGGTCGTCCCTTGTGGGCCAGACCGGACTGTGGCCCTGCGAGCCGAGCCCGCCACGGCCCAGCCTAGCTGGGTCGGACCGGACCCAGGCCCAACGAGAACCAGAAACACTTAAAGGGAATATCTTGAGAAGCTAACGTCCATTTTATGAACCTTCTAGGGAGTTGGGATCCTTGGATCAAGATGGTACTTTTGATATACTCCACTAGAGTTTCAGAGATAGTTGGAGTATGGCTGGGTTGGATCGAACCCGAATCCAACCGGGCCCTCAGAACTACAATGCTTATAACTCACAGATTGGGCGTCTTATTGACGCACCTTCTATCACGTTGAATCCCTTAAGACATGAAAATATTTTGGGTTACTCCTTTTTGGAGATTATTGGTGGCCGAGTTATGACCAATATTTCGAGGGGAATATTCTATGGAACTCGAGCGCACCGAGTGCGAGGAATCCTGTGGCAGGATTTAACATGAAGAAAGAACATCGATCCTATATGTGTCAGCATCTATCGATCCTATGTGGATAAGATTCTATCAGATCCTGTGTGGGTTAGTGCTCAACGATCCTGTGTGGGTCAGCGCATACCGATCCTGTGTGGGTCAGACCCTATGTGGGTCAGCGGGGGTTAGTACCTATCGATCCTGTGTGGGTGAGAAGCAGTGCCTCTTAACACAATAATATGATCTAGCTTACGAATAGTAATCTGTACTTCTTTACTTAAGTTATACCTGATTGTGTGTTGAGTATTTTACCTGTGTGGTACTTCAATCTTCATGGTGTTACCTGTGTGGTACTTCTAGCTTCGTGGTGTTACCTGTGTGGTTCTTCTACCTTCGTTGCGTTGTATTCATGGTGTTACCTATGTGGTACTTCTATCTTTGTGGTAATTACTATGTGGTACTTATAACTTTTTAGTGTTTTCTTTGTGGTGTTACATGTGTGGTACTTCTAGCATCGTGGTGTACTTGTGTGGTACTTCTACCTTTGTGGTGTTGTCTTCGTGGTGTTACCTGTGTGGTACTTCTATATCCATGGTGTTACCTATGTGGTATTTCTACCTTCGTGGTATTATTTTCTCATGTATGAAATGAGTATATCTTGATAACATAGGTATATGTATGGGCATATACCTAAGTAGAGTTGAAGTCTTGCTTTTTTTTCCTTCGTGGAACTCTAGGAGACCTACGGGGGTCTCGGGGTCCCTACTGAGTATCGTTATACTCACCCCTACACGGGATACACCAACACCTTGCTGTGTCTTGTGTAGATGATATAAAACATTGAACGAGTATGAGGGATCCAAGACCAGACGGTGCTCAGAGGTGGACTATTTGGGCTGATGTAGAGTGCTGTGGAGAAGATATGTACCTACCCTTTAGGTAGGATCCTTGGTGGACTATCCAAGAGATATTTTGTACTTGTCATTAATACTTGTACCTTTTTCAGTTGGGCTTGTATTCCTCCCCTTTTACTTTCAGCACTCTTTTACATTCAGCACACTTTTACTATAGTGGTTTACTTTGTGGTTGCTTCTTGTTGTGTTCTTGGACTTTGTGTCTGTATAGTTTAAAAGGTCATGCCTTCTCATACTTGGGATATGCCTTTCCGATAATAGTCGTCAGCCCCTGGACTATGGAAGGTGGGCTTGGGGTAGTCATGGCATGGGCCCCAAGGGACAGGTCGTGACAACTTACAAAAGGGTGAGAATTATTTTGGTTATTGATTTTTGGTTTTTTAATTAAACAAAAAGGGAGATATTTTTTGTGTATGTTCTTGCATGTATTTTTGTTTTGATTGATTAAAAATATTCTCATGATTTATTAATATTATCATAATTTTAAATGTTTAATTATGTTCTACTAAATGTTTTAATATTTTTATATATATTATATCTTTTAATTATTTTTTATTTATAATATACTTAATCTTGATAATATCATAATATTTATTTACTTAAAAGTTATTTATATTTCATATTTTGATTTTCATAACACATTCTATATGTTTTATTTTGAGTTCCTAGGATAAATAATACATTTTAGACCTTTAAATACCATTTATATATGTTTTATAATGTTTACCTATAGTGAAATTATTATACACCACATAGCCAAATGGATATCGACAAAGCCAATTTAAGGTTCATGTAACTGATTTTGAATCCACATAACCGATTTTTAGAATCATTTTTCCTCTGTGTTTTTATGATATATTTTTTTACTGAACTCTAAATTGAGTGATTCTACATATTTTCTATCTGATTTATGTTCTTTTATAAAATTGGTTTTCTTTTGTTTTTTAAGGGAAACTTGAGTTATATACATCAAATTAAGAGGATTATTATTTATTTAGAAATAAAATGAAATTTTATAAATATAATTCTACAGGACCCAAAGAAAATACATCCTTTATTAAGGACCTTGTTTTCTTTGAAATTTGAAAAGTCAATTTGTTTTTAGTTTTTAGTAATTCCCTTACATATGCAATTTTCTTACGTGAGAAATTAAGATACATGAGAAAATAACTTACATGATGAATAACTTACATAAATAACCTCTTTAGAATTTAATTACATGAATCCCTTAAGTTATTATCCTATATAGATTTTCTTATGTTAATCTCTTATGTTTATTCCCTTACATAGTAAATCACTTACCTGAGAAATTCAGATACATGATTCCCTTATGTAGGGAATCACTTATCTAATTTCCATACATGAAATAACTTTATATTGAATCCCTTAACCGATTCACATACATGGTCAATTTTATTACATAGAGAAAAATTATTATGTGAAAAAAATCGTTTGTGAATTTTTCTACACATCTTAATGAAAATTATTATAGAAGATAATGCTCTATTTTACGTTTTCTTTCATATTCTAATTTGATGCATGTTTTTTTTCACATTTTTAAAATTTTATAATGATTTTATAAATTCATATTAATTATATATAACCAATTTGAAGTGTTTTATACTATTTTCAACACGTTTTTATAAGGATAAAATAGTGATTAAGTTTCATGCATGAAACATACAGATCATAACTAAAAAATTAATTTTTTTTATTTTAAGTTATTTTCATAAGCTTTTTAGTTTCTAAATTAATATTAGGTGATATTACACTATTAAAATCCTATTTTAATATTTTTATTGTGTTTTTATTATGTTTTTAATTTCTCTGCATATTTACTGCTCATTTTAAACCAATCTTTTTTGAATATTTTATTTCAATTTCAAAATTTTATTTTAATGGGATAATTCACTGAAAATTTATTATGGATACTATTTTAATTTTTTATTAGACTATTTAAAATTGTTTTTAATTGGAATTTATTATTTTAAATTTCATTCATGATTTTAGTAATTAATATGCAATAATAATATCTTTTTCTCTCTCTCAGTCTCTGATAATCTAGTTTTATCATTTTTATTATTTTGAATTGTTCTAACGGTTTTCTTGAGTGTTTAGTATATATATATTTGTATTTAAAGGACTCAAGGGTTACTTTAAAAAATAAAAATTCATATATATTTATGAATTTAAGAGTGCATACGACTTAAAGAGGTAAAAAGTGTTCATATTCTACGAAACTTCAATGTATCTTGTATACTATTTTTACAACTGTTAGACGATATATCAAGGGATGAACAAAAACATATTTGACTTCTCATTCATTGAAAATATGATCAATATAATCAAACATTCAAGAACCAATACCTATGTTTTATTCTTTTTCTATATATATTTCATTTGGTTTCTTAATTCTGTAACACTTCTTCGTATCTTTCACATACAATCTATTTTTCTAAATAAGATTTTATATAAAAAATCATTTTCTATCTTCGGGATGTGACTAATGTATTATAAATTCAGGATATGAGGGCTGGGACTCTATGTATCTAAAGAAAGGTGTATTGGGTTGTTACTCTCAGATTCTAAAGACAGGATAATTTGGTTTGTTACTCCTAATATATAAAGTAATAGTTGTAATTATGTTGTGAATCCCCATAAAAAATTCATGTGTCTAGTTATTATTCTACCAGAGAAATTATTTTGTAATCGGGTTATGATTCCCCTTTAAAAATAAGGCAGTGCAAAATGATCTCTCTTCAACTATGGATTTATAATACTAGAATAGTTCCACTTTATACTGAACCAATATAAAAATACTTTTGTACATTTTTATTTTATTTCTACTACTAACTAATTCTAATAATACACTTTGATAATTAATCCATATATTTAAAATTTTAATTTGGTATATTTACCCTATATAGAACTTATGTCATCATCCTATCTAACCTAACACTCCTGAGCAACCAAATGAAACAAGAGATGGAATATGAGACCTTGTGATTATTCCCAATCATCTATCTCATTATATGATTAACAATCTCAACTTTGGTGAGTTTCTAGACACACATAATAAAAGAAAGATATTGTTTCATAATGATCAAAAAGGAAAGAAGATTCAACTTCCAACATATCTAGAATGTGGGAAGAATCACTCAAGTGAATTTTTCAAAGGAATGGAAATATGTTTTGAGTGTGGAATAGATGAAAAAAAATAAAGTAATTACCAAAGAAAATTTAAAGGTTAAATTAATTAAATGGATGATAATAATTATCTCCCAAATATATCCTCAATGGTTGAATTTTTTATGTGTGGAAATTATGGGAATTATGAAAATCGTGGTCTTAGTTGGAAAGCCTGAGAAGAGAATCTACAAGGTTGTATGATTAATGGTTTTAGTCTTGATTATGAAGAGAGTAATAATGAAATATGAATGTTATGGTCTATTTTAATGAAATTTATCAGTTTAAAAGCAAAAATCACGATTAAATTGAGGTTTAAGAATCTTAACACATGATTCATATTTCATATTGTAGGAAATAAGTATTAGTTAATATGATAATGAAGCATGGTTAATGGTTTAAGAAGGAAGTGGAATGATTAATGTTTTTATGTATTTGGATTAAAGAATTTTGTTTTGTAAATGTTGAAGTAATTATATTATGTAAAAATATAAGGATTGTTACATAGTAGTTTTTTAGGTATTTGAAAACAGTTGTTTATGGGTACCAATAACTATAAAAATTGATAATGTTTAGTTGGGTAAAAGATATGATTAAAATTTATGGGATAATATTGGTCACCTTGAAATTGGTACGTAATTTGATAAAAAAATATTTAGGTTATCTATCTTTGATATTTTTTATTTAATTTTTGGATTTATAGAATATATTCAATAGTCTGTGAACTTAATTAAGGAATAATGAATTGGTTAATTTTTGAATTCATATATGTTTTCATTCAAGGTTAACTTAAGAATTATGGATAACATCCTGGGTTTATGAGTTTGAGGTTGATCATGAGATCAATGGATTAGACCCCCTATAAGGTTTTATGTAATGGAATTTTGAGGTGAAATTTTTTAAAATGTTTTATTCGGTTGATTTATATATAAGACTTATGTTTAAGGTGAAATATTATTTCATAATAATGCTATTGAACTTTTGGTATGTAAAATGAATGGTATAAGATAACCTTTGAGTTTAAAATTTTCATTATTATTGAGTTTATTGAGATCATTTTGGATGTAGGATTATTTATAGAAATGATTATTATATCTTTGAGACTATGTGATTAAGGAATATAAAATTTTTTATATGAATTTATTAGTGACTAATGATGATTAGAGATAAATGTTAAATTAATCTCAGAATAATACATGATCAAATCCTTCTGAATTTTGGGTTTCAAACTTGGTCCATAGTATTTTAAATAATTTGGAGGATAATTATTTATTGAATGATTTAATTTTAACTTTGATTATTTTAATTGAATTTTTATTAATATAGTATTTCATTTTATGGAGGTTAATTCATTTTGGGAATTATATTACCTTGCACTTACCATTTTGGTTTTGGTTAATTTATAAAGATAGGTTGAATGTATTGTTATCATTTTGTGGAATTATGTGATTTTTAGAAGTTTATTTTAGTAATTTAGGAATGAATAATTCATCTTTAACACTCATCATTTGACAAAAATATGAGATTGTAGTGGAAATTTATTGAAGGAATAAATTATCCGTGTCAAGTAAGTATATTTTATTAAGTTATTAGTCTAAGAAGTAAAATAATTCATCAAATTTAGGAAAATTATTTTGAAAAAAAATCTATATTTTTACTTTTCTTACTACAAAATCAATGACCTTTTAACCCATCATAGATTAATAGATTTGTGATTGTTAACGTTCTCCTGACCATGTTCTCTATCTCTCTCTATCATCCATTGGGAGTTATTTTTCTCATCCATATGTATATTTTCACTTTTAATTAATGTTATCATATTTGTAAATATAGTATTTGTTATTCCATATGATCATCATACATCCTTTACTCTCTTTTCAAGAGAAAATTGTATTAACCCTTTTTACGATGTGTGTTTCCACAATAGGATTTTCAAATGTCAAATTTTATTAATTGATAATAATTCCCAATTTTGAGGATGAAATTTATTAAAGGGGTGGGGGCAATTTAATACCTCTAGGTTTTATGGAATATTTTTTAAAAAAAAGTCAATTAATTTGATTGCTTACATTATATTCAACACTAAGCTTAAACGAATAAAAAATATATTTTTATTTAAATGTAACCCTTATAACCTACCTATTAAATTATCACGAATGAATAAAATTAACTACATTATAAAAAATATTTTTTTTCCAAATCATTTATAATGTATTAATTAACTCTTTTTTAAATAAGCACTCAATTTTTAGTAAAGTTATTTTAATCATCAAAAATTAGTTTTCTTGGTTTTTAGGAGTGGATATTATAATTATTTTTTTTTGGAAATTTTACAAAATTTATTGAAAATTTTAATTTCAATTTTTAATTCATCATTTAAAAATTAAATTTAGATAAATGTTTCATATTTTTTTGAAAATATTTTTTTTTCAGTGAGTAGTAAAAAATATTGATTTTTATTGAAAATTATATTTTAGTTTTTAAGTATTTACAATGTAAAATTTTATTTTGGATTATTTTTAAAATTTAATTATTTTATTTTTTATTTAAAATAACCTAATTATTGTTTTTTAAATTATTTTTATACTTCAATTTAGACTAAAAAAATTTTATACTTAAAAAGGGAATTTTCTGAAAAACAATTTTTGTTGCATTTTACCAGTTTAATTTTAAATTAAATTCTACAAATTTTTTATTTTTAATTTTGAAAAATGGATTCCATATTTTTAATAATTAGTTCTAATTTTATTAAAAAAATTTGTATTTTCTTTTTAGTCAATATGAATAGTAACATTAGTAATTTTTAAAACCAAGGTAAAAGGTAAATCGGGTAATTAAAGATAAAAATAAAATGATAATAACTATAAAAGTACCCTAAAACATGCCTAAAGTTTATTGTATTATTATATTTCTTCCATAATCATAAAAATTTTGAATATATGACAATTTTTTTCCTTATTTATGTTAATATAATGTTTATAATATTTTATTTCAAGAAAAGCCAAAAATTTCAATCTTATTTTTTATAACTAAAATATTTTTAACATGGGGACCAACAAAATATATATTCTATTATAAATATTATTTTTTAAGTTTTAATGATTTATCTTCATCATGGAAATTTATTTTTTAAATTTTTAGTGAATAAACAATTATCCTAAATTCTTACACAATACAGATGCAGTAACTAATCAAGTAATGGAAAAAAATATTATTTAAAATATTAAATGAAATTAAATTTGAGATAATTAATGTGATCCAAAAAATTTTATATGAAAATTAAATTTTAGGTATGTAATAAAATATTTGGTTATAATTGTACTTTTAATATTGATGTTTTTAAAATCCAAGTAATGAATAGTTCTACAAATTTCCATTATTGATATTTTATAATAAATAGTATTTTATTAAATTCTATAAATTCCTAAAAAATTTATATTCAAAAAAATTATTAGGATATGGTTTATAATATCAAAAATATTCCATTTATGGTCCTTTTTCCATTTATATTAACTAAATTGACCCTTAATGAGTAAAACAACCTTACTGTGAGAGTAAGTTTGAAAAAGGGTTGATAAATGTTTAAAGCCAAAGGATAAGGGAAAAAACATAATAAAAACATGTATAATTTTTATTAGATGAAGTTAATTCAATCCTTATCAGCTTAGTATTTAAATTTATTATTTTAATGGACATTTTTCCATGAAAATGGATTATATAATATTTAAATGAAAGGAGCTTACAAAATGTCACTTTTTTTAAAATATATCTCATGCGTTCACATAGGGAAAAAGAAAGTTATGAATGAAAATAAGTGTCTATTATGATATTAATAAAATTATTTTCATGATATTAATTTATTTTTAATTTTTAGTAATTATATTATAGACTTAATTTCTTATACAACACTGATGCAGTATTTCCTAATTTAATAAAAAATATAATAAATGATTTTAAAAATATTAAAAGTGATATAATATGAATACTTTAATGTGTCCCTCAAAATTTATAGACCTATATGACATATTATAGATGTATATAATAATTGTATTCTAATTCCCCATTTGTTTTGATGTATTTAATGTTAAATTAAATAAATAGTGTAAAATTTGTTAATAATGATATTTTATCAATCCAATATTTCACAAAAATATTTAGAAATCATATAAATATTAAAATTAGATAGAGAGGACATGATATGGTCTAAAATTTCATAAATTTTTCATTTATGGTCCAATTTTCACTTTATATGTAAAAATTACAACATTTTAGTATTCACAAAGTTGTTACCATATTTAAATTTAAAATAGGTTAACTAAGGGTTAATCAAAATGATAAGATTTAAAATTACACCAAAACATGGCTAAATTATATTGGTTGATGGGATTACAGCCTTATACCACCTTATATTTAAATCCATTTCCATTTGGATGAATTTTTCTTGATAATTAATTTATTATAATTTAATATTTTAAGAAATTCCAAAAGTTGAGATGGAGTTGTAAGAATGGGAGTTTATCTTACTTATTAATGATGGGATATTGGGTTTTGATATCATGGAGATTGATCTGGATATTTTTTTATCTGAAGGATTTATTTGTCTTTAATTGGGTATCGACTCATGATGTTGACGCTTAGGCAAGGGCTAATGTTTATTGATTGAGGAGTGTGGAGGTGATGGACTCCATAAATCTAAGATACGAGATAGTGTCAAAGATTCATAGGTACCTATCTACAGTTTTGGATCTCACTAACTCGAATGAATCACTTATTATTAAGTATAATGTTGAGGTGAATCGATTTTTCTCAAACACCAATGTCGATTATTTTCCAAAAAGAAAACGAATCATGAAAAATAGATCTTTCAATTTTGTGGAAGAAAATCCTAAGATTTTGGAGGAGCGCATCAAAGAGTGACAACCCTCTATTATTATTCAGATCACTCAATTGTAGGCGTAGACCCCCTAGATTATTGAAGATATAAGAATCTTCTTGTACAATTTTTTGGATTTTACCCATGGGGTTCAAATTCAGTTGGTAAAGTTTTTTTCATTGTGTTTTCCCCTATAAGGAGATAAATTTGAAATCCTAGAGCTTTGGATCTGTTTCTCTTAAACATAGTTTTTTTTGGGAATTCAAGAATGGGATCTACTATTTGATCTAGACTCTATAAATAATTTGGTCATGCATGCTTGGATTCGAATCAAGGGTTTAAAGTGGTTCTTTTATCACCAACCAATTTTTTTTTGGATATTGCCTCTATAGTAGGACTTCTAATGAAGTTTGATAAGTAAATTGAGTTTTCCCACTATGGATTTTTTTAGGGTCCTGATTGAGGTTGACATTTTTACAATCCTTATAGAAACTGTATGTTTGGTTGCTGGTGATTGCAGAATTAAGATTATAGTGGAATCTGATAGGCTGGATGATTTTTTCAGCACATGAAATTTCATTGGTCACTCAGTTGAAAAGTGTAGAAGGAATTTGAAGCGTAAAAATAATTGGAAGTTGGGTCATATGATTAATAGTTCGAATTTTGAGGTTCCCATTGATATTTATGGGGGAAATTAAATTAAGGATGTTGTATCAACTCCTTTATAGAAGCCACATTTTGGTTATATATCTAATAGAGGTACTGCTATTAATCACACCTTGGGTATCTCAATGATGAACCTCAAAATAAGGATTCAACTCTGGATTCCTTTGAGGACCGGGAGAGTGGAAGGAGTTCCTACAGAAAAACTGTACTTGCTTCTATATTAGGGGATATGAACTCATCTAAGGCTAGGGATATTTTTTCAAGGAGGACTACTCAGTAGGTATAGGTTCAGCCTAATGACTTGAATGAAGGTGTACTGGAGGAGACTTCCCATGATGCTTCATCTAATGATGATCTGGTTGAGCATATTGGTGATTCCTTCTTGAAGGGGAAGAGTAAGGAAAAGACCCCAAATCTTTCCCATATAAAGTTATAGGTAAAGGAAGGTGGAAGGGATAGTTCACGGAAGGACTTCATGGCACCTAAAACTCCAACTGGAAGAATGGAGTAGGCTATCATGGGTTAAGTTTTCATGAGTCTAAAGACACCAGCCTCAAATTTTCTAGAAACTATATGTAATGTCAATTATAACAGTGGGTAGTCCACTTCTAATACTGGTCATACTGTTGAGGTACATGAGGGTTCCTCATGTTATCTCGATGGGAAAGATGGGGATATTCAATATAGATACAATGAACTACATCCAAAGTATAGAGAGGCTGGAGTACAACCTTATGCCTCCACTGAGTGCATGATTGATGTTAGGCCTAGTGAGCTAGGAGCTGACACTTTTGCTGGTAGAAGCGGGAAACATGAGGGTGTTATTACAACCAACTTCTTCAATATGTTGGAATCAATTAATAACCCATAATTTGATACTTTTTATCTTTAAATCCTTTAAAATAAAGGAATCAGAAACAAAAGGAGGTCAAGGGAAATTGGTGTCTGTCATACTTCATCTTTGGTGAATTTTTCAGTTGCTTGTGAGAACCTTTAGGTGGATGCTTCTCATTGTGATGAGCCCTTTCTTTGGTACATTTTTATCACTTAATACCTTCCTAGTGACATACCTCTTAATAATGAGATCTTGCTCCAAGATGGTGTCACAAAACAAGACATGATTGGTATGACAAAGAACGTCAAGTTTTTATGGAGGATGATGACATTGATAGTGATAAATAATCTCATAGTGTTAAGGATGATTCATCAAACATGAATAACCATTATTCTACATGGAAATATCCTAACTAATGGAATATAGGTAGACACTTGAGAGGTCTGGTTGGATCACAAGGAAGATGTGGTAGGCATAAAAAAGATGATTGTTTAGGTTTTCCTGATGCTTTTAGTGGTGAAATGTGTTTCAATTCTTTATCTTTCAACTCCATTGTCTCTTTGTACATTTACTTTATTTAATAATTTTTTGAGCTATGGTTTTAACTATTAGATTAAACCGTTTGGCTAAATTCCAAAAGTTCACATCACATTAATTATAAAAGGGAACTTTCTCTCTCACTTATTTACACCACCTTGAGCCTTCTAGCTTGACTATCCTCTACCAAATTCTCTTCTACACTTTCCTGGACACATTATATAGTTTCTAATATTCTCAAAATACAAACTCTAATAATCTTAGAAGTAGATATAAATGAGTTCTTTGTAAGAAGATAAGGTTTGAATTTGAACGAGGAAAGGTGAGACTTTAGGTAAGGGTTTCTCGTCTCACTTTTAATTTTGTGAGACATATTCTATATTCACTACATATTTGTTTTTATGGTGTATATACTGCACTTTTGAAATATTATATCATGAATTTATTTTTATTCATGGTATTTAAAGTTTCATTCGATGTTATTTATTTCATGGGTCTTATGATTCGAAAGATACCCAAGTGCAATGAGTTTATTTTACAATCTCATCATTAATCAGAATTATTTATGTTTAAGTCTATTCTATGGAAAATTTATCTTCTATATTTCCTTAAAATTTATTAAAAAATGTTTTTAATCCTCTACAATGATTGTATAATGTTGTTTTACCCCTGTTTTACTTTTTTCAAAATGGTTTGAAATGAATATTTTTGTTGTTGTCCAAATGAGGTACATTGTGACTTTTCGAAAATAAAATTAAAAGTGATGTTTTTTAACTTATACAACTAAAGTGTATTTTCACACCATCATAACTAAAATATTCATTAAATATTACTTTATTTTATTTATGAATTATTGAATGTGATCTTTCAAAATAATTTTCTATCTAAAATTAATTCCTTTAATATTACTTATACTTTAATGTGAATATTATCCAATTATACCATCCTTTTTCTTTCTCTAGACCGTCTATGTTTGTTATGGATTTATGTTTATGAATCCCATTCCTTTTCCATGAGTTATTCTATGGAGAAATGTTTATGAAACCCATTTATTTTCATGGGTTCTGATGTAATGAAGGCTTTATGATCTTGTAGAACACACATATATTATTTTCATTCTGTGGTGGTTGGGACCTATATCTTCCTCTAATGCATTAGGTAAAGTGCTATATCTCATGAGATAGTTGTGGGAAACAAACTGGTGTTCTTGATCTGTTATGGGAAAGAATTCAATTTCTTGATCCATTATGGGAAACAAGTCAATGTTGTTGAACCATTATTGGAAACAAGTCAATGTACTTGATCCAATATTGAAAATAGGTGTTGACGCTTGATCTGATGGTCTTGGTAGTTAAATGTCACATATGAAGTAATTTGTATACTTATGATGATTCAAAACACATTTATGACATGAACTTATGGTTCTTGATTAAGTTATTATGATTTCTCATTATTATGATTAATTTCTACTAAATTGATACTATTTTATGCCATAACCCATTTTTATGATCTTTTTCGATTGGTTAGGAACTTTTTAAGTCATAGTCATGATCTCATTACCTTATAATTGTATTATGCTTTCATATGATCATGGATTGATATATCCCATGTTGAACCTTACTGAGCATCTGAGACCACCATTTCTTATGTTTCCATTTCCCTAGGTTATGAAGAAAGGTATTAATTATGATGTATCTATGAAGGGTTTTAGTTATGAATAACTAAGTGGAAGATGATGTGGTTCATTTATGAAACTATTGTTTATGTGTCCAAGTTTCCAATGATACTATACCTATATGATTTCGGTATTGTAATGGAATAGACCCTCCTAGTCCACTACTTTTCCAAATTATGGCGTTTTGGGTATAATGGGGACCACCAGTAACTCATTAGGGAGTTTTCCAAATTTCAGGTTGAATGAACGGTGGCACCGATGTGCGTCAGTGGCACAAATGGGTGTCAGTGGAAACAAGGGGCATCAGTGGCACCGAGGGCCATTGGTGGAACCAAGGGGAATTTGTGGCACTGAGGGACATCAGTGTCACTGAGGGGTGTCAGTTGCACTGAGGTGCCCCTCAGCACAAAGGGGCATCGGTGGCGCCCGTTGCCCCGTAGGGCACCAGTTGCCCCGCGGGGCATCAATGGCACCAGGGGGCATCAGTGGCACTAAGGGGAATCTGTGGCACTAAGGGGTGTCAGTGGAACTGGGGGGCGTCAATGGCACCGATGGTTATCGGTGGCACTGATGGGTCGTCTATGGGACCAATCGGCATCAGTACTAGGGTGACAGTGCTTGGGAAAAGGTGCCAGGGTGATGGTGCCAGGGTGACAGTGCCAGGACGATGGTGGGAGGGAGATGGTGTCAGGGTGACGTTTCCTAGGAAATGATGCTAGGGCGAGGGTGCCAGGGTGATGGTGACTCACCTAATGGCGAGTCATTCCCATTTTTTCTAGGACTTTTCAATTTCTCTCTAGTAACATATATTTTGATGTAATAGTGTTTTATTACCCATTTTAAATCCTTTTAAGACCCGTAAAAATATTCTAAACCCCAAGATTTAGATGACCCTTGAGTTACCAAAACGTGTTTCCTTTTTCCTCGGTGTCACACCCCTTGTCATGTTTTACATTTTAACCCATGTTATGCATTTTTCTATATTTAAACTAAATATATTAACTCATAGCTTTTATCTACACCATCTTTGAGGGGAATTTTTAAATCTCAATTAATCCCAATGTGGGAAACCACCCAATCGCATGGTTGAGCCACGATCCAACTTTTAAGTACTTTGAAATCGTCTCCCTAATTTTAGGATCTGGCCTCTTCTTAAGATGTGATCATCTCTTCCTTTTCCTTTGGGTTTTTATTAGTGCGCCTAGAGACTTCCTTCAAAGACGAATCGTGCACCCATGATAGAGCCCTTCCTACTCATCCTTGGATTACTTATAGTTCTTCCTCTTCAATTTGCACATCCCCATTTTTTGGCATGTAGGGAAAACATTGATCGTTGATTATACAGATAGGGATTTTCCCTTCGTCTCTCTTTAATTATGAATCATGCGGGGTGGGTAGAATGATGATACTTTATAATGTAGATAAAACCAACTTTAATGAAGATAATGAACAAACCTTTTTAAAGAATAAAGTGGTGGGAATGATGATGTTGATGTTATTGTGTTACCTTTGTTTTCATATTGTGAATTGTATGGGATTATATCCACTGAAAATCATGGATTTTAGTGGTCTTTTATTGCGCACTAATGAAGCTCTATTTTTTGGATGATCTAGTGTATAAATGGCTATAATATGGAAACTAGTTAATCACATAAAATTGGTTGATTAAACAGATTCCCGATAGAAAATATCACCTGTGTTATCACATTGGTAAACCAAACGAAAAGAGGGTACTTATTGAATGGTGTTGGCTAGTTTTGGAAACTTGTTGCTTCGTTCTGATGATATGTATAGTGATCATATTTGACACCTTATGGGGTGACGCAGAGGGGGATGGAATTTTCTAGTTGAGAAGTTTTTGGATTTTAAATATGAGGTCATGTGGATTCGGTATGTTGGGTCTTGGTTTGGTTCTAGTAGTTCAAGGGATCTCATAGATCCCTTTTGTTTTTGTGACTTTACAGGAGAACCAGGTGTGAATTCTTAAAATCATGCTTGGACGTTTTTACTTTAGTTGTTGTTGTGGATTGTGGTTATTACTATTAGTATCCCGGTAGTGGAGGAATGTTTTAAAATAAATCACTTGAACATGTTAATGAGAACATTTATAATGGGGGATTTTTTTCTAGTAATTGGTTGTGTTCTGGTTGTGGCTGTTACGTATGTAGGGATTATAGAGAGATTGTTGGTGTATGGGCTGGTTGTCTATTTTGGAACCCCTAGGTTGGGATGATTTCTTGATTACCTATATGTATAAGATTCAGTTCTTGTGTTTTCTTATATTCACCCCACCCATGTTGATCACTTCGTGCTGAACACCCCCATTTCTTGGGAGAGGATGTTTTTACCAAAATTATAATGAGTGGCTGGTTATTAGATCCTTTATTCTCCCCCTCCCAGGTAGCCTAAGATTATTCGGGCAGGCTGTGCAGCCTAAGGATTCTTATGGTCCAAGACTCTTACGGCAGGGTGGTGTTGTGGTGGTTGGACCAGGTGTGTGCGGGTAGGTTGTTTCCCAAGTGTCTTCAAGATAAGGCTTAGGTGTCTTTAGGCATGGCAGTGGTTGTTGTGGCCCAGGTGTTTGTGGGTGTGATATGTGTGGTTGTTCTGGCCTAGGTGTTTGCAGGTGTGGGTGTGGTTGTGGTGGAACATGTGTCTGCAGGCGGGATGCGTGGAGGTAGACCATAAGGTTGTTGTTGGGGCGGTGATGGTACTACAGTGGAACCTATGGGAGAGGTATGAAGCATAGGATGTTCTAATTAACTAGTGGGAAAGCGGTGAAGGGTACCCAAATATCGATGTGATATTTCTTTTATTTTACCTAGTTTGTGTTATTTGGGGAGTGTGCCTTGGTGAGGTTGGGTGGGTAGTTTTCCTTGTTTGGTGTTTTGGTTACCTTTACTTTCTCATGGGGAATTAGAATTCCTCCCCACTTGTGCAAGAGATCTTTTGGTTTTTCCTACTGAGTATACCTGTATACTCACCCTACGTATATAAAACTACTTTTAGGTATCCAAGAGGAATTTGGATATTATGTCGAACCTTACTAGCTCAGATGTTAGGACAATTGTCGTTACTATTTTTTTCTTTCTTTTGGTACTTTCCTTTGGAGTTTTTATTGTACTTTATATCAGTTTATTTTGGACATGCATACGGGAATGGATTTTGGCTTTACTTTTACATTCATATTTGGTGTTGTTTGGGATTTACCATCTTATCTCTTGGTCTTTTTCTATACAAAGGGAAATGCCTTCCTTTTCACATGATATTCTATACCCACGGTTCTAGTCACCACTCTAGGTCCTATTGAAGGGGGGACTCGGGGGTCACTATCTCTCCTTCAACTTGAAGAAGGAAGGGTGTGAAAGTTTGTTATTCCTTCCCTCATCTTGGTAAAGGTGGGTTGTGACAGGTATGTATCAAAGGTGAAGGTTGATATACATGATGGAGTTCAGGGTTAGGCATAGTGAGGATTTCATGGGATGGTAGGGAAAAAATGTTAGGAAATCTTAGTTCATTAAATGGGCCATGGAAGACTGGCTAGGACACAGGATTTTAGGGCCCCCTGTGAACTGATGCAATGACTCTTGACCTACCGAACGACCAAGTGAGACTACACTGATTGCAGGTTAGAGACCCTAAGAAAGGTACATGCATCATAATGACTTTTGTTCTTGTGTATTCTGGGTGTTTTTGGAACTTAAATTTAAAAAAAGGCTTAAGAAAAATTTAAAATAAGTCTTCTACACTACTCGGTCTTAGGCATTGATTACCTTGCAAATATGGCACCCAGATGACTTCCATGAGTAGTGCGGGCGATCGAGGCCCAGTAGGATAATATGGCTGATCAGCAGAAGTCTAATCGAGAGTAGAAGGATGATCAGTTGCAGAAGACACTTTGTGCCTTTCAACTTCAGACCCCCAGGAAGTAAGAGGGTAGCGTCTTGGACATGGAGACAAAGAGCTGTCTTGAGGAGATGGTGATAGACTTCATTTTGATCTGGGATCCACTAGAGTACTGGTTTCCTCTGGATATAAGCTATATGTGGGAAGTGGCACATCAGTGGTGGACTCTCTATCTCAGAGAGAAGTGGGAAACTAAGGTTTCATGGACTGACTTTGAGAAGGAGTTCTAGGAGGAATTCCTTTCTTCCACAATGAAGAATGAAAAGAGATAAGAGATACTCTCCATCCATCAAGGGAGTATGATGGTGAGGGAGTTGGGGATCAAGTTCGAGGATCTCCTTTGTTTTTCTCCAGACCTCTTCTCGGATGAGGAATCATAGGAAATACACCTAGAGGATGCACTCTGACCTTTTCTATAATACGATGTTACCCCCTTCACTCTACCGATGTACTTGGAGGTTCAGAAGAAGTATGAAGTGGTAGAGATGATTCACACACTGGGAGGTGTTCCACATGAGGGGATCCAAATGAGCTCATCGAAGGGGATGTTTATTAGCAGCAGGACTTTAACATTAGGGCCTTCCAAGTTTCTTCCGGTGGGGAGCATGCCCCAACAGTTCTAGTTTTGATCTCCTGGTCCTCACCCATTTATCAGTGAGCCTAGAACCAAGGTGATTTATCTTTGGTAGTCTTGGGAATATTTTGAATCAGTTCTCAGACTGAGTGTAATATAGACAAGGTGGTTAGGATCGGTTCCCACCTCAGCAACAACAATTTCCAGCCAGACATTTTCAGCAGCAGCAGTAGGGGAAACGAGCTCCCGCTCCTTCGAGAGTAAATGCTGTTGGAGGAAGCCAAACTCAGGGTGCACCTCAAGGAACTCAACCAGGGAATGTTCATGGAGGAATTATATAGTCTAGAGGTAGAGTATCTAGGCGTGGGAAGTTGCACGCTATAGAGGCAGTAGTTCCAGCAGGGCCGGAGGTCGTTCGAGGTACGATCAGTTTGTTTAGTACTCTTTCCTGTGCCTTATTTGATTCTAGAGCTTCTCACTCATTTGTCTCACCCATTCAAGCCCATGCCTTGGGTTTATAAGTATAGTGACTTTCCATGCCCCTGGTATTGAGCATGCCATTTGGAGGTCAGATCATCCTGTTTGATGTTTTTCATGGATGCAGACTGATACTGGGGCCGCATTAGTCTAGTGCGGACCTCATTTTGCTGAAAATGCATCCATAAGATATCATCATAAGAATATAATGGCTATTTTCCATGAATTATGTTATCGATTGCTTTTATAGAAGAGTCGGGTTCTAAGACATGGGTGGAAAACTTGTAACTTTCGTTGGCGATCAGGATTTCTAGGAGGGAAGCCGGTGTGTGGAGCCCCTTCCTTCCTTTCTAGCTGAGATGTAAATAGAAATTGTAAACTCAGTGATGGTGGAAGTTCTGGGGATTTTCAGTGAGTTCCTAGATTTATTCCCTGAAGAGGTTGTGACTCTACCCACTTGACATGATGTTGAGTTTTGGATAGACTTACAACCTCGTGCCCATTAGATTTGGAGGGCTCCCCGTCGGATGGCGCCTTATGAGTTGTGGGAGTTGCAAATTCAGGTTTATGACCTGATAAATAAGGGTTTTATCTAACCAAGAGAATCACAATGGGGTGCTCCAGTATTGTTCATGAAGAAGTAATATGGTGGTCTCAGACTATGCATAGATTAGAGGAGGCTGAATTAGGTGACAGTCAAGAACTGTTACCCTCTCCTGAGGATCGATGACCTTTTTGACCATTTTAAGGGAGTATGTTAGTTCTCTAAGATTGAATGGCGGTCTGGATATCACCATTTTAGGGTGAGGGAGGGTGATATCTCAAATACTGCTTTCAGGTGTAGGTACGGACACTTTGAGTTCAAGCTCTTGTCGTTCGGCATTATGAACACACTAGCTGTGTTCATGGGGATCATGAACTCTATTTTCCGCAAGTATCTAGACTTGTTTTTATTCGTGTTCATTGACGACTTCCTGATCTAATCAATATTAGAGTAGGATCATGCTGAGTATCTAAGGATAGTTTTGGAAGTCCTCCAACACCACCAGCTCTACGTAAAGTTGTCCAAGTGCAAGTTCTGGACACGAGAGTTACACTTCTTTGGAAACGTGGTGTCCCAGCAGGGAATAGTGGTGGACCTGTTGAAGGTCGAAGTGGTTTTTTCTTAGGCAGAACCCAAGAATGTGGTAAAGGTTCGTAGTTTCCTAGGTCTGAAAGGTTATTATCTAAGGTTTGTACCTAACTTCTCTCGAGTTTCATCATCTTTGAAAACCTTTACCAGAAAAGACATGGATTTTGTATGGGGTGAGTAGTGCGAGGAAACTTTCAGTTACCTGAAGGGAAATCTAGTCAGTTCCCAAGTACTGAGGTTTCTAGAAGAAGGGGTAACATTTGAAGTGTTCTATGATTCCTCCAGTCTAGACTTGGGGTGTGTGCTGATGTGGCAGTGAGGAGTGATATCTTATGGGTCTAGGAAGTTATGTCCTCATGAACATAACTATGCCACCCCTGACCTAGAGCTTCTAGTGGTTGTGTTTGAACTGAAGTTGTGGTAGCATTATCTCATCTGATAACACTTTGTGGTCTTCACAGATCACGAGAGCTTGAGTTATGTTTTGTCCCAATGAGACTTAACTTGTGACAGTAGAGGTGGATGGAGTTTCTTAAGGACTATTACTTCGAGATATAATACACCTCAGGAATGGGGAATGTGGTGGACGATTCCTTGAGCAGGAAGTAACCAAAGGATATAGTTCGGGAGTCAGCAGATGCTTGTAAGGAAATAGAGGAGTTGGTTGCCTTGCACCTGGAGGCAAGGCTAGAGGATGGTAGAGGATGCATGTTTCATATGACAGTGCAATCTTCCTTGGTACAGAAAGTGGAGGAGTCCCAGTGGGGTGACATTGAAGCTAAAGTGATGTGTGATCGTGTTAGAGAGGGTGATGCTTCATAAGAATGGTCGGAAGATGGTCAAAATCATATATTGTTTCATGGAAAGCTATTTTTCCCAGTGACAAAGCGCAAGAGAGTTCTCAGTGAGTTCCATAAATCACCCCTGACGGTACACCCAAGAGTTTCCAAGATGAACCAGGGCTTGAGTGGTCATTTTTGGTGGCCCTAGGTGATTCATGATGTGTCGGAGTTTGTGGCAAAGTTCCTCATGTGTCAGCAGGTGAAGGCTGAGCACTGTGTTCCGGGCAGTCTGTTGCATCCCTTAGATGTTCCTGAGTGGAAGTGGGATGAAGTATATATGGATTTATTCATGGGACTACCTAGAGATGAGGTAGGCTATGATGACATATGGGTAGTGTTGGATCATTTGACAAAATCAGCTCACTTCTTAGCGATTAACGAGTCGAGCTCAGTGGATTCCTTGGCATAGAAGTACGTGATTGAAGTTGTGCGGCTGCATAGAGTTCCCAGAACCATCATTTTGTGTCGGGATACATGCTTTATTTCATGAGTATGGAGAGTATTACAGTGTTCTTTTGGAACACATATATTCTTTAGCATTACTTTTCACCCTTAGAAGGATGGGTAGAGGGAGAGGACCATCGAGACGTTGGAGGATATGCTATGAGCATGTGTTATGGACTTCATAGGATCGTGGGTATGACACTTTCCTTCGGTATATTTTTACTAAAACAATATATATCACTCTAACATTGTTATGGAACCTTTTGAAGCCTTGTATGGGAGACCGTGTTGTTCACCCATGTGTTGGACAGAGGTTGGGGAGGTAGGTGTTTTTGGCCCGGAGGTAGTAAAGGGAACAACATAGAAGGTTGATATTTTGTGTGAGAGGATAAAGGTGTCTTAGGACTTGAATAAGTCATATTCCAATTATAGGAGGATACCCTTGGAGTTCGTGGTTGGGGACTACATGTTCTTAAAGGTATCCCCTCACCATGGGAAGTGGAGGTTTGGTAGGGGTAGAAAGATTTCTCATAGGTTCATCGGGACCTTCAAGGTGTTGAGGTGAGTCCATGAGGTGGAGTATTAGCTGGAACTACCACCACCACTAGAGAGGGCCCAAAATTTCTTCCATGTATCTCATCTCCATTAGTATCTACATGGTGACTCCCACTTCTTTGTTTGGGGAGAGATGGATATCGAGGACGATGCGACGTTCATGGAGAGACCAGTGAGGATCAAGGACCATCAGAAGAAGGTACTTTGTGGATGAAACATTACATTGGTTTGTGTGTTGTGGAGGCATCGTGACCTCGAGGAGAGTACCTAGGAATGAGAGGCATAGATGCATACCCAGTACCTAGAGATATTTTGAGTTTTGATTTTGTGTTTGTTTTGTACTTTTCTGTGATGTAATGCTTGACCTTATTAACTATTAGATAGGCTATTTTTCTCATTCTCTGATTGTGTGTGAAAATTCAATGCTATGGGGGGGGGTGGGAATGACCCGATCCCTAATCAAGATGAATTAAGGTGGATGTGAGTAAACCTTTTTGTTTGATTCGGTGGCACCAATGGGCATCGGTGGCACTGATGGGCATCAATGGCACCAATGGGTGTCGATGACACTGATGGGAATCAGTGGCATGGATGGGCCACGGTGGCATAAATGGGTGTTGGTGGCACAAATGGTTATCTATGGCACCAATGGGTCCTTCTTAGCACCAATCAGCATCGGTTCTAGGGCGACGGTGCCGGGGTGAATCCATGATCCAACTTTTAAGTACTTCGAAATCGAAATTGTCTCCCTGATTTTAGGATATGTCCTCTTCTTAATTTGAGATTCTCTATTCCTTTTTTTCATTTGGGGTTCCCTTAGTGTTTCTAGATACTTTCTTCTGAGATGAATCATGCACCCATGATGGATCCCTTCCCACTCAGACTTTGAGTCCTCAGAGTTCTTCCTCTACAATTCACGCATCCCCAGTTCTTGTCATGAGGAGAAAAATTCAATTGTTGATCATGAAGGTAGGGTTTTTTCCATCATATCTATTTAACTTTTAATTTTGTGGGGTGGGTATGATGATTATCCTTCATAACTTAGACGAAACCAAATTTAACAAATATAATGAATGGAACTTTTAAGGAATAAAGGGGTGGGAATGATGATGCTGACATTGATGTGTTACCTTTGTTTTTATGTTGTGAATTGTATGGGATTATTTCCACTAAAAATCATGGTTGTTAGTGGTCCTTTATTATTCACTAATTAAGCTATGTTTTCTAAATTATCTCATGTATAATTGGTTGTAACATGGAAATTGGTTAATCATGTAAACTTAGTTTATTAAATGGATGCCTGATGGAAAAGAGCCCTCTGTGATCACCCCGATTAACAAAACAAAAAGAGAGTAATTAATGAATGGTTTTGGATAGTCTTGGAAACTTATTGCTTCATTGTGGTGATATATATAGTGTTTCTATTTGATTCCTTGTGAAGTGATGTATAGGGGGATAGAATATTCTGGTTGAGAAGTTGTTGCCTTGTAAATTTGAGGCCGTGTGGAGCTGGTATGTCAAGTCTTGGTTTGGTTTCAGTAATTTGAGGGATCTCATGGATCCCTTTTGTTGTTGTGACTTTACAATAGAACCAAGTGTGAATGCTTAAAATCATGCTTGGTCTTTTTTCCTTCAGTTGTTGTTTTATCTTGTGGTTATGCCTGTTAGTAGCTAATTAGTGGAGGAATTTTCTAAAAATAATCACTTGAAATTGATAATGAGAATGAGTACAATGGGGGATTTGTTTTCCAGAAATGGGTTGTGTTTTGGTTGTGGATGTTGCATAATTGTACATATAGGGATAGCAATGAGGGTGGTGGTGTATGGGCTGGTTTTTTGTTTCAGAACCCTTAGGTTGGTATGAGTGTTTGATTACCTATATGTATAATATTTATTTCTTTTGTTTTTTATACACACCCCACCCATGTTGAACACTTCGTTCGGAACACCCCCATTTCATGGGGGAGGGTATTTTTCCCAATATTCTTATGTGTGGTTGGTTATTATCTCCTTTCTAATCCCTCTCCCTAGAAGCCCAAGATTCATTGGGTAGGCTATCATGGACTAAGTATTATTATGGACCAAGACTCTTCGGATAGGGTGGTGTTGTGGTGGTTGGCCTAAGTGTGTGAGGGAAGGTTGTTTCCCAAGTGTCTTCAAGATGAGGCCCTATTGTCTTCAGGTATGTTAGTGGTTGTTCTGGCCTAGGTGTTTTTAGGTATGGTTATGTGTGGTTATTGTGGCACAGGTGTTTGTGGGCATGGTTATGTGAGGTTTGGGTGGCCCAGGTGTCTGTAGACGGGATTTGTGGTGGTGGTCCATAAGGTTGTTGTTGGGGAGGTAGTGGGATTGTGGTGGAACTTGTGGGAGAGGTCTAATTCATAGAATTTTCTAAGTAACCAGTGGGAAAACAGTGTAGGGTACTCAAATATTGATGTGTTATTTCTATTATTTTACATGGTTTGTGTTATTTGGGGTACCCCACTTGTGCAAGAGAGATTTTGGTTTTTCCTATTGTTTTTTTTTCATCCAAGATAAATTTTTATTCAAGAAAAGAGCCGAGACCTACAAAATAACCCCCCTAATCAAGGAGTTCTGAAGTAATGTAAACCAAGGGCATCCCCTCTACTTAAGTTCACCGACTACAGTTTCAAACTGTTAGGATGAATGAGTCACACTTGCCTCGTCGTCTGCTCAGCTAAGGAAGCCAAGTGATCGGCCACCTTTTTGCCCTCCCGCCATGTGTGTGAGACATAGATGGAATCCCGAATCATTGATCTACACTTCCTAACTGGATATGATATGGACCATGGGACACCACCCTTACCCAGTAAAGAAGCATGAAGAATAAGGGAGTCAGTCTCGGCCTGAGATAAAACCACACACTCCTAAATGCATAATAAGAGCCCCGTGAGCATAGCCATGTTCTCTGCCATAAGAGGGTTGCCCATGCCAAAATTATTAGAGAAGGACAACCTAACATCTCCCTAAGAGTCTCGAACCACTCCTAATTTTTCCTATTGAGTATACCTGTATACTCACCCTATGTATATAAAAATTATTTCAGGTATCCATGAGGACTTTGAAGACCATACTGTACTTTACTATCTCGGACATCAGGACAGTTTTTGTTGCTGTTTTGTTCTTTCTTTTGGTACTTTCCTTTGTATTTTTTCTTAAAATTTGTATCATCTTATTTTGGACATGCATATGGGAATGGATTTTTGGATTTACTTTTACTTTTAGTTTTGGAGTTGTTTGGGATTTACCATCTTATCTCCTAATCTTGTTCTATAAAAAGGGTAATGCCTTCCTTTTCATGTGAGATTCTATACCCTTGGTGCTAGTTTCCACTCCGAGGCCTATTGAAGGTGGGACTTGGGGGTTACTATCTCTCCTTCAACTTGAAGAAGGAAGGGACTGGTAGTTTTCTATCTCTTCCATCATCTTAGTGAAGGTGGTTCATGATAGGTATGGATCATAATTTTATCAAATGAATATTAATCTATTTAGATTTAATATCTATGTATGAAAATTATTCATCACTATAGTCATGGCCTATGCTATTTTAGTGTATTTTCCCAAAAATAAACCACTTACACAAAAATACTCATAATATTTTCCCACTTTCTCCCCATATCACATATTATTCAACAACTCATGAAACTATATAAAAATACCCTTTTTATATTTTATAAAACTATTTTTTGAAATTCTATAATCAATTTTCACCACATGTTACATTGTATATAACAACTTGTGAAAATATATCTAGAATTTATTTTGTAAATCCTCTAATAACTTTTCGGGTATCTCTAAAATTTTCATTAACTTGATCCTAATTCAAAAAACCATAAAGTGTGACCCCATAAGCATTTTTAGTTTTAAAAATATATCACTTCTTGAAGTCACTAATGTAATAAAAGAGAAAACTCTAGAAAATAATCCATGCTACTCAAGATACAAAATGATCTGGCATTATCTCTATCAAACACATGTTTCTAAACACTTATGTCCACTAGATATATCATATACAAGTATGAATAATCATATAATCCCTTTGACTCATACATCAAGTAAACACAATACATAGAGTATATTAGTCCCATATATCTACTCATACATTCTTGATTATCTGATTATATACTGAACAAGTCAATGAATACATCACATGTAATTCTTCTAAGAGAATGATCACATTATATACCCCTCATCAAAAAAGATAATACCATCACATCTAATTTATCTATGTATAACCATACAATCTCTTATTTTTTATCAATCAAGGTCTTAGATGTTATACTCATTATATGAGTGGAAAAATCCCATTTTATTTAAGCATCAGCTGATGAACTGATCATCAATATATTGAACCACCCTAGATTATCTAAACCCTAAGTCTTGTGCAAGAAAGGTATCAGTGTATGAATGTTATAATGAAATGTATCTTTATAACCTAAGGGGTGAGGATTCAATATGAAAAATACACTCATATCATACCAAATATATAGTGTATAACACTACATGTGGTATTCTTAGTGGCTTATCTAGTACAAAAATACTGTTATGTGCCTTAGGAAAATATTCAATATATCCATATTAAATTATAACCATGAAAAACAAAAAAATAACAACCTATAATAATCCTTTATGAAAATAGATTAGGGAATACTCATTTTCATTCTTTTAGAGTTCAATTATCATTACACTATGTGCAATATATATAGTAAAATTTAATTAATTATAAATTGAAGACCACCATTAGTATAACATGATATATTTTATATTCTTAAAATCTTTTAAAAATACTTATGAAACCATTCAAAATTTATTGTCCAATCATATCACATATGATTTAACACTAGATATTCATTATGTTCACTGCACTTTTTGGGTTTTCTTAAACTCATTACAACTATATGTAATTCCTACCACATATCTTTGTTATCATTTGATAAAAACTCCCAATAAAATCCTTTAGTTAGTGACATTAATTAATAATGTTTATTTAAATGATAGAGAGAGTTAGGAATCATATTCCTAATTTTTAACTCTTTGAACATAGTATTTAAACTTCTTTAATTCCCAATATTAAATTTTACAATGTAAATAACTTCCATTATCTAATTAAATATCATATTTTTTTCAAAATTATTTTATGATCCAGACCTTTTGAGGAGGTAATTTATTGTTTAATTTTGAGTTACTTCCCTTAAAGTGGTTAATGAAATTATTTACTAGAGTATGAGGTGTCTCAAGGGTGTTATGAGGGTTTAAGACTTGAAGGGAGGAAAAGGGGTCATGCTATTCAGGGTGTATGATTGACACATAGTTAGTACGAATCCGGAAACATTACTGTGTGATCTATAAGGTGGTGGTGCATGGTTGAAAACCCATGTAAGGGGGTTCCTAGAAACCATACAGCTTTGAATAGAGTCAAACACATGGCCTCTTCATGGTTTTCCAAACTATGGGGGATCCCAAGAAAACCATGCAACCCATTCCCCCTCTTGGATAGAGAAAACCATACAGTTGGTGCATGGTTTGGCCAACTGTGTGGCCAAACCGTGTGGCTCATTAAAATGGGTAAAATTATTTTTTTCCCTTGAGATTTAATATTCCATACCTAATTTTCCTCCCACTTCCTGTTCCATTATCCTAGGTTATGAACCATTTTCTTCCATGCTTCCCAAGGACAATTCTCCATCAATCTTGAGTATTTTGGAGAATCGTTCATTGTGAATAAAATCTCTAGGTGAGTCTAAAATTACCATTTCTTATATTTTATGGTAGAATCATGGTGTAATGTTTTCACTCCTTATAGAACATTAAAACCTTGTTTTTTTATAAGATTATTATTTCGGGAATTAAGGGTTGTTTGGGATTAAATCAGGGGTCAATTTTGGATGAGTAATTGTATATGAACTTGAGGTAGGTGGTCTACAAGTTATATCGCATAAAATTTATATTTATTCATGAATATATGGTATTTTTCTTATTTCATTGTGTTTCTCATTTAATTCCATAGTATTAAATGATGAATTTGGTGTTTAAATGATGTTTTGGACCTTTCACAAACCTTGTTGGATCCATCAATGATGAGTATACAAGACTAAGGTCCACCCATGGGGTGTACCACTCCCTTAAACATGGTAATTGGGTTGTTAAATGATTAATTGAAGGTTTTGTGAGATTAAATCAATGGTAATTGTGTTTATCATATTAAAATGGCATAAATGGGTGTTTATCTTAACTTGAATTAGTTAAATGAGTTATGGTATGATGATGGGGAAATGTGATAAATGGTTTAAGAGTCATTTACATGTGGGTGAATGTTTTTAAAGGGTGACCAATGGTTATAATTGTGCTTAATGGATAAAATGGGATAGATATGTATTTGAGTAAAGTGTGTTATATAATGAACTTTAGTAATGTAATAATTTAAAAGGTGAAATATTTTTGTTATTGTTGTTTAAAAATGTCACTAATGGAGAACCTTGAAATGAATAATGAATGGTATGGTTGGGATGATGGACTAAGGATCCCCTCCTTTAGGTCAGGCTAGAGTAATGATCTAGACCCCAACTCTATATCGCATGGTTTAGGATGGTGGACTAATGATCCAAGATCCTAAGGTATGGACATGAAATGCATAACTAGATTGAGTTTCCAAGGTACATTTTTTTATATTGATTTTATGGTTGAACACCCCTTGTTATTTAAGGTGTTAAACACCCTTGTTTATGGTTCATAATTCTAGCACGGGCCAAAGAAGGTTAGTAGTTGGGTGTCCTGGGGGAACCTGAGGGTTATAAGGAAAATTAAATATGGTTTAATGGAAAACATTTTTCCTTTTATACCCTTTTTTATTATTCTTGTAATTATATATACACTATTTATTTGATTGTATATTTTTTAGAGACCGTTTGTGGTGGCTTACTAAGTTTTACTCACTCCATGCTCAGGAATCCATTGGGAACCTGAGCAGACTTTATGGTTACAGGTCAGGATAATGTTAATGGAACTATGATAGAGATTTGATATGGGATTTGGGATGGAGCATGGATTTGGGAACCAAACATGATGTTAGGACCTTTTTTGGGGATTGTATTTTGTGTCTTGTTTTTTTCTATGGTACTTGACATTACTATGAAATGAAATATTTATTTGTATGGTTGTGGGAATTCACCCATTTTGGGGGATTATTTTTATGATGCATGGTTGTTGATTATTATCACTTGATTATTATTTATCTTGTTTTCCATAATTCCTTACTCTGGTAAAAAGGTTATAGTCTCCCTACATACCTAATTAGATCCTCTATTCTAATCAAAAGTATTTGGAATATAAGGAGGAGTTCCTGAGGTCATGTGGTGATCTGGCTTAGTGCACTGGGTTTAGTGGCACCGGGTCCAGGATGTTATAATTATCATATTGGAAATTTTCTATTTCATTGAGATCATTTAGTAACTAATGTAATTAGTTACATAACACTTTACTAACACATCCTAAACTCCTTTAGAATACAAATAGACATTAACTTCATTGTGATAACAAAATATTACTCTATATTTATCTTTACCAACATACCTTAAATAGTTTTAGGATATAAATTTAAATTCACTTTCAACTTGAATGGTTTAATATTTTACTTTTTAGAATTTTAACTTCTATAAGTATAAATATACCTTCACTAGTTCCTTAGAAAATATATCCTCTATATAATATTATACTAAGAAAAAAAACTTATTTTATGTCAGGAAATGAAACTTATTTTCTTCAATGGTAATATTTAACAAAAAAATTGTTTTTCTCATATTACATTTGCTTTTCTAATCAGGAGGTTGTGTGTTGGATTTTTTGATAATATTTATTTCATTTGATGAAAAGTGCATGAATCATTAAATTAGAAGAAAAATTAACCTAGTTAAATAAGAGGGTGGTTACCATACATAAATCCAAAGAGAGAGAATGTTTTAACCAGGAGGTCATGTGTTGTATTTTTTAACAATAGTTATTGTATTTTTTGATTGATATATGAAGTATGACATTATAATACATAGTTACATGTAAAAAGAATATGATGGTTACTGTACACATGAGAACCATAATTGGGTTGTTTGAGAATTTGTTAAAGAATAATTGAGGTTATATTTGAGTTTATAAATGATATTATTTGAGAATATTTTTGGCTTCAGAAGAGGTGTGAATAGGTTTGAGGATGTTTGGAGAAGGAAAGGTTGAATTCTTGAAATGTTTGGTGTTTATCATTCTGAGTTACAAAAATTAGTAAAGTTCTCATGTATAAGGGTAAAAAAATTATTCATAATGTTAACTGATGAAGACACAATGATATGAAAGATTAAATGGTTCTGAGTAGATTGGGTAAAAAAATTGAAAAGTACCTATACGTATAGGTTGATTTGTATGATATGTAATGGTTAATAGAATATTCCCATGATACTTAATGATTACCAAGAAGATACCTAAAGGTTACCATGATGAAACCTATAATAAATATGGGTTGTCTAGATGATAAATTAGTAAAGTACCAAGTTATATAGATATTATAAACCACACATAAGGGTACTTATAAGATCATCCTCAATGGTCCTCAAGAGAGAATACTTATGGAATTTTATTTTGTTTTTTAGGTGAAGAGTCAAAACTAATGGATATATAAAAGTAACTGGACTGGAACATATGATACATGAGGATAATTCATTTTTTACTGGGAGAAATACATTTAGATCTAGGGTATGATGAATTTAATAATCACACCATGGTAGGAAAATAAAATTGTGACTCACCGAATGTTGAGAAGGACCACTCCATGACATGGTGATTTCACGGTGGATGATGTTTATATGAAAGAATGGTAGAATATCTAGATTTAAAAATAATTATAGTATTTTTAATGGGGGATTATGTCATGCCACAATAAGTTTGGAGATAAATATGATTCATAGTATCATGTCTTGATTTTTAGAGAGTTTTAAATGAGATATTCTTATGGATTTTATGAACCTGATAGTTTACTAAGAACTGCATTGTGGTATTGAATATCATATCATATAATGGATAAAGAGAAGGAAATTTATGCAAAAATTCATAGAATATTACTTTTAATATTATGAAAAAATTAAGTCATTTGTTACACTTGGAATGATCATGGAAGATTATATAAATAAGTATTGATCCCAACCATTGGAAAAAGAGCTATAGTCATATAAGACTATGTTAAAAGAACTTGAAAAATTTTGAAAAAATATTGAGAGCTTAAAGTTCATGCCATATGTTGGACTCATGATGGAGTCATCATTCCACAATAGTGGCATTGGAAGTTTTTTAAAAATATATTCAGATTGATAATTTATCAATTAATACCCTCAAGTTTTTTGGGACCAAGGAGTTAGGAGGAGCCCGATTCATTCAATTCACCCCTTCTTCCTCCCTTTGCTCCTTCACGGTAGGAGATGATTTTGGTGGAGATTATAAATTTATTTTGGGTATGTTACTCCACATCCTTTAATTAATTATTATTTTTCCTAACTCTCCTCTGATTTTAATGTGATTCAATTAGGTTTTCATTAATGATTCCACTAGAGCATAATGGAATCGGCTAAGGATGACATGGCTTTCAGGGGGCTTGTCTAGAGGATGTTCTAAGAAGATAATACCAAATAGTTTCTCTCTAATTCAATTGTGATAATTCACTACCATAACTTATATATTATTATTGTTTAAATTTGATAAAATTAGAGTAACTATGTGTCAGGTTATAGGCCTTTTGTTGTGTGAGGGTGAGCTAGGAGAATGTCACAGGTGATCGATGTTTCATTTCACAAGGTATTATAAAGTTTCCATTTATTGATGATTTTTTAAAACTTATTCCTCCTTGTATTAAATTAATTAATTAAATATAATTTTTTATAATTAATTGTAAGATTTTTTTGCATGAGATAGGTGCCCGGGAGATGGTGTGGGATTTTTTAAGAGTGAGCAGATCTTGGCGTGGATGGTAACTCCAATATAGAGGTAGGTTGTCCCTATAATTAAAATTAATATTCCTATTTATACATTATTTAATGCCTAAATCCATGTTTTATGTGACTAGGTATATGTCTAGGGACTAAGAGATCCATAGGTAAGAAGAGGGTGGGTGGAATTGATCCACCTCATGGGAGAATAAGTGTTTTTTAGCACTTTCCAACGAGCCTTTACCAGAGTGGTAAGGGCTCCTGCTTGGTATCCAAGAGAACCAGGTTCAAAATCGGGTGGAGGCAAATTTTCGGGGTACTGTAGCAGTATTGTAGCAGGTACTATAGTAGTCACTGTAGAAGACACTGTAGTAGCTGATACTATTCACCTGATTTGGGCCTTCAAGCCATTGGTTTGGGCCTATGGGTCTCAAGGGCCTTTGGGTCATCAAGGCCTTCAGCCCACAAGAACTTCAGGCCATAGAGATCATATAGTAGCCCAGTTCCCACATAGCAGGCCCCAGAATAGGATTAGACCAACAAGAATAGCAGTCATCAGAAGCATAGATAACTGAATTGGAAGAATGAGAGGGTATGGAAAATGCCATCGGGACCAGGCATCGTTCAGCTTTGTACATGGAAATGCTAGCCGATTATCAATGCAAGGTGGGGAGATAGACAATCAATTATGTAGAAGCTGGGGAGGTTTAGTTCTAGTGGGTTGAGCCTATGGGTCATGTAATGGGCATATATGCCTCTGGGCCTTCAGGTCATGTATTGCGGGTCATGTATGGCTTTGTGACTTGGGCCTATGGGTCATGTACAAGTTCCCCTTCAACCCTTAAAAGGGGATTATCCATAATAAAATAAAAAATAAGGACTTTGGGTCATTCGGGCATGTTTTGTTTAGCACTTGAATAATTTGGGATTGTTCAATGACTATGTCACCAAAGGATAGAGTAGTGGATTGAATTTATGAGAGACATTCGATGGGTCTCAGGATGTGAGATGGGTATTGGGTATCCAAGGTTGGTTCCCTAGGTCTATTCGGTAGGGTGTATATAGATTTTCTGTGCACTATGAGTGAGATAATTCCTTTAGTACTAGAAAGGTTGTGATTAAAAGTGGTTTCCTCTAGGATGTGGGTAGAGTGATCTTTTGATATCGATGTAAAATAGAACTTGAGTGTGGGTTTTTATACTAGGGTTGGAATAGGATGTGGATCAAGCCTTTTGGATAATGTTAGGAAAAACCTACAGGTTTTGGGATCATTGTAGGGTAATTAGTGTGTCTTGGTGCTGGTGAGAAGAGACAAGGACATGTTTAAAGTAACCTAGTGGATACCTTAACATGTGATATGGGAATTCCAGAGGAATAAGAAATGTATTCTTATGCAACCATGATGGTCTATAGGTGTTTAACCAAGGGTGATAGATGGAAAATGAGGTACATATATGTGTGGGGATATGTTGTTGAGTGACCAATTCCTAAGTGATGAGTTTGTGATCCATGGGATGGGTTGTGTTCCCTATATGTTATTGTGTAGTTTTGTTGACTATGTGATTGAGATATGAGATAGATATTAGAGTGGCTATCTTGATTCACGGACATACATTTAGTGATAAGTTGTTGTAAATATGATTTGTTGTGATAGGAAATGAATCTCGGTATAGACGATGTAAAATCCTAAGGACTAACCTCACCTTGAGTGATAAGGTATTATAAAACCCCTAACTTACATGAAAGGGTAGTGATGGTGTTGTGATGTGAAGTATGGGAATACCTTGGGTGATAAGGTAAGGCTTGAGACTAGTGATAGAAAAAAAATGAGTGAGAATGTGTTGTGGAACCCTACCTTGAGTGAGAATGTGGAGGTAGGAATGTGACATTGGACCCTATAAGGTGTTAGTCAGGGTAGTTGGGAGCCTTGAGTGAGAAATATGGTTTGAATATAATATAATACAATATGAGAAATTGATGATGTAACATACCTTGATTGATAAGTTTATGGTTGGGACTTAGACATCAAGCCTTGCCTTGAGTGATAAGATAGTGGTTGAAATATGATGATCAACCTCCCTTGAGTGATGAGTGTTGGTCCAAAACATGGACATTGGACCCCACCCTACACCTATGAGTAGTGTTCGGGGACTTTTTGACACCCAACCTGAGTCTTTGGGTATGGTATGCATATCAATATAATAGAACAAGGAGAATAGGTTATTACGTGGGCTGGAAGAAAGTATGATCAGGTGTTATTGTGGCTCAGTTAGCACATGATGACCTAAATCACATGGAGTCATGGTGGCCTGGTTAACACACAATGTTTGAAAAACATTTGTGATCATATATATTTTTGTTATTTATTTTCCTCATGAATATATTTATATTATATATTATATTTTGGGAAATTTATGAGACTCTACTAATATGTATTATCACACCAAGAACAGGCACTCCAGCATGTATACATGCCTTATATTTTATTTCACCTCTGAGCATGGGATGTGTTGTGGATATTTATAGAGTAGATCAATAGTGATTTGGATATTGGGTTGGGGGAACTTAAGGATGGTAGTAGAGCTTATTTTCTATTTTTTAATTTTTTTTTATTTTGTATTTGTGATCAGTCTAGTGGGTGATCAATTGATATATAATTCTATGTTTCTTCATGATATATTTTTTATTGCATTGTGTTTATTGATTTATGCATACAT
Source organism: Viscum album (assembly GCA_963277665.1). NCBI lineage: Eukaryota > Viridiplantae > Streptophyta > Magnoliopsida > Santalales > Viscaceae > Viscum > Viscum album. The sequence continues at coordinate 513,804,284 of OY728140.1, forward strand.
TGATGTTTGTGTTGGATATTTTTTTAGTTATTTATACAATTTTATTACACATATTCAATGTTATATTATCCCTAATGGTTTATATAGGTCATCATCATTAGTTGGAATCCTCTAGTGTACATATAGGTGCACATGAGGTCTTGTGGAACCTCAGTCGGGGCACTGGTGAGTGATTTTCATCTAGGGTATTAAACTTGAGTAACTAAGTGATAAAAATGAGGTAATTAGATGGATTTAAATATAGTTATTCATATTTAATACTAACTCTATCAATTAATAAATTTACCCTATCATCTTGATTATAGGAGGACTGAACTGGATTCCATCTTTAAATTTAGATGTGTTTAGTGTAATGAAAATACCATTTGTTTCTTGCTTCACTTTCTTCAAAAACTTATCAGAGATGAGATAAAAAGGTATAACCATACTTTCCCCCAAGTTTGTTTCACAAATATCTAGAAATTTATGATAAATTTTTGATATAAATATTAAATACATCATTCATGAGTCTCTTGTATACTTCCTTTTTCCCTTACTTTTCATATTGAGGTGGCTGATCAGGTAATGGGGACTCTAGAACATATAATTTCCTTTTATATCATAACACTATGCATAATATTATATACCACTATTAGAAATTTGATCTGCTAAAGACATTCTCTTTTTCCAATATTGATCATAGTGAATTTATCGTAGTACATATCATTTTCTTATTTTAAAAAACAACACTTAGAAAATTAGTACATTTATCTTTATTTTAAATTTTTTATATGTTATAGAATTATTAATCTTAAATGATTCCAACTATTTTATTCAATTTATAGTATCCCTTAACTAAAATATTTGTAATACTCAGTCGATTGGGTATTCTAGTGGGAAAGGATCTATGAAACTATCTTCATATCTAGAGCGATGATATCACCACAAATCTGAGAGTCTAGGGTAATATTTTAGCTGGTCAACCACATTAACTCATAAATCTATAGTCTGTTGAGTGGAGTCTCATATACTATGAATATATAACTTGGATTCACTCAACACTTGACCCTAAAATTGCACCAATCTTGATATAATTATTTCTTTAGTTATAGTTTTTGTTAAGTCATATCATCACTCTAATTAAAACTTCCCAAAATAAGGATAAATCATAAATTACTACTAATGATCACCCAAAAATATGGTTTTATTCTAAACCAAATGCAAGAGTTCATTTTTTGAATTAATACTTTCTTTGAGGGTTTTTATAATTTTTATTTTTCTTCATAACTGGAACCTGATTTTATTTATCATGTTTTTTACTACATGATCATGATAATATCTTTATCCATGATTTAATAGTAACAATTCATCATTAATGCCCATTTATTTTATCTATACATTCTCATTAACTATCCTATGAATTCATATAAACACCCACACATTAAAATATAATTAACCATGCATGAAAAAAAAATAAACACTGATATGACTATGATCTATTTTCTACTCATTGATCCATCGAGTGGATGATGGATCAAATGAGACCCTAGGGGAATTACTTGAGTTTCATACTAACTGGAATTACAATGCCTATCAACTCCTAGGTATTTTCTTGTTTGGTTTCATACTAGTTCTCATACTCGAACTACATTTATCAAGAACTCCTCTGTTCTTTACCATGTATACTCACAAACAGGTGAGGGGAATGTGAGATGTGATAATTACATTTTATTTATCAGATGTTTACATATAGGCCCTTATACATATTAAATATGGAGGAAAGATACACAAGTCAAATAAAAATGATATTTAATAAAAAAATATAACATTTTTAAACCTAAAATAAATAAATAAATAAATTTAATAAATACCCAAACATACATGGGTCGGTCTAAGATCATGATGAGTCAAAATATATTAATATTTCATAATAAAAATTTAATATACTAATATTCTTATTTAATACATTTTAATTCATTGTGGTTTTTTAATTAATTAATAATATGTCCTGTGACACCTTAATTTTTTGTTTAATTTTAATATTTTAAAATATATTTAGTAATTTTTAAATATTTTTAAAGTAATTGTTTACCTCATATAGTCCCTTGAAATCTAAAATAATGGTTCAGAAGGTTGGGTTGGGCTGGACCAAGAGGGATCAAAAAAGTTTGACCAATCCCATCCAAGGTCAAGTAGCCTAACTATTGACCTAATCATAACACTCAGGGTAGTCGCTTGGTTCCCGCATATGCATGAGGAAACATATAAAAACTATTTTTTCAATTTTAAATTTATCTCTCACCTAATAGTAATGGTTCTTTAATAGGATTTTGGACCTCGGTCAACTAGGTGTGGTGATAGTTATTCATGAGCAGTGGCCATCCGATATCATTAACTTTATTTTTTTATACATTTTTCTTTATTTTCTTTAAATAATAATAAAGTGGATCCCCAAACACCTTACTCATGAGAATTTATTTTTTATTTTAGTTTTAATTCAATAAAATTAAAACCCAAATAATTTAATTATAAATAAAAATTTGAATGGTCATTTCCACGCCATTCAAACTATGATCGACACGACTTTAGTGGTGTTGGGACCTTATCAAATCCCTCTATAAAAATTCTAGAAACTTTAATTAAAATTAAAACTTAATGTTTTGTATAATGGTTCTAATTCCAATTTAAATAACTTAGACCTTTTCAAAAGTGTTAAAATTGGTATTTTTAAAATTTTCATTCCAGATCCATACTATAACACTAGATCTAAAATACCAGCACTCAGATTCTCCCATAGATCTCATGTGGTTAATTTAAATTTGAAGAAAACAAATGAAATCATACCTCATTCATTCATCAAGTTATGTTTATCTACTCATCATCAATGTGTTGTATCTTGAAGGCACCCTCTAGATCTTTAACATGTGAACCTAAAGCTCTTATATCATTGTTCTTTAATTTCTATGTGCTAGCATTGAATAAATAATTTTTTTATTATATTACTTGATATGAGTGAAGAATATAGATTCAATTCGAGAAGGAAGAACCTGTCTAACATGTTCTTCTCTTGGTTTCCCTCTCTAAAACTTGAGAGTGGGATTTTGAGGAGAGGAAATTTGATCAAGTTATAACTTTAATTTATGAGTCTTAAAATATATTTTATACCTATTTTAAACTCTTTAAAATTTAATTTTATCCCCTTAAAAGGATGTAAACAATAAATGAAACCATAAAACCATTAATGACTTAGTTAAAACATCACAAGTGTAAAAAATATTTTATTGCTCACTTTTGAAACTCACATGTATGTAATTTTCATCCAATGAAAATATTTTTCATGTATTCACTTTTATACTTAAATAATATATGAATAACTTGAGAAATAAACCCAATACCCATTATTATAAACTTTAGTAATATATAAGTGAATTTATTAATTAAGTCACTTGATATCATTTACACTGTGATGTTAACCATCCCCCGAATATGAGGCCCACTCCATCCTAAACTCCAATTCATAACAATTGGTAGAAATTATAGATTCAATTTGTGTGAAACCCTCTATGATTGTATCATAATATTAGTGAAACATATTCATATAATAATAGTGTTATCTAGTAATACATAATATCCCTCAAAGAGAAAAGGATAATTCATGGCTATGAAAAGATCCTACAAATAATGCCTATGTAATATAATCTTTTTGAGCCAAAATATCACATAAATTGGGATGTATGCTATATCTCAATATCCTTTAATTATTTTTTTATCTTTGTTAAATATATTTTATGGACTTGCCTTAGTCTATCATGGACATGGATTTAGTCAATGCACTACCATCTAAGTCAAGTATACAAAGATATATTCTTAATTTCAAAAGAAACAAATGTTATTTTGATTCAATCAATTTCACACCACTAATAACACACCTGACACAAGATACCTCTCCATAACATAAACCACCATGGTTTTAATCATGAATGAATGTCCATAATCAAATTATTTACATTGATAATTATCTTAAGTTAATAGATAAATACAAATTGTTGTAGAAATAAATATCCCAGGACACCCAAAACATGTGATTTCCCTATTATAGTAGTATCCCTTATGATCACTTCTACTCAAGATTAATAAGTGGAAAATTAATGGGAATAAGTATTAATTCTTATGATCCCCCAACACCTAATAATAAAAAATCACATATACCCCATCGGTATAATATTTCTAGACCATAAGACACACAATAAAGATTATTATCCTAATATCATGTGGTTATCATTATAACTAGAAATTTCTATTTTAATGGATCGACATTTTTATGAAATATTTCTCTTTAAATAATTTGATTTCTTCGATAGCTTGTTTTTCACACAACAAAAAGTTTAAAAGAATCATGTAATATTATTAAAACACCATATTTCTATTATTTATTAGTCATTGGGTTATAGGGTATTGATAAGATTAAATTATTTATGAAAAAAATATAAAGGTCTGGCTCAGTATAAATATTCTTAGAAAATAATCACACAATTTTTATTAAAGTCGTTTTATTCTTCAAAAATACATTTTCTCAAAAAATGGTTTCTGATATGAGTAAATATTATAATTAATTTATTAAAGTCATATAAAGTTTAGTTCAAAAAATAAATTTCATTTTTATATTCATAATTTAAAAATTATCTTTATATTAATTATTGAAAATTTTCTGAAAAGTTTTATTTTTCAATGAATAGTGAAAAATACTGATTTTATTGAAAACTGTATTTTTCATTTAAAGTATTTAAAAAGTAAAATTATTTTATTATTAAAATTTTATTAGTTAATTTTTATTTAAAATAATATATTATGTTTTTTAAGTGGATTTTATACTTGAATTTAGTATAAAAAAATTTATATTTAAAAATAGCATCTTTCCGAAACACTATTTTTCATTGTGTTTTCCCTTTTTTATTTTAAATTAAATTCTGAAAATTATGTTATTTGAATTTAAAAAAATGGATTCCAAATTTTTAATTAGTAGGAACCGATTTATTAAATATCCCCCTTTTTATTGTTGGACAATATGAATAGTAAACTTAGTAATTTTTGTTACCATAGTAAAGGGTAAATCGAGTAATTAAAGGTAAAAAATAAAATTATAAATACTATTAAATAGACCAAACACTAAACTAACTCTTATTGGATAATTATACACCGACCAAAATCATCCATGGGTTGAATTTATGACATTTTCGGGCTACTTGGAAAATAATATTAATTTTATAATATTTTATTTAATGAAAATTCAAACATGACACACTCTTGTTTTTAATATGTGTAATATTTTTAATATGGTTTTATCTAGAGGATATGTTAAAATGTAAATATTATATATATATATATATATAATATTTATCTTCATTATTTCAGTATATTTTTAATTTTTAGTCTAAAAATAACTACATTAAATGTTTTCACGATGCTGATGGGGGAATTATTTAATTAATAGAATAATCAAATAAATGATATTAAAATATTAAAATTAACATAATTTGAGATATTTAAGGTGATCCAAAAATTATATATATTAAAATTATATTTTTATTATATAATAAAATATATATTTTTTTGAATTTTATTTGTTGTATTGATGTTTTTAAAGTCAAAGTAATGAATAGATCAAAATTGACAATAATGATATTTTATGGCATTAATATTTTATTAAATTATTTAAAAAACATAACAATATTAAATATAAAAAAACGGTACAATAAATGGTATAAAATTTAATCCTCTATTCATTTATAGTCCATTTGTAATCTTTTGGAAATAAAAATTCTTAATATATTTTAATCTTTTGAGAAATTCCAAAAGTTCCCATCACCTCAATTATAAAAGGGAACTTCCTCCTTTAATTCATTACACTTTTTTTATCCTTATATATCAACCATAATCTAGAAAATTATCTTTTACACTTCCCTATACACATTATAGATGTTCCAGTATTCTTAAAAGACCAACTCTAGAGTCCTTAAGAGGATATTTAAAGGCGTTCCTTCCAAGAAGAGGACAATTACTTTAAAACGATGAATTTATTTTATACTATTATTTAACTCCTATAAATCTATGATATTAATCATGAAATAATAAATTAAGTATAATTTATATTATTAAATTTTATTATGATTTTTAAAACACTATTATACACCCTCTTTCCCATCAAATAAGAAGTGGAAGTACCGCTCATGTGTACGTGCGACTTACTGTCTCCACGTAGCGATACAATTGAATTTTCATCATCATATTTTATGTATGGGTATTTTGATGTGTTTAATATTTATATATGATATTTATGAGATAATTATACTTATTTAATTATAATATCATGCCTATATTTTTACCATCCAACCTTTTGGGAAATGATAATGTCACTCATACATACGTATGGACTACCATCTCCACAATGTGATGTGATTAGTTTTTTCCTTTATATTTCACAAGGATAGTAATAAGGATGAATTATATGAATATACATTATATATATTTTTTAATAATTATTCTTTAATGGTTAATTATTATTTACCTTTATTTCATTCCATCTGTCAAAAAATTGATATAACATTTATGCATACGCATGACCTTCCATCTCCATGAACATAGTAATTCATTTTTATATATATAATTTTCATGAATGATTATAAATATGTATATAATTAATATATATTATTATCATTAATAAAATTTTGGAAGTTATGTGACCGTGATTAAAGTATAATGATAGAGACTGTCAAACCGAAACATGCTTGGAAAATGAAGCAGTTATCAACCAGAACAATGATTTTAATGAAAAATTATTAATAAATTTGTGACAAGATGTTATTACTAAATCATATATGGTACGATATATATATATATGGTTATTTAATACATTTATAATAAATCCATATTTATTATATATGAGTTTTGAACTTGAATGAAGAAAGGAGATACTTGAGGTAAGGGTTTATTTCACAATCTCGTCGTTATTTAGGATTATTTATGTTTAAGTCTCTCATGGGGAATATTTCTATTACATGTTCATTTTTTGAAAAAAATGTTTTCAAAATGTTTTTTATTATTCACCTAAAAAATTTTAAAATAATTTTTACCCATGTTTTACTTTTTTACAAAAATGTTTAAAAGGAATATTTTTATCATTTTCTAAACGAGGTTCTTTATTAATTTTCCAAAAATAATACAGAAGGAATGTTTTTTATCTTATATTTCATGAAATTATTTTCCCACATTAATAAAAATTAAATTATTTGAAGATTCATTTATAATATTACAAGTTTATTTTCAAATAAAATGCTTTCCTTTATAAGTTTGTAGCTTCTTAAAAGAAAATTATTTCAAAATTGAAAGGTTAGTTTTCTCAATAATTATTCCAAGTAATATTTAAAAATAATTTTTCCATACAGGATGAAATAATTTGATGTTAGTTATGATATAATGGGGATAATATCCAGGGATAAAATTCTTATTATTTCTCTATATGGTTTATTTTTATGAAACCCATTTCTTTTCCATGGGTTATGCTATAATGAAACATTTATGAAACCCATTTATTTTCATGGGTTTTAGTATTATGAATGATTTCTGATCTTATAGAATATATATGTATGATTTTAATTATTTTATGGGTTTTAACTATATATGACTCTATTTAATTGTGTAAATATTGATATCTTATGAGATAAACAGTACTGGAATGGGGAGTGAACCCAGTTCAGTAAGGGACATTGTACACTATAATAGTATTGGGAGTGAAACTTGAATACTAAGATGGTTTGGGGAGTGAAATAAATCCACTATTATTGTCTTGGAGGGAACCTTGACTACTAGGATAGTTTGGGTATTGAACTCATTCAACTATAATAGTCATGCAAAAGATCCTTTACTAATAAGAATATGATTTTCTATACTTACATGTATGATACAGTTCTATGTCGTATGACATTGTTATTCTCTCATGGCTCATGTTACTTTATGATTACTGTACTTTCAACTAATATTATTTATTTCATGACTAAATATTTTTATCTTAGATATGTAGGGTATAAATTTTCAAATTTTATGTTCATTTTCTTATTCCCTTATGCTCATTTTATGATTGATATATCCCTTTTTTACCCTTACAAAGAATCTAACCTTTCCCTTTTCTTTTGCTTCATTTACCTAAGACATGAAGAATGGAATTAATTATGATATTCCAAAAAAGGATGATAATTATGATGAAATAATTGGGATATGTTGTATAATTTATTTTAATTAGTTGTTTATGTTTCCAAGTTTCCAAAGGCACTATACCATTATGATTCTTAAGTGTGTTCCTATGTAATGTGATGAATATTAATATAAAAATATTTAATATCAATGTATGAAATTTTTTTTCCATTATTGCTATAACATTTTTATAAAAAAAATAATCCAAGGAAATTACCATTTAAATAGTGTATGAAAAAGTAGTGACATTATTATGGTAAAAACTAATCATACATAGATCTATGTATAAATGATAAGGTACTGAAATATGCTGCTCATGTGGGGTCTATAGAACCCAATTTTACAAAAAAGAATAGTTAAAAACATTCTGTTTATTAAGAGTACAAGTTATTTTAGAATAAAAAATCTAATTATAATTTATCCATCACCTCTACCTAATATTTTTTTTTAAAAATCTATAGTGTTAACTCTTATGATCACTATAGATAGTTAATTTCTTTCTAAAGAAGTAATGTCACCAAAAATTCGAAGAATACATTATTTCCACCAAATGAAGATCATATATTGGGAAGTTATTATCATGTGGGTACAATTTATAGGATCCAAATTCCACCATATATTTATTCTTCCTAATAACGCAACCAAGACCCATACCTAATGCATCATAAAAAATAACACACCCTACCACGTGATAAAAAATATTCAACATAGAAGCCCACACTAATGATTATTTAAGTTTATCAAATTATTTATGACATTCAATGATCCATATGAACTCTAACCCTTTATGAGTAAGACCAATCAAAGGATACACCAATCTTGACTTGACTTTCAAAAATTTCATGTAATATCCTTCCAAACCAAGAAATATTTATATCATAAATACATTTTTTTGGAGCCTCCCAAGGTATAAAAACCTTTATATTTTCAAGATCAACTGACATGACCTATTGAATAACCAAATTACCTAAAAATTTATATTAATTTATCTATAATTATAACTTGGATCACTTTTCATATAAATAGTAATATCTAATCATTCCCAGAACAATACTCAAATGATTCTTATACTCTTTATATTTCAAATAAATTATAATTTCATCTAATAATGACATAATAAATGTGTTGATATATTGATAAAATATTTATTTTATTATATCCATGATAATAAAAAGAGTATTTTTAAACTAAAATATTAAAAGATAGTAAAATTTATCATAAAATCTTCAAAAAGAATTCTTATACATCTTCAACTCTTTGGCCCTTAGTTTCTAAAACCTAGAATAAATGTAAATTTCTAGAAACCATATCTTTCATTTAAATTAGTCAAAAATATAATTGATTTAGTGTAAAAGATACATATTCTTCATAACCACTATATTTATTTTCTTATTATCAACACAAAGGCATAGACCCCAATAAACCTTCTAAGAAAATAAAGTATGAGCTACCTTGGATAACATTATTAGGTGAAATAATCTTTCAACCTCATTGTATTCCAACTTAATTTCCAACTCAATCAATTTTTTAGCACCCATGTGATAACAAGAGGATTAAATAAGACTTATATCAAGAATAATATTGATTAATAATTCCACTTATATCTCTATGGAAAATCTATATAAATTAGTAGGGAATACTTCCATAAAATCCTCTATTATAGGTGGAATGCCATTCATAAAATTTTATTCAATGGATTCTATAAGAAGATAAACCAACTGACTCAAAAATTAATAAATATGAATAGGTTTAACCTGACATGACCTAAGTTCCATTAAAAATTGAAAATAAAATGATTAATTTATTTATAAAAATAAAATTCACACTTTAGTGATAATATAAAATGTGTTCCCTTAACATAATCATCCATTAAATTTATAGAATCAAGTCAAATATTTCAATTTTAAGGATATTAAAATCCCATAACATTTTGAAGTTATTGATCATTATCATACATGAGGGATATTTGAATCCTATATACTTTTTATTTCCAATAGAATAAAGATACTTTCAACATATATTATAGGTACAAATGAAAAATTCAATAAATTTAGAAATAAATGATTTGGAGGAAAATTATCCAATAAAGAAAAAACCAAGGTTGATTTAATAATAATTTTACCTCGAACTATAACAAGTCTAAATTTATACTTATTTTTTTCATTCTTAGTTACAAATAATTGATTAAATTCTTGTTGTGTTAGAGTCTTCACACAAAATCAATCTATATTACGCATCTGAATCTTCTCACTGAAAGGTTCACTCCTTCCTTTAATATCTTGAGAATGAGGCCCCATGGATTTAAAATCACATAATTTCAGAATGGATCCATTCAAAACTGTATAACCTACACCACTCATCTAATGATGATTCATTATAAAAAATTTATTTAAAGATAATCTAGAGAGCCACATAAATGAAATTATTTTGGAGCTCCTAGAAATGAAGGCTTTGAAAGACGTAAAATTCCAAATTGATAGAATATGAGAGGTTTGCAATTTTGGGATATAAGGAAGATTACTGAAATAGACACTTGAAACTAAAACTTTTCCCTATTTAAACTCATATGATTTTCTCTTCTTCCTAGAGATACCACCTTCACTACTAACATGTTTAAAAGAAACCCCAACCAATTAAGATAATAATTTCATGTTTGTCTCTACCATAATGACCTTATTTACCACTTCCCTATAAAAATTAAATTATAATATGAATGAATTTTTTCTAATGTTAGTTCAAATAACCATTTAAAAATTTTCAGCTTTTAGAGTACCGTTAGTGGTAACCTCTTATACAAACTACACAAGATCAATGAAGTTGGTAGTATATTCCATGATTATTCAATTATACTCTTGGAGATATAATAACTCCCTCACCTTCTCTGATATCTTAGTATCAAGATAAAAATTATGAGTGATTTTATTCTTGAATTATTTCTAAAATAGGTTTTTACGATGGTTAGATTACACCAATGTTTCCCAGTATTTCCAAATCGAGCCCTCAAACATGAATCTGAAAATTTTGACCTTAGTAGTATTATGGTTTTTAGGAATATTGAAGATCTTATTAATATTCTCCAACCACAAACTATCCTCTTGAGGATATTTATAACCTATAAATGTAGAAGGATTTTCCCTATTTAATTCCTAATATTTATCCCTTGATTGTTTTGGGCCAAGATCATCTCCTCTTCTCATAACATAGATTGTTTAAAAAATTGTTTCCTATAAATTTTAGTCAATGGGATGATTTATACATTTAAAATTATCTATGTATCCCTACATAGGATTCAACAAAACCCTTATGAGGGTCATGACTCAATAAATTTCATAAAATATAAAATCTTATCAAAACATAATAAAACACAACATATATATTATATTTAATATAAAAAATATAAGAGAAAATAATGAAATAATCTCATTATATCATATAATTCTTATTAAATCACCACAATAAATTTATAAATAACCCAAAATGTCATATAAATTCATTGGAAGAAAAATAAAAAAACAAAACAAGTTTCTCAAATAATCTAGTTTTAGGGGTGCACGGTCCCTAAACCATACATATGACCATGAAAATCGATCTAAAAACCCTAGATTGACTTTCATGGTCTACCTATATAATATTTATCCCATGCATCATGACTATACAACATGGGATATCTTTTAATTTTGACTATGAAGATTAAAATTTCTTAAAATATCTCATAATACCTTTGTAGAAATCATCGTGGAATAAATTTAAATTAGATAATCCCACTGAGTAATGATGAAATAAATATTAAATTAAAATATACCTTCTCAAAATCACATGGAAACCCAAGGATAATTACTAAATGTGTCGGATAGATGCTTCTTCAAAACCTACCCCATGATTTTCGACAACCTTATCTCTCTTATACCCTATTTTTTAAATAACATATTTAAATCCGGTGGTATATTACCATTTTTTAAAGAAAAAACTAATTTTACACTATCTTAATACCTGAGTCAATTTTTCACATGGCTTAAAGCATGTTCTATGTCATTATAGGTTGGTACAAGTTCCAACAGAATTAACTACACTTGTTAGAAATTATTTCACCCAATTTAAAACTGTAAATAAACTAATGGATTGTTTTTAGGAATCTCACATGAACTATCTATAAATTTGGCCAGTCGTACATATAAATAATTCATTTTTAAAATTTACCAATAACAAAACTAAACATAAAAAACAAATCAAATATAAAATAAATGATAAACTATGAATCATGAAAAACATCTATAACATCTTGATATTTTAATATATGATTACTGTATCATCCCCATCTTGGAAGCCACTAAACTGATGCCTTGAGATGGTTCACCACATGATCTCAAGCGCACCTCCCCATATTCCATATGCTACCGACTAGTAGCAAGGGTATGATAAAACACACGGGGAGACTATAAACTCTTTATTAGAGTATGCCACATTAGATAATAATAAGAAATAAAGGAAATAATACAATCAAAAAACATTCATTACCAAACATTTCCTAAAATTGGGTACAATACTAAAACCAAATAGTAAATATGCTCTATCATGTCACACAATTCCAAGTGAGAGAAAAACCCAAAATAAAAAAAACAGAAGAATCCCCAAAATAGGTCCTGGCTCCAAGTCCGGATCCCTCATCCATGACAATCCCATGTCCAAATCAACCCTCTGGAATAGGTCCCTTTCCCTTTTCCTAGCCAAGTACTATGAAGTCTTATCAGGTACTCAATGGAGACCTGAGCAAGGTGTGAGTACAACTCAATAGGCCACCACCAATAGTGTCTGCAAAATATCTAGTCTAAATAGATAGTGTATATAATTACTAAATAAACAAAAATATAATCAAAAAGGTAAAATAATTTCATTAGTCAACAAAGTCCACCTAATCCATTTTCATCATTTATCTCTTAGGTTAGGAATTCTCACCAATTTTACTTCGGCCTATACCAGCAAACTACTATTTATAGGGGGATAAATCAAGTTACCTATCTCACTAAATGAAAGAATTTCACAAACAATACACAACACTTACCTTGGAGCCTTGGTCTTGATAGTCTCATCAAATGAAACTCTTAGGAGTATAGAGCCTCAGTCCTCTACCTAAACCATGAATTAAAGGGGGTGGGGTTTGGATCCCTACTCCAACCCAACCCATGGTCATATATCTTCAAGTCTAAGACCCCACACTTACTTCTAAGACATGTTCACATGCTTATTTAATCATTTTCCATGCAATAAATTAACAAAACATACACAATTAACCCACATAAGATTCACAAATAATGGTTCATTCAATAGTTAAATCATCTTTATGCCCTGACCCATTTACACATTCACATTCCTTATCAAAATTAACCCATTTATCAATAACATGACTTATACAATCAATAAAATTATGCTTTTTAACTCATTATCATTATACAAATCAACCCCTTATTCCAAGTTAACGACTAAATATAATTAAAATTAGTTCATTTCATATCCCAAGCCAACATGTCAACACATTTATTATGGTCTCTATGTCATAACAACCCAATTAAACACTTAACACTTTAATTTCCACATTCAAGAACGATAGAACTCCCCATGGGTGGCCCTATAACAGGTCTAATCAACCTCAATGAATCCCATGGGGATCAAGAGGTGTTAAATTCATCATTTAGCCAACCAATCTACCAAATACTACTAAAGGTTTCAAATTAATAATAATAAGTCAAGATAGAACAACCATGTACATGTAATATTACAACAAGACTATGAGATATAACTTGTAGACCACCTACCAATATTCTGAAGCATAATTATCACTTAACCTTAACCATTGACTTGGATTTGAACACCCTTTGATGTACCAACCTAATATCCACTATAAAAAGAGGGTTTAGGGTTTCAAAAGGACAAGAATGACTACACAAGCCCTAATCCAAAAAAAGAAGAAATATGAGTGTTAGAATCACCTGGAGCTTCGATTCGCAACCAAAAATACTTCAAACAACTCATAAATGAGAGAGATAAGTCCTTGGGAAGCCTTGGGTGTTTTGGTTCATCAAAAGGAATGAAGGAGGAATAATGAAATTAAATACCGAGTTAGAATACTCAAGTACCAAGAGGGAAAAATGGTAAAATCACACTTTTTAATGCGCTCATGGTTTGTCCATCGGTTGGCCAATACGTGTGCCAACCATATGCCACCCTCTATCCAGGAGGGATCCACTCCACATCATTAACTAGGTATGACGTATGGTTTGATAAACCATGTTCTGACCATTTGGGATGAAACACCCCAAGCTTCTACGGTACGCTTCTCTTTGAATAATGCTATAGCATGTGTTGTACGCAACACCGAGTTCTAACAACCAATCAAACTAGCCGTTATGAATAGTAATACCTACTTTTTAAAATTATATATATTTTATATTTCAAAATGGAATTCATTTTTGGATTCAGAATATAGAATTTAGACTAAGATGAAATTTCGGTACTTTTCGGATAACTTTCATATTTTGATGAATAGTGAAAATTACTAAATTTTAATTAAAAACAACTTTTTTAATCAAAATAATTAACAGTGATAATTTATGAATTTGAGTGGTTATAAAGTATATTTAGAATATATTTTTACCATTTAATATAATGTTGGTCATTGGACATAATTTTACAATTAAACCGAACATAAACAACTGTCAATCTTTTGATAGTTATTATCTCTTAAAAACACGCTTTTTGTTTTGACACCGGGAATTAATTTTAAATTAATTTCTACCACATATGTGTTTTGAATTTATAAAAATGGATTCAATATTTGGAATCAGGATTTCCAAATTGTGTAAATAGGTAACTTTTATTTTTAGACATTTTGAATAATTAATTCGGTAAATATTTTATTTACCATGGTTAAGGGTAAATCCGGTAAATAAGGGTTAAAAAAATAATATTATAATAATACCAAATTACCCTAAAACGTGTCATAGACTTATTGGTTGATACATGTTCGACCATAGGAATATTTGGGTCGATTTTGGGACCCCATGGTGCCACTTGTAGGTGATAGGGACACTTTTTTTTTTAATTAAGTTAAAATGAATACGAAAATGACACAAGCATATATCTTTTAGAAAAACAATTTTTACATATGGTTATATATGTTGGATTTTAGATTATAAATATTAATTAGAAATATAAAAATATTTACTACATAATGATATTTTATTTATAATTTTTAGACATTAAATAATTTAATTTATTTATGACACAATGATGATGTAGTAATTACTATAATAGTGAAAAATTAAAATAATTGATATTATAAATACCCAAATAAATATAATATGAAACTTTTAATGAATTAAACTATTTTTCTAGGATAATATGATATATTAGGATTGATTTAATTGAATTTTTTTGAAGTAATCAATCTGTTATGAGTTTCACAAAAATCAACTATTGAATAGTGTCAAAATTGACATAAAAGAGTTCTTAAAAACAATATTATATTATTAATTGATATTAAATTCCTAAAAATCTAAGGTTCAGCCAAGAGACTTATATAATGATAGGTTCATCATTAATGTACCACTTGGGGTTCTCTTGGATGTATATAGTAAGTTTATTAACCATATTATATAAAAATACAAAGAGACATTGTAAAAGTGAAACTAATTAACTTAGAGTTAATACTTAACGATAAGGTTAATATAAGTACCCAAACCTGTATAAATTCTATTGGTTGAGTTGTTTTCGACCTATAAAAACCTTAAAATTTAAATAATAATCTTTGGAGCCATTGGAAACTGAATATGAATTTATTATAAACTAATATTTTTAGCTTTTCCAAAGGTTCCCCTCACCCCTCTTATAAAAGGGCACTCCTCCTTCTCATTTCTTCACACCTTCAAAGCATTTTGGTTTGGCCAAAATCTTCCCAATTACTCTCCCAACTTCCCTCATTACAACCTAGAGGCCTCAGTTTGATCAGAAAGCCAACCTAAGGAGCCCTTTTGATCAAATCAAAAGGAAGAACCCGAAGAAGAGGTAATGATTTCACCACCCTTTTTCAAGTTCATTTCTTCTTCCACTTCTTCTTCCTTTGTTGTTACCATTATAAAATAATAACTCCAGTATCATATATATACTTTGATTTTATTATAAATATGGTACAACCATATTCAGTATTCTATCCACCCTTTGAATA
This sequence comes from Viscum album, assembly GCA_963277665.1. Taxonomy (NCBI): domain Eukaryota; kingdom Viridiplantae; phylum Streptophyta; class Magnoliopsida; order Santalales; family Viscaceae; genus Viscum; species Viscum album. Next base: position 513,820,728 of record OY728140.1, read on the forward strand.
ACATGTCACCATACGTGCGTACGTACGACTTACCGTCTCCACGTCGTGGTGTAATTGTTATTCAATAATATATTATTTGGATGGGTATAATAATGAAGTGTAACTCATGTAAATAATAAATATAACATGTTAATGATTATGTATATATGATATACCATCCATTTATATATTATTTTAATATCAAAAGAATGATATTGTCGCTCGTGCGTACGTACGGACTACCGTCTCCACGAACGTGATGAGATTCATTCTCCATCGTAACCATTAAAGTATAATTATCATTTGATGGTTTAAAAATGATTTTAAGGACTTTATATCATTCTGGATATGAATAATATACAACCTATCCTTTACAAACATGTCTTACGTAACAAAACATATAAAAGACAAGTAAGTTAACACCTAAAACAACGATAATACTAAGATATTATTATCAAATCAATATTAAAAGATCATATATGATATCATATTAATGTATATGATTCTTGTATAATTTAATAACAATTATTTCACCATTATACAGGAGGTTAACCTACCCCAACAAAGTAAAAGTACAAGGTAAGGGTTATTTCACAATCTCTTCATTATCTGAGGTTGTTTATACGTAATAATCTACTGGGATCTCTTTATCATCCACATCCATGTTTCTTCAAAATGTATTTCAAAACATTTTTATTATTTACAAGAATATGGGTTAAAGTCATTTATACCCTTGTTTGACTTTTTATAAGAGGAATCTTTCCGTCATTTTCAAAACAAGGTCCTTTTTAACCTTTTCGACAGAATTAAGGTAAGAATGTTTTTTTTAACTTATACGGCGGGTGCGGTTATTTTCCGCCATTGTAAAATCTTCAAAGCTTTCCTTATAAGCTTATAAGAATATTTCAAATAAAATGTTTTATTTTATATGGAACTTAAATGATTTCAAAAATATAAAGAGATATTTCTCTAAAAAGTGTTTTGATTTCATCTATGTCAACATCCTTTGATGGATTTTACGCTTATTTGAAGTTGATTTATTATGATACAAAACTTATATATTTTATTGAAGGTTTTGTGATATGTTTGAATGTGGATGTGCTATTTTTATACCATTCATAGTTTATGGTGAAATTATTGACATTTCGTATGCTAGTTTTAATACGAATGTTTATGTTATGTTTAAACCTTTTCATATGGGAATTCATTGGACTTAATAGGTGACGGGTGGAGCCTACTATAACTCCTCGATGCATCGGTAGGTCTCATGAGACAAACTAGTGTCTTGGCACAAGGCCTTGGAAAAATATTATTTGTAGTCTTGGCACGAGGCCTTGGCTATGTGGCCTATGATAGTCTGGCATTATGCATTCCAACATTATGAAAGTGGTTATTGATATTGCATGTGATTATTCGATTAGTAGAATATACATGTGAAAAAGTAAATGGCATTATTTCATTTTACTTTTGTCATACTACGTTGAATTTCAAGTTTGAAAGGCTTTTGTTTTAGTTACACATTGCCTTAAATGTTTATTCTTATTTATGAAAGTTTCTGCTATATTGTTATCCTTACTGGGCATTTGAGCTCACCCATTTTCTATGTTTTATTTTTCCCAGGAAGTGAAGAAGTAAATTATGAATGACATGCAGGGATATTATGAGGGGATATGAGTGTGGATTATGGAGACATTATGTTGTTGTAGTAGTTTTTCATTTTATGATGTAATGTAAGACTTATGAATATATCTAGTGTTTCGAAGGCTACTAAACCAATCGGTCTTTCGAGATTTGATCTTTCTTGTGATCATGCCAATGTTATGTAATAATCCACCGACTCTGGGTAACTAGGGTCGGGGAATTACAGTTGGTATCAGAGGAAGTTTAGTACAAACCTTGGAAGCTAGATTTAGATAAACTCTGATTAGAGCACGTAGACCTAAGATGAACTTTGAGGATTAGTATAGAAGAACTTCCTAGAAGTTTTGTATTGTAGAGATTTTGTGAGTTTTCCGAGCAATACATCCCTGTCTGGATACGAGCAGGTAGAGGTGGATCTGGCACAGATGTACCTAGGGGTAAAACCCGAAAACACCGCTTTGAGCTAGACTCGAACGGGAACTGGTGCACGATAATGGTCCTTGCTGCACTCTTGGTTACGACACTCCCGGGGGATATGCTTAGGATAATTCTCATTTTCTTTACAAACCATTATGAAGGGTTAATGAGTATATACATCCTCAAAGGAGACATTTTTATGATTATGGATTATATCCATAAATAGTTCAATTTATGTTAAGTATTTTATAAGTATGGGATTATGTATTTTGATTCATAAACTGATCTAGTGTATGCCATTGTTTAGAAATGGTGCCCAGTAGAAGGAATGAGAACTCCAGAAATGCACATGATCCAAAGAGAAGGAAGGATCATATCTTTCATGGTCTTAAGCTATAATTTATAAGATAAATAGTCTCCAATGTATTATCATCATATGAAGAAATAATATCATGTATTGATAAGATAAGTAAAGAGTTAACTGAGTCCTATGGCTTTGAATGGAAGCAAGAGAAGAAAAGGATGGAAGAGAGAAAGATGGATAAAGGGAAGAGGGAAAAGAAGAATTTTCCCATATGTGGTAACTATGGAAAGAAACACCCTGGAACTTGCCTGAAAGGAATGGGAGTTTGTTATAAGTGTGGAGGAAAAGGGCACAAAGCACGTGACTACAAGGGTAAGAAAATGGTTTCAAATGTACAATGCTTCATTTGCAAGGAGTTTGGACACTACGCGAACCTATGTCCCAATCATCAGACTATGCCGCAAATGATACTATTGGATAATAATCAAGTTATGATACTACCAAAGATGAAGAGGAATGATTAGAGTTCTTATGTTGATTATGTCAATTGAGTGTTGTATCAACCATGTACTTGTTATAATAATTATGGAGTATATAAGGATTGTACTGCAGTACTATTTCATTAAGGACTTGAGATTGTGTGGAACAAAGAAAAGTGACTCAATAGCAGGATAAATTTTTGGAAAATATATGGTTGAGAGAATGATAAACCATAATATAGTTCTGATACCGAGGTAGTGATTTTGGAATAATACATGATTGTTTTGGATAAATTATATTGGATATTCTTGACTACCTTGGAACTGATTAATGATTTGTATATTCCATCATTGTTGGGGTTTAAAACATTTTTGGACTGATGAAGTATATCCAGCATTCTATATGGAATAAGGGAGTCATACGTTTTGGTAAGAAAGGTAAATTGAGTCCTAGGTACATCAGACCTTTCGAAATTCTAGAATGAATTGGGGTTGTGGCTTATCGATTGGCAATGCCGCCAAGTCTCTCCAAAGTTCACGATGTGTTCCACGTATCTCTGTTGAGGAAATACATGCCTGACCCAATGCATGTACTCACCTATGAGGAATTAGAACTGGAACCCGATCTTTCCTATTGTGAAGAGCCCGTTAGGATTCTTCATACGAGAGAACAAGTACTGAGAAACCGGACGACGCGTCTAGTAAAAGTTTTGTGGAGAAACCATAAGATGGAAGAGGCAACGTGGGAACTCGAGGAACTTATGATGAAGAACCACCCGAGTCTTTTCATGCGGTAGTATTCTAGAAATTTTGAGGACGAAATTATTTGAAGGAGGGGAGAATGTAACACCCCAAGCTTCTACGGTACGCTTCTCTTTGAATAATGCGATAGCGTGTGTTGTACGCAACACCGAGTTCTAACAACCAATCAAACTAGCTGTTATGAATAGTAATACCTACTTTTTGAAATTATATATATTTTATATTTCAAAATTGACTTCATTTTTGGATTCGTAATATATAATTTAGCCTAAGATGAAATTTCGGTACTTTTCGGATAACTTTCATATTTTGATGAATAGTGAAAATTACTAAATTTTAATTAAAAATAACTTTTTTAATCAAAATAATTAATAGTGATAAATTATTAATTTGAGTGGTTTTAAAGTATATTTAGAATATATTTTTACCATTTAATATAATGTTGGTCATTGGACATAATTTTACAATTAAACCGAACATAAACAAGTGTCAATCTTTTGATAGTTATTATCTCTTAAAAACACGCTTTTTGTTTTGACAGCGGGAATTAATTTTAAATTAATTTCTACCACTTCTATGTTTTTAATTTAGAAAAATGGATTCCATATTTGGAATCAGGATGTCCAAATTGTGTAAATAGGTAACTTTTATTTTTAGACATTTTGAATAATTACTGCGGTAAATATTTTATTTACCATGGTTAAGGGTAAATCCGGTAAATAAGGGTTAAAAAAATAATATTATAATAATACTAAATTACCCTAAAATGTGTTCTAGCCTTATTGGTTGATACATGTTCGACCATAGGCATCTTTGGGTCGATTTTGGGACCCCATGGTGCCACTTTTAGGTGATAGGGACACTTTTGTTTAATTAAGTTAAAATGAATACAAAAATGACACAAGCATATATCTTTTAGAAAATGTTTTTTTATATAGGGTTATATATGTTGGATTTTAGATTATAATAATTAATTAGAAAGATAAAAAGATTTCCTACATAATGATATTTTATTTATAATTTTTAGACATTAAATAATTTAATTTATTTATGACACAATGATGATGTAGTAATTACTATAATAGTGAAAAATTAAAATAATTGATATTATAAATACCCAAATAAATATAATATGAAACTTTTAATGAATTAAACTAATTTTCTAGGATAATATGATATATTAGGATTTATTTAATTGACTTTTTTCTAAGTAATCAATCTGTTATGAGTTTCACAAAAATCAACTATTGAATAGTGTCAAAATTGACATAAAAGAGTTCTTAAAACAAATATTATATTATTAATTGATATTAAATTCCTAAAAATTTAATGTTCGGCCAAGAGACTTATATCCTGATAGATTAATCATTAATGGACCACTTGGGGGTCTCTTGGATGTATATAGTAAGTTTATTAACCATATTATAAAAAAATACAAAGAGACATTGTAAAAGTGAAACTAATTAACTTAGAGTTAATACTTAAAGATAAGGTTAATATAAGTACCCAAACCTGTATAAATTCTATTTGTTGAGTTTTTTTCGACCTATCCCCACCTAAAAATTTAAATAATCATCTTTGGAGCCATTGGAAACCGAATATGAATTTATTATAAACTAATATTTCTAGCTTTTCCAAAGGTGCCCCTCACCCCTCCTATAAAAGGGCACTCCTCCTTCTCATTTCTTTACACCTTCAAAGCCTTTTGGTTCGGCCAAAATCTGCCCAAATACTCTCCCAAATTCCCTCACTACAACCTAGAGGCCTTAGTTTGATCATAAAGCCAACCCAAGGATCCCTTTTGATCAAATCAAAAGGAAAAACCCGAAGAAGAGGTAATGATTTCACCACCCTTTTCCAAGTTCATTTCTTCTTCCACTTCTTCTTCCTTTGTTGTTACCATTATAAAATAATAACTCCAGTATCATATATATACTGTGATGTTATTATAAATATGGTACAACCATATTCAGTATTCTATCCACCCTTTGAAATAACATGTCACCATACGTGCGTACGTACGGCTTACCATCTCCACGTCGTGGTGTAATTGTTATTCAATAATATATTATTTGGATGGGTATAATAATGATGTGTAACTCATGTAAATAATAAATATAACATGTTAATAATTCTATATATATGATATACCATCCATTTATATATTATTTTAATATCAAAAGAATGATATTGTCGCTCGTGCGTACGTACGGACTACCGTCTCCACGAACGCGATGAGATTCATTCTCCATCGTAACCATTAAAGTATAATTATCATTTGATGATTTAAAAATGATGTTTAAGGACTTGATATCATTATGGATATGAATAATATACAACCTATCCTTTACAAACATGTCTTACGTAACAAAACATATAAAAGACAAGTAAGTTAACACCCGAAACAACGATAATACTAAGATATTATTATCAAATCAATATTAAAAGATCATATATGATATCATATTAATGTATATGATTCTTGTATAATTTAATAACAATTATTTCACCATTATACAGGAGGTTAACCTACCCCAACCAAGGAAAAGTACAAGGTAAGGGTTATTTCACAATCTCTTCAATATCTGAGGTTGTTTATACGTAATAATCTACTGGGATCTCTTTATCATCCACATCCATATTTCTTCAAAATGTATTTCAAAACATTTTTATTATTTACAAGAATATGGGTTAAAGTCATTTATACCCTTTTTTGACTTTTTATAAGAGGAATCTTTCCGTCGTTTTCAAAACAAGGTCCTTTTTAACCTTTTCGACAGAATTAAGGTAAGAATGTTTTTTTTAACTTATACGGCGGGTGCGGTTATTTTCCGCCATTATAAAATCTTCAAAGATTTCCTTGCAAGATTATAAGAATATTTTCAAGAAAATGTTTTATTTTATATGTCTCTTAAATTATTTCAAAAATTGAAAGAGATATTTCTCTAAAAAGTGTTTTGATTTCATCTATGTCAACATCCTTTGATGGATTTTATGCTTATTTGAAGTTGATTTATTATGATACAAAACTTCTATATTGTATTGAAGGTTTTGTGATATGTTTGACTGTGGATGTGCTATTTTTATACCATTCATAGTTTTTGGTGAAATTATTGACATTTCGTATGCTAGTTTTAATACGAATGTTTATGTTATGTTTAAACCTTTTCATATGGGAATGCATTGGACTTAATATGTGACGGGTGGAGCCCGCTATAGCTCCTTGATGCATCGGTAGGTCTCATGAGACAAACTAGTGTCTTGGCACAAGGCCTTGGCAAAATCTTATTTGTAGTCTTGGCACGAGGCCTTGGCTATGTGGTTATGATAGTCTGGCATTATGCATTCCAACATTATGAAAGTGGTTATTGATATTGCATGTGATTATTCTATTAGTAGAATATCCATGTGAACAAGTAAATGAAATTATTTCATTTTACTTTTGCCATACTATGTTGAAGTTCAAGTTTGAAAGGCTTTTGTTTTAGTTACACATTGCCTTAAATGTTTATTCTTATTTATAAAAGTTTCCACTATATTGTTATCCTTACTGGGCATTTGAGATCACCCCTCTTCTATGTTTTATTTTTCCCAGGAAGTGAAGAAGTAAATTATGAATGACCTGCAGGGATATTATGAGGGGATATGAGTGTGGATTATGGATACATTATGTTGTTGTATTAGTTTTTCATTTTATGATGTAATGTAAGACTTATGAATATATCTAGTGTTTCCAAGGCTACTAAACCAATCGGTCTTTCAAGATTTTATCTTTCTTGTGATCATGCCAATGTTATGTAATAATGCACCGACTCTGGGTAACTAGGGTCGGGGCGTTACATGGTATGGCTCTGTCCAAACTCGCATGGTTTGTATTTCCCCCTTGCATGGTTTTCTTTAAACAATGAACCCCTCCTCAAGGAAAAAACGATTTGGGAGCACATTTACCACCAACCATGCAACAAGAACTAGATGGACCCAATCCACCTTATTTTTTGTCTCTAACCCCCAACACTACAACAAAATCGGCCTTTAATAGTGCTAGAAAAGGCCTTTACCATTGCTAAAAAATCGCAAATAATCGAAGTGTGGTTAAAATCTGAAAAATTTTAACAGTGCTAAAAAAGAACTGTTAAAGGAACCCTTTAATAGTGCTAAAAAAACAATGTTAAACAGGTTCTTTAACAATGCTTTTTTAGCACTATTTAACACCCCCTTTATTAGCTCTATTTTTAGCATTGATAACATCTCTGTTGATAAAGGGTGTATAATGTTTTTACATGCCCCACCCCAACCCACTTTATCAGCGCTTCCCACCCACCCATCCCTTTATCGGTGCTTCCCCCATCCCTTTTCCAGTGCTTTGGATAATCCCAGCCTCTTGTGTAATTCCCTACCTCTAGCGAGTTTTGAACCCTAGACCTTCAACATATACATCAAAGGCTTTTCCACTCCACTATAATGTTTTGTTTCACATTTTATGATATATCTATATATTTATATATATTTTGTTACATTTTTTTATTCATATATTTATATAAATGTTTATATATATGTTTATATATATGTTTATATATTAATAAATATATTTTATATGAAAATAGCTTTAATTTATTTAATTATAAAATTAAATTTTTATGTGTGAATGCATAAAAAATATTTATATATTGTTATATATTTGATTATAAATACAATTGAATTACGAAAAAATGATAAATTTTAAAATCCATAATATCAATATGAATGTAATCCCTAGGAATAAATTCAGTCCCCCCTAAAAAGGGGAAAAAAGACCCCCATAAACGAGGATTAAAATCCATCGAAAGTTAAAAAATTGGGGTACCCCAACTCAAAACTCAGTTTTGGAGTCCTTATAGGGATTTTTTGGCCTTGAAAAAATAGTGACTAAGGTCCCCACCAAGTCATGATGGCATATATCTTGTCATATTCTTTGATTTGATATGTGGTAGATCCCAAATGGGCACTTGGATCAAATGTTATGGTCATTTGAAGTTAGAGTTACGTTTTCAACTTATTTTATATCTTTTATTATTTTTTTGATTTTTTATCTTCAAATTGATATTAAATGAATATTACTCAGTAATGATAAGAATATTATTAATTAAATATATATTTTTAGTTATTTTATAATCCATTTTCACTAAATATATTATATATTAAGTGTAAATTTCTATTTATCTTATCTAAAACATATTTCAAAAAATATATATTATATTTATATCAATATAAATATATTCATATATTAATATATTATTTTTAATGAAATATAATTTTTTTTGAATTTTTATTTTATCAGCACTTCTAAAAAAGCGCTGATAAAACCCCCCTTTATCAACACTTTTTTACAAGCATTGATAAAAGACCTCATTTATTAGAATTTGTAAAAAATAACTGATAAAGGTCCCCCTTTAACAGTTCTTTTTTATCACTATTATAGACCCCCTTTAACAGTGCTAAAAAAGCATTGTTAAAGACCCCATTCAACAACATTTTTTTAGCACTGAGAAAGGGTTCTTTAACAGTGTTTTTAGGTAGCACTATTAAAGCCCTAACACTGGATAAACTTAGTTTTGTAGTAGTGCAGAACACCCACAAGCCTCCTCATAGACTTGGGAAACATATTATAACCATATAAAATACATTTAAACCAAAATTTTAAACAATAATGTACCTCAAATAAGTATGGGATCCTACAACCACCCCACCTTATAACGAATCACCCCTCGAGATGCACTTCCAAGCATCAAAAAGCTTCCAAAGTAAAGAGGTGAATCCATTGGGCCTGCATATCCATCTCCCTCTCCCAAGTCACTTTATGAATATTACCATGATACCTCAAAACTCAAACCAAAGGCACAATACTTCCATGTAATACTTTCTCACTACGATCCACAATAAGAACATTCTCCTCAAAGGATGCATCAACCTCAAGATTGACATAATTAATATCAATCACATGATATGGGTAGGGATGATATTGTCAAAGCTATGACCCATCAAAAACATCATGTATTCCACTATACCACTGTAGAATATCCAATCGGTATGTCACTGGTCTGATCCTCTTCGCAATATCAAATGGCCACATGTACCTAGGCACCAAATTACCCTATTTCTGAATCTGATGGTAACCCAAACTTGGAAGCACTCGAAGAAACATACGATCACACACCATAAACTCATGAGGCCTACGATGAGGATCCACATATGACTTATGCATACTATGGTCCATATCCATTCACTTATTCATGATACTTGGTCCCAACAACTCCAATTCCCTATCCTCCATCCAACACAATGGTGATCTGCATGAACTACCATAGAGTTCCTCATACAGTTCCATCTGAATAGTCACCTGGTAACTATTGTTATAGGATAACTCAAAAAGTGCCAAGTGTTTACCCAAGTCCCACCAAAATCTAGGAAACAATCCCTCAACATGTCCTCTAACAACTGGATAGTGTGCTTAGATTTCCTGTCCATCTACGAGTGGAAATCCATACTAAAAAATACCTGGGTACCAAGAGATTTATGTAACCCATGCCATAAGCATAGAGTAAAATGTGGATCATGATCTAAAACTACAGTACTCGGTACCACTTACAGTCGCACTATCTCCTAAAAGTATAACTCTCCCAACTGGTCAACAGTGAAGGTCTCTCTAATTTATAAGAAATGTGCCACCTTGGTCAATTGATCCACAACTACCTAGATTACATAATTCTTCTAAGGATTCCTCAGAAGGAACACAATAAAATCCATTGTCATGTCATACCATTTACATTCCTAAATTAGAAGAGACTATAACAAACCACCCAGTCACTGATGCTTGGACTTCAAATACTGAAAGGTATAACATCACATCCTGAAACCGAAAACATATTTCTTCATCCATGGACACTAATATTATATATAAAATCATGATACATTTTGGTCAAAACAGGATGCACTTCCCACTTCAAGGTGTGGAAATAACGCATCAACTCTTCCCACATACATGTAGGCACAACAAAACACCCCTGAAAATAAATGATCTAATCATCACTAACAGTCCAACCAGAAGGTGGATCCCCACCTTCAAGAATTTACATCAAATACAAACACTTTGGATCCTTATACTACCTCTCCTTGATCCATATTATAAAGGTAGACTCAAATGCCAAGGATAAAAGGGTCGTCTATCCTTTCCCATATTGAACCTATAGATGAATCTATTTAAACAATTCCATCATCATCCACTCAGAACTGGATTCCTAAACTAATTATTTTTATGTCTTTCATCTCAGAGCATCCACAACACTATTCCCCTTTTTGGGTGTTTACACCAGTTTGAAATCAAAGGACTACGTGTACTCAACCAGTCTTCGGTTCTAAAGATTCAAATCAGGTTGGGAGAAGATGTAATTAAGGATTTTATGATCGTATATGTAGTAAACGATTCCCCAACAAGTAATTTAGCCAACACATCAAGGAATAAACCACCAATGCCAATTCAGGATAATGGGTAGGTTAATTCTATTTATGAGGCCTCGTATTCCATGACCCATACTCCCCAACTGGATCATTCTACCTCAAAATTTCCCCAAGACCAACACTGGATGCATCACAAAACAAGGTATACTTCCTACCCAACTCAGGTAGGACCAAAATTGGTTTAATATTTAGCAGCCTATTTAACTCCTATAAATCATTCTCACACGATTCAGACCATTCAAACTTGATTACCTTATTGTTAAATCTCGAAAGTGGTGATTACAAATGGGATAAGTATTTTATGGACCTTTAGTAATATCCATCCAGACCCAAAAAACTTCAAACATCTAAAAAATTATTGGGATTATCCTAAGATACAATGACTTTAAATTTATAAGGGAACACATACCCACCTTCCTCATATATTATTTCACCCAATAAATATACCTTTTCAATCCAAGAATGACATTTGGATAGCTTGGTGTATAACTTATCCCCTCTCAGTGTACTTAGGATGATGTCAAGATGTTTGACATGATCATCATGAGTTTTAGCTTACACCAGGATGTCATCAAAAAAATCAAACTGATCCAGTTATGGGTGAAATATTTAGTTCATTAGGACCATAAACACTATTAGAGCATTGTCCAACCTAAATGGAAATCCAAAAAACTCATTAAACTTCTACCTAATCAGGAAGGAAGTCTATGGTATATCAGAAGGTCTCACCCTCAAATGATGATATCTTGATCTCAAATCAATCTAAGATAACACTGAATAACCCATCATCTGGTCAAAAATATCATCAATCCAAAGAAGAGGGTATCAATTCTTAAATTTCATATGTTTTAGCTTTCTATAATCAACACACAACCACAAGAATCCATCAGCCTTCTTAGAAAATAATACCAGATATCCCCAAGGTGACCTACTTGGACAAATGAAAACTTTATTATCTAATTCCCCAACCAAATTTTAATTTTCTTGAGTTCTATTGGTTTCATTATATATTTTGGGATGGAAACTAGTTCTACACCTAGCAACAACTATATTATGAACTCGACATATCTCTTGGTTGGAAACCCTGAGAAGTCCTCAGGAAAAAAATCTTGAAACTGATCCACCATAGGAGGAAATACACGATAGTCTACTGATCCATCACCAAACATAAGAAAATCCACTTGGGTTGTGAGTTCACCGAACTGTTGATTGACTGGCCCTACACAGCCTTCTCGGTTATCACATTCCTTGTGAAGAACATAAGTATCCCCCATAGGGATGTAAAAATTACCCTATCATGGTAAAAATAAATATGGTCATGGTATAAAACTTACCAATCCATCCTTAATATCAAATCAAAACCTAACATTTCGAACACAAATAAGTCCCACGGGAAGCTATACCCACCAATCTCAAGGGAACACTCCTTACACTGCCAGATATTTTCTTTTTTTATTCCAAATGGTGTATCAATTGATATAATATTGTACATATGTTCCACCATTAGGCCCAGAAAATTAACAAATTTTGAATATATAAAAGAATTTGAGGAACCTATATCATATAAAGAACTATAAATCATGGAAGCTACAAGAATCATACCATGAAATGTTGATGGTCTGACCTCGCCACCTCCAGGTGATGGTTGAACTGCATGAAGCTAGAATACCCCTCTACTCTGGGTACCGAACTGAGTTCCTGGTGCTGCACTACCTAGCTGATATTGACTCTCTCATCCTGGAGTACCACATCCTCCACCTAGACCGTTATGACCATTATAACTTTAAATACCCACCTGGTAGGGGTAATAAAACCTCTACCTACACTCTACATTGGCCTTGATCCCCCATCATTTCCCATTTGTTGAGGTTTCCTACAAAAAATATACACATTCCCCATCCAGCTGCATGATCGACACTCAACCAGTGGTCGAGGTCACTGACCATGTATGTGACCTGGCCTTCCACACTGATAGAAAAACATCAGGTCACCACCCTGAGAGTTTGTTCCTCTATTTTGAATACTTCATACCCCACTTCCCTGGTGAAGATTCCCAAAATGATGCTTCCTACCCTTAGAATTTTTACCACTAGATCATCCAATTAGAACCACATTCCCACCACCAGAAGCCTCGTTTTATTTCCCTTTTAAGATAAGGGCATTATCCACCACCTTATCAAACCTCTTTAAATGAAAGATATTCACTTTCGAATTGATCTCATGTCTAAATCCATCTCGGAAACATATAGTTGTAGCGACCTCATCCTATTCCAACACTAGTAACAAGCATCACAAGTATGCGAAGTAGCCGACATAATCCTTCATTGACATAGTTCTTTGGTTCAACCTCATAAACACCTAATATTTATCCTACCTCAAGTTCTCTGAATAGAAATATTCTAGAAACTTTTATTTGAAGTATTTCAATAGTATACCATCCAACTGCTAAGTTTGAACCAGAATATCCCACCAGTACTTTTCTGGTCCCCATAACATATATGTTGTTAACTTGACTCTCTTCTTAGGAGGAGTCTCAAAGTGATCCAAAATCATTTGGATAGACTTTATCTATAACTCTACAGCCTCAGGTCCACTGTCTCCAGCAAATGTCGGAGGGTGTTTCAAGTGAAACTCTCTAGTAAAATCAAACATGGTAGGAATAACCCACCCTAGGTCTTATTCCATCAGTAGTATAAAACAAGTAAATTTCTCACAGAGATGCTCGTTTCCTTTTTTAACCTGAATCATCGGGGTTTCTTGCCCCAATTATGGAGAAACATTCTTGATGATATCCTATTATCTCCCAACCGACACACATCGTCATGGTGGAATTTCTCTACAATGCCAAAAACACATCTTATAACTCATAAAATAAAACATCTATTGTTTCAAAAAATAAGGCTCTCCACTAGCCATAAACAACCCATTATGCATACACTATCCTCAATATATATAATTACATCCCAATTACTACCCTTATCAATCACTACCATGGTTTATGGTCAACATAGTGTAAACTAACTCAAAGATCCACTAGTATTTTCATTTGAAATCCATTTTACCATTTCCACTTCCACAACATAAATATTTATCTTTTAGGTACATTCCTATATTTAAAACTTATCACAAAATTTTTTTAACCCATTTATAACCTTTCATTAAGCACTATTATTTAGCCATTCTATTATATTACTTCCATTTATCCATTTACATCATCTTTTTTAGACACCATTTGTTTCAAATTTTCAAGTAAAGTGTAATGTAATCTGTTCCTCACATCCCACATAGTATCCCCATGTGTTCCTACCATGATTCATGACACCTACATCCCTAGGTGCCTAAAATTATGCATGAATTCACAACCTCATGGAATTATATCCACCGAAAAAAATATCATAAAATAGTTACATCACACAACAAGTGCACCACCCAATGGTGAAATATCATTCAACTATAACAACACACATTAAGAACAACAATCCCACCCTAGGAACTCAAGTTTTCCCCCTTACATGGGTAAGTTACTCCCAATAAACAGCTCATTTCTAAGACCCAAACACATCCTAATATTCTATATACCATCCCCAAATAATAATACCATATAAAATAACCCCTTTGAAAACAATTTTTAACATCCCCTCCCTGAAATCCATTAACACGGTGCCCCAATCCAGGTAACCACATAACCTCAGGCACACCTCCTCATATGCCAGAGGCTACTAACTAGAAGGAAGGGTATTATAAAACATGTAGGGAGACTATACCCTCTTTATTAGAGTATTAAACAGTAGATAATAATATTAATAAATAAAGGAAATAGTATAACCAACAAACATGCATTACCAAACATTTCCCGACATTGGGTATAATCCCACAACCAAATAGTAAATATGAAATGTCATTTCATACAGTTCCAACTGAGAGAAAACCCGAAAATAAAAACAAACAAAATAATCCATAAAAGGGGTCTTGACTCCAAGTCTAAATCCCTAATCCATGCACATCCCATGCCCAAATCAACCCTATAGCATAGGGTGCTTACCCTTATACTATCTTGCAACCATGAAGTCTATTTAGGTTTCTAATGGTGGCCTGAGTAGGGTGTGAGTACAAATCAGTATGCCACTAATAATAGTGTCTACAAAATATTCAGTCTAAATAGATAGTGTATGTAAGTACTAAATAAACAAAAAGATAAAAAAAGGGTAAATTAGTTCCATTAGTTAACAAAGTCCACCTAAGCTATTTTCATAATTTATCTCTTGGGTGAGTCATTCTCATCAATTTCACTTCATCCTATTCTGTTCAACTACTATGCATGAGGGGTATAAATAGAGTTCCCTATATCACTAGGGTAAAACATTTCACAAACAATACATCACACTTACCTTGGAGCCTTAGTCCAGGTAGTCTCATAAAATATAGCTGTTAGAGGCATATATCATTAGTCCTCTCCCTAACCCATGCATTAAAGGGAGTGGGATTTAGAGACTTAGTCTAACCCAAATTGTGGGAATATATCCTCAAGTTTGAAACCCCCGCATTTACCACTAATATATGTGAACATGATTCTTTAATCATTTACCACATATATAATTTAACAAACCATACACAATTAACACACATAAGATTCAAAAATCATAGTTCATTCAACACATAAATCATCTTCATAACCTAACCCATTAATGCATTTAGAATTTACATTCCTTATCCCAATTAACCCATTTATCATTAGCATTCCTTATCCAATAAAAAAATTACACTTTTACCCCATTACTCATTTAAATCCATAACATTATACCAAACAACCCCATATTCCAAGTTAAAAACTAAAATCAATTACCATTAGTTCATTTCATAACCCAAGATAACATGTAAACACATTTATTATTTGATCTATGTCATTAAAACCCAATTAATCACTTAACACTTTAATTCCCATGTTCAAGAATGATGGAAAACCCCATGGGTGGCCCTATAATTGGTCTAATCAATCTCAATGCATCCCATAGGGATCAAGAGGGGTTCAATTCATCATTTATCCAACCAATCTACCAAATCCTACTAAATGTGTAAAATTCAAAATAAGAAGGCATGATAGAACAACCACATACACTTAAGACAACAATAAGACTATGGGATATAATTTTTAGACCATCTACCTCAATTTTGTAGACAAACAATCGCTTAACATTATCCCTTGACTTGGATTTGAACACCCTTTGAAGTCCCAACCTAAGGTCCACTAGAAAAATATGTTTTTAGGGATTCATAAGTATAATAATGGCTACATAATCCCTAATACTAAAAATAGAATTTAGAGGATTGTTAGAATCACCTGGATCTTTTATTCACAACCCATGATGCTCCAAACAACTCAAAAATGAGGGAGATTGATCCTTGGGAAGCCTTTGGAATTTTGGTTTGTCACTAGGTCTTAAGAAGGAAGAATGGAGGAAAATCCCTATTTAGAACACTTGAGGCCTGAGAACGAAAAATGAAAAAAACCCAATTTTTAAGGGGAATATGTTTTAGCTAAACGGTTAGAAACACCATGCGCCACCCTCTATCCAATAGGGTGTCAGGCCGTACAATTTCTTGGGGATCCCACACAGTTTGAAAAATTTCGCACTGACTGTGCGAGATGGCATTTTCCAAGCCGGCATAGTTTCCCCCCTTACATGGTTTTCTTAAAACCATGCACCCCTCCTCTAGAAAAGCATGGTTAGTGAGAATAGTTACTACTAACCATCTGAAAACCATGAAACATTCCCTGGATATCCTTGATATCCCTTCTTTTATGTCTTGAACCACCAAAACACCCTTGATCCTCCTTATAGACTCTATAAAAATTTCATTGCCCATCTTAAATACATTTAAACCAGAATTTTAAACACGAACATACCTAAAAGAAGTATGCGGTCTTATAATTGCCTTTAAATAAGTCAATTTATTTGATAGCTTGTTCCACATTTGACACCAAACTTAAACAAAATTGTGATATATTTAGATAAAATATTAGTATTTAAGTATGGCCATTAAAAACTAGCCATATAATTATTGAGAATGAATAGGAGTAACAACTTTATGAAATATATATACAAATAAAATAATTTCTAATTTAGTATAAATTAAATTAAATTAGTTTCCCTAAAATTACTAATAAGATCAATTATTTTTTAGAAAAGTATATTTCTAAACAATTACCTTTTATGTGATATGAATTTATATTTCATTAAACATATTATTAACTACTTAGCTTCTCATATTTATTATATTAATTAAAATTTATCCTAGAAAAACTAATTTAATTATATCATGATAATTTATATACTTTAATGCTATTATATTAATGGTATTATAATTATTTATTCATATACTTCATCCATTATGAAAAACAAAACTATTATTCATGTGTTGAGAATACTACCGCCTCCATGATGTAACATGTTTTATTTTCCTTAACTACCTTCCAATGATGGATATAAGTATTTTATTATATAATAAATATGATTTTTATGATATAATTATGGTTATGTTTTGAAAATTTTAAGAAACTATTATTGATATGATCAACACAATATCATCGTTAATTTACTTGGAATGGCCTGAAGGCATTCATTTTTTTATTATTTTGATAGTCCACCTTTGAAGGGGTGAGGTTGAACCCTTACAATTCTCAAAGGATCAGAGACAATTACATGACCCGTAGGTCTTAGAGGGAATCACCCAGATAAGACAACTTGGAACTGCTCCTCCCCAGCATATGTCATGATATCAGCACTCCACCTTCGTAGGACTGGTCAGCTAGTTATCCTATGAAAAGTTGCACATTCCTAGTACCTATGGCAAAGCCATACCCTCTCATTCTTCCAATTTCGGTTAGCTCTACTCTAGTGGATGCACCTACCCTGAATCCTCTTCTGAAGCCTTGTCCCTTGTAGTCTGACTGATACATCTGCATTTCATGTGTCCTGAAGGCCTTGGGGTGGCCCTAAAGCCTTAATGTGGCCTGAAGGCCTTGAGAATAATCTGGCTTGAAGGGCATGGGTGGCCTGAAATCCTTACAGGATCTGAGAACCAAACCGGTGGCCCAAAGGCCCAGATGGATGAATAGTTCCGGCTGCTACAGTACCAAACAGTGCATGTTATAGTAACTGCTATAGTGCCCGCTGCAATGCCTACTACAGTACTACTACAGTACCCCCCGGAAATCCTCCTCCACCCGGATTTTATCTCGGGTCTCTTGGATGCACCTACCGAGTCCTCACCAACTGGGTTGAGGCTCATGTGCTCATCGTTAATTTAATTGTTTAAAAATGCATACTAAGAGGATAATATTTTATTAAAATTGTATAATGTTTTAATATACATTACTTATTCTTATAATTCCTTAGAATAATTATATATCACACTAATAAACACTAAATAAGATCATTATGCTTTTGGTATAATTACATTACAACACAACCACCTCACAATCATTCATAAAATCAGAGTAAGTTCATGTTTGGGTCAGTTTAACCACCTAATTAAATAATACTGTGAATTTATATCATGAATGAATATAGGAAAATAATTAATTGTATAAGATTATATAAATTTGTAAAAAGTTATTTTTTTTGGTTATATATATTTTATATCAATATTTAATTTATTAAGTAAGAAAACACACACCGTTCATCAAGAATCACTGAAACATGCTTGTTATCGATTTCATTTTAAGGATAAATAAAAAAACTCATGAAAGGAATTTTAAAAAATATAAATAATTATAAATAATATCTAATAATATTTTTAATGATATATTAATGATAAATATTTAAATCAGAATGAAAACAGAAACCACTATTATGAAACTAGTACAAATGATCAAAACTATAAACATCTAATATGGAAAATCAGTATAATTAATATATAGAATGACTATTTATGAAGTGTATAAATGAAAATTTGTATGATTAAGGTTATTAATTATTTTATTAAGATATATATGTTTTTTATATAGGATGTTGAATTACTTTTGTGGAATTTAGGATAAGTGGTATGAGTTTTCATGTCAAATTCATCTCTTTGAGACATATTTCATACTATAAACCTAATTTCATTTTTTGGATGTATATAATTCCAGTTTGAGATATCATATCATGAATTATATCTTAATCATGGTATTTTAATTTCAATTACAATACTTATCTTTCAAGAGGTTTTTATTAAAGTGTTACTCAATCCACCTGAATTTTATTGGTCTTAATTCTGATTCTTTTAGACGTGATACTTGTTATGCACCATGTTTCCTTTGTATGGAGTTATATTGATTTACTATGAAAATAATTTTATATACATTATTTCCTTGTTACTTATGGGATAAACTAATCTTAATAAAGTTCATTTCTTTAAATTTATTTTGACTCAATTGTTACCCCATTCATAAGAGTGTTTGGTAACTCAATTTTCATTCATTGAGTCATGATCATTCAATAAATCATATCTCATATAAGTTGGATACATTTTAAATTTGATTATATTATAAAATATTCTATTATTGAATACTTTTTTACCATATAAACCCCTTTCCAGCTATTCCATGCTTCATGGAGTATATTTCCTATAAGAGATATTTATAAATCAAATATTATTTATTTTTGTTATAATGTTTCATCATGAAATTTATTTTTTAATTCTTGGATTAAACCACTCAAATATTTTATTATTTTTTATTTTCTATGCTTGTTTTTGGAAAAATATATTTTGATATAAAATAACATTTTGTTACTCCTTTTACAATGTGAGTTTCGAACAAAGGTATATTCAAAATAATAAAAAGGGGTTTTCCTTTCACTTTCACATGTTTTGTCTTCTACTAATATTTTCTCCAAGATCAAATTTGTGTCTTTTTAAGGATTTTTTATTAGATATTTTTTAAAAAATTAAATCTTTTAAATGTCTTTCACACCACCTTTTCAAATTTTACCTTTAAAAGTGACATGTAAATTTTTTTACATCAATGATAAAAATGGTTTCTAAAATATATTTTATATTTTCATATCTATTTCCCCTATCATTTTAAAAATTATTTACCCTAATAGGGATTATGTTTCATGATTCATCCTATAATATTTATATTTTACCATTTGGTGTGATTGAACTTGTGGTATAAAACATTTCAATTCTTGTGATATAATTCGAAACATTCTTTTTACGAGGGTGTTTCTCATTTATGTCAACACCCTTATATGTTTCCTTATTCCACTAGGGTTATATTCTTTTAAAACCATACACATTGTTTTTATGGATGGATTATGATCATTATTATTATATTATTAACTTATTCATATACTCATTACTCTATATAGTGTGAACATCACATTTTATATAATTCAAATTGAATGATGTCCACCTAGAAATAATGTTATTCTATTGAGATAATGAAAATATTGATTTTTTGTATGTTTTTATTCCATCATATATTATTATTAGCAATTTTACTATATATTGTTTAACCATACACCTTCTACCTCCTAATAGTTAATGATCATGTTATCCCTTTTATTGAAATGGGTAAAAGTATTGGTGTTTATTATATTATTATTCCGATACAGATGATTATTTTCAATTTGACTATGTATTATTTGACCATCCACCTTTTTCACCAAATGTATTGTGATCATGTTATCCATTTTATTGACTTGAGGAAAAGTATTGACATTCTTGATGATTATTGGCTACAAAAATAGGTTGATTATGTATTGAAATTCGGTATTCTTTATTATACAGAAAAAACTTGTTTTTATTTAGCTAGAGGTTCCTTAGGAAATTAAATGAAAAATATTATCGAATTATATGGTGAATAAATTGGAATTAATCAGGTGATGGGTGGGGCTCATAATTATATATCCCCTCAATTAATCAATTATTAACCTAATAAAAAAACAAGTTCAGGTATTTGGTGTATGTATTCTTAATTTAGTAAGATGTCTTGACTGTGGTATTGACGCCTTGATAGTAGGTTTTTGATATGTGGAATTATGAATTCCATCAATATGAGATCATTATTATTGATATCCAGGTTTTCATTTATTTTCATGGACGTATCATTCTCTTAGTTTCAAGTTTATTAGGGCTTTATTTTGTTTGTTTATTACTGTCATAATATTTATTCCTTGTTTACGACATAATCACTTTAATTGCATGGTTTCCCTTACTGAACAATATATAGCACCCATTATTATGTTTTTATTTCCATAGGTAAAGTATAAAATTAGTACACAAGACATGTTTAGAAGGATATTATATGTGGAAGAATTTATGGCGGATGTTGAAGACCCATTATGGATTAAGTAGTTTCTTATATATAGTGGAAAAAAATAACTTCTTGATACAAATAATAAGATATTTATTAGTTTATGATGTTTTCTAATTATCTAAATATATGAAACTCAAAAAATACTTCATATCTAATATATTCAACAATAATTATTGATTTTTTAATTATGGATGGTTATATCTAGGATTTTATATTTGGTATCAAAACTAGCATGTAAAGTATGTGTCTATGAGCATCGGATTTGGGAGTGCATATAAGAGGTGTCATAGTTGGAATCAAATGAATCATTTATAAAACTTTAAATATTAGGGTGTTTTTTGAGGATAATTTAAGGGTTAATTAGTTTGGGTTGATCATAATTTAAAAGGTAAAGATAAACCTTTGAGATAAGTATATGATTTAATGTTTAGGTGTTAATGCACATTTTATTTGAGGATTAGGATAAGATAAATTCAATAAAAATCCTAGAAATAGGTCTATATATAGGATGGCATCCTGATGTTTTGGATAAGTCTTGAGTATACAGTTTTCCTTGAAATTACATCCCTACATGGATACTATAAGATAATATCGGCTCTGACACAGATGTACTTAGTGGTAATAACCCCAAAAATGATGGATTGGGTATTAACTCGATCATCACCCAGTGCATGAAAAAAGGTCTAACTCTCCTAGGGGATATGAATTAGTTAATTCACATTCTCTTTACAAACCATTATTATGTATTTAATAACCATTTTAACTAATTAGGTTAGAGAACCTAATCAAAAAATGACCTTGTATAACCAATGATTGAACAAGGAGAGTGAAAGGTTGATCTGAAAGTATCATATGTTAAAAAAGGTTTCATATGGGAATAAATATTCGGATTGGGGTTTTCATATTCATAATTTATATATTATCATAGCTATTTTTATTTTAGTATTTTTTTTGAAACAGTATCACAAAGATAAATCTAATAAAGGTATGTATCCATAAACCATTATGTATTATAACTGAATAAAGGAGTATATGTAAATTGTTAAGAATTTTAGTATATTCCTATTATAATGGAAAGAGGTAAGTTTATTAGTCTTTTATATGGTCATGAATTTTATATTTTAATATAACTATAATCATAAAGATCATATCTATTCTCATCAGTGAGTGATATTTATAAATGATATTATGGTATATTCTAAAAGTTAAGAAAATTATGTGAAACATATAATTATTTCTCTACAACAGTTTTTATTTAAAGGTATAGAAATGTATATTAAATGGTATGAATAACCCTTAAAAGTAATTTTACAATAATGTTATATTTTGGGAATAACTATTGAGAACACATGATTGAGGTATGAACAACTCTTAGGTTTAATACATGCTTAATGTTGATGTAATGACGAGTTGATTAATTTTCAGAAACGTTGGTTAGGTAGTATTGGTAACATTGGGATTTATAATTTATTCCTGATATTTTTTTAAGTTCATTTTATTTTTTATTATGGTATAAATTAACCATAACACCTGGTTTTTTTATGAAATATTTTATTTATATAATTTTAATTACTCATTAGTTTTCATTGCACGCAATCATTAGTTTAAATGAACTACAAGGAACCATTAGTATAAAATGGCCATTATAACATAGTCATTAGGTTATTAGGAATAAATATAACTAATTAAAATGTATGGTGAATTCATTGGCTACCAATTATTTATGAGAAATATAAATCAAATATATATTTTTATTTTTGTATTAATAAATTAAGTGAATTACAATTAGTAAATGAAATTAATGAAATATATATGTTATATATTTGATAAAATATTTTTTATATTCATACAATATATATTTTAGTCATAGGATATGAATAAACCTTATTTTATGTCTAAAAACATATATTTTCAAAATGGAAATTCTACCACCTTTTAATGGAGAACCCATTTTAAATTAAAATTTTGACATATTAATAATTTTTATATGAAAAAATAAACTTATTATTAGGAATAAATATATAAAAATTTACTTTGGATTAATTTTTGATATTTATATGATAACTTTAAAGTCTTGATGAATCTTAAAAATATACTAAATTTTAATTGAAAATAGATTTTTTTTCATATAAATAATTTATATGGTTAAATTATATTATTGAATATTTTTAAAGTATAAATAGATTATAATTTTTTCATTTAATTTAATTTAGTCCATTGTAATTAATTTTACATTGAATTCAGATGTAAACACATTTCAATCTTTTGCAATGTTTTAACTTTTAAGACTTGTTTTCACATTTTGACAATGAGATTAATTTTAATTTAATTACACCAAATTCTTCATTTTGAATTTGAAAAAATTTATTCCATATTTGGAATCATTAGGTCCAAATTATGTAAATATATTTATTTTATTTTTGGGCATTATGAATAGTAACTTCGGTAATGTTTTTTATTAATAAGGTAAATGGGTAAATTGGGTAATTAAAGGTAAAAATAATATTATAAAATTTCCCTAAAACTTGTCCTGATATCATTGGATGAGTTTTTTTAGACCTAAATCATCCTTTATTTTAAAAGGTATCCTTTGGAAGCCACTTGGATAATATTAGGACATTTAATTTAATTTATTTAAAGAAAAGTTAAATATGTCTTACTCAAATTTTAATAACTATATCAATTTTAATATAAGGTTATAAAGAATATAAATTAGACTATAAATAATCATTTTAAATATAATATCTATTCATTTTTATGGTAATTTATTTGTAATTTTTAGAAAATAAATAATTATCTTAAAGGTTTATACATTGATGATGTAGAAATTATTTAATTAATGTGAAATCCATAAAATAATTTTGATTAAAATTATGATAAGAATTAAAAGACCCAAAAACTTGACCAAATCTTATTGGTAGATTATATCTCACTAAAAATCATCCAAGGTTTGAGTTATTTACCATTTGGAGTCATATCGAAAGGATTATGACACTTGTAATATTTTATTTAAAGTGATGTTAAAGTTGTTACATTCATGTTTTAATAAATATAAATTTTTTAATGTAGTATTTTCTAAAATATATATTCGAATATAAGTATTATTATTAAATATAGAGAATTTATCTTCTTCATAGTAATTTATTTTTATTTTTTATTTAACATATAAGTGTATTAAATAGTTACACAAAAATGATGTTGTAATTATTTTATTAATGGGGTTAACAATTAAATGTTATTAAAATTTTAAAATAAATATAATTTTGGATACTTAATATGTATAAATAATTTTATATATGACCTTTACCTCTTAGGAATATTATAAAATATTTTTTTGAAGTTAACATATTATATTTATATTTTTAAAAATCAATGAACTGAATAGTGTCAAAATAGACACTATTGATTTTTTATCAAAATAAGGTATTATTAAATTATTTAAAAATAATAAAACGTTTTAAAAACTTATATAATAATTCTGATGTGGTCTAAAATGTTCTA
The DNA here is from genome assembly GCA_963277665.1 of Viscum album. NCBI lineage: Eukaryota > Viridiplantae > Streptophyta > Magnoliopsida > Santalales > Viscaceae > Viscum > Viscum album. The sequence continues at coordinate 513,845,611 of OY728140.1, forward strand.
AATTATTAATTTATGGTCTAATTGACATTAGATAAGTAAATATTTCAACCTTTTAATATTGAAATATCTGTTACCATAGTTAAAAATTAAATAGAATAACTAAATGTAAATTAAAATGATAAGGTTTTATTTCACATAAAAAATTGCCTAAAATTTATTTTTTGATGATATTACAATATTATCTCATCTAATATTAAAATTAAGGAAATTTTGGATGTTTTTGGATGGGTTTTTAGTTTATTATAAATTAATATTTTTGGAGATTCCACAAGTGCCCCTCAACTCAATTATAAAAGGACACATCCTTCCTAATTTATTCACAACTCATTAATCCTTCAATATTGGATATCCACTAACCTTTTCCATTATAAAATTCTCTATTTACATTCTAGAGGTTTTGGTCTTCTCTAAAGACCAACTCTAGTGCTTTAAGAGGAGATTTAGAAGGTGCATGCCGAAGAAGAGGTAATCCACTCTACCGATTATTTATTCATGAGTTTTCTACATTATAATGTAATAAATTATGTATAAATTAAATAATTATATGTTATTATGTTATAAAACAACCATATTCCACCTTCTATCCATCCAATGAAAAACTAAATCACCACGCATGCGTACGTACGTCTTACAGTATCCACGTTGTGGTGTAATATATTTTTCACCACCACCTTACTTGGATAGGTATAATGATGGAAATAAAAACTATATATGATTATTATAACAATATATTAATTCTATAACAAAATAAATACCATCCACTTCCATAGCATTTCACAATTATGGGAATGATATTGTCACTCGTGCGTACGTACGGCCTACCGTCTCCATGATGTGACGCGGTTCATTATACTTGATATCCATTAAATCATGACTATATAAATGTATATAATGAATAAATATGATATATATTATGTTAGTAAAAAAATTAAATGATTTAACTATGATCTAATAATTAGAAATTGAACTTATTAGACAAAACATGTATAAGAAAATAAAACAGCTAATACCCAAATAACGAGTAATAATGAATTGTTATTAACAAATAAATGATAATTTGATCATATATGATATCATAAAAATTACTATGACTCTGGAATAAGTCAATAAAATTATTTAAATCATTATACATAAGGCTTGATTACATACAAAGGACATCAGACCTAAGGTAAGGGATAATTTCTCAATCTCATTATTATCTGAGATTATTTATATGTAAGTATATACTTGGGGTATATTTATCATCCATGTCCATGTTTCATAAATATTTATTCAAAGAATTATTTATATCCTTCTGAACATTTTTAAAGTAAATTTTACCCATTGGTTATTTTTTGTTAAATGGTATGAAATGAATCTTTAGTCTTTTTTGATATGAGGTACTTTTTGACTTATTCGACAAAAGTATGAGAAGAATGTTCTCTTTTAAATTATACAACATGAATAGATTTTTACATTTTCATAACATCTTGTTTCCATGAATCTTACTTTACAATATTTCAAGTTTATTTTCAAATAAATTCTTTTCTTTTAAACTTGCATGGAATTTTGAGAAACAAAAACGTTTTTGAAGAATAAAGGATATTTTCCTCATGAATTAATTTCAGGGGTTCTATCAAAATCATTTTCCATATAATATGGAATTATTTAATATGGTTATGTTTCCAGTATACAATACCTATTATTCCTATGGTTTTATTGTGTTTATGATGGAAATATATTTATAAAATCCATTTTTTTATATGGATTATGCTATGATGGAATAATGTTTAAGAAACCCATTTTATTCTTTAGATTATGCTATGCTGAGTGATTTATATTTTTGTGGAACATGTAAGAATGATTTTATTATGATATGGATGAGACCTATATATCCCTCTAATTTATTGGTTAAATATTTATATCTCATGAGATATAGAGGGCTGGAATGAGAAATGATCTTGGTTTAGTAATACAGGGTCGGAACGAGAAGTGAAATCAATTAAATAATGGATTTTATTCACTATGATGGTCTTGGAAATCAGTATTAACTAATATGAAATGATTTTATATACTTATGTGTATGCCACAAAATTTAATGTCTTATGTTATGACTTTTGGGATTTCATTCATTGATTATTATAAACTTTGATGATTTATCCTATGATAATATATTGTGATATTTCATATTCAGATAAGATTTTCAAATGTTATGTTCTTATGTATTATGATTATGATATGATTAATATCTCCCTTATTTACCCTTACTGAGCATCTGAGCTCACCCTTTCATATTTTTATTTTCCCCATGTCATGAATAAGGGTATTAAGTAAGATATGTCAAAAAGGGGTCTAGTTATTAAAGAATAAATAGAAGACAATGTATATGTCATATGAACCAGTTATTTATGTTTCTCAATTTCTAAATACACTAAACCTATATGGACTGGGTGTGGTTTTGTTATGTTTTGTAATGAAAATTCTTTAATTTTAAAGTAATATCTATGTATATAAAGTATGGTCTATTATAGTTGGTAACAGAGCAAAGATATAGTTAACCTTTGGAAACTAGGATGAGAAAACCTTACTAAGAACCCTAATGATATGTCGAAGTATAGGTAACAATCCTAGTGTTTTATAAATGACCATGAATAACATAGGATAAAACCTAAGGTGTCCTAAATTGAAATTTTATTTTTGATTGTGTAGTTTTCCATTATGATTAGTGTTTCTCGCACTATGGTTCTTGGTTTTATTTAATGGATAGAACCTTAAGGAACCACATTAATGCTGAATGTGAGGGGAAATACAATGATTTTATTCTGGAGAAACCAAATGTTATGGGAGGTTGAATTAAAATTCTTGTAGCTATGATGACACAACTTTCTCAAGCTATGAATAATGTAGGACCTCCAAATGAGCAAAGGAAGGAAAAAAATTATGTTGAATCCTTCATGAGGAAGTGTCTGCCTTCTTTGAGTGGGTCTTCTGATCCACTAATGGATGAATAATGGATTAGTACAAATGAAAATATATTTTCAATTCTCCTATGTTTAGATCAAGATAAAGTCATATTGGGAATCTATCTTTTTTAAGGTGAAGCTAATCAATAGTGGAATATTATCAAGAATACGAGTCAAAGAGATGAAATTGAATCTATGGAATGGGACAAGTTCAAGAAATTATTTCTCACTAAGTACTTTCCTCATATTATTAAAACAAATATGGAAGGAGTTTCTTGAGCTCAATTAAAATGATGATGAATCTATTTGTACATATAAAGAAAATTTTACAAGAATTGAAAGGTATGCTTATGGGATTATTATCCATCATGAGAGTAAAATTTATTGATTCTTTAGTGGCTTAAGACCAAGTCTTTGAAGGGAATTATACATAAGGGGATTCAATAGCTATGAGGAAATCATTAGATGTTATCTCAAGGTTGAGATGGATATTAGAGTAACCCTTCAGTCCTATAGGTTTGATAAAAATAGAAAAATGGAATTCAAGGGGAAATATAAAGGCAATACTGAAAAGAAGATGAGTTTTCCCTTATTCTCAATGTTTGGCAAGAAACATGGATGAAATTGTCTTAAAGGGACTAGAAAATGTTTTATGTGTGGGAGATAAGGTTATCGGGTAGTTTAATGCTGATGTAATGGGAAAAATATGTCTAATTATGTGAATAGATAAAATACTACATATAATGCACCTCCTACACTTCAATGCTACAAGTACAAGGAAATGGGGCATTATTACAACTAATTCCTTAATTCAAGGGTTATCGATGATGATAGATGTTAGAAAACTATTAAGGACAAAGTCAAAGGAAAGTCACATGTGATCATTATTAGCGATGTGGAGTATGATAATGAAGTAGTGAAAGGTACACTTACCATCCACTCTAAAGTAGAAAATGTTTTATTTTATTCTATATCCACCCACTCTTTTATTTATGAATAATTTTCTTAGGGTATTTTCATAGTACCTCAACAATTATATGTTGAGTTAGCTGTGACAACTCCTAATGGAACAATGGTTTCATCAAAGTTTTATAATTCTTCTCTAGTGGTATTTTATGGGAATGTTATTCCTGAAAATATTTTGATCCTTTAGTGTAATTTGATATGATTTTTTGAATGTATTGACTTTATCTATATGGATATCATATCAATTTCCAAGGAAGGGATATCACATTTCATATTCTGGATCAATCTATGATAATATATCAATACAAGGATGAATATGACCTTCCAGTAGAAATTTCTTCCATCTTATGTCTCTTGATTCCTATAAATTAAGGTTACTATCTATAATAGCTGGGGATAAAATCACCATTAAGAATAAACCTATTGTATGGGAATTTTTTGATGTATTTCCGAAATAATTTTCAGGTCTTCCACTGAATCGTGAAGTTGAGATTTGAATATAACTCATACCCGGTGCTATGCCTATTTTAAAGATAACTTATATAATGACCCCAATTGAGTTACAGGAATTGAAGAAGAAACTCCAATACAATCTTGACAAGGGATTCAAACACCTTAGTGTGTCACCTTTGGCTACACCTATTCTGTTTTCTAAGAATAAAGATGGATCAATGAGAATTCTCATTGATTATCAAGAACTTAACAAGATCATTATCAAGAACAAATATCATCTTTCCCACATTAATGACTTATTCAACCAGTTATGCGGAGATCAATACTTTTCCAAGAATAATCTTCATTCAAGATATCATCAATTAATGGTCAAGAAGGAGGATATACCAAATAATACATTTCGTATAAGGTATGGACACTTTGAATTTATAGTGATGGATTTTGGTCTTACTAATCCCCCCTCTATCTTTATGGATTTAATAAATAGAGTCTTTAGAGACTATCTTGATCGGTTCTTGGTAGTCTTTATAGATGATATTTCGGTTTATTAGAATATTGAGGAAGAACATGAAGAGCACTTGATAATTATATTGAATACCTTGAGAAAGGATAAACTTTATGTAAAATTTACAAAGTGTGAATTCTGGCTTCAAAAAGATTCATTTTTTGGATAACATAATCTCAAGAAAGGGGATATCTATGGATCCAGAAAAAATATAAGTTATTAAAAGTTGTCTTAGACCAACAATAGTAATTGAGATCCAAATTTTTCTTGGTTTTTATGGATATTATTGATGTTTTGTGAAATATTTTTCACAACTATCTAATCCACTCACCAAGTTGACTCGGAACGGAGTTAAGTTCGTGTAGATGGAGGAATGTGAAGAGAACTTCAATGAGCTAAAAAGAAGGTTAGCCAGTGCACTTGTGCTCACACTTCCTTATAGTGTAGAAAGGTTTGTGATCTATAGTGATGCATCAAATATGGGGATGAGATATGTTCTCATGAAAAATGATATTGTGATATCTTATGCCTCACGAAAATTGAAAATCGATGAGCAAAATTACCCAACTCATTATTTGGAGTTAGTTGTAGTAATATTTTCATTAAAGATATAGAGGCATTATATTTATGGTGAGAGGTGTGAAATTTATATTGATCATAAAAGTTTAAAGTATATTTTCACACAAAAGGATTTGAATATGTTCCAAATAATATGGTTGTAGTTGATTAAAGAATACAACTACTCACACTACTACAAATAGGGCTTTTAATAGTGCTAAAAAGCACCTTTAATAGCGCTAAAAAGAATTGTTAATAGAGGCAAAGATAAGGGGGTCCCCTTTATCAGTGTTAAAAATAGCACTGATAAAGGTCTCCCTTTATCAACGCTATTTTTAGCACTGATAAATGGATAATATACCAGAGCTAAAAATATCATTGATAAATACCACCTTTATTAGTGCTATTTTGAGTGCTGATATATTCGACATTTATCAGTGCTTAATTAGCACTGATAATGGCCAAATTTCTTGTGCAAACCCAACACCTTCATAGCACATGCACACACAGCACAAACAACACAAACACACAAAGTATAGAAGAAAAAAAAATTCTATATACATTTACTTGAAATCATGAATATAAAAATACACACTGCTATATACATTTAAAACAATGTTTAATTTGGTTAAAATTAAAATTATCCCACAAACAGTTAAAAACATTGATGTTTCATCCTTTTTGAATCCATGATCCGCTCTAAAAAATTGTTTTCCATGGTATTAGTTGCCGAACAAAGCATTCGAACTTAGGAAAAAGATTTCACCTATATAAGAAAACAAATATTATTTTAGTAATACAATAATGAAATAAATTAAACATTACTATTAAAGAATACATTAATAAAATGTTAAATGCTACCTGTTACAACCATTACATGTCCATATTTCCTTGGATTGAATTAATATTTTAGAAAAGGCACAATATGATTCATTGAATTATAAATATGGTTTTGTTAAGATTACATGGATGAGAAAAGAAGAGGAATAAATGTCAACAACAACATGGAATCCCAAAGGTTTCATTTATTAACAATAAAAAAGGTAGGAATCTCCACAAGTTATACAATATGACATATACATGATGGTTTATTCAATTTCATAGGAGTATTAAATTTTAGAATAAATTCTAAAAATTTTCTTGTGATAACACCATCCTAGATAGGTTATAAACATAATAGTTACATATATCAGGAGCCTTTAAGAGTGTACTCTCCCATGCCAGGTCAAAGGGAATGAGTGCTAGTGCGTCCACATCAGACATTGGGTCCAACCCTTCTTGGACCCTGACCACTTATGGCTCTCCAAGGACCCCATACAATATATAAGGTCCTGTTGAAGGTATGTAAGGAATTCATTTCTCAGTTTTAGAGAGGGCCTGATGAGAACCTACACAATTAGATAGGCCATGATCATACCGGTTCACTTTTCTCTTGATCTCCTAGTTATTTAGTGTGATTATCCAAACCCACATCCCTCCCCTACCCAAGAAAGCCCCCCTGAATAGCCTCCTCCCTACCCCTGGACAAACCCCCCCTCCCACCAATCCACATGAAGCCACCCTCCCTCCTCCTAGAAAACCCCCCTCCCTAACCCTGGACACCCCCCTCCCACCACTCCATCTGCAGCTCCCTCCCTCCTCTTGGACAACCACCCTCCCTCCCCTTACAACCCCCTCCCTTTCCCTAGACATCCCCCTTTCAACCTCCTGGACACCCCCCTCCTCTCCTGGATAGCCCCCCTCCCCTCCTCGACACCCCCTCCTTCCTGTACAACCCTCCTTCCCCCTCCCCTCCCGGACACCCCCTCCTTTCTGGACAACCCCCTCCCTCCCCTCCCCAATACAACCCCCCTAGGCAGCCCCCTCTCTACCCCTGGACAGCCCCCCCCCAACACCACTCCACCTGCATCCCCCCTCCCTCCACCTGTACAACCCCCTCCCATCCCTTAAATCCCCCCTCCCTTTCCCAGGACAACCCTCTTCCCACCCCCTGGACAGCCCCCTCCCCTCTTAGACATCCCCCTCCCGTCCTGGACACATCCCTCCACTCCCGGACAACCCCTCCTTCCTGGACAACCCCCTCCCTCCCCTCCTCGATACAACCCCCTGCACAGAACAAAAACATATGGTTTTGAAAATATATAGTGAACTTGAACCAGCAAAAACCAAATGACATCTTTGGACAATGAAAAAAAATAAACTGCAAATCTATCAATGATAATAGTAACAATAATAATAATAGATTTTAGTGGGTATGACCAAATGAACATATTTTCATAAAAACATTTCTCTTACAAAAATAGGAAGAAACCCTTGAAATTTTCAGAATTAAGCCATTGTATCCAAAATGGAAGCTCTCACGTTGCACCAGAAGTAGTGGGATCAAGAGAAGTGAAGGTGGGAACATGAGTTGATGGAGCAAGCTGAATATTGAAAACACACCACTAACATGCTGCGCAGCATGGAGAAAGTGCCATAACAAGAGGGGGAGTGACTTACATTGGTGATGAGAATGACTGAGACACATGAAAAGGAATAAGATCGGTTGATGATGGATATGGAGGAGACTGACACGTTCTGACAGAGGCAGAAATAGGGAGACGAATGGAAGAGATACGATCAAGATGTCGGTCACATATTTGGCAGCAAATGCGACTAAAACTAAGAACGAGGAGTTGTCTACACTTTTTTTCCTTGGGACCACTTGTGGTTGTCGGAAAGTATGGTCAAACTGAAAAAGAATGCATCTGGACTCGAAGAAACTGCGGAAGACAATGCTCAGTCACTAGTGATCATGGAGGATACAACACAGAGGTGAGAACAACATTGAGAACGCAATCACAATCTCATGCGATGGGAACCAAATTTCCCAAGGAACTGAAAAACCTTTGTTTGATGGAAGGGAACTGAGGATATGGGACACATGAGTGGAAACATGTGAGAACTTATCCATAAAATATGTTTTCACTACCATTCAGACCGCAACTAATTATAAATCAATGCTATTTAATCCAGTGGTACCATCTGACGTTATTGTTTGGAGGAAAAACCCCCATATATGGAACCACACCATCACTCTTGAGACAGTGAACTACAACAACTTCTTCTTTTAAGCACATGGGTGAATCTTTTGGAAAAAACATGGCATATAATGCATGGATTCTATAGCCTACATTTGAGTGAATTTCAGTCGTATCTTTTGGGCTTTTATTCATGTCTTTGATGGACAAAATGAAGATATTAAAGTCTATTTAAAGGAAACATGGTGATCTTTTTAAAGGCACAAAATAGTATTTTATCATGTTTTCTGATCTACCTCGATGATCTGGTTAACATCAATGCCCCCTCCCTACCCCTGGATAGCACCCCCCCCCCCTCCCACCACTCCACCTGCAACCCCCATCCCTCCTCCTGGGAAACCCCCTCCCTCCCCTTACAGCCCCTTTCCCTGGACATCCCCCTTCCCACCCCCTAGACAACCCCCTCCCCTCTTGGACAACCCCCTCCCTTCATGAACACCCCCTCCAATCTTGGAAACCCCCTCTTTCCAGGACAACCCCCTCCCTCCCCTCCCCGAGACAACCCCCCTAGACAACCCCCTCCCTACCCCTAGATAGCCCCCTCCCACCACTCTACCTGCAACCCCCCTCCCTCCTCCTGGAAAACCCCCTCCCTCCCCTTGCATCCCCCCTCCCTTTCTCTGGATATCCCACTTCCCACCCCCTGGACAGCCCCTCCCCTCCTGGACACCCCCTCCACTCTTGGACACCCCCACCCACCCTCCCACATGGACACCCCTCCCTCCTGGACACCCCCTCTCTCCAAGTTCTTTACTGTATACCCATTAATAACCTTCTTTATCCAACTATGTTTTCATCATCAATTTGATAATGGAATAAATATTATTCATACACTCCCCCCTCCCTTCTGAACACCCTCTCCCTCCTGGGCACCCCCCGCCCACCCTCACACCTGGACACCCCCTCCCTCCTGGACACACCACCTCCTAGACACCCCCCACTCCTGGACAACCCTCCCTCCTGGACACCCCCACCCACATATAAGGGAAACGAATTAGAAAATTGAAAATCCAAGATATTGGTTCCCATATAGCTTTTAAGATGCTCGTGATTGGACTGAATGACTATGCATTGGTCGACTTCCACACTATTGACCAGTGTAGTCCAATGAGTTATGCTTTACTAGAAATACAAATCATTTTTAAAACCATTCTTCATAACCTAAGGATATAAAGCATAATAAAGGGTGATCATATATGCTCAAAAAGTGTAAAAAATGTAGATATCAATGATCATATATAGATAACATAAGTAGTAGGAATTAACCTTCATCCTATTTTTGTACAATCTTTTATCAGGTATCCTACTCATTCATTTCTAAACACATCTATATCATCTTGTGAATATGATTTTTTGCGACAGTCATGGTAGTACTGAAAAAATATAAATACACAAAGGATGAATAAATATTTTAAATGAAATCATAATTATTTTCAAAAATACCTCGTCTGGGATGCTAGTTTGTTGATGAAATATGATCTCTTTCATAAATTTACAAACATAATAACCACAGTCCTTTCTGTTTTTTTATTTTGGAAACTGTAGAAACATCGATAAAAATAAGTAATTTTTTTATATGTGTTTGGATAGAGAAATGTTATTATATATACTAGGATACTTTTCAAGTTGTAGATCTTGTAGGTGTTCTTATCCTTAGGCCCTGGATTCATTCCATGTAGTAGACGATGTTGATGCATCGCCCTATCATAACAGAATCTTCATTAAAATATAATATAAATTATATAACTAGATGTTTATTTTTAAAAAGTTGGATCTAGTGTATTACAAATTAACAAATTCTATCATGCATGGTCAGTTTTTTGGATATCCATGCATTGAATCCAGAAAATAAATCTTTGGAGTATCCAAATTGACTACAATCAGCATCTAATGAGGCCTAAAAACACAAAAAGGAATAAGTAAAGAAAGAAATGAAAATACAGTTGATATGATTGAATTGTAGAGTTTTACCCCTGCATTGTTGGTATTAAAAAGATTTTATCATCTGTAATTTTGTTTTCAAATGATTTGAGCAGGAATGACATTATTGAAGCCTCTTTATCAGAATCTATTTCCTCTTTTGAAGAGGTGATGTGAGGATTAACGAGTCCAAATTTTTGTTCATGGGGAAATCCCTTCAATTTTTTTTCATATATATGCCTGTGAAAAATATGAAATATATTTAGTCATAATTATCAGAGTATATCGGCTTTTTTAAAATCAAATCATGAAAACATACCTCATGTATACATTTACAACTGAGGAGCCTATCCATTCATACTTGAGGATTTCATTTACATTTTCATCCCTAATGAAATTTTATATTTCCTATTTGTATATATTTTTTTCAAAATCAACTATGTGAGCATTGTCGTCTATCAACTTTGTATCCACATGATCCTGCATTGATATTAACTACGGATATAGAACGGGCAGGGTGAAGGTGCTCTCAGTAGACCGTTTCAATTGGTTGGTTGATCCTTGAGATATTTTTGAGCTGATGTTTCATTTCACCCCTTTCTCTTTGTCATTCTATAATAACATTCATCGGTTCAGACCTTTTTTCATTAAATGTTAAAGGTCCTTCTTGAAAAATAAATTGGAAATAGATACCTCCATGTCGACATGTTTTTTTACAAGAATTTCTAGCCATGCGATGAATTTTCCCACAGCTTGTTCAACTGTATGAATGTCATCATCATCATTTGAAACAGGTAGCTCGGTACTCGTCTCATTATCTATGTTAATTGACACTATAAAATGATCTTTTGGAAGTTTTATATTGTGTACCATGTTGTTCTGCGTATTGAACACCATATCCCTCGCTACAAGGTGATAGGTGGGAGTTGATAGATATAAATCACAATCATTTTCACCTAGTAGAATATTAGTATAAGAAATTTATCAGTGTCTATGTCATTCATATTTCACAGAAAAAATTATTAAAAGATTGATTACTTCAGCTAAGTCAGGTTTTTTAGGGGAATGGCTTGCCTCAAAGCTAGTGGGGGTGGGGTGGGGGATCGTCACACATGGGTTGTTTTTGAGTTGTTTCTTATATTTGCCTCTCCCACATCAAACTTGATATCATCTCTCTCTGGTATTGTAATTCTTCTTGAAAAATAGCTAATTTTTCTTTCATCTTTTCCATTTTTTCATTTTGATCCTCCACTTGTTTTTTTTTTGAAAATATGTTTGGGGTGTCACCCCAAAACCCAAACCTCTAATGCGGCCATACTGTTCTAGTTGCTTCAAGGCTGCTGAAAGTATGTCTGCATCTGGTGCAGGTGTTATTGATTTCTATGACTATGTTAGATAGAAAATATAGAAAAATAAGTAGTCATTGTTATGTAATAGCAATTTAAAGCAAATCAAATTTATATTATGTCATACTTACACATGTTTCCCACACTTTTTGTGTATTTTCATCTATTTGTATCCCCTCTTTATTTACATGATCCCCCTTCTATAGAACATGGTGTGGGATGGATATGGATTTCGATTTCGATTCATCAATCTATATATAAACAAAGAAACATTATTATGGTGTTGTTTTATGTCACATACAAGTAGTACAGTAGATTTAAAAGGCGTACCAATTTTTTCTCAAGTGAAGCGTACCCCATCCTTGCTTTACGGTAAGGGTACACTGGTTCTGTTGCGCATTTTTTATTTTCAGCACTCATTTGTTGTTTCATAAATAAAAAACTGTCAATAAAAGTTATGAATACAAGAAACTTCAAACAACATATTACCCCACACAATATACCTGAAATTTATGCTCCCCATAATAGTTTCTAAATGTATCCCACAGTCATTGGGATATCAAGTGTTCATAAAGAGGAGGTGGGTGCAGCTTTATTTTCCCTTTAGCATCTTTAAGATCAAATTTTGTTAAAATTGTACAGAAAACTCTATGAATCCTTCTTGAAACTCTTAATACATATTCCTTGTACAAGGCATCTACTATAAATGCACTTTGCAATGGATGATGAAGAGTAAGTCAAAGTTTTCGTATTTTATTTTATTTTAATAAATTTAAAAAATTATATCATAATCTTACCATAATCTCTTCCCACATTAGTGATTTAAGCCCAGTGACAACATGGTTCCATGACTATACATCAATCGGCACGCGTTGCCGAGTGATGATTCCAATGTAGATACTAAAGATGGCTTTGATGGAGTTAACATGATGGCCTCACTTATTCCATCACACCTCAAATTTGATGACTTTTGCTTTTTCCTTAAGGATTTTGGCTAATAGTGTCAAACTACGGTGCTCTTGTTTTTTTTTCACTTTCAGGGTTTCATTTCCTACCATTTACTCAGAAGTATCATCATTATGTTCCTCCAGAGCGCTACCATCGGCACTAGGACTAGTAGAAATAGGTTTAGAAACCTGTTGTACCTTAGCACTGGGACCAGTAGCAACAAGTTGAGAAACCTGTTTTACCTCAGCACGAGGACCGGAAACAAAAGGTTGAGAAACCTGTTGTTGCTCTGCACTAGGACCACCACCAGCTGGTTGAGAGACCTTTTGTGCCTCAATATTGGGCACATCAGCAGGTGCAGAAGTCATTATCTACAGAAGTGGTTTAACAATTAATTTAGGTTACATAAAAGTAATAGCAAACAGATAATAACATAATGTAACATAATGTTTATTACAATAAACAAATAACATGTTTATTGTACTCTCTCTTTTTTTTAAGGCTGAAGAGATTTGACCCCTCTATCGACTATATAAATCCCTTCATTATGGCCTCCTATAACATAAAAAACGCCATCTACATTGGGACCAATGTGAAATGATTGTGAATTCCCTATAAAAGGTTCATCCTCCATTGAACTTTCATCTGACCCTTCCGTTTTTTGGTTGATAACAGAACAATTAACCAATTTTGGTTTGTAGGTTTTGGAACATAAAATACTTGTACTGCCTGTGATTCCATTATAAATAGTTCGTATTTCTCCCCTTCCTTACTGAAATCAACTTTCACGAATCCTAATTCATCTATTTTAACAGCACTCTTATTATCAACTCACTTGAATTGAAAAATCAGCACATTTAATTTCATATAATCCAACTCCCATATTCATTTGATGATGCCAAAGTTTGATATATTCACATAAATTGGATTTTTGTCCTTAGCACCAGAAACATGCATCGCCTCATCCAAAGGTGTAACCCCACTATTCTTCATGGTATTATCTTAATCATGTTCATTAGTATAGAATGTATAACCATTAACTGTATAGGCATTATAAGATAATACATACACACTTGCTCCTCTGTCTAGACATCGAAGTCGTTCTGACATTGAGTCTAGATTTTCATCTAACTGCTTAAAAATATGGTCCTGAAACCATCCTATAAACTACCAATTATGTGTATCTGATATCCATTTTTCATCCCTAGAAGCATTCAAATGCCTAAGAATTTCTTTGTGGGTTCGAATATATGGGTCAATGTTGAAACTATTATGAAAAATGTAAAGGTGAGCCTGCTCCCAATCTGTAATATTGATTGTGACAACCTCTCTTCTAGAAATTCCTTCACCCTCAAGCCGCCCAGTGTGATGAGATTTTAGTAGGCTAATGTATTCCACACCAGACAGGTATTAAGTATAGAATTCAACGGCTTCCTCAACAATATATTTCTCCATGATACAACCCTCTGGCCAACTTCGATTTTTGACATACCCTTTCAAAATATTCATATACCATTCAATGGGGTACATCCATCTATAATGTACATGACCCCATAGTTGAATCTCTCTCACCAAATGAACCATCAAATGAACCATCATATCGAAAAAATTTCGGCGGGAAGAACATTTACAATTCACATAATATGACAGCAATTTCTCTTTCCATAGTTGGTAATTTCACTAGGTCTACAACTTTTCTTAATATAGATTTAAAGGAGAAACAGAGATTCGTTAATGTATGGAGGACATTCTTGGAAAAAATTCAACATAAAGCTATAGTAATTAGATATTGCATCAAAACATGGCAGTCATGTGATTTCAGACCCTATAATTTTAAATCTCTCATTAACGTGATGTTCTTGATATTTGATGAATACCCCTATGGGACCTTTATGTCATTAAAGAAGCTAAAAAATTGATATCTCTCCTACCTGGAAAGAGTGTAAGCAACATGAGGAAGAAATGTTCGTTTTTCACCCTTTATTGGTGCAAACTCTTCTCGTATTCCCATCTCAACCATGTCCAATCTAGACTTAATTCCATCCTTTGTTTTACTGGGTGCATTTAGAAAAGTGTCAATGATACTATCACATAATTTTTTTTAACATGAATAACATCAATAAAATTTCTGACATACAGACAATTCCAATATAGTAATTCAAAAAAAACCGATCACTTTTTCCAACTAGTTTTCATAAGGTTTTTCAAAAATGGTTTACTAAAAGTAGTGTCAAAATATTTTAATTTCTAAAACAATTGATCACCTGTTATTGGAGATGGTGTTGTACATTATTTTGAACTTCCATCGAATGATGTCGTCCAAGATCGGTACTTATGTCGTTGGGGTAGAAATATGCGATGTCCTAGAAACACAGTTTTTGATGATTGTTTCAACCTAATTAACTGTGTACCTTGTTCGCAAACGGGACACCCTTGAGTTCCTTTAATGATATATCTTGACAAATTTCTATAAGCAAGAAAGTCATTTATCGCCCCGTACAACATGGCTTTCAAATTGAAATCTTTATTTTTGTAAGAATCATACAACGTAACACCTGAATCCCACAATATTTTCAAATTCTTGATCAATGGAGCCAAATAAACATGAATATCATTACCCGGTTGTTTTGGTCCTGATATAAGCATAGATAACATTATGTATTTTTGTTTCATGCATAACCATGATGGTAAGTTATAATTTAACAACATAACTGTCCATGTATTGTGACTGCTGCTTTTAAAACCAAAAGGATTCACCCCATCTATAGATAACACCAAATGAAGGGTTCTTGGCTCGTTTCAAAATTCAGGATACTCATGATCAATTCTATTCCACTAAGGAGAGTCTTCTGGGTGACATAGTTTACCATCTTTAATTATTGTATCTACATGCCATGTCAATTGTCCTGCAGTCTCCTTACTTACATATAGGTGCCTAAACTTAGAATGATTGGAAAGTACCATAAAACTTTCATAGGACTGGAATCATATTTCTTGTATCGAGAATAACAACACTTTGGGAATTCTTTAAGTGATTTTTGGTCCTAGAGAAACAATATACAGTCATTTGGGTAGGCGTGTATTCTTTCAGAGATCATACCCATCGATCATAGCATTCGTTTGGCATCGTATGTTCAGCTTGGGAGATCATTATATTCTGGGAGCATTTCATTCAGGAGAGAAATTAGTTCAGTAAAACCGGTGTCACTCCACCTATTGCCTGCTTTCAAATTATACAGCTTCAGTACGGCTGACAATGTTGTATATTTAGTGCAACCAGCATACAATGGCATTTTTCACAACTCTTTAACTTCTCAAACAATTTTGGACAATCAATAAGTTTATCTTCAACTACCCATGTTATTTCCTCAATATGATCTCCAACATCATTCACATCTATAATCACATCTTCCATACGATCGTCTTCACTGCTCACACTTGTAATCATATCAGATGATCCATAAAATGTTGTGCTATACGAGCCACTACCTATATTAATTTTTCCCCAAGTTTATTCCAACATGTATAACTTCAATATATTCTGTGACAAATCAGGTGTTCTTACAACTCCTATAGACTAATATTTCTTGAATAACAATAGTGTAAACATGGACAAAGGTTTGAGAAGGGTCACATGCATGATCTTCTGCAAACTTGATAAACTCTTTCATTCCATCTTCATACTATTTTGTCAACTGATTGTCATTCATCCATTATTGATTCATATTCATCATATTTATGGGTTCAATATCGAACTTTCCTAATAATATGTTTTAATTAATCAAGTAGCATTGTTTTGTTTTTATAAAAAAACCATGGTACAAATGCCTCTACCATGAACCATCATTGAATACAATTTAACTTTTACTCTAACCTCACTAACTCTATGTCCAAAAATTTCATCTCCAAACTATAAAATATAAAAATAAACACATCACATGTGGTTATAAAGGTCATATAGGTGTGATTGTAAACATAACCAGTAGGATTCCCTAAAAAACAATGTAAGGATATAATGGGCTACTCATACATGAAATAGAGGAACCTACCCCAAAACATGTAAAAGTACTCAAACTCTATCTATATACGGGAGACTGTGCCCTGTCTTTTTTATATCTCCATGGTGTACCTAAAACCTATACATGGAGGACTCTTCAATGAAACATGGGGGAGTACTATACTCCATATTTTCTCCAAACATCTCACTTGTCACTTGTCAACTCTCAAGCAGAGTGAAGATAATTAAAATATCCAAACCACATCGTGTGCAATTTCCAATGAATGAGGGAATCATACTATTGTGATCTATATGAGAAGATATTTATAATGGGATACTCATACATGAAATACTATCATATAAGTTAAAAATAAATAATAATAATGAAAATAACATAGCACACAATTTGTTCAATGGGTACACAATGTGTAGGGTTCTCAGTCAAGGTTGGTTGTATACTACCATTTCTAAACTCAGGTGAAATCCATATACATGGTGTGTCCAGTAGGGTGGAAATTGTGTATGGATAAGATTTACCTGATTTAATCTAACATATATCAAATTAATTCCATGCTAGTCTTACAAAGACTGCATGATGCCTCTAAAAATACATGATATATAGAATAACCTGAGCTAAATGCATGTACTTTAGATACATACTGAGTCACCTCACCGGCTATGCATCACATTTTTGTGGAATACATGGTGTGTAGTCTTTACATGACCACTAGGGGTGTATAGTCTATACACATCAAGTTTCTATGGTATCTATACACATTGTGAGTGAAGTAAAACACACATTATGTGGTTCTACCATTATTTCATGGAATGTGCATGGTTTTATGACGAAGTATATGTCTTGGAGATACATTGTGTGTGACCTAGGTTCACATGACATGTAACATTTAAAATAAAACTTGTGTCAGAAGATGAGTCATGTGGTGTAAATTTTGGAGATAAATGTTGTGTGGCATTAAAATCTATATGAAATCCATGTATGGTGAAACATGTTCCATTTAACAAGACTACATACCATGTATTTTAAAAATATATAGAATCTTAAAAACATCATCTTCACACCATACACACCACTTTCACCTTCTTTCATAGTTGTGTTTCCATTACTGACCAAATTTTTCACCCTCATAGCATCCAATACACCTTGTTGGGTTAATATCTTTCCAACTATCTCTATCTAATCCATCATCATCCAACTATTCTTTAAAATACACCTAAAACTAACCATATCATTATCATCATTCTTATAAACCCAAAAACTCTTCGATTTTACTCTATTGTGACATTGTAGAATAACCATCAAACTCAAATGTGTATTACATCTGAATATTTGTGACGGTGGTGGTGGGAAAAATACTCAACCACCAATGGGTGATCTCATGTTTAGGTTCATCAAAGAACATTAGTATTAGACAATATTATAATTCTCTATTCATGGGGTAAAAGTTTCTTAATGTATTGCAATTATTTGAACTAAAATTTATTCCACAAAGAAATAAATTACCAAATAATAATATTATTGAGGATAATTTTTAGTTTAAATAATCATCAATATGAAAAAACCCACATTATAAAAAAATACAAGGAAAAATCCGTGAAATAGAATTTTAGAAAACATGTGAAAGCTTCATCCTCATGTTTATCTCATGATAGAAATAAAATATTAAAATAATTAAACTAGAACGAACATAGGTAAAATTTAATTAAAGTAAACATATTACTTTATTTATGTGTTTATAAAATAATATAATTCAATTATTTAATCATGTTTTCTTTAAAAACCTCATTATTTACCTGAAATACAAATCCTAAAATAATTAAAGTTACATAACAATAATATTTTTGGAAAAAATGAAGTATTTAATTTTTTTCACCCTATGAGAAGAAGAATAAATTATTTGATTATTATTAATTTTCATTATTTTCTCAATATAATTATTTTATCATAAAAAATGGTCATCATTGAAAATTTTTTAAGAATAAGAAGTGACATTTAGATTTGTGGAGAATGAGTCAAACACATAAATAATAAAATCATATCTCATTGGAATTTCCCTAAAGCTCGATGATCACATCACATTCCTCAATTTTTTTTTCTCCACCACTACATTTAAAATGAGCAACACAAAGTATTTTTTTTCTATAAATAGAGAGGCATGTGAGTTTTTATTCTCCAATAGTTTTTCCCATACAAAAAGTAATTAGGTGAAATCCATTTTTGACTAGGGTGTCCATAAAGTGTCTCATAGATTCCTCTAGAAGTGGTTTTATAGGATTTAGTGAAATTGCACTAGTAAGAAAGTGGTGGTTCAGTTCAAATGGGTAAAGTTTGGATTGATATTAAATGGTGGAATAACTACAAGATGAAAAACAAATGGAATATCAATCATGCCAACAACCGAAACACCACACAAACACACAATCGTGCTCACAATCGCAACACCCTACAAACCAAAAAATCACAATTTAGGATTTTACAAAGCATCCCTTATTCAATTTTTTTTGTTAATTCAGGGTTTATCACAGAAGTTTTATCATCCAGTGGTGTTCATTCATAATTCAAGTATGTATAAATTACCAATTTTTATATTCAAATGTTCAACAGGAACTAACCAAAATGCAATTCATTTAGTGCACAAACAAGGACCACCAACATCCATTATTTTTAGCGGGGAATTTATCCCATACATTTCACATTATAAACACCAATATCAAATAGTAATAACATGAGAACAAGAGGAAACCAATGAGTAACAGGAGAAAACTCACTGTGAAGGTGTCGTTCATCAAACGGTAGAGGTGCGTTCGTGGTAGAGGAGAGGCGCACAACAGAGGAGATTTCTGACTGAAAAGAAAACATAAAATAGGGGAAACCCATGAGAATAAAATAATCTAAAACCGAGTACACCATTTACCACATCCCACATCCAAAAAACCCCAAGAACCCACTAAAACCGAAATCAACCCACACCATGGTTAAACACACCGTAAGATAACAAGAAATTATAGAACCCACCTTCAACAGAATGAGTTCAACAGACTTTTAAAATATAAAATATGAGCAAACAATGGAAACAAGGTTAAAACAAATAAACTTTATATATTTCATTCCCATCGCTAAAACCAGGACCATGGACAAGGTTTCGTACACCGTAGGCAGCGACGCTGGAGGCAGCGGCGGTGGAGGCAGCGGCGGAGGAGGCAGTCACGACAGAGGCAGTCGTGGAGGAGGCAACTGCGGAGGAGGCAGCAGTGCTGGAGGCAGCGGTGCTAGAGGCAGTGACGGAGGAGGCATCAATGATAGAGGTAGAAGCGGCAGAGGATGATGACAGTCACAGCGTAGGAGGAAAACCTAGAGACGGTAGAGGAGGAGTAGGAGGAGGAGAGGTCGCGGCGGAAAAGGGGTTGGGTTTAGCTTCCACGGAAGCTTGAATGCATGCGAAGAGGAGGGGCCTGTTAGGGTTCGTAAATAAAAACTCCTGGAACCTTTATCAGTGCTTATTAAAAGTGATAATAAAGGTATGTTTTATCAGTGCTAAAATAAAAGACCAGATAAAACATACCTTTATCAGTGGTTTTTTAGTGATGATGAAGAGATACCTTTATAAGTGCTAAAAAAGTTCTGATAAAATACTTATTTTTCAGTGCTTTTTTAGCACTGATAAAGGTATATCTTTTTTCAGCACTAAAAAAGTGCTGATAAAGGTATGTTTTATCAGCGCTTTTATTTTAGCACTGATAAAACATACCTTTATCAGCTCTTTTAATGAGCGTTGATAAAGGTCCAGTGGTTTTTATTTAATAATTTATTTATATTCTTATATATTTATTTAAAATGACATATAAGATAAATATATATTTATTTATTAATAATTATAATAATAAAGAGTATATATTTATAAATATTGGTATATAATTGTTAATCTATACAAAAAAATTATTTTTTATTATAAATATTATAATTTTATATAAATTAAGAATAAAAACATTTATCAGCGCTAATAATAGTGCTGAAAAATGTTCCCTTTATCAGTGCTAATAAAAGGTACACCTTTATCAGTGCTTATTTTAGCGTTGATAAAGGTTAACTTTATCAGTGCTTTTATCTAGCGCTGATAAAGGAACACCCCTTTATCAAAACTTTCTATTTAGCACTGATAAAGGGAAACGCTTCCCTTGCCCTGTTTTGTGGTAGTGTCAATACATTACCACCCTGGTAAAGTGAACAAGGTGGAAAATGATTTGAGTCTAAAATACCATGTTGTTCTATCCATGAGGAGGATCGTAAAAGATCCAATATTTATGGATTTATGAAGGATAAATCTTAAAATTTTAAAGGGGAGAAATATTTTCTTTCTCAAATGAATGTTCAACCATATATAGAACTGAATATTAAGGAGGCACAGAAGGAATATGTAGAGCTATAAAAGAAAGTGAGAAATGTAACAAAATTCAACCTTGATTATAGTGGAATAATAAGGTTCAGGAACCATGTTTGTATTCCTACCATACCATAATTCAAGAATGATTTATTGGATGAGGCTCATAGTTATTCATTCTCTATTCATCTTAGAATCACAAAGATGTACAAGGACTTGAAAGAGTATTTCTAGTGGGATGGCATGAAAAGAGATGTTGTTGAATATGGATCTCGGTGCTTTGTTTGTAATTAAGTTAAGGCTGAGATATAAAATTATAAAAGGATGTTACAATCATTTCTCGTACCAAAATGGAAATAGGAAAACATCACTATGAACTTTGTTCTTAGACTTCCCAAAACATCTAAATCCATAATGCTATATGGATTATAGTTGATCTTCTTATGAAGTTAGCACACTTCATTACTATTATAGAGGATTTATATCTTGATCATATTTCAAGGATATATATAAAGGAGGTGGTAAGATTTCATGGATTACCACTTTTCATTATATTAGATCGGGATTTGAGGTTTACCTTGAAGTTCTGGTGAAGTCTTCAACAAGCTCTGGATATAGGGTTATGTTTCATCACTACTGATCATCCTCATATAGTAGTCAGTCCAAGAGGAAAATTCAAACTCTATAATATATGTTAATAGATTTCTCTCTGGATTTAAAATGTTTATGGGATCAACACTTACCCTTGGTAGAATTTTCTTACAACAACATCTTTCACTCTAGTATTCAGATGGATCCTTATGAATCCCTCTATGAAAATAAGTGAAGAACTCCAACTTTCTGGGATGAATTTGGGTAAATAAATATATTAAGACCTAATTTTTTTAATTAAATGATAGAGAAGTTTAGATCTATTCAACAAAACATAAGAGAAGCTCAAAGTCGATAAAAAGTTACGTTGAAAACTGAATAAAAGACCTAGAGTTTGAAGTGGGTGACAAGGTGTTTCTACAAATATCTCCCTCAAGGAGAGTAATGAGATTTTAAAATAAGGGTAAGATGAACCCTAGGTATATCGTCCCTTTGAATTTAATGGATTCTCAGGTTGGGTGGCTGAGGGGAAACCCTATCTCCGATGATTCTGATCCGCTCGCAAAGGATGTTTCTGATCCTCTCAATGCTAATCATCCATCAGTTGGGAAGTTCGACTGTGTTAGTCATAAAGATATGTTTAGAGTTGCAATTAAGAAGCAAACTGAGGTGGTTCCTACCTCCGAGGCTTCAGGTTTGAAGAATAATTTTGCATATGTTCTTAAATCCTTAGGTAACTTTTCATAGTTTGAGTGTCCTCCACCTGGTAGGATTATTAGAAAGGGTCACGTTGCTCATGTTGTGGCTATTTAGGTTGCTATGGAAGAGCGAGTTAATCTCTATAGGTTTTCAATCATTGCCTTTTTTCTTCTTCCAAAAGGGGGAAGCCTTTTTAAATTCAATGATCTCTCACAATGCATTTCACAGATATGGGGGTTTGACGATTGGAGGATGATTTATATGGGACATCGGTATTATCATGTTCTTTTTTCTTATGAGGAATCCAATCACAAAGAATGATGTTTTAGATCTATTTAATTGGTTTCTAGACTTCTTTGAATCCAAAAGTGGGACAGGAACATTGATCCTGCTAATTTCAAGGACACTCATGCTCATGTATGGATTCGCATTCAGAATCTAAACTGACTGTATTGGTATCCTAGAATTTTATGGTACATTACCTCATTTGTTGTAAATACAATTCATATGGACAAGAAGACTGAAAATATTATATTTGGTCACTTCGTGAGGGTTCTAGTGGGGGTGGATATGGCTACTACTTTGGTTGAGGAGGTTGTTTTTACAACTAGAGATGATCAGTTTAATCTGGATATTCAGTATGAGAGGAAACCAAAATTCTGCTTGAACTGTCATTTTTTTGGGCGTATGGATTTTGAATGAAATCGGAATAAGGTTTGTGGATTATGTAAAGTTGAAGGGAACTCTTATGATTTCTGTAGGAAGAATAAGGTAATGGATCCTGGGTTTTCTAGTGAGCTGACTAACATCATCAATGCATCTGTTATTCAGGAACCAGTACAGGCTATTGTGGATCCCATTATTGAGCCTGTTGTTCAGGTCTCGGTGCAGAATCCTGCACAACCTGCTATATTATTGTCTGCATCGGTTGCTTCAAACTCAATGCAGGGAGCTCAGCCTATCCTTTCAGTACAAACATCAGTTTCTCTTCTCCCTCACTCTTCTGAGCCTGAATCTTCTTCTCAAGCTCCAATTCAAGGAGATACTGATCCTGGTCTCCAGGTCCCAGTACAGGCTCCAGCTGAGTTTGTTTCTCCTTTCTCTGAGCTAGTTTCTCAGGTCCCAGGTCAGGACCCAATACAGGCATCCCTTGAACTTGGTGTTGTTTTAGTCTAGGCCCTTGATGGCATTTCTATTTCTGAGTCTGTGAGAAGGTTCCCTTTATAGGCCTATGTTGAATTGATTGATCACTTAACTGATCCTGTTAATAAGGTTACAATGAAGGCTATTTCTAACCCTATCACAGGATCTGAATGTCCTATTGGTGCTGAGGTTTGTAGGCAGGTGTTGGAGTCTGATAAGAATGAGACTGCCATTTTTTATGAGCCTCCTATTTTGGATCTGGTTCAGCCAGCTATGATAGATCTGTCTTCCCAATCTGTTGATAGGACAAGATCTGGTGAGATGTTGTGACATGTTGAGGGCTCTTTTTCTCAAGTTCCACTATTTAAGGCTGCAAGGAAGGCCTCTTCATAGGTAATTCAGGAACTGGTCCACTCCCTGAATAATTTCACTCCATTGAGTGGCTCATTTTTGTGTGATGACAAGGAGGAATCTTCTTTTTAAGATGAACCTCAAACTTTGGGATGCCCTGTGGTTGTTTCAACTCCTACCTCACCTATTGAAGATAATGGAAAGAAGAAGAAAACTAATAAAGATATCAAGAAAATGCAGCTGCACCGTGATGATGGGCCTACCACTAGGTCCAAATCTTCCCTTCTATGAGATTTTCTTTTGGAACTTCCAGGGACTTGGGAATTCTCCCACGGTCACATCTCTTAGGCACTTTATTGTAGCCAATAAACCTAGACTTATTGGAATTGTTGAGCCTCGAATGCCCTTCTATAAATGGAAATCATTCAAATGGTTAACTCTTGGGTACTCTCTGGTTTCCCATAACGCTCTTCATACCTCTTCAGAGTCTCTTTTGGTTTTGAAACATGACTGCATCTCCTTGATTTCTTCTCATCATGGCCAGCAATCGATCACTTTATCTACTGGTATTGATGGACATGTTATATCTTTTAACTTTTTTATGCCTTGAATCAGTATATTAGAAGACATGCTTTATGGTCAGCTCTGGAAAATATAACACTGAAATGGGACAGATCTGGATTATTATTGGTGATTTCAACTCAGTGCTTCAGCCTGTGGATAAGACAGGGAACAGTTTCAATAGACATTCTGCTAATGAATTCTATGCCTGTATTGATGCTTGTAATTTGATTGAGGTTCCAATCATGGAAGATGATTTTACTTAGAGAAGATAAATTTTAAATGGGATTCAAGATAGTAGAATTTCCAGGTGCTTTTGTCAATTGGATGACGGAAGTCAGAATTTTTCCCTGTCTGGTATCACTCTTCCAAGAGTGCATTCTGATCACAATTATCTCTTAGTGGATTTGTGTCTTGGTAGGGTAAGATCATCTCCCTTTCCTTTTAAATTTAATAATGCCTGGTTAACTATCCCAAGTTGTAGGTAGATTGTTAGTGAAGCATGGTAGACTACTTTCATTGGAAGTCCATTCTACATTATGGTTTTGAAACTTAAGGCTGTGAAGACTAAGCTTAAAGTTTGGAGTAAACAGTCTTTCTTAGGCCATGATCAGGATATTCAAAGTGAAGAGGATAATATCCTACAATGTCAAAGACTTAATGAGGGTCAAGATGTGATCTCTAGGGATGAGATCCTTGCTCTTTCAAAATTTAATGATCTCCTGGCCTTAAAGGAAAATCTTTCTCAGATGCAATTCAATGTCTAGTGGTTTAAGGATGGTGATAGGAACACAAGAATATTCCATTTCTTGTATAGGGAAAATAATGTGAAAAGTGGTATGAAATCCCTCATGGTTGATGGAGTTCTTTTCGTCTCTGATAATTAAATTTCTTGTGTTGTTTGTAAATACTTTGAAAATATCGACAAGGATTCAGCTAATTACAATACTCATAAAATGTTTGGAAATATCTCTTCTATGGTTCAGGCCTCTCAGAATGACATGATCACTAGTGTCCCCACTAAGGAGGAAGTCAGGAAAGTTTTCTATTCTATGAATGTTGATAGTGTGGTAGGGTCGGATGGTTTCTCTAACAAGTTTTTCATGTCCTATTGGGATATTATTCATATTGAGTTTGTTAATTCTGTTAGAGATTTATTCTATCATTTTTACTTTCCTTTTAGTTCCAATGATAGCTTTATTGCTTTGATTCGAAAGAAGCAGAATGCTCTTGATATTTGTGATTTTAGGCCTGTGGAAATAGGGAATACTCTTCCAAAGGTAATCAGTAAAATTTTGACTAACAGATTGGGAAGAATTAGTAAAGATCTTATCTCCACCAATCAATTTGGGTTCGTGCCTGGAAGGAACATTCAAAACAGCTTGTTTACGGCTTCTTAATGTGTCAATATTATGAGGAAGAAAGGTAGGTATAGTAATATGGATCTTAAAGTTGATATTTAGAAGTATTTTGATACAATGAAGTAGAGTTTCATTTTTTCAGTGTTAAGAATGCATGGTTTCTCTAATGGGTGTATCAGTTTGATTAGATGCATTCTTAAAATCTCTATGCTCTATGTTCTTGTTAATGGTTCTCCTAGAAGATTTTTTGGGTGATGAAGGGGAGTGAGACAAGGTGATCCATTGTCTAGGCTTCGTTTTTCTCTTGCTGAGGATTATCTGAGTTTTTGTATTTCAGATCTTGTGCGCACTGGTTTGTTCCAACAGATGAGTTTTGGAAGAGGCTTTTTTTCTCCCTCACATATTCTTTATGCTGATGATATTTTGTTGTTTGGGAAGGCTTATAGGATCACCATTCGATATATTAAGGAAACCTTTGAGCATTATGAGGAGGTTTCTGCTTAATTTATCAGCTGGGGGAATCCTCTGTGTTTTTTGGGGAGGGTTATCATTTCCAAACAAAACAAAATTGAATGGAAGCTTGGGGTTAAGAGAGGATATCTACATTTTAATTATCTTGTAGTTACTATTTTTTGGGTGCTATTAAAAGATGCTACTTTGAAAATATTTACCTCATAATTATTAATCAGATGGCTACCTGGAAAGGGAAATCTATGTCCTAGGTAGGTCATGTATGTCTGGTTAACTCTATGATTACCTCCATTTGTGTTTATGTCTTTTCTCTCTACAGATGTCCTAGAAATCTTCTTAAAGAATTGAAGAAATTGATTCATAATTTCGTTTGGACTGGCTCCATTTATGAAAGAAAGATTGTTATAGTTTCTTGGAGTGATTTTATTAGGTATGTTGATATGGGAGGTATGGGGCTCAAAGATCTTAAGCTTTTTAATTAATATCTCATTAAAAAGTTTGCCTGGTTCCTTTTGAATTCTAATGATTTCTCTCTGGAATTCGTGTGCAATAAAGTTGGGTCCAAGATTTTAAATGGGTATTCTCTTTATGTCCCCTCTTCGATTTGGTCTTCCATCATGCATTCTTATCTTAACCTTTCCCAATCCTCAAAATGTGTGGTTTGTAGAAACTCCACCTTGAATTGTTGGCAGACTGTTTGGTTACCTTGTGTTATTGCTGATGTTATTCACATTCCTCCTTTGTTGAAGGATCTCACTATTTTTTAATTTCTTAATACTAGCAATGCTCAGAAGATTCTTCTAGGCACTTTGAGGATATAATTGGATTGTTATCATTACTCTGCTATGGATACTATGATTTTTCTGCCTAATGTTCTTGTCTTCTTTATCACTAAGGAGGATTATAGATCTATGTGTGCTTCTCCTTTGCTGGTCCCTTCTTGGTTGTTGATGTTTCACACTACCTTTATTCCACCAGCCCATTATTTACTCGTGTGGATGATTTGGAAGTGTAGGCTTCCTTTACAATGAACGCTGTAGAAGGATGGGTTTTCTCTTGCATCTGTTTTCCACTTTTGTCTTGTTGTAGATGAAACTGTTGATCATTTATTCATCTCCTGTAAATTTTCATCTTTCCTATAGAGCTACTTGTAGGGATTTTATGGATCTCAATTTCACCTGGAAGGCTTTGGCTAGCTTATGGAATCTGTGTATCAGGTTGATTGAAGTACTCAGGTGAAATCTTTTCTTATCTCTACTGTTTCAGTGCTTGTTTCTTTTATTTGGCGGGCCCAGAATGATATTGCTTTTGAGAACAGAATTATCCCTACTTCTGTTGGTATTCAAGAGCTTCATATTAGTGTTATGGTGGATGCTCGGGATGGTATTGGTGTTATGAGGAATGATGTTTCTGATATGGTGATCTTGAGGTCCCTGGGGATTTCTGGTAGATGCAAACAACCCCGTGTGATGAAGTATATTCAGTGGATACCTCCGATTTCTCAGTGTCTGAAAATTAATGTTTATGGGGCGGCCTCAGGTGCACCAGGACTTTTGGGATGTGGTGGCATCTTCCGTACTTACAGGGGTTTTGTTAAAAGTTGTTTCAATCATTTTCTAGGAAAATAGTTTAGAAATTGAGGCTGAGTTATGGGCTATGATTAAGGCTGTTTGATATGCTTCTTATCATGGATGGATGGTTTTATGGATGGAATCTGACTCTACTTTGGCAGTTGACATTCTTCGAGACTGATCAAGGAATGTTCCATGGAGAATTCTTTAATACTGGGATGACTATATCAAGCTTGTGGAGAAGTTGTATTTGGTTTTCACTCATGTTTACAAGGAGGAAAATTAGGTTGTTGATTATCTCTCCAAACTTTCCATTGAGGAGGTTAGCTATTTTGGGTCCTTTGTCACACCAACTTTCTGTTGTGAGTTGGTGCTTGCGGATGCACGCGGTGATGTGTACATGTGTTCTTGTTAACCCCCTGTTTCTTCACTCTTGCTACCTTTTATTTTTTTTTAATAAAATTTCCTGGGAAAAGGCTCTTCACCTGTTTCTGTGCTTTCTGGTATATCGTCCCTTTTGAAATTCTTTATTGTGTTGGGAAGGTAGCTTATCGATTGACACTACCACTAAATCTCTCTCAAGTTCATGATGTGTTCCACATATCTCTCCTGATAAAGTACACACCTAATACTTCACATGTACTAAACTCAGAATTCATACCTCTGGAGAAAAATATTTATTATAAAGAACAACTTATAGAGATTCTGGATAATAGTGGAAAAATTCTTCGAAGTAATACCATTCTCTTGGGTAAAGTTTTATGAAGGAACCACCAATTTGAGGAAGCTACATGGGAACTTGAGGATGTAATGAGGAAGATTTATCCTCATCTGTTTGTATCTAAGTGATTAATTTTGAGGGATAAATTCAATTTAAGAGGGGTATAATGTAACACCCATATGTTTTTATGAAATATTTTCTTTTAATAATTTCAATTATTCAATATCTTGTATTGCACACAATCATGAGTTTAAAAAAATTTTGAGACACCATTAGTATAAAATTACCATTATAACCTATCCTTTAGGTTAGCGGGAATAAATATAAATAAATTATGAAAATTTATCGTTAATTCATTGGCTACCAATTATTTATGAGAAATATAAATAAATTATATATTTTTATTTTTCTATTAATAAATTAACTCAATTATAATTAGTAAATTAAATTAATGAAATGTATATGTTATATATTTGATAAAATATTTTTGATATTCATCCAATATATTTTTTAGTCATAGGATATGAATAAACCCTATTTTATGTCTATAAACCTATATTTTTCAAAAGGGTAATTTTACCTCCTTTTAATGGAGAAACCATTTTATATTAAAATTTTGACACATTAATAATTTTTATAGTAAAAAATAAAATTATTATTTGTAATCTAGATATAAAAATTTACTTTGGATGATTTTTTTTTATTTTTTATATCTCTCATGTTTTGATGAATCGTAAAAATATACAAAATTTTAATTGAAAATAATTTTTTTTTCATCGAAATAATTTATATGGATAAATTATATTATTTAATGGTTTTAAAATATAAATATATTAAAATTTTATCATTTAATGTAATTTAAGTCATTGAAATTAATTTTACATTGAATTCATATGTAAAAACATTTCAATATTTTGCAATGTTTTAACTTTTAAAACTAGTTTTCTCATTTTGCCAATGAGATTAATTTTAATTTAATTACAAAGACTTCTATGTTTTGAATTTAGAAACATGGATTACATATTTGTAATAATTAGGTCCAAATTATGTAAATATCTTTATTTTATTTTTGGGCATTATGAATAGTAACTTTGGTAATTTTTTTATTAATATGATAAAAGGGTAAATCGTGTTATTAAGGGTAAAAATAATATTATAAAATTTCCCAAAAACTTGTCATAATATCATTTTATGGTATTTTTTTGACCTAAATCATCCTTGGGTTGAAATTGTATGCTTTGAAAGCCACTTGGAGAAGATTAGGACATTTAATTTATTTTATTTAAAGAAAAGTTAAATATGTCTTACTCAAATTTTAATAACTATATCATTTTTAAGATAACTTTATATAAAAGATAAATTCAACTATAAATAATCATTTAAAATCTATTTTTTTATTTATCATGGTAATTTATTTTTAATTTCTAAGAAATAAATAATTATATTAAAGGTTTATAAATTTATGAGAAACCCATAAAATAATTTTTATTGAAATTATAATAACCATTAGAAGACCCAAAAACTTGACCAAATATTATTGGTCAAGTATATCTCGACCAAAATCATCCAATGGTTTATTTTTTGACCATTTGGACCCATATGGAAAGGATTATGACACTTATAATATTTTATTTAAAGTGATGTTAAAGTTGTCACATTCATGTTTTAATACATATAAAATTTTTAATTTAGGATTTTACAGAATATATATTTGACTATAACTATTATTATGAAATATATAGTATTTATCTTCTTCATAGAATTTTATTTTTATTTTTTATCCAATATATAAGTGTATTAAATAATTACACAAAACTGATGTGGTAAATATTTTATTAATAAAGATGAAAAATAAATGTTATTAAAATTTAAAATAAATATAGATTTGGATAATTAATATGTAAAATGAATTTTATAGATTAAATTGATCTCTTAGGAATATAATAAAATATTTGGTTCGAATTTAACTTTTTATATTTATATTTCAAAAAATCAATTAATTGAATAGTGTTAAAATAGATACTATTGATTGTTTAACAAAATAAGGTATTATTAAATTATTTAGAAATCATAAAACATTTATAAAAAATATATAATTATTATTATATGGTATAAAATGTTCTAAATTATTCATTTACGGTTTAATTGATATAAAATAAGTAAATATTTCACCCTTCTAATATTGAAATATTTGTTACCTTAGTTAAAAATTAAATAGAATAACTAAGTGTAAATTAAAATGATATGGTTTTAATTGATAGAAAAACTTTTCTAAAATTTATTGTTTGATGAGATTACTAAATTATCTCGTCTAATATTCACAAGTATGACATTTTGGTGTGTTTTTTATGGGTTTATAGTTTATTATAATTTAATATATTTGGAGATTCCATAAGTACCCCTAAGCTCAATTATAAAAGGAAACCTCCTCCCTTATTTTTTACCACTCATTTAGCCTTCAATATCATCTAACCACTGACCTTTTTCATTATGAACTTCCCTAGTGACATTATAGAGGTTTTAGTCTTCTTCAAAGACCAACTCTAGTTCTTTAAGAGGAGATTTAGAGGGAGCACATTGAAGAAGTGGTAATCTCCTCTGCCAATTCTTTCAAACTTATTTTTTATTATACTTCATATTAATGAGTTTTTTATATTATAATGTAATAAATATAGTATAAACTAAATACTGAGATGTTATTATTATTATTGAATAACCATATTCCACCTTTTATCCATCCTATGAAAAACAAAATCACCACACGTGCGTACATACGTCTTACCGTCTCTACGATGTGGTGTAATATGTTTTTTACCACCTCCTTACTTGGATGGGTATAATGATGGAAATAAAAAATATATATGATTATTATAACATGATATTAATTCTATAATAAAATAAATACTATCCACTGCCATACTATTTCACAATTGTGGGAATGATATCGTCGCTCGTGCGTACGTATAGCCTACCATCACCACGATGAGATGCGATTAATTTTGCACGATATCCATTAAAGAATGATTATAAAAATATATATAATTAATAAATATGATATATATTATGTTAATATTATTTTTTAACGATATAAATATGACATAAGAAGGAGAAATAGAACTTATTCGACAAAACATGCATAAGAAAATGAAACAGTTAATACTTGAATAACGAGTAATAATGAAATGTCATTAAAAAATAGATGATAATATGATCATATATGAAATAATAAAACTTACCATGAATATATAATAAGTCAATGATATTATTTAAATCATTGTACAGGATGTTAAAATACATACAAAGGACATTTAACCTAAGGTAAGTGATAATTTCACAATTATTATCTGAGATTGTTTATACGTAAGTGTATATTGGGGTATATTTATCATCCATGTCCATGTTTCCTAATTATTTATTCCAAAATATTATTTATATCCTTATACAATTATTTAAATTCAATTTTAACCATTTTTTATTTTTTATTAAATAGTATGAAATAAATCTTTTGTCATTTTCTATACAAGATACTTTTTGACTTATCCGACAAAAGTACGCGAAGATTGTTATCTTTTACCTTATATAGTATGAAAAGATTTCTACATTTTCATAACATCTTATTTCCATAAATATTTATTTAAAATATTTCAATATTATTTTAAATGAAATTCTTTTCTTTTAAAATTTCATGGCATTTTGAGAAAAGAAAACATTTTTGAAGAAAAAAGTATATTTTCCTCAGGTATTAATTTCAAGGGTTCTATAAAAATTAATTTCTATATAAGATGGAATTATTTAATAGTATTATGTTTAAATTATACAATAACTATAGTTACTATGGTTTTATTGTGTTTATTATGGAGTGTTATTGACGAAATCCATTTGTTTTGCCTGAATTGTGTTATGATGAAATAATTTTTAAGAAAACCATTTTATTATTTGGGGTATGCTATGATGAATGATTTATGTTTTTGTAGAACATGTAAGAATGATTTAATTATGATATGGGTGGGACCTATATGTCCCTCCAATGAATTGGGTAAATATTTATATCGAATGACATAGAAAGGGATGGAATGGGAAATGATCTTAGTTCAGTAATACAGGGTTGGAATGTGGAGTGAACTCGGTTCAGTAATGGAATTTTTCCTCTATGATGGGCTTGGAAATCAGCCTTGACTAATATGAAATTATTTTCTATGCTTATGTGTATTCCACTAAATTTAATGTCTTATGTTATGACTTCTGGGGTTTCATTCATTGATTCTTATAAAATTTAATGATTTATCCCATGACATGATATCATGAACTTTCATATGTAGGATAAGATTTTTAAATGTTATGTTCTTATGTCTTATGATTATAATATGATTAATATCTCCCTTGTTTAACCTTACTGAGCATCTGAGCTCACCCTTTCATGTGTTTCTTTTCCCTGGGTCATGAATAAGGTTATTAAGTAAGATATGTCAATAGGGGTTCTAGTTATGAAGTAATGAGCAGGAGATAATGTAGATGTCATATGAACCAGTTGTTTATGTTTCCCGGTTTCTAAAGACAATAACCCTATACGGTCCTAGAGTGGTTTTCTTATATTTTTTAATGAATATTATTTAATTTTGAAGTAATATATATGTGTATAATGTATGGGTCATTATATTAACTATTGTGTTAACTAATGAACTAGTGATCAATACCATTTGGGAGTTAAAGATATAGTTAATTTTTTTAGGAATATATAACTTATTTGTAGTTTATTGGATTAGAGATTCAAATAGTTTTGGAAAATGTATGGTATGGAGAATATATTATTAGAGTATATACATTCTTAGGTATATGATTAATGTTGTTTGAGGAATTATAGGTAACTTAATATAGCCTAAGAGAGTAATATGGATGCCATATTAGAAGTTATATCCCAAATAATTAATGTGTTAAGAATAACTTCACCTACTTAATTCAATGAGTAATAATTAAAATTTAAATATTGTAATTTTTTAAGGGAGGGATAATGTAATAACCTTATATTTTAATATATGATTACCTTTAAATAAATCAATGTGTTCGATATCCATACACAACACTGAACTTAAACGAAACCGTGATATATTTAGATAAAATATAAGTATTTATGTATGATAATTAAAACATAGAAATATAATTAATGGGAATGAATAGAAGTAACTTCTTTATGAAATATATGTATAAATAAAATAAAGAAAACTTTTAATATAAATGAAATTAATTTAGTTTTAGTAAAATGACTTATAAGATCATTTATTGTTTAGAAAAGTATTTTTCTAAATAAATTCCTTTTATGAAATAAACATTTATATTTTATGAAATGTATGATTAATGATAAATTATTTTTGATATTAATAATTGGTTAACACCAATTTAGATGGTGAATGATATGAAATAAGAATAATAAAAATTAATATTTGAAAATGTCATTTTTTAACAAAATGGATATCATTATATTTTATGATTTTATTCAAGAAATGAATTTAATTTTTCTGGATTTGATATTAATAAAAATTAAATTCGTTTTTAATTCCTTATTCAAAAATTATCTTAGTATAAATTTTTGAGATTTTTCTAAAATGGTCATTTTTAGCAAAAAAATATGGTTTTCAGGAATCTTTTAATTTGTATGACTTTATAGTTATATAAAAATGACCTAGAAGTTCAAAAAACCATACAATTAATAAAATATGAATTTAGTTAATAAAATATTCTTTTTAAAATATTATTTTAACTTATAAATCTTATGTCTAACATTTTTTGAACTAATTAAAATATTTCTTTAATAAAATATTATTTTTGGTCTTTTTTTTGAATCAAGTATTTTCAAGGGAGATTTGATTTTGGATTACATTTAAAGCCTTAAAAACTTTTTTTATAATAATTAAATTTATTTAATTAGAATTAGTTTCCAAGATAATTTTATCTTATATATAAATTTAAAGATTAAAAACATTATTTCTCTAAAAACCGTTTTTATGTGATTAATTGTATTTATTTTAATATTACCCTTTCACACCTTAAGAAATATTATTTGATAAAATTAAATTTAAATTTAAAATTATATGTGCCAAATTACATAAAAGGTTCAATATTAATCTTTTCATTAAAATTAATTATTAAGGTTATAAATTAATTTAAAAGGTAAAAGTAAATTAGAGTAAGATTTAAAAAGTTGAAAAAATCCATAAAACACTAAATATTTTATCAAAAATGTGTGGTTGAGGTTAGTTTCATCCCACACTCATTTTACTCTTCTATTTTGTTCATTTTGTGTCCTTTTACATTTGAATAGTAACCTTAAATTATTGAAAATACAAGGGTTACTCCCAAAACTACCCCTCTTCACTTATAAAAGAGTAAAATCTCTACCACATCAAGACTCACCACCACATAGAATATCCTCTTAAAATTTTTTCATTTTTCTCATCCTAGAACCCTTTCCCAAGGAAAATTCAAGTCCCCAACATGAGTATTATCAACTACCTAGTTTCGATTTTTAATTATATTCATTCAAATTTATTATAGAAAACTAATTTAACGATATTAGTATCATTAATATACTGTAATTTTACTATATTAAGGTTATTATATTTATTTATTCATATACCACATCCATTAGGAAAAACAAAATCATCATTTGTGTGTTGTGTGGACTACCGCCTCCACAAAATAACGTGTTTCATTTTCCTTCACTACCTTATAAGTATGGATATAAGGATGATATTAAAGGATAAATATGATATGTATGATATCATTAAGGTTAATTTATGAAAAATTTAAGAACCTACTAATGATATGATCAACAAACAATCATCGTTAATTTAATCATTTAAAATAATCATACTAAGAGGATAATCATTTATTAAAAAAATTTAATGTCTCCATATCCATTTATTTTTATTATAATTCATTAAAATTGTTATATATAAAACTAATAAACACCAAAAAGTATTATTATTCCTCTGTTATAATGATATTACAATAAAATCACCTCATAATAATTCATTAAATCAGGGCATGTTCATGTTTATGTCAGTTTAACCACTTAATTGAACAATAAAATGAATTTATATCATAAATTGCTATAGGAAAAAATTGAGGGTATAATATTATATAAATGTGTAAATAATTATTAATTTTTTGTTCTGGATAAATTATTTCAATATTTAATTCATTATTTAAGAAAACACACTTCGATCGCTAAGAATCATTGAAATGTGCTTGTTATCGATTTCATCTTCAAGGATAAAGATTAAAACACTCATGAAATGAATTTCAAACATCTTAAATAATTATAAAACACCCATAATAGCTATTTTAATGATCTAGTATTAATAAATATTTAAATAATATTGAACATGGACACTGCTATTATGAAACTAGTATAAATGATCAAAACTATAAACACCCAATGTGGTAAATCTATATAATTCATATATAAAATTACTATTTATGAAGTGTGTAAATGAAAATCGATATGATTAAGTTTATTAATTGTGTGATTAAGGTAGAAATTTTTTATGCACGACATTAAATTATTATCATGGAAGTTAGGATAAGAGGTAAGGGTTTGCGTCTCAAATTCCTCTCTTTGAGACATATTTGGTACTATAAAACTAATTTTATTTTTGTGATGTATATAATAAATATTTGAGATATCATATAATTATTTTTATTCTAATAGTGTAATTTTAATTTCAATTACAATACTTCTCTTTCAAGGGGTTTAGATTAAAGTGTTACTCTTCCTATAATGGTTTTCTTGGTCTCAATGCTGATTATTTGAGACATGATACTTATTATACACCATGTTTCCTTTTTATGGTGTTATATTGATTTAATATACTAGGAATGTTATAAAATTTATTTCCTTGTAACTAATGGGATAAAATAAGACTAATAAATTTATTTTCTTCAATTTTATTCTGACTCCAATGTTACCCCTAATCATAATATTTTTTGGTAGTTCAATTTTCATTCATTCAGTTATGATAATTCACTAGAGTGTATCTCATATATGTTGGGTAAATTCTACCCTTTTATTATATTATGTGTTATTATATAATTTTTTATATTTTTACCACATAAAAATCTTTTCATTTTTTTACGCTTCATGGATTATGTTTCTTTCAATGGATATTGATAACTCAAATCTTCTTTATTTGACTTAAAATTTTTCATATTCAACTTTGCTTTAAAATTCTTGGGTTCTCCCAAACTAATATTTTATTTTATGTTAATTTCTATTAATATTTTTGGTAAAAAATATTTTACATACAAAATAAAGTTTTTACCCCTTTTACAATGTGATTTTTGAATAACAATATTTTTAAAATAATAAAAAGGATTTTCCTTTCACTTTCACATGTTTTTTATTCCTCTCTTATTTTCTCCCAGATAAACTTTACAACTTTTCAAGGCTCCATTATTGGACATTATTTTTAAAATTATTTTTTTTCAAAGGATTTCATTTCACCTTTTAAAAATTTCTATTTTAAATTGACATGTAAATTTTTATTTTACGTTAATGATAAAAAACTCTAAAAGATATTTTAAGTTTTCACATCCATTTCCCCTATCATTTGAAAAAATATTTACTCTAATAGGTTTTATGTTTCATAATTCATACACTAATATATATATATATGTTATAATTTGTTTTATTAAACTTTTGGTATCAAAAAATTCAATTCTTTTTATATCATTCAAAGTATTCTTTTTGCGAGAGTGTTTTTCATTTATGTTGACACCCTTATATATTTTCTTGTTGCACTGGGGTTATGTTATTTTTAGACCATACACATTATTTTTTTTAACGGATTATTATCATGATTATTCTAATATAGAATTACATATATACTCATTTTTCTATACCGTGTGAACATTACATTTTACATAATTCAGATTGGATGATGTTCACCTAGAAAGAATGTTATTCTATTGGCATGTGGTAATGTATTGTCACTCTATATGTTTTTATTCTAAAATAAATTATTATTTTAAAGTTTAGTATGTATTTTTTAACCGTCTACTTTATTCCCCAATATTTTTAAGATCATTTTATCCCTTTTATTAACATGGGGATAAGTATTGGTGTTCCTTATAATGTTATTCCAATATGGATGATTATTGAAAAGTTGAATATGTATTGTTTTACCATCCACCTTCTTCCTATGGATGGGTTATGTTAATGTTATCCCTTTTATTAACATGGGGAAAATTATTTACATTATTGATTATTATTGACTGAAAAAATAGGTTGATTATGTATTGAAATTTTTTATACTTCATTATATGGATATACATGTTTTTATTCATCTAGAGGTTCCTTAAGGAACAGTATGAAAATTATTATTAACTCTTATTGTGAATTCATTGGAATTAACTAGGTGAAGGTTGGGGCTTGGAATTATATATCCCCAATTCATCTATGGGCCTTATGAGACAAAACATTTTTGGTTATTTGATGTATACCTACCCAATTTAGTAAGATATCTTGACTATGGTCTTGATGATAAGTAAGTGTCCTGTAAAAAGGCCTCGGCTATAGGTTTTTGATGTCTAGAATTATGGATTCTATAACTATGAGATCAGTATTATTCATATCCATGTTTTCATTTATTTTCATGGATATATCATGCTCTCAGTTTCAAGTTGATTATGGATTGATTTTTTTACCTATTCCTACCATAATATTTATGTCATAATTGTTTCAGTTGTATATTTTCCCTCACTAAGAGTATGATATTACCCCTTATTAAGTTTCCATTTCTCCGGGTTAGTAAGAAAATTAATACAGATGACATTTTTAAAATTATGGTATGTGTTGAATAATTTCATGGAGATATTAAAGTCTTATTATGGTTTTTTAAGTTTCCCCTATATAGTTTAAAAAATGTATGATTTATACAAAGAATATGGGATTTATTATTGAAGTATGTCTCCTAATTATATAAATATATAAACCTAAAAATATCCTTTTAATTTAAGAGATTCATTAATCATTATTGATTTTATAATTATGGATGGTTATATTCAGGCTTTTACAACTGGTAATAAAGAAAGTTTGTAAAGTATGTGTCTATGAGAACCAAGTATAGGAGTGTAGGTATGGGGTTCAAAACTTCTACCCCAACCATAAAAATAACACATAATATAAACATAATGTGTAATTCAACCATATACAATCATAAAAAAGAAACAACATAGTAATTAAAATAAATGGATGGATGATAAAGTTGAGTACATAAAATTTAAAATAAATCACTGAAATTAAACCAAAATTTCCCATCTCTATATGATAAGTGATCATGATTTATTAACCACTTACCCTGTAATGTAAAAACCACTACAGTCATCCATGCCATCAATATAGAGCTTTCCCTTTTCTAGTGTCACATAAAACCATATATGCATACACAAAATGGTACATACATAGAAAGTGAGTATAAAACCCAATAGCATACCACAAAGATTCCATGAATTCTTACTCAAATACCATTACCAACATGTTACTTTTTAGATGAGTGGAAAGGTTATAGGTACCATTATTTTAAATTTAAACTTTTAAATAAAAAGGAAGAGTTTCCTTTAAAATCACATTTATAACATAAAAATATCAAAAAATAATTTAATATATAATGATTAGAATTATAAAACATACAAATAATTTTAGAATGAAGATCAATAAAAAACTCATCCTAGTTATCATGGGTTATTAAGATCTAGGAAAAAATATATAAATTTACTAAATAGAACCACCCTTATAGTAGATATGTAATCATTCTTACTCATTAGACTTGCATAATCTAGGCATGATTTGGAAAACCCACTTATTTTTCATGATCTAGGCCATACTAGTGGAATAATATATCTAAGACACCCTCTATACCAACCTACCCTTGTGGTTTTAAAAAAATGATTGAACCATAAGAATTTAAATAAAACATAAAATCTCATCATTCTAAAATCCTTCATAGAAACAACCTATTTTTCATTGATATGAAACACTTCACATGTCAATGATAATAGATAAACAAATTTAAAATTAAAAAAAAGTGGCATTATATATATATATTAAATTCTAATAAAACATATTTATATAAAGAAAAAAATGTTTTAAAACCAATGTAAAACTTTAAAATTTTATTAAAATACCTTTATAATCATTTTAAAACCAAAAAAGATTTGTTAGAAAATCAAACAAATAATAATCACCATTTCTCTAACTTTATTTCATAATTTAAAACATATAATATGAAATTGTAAAAATTATACATAAAGATAAAGGTAATTGACATAGAACACATATATTTAAATAATAATAAAATAATTAAAATAAAAAATGATATTTCATAACTCCAAGATCAAAAATCCCTCCATATAGATGTTATAAAAACTTAAGAACCAAGGTTTATGGAAAATATTTGTGAGGGAATATAACCACTAACATTAAATCTTAAAACCAATGATAATCCACCTCAAAATAGTGGATTGGGGGATTAAAATAGACTCACAATTCCTAAAATTAAAAAATCAAATTTATTTGAACCCAAATCAAATTTCCAGTCCACCACGGCCTGATTAAGACATAAGTAATGAAGATGGAGAAGAAAGGGTAGAAACTGATTTTAGAGTTTATTACCATAATAAATAACTAAGGAAACAATTATAATCACCAATGGAGTATGGAGTGAGAAAAGTTTGATGGCTAGGAACCCCATAGGGGGATAATTTACAGAAAATTGGAGAGAATGGGGAACTTTCCTGAAAATGGACATAAAATTAATAAAATAGTCATTTTTTATAGTTCATGGATAAAATTTATGGTCTCTCAAATCATGAATATTACTATATAAAACTCATATTATAGGTTTCTATATCCTAAATACAAACCTTTAATGATCCCCCCAGTTGTGGATATAGACCATGGATTATAGAAAATTTCTAAAAGTTCAAAACTTTAATTCCAAACTTCTAAAAAATAATGAAAATGAATAATAACTAAAATAAATAGATTTTAGTTACATCATGGGTGTCACATGATCATAAAAGGTATTTTCAAAGACCAATTGTATAATATTTCTTTGAACCCTAAATTTTCATGAGGTTCTTATTTCATTATGATAGAGACATATAATGGATGGGGAATATAACTTTATTTTTTGTTACAAAACTTGGATACTTTTTTTAATTTTGGTGGATAATATGTAGTAGATTCCACATGGGTGTTCAAGTCAAAATATAATGTTTATTGATCCATTTAAAAAAACAAATTATATCTTATTGGAAACAAATCACCAATAACCTGTATTTTATTTTACATAAACTTTTAGTCCAGCTATTAAGCATGTTAATATTACTATATTCTTTAGCATTATCATCTCTAAATGTTGGAATATTCATTAAATTGATATTAAAAATTATTTTATCAAAGAATTTATTTTGGAGAATTTTTACATTAAACAAGTTTATAGCCATTAATCCAGTAGGGGATATGTGTGAAAACATAATCATGGAATATATGGTCTCAAAAAGTCACCTCAAGTATGTTTTATTCATCTCCATTTTATCATGAAATGATTTTATTTCAAATACACTTACATGATAAATCACTCTTTTTTGGTCATAATGACTTTCATACTCTGTATGTAATTTTATATATTGATTACATACTTATTACGAGGATTTATTATAATGTGGTTGTTGAAATCATTATTAATATGAATAAAATTATTCCATTGAAAGATCTTGGTACTCAAAATTATTTAATGGGACTTCAATTCAACACACTAGCACTGAAGAACCAAACATTTTAAAAGAATAAGTATATCTATGATCTTATTTTTATATGTTAATTGAGGATTATAAGAAATTCCTAACTTCCATTATGTTTGGGGAATTCATGTATTCTAATGGGTTGAATCCATTTTTTAATCTCAAACTTTAACATTCTATATTCCTAGCTATTCAATGTATCACTATCACTCACATATATACTACTTATTTTTTAAATTGTATTTTTTAGTTCATACAATGAATTTGTATAAAACAATGAGTTATTAATTAGAATAAATTTGTGTTATTTTCAAGACATAATGAATCATGGGTGAAATTTTTCTCACTCACTACACCTAAAGCTAATCTTTTTGGTTGATTATTATTGGGGGTATGATCTTGATGATAGGTGATCTACATCTAGAATTTCAATTTTTATTGGGAAGAATTTGATATTGTGGTTTTCCAAAAAGAAAGGTTCCATATCATGCAATTTTATAGAAGTCGTGTATTGGGATATTTTTGTGTGTGTTTTTGAATCACTACTATATAATCTCCCTTTATCATACCTCAAAATTGGAACTTTTAGTGCTATAAAAGTTATAATGTACGAAGCAATAATAAATTTGATTGCTTTTATATGTTTTTATAAAAAAACATTTTATCAGCATTTTCTTAGCACTAAAAAAAGGTGGCCTTTATCATCACTTTTTAGTGTTGGTAAAGGGTACATTTTTCAGTTTTGGTAATACTATAAAAATTTATTTTTTTCAAATTATTTAGGCACTCCACTCACAACCCAGCCCCATCCCTCGCCCCCACCCACCCCACCCCCATGTTTGCACTCAAAATCATTTTTTCAGCACTCACCCTCCTAAGCACCCTTCTACTCGTGCATGATGCCCACCCTCCCCCATTTATGATCACAACTTTCTCCCCCTTTCTCACTGTTACCCCCACTTTGAGTTTAACCTCACACACCTGTATTTGAACTTGGGACCTCTATGTGAAAATATAATTCCCTTACCACTATTTTTCCTTGTTTTGTTTTATTTTTTATGATATATCTATTTATTTATATATATTTATATACATATTTTTTGTCCATATATTTATATAATTATTTTTAATTGCATTTATATAATATATGTTTGCGTGTGTGTGTGTGTAATAGTCATATTTATATTTATTTAAATATATTATATATTAATTTTCATTTACAAATATTAGAATATATATATTATTATTAATAAATACACACATATATTTATATATAAATATTATAAATATATTTATATATATATATATTCATAAGTTTTTATAAGGTAAATAAAATAGATAAATTTTTATTTTAAATAAAATTGATAATAAATATTTATTTTCATATTATTTATAAATTTAAAAATATATTATACATGTAAAAATGTTTGAAATTTTATTTATACAATTAAACTTGTATATATAAATATATATAAATTTGTGTGTGTGTGTGTTAATTTATATTTAACTTTATAATTTGAAAAATGTTAAAATTTCAACACCATGATATCCATATAAATGTAAGGCCAATGAATAAATTCAATCACCACCAAAAAAATATAATAATATTCTCCTAAACGAAGTTGAAAATCCATTGAATGTTCAAAAATTAGGGTATCCCAACTAAAAACTTTGTT
Source organism: Viscum album (assembly GCA_963277665.1). Lineage (NCBI taxonomy): Eukaryota > Viridiplantae > Streptophyta > Magnoliopsida > Santalales > Viscaceae > Viscum > Viscum album. Next base: position 513,888,669 of record OY728140.1, read on the forward strand.
TTAGAATCCTTCTAGACCTTTTTTGACCAATAAAAAATATGGATCAAGGTCCCCCCGGTTCTAGAAGGGGGTAGTGTGGTTATAAACTGGTGGAATGACATGATGCAAGGATTATTTTGTGGGCCTTTTAACCACCTTCTTAAGGGGCCTAATGGGCCTCATTCAGTGGGGCCTCTAGGCTGTTGGTCCTTCAGGCCATACAAATATAATAAAATAGGTTTAGTGGGTGCTTGTTAATCCTACTATAGAGTGATGAGGGTTGACCCACTAGGGTATCTCTGTGTATGTGTGTTTGAAGTTAATAATCCCATACCTATGATTAATGTTAATTAATTTAATAATTTTTTTCTATCATTAAATTGTTTTTTATTTTGTATTACTCAAAAATAATTATAAAATTATTAATTAATATTTATTTATATCTATTTCATAAACCAATTTTCATTAAATATATTATATATTAAGTGTAAATACATATTTAGTATTGTATAAATAATATTTAAGTAAATATTATATATATCAATTGGAATATATTTTTTTAATAATATATTATTTTTAATAATTTTTTATTTTATTTTATTAGCACTATGAAAATCACTTATAAATGGTTCCTTTATCAATACTAAAAAAATGATGAAAAAGACCTCCCTTTATCATTGTTAAGAAAAGTGTTGATAAAGGTCAGACTTTATTAGCACTAAACAAAGAGATGACAAACAAGGCCTTTTTTTAATTCTTTTTTAGTGTTGATAAAGTTACCCTTTTAACTAGCACTTATAAAAGTGTAGCATTGAATAAGCATGATTTTGTAGTAGTCAATTTACTTGGGTCGGGACATTATTAAGCTAGTTTCACTATGAGATACCAAAAAAAACCTCTACTACTCTATTGTAATAACCTTATTGTTTTTATGCTTATTTTCAATCCTATCTCTACTGTAGATATGGGATTTATCAATGCTATAAATATCCTTTATCAGAAATAAAAAAGTGTTGACGTTGTAAGTGCCTTTAAAAGTTGAAAAAATTTATCATCACTAAAAATAACATTTATAAAATCATTTCTTAAAGGGGATCCTTTATCATTTATAGTTTATCACAAACAAAGGGCGAATTTTAGCGGTTATCTTTTAGAATATATAAATGGGTAACTTTTTCAACATTATTTCTAGATCTGATTAAATTCATGTTGTAGTAGTGTGCTTTTGAAATTACGTCACACTATAATAGCAATTATAAAATTTAATTTAAATTAAATTTACATCACAATGAAAAGAAAAATCATTAAATTAAGATTAAAAAAATTAAATGTTGGTATGTACAATTACAATAGTAGGTTCAATTTATTACAAACATCAAAAAATTCAAAAACATTAATGTCTTGTTTTCTTTGGACCCTGACACCTTCTCAAAAGAGTCTGATAATGTTACCACTTGTCAAAAAACCATCCCAACTCAAGAAAAAGAGTGTACCCATATAAAAAAACAATTATTATATTATTAAAGTATAAATAAATAAATTAAAAATAAATATGAAATATTTCAATAATAAAATATCACTTTTAAACTAGAAACATACACTTTGAGTCATACTGAGAACATTGTATGTCATATTAATGTGTTTTTTATTCTTACATATCAAAAATTATTTATGAATAATTTTCATTAAGTATCAATACAATCTAGTTTCATTTTTTTGTGAGTGGGTTCCCTAGACTCAACTCCTTTATGTGCATTGATTACCATTACATGTATATATTTTGATGTATACAGGTGTTTATTCTTACCATAATAGTGTTGATACATCTTCTTACACTATTTAAATGGTAATGTCCATAAATTAAATGTCGTGCCAAAATCTTATAGTGGTTCCCATCTATAATGAGAACCTAGAGATAATATGATAGTAATCTTAAACATATGTCTAATGGTTTAGATACATCATACTAATGAGGAACATATGAAGTTTGAATATTAGGTTCTACGGGATCATAAGTATTGAGACTTCTTCTCGTAAATTTTTTGACTTGGTGAACTCATGTAGATGATATCATTAGGTTAGAACCACCTATAGGAACACCACATGTTTTGAGTGTCACTGGTTTTTCCTATCTATGAAAATGATTATTAGTCTCTAGACTTGAGATTTTTATCAATGTGTACCATTTGATCACGTACTTTGATGCAATTCAAAAACCATTACATTGAAGTCTTGGTGAGGTAGCTTGTTTTGGGTGTGTCATTGGTGGTATGGAATTAGTTGAATGATCAAGATAGAATTTTTCGCTTCAAATTTGTGGAAGAGATATCTCATGGGGCCATGTTGACCAGGATGGAATTACATTAATTAAATTCATAGGAATGGTATAAGAAGGTAAGTTCATCTATTAAGGTCAAAAAATATATAAAGAAACAAAATGATGATGACACAAGTGTGCATTCCTCTTTATGAGATATCTCAATACACAGAGATTATATTGAAAAGAATGTGTTCGTAGGAGGTAGTCGTAGATATGACATTCCTTATCTCCTTAGGGTCCATGATAGGTTTCTAGAATATATTCTTAGCATGTGGGTTGGACTAAATTCTATCAAGATGAGTACCTAGAGGGTCACACACTAAGCGTATCCACAACTTCCACCTATTCAAATGAATATGAGTTTAGGATGAAGTGGGCCCCATGTGCGGGGTCGGTGAATGACCGAGTATGATCCATCACAAGTAAAAAAAATTCAATTATATTATTAAATTTCAGAATAATGATGATGGAATTTATTTCTCAAGTTATTCACATGTTGTTTGATCATAAAATTGAACCTGAGAAAATAAAAATTTTTGAATGAACATAGGATTTTCAAGGTTAATTAAATAATTTGGGCAGATAATAGGCCAAGTTAATGGTTTTTATTTTATCACGTAACATTTTATAGTGTTAAAATTGAGTTATTAAATATTTGTGACATTTATGACAAGTTTATTAATTCATACAGGTGTGTAAAGGTCTAAAATGAAGGTTATTAGTTTCCATGGACCAAAGTGAAATTTTGGAAAGTATAAACTAGGTATAAAATTTCATTTTAGTCGCTTTAATAGGGAGATACACCATTTGGATGAATATAGTGAGATAATATCTCCTCTCCTCTCCTCTCCTATAAAGTTCTTAGAGAAATAATTTGAAGAAATGGAAAGGTCGTATTGATCTTGTCTTCTCGATCGAGTCTACGTTATTCATGTAGTCAGAGGGAAGTTATAAATCTCCTCGATTTTCCATAAAAGCACCCATGAAACATAGATTGATGATCTAGGAGTTTCGGTTCACATGTGGATTATCTAAAGGATTCCTAGCTTGGCATCTTTATGCCACAAAACATTGACAATGTGTGAATCAAACCGATGACTACAAAAGAACAAGGTACTAATTATTCTTTTGTTTGATTTTATTTTTCATCATTAAATTGAATTAAATGTGATCCTTTAAGAAATTGGGGAAAGGGGTTCTATGGATTCAGTCTTTTGAACATGAATCTAAACCCAAAATTTTAAATTGAAAGTTTTTCTTGCTTCAGTTGTGTCTTGAGTTCCTTCAACTGATATCAGAGTGAACGTGAAATTTTTTAAGTTGAATTTTTTTAAATTTCAATTAAATTTTCTATGATTATTAAAGAGGAATTTTATTGATCCCAAATCAACTAAAGATGCATCAATCTGAGTTTTTATCATCAAGATATGGATTATTGAAGATCAATGTGTTATGAGTAAAAATTGCAATGAAAATTAATTTTTATTTTTTTATTCACTCTAATGGATACTGATGTGAAATTTTTTTTATCTAGAGAATAATGTGGGTATATTGAATGTTATCATGATATACTAGAATATTATTGAGGTAATCTGTTGGCAATACAAGAATACTGTGGAAAATTGATTTAATTTCCAAAAAATAATAAAAAAAACTTACCCAAAGCTTCCATGGGAATATTATTCAAAGATTTAATGGGAAGATTACACAAAGCTTCAATGGGGTTCTTATAAAAATGATGAAAAAATAATAATAAAACATGAAATGTTTTGAATTTTATTTATATATATATCCTTTAAAAGGATGGCTCATCTCGAGTCAGACCAATTCAGTTCGGGTTTGATCAGCCTGACCAATTTAACCCACCACAGCGCTAAAATTTCTTTTTTAGGGATTTGATTTAGTTTAAAATAGACCCAAAAAATTATAATAAAAGTTTATCAATTTAATTTAATTGTATAAGATTTAATAAAATTATTTCATGTTATGTGGGACCTATCTATAATTAATTAAAATTATTTTACTTCAAGTTAACACATTAAAAATACCCTCAAGTTGAATTTTATAAAATTTAACTATTCTTATGAAATTTAATTTAATTTTAATATATCGTGATCTGAGACCGACCCATTCATGTTATATTTATTATTTATTTAAATTAATTATTGCATTTACATTTTTTTAAATGTGAAAATTATTTTATTTTGATTATCTGTGTATCATACGTCTATATTTAATCTATATAAAGGTATGCATGTCCACATTTAAGTGATAAAATGTAATTACACACCCAGAGTCCCCCTCACCAATGTATGAGTATAAATTTTAAATATCATATGAGTTTGTGGGAAAGATATTCGAGTTAAATGCCAGCGTAGACCAAAAAAGTGAAGTGCATGGGAGTTGGGGGGCTCTATAACTCAACTTGGGAATTGACTCAAGGAATTCCCATAGTGTCTCGGTTAATACATTTATCACTCGATGGATTAAACAATAGTTAATAGATCATGATCACATAATTATTTATTTATTTATTTTATAATTTTCATGGTTTATTATTTTGTGAATGTGTATTTATTATGCATGATCACATAGTATAATAATAAACAAGAATGAAAATACAAAATGAACATGTGTATTGAATGTATTCTATTTAAAAGAATGCTTAATTTGTGAGAGTGATCACATATAAAAATCATGTTAAATAGAAAATTATTTCATTTTCCATGATAAATTAATAAATCCCTCCAAAAAATATTAAGTTATTAAATGTATTCCATTACTTGAATTTGGAAGCAACTGGTTATTCTAGGTTGTCAAAATCCATAGTTGAGGGTTCCTATTACTACAAAGGAGTTAATATAAGAGTTTTGGGTCGAATTAATTAATGTTGGTTTTAAATGATAGTCATATCTATCTTGTTTCAATTGTAGAGGTAAATCACTGAGAAATGAAAAGTAACTCTTTGTAGGATATGGGACTTCACTCAATCAATCAAGGAGTCGTGAGTTAATGAGGTTAACCAGTTAGATGTTTACCATGAAATTATCTGATTAGTGGAATATATATAGCTTGTAGACAATGAGGATGGGTTTCAAGTATCCTCCGACTAGAATACTAAAGTGATTGTCTATTCTAAATCTAGTATTTGAGGGCTACTAGTATTTTTTAAAATAGTGGGAGACATTTAAAATTAATAATTTTAAAATTTATACTAGTAATAAAGATAAATTATAAAAATAATAAGTTTATTTTTTAGATAAAATGGAAACCTCCACTAATTCAATTTCACTATGATCAATATTGGATAAAGATAATATCCTGACTGTCTATAACTTCTAGGAGTGTTACAGGCACTTTCACATAATACTACACCAAGAGAGGAATATTTATTTGTTGGAATCCCCACTTCCTACTGATCCCACTTATAGAGAAATAAATGTAGATAAAGATAAATACAAAAATCATATGGACGATTCACTAGATGTTTAGTATTTCATGTTGTCATCTATGTCCAGTGACCTGCAAAAAAATCATGAGGAAAAAGATACTTTACAAATTCTATCTTATCTCTAAGATTTATACTAGGAGAGAGCTTAGTAAGAAAGATATGAGATATCAAGTTCTCTCTCTATATATATATAGTCTAGAATAAGGAAGCCAAGGAGGACCTTATGTAATAAATATTATTGGGTATATTGAGAGACTCAAGTCCCTTTAGTTCAAACTGGACCAAGATCAAGTGACTTATCTTATTATTTCCTCTTTAAAGCATAACATCTCAACTTTTATTATTAATTATAATCTGAATATAATGAATAAGTCACTCCCATATTTTTTGGCATTATTTATCCAAGAAGATAAGGATATAAAGAATTCCAACTCTTCGGTCCTTATGATGAACAAAAGGATGAAAGGAAAGGTTAAAGTTTCAAGTGTTAAGTATAATTCAAAGACACTTATTCACCACCCTTTCAATAAGCTGAAGATACAGAGGGAGAGAAATGAGTAGGAGGTAGCCTACTTTTCATGTGTCAAGAAAGGCCACTAGAAGAAAGATTTCATGGATAGGAAGAATAATTAAGTTGATGCTTATCCTTTAGGTATATTTTTCATTGAATATAATCTATCTATTTATACTAGTTGGGTATTTGATAATGCATGTGGATCCTACTCACTTATTTCACTTCAAGCTAGCTCATGTAAATGAGAAAAATTTATATAAACTACATTAAACAGTGTATTTAGACTCATAGAATTTAAAACTCATGGATCTATGTCACACTTGTTTACAAGGTAAAATGACCAAATAACCTTTCAATGAGAAAGGATAAATATCATAAGAAATGTTAGAATTGGTTCATACTGATGTTTGTGTTCTATTTCTAATGAGTGAAATTGGTGTATTTTATTACTTCAACACTTTTAATTGTACTAGATATAGATATATCTACTTAATAAGGTAAAATTAAAATTCCTTTAGAATATTTAAGGAATATTATAATGAAGTTGAGAATCAACTTGGTAAGAATATTAAGAAAATATGCTCATATTTTGGTATAGAATATATTAACCAAGATTTCATCGATAATTTAAAGGAGTGTGGGATAATTTCCTAAATCACTTCTCCTTATACACCTTAGTGTAATGGTGTTAGTGAAAGGATTAAGTGGACCCTTCTTGACAAGGTCAGATTGATAATGAGTCATGAAACTATACAATTATCCATTTGAGGATATACATTATAGACTAAGGCATATGCACTAACTTGTGTACCAACTAAATCATCATATGGGATTCGATATGAGATATGGTATGAAATAAATCCATTCTATCACACATATGTGTATAGGGATGAAAGTCTTTTTTTAAGACTATACCTAGTGATAAATTAGCATCTCGAAGCATGAAGTGCATCTTTATAGGTTATCCTAAGGAGACTAAAGTATACTACCTATATAACCATTAGATAAAAAAAATTATAGAAATACATGCTTCATTTCTAGAGAGAGAACACATTTCCATTGGAAATAGTGGCAGGAAGATTGACTTTGATGAAGTTGATGCTCCAAATTCATAAACTTTGGTACATGAACAATCTCCACAAGAGACGGTGGGAGAAAAATATGTTCCCGAGACAAATGTACTACATAGATCTAATAGATATGTTAAATAACCATAGAGATGTGGCTTTATTATAATCGATTCATGTGACATGTTAATCCTAGAGAATGATGAACCTCTGACTTACAAGGAAGCAGTAGATGGAAAGGATTCTTCTAAATGGAAAGAATCTATGCATTTTGTAATGGATTTCATGACCAAAAATCAAGTATGGATTTTGGTATACACACTAGAAGATATAGATACTATTAGTTTTAAATGGTTATTCAAGAAAAATCGAGACATAGATAGTTAATTGAGCAGTAATAAGTAAAAACTAGTGGAAAAGGGTTTCAGGCAACCACAAGGCATCGACTATGATGAAACCTTATCACCAGTCGCTATGGTAGAATCCATTAGAATATTACATTCAATAGAATCCTTTCCTGATTATGAAATTTGGAAAATTGATATAAAAACTTTATTTCTAAATGTTAATTTAGTTAAATATGTCTATATAACACAACATGAAGGGTTTATTATGTCAACAATTTCAAATAAAGTGTGGAAACTACAATGAACCATTTATATATTGAGAAAGGAATCATGATCATAGAATATTATATTTTATGAGTCCATAAAAGAATTTGTTTTCATTAATAATGAAAGAAATCCATGTATAAATTAAAAGGATAGTGGAGGTTCCATCATTTTCCTATTATTATATGTTAATGACATATTATTAATGGGAAACGAAGTGAAAGTATTACAGTAAGTGAAGACTTTGTTAAATGAAGGTTTCTCCATGAAATAATTAAGTGAAATAAACTATATTATAGAATAAGGATCTATTTAGATAGATCTCAAAGGATTCTTGGGCTAATTCAAAGTACAGACAATGAAAAGGTATTAAAAGGGTAAATTATGGAATAATCCAAGATAGGATTATTTTCAGTGTAACATGAAATTAATCTATCCAATAAAATATAACCACAAACACAAGAGGATATTGAAATAATGAGTATAATAACTTATTATTTAAAAATGGTATATATCATGTATGTCATGTTATTTACTAGGTTTGATGTTGCCTTTTATTTAAGAATGGTAGGAAGATATCAAGAAAATATCAGAGAGCTATATTGGGAAGATTTTAAAACTATCCTAAAGTACTTGAAATGTAAAAAAGGATGTGTTCCTAGTGTATAAAGGATATGATAATCTATTCATGAGGGGATACATTGATTCTAGTTTAAAGACAGATCATGGTGATTTGAAATCATAGTCAGCCTCTGTCTTTTTTCTAAATGGTGGTGTAGTGAGCTAGAGGAGCTCGAAGTAATATGTATTTGTCAATTCTATAGAAAATTCTGACTATATAAAGGCTTCTGGTGTAGATAAAAAATAATTTTGGATACATAGATTTGTTTCCAAGATTGGAATTATACCTTGCATTGAAAACCTTATTACAGTGTACTGTGACAATACTACAGCAGTGGTGCTTACCAAGGAGACTAGGTTACACTAAAGGACAAAGCATATACTTGAAAAGTTTCATCTCTTGATGGATTTTACTCTAAGAGGAAAATTCATGGTTAGAAGAGTATCCATAGAGGATAACATGGTAGACCCTCTGACTAAATCCATATCTCAGCAAAATCTTGATACTCATGTGACATCCAAAGGGTTGATAATTATTAGTAGTTTTTTATAGTGCAAGTGGGAGTATTATGAGTGGGTTCCCTAGACCCAACTTCTTTATGTACTTTTATTAACATTAAATTTATACAGTTTTATATATACATTTTTTATTATTACCATAATATTGTTAATAATTAGTAATCCATAGTTTATATGGTAGTTTTCTTATATTTCATGTTGTATCTAAAGATTATAACAGCTCCCAACAATAATTATATCCTCAAGATAATATGATAGTAATCTTAAAAATATTTCCTATCGTCTAGATACATCATACTGATGGGACACATATGATGTATTACTATTAGGTGATGGGGGATCGTAATCATTGATACTTCTTCTCATGAAGTTCTTACCTCGTGATCACAATTAGATGAGATCATTAGGACAAACCCACCAATAGGAAAACTACATGTTTCTGGTGTCATTGGTTGTTCCTATCTATGAAAATGTGTATTGGTCTATGGACTTGAGATTTTTATCAATGTATACCATTTGATCGCATACTTTGAAACTAGGAAAAAATTACATTTAAGTCGTGGAGAGGTAGCTTGTGTTGGGTGTATTATTAGTGGTATGGAATTGGTTGAATAATCAATATAGAATTTGTCACATCCGAGTTGAAGAAGAGATATCTCATGGTCTCATGTTAAATGGGATGGTAGTATCTTCATTAAATCCATGTTCATGGTACAAGAAGGTAATTCTATCTGGTAATGTCAAAAAATATATAAATAAACAAAAGGATGATGACACATGTGTGCATCCTACTTTATGAGATATTGTGATACAATGAGGTTATATTACACAGAACTTTTTCATATGAGGTAGTCGTATCTAAGATATTACTTATATACTTAGGGGCCATGATGGGTTGCTAGACTCTACCCTTGGTATGTGGATTGGAATCACTTTTATCAAGATGCGAACCTAAAGTTCACATACTGAGTGAATCCACAAGTTCCACCTATTCTAATGAATAGGATTTTAGAAAGAAGTGGGACCCATGTAGGGGGTCAGTGAATGTATGAGTATGATCAATCATAAGTAAAAATAATTCAATTATATTATTCAACTTTATAATAATGATGAATGAATTTATTTCTAAAGATATTCACAAGTTTTTTTATCATAAAAGTGAATATGAGAAAATATAAATTTTTGAAAGAACATAGGATGTTCAAGTTTCATTAAATTATTTGGGGAGATTATGGGCCAAGTTAATGGTTCATAGTTTATCACATAAAATTTTAATGGTTCAATCCCATCTTCTAGACCAAGTATGTGTTCTTCACGTGATCAAAGTGACGTCAAAAATCTCTTCGATTTCCCATGCTATCACCCAGGAAATATATATCGATGATCCTAGAGTTGTGGTTCATGTGTGGATGATATAGAAGATTCCTATCTTTTTTAATTTTAGCCAAGACATTTCAGCTATGAGAGAATCAAACCGATGACTTCAAATGAACAATTTATTATTTAATCTTTTGTTTGCTTTTATTTTTCATTCTTAAATTTAATTACACATGATCCTTTAAGAATTATGGGAAAGGGATTTGTGGATTTAGTGTTTTGAACATGAATCCAAACCCAAAATTTTAAATTGATTCATTTTTTATACTTCTATTGAACTCTGGGTTCCCTCATTTCCTTAGTTTTAAGTATCTGATGTGTGTTTTGAAATAAAATGATAATTTTAAATAAAAACATGCACTTTGAGTCATACCGGTCACACCATGTTTCAAATTTATGTGTGGATAATTCATAAACATAAAAAATAATTTATGGATTATTTTCCTAAAATATAAATATAATATATGGGTTTTTTATTGGTTTTCAATGAGTGACACATTTTTTTAACTAAAATTTCATTTGTAAACTAAAAACACACACATTAAGTGGTATCAGTCACACCGTATATTTGATTGAAATTTGAAAAATTCATACACATAAAAAATTAATTATAGATCATTTTACTAAATTATTAAGACAATATGATCATAATTTCTTAGTTTTCAATTTGGGACACATGTTTCTAACTAAAATGTCATTTTTAAATTGAAAACATGCATTTTGAGTCATATCGGTTACATATTGTATCTAATTGCGGTGAGTCTGATTCCTACATGTCATAAATGACTTATCGATCATTTTACTAAATTATCAAAAAAATATAAAAGTTTTTTCTTGGATTTTAGTATTGTATGAATCTTTTGAACTAAAATGTCAATTTAAAATAAAAACACACACTTTTAGTCATACTAATCACACCATGGATCAGATTGGCATGTGGTTAATTAATACACTTCAAAAATGGTATATGAATCATTTTCCTAAAGTATAAAGACAATACGGGTGAATTTTCTTTTTTTTGAGTATAAGATTATTGTTTTGAACTAAAATGTCAATTTGAAATAAAAATATTCACTTTGAGTCATACTGGCCGCACCATATGTCAGATTGATGTGTGGTTGATTCTTACACATCAAAAATGTAGTATGAATAATTTTTTTAAAATATAAAGACAATATAATATTTTTTGATCATTTTTTATTGATGGACATTCATTTTTAACTAAAATTTCATTTTTAAACTGAAAACATGAATTTTGAGTCATACCAGTGACACTGTGTGTCAAATTGATGTGTGATTTATTCCTATACATTGAAATGGATTGTATATTTTTTAAAAAAAACTAAGAAAATATGCACATGTTTACTTTATTTTTAGTGAGTGACATGTGTTTTAAACTAAAATTTCATTTTTAAACTAAAAACACACACTTTGAGTCATACTTTTCACACCATGTGTCAGGTTGATGTGCGGCCAATTTGTACACATCAAAAATGAATTATGGATCATTTTCCTAAAGTATAAAAATAATTCAATCATGTTTTATTGTTTTTTAATGAGTGGCATGTGTTTTTAAATAAAATGTTATTTTTTTATTGGAAACACACATTTTAAGTCATACGGGTCCCACTGTGTATTGTATTAAGGTGTAGTTGATTCCTACATGACAAAAATAACTTATGTACCATTATCCTAAAGTATCAAAAAATATGAATTTGTTTATTGGTTTTGATTATGTCATTTGTCATTGGAACTAAAATGTCAATTTTAAATAAAAAAATACACTTTGAGTCATAATGGACATACCATGTGTTGAATTGATGTGCAGTTGATTTATACATGTTAAAAGTGACTTATGGATCATTATACTAAAGTATCAAGATAATATGAGTGAATTTGATTAGTTTTGAGTATGTGATTCAAGTTTTGAACTAAAACATAAATTTTAATTAAAATCATGCACTTTGAGTCATACCATCCCCACTATGTATAGGATTGACATGTGGTTGATTCCTACACATAGAAAAATTACTTATTTATTTTTTACTAATATATCAAGGAAATATAAGGGTGTTTTATTAGTTTTCAGTGTGTGGCACCCATTCTTAATTAAAATTTCATTTTAAAACAAAAACAAACACTTTAAGTCATTTTTAAATTGAAAAAAACACTACAAAACATAAACATAAAAAATAAAGAAAAAATATCTCTACGAAGAGAAACAATAGTACATAAGTTCACCATCCTTATCGAAGACTTTTTAAAAAATTGATTTTTCTCCAAGAATTTTTTTCTCTTTATATAGAAAAAAATGGTTGAAGAAAATTAAATTTTTGAATAATTAATTTATTAATGATTTTTATGAAAATTAAATAAATAGGTATTAGAAAAAATGATAATGAAATTAACTAAAAAATAGATAAAATGATGGTAAAAATACATAAAAATTATTAATAAGTCACCTCTTCATGATGTCTACAAACATTCTGACACCATGTATTATGCCCATTCATTTCTAAACAAATCTATTTCCTCTTTTGAATATGTGGAATATTGACAGTCTTGGTAGTATTGAAAAAATATAAATAAACAAATTATTAATAAATATTTTAAATTAATTTGTAATTATCATCAAAATACCTATTTGGTTATGCTAGTTTGTTGATGGAATATGATATATTTTATAAATTTGAAAGCATAAAAACCACAATATTTTCCATCAGTTTGTTTCTAACACTATAGAAACATTGATAAAAATAAGTAATTTGTTTATATTTGTTTTGATAGTAAAATATTATTATATATACCATAATACTTGTCTAGTTTTAGAATTCTATCAGCTTCTTGTGGTCATGTAACATCCTTGTACCATTATTTTTATAACGTTTAAACATAATCATATCATAACAAAACACTTATTAAAATATAATGTATAATGTATAAATTTAAGTTTATTTGAAAAATATTGAACGCAGTGTAATAAAAATTGATAAATTTCATCATTTGTGCTTGATTTGTTGGTAACCTATGTATTGAATTCAAAAAATATATGTTTGGATTATTTAAATTTATTGCAATGAGAATCCAATGCTCCCTATAAAATAAAAAGAAATATGTAATGAAATAAATTAAAATATATTTGATATGATTTGATTTTATAGGTTTACCCTTACATCATTGGTACTAAGAGAAGGTTTTCATCTGTAAGTTTCTTTTTAAATATTTTAGTAAATAGTCCTTTGTTTTTAAATATTCATATTCTTCTAATGACCTATTTTGTGAATAAGTGATGTGGGGACTATTGATTCCAAATTTTTGTTCATAGTTTTTTTCCTTCAAATATTTCTCATATATACACCTAGAAAAATATAAATAGTATTTAACTATAATTAACATAGTATATAATCTATTGGAAAAACAAATTAAGAAAACACACCTCATATATACATTTAAAACTGAAACTCCTAGACATCCATGCTTGGGGATTTCATCTACATATTCAAGACCAAGAAATTCAATAATGGAATCTTTGTATATTTTTTATGAAAAATAAATGATATTTTTTTCACCATCTTTGAACATTTTATTCTCATGAACTAGTAATATTAGTAAATGAGGAAATTGAAATGGTGGGGTAAGGGTACTCTCTTATGGAATTTTCCATTGATTTATTGATCCTTTATATTTTTTTAATTTAACCTATCGTTTCTCCTTCCTTTTCTCTGTCTATAATAACATTCTTTAGTTCAAGACTTTTTCATTAATTGTTACAGGTTTTTCATAAAAAATATATTATAAAGGACATACCTCATGGTTTAAATGTATTATTATAAGATCAAATAACCATGTTAAGAAACTTATGATAGCAAGTTAGACCATGTGGACATCCATATAATCAAGGGTAGTACGTAGCTCTGTGATCAACTCATAATCTATATGAATCTCTACTATCACATGAACTTTTTGAAGTTATTTATTGTGTATAATATCTCCTTTGATATTATACCTTGTACCCCTTGTAATAATGAAATGGGTGGGTGATAATAGATATAAATTACAACTAATTTCATCTTGTTGAATATTAGTATAGGAGAGGTGTGAATATATACCTGAATCACATTTCATATATGTAGTTATGAAAACATTTATTACCATTATTAAGGAATACCATTGAGGGGAAAAATTTCTTCAAATATGGGTGGTTGGATATTCATGTAGTGGTTGTTGTTTTGTTTCTTATCCTCTTTGATTCTTTCTCATAACATTCTCTAACAACACAAACTACCAATTAAATTTTTCTTCTATATAATTCATTAATTTATAAATCTCTTCCATTTTCATATATTTTTCACCTTCTTTATTTATTTTATCAAAATATATTCGAGGTGACACTCCAAAATCCACACCTCTAACTCAACCATATTGTTTTTGTTGCTTCAAGACCAATTAAAGTAATCATTCATCAGGTATAGTTGATGGTGATTCTTGTGTCTAAACCATATAAAAAATATAGGAAAATAAGAATTAATTATTATGTAATTCCAATTTAAGGTATAATTTTTATTATTATTCCATACTTACACATGACTTCCATACTTTTTATATGTTTTCATCTACTAGTATTACATATTTTTTAGATGATCCTTCTTCCATAGCACATTATTTGGGATGGAAGTGGATTTTTATTTTTATTCGTCAATATTCATATTAAAAAAGGAACTTAATTATGTTTTTTTCTTCCACATAAAATTATTACTATAGATTTAAAATGCATAAATTTTTTTCCAAGTGAAGTGTATCACATAATTTCTTTATAGTATGGATATGTTGGTTTTGTTACATTCTGATTATTTGTAGCACTCAATTTTTGTTTCAAAAATTAAAAATTCTTAATCAAAGTGATTGATAAATGTATTTCTAAGTAATGTAATACCAATCACAATGTACATGAAATGATGCCTCCTCACGATGGCCAATAAACACATTCAATGTTTCTTAGTCTATCATGTGTGCATATATCTATGATGGGTGAAGGTTTAAATTACCTTCAACATTCCAAATATGATGCTTCATAAGAATTGTATAAAAGCCTCTATGATCATTTTCAATAACCATTAATACAAATTTAATTTGATATTCATATAGTATAAATGCACACTATACTGATAATAAAGAGTAAATCAATATTTAATTATTCTATTTTTTAGTAAAATAGAGAAATTATATCATAATGTTACAGTAATATCTTCCCAAATTAGTTACTTAACCATATCTATACCTAAATCAAGTTGGTCGTTTTCATTCCATCCAACCTCAAATCTGATGCCTCTACTTCTTACCGTTATAATTTCTATTAACACCATTATTCTATGAAACTCATTTTTGTATAGGACATTGGTTGTTAACCTTCTATAATTTTCTTGGTTTTAGCATCATAAATATGTTGTTTGTTGAGATTGGTAGCATCGGAATGTAAAGAAATATATTTTTCCTTATCATTTGAAGCATTAGCATGTTGAGAGACTTATTGTTACTTAGGACTAGAAGAATCAGTATGTGGAGAATCCATTATCTAAAAAAATGGTTGAAAATTTATTTTAGATTACATAAATGTTGTAGATAAAAAATAATACTATGATGTAACATAGTTTATAATAAAAAATATATATAACATGATTATTGAACTATATTTTTTATTAAAAGGTTAAAGGGATTTGAATCCTCTATCGAGTATCCAAATACCATCATTGTGGTATCCTCTAAAATACTTGACATTGTCTACATTAGGACATCCATAAAATGATTGTGAGATCCCAATGAAATGTACATAATTATTAGAATTGAAATATGACAATGTAGTGGTTTTGGTCAATAAAAAACAATTGACCACTCTCTATCTATAGGATTTGGGAAATAAAATACATGTACTTACAATAATTCCATAATGAACGGTTCTTCCTTGTAACCTTCCATACTGAAATCCACTTTCATGAATCCAATTCATCGATTTTAACTACACTTGTGTTATCAACCCAATTTCATTGAAAAATAAGAACTTATAATTTTTTATAATCCAACACTCGTATTTTTTTATGATGCCAAAGTATGACATATTCACATAAATTGGATTTTTTCCTTAGTACCAGATATATACATCTCTTCATACATAATAAAAACTCAGCTATTTTTCATGGTATTAAATTCATCATTTTACTTTTTATATAATTCATAAACATTAATTACATAACCATTATAAGATAATACATGCACACTTGGTCCTCTAACAAGACATTAAAGTCATTTTGAAATTGAATTCAAATTTACAGTTGAATATTTAAAAATATGCTCTCAAAACCATCCTATAAATTTTTGATTATGTGTATTTGATTTCCATATTTCATATCTTGAGGGATTAAAATTACTAATAATTAATTTGTGTGTTTCAACATATGGTGAAACCTCTAAAGTGTTATGTAAAATATAAAGGTTAGCTTCCTCCCTTTCTGTAATGATAATTATGTAAACATATATTCCAAAAATTCCTTCACCCATAAGTCTCCCATAAATGATTAGAATTTGGTAGAATAATGTAAAGAATCAAATTTTATAAATTAAATTCCCTTTTGAGTGAATAAATTCATTATTAATTAATATAGTTATAGAAAACATATGCACTACTTTGGTTATTTTGGACCAATATAGCATGTTAGATTTAAAATGTTTTTAACCAACTTAATAATTGACAATTTATCCATTTAAGGGTTATAGTTAATAATAGTATATATTAAGGGTTATGATAAATTCTAATTGATATAGATAGAATAATCGGTGACCTTGACCAATAGGATTATAACCTATAATGCCCATTTATTGGAGCTTTTGGGGGTAGATTTTATCATTGGTCTTTTCCTTTAACCAATTACAAGCCAAGATTCAACAACTAAATCTTGATTAAAACCATTTATGAGATAATTTTGATCTTATTGAGATTACATCCCAAACCATGTTCACCAAACCACCCCAAAAAATCACCATTATCATACACCTTACACTTACAGCGTGCGCTGGGGTAATAAAGGTTTGTATATTTATAACCTCGTAATACAAATTAGTATATTTTATTTTTAATAAAATACTTACTATATTAATTCCTTTTTATTATTACATTTTAATTGATCATATAATGAGTTTGATAAAAAATAGATTTTGACACTATGAAATCAAAATTGTATTTTTGGGAAATATACAATTTCAATTAAGACACACTTTTTATTAATTCAAGAAGTTTTAAATTAAATGATATTTTAATAAAATATTCTTATAATATAATAATTATTTAAATATAAACGATAATATAATGATGTCCAATGTAATTTTTATAAGGGTTAGAAAGTGGTTAATATTGTAAAAACTAGTATCTTTCAGTAAATAGGGATTTTTATTTAAAAGTGATAATTGTAATATTTATAAAATTATTTTGATAAAATTAATATTATTTTTTAATTTTTCACATATAAAACATCTAATGGTTATTTTTCATAATTTTCTGAGACAGACGTATTTTTTGGTAAAAATTAAAAATGTTATAAATATATGATCTATATTATGACATCATAATATCCCAAAAGTGATTTAATAAATTCTATAAATTAATTCTGGACAATATATATATTTACACTATAAAATAATGTGTTTTTGAAGTTATTTTATTAATTTTTTAAATTTTTAATCAATCCTCCAAAACATATATTATATTTTAAGGTTTTAAAATCATTTATTTATGAATATAACACACTTCCACATCACCAATGGTATTATTTTAATATTTTAATTTATTTGCTTTATAAAAAATTAAAATCACTCCTCCTTTTCAAAAACCATAGGAAAAACCATGGTAAGGTTTTCAGTTTTTATTATTTTATCATATAGAGTCCAAAACCTAAGATTAGAAATTAATAAAGAATTTCCCTATCTTTTGCTATAAATATCCACCCAAGATCCCACTCATCTTCACTAAAAACCCATTTATCATGAATTTCATCTCCCTATATCTCTTTAAATCCATCCCAAGGTCTTCTCAATCTCTTAAGAAGCTCCTCCCAAGCTTTTAGAAGTGTTCTCTCAAGGTAAGGGGATTCTCTTCTCCTCATCTTTATTCAAGCACTTTCTTTGATTTATTCCTTTTGATTTCCAATTATTCATGTTTTCATTTGTTTTTACATGTAACTTTACTGTTATTATGATTAAAAAGTTATGATATATCATCTTTTACTTAGATTAAAAACTTCCATAAACCTTTATGTACACCTGTTATGCTTCCGAAATTATCGTGTGATTTACCATGACAAACATTTGTGTTGTGTATACCAATCCCCAATTCCAGTCAAGGGTATTCACCTATATGTAACTATCCTAAATTTATTAGGGAATTTTTTTATTTATATCACACTCTTTAATCATGGTATTAAAAGTGATGAAATATGTTCTTATTTCTTATGTTTTATGTGGCACATAAAAGTATGTACATAATATGAATGTGAAGATTAATCCTAGAATTATATAGACCTCCAATGCATTGGGTAATGTTTGTTATCTCATGATATTGCATATATGGTTCATGTAAGGTTATCCTAAACATAATATGTTATGATGTATTGGTGGTTCTCATTTACCTATGATTATGGTGTCATGTTTTATGTTGTTACAACATTTCTATGTTGCCTTGATATTATCATTTTATTTCATGTTTTGATGTTCATGTTTATGATTCTCACCCCTTTTATTCCACCTTCATTTTCTTATTGACTAACATTTATTAATTTCATCATGATATGATTTGATTATTCTCTTACTGGGCTTTATATCTCACCCATTTCTTATGTATGTCCCCGAGTTTTCAAGTGCATTTTTAGAAGATCAAAGGAATTTAAGAAAATGTTTTGAGTTTTTTTAATAATGTTGTTGTATCCCTATTACAAGTTATAGAGTTATGTATCAAATTACAAAAATATACGGGTACTTCCAATATTTTTGGATTGTATTAAGTGCCTCTTTATATAAAAAATCATAATTTAATGTGTATTATATATATGGGTTTTCATAACCAATGTTTTCCACATCATATGGGTATTCGGTATAGAATTCAACGACTTCCTCAACAATTTATTAACCCACAATAAAACCTTATGAAAAAAATTATGTTTAACATAACCTTTCAAAATAATTATATACTGTTCAATGGGGTACATCCATCTATAATTTATAAGACCACATACCCGGATCTCTCTATCCAAGTGAACCTACAAGTGAACCATCACATCATGGAATGAAGGTGGGAAGAACATCTCTAATTCACATAATATGATAGTAATTTTTTTTACATAGTTAAAAATTTCACTAGGTTTATAACTTTACTATATATAGCTTTGAAAAAGAAAGAAATCTTGTTTAATGTATTACTTACATTTTTAGGAAAAATACATCATCAAGTAAAAGTATTAGATCTTGCATCAAAACATGAAATTCATGTAATTTTAGGCACTTTAACATTAAATAAGTCATTGATAACATTTTATTTATATTTGATAAATACCCCTATGGAACATTTAAATCATTCAAGAATTTGAAAATTTTATGTCTCTCTTACTTGGAAAGAGTGTAAGCAGCTGGAGGAAGAAGAATGTGTCTTTCACCCTTCATTGGCACCAACTCTTCCTGTATCCCTAGGTCAATCACGTCCAACCTGGCCTTAAGGATATCCTTTATTTTTTCAGGTACATTTAGTAACATTCCAATGAAACTATCACATAAATTTTTTCCACATTCATTCCATTAGATAAATTTCAACATATAAATAATTATAGTACAATAATTCAAAAAAACTAATCCCTTTTCAAATTGATTTTCATAATGTTTTTTAGAGAATGTCCACCAAAAGTGGTGGTCATATCCTTTACTTTTTCAAATAGTTGATCACCTATTAGTGGAGAAGATGGTGTACCTGCTTCTGAATTCTCATTGAATGATGTCATCCAAGATCAGTATTTTTATCCTTATGGTAGAAATCTATGATGTCCTAAAAACACAGTCTTTGAGGAATGTTTCAACCTAACTGAGTGTGTACCTTGTTAATGAATGGGACACCCTTGAGTTCCTTTAATGTTATATCTTTAAAAAATTCCATAAGTAGGAAAGTCGTTTATTTTCCCATAAAACATGACCCTCAATGTGAAATCTTAATTTTTGTAATAATCATACAATGTAACACTTGAATCACACATTAATTTCAAAATTTTGATCAGTGGAGCTAAATAAACATCAATATCATTACCTGGTTGTTTTGGTCTTGATATAAGCAGAGAGAACATAAGGTATTTTCACTTCATGTATAACCACGGTGGCAAGTTATAATTTACCAATATAACTGTTCATGTTTTATGAGTGATACTTTGTAAACCAAAAGAATTAACTCCATCTATAGATAGTACAAGATGATGGTTTGTGTGCTCATTTCTAAATTCAGGATACTCATGATCTATTTTCATCCACCGAGGAGAGTCTATTGGGTGATGATGTTTCCCATCTTGATTTCTTGTATCATAATGCTATGTTAATTCCCTTGTAGTCTACTCACATCCATATAAGCACCTAAACCTTGGAATGATTGTAAAGTATCATAAAACTTTCAAAAGACCTGATTTAGATTTCTTGTATAGAGACGCACCCCACATTGGAAATTTTTTAAGTGGTTCATGGTCCTTGTGAAATAATATAATGTCATTTAGACAGGTATTTATTCTTTTAGAGATCATACCCATTGAATGTATCATTCATTTAGCATCATATGTTTGGAAATAAATATGATTATCTTCTAATGGAATATCATTTAAGAGAGAAATTAGTTTCATAAAAATAGTGTCACTCCATTTGTTGTCATCTTTTACATTATATAGCTCCAATATGGATGACAATGTTCTATATTTAGTATAACCAGCATATAATATCATCTTTGTGAAACTCTTTAACTTATGAAATATTTTTGGATAATCACAAATTTTATCTTCAACTGTTATTTTCATTTCCTCGATATAATATTCACCATAGTTTACACCTATAATCATATCCTCAATATAGTCTTCATCATAGTTCACACTTGTAATCATATCATATGTTTCATAAAATGCAGTGTTATCCCAGTTACTAGCCACATTTAGTTATTCCCCCTATGTTGAGTCTAATATTTATAACTTTGATCTATTTTTTTGAAACATCAAGTGTTCTTTCAACTTCTTTTGACTAATTAGTCTTGAATAATAACAACATAAACACGAACAAAGGATTTGAGAAGGTTCATATGCACTATATTTTTCAAACTTGATGAATTCTTTTACCCCATACTTATTCTATTTTGTCATATAATTGGAATCCATCCATTTTCAATTTATATCCATACTATTTGATTCAGTAATATTCATATTTATCAAAATAAAAAAATACACAGAAGGTATGAGCTTAGAATCCTAAATGGTTATTTTTTATATATACAAACACATATAATCAGCATATTTTATTTAAATTTTCATTGTATCAACAACATGTTAGAACATATAAAGACCAAGAATTATATGAATTTAAATTATTATAAAACTTATTTTTTATTATAAGAAGTCTCATATCATAAATAATTCTTTCTTTAAATGGATTCATCAAAATAGGTAATAATATAAACTTTTAAAACATATATCATCATCTCTAGTTAGTTCACATCATCAAAGGTCATCAAGGTCCTCAGAAGTAGTTGGAGGTCACCTTAAAGAATGAATACTCATAAAAAAGTTGGATTCTTTCATGTATATAGCTCCTATGGTGTATTTTGAGTTTTCATGCATATAACTTGGTTAACTATGAATGCTATTATTTTTGGAGCATAATCACAAATTAATATAAGAATCTTAATCTTAAATCATCACTGGTTTAACCCTATTTAACATTGTATTTTTCTTTTAATACTCAGTTATATTATGGTATTTCTATATGAGTGGGTTATGATACAATATCACATCCCCTTAAATAGTTGGAAAACTCTTCACTTGGGTATCCACTCACTCTATTTGGTTAAAAAAATTAATAACATTTTGATGGTTATTTTTATTACATATTTATAAGATTTTTTGGAACATTTCAAAGACCCAATATTTTCATTTCATTAGAAATGCATATTTCTAAATACAAAAAACATCCTTGAAGGTAACAAAGTATCATAAACCACCTCTTTCTTGTGTACTTATTAATCCACATACATATGTGATGATATAATAAAGCCTCTGTTTTGGAAATAATTAATTCTTCTCTCCTGGTGTATATTGTTTACCTAATGTGGAGTAGGTGACTTCATGCACAATGTGATGACATAATGTGATGGTTGTTTTCATAGAAGTTTAATGATAAAAATAAAATATAAACTAACATTAATATATATATATATATATATATATATATATATATACTCGTATACAACCATTGATATATAAATACTCAAATACACATAAACACAAATATATATACTTTTTTCAGTGTTTCTTAACGCTGATAAATCATCACTTTTATCAGTGCTAAAAGAGTGCTTACAAAAGTGGTATTTCACATCGCGAATGTTTTAGCACTGATAAAATACACTTTTATCATCCCTTAACCTAGCGATGAAAAAAATGTAAAAAAAACAACAAAAAGTAAACAAATAATAATAATTATATAGATAAAAAATTATTAAAATGAATTATACAAACAATTTAAATTGAGAAAATATTGAAAATTCATTTAAATAAATTAGTTGTGTAAATTACCAACATATTGAAAATATTAAAACATAACAAATTAGTATGCATAAAAATATCAAAGAATGACTAAATTCTGAAAATATTAACAATTATTAAATATAAAAAATTAATAAATAATATTAAATGAATGGATATACAAATGAATAAATAAATTTAAATAGATTGCAACAATATTAAAAAAAGTGATTTCATAACATTAATTACATAAATTAAAAACACAAAAAAATGATTAAAAATGAAAAAATAAATAATATTAAATATATAAATAAAAAATTATTAAAAATGAATAATATTAACTATTTAAATTAAAAGGTTATTACAAATTCATTTAAATAAATTAATTATATAAATTTAAAACATATTAAAAATATTAAAACCTAATAAACAAAAATGAGTAAATATTAATCATAAAAATTACAAACAAATTACAATTATTAAAATATAGTAAATAAGTATGTATAAATAAAAATTTAAAAAGGATTAAATTGCAAAAAAAACATTAAAAATAATAAATATTAAAAATTAATAGATAATATTAAATGAAATGAAATTAAAAATGAATAAATAAAATTTAATAAATTACAAAAAAAATAAAAAAAAATGAATTCGTAAGAATAATTACATGAATTGTAAACACATACAAAAGTGAATACAAATAAATAAATAAATATATAAATAAAAAATAACTAAAAATAAATTATATTAACTATTTAAATTACAAAAATATTAAGAATTCATTTAAATAAATTATTTATGTAAATTTCAAGCATTTGAAAATATTAAAACTTAATAAATAAAATTGAATGGATGTTAATAATATAAATTACAAACATATTGAAAATATTAAAACTTAGTAAATAAATATGTATAAATAAATATAAAAATGAATAAATTCCAAAAAATATTGAAAATTAATAAATATTAAAAATTAATAAATAATATTAAATGAAATAATATTAAAATTGAATAAATAAAATTGAATAAATTATAAAAAAAAGTAAAAAAAGTAAATTTGTAACATTAATTTCATGAATTAAAAATGTATAAAAATGAATTAAAATAATTAAATAAATAATATTTATTATTTAAATTACAAAATTATTAAAAATAAATTATATTGACAATAAAAAATATTTAAAATTAAAATGAATTTAAATAAATCAATTATATAGATTTCAAACATATTAAAAATATTAAAATTTAATAAATAAAAATGAATACATATTAATCATATAAATTACAAACATATTAAAAATATTAAAACTTAGTAAATAAATATGTATAAATTTTAAAAAATGATTAAATTTCAAAAATATTGAAAGATAATAAATATCAAAAATGAAAAAAAATATATTAAATGATAGAATGGATAAATAAAATTGAAAAAATTAAAAAATTATTTTTTAAAAAATTGAATTCATAACGTTAATTTCATGAATTGCAAACACATAAAAATGAATAAAAATGAATAAATGAATAAATAATATTATCTCTAATTATTGATGTATATATTGTATTAATTATATATAAAAATATTATTAATTATTAACCTTTATAATTTTTTATAATAATTTAAAAAATATTATTTAATTAAATTTATAAATATTTTAAAATATAAAAATAAATATAAAAATTGAATATATTGTAAAAATATTAAATGAGTAAATATTAAAAAGGAATCAATCAATGAAAATACTAAAAATGGAGAAATATTAAAAAATAATAAATAATATTAAATGAATAAACGGACATACACCTTACATACACACACATACACACATACATACTCATAGACATATATATACACACAAAAACACATACACATACACTTAGACATACACATACACATACACATATACCCATGCACATACATATGCATGCATGCATACATGCTCATACACGTACACACATGTATACACATACACATACACATAATTACATACATGTTCATGCACGTACATACACATACATATGAATACAAACACATACTAGATGGACATACATACACATACACATACACATACGCATACACATACACATACACATACACATGCACATGCACATACATTTTTACACCCCCCCCTCCCCAGTTTTAGGTACATGACCCTTTATTTATGTACTTTGAGCTTACATAATTCTTGGTATTGAGTTTTAGGTGGTTAGGGTTGGTTTTGGCATGTTTTGAAGTCATTTCTGGTGGTGCACAGTTTTGGCATAGTTTTTGCACGGTTATTAGAAATTTTGTACCACCTCCGAGAAACTGTGCAACCTTTTTGGGGTGTTACTGGGCTGGTGCACAGTTAAAATGTGTTTTTTCCAAACCATGCAGATACCCAGGACAAACCATGCACCAGGTAACAGAGGGGGTAATAATGGTTGGTGCACTCTCTATCAAACTGTGTGTTCCAATCATGTGAGGGGTGTCTTTAAGGCAGTAACACAACACGGTTGGCACATGATTTTCAAAAACATGCAGCCTAATCTTGTAGAATGCAGTTGGAATCCCTAGTCTTGTGGATATAATCCAAATTAACTCCCAAAACCTCTTTAATATCCTAATACATCAACATCTTGAATTCCTTTTGATTTCTAGGCTTGAGAGATAACCCCCTTATATTCAAAAGCAATTCTTAGGCGAATCAAAGTGCGTTGAAGATCTAGATTTATTGGAAAGTCATTTTTCTTCCCCGTTCATCTTAGATTAATTCTTATCCTCTCTCTCGAAACCATATATATTGTCTATTATCGATATATCTATGTTCTATAGTGGTTTTATTTATGAGTTATGATTGAATACATTAAAGGGATGAATATTCAAGCCTAGATCTAGAGTATCACAGTGTCGTTCTTCATTTTCTCCAACCATTGAGAGGTAGGTGGATTCTATCTCATCTCCACTTAACTTAGAACTTGAAGGGTTAGTTTTCTTTAAATGAGTTTCTGGAAATTGTTGTGAAATTTGTGTGTGATTCTTGGTGGAAACCTCTTTTGGGTTATAAATTTGAAATTTTCAAAATTGGACGGTTTCTTTGAAAATTATCCTTGGTGATAATTTAAAAATGATTATTTTAAAATTATGGTTTTTTTTAATCATGGAAAATGTTTTTTTAAATGATTTAAAGAAAAAAGGTTTTATGTGGAATGGTTTTTCATGGAATTTGGCACACATGGTTGATGTGAGTGTATTCATAGACAAGACCCTAGGGAACTTGGATTTAGTCACCTTGTGACGACTTAGTGAATCAATGAGAGACTGATCATGAGTATTGAACTATAACATGATCAAGAATGGGTGTTTTCATGCATAGAGACATGACTATAAGTATGCCAAATAATTGAGAAAGGTTTTACACTTTTTAAAAAAAATCCTTGTAAATTTTTTTTTGTTTTGATATAAACTGGTTTATCTACTTTTAAAATTGTTTTATATAAAATGTGATAACCTATTCTTATCCTAGTGTCGTGAGTTAGTAATTCTTTGGGGAAATACTACTAATTTTAGAATCACCCCTTGTTTGGGCACTATTGTGAGTTTACATATGTCATCTATCGACACGTCGGTAAAGACAAGGTATCTCATTTCTTTAGCAATGCTTCTTAATACCATGGATAAGGCATGCGGATTTAGAGATTGGATCTATTTGGGATTCAGTTTTATAGATGTCTTGAGTCTTGTCGTCTTCAATATTTTTATCTTCTATTTCTGTTGTAACTATGATATAGGTTTTTATTATTGAATATGATTTATTTTTTATTTTTTTTCATGCGTCATATAGAGGATTTTATATTTATTGTTTATGTTGTCTGGGTGTTTTATCATTCAATGGGAAAATCATCCCCCAATATTCTTGATGCCATTGGCATTTTTTGACAGCCTTTAGTGTCTTGGGGATGCCACCTTAGGCCAGTAACACCACTGCCTCATCTCAATAGAATGATGAGGGGCAGGATGTTACATTCACATACATATGCATACATGCATATATATACACATACACGTACCCAAATGTATACACGTACATATACATACAATTACATACACATGCATGTATATACATACACATACATATGTATACATAAATATACTATATAAACATAAACATGCAATATAAACATACACATATACACCTGTCATATACATACATACATGTACATACACATACATGCACATACATACACACATAAATTCATGTACATATCCACATACATACACAAAGATACATGAATACATGTGCACATAAACATACACATACAAAAAATACACATACACACACACAACATTACACATATATACACATACAACACACACACACACACATACATATACATCTACAAACATACACATGCATGCACATACATGAAAATAAATGTGTATATTTTAAATTATTTAATATGAATATAAATATATAAATTCAAATATGAACTATTCAAATAAATATACTCATTTATATATTTATATAATTTTTTAAATAAGAATATAAATATAATATATTTATATTTATATATACATTTTTTAATTAATGTATATAAATATAATGTTAAACATTTTTATTGATTAATATAAATTTGATAATTATATATATATATAATTATGAAAATAATATATATGATAATTTTTTATTATAATATAGTAATATAAAACATAGTTATATATTATATTTACAAAAATATACTTATTGTTATATAACTCTTATTTAAAAATATATAAATGTGTATATATATAAATTAAATTATTAACACTTCCCTTTATCAAATCCTTTTCGCATTATTTAAGGTGGAAATTTTATCAGTGCTAAGAAAAGCCCTGATAACAGGGAACCTTTATCAGTTCTTTTAAATAGTACTGATAAAATTATCACTTTTATCATCATTTTTTGTTTAATATTGATAAAGCTTAGCATTAAATATCATGTGATCAGTTGTAGTTTATTTTTCATGCCCACACTAAACATTTTTATATTGAATTGCAATTTATTTTTAAAAGGGTCAACTAATCTGAAGTACAAGTATGTCATTTGAAACCAACTAAGAAACCTTGGAATATATTTATAGAACCTGTTAATTAATCTAGTAGAATTTTTTATCATTCAACTCAAACTCAAAGTTAAAATTATCCATTGTTTTTTATAGAGAGTGTTGGGACCCATGAGTAAGTGAAGTATTATTTGGAATTGTCACAAGGTACAATATTTATTAACACAATGTGTTGACAATAGAATAAATATTAGTTTACTCTCTTTGAAATTCTATCACCTCTGTATTAATAATCCCCACATGTGTGAATACTTTTTTATTACATAATTTTTGTATTATATGTGCTTTATATTTATTCATTTTTTGTGTTTTATTTATATTTATGTGTTTCATGTTATGAGTTTATATAGGTATACATTATAAGTATTTTGTTTTTTATATATGCTAATTTTTATATTTGTTAATTTTATTTACAGTTTTTTTGGAAATTGTAATAAAAGGGTAAAATTTTGGATTTAGGAGTATATATTTAGGAAATAAACTAAATGTTAGATTTATTAAGTAGAAAATATTGGACTCATTGAATTTTGTTCAAATCAGATTCAAAAATATGATGAACGAGTCCAAATATGTGACCCAATTCCATCCCAATTGATATTAGGATGAGCCAGAGGTGTCCAAAAGGACCAAGCCATCATGATGGAGGCTATAGGCCTCTATTTACATGTAGGGCTGAAAAAGACCAGATAAAAGAGAACCTAATGAGATGAAATTATATTAAAATGGAATTTAAGATATTTATTTATTTATTTTAATAATTTTATTAGTGTAAAAAAATCATATGACTGAATTGAGTGGCCTACATCAAAATATCATTCACCAATCTGAGATCTCTACAGTACAACCTGCCATAAGTTTCCAAATTTCTTTCATCGATGCATTTCTTTGAACGGTTTCCTGGATAAATATCAACACCACCTTCATTATTAAGATAAATTAGCTCTGTAATATATTCAGGGAAGATCACAAAAATGATTACTAATTGGTGGTGAGGAACCCTAAATTACCATGAAGGTGGATTTCAAGTAAGGATGAGAATGGGTGCAGTCATGGTTGGAGTCGTTATATTGAAGATGAGATAAAACTCAAAGCTGCTCTGACGTGTGAGTGAAGAAGCAAAATTTTCTTCTACAGTTCAACCTACCCTTGCACGACTCAGTCCAATACCAATTAGGATGGATTGAGGCATCAAATACACCATGGAAAACTTATAATTATTGGACAGTACCATAAAACTTTCCATATTGGTTCCTAAACCTTGGAATTATTGGAAAGTACCATACGACTTCCATATAGGATCCTAAACCTTGGAATGATTGGAAAGTACCATACAAATTTTATAAGACCAAATTAATCTTTCTTATATTGAGAACCACCACACTTTGGTAATTCCATAAGTGAATTTTGTTCCTTAAGAAATAGTATACAATCATTTGGTCATGCATATATTCTTTCAGAGATCATACCCATTTAATGTAGCATTTGTTCATCATCATATGTTCATCTAGGAAACTCATTATCTAATGGGATCATATCATTCAAGAGAGAAAGTAGTTCGTAAAACAAGCATTACTCCATCCATTTCTATCTTTTAAATTATACAGTTCCAGTATGGATAACAATGTTTTATATTTAGTACAACTAGCATACAATGGCGTTATTTTATAACTATTTAACTTCTCAAACAATTTTGGATTATCACAAAGTTCATATTAGACTATCATTGTCATTTCCTCAATAAGATCTTCATCATCATTCAAACATGTAATCACATTCTTGATATAGTCTTCTTTATCATCCACACTTTTCATCATATCAGATGATCTATAAAATGAATTTTTATCACATTCAATAACTATACGCACTTTTTTCCTTGTTTAGTACAACATTTATAACTTCTGTTTATTCCATGATAGATTAGGTGTTTTTCTAGATCCTCTGGACAATTTAGTCTTGAATAAAAATAGTGTAAACATGGATAATGGATTTAATAAGGTTCATATTCATTCTCTTTTTCAAACATGATGAACTCTTTCACCCCATCTTTATACACTTTTGTTATACAACTCACATCCATCCATTTTCCATTCATATACATACTATTTGATTCAGTAATATTAATATTCAAAAAAAATACACAAAAGGGGATTTCAAATAAGGGGAACCCAATATTTGAATGTTTTAAATAATTTTTTTAAACTTTGAAGGAAATTGGTAATTGAATTTATGAAAATAATTACTCCATTGGTGGTAGGTATTATCCTTTGAAATCATCCACAATGATCACCTGTACCTAGTATGGGATGACTACTATTCAGGTTAGTTCAAGAAACATAGGTGAATGTCTAGAATAGATGGGGGATGAGTCTCAAACAATGAAATTCTATAATAAATTTTCAGGATGTGAATATGATGAGGATGATAGTTGTCTCCATTGATCTAAATATTCCTAAGATAAGGAGTTAGTGAAGCACCAAAAAACATTTCTTAGTTTTTTGTGTAAATTTGAAAAACATAGCTACAATAGTATAATCCCTACAAGGGGATCCTTGATTGGTGTGACCATGAGAAGGATTTTCTAGATGGTCTTACACACACTCATTTCAAGACAACATTTTCAGTTTCAATATTAAAAGAAAGCCTTCAATTACTATAAGAAAGGAAAATGATTTTTGTCTGAGGACTGAATTTTAGTAACACTTATCTTCCTATGAGGCAAAGGTTATAGGAGTGGGGTCATGATAGATATACTATGGGTTGGATGGATATAGTGACATTACCTTACCATGGTGTTATTATCAATCTATATTATGTAGGTGGTTAAATTCTGTGTATCTAGAAGGTCTCTAAAAATTAATATGATCATATAAATATTGTAATGATCCAAACTTTTATCAATAGAATTTCCCTTATTATAATTATGGTATATGGTATAAAACACATACATAAAATAGAGATCCAAATAAAAACAATATTCCCATAAATTAATAATGAAATAAGTGATATTCATTAAAATTAAGGAACTTATACTAATGGAATCGTAACTTGACCCTTGGAATAGTAACTTGACCATTAAGAATAGTAATCTAACTAATATAATAGTAACCTCACCTATGGATGTGTAAATATAATTTAACTGTTGGTATTTTTGTAAAACATAAATGTTTATTTACAATTTTATAAATAATATAATGATTTAAAATAAAATTTATTTTCATAAAATAGATTCGTAAAGTAATATTTTTTTCTTAGGATTATAAGATAATTTTATGAGACCTTAATTAATTTTTCAAAGTGTCATAAAATCAATTATAATTTTAGAATTAGTATTTCTCAAATAAATGATGATTTTAATTAAAAATTAAACTTATCATATTTAGAAAATTATTTTCCTAAAATGGAGTTTGTTTTTGAATTCTACGCATTGAAAAATTATTAGGGTGATTTTTTTTTATTTTTCTAAAATAGTTGAATTTTCAGTGAATAGTGAAATACGGTAATATACGATATTTAACAAATACATGAATTATTGAGTCATATACAATGTATGGATAATTTAGGCCAATAATCCAAAACTCTACTTAATTGCTTAATATATTTAGTGATAATATTTAAACTATTTAAATTCTTGAGCCAAAATAATAAAATAACAAATAAAATAATAAAAAAACATCCCCTCACCACCTCTTCTCCTCAGACCTTCCAAAATTTGAATCTTTTATAAAAATTTTCCAATACTCTTCCCAATACGCTTCCCTAAATCTAGGATCCTTTGGTCTCAAAAAATACCAAATACAATTTCTTTAAGGAGGTTCTCAAGGAGAAGTTCAAGAGGTAAAATTCTCTTCTGTTTTCTTTTAATTTCTTTTCAATTTCTTTTCTTTTTTTATTCTATCCTCACGTCCCCTTATACAAGTGTAATGATACTCCAATATCATATATATACTATTATTTTATTATGTTAATGGAATAATTCATCACCAAACCTCTTCTCCTCTACCTTTTATTCTAAAAATGAAAACATTGTTCATGAGGTGTTGATTTGTCGCCTTCAGGGACGACAAGTTTTCATTTTACTTTACCACATTCAAGGCTGGTCATAAAACCATTATAATGGTTTAAACGGGATTTAAATTTTATTTTATAACCTTTTTTATGCTCTATAACTAACATATACATATATAACTGAATAATAAAACAAAATTAGTCCATGATGATCAAAAAACCACCAAATTAATATAAACGATTATCATTAATGTTTTACCTAATGAATCATCATCCTGTCTGGAAACAAAATATTATAAAATACCATTTAAACTTATATAAGTTCATTAATAATATATAATTTAAATTTTTTATAATTATTCTCATCTACATGATCTTCCATACATATATACAAGTGAACCGATCATGAAAACCAAGAAAACAAACACTCAAGAATGATAAAATTGAACTCTATAACTCATTAAAATGGCCATAAATGAACTTAATAAATTTATAATGAATAAAATACAAGTAAAATAGGTACTTTATTTATTTATTAATTAATATAATTTTATTATTCCGGATATTAACGTGAATAAATCATTTGTATATATGGTAAGGGGGTTCTCAAACCCAACTCCCTTTGTTTGGGTTATTACTGTTTCATTCTAAATTTCTATGTGAATATTTCCTTAAATGTCCCTTAAATATAATTTATTTGTTATACACTTTTATTTTATAGGATATACATGTTTCAAATCTGATTTTGTGACAAATAAAAATATTTTAAAAAATAACTCTCCTTTCCAAAACAAATTTTGACCCCTCTTGAGTTGTTTCTTCTTCACTCAAGAATGATGAATCTTATACAAAATATATTTTTCCATTTCTCATTTGGGAACCCCAAAGTTTATTCATGAATATATGATATATTAAATGAAACCCATTTTTTCCAAGGGTTATTTCATGTCTGTGATTGATATACGTTCTAAGTGGCGTGCATGATTATCTAAATGCTATGATGTGACGAGTACACCAGAAATTATATAGCGCTCCAATGATTTGGGTAATGTAATGTATCTTATGATATAATGTGAAATATGTGTGAACATGATGCTAGATTTTTTTACAATTATGATGGTATGATTATTCACATATGTTATGTGTGAACATGATTCTAGCTTTTTACACAACTCTGAGTGGTATTTGACCACTAAGACATGATGTTTCATTTTTATGAATTTAAAAATTCCATACCTTTATCTAATTATTCCTCTCATGATATTTATTATGATCCTATGATTATTTTATGATTATAATGATCAATATCACCCATATTATTTTGATTCATGTCTCTACTACCCTCTTACTAGGCTTTTATCTCATCCCATTATTTGATGTATATCTGTAGGTGACTACTTATACTAAGGAGTACATGAGAGCCACTAATAATATATATAAGAAGGAATTACATATTGGTTGTGTTTTATTATGTAAATGTTATGTATGGTACTAATTTTACCAAGACACTAAACCTTTGATCCTGGTTTTGTAATGATTTTAAGTTGTTTATCTTTAAAATGATGTAATAGTCATGTAATAAAAGTAGGGTCTCTATATTTGGTATCAGAGCACGAATTAGTTAATTTCAGCATTAGGATTACATAACATTATTTAAAACCTTTATTATGAGACTAATTATATATAAGAACCCAATAATCTTTGTTTTATAAAAATTCAAAAAAAGGAATCCCACAAGATATGCCTTTAGAGTTAATTTCACAAAGAAATAAATTATTTATTCATGAATTGTTGACTTATGTTTTGTTAAAAACTTGTCTATTTTTGAAAATAGTAAGAACCATGATAAACCAAGACAACATCCCATGTGAGGTATAATGTATAAAATTCTCGAAAGACATCCCCAGTTCCATAGGATGTGGAGTTCAAAATTTCATGGTGATTCCTACCTAGATATCTCAGGATATGAACAATAACCTGAATAATGCAGAACTTCCTCCTTCCCCTAAGAGGAAGAAAATGGATATCAAGTCTTTTATTAAGAAAATACCATCGATGTTTAGTGGATCTTTCGATCCCATAGCCACGGAATAGTAGGTCAACTCAATGGAAAAGATATTTTTTGTGCTTTGTTTTTCTGAGATAGAGAAGGTTACTCTATCCATTTATTATTTTGATAGAGAGGTCTACCAATGGTGGGTGTTGATTAAGAACACCAAGTCGGAGGATAAAATTGAAGATATGGAGTGGGAAGACATTAATAAAATATTTCTTAGTAAGTATTTCCCTCGAACTATTCAGAAAAATATGAGGAGAGAATCTATAGAACTAAAGAAAAAAAATAAGGTGAATCTGTCATGGATTATGTAGAAAATTTCACAAGTCTTTAAAGGTTTGCATCAAGTTGTATTATCAAAAATGATATAAAAATAGATATATTCTTTAGTGTTTTAAAAACAAACCTTTAGAAGGCTCTAAAAATCCGAGACTTTGGGAGTTATGAAGAATTTTTTCAATGTTCTCTCAAAGTGGAGATGGAGTTTAATGAATGGTCACATGGCTATGATGATAAGAAAATAAAGATGGAGTTTCAAGTTAGCGGATCTAATGAAAAAGGTTTAAAGAAATATCAACCACTCAAATTTGAAAAATGTGCAAATAAGAATCATGGGAATTGCATCAATGGTATAGGGGAATCCTTCAAGTGTGGGAGAGAAGGCCACTAAGATCATGAATGTTCAAGAGACATGAAGAATCTGGTCAATGTGATGGATGAAATTATAACACCACCTAGGGTTCAATACTTCAATTGTAAGTAGTAAATACACTAAACAATTCAATGCACTAAACCTTATGTACTCGAGGGTAATCAATGCCAGTATCCACCAAATCCAAAGGAGCAAGGGGAATCTTATTCAATCACTACTACTAAAGTGGAGTAAGAAAATGAAGTTGTAAAAGGTGCACTTCCTATTCACTCAATAATGGAAAAAGTGTTATTTGATTATATTTCTACACATTCCTTTATATTATACAATATTTCTAGTTTTATTGGATCAAATCCATGATAACTTGAAGTATAGATATCCATAAAAACATATAGTGGTGAAATCATTGCAACCCAAGTGTTGGACTCTTCTTCTGTTTGTGTATGTGGGATGATTATTCCAGAAAATATTATGATACGTATCTTAGTAGGATATGATTCTATACTAGGGATGGATTAGATCTCATTATATAGAGCACACATCAACTGTTATGAAAAATAAATATAATTTTAAATTCTAAACCATCCCATTATCCTGTACAAATTAAAGAAATATCATGAATATACTTTGGAAAATCCTTCAATGGTGTGGGTGTCGATGCCCTGTGAAGAAGAATATCTCACTTAAATGGTTGGGTCAAAGGAAGGTATAAAACTAGAGGAAATTACCAATGTGAGGAAATATAGTGATGTATTTACCAAAGAGTTACCCAGACTTCCCCTAGATTGTGAGGCAGAATTCTCAATATAACTCATACCTAGAGATACTCATATCTCAAAATTCCCCAATAGGATGGACCCGATCGAACTGGGAGAGTTAAAGATGTAGCTACAAGAGTACTTGGAAAAATGGTTCATACACCCAAGTGTATCACCTTGGGGTGAACCAGTTCTATTTTTTAAGAAGAAATATGGATCAATGTGGTTGTGTATCGATTATTGAGAACTCAGCAAGATCATTATAAGGAACAAGTATCCTCTTCTAATGATTAATGAATTGTTCAATAAACTACGAGGAGATCAATACTTCTGAAAGGTGGATCTTCATTATTTATATCATCAATTAAAGGTGAAGAATAAAGATATTCAGAAGACTATCTTACGCACAAGGTATAAGCACTATGAGTTTCTAGTAATTCCCTTCAGACCAGCTAATGCCATTTTCATCTTCATGTATTTGATGAATAGAGTATTTATAAACTGCCTTGAAATATTTTTGGTAGTATTTATTTATGATATTCTCATCTACTCCAAGATAATAGAGTAACATGAAGAACATATAAGGATTGTGTTGGCAATATTAAGGAAGGATAAATTGTATTTCAAGTTCAGAAAGAGTGACTTTTGGATGCAGTAAGTCGCATTATTGGGACACATGATCATAAGTGTGGGAATTTATGTGGACCCTTCAAGAACAAAGGCAATTGAGGAATAACTTAGACCCATTAGTGTCATGGAAATCCATGGTTTTCTTGGATTATTAGGGTACCTACTGAAGTTCTGTGAGAAATTTATCACAATTGTATATCCCACTAACTAAGTTAACAATATAAGGGGTAAATTATTTATGGATGGAAGAATGTGAATAAAGATTTAAGAAGCTAAATAAGAGGTCGATCACTGCACTTGTACTCACATTACCAACAAGTGGAGAAAGTTTTTTGATATACAACGATTCTTTAAAAAATGTTTTGGGTTGTGTACTTATGAAGAATGGTAAATTGATAGCCTACACCTCAAGGAAGTTGAATATCCATAAGAAAAACTACCCAACACGTGATCTGAAGCTAGTAGCTTTGATTTTTTATTTGAAAATCTGATGAGACTATCTCTATGGTGAGAAGTGTGAAATGTATACCAATCAAAAGAGTCTAAAGTATTTATTCACATAGAAGTAACTCAACATGTTTCAAAGGAGATGGTTAGATCTAATCAAGGACTACGATTGCTCTATTCAGTATTATCCTGGGAATGAAAACAAGGTAGATGATTCTCTTATAAGAAAATAACTTTCTACTATATCCATGATTCAGATTGGGAAAGACCCTATATTCATGGATATACAAAGAAAGAATTTGGAATTCATAATAGCAAGGAATACATCCTACCTTTATCAAATTATTTCCTAACCATATATCCAAGAGAAGATTAAGGACGTGCAAAGAGATGATATGGAGTTACAAAAAAAGGTAAATGTGGTAAAGGGAAGCTACAAGAGTTCCATATTGATGATGATGGTGTGATTCAATTTGGAATGAGGCTATGTGTGCCTTCATCACTTGAGATAAAGAATAAGTTATTGGATAATACACATAGCTCAAATTTATCTATCCATCCTAGAAGTACCAATATGTATCATGGTCTTTGAGAAAACCTCTGGTGGGACAACATAAAGAAGGATATTGTGGTGTATATCTCAAGGTGATTAATATGTCAAAAAGTTAAATCAGAGAAACATAAGTACAAAGGGATGATGCAATCATTTCCTATACCCATGTGGAAATGGGAGAATTTCACAATGGACTTCATCACTAGTCTCCTGAATACATATAAAGTAAACAATGCGATATGGGTTGTGGTTGATAGACTAACCAAGACTATTCACTTTATTAATATTCAAGAAGATCTATCACTTGAAAAACTTGCTAAGATATTTGTGAAGAAATTGGTGAGGCTACATGGGGTTCCAATTTCGATTGTCTCTAATCATGGTCCAAGTTTCACATCTAAATTCTATAGAATTTGTCAACATGCATTGAGTACTGAATTAAATTCCAGTATGGCCTATCACTCCCAAAATGATGTCCAATTTGAAATAACTATTCACACACTCAAAGTCATGATAAGAGCATGATAAATGGAATTAAAAGGTTGATGGGATCAGAATATCAAATTGGTTAAGTTCTTATACAATAATAGCTTCTACTCAAGTATTCATATAGATCCATATGAACCTCTATATGGAAAAGCAATGTAGAACTTCAACCTGTTGGGATGAAGTTGGAGAATGAAAGATACTTGGGACTTGATCTTGTACAAGAGATGATAGAGAAGGTTCAAGTCATCTAGAAAGAAAAAAAAATATTCTCAGAGTCATCTAAAGTGCTATGTTGACAACTGTCAAAGGGAATTGGAGTTTGATGTTGGAGATAAAGTCTTCCTTCTAATATCACCATGGAAAAAAGTCTTGCAGTTTGTAAAGAAAGGGAAGCTTAGCCCAAGGTATGTTGGCCCCTTTGAGATCTTAAACACATAGGAGAAGTGTCCTATCATATTGCACTTCCACCAAGTATGGATCAAGTGCATGACACGTTCCATGTATCTCTCATGAAGAAGTACATACCAGATCCATCACATTTACTAAAATCAGAGGTGGTATAGCTGGAAGATGATATCTCTTATGAGGAACATCCAGTAAAGATTATAGACTCGAGAGATAACGTTATATGAAACAAGAAAACCCACCTTATCAAATTTATGTTGAGGAATAATAAGTATGAAGAAGTGACTTGGGAATTGGAGGAAGTTATCCAGGAGAAATACCCTCACCTTTTAATATAAAACACAATTCTAAGGGTGAAATTTCAAAAGGGGGGAAGAATGTAACGACCCATAATTTTATCAATAGAATTTCCCTTCTTATAATTATGTTATATGGTATAAAAACATATATATAATAGAGAGACAAATTAAAACCTTATTCTCATAAATGAAAAATAAAATAAGATAAATTCATTCAAATTAAGGAACCTATATTGTTGGAATAATAACTTGACCATTGGAATAGTAACTTTACCATTAGGAATGGTAATCCAGCCAATATAAATGTAAACTCACCTATGAAAATACAAATAAAATTTATCCATATTATAAATAATAATATGATATAATTATATTATAGTATAAATAAATAAATGTTTTAAAAATGATAATTTAAGTGTTAATATTTTTGTAAAATATAAATGTTTATTTAAAATTTCATAATTAATATAATTATTTAAAAGAAAATTTAGTTTCATAAAATATATTCATAAAGTAATATTTTTTTATGATTATAAGATAATTTTATGATACCTTATTTAATTTTTCAAAGTGTCCTAAAATCAGTTATAATTTTAAAATTGGTATTTTTTGAATAAATGGTGATTTTAATTGAAAAATAAATGTATCATATTTGGAAAATTATCTTCATAAAATGGAGTCAATTTTTGAATTTTAAACATATAAAAATGGTCAGAGTGAATTTTTTCAATTTTTCTAAAATAGTTGAATTTTTTGTGAATAGTAAAATACAGTAATTTACGGTATTTAACAAATACATGAATTATTGAGTCATAGATGATGTATGGATGATGTATTCCCATAATCTCAAAATATCCTTTATTATTTAATATATTTAGTGATAAGGTTCAAATTATTGATAGTATTAATCCAAAATAATAAAATAATGAATAAACAAAACACCCCCTTCCTCCCCTGTAAATATCACCCCTCATCACCTCTTCTCATCACACCTTAAAAGCTTTTAATATTGTCCAAATTATTCCCAATTCTCTTCCCAAGCCCCTTCCCCACCTCCAAGGTCATTTTTTCTCAACAAAAGACAAAATTAAATTTTCCTAAGGAGGTTCTCAAGGAGAAGAAGTTCAAGAGGTAAAATCCTCCTTTGTTTTCTTTTAATTTCTTTTCAATTTCTTTTTTTTTACTTATTCTATACTCACCTCCCCATATCCAAGTGAAATTATGACTAAAGTATCTTATATATAATATAATTTTATTATGTTAGTTTAATAATCCATTATCAAACAACTTCTCCTCTCCCTTTTATTCGAAAAATGAAAACATCATCCGTGAGGTGTTGATTTATCACCTTGGAAGATGAAAATTTTTCATTTTCCTTTACCGTATTCAAGGATGGTCATAAA
This sequence comes from Viscum album, assembly GCA_963277665.1. NCBI lineage: Eukaryota > Viridiplantae > Streptophyta > Magnoliopsida > Santalales > Viscaceae > Viscum > Viscum album. Next base: position 513,928,695 of record OY728140.1, read on the forward strand.
ACCATTATAATGGTTGAAACAAGTTGTAAAATTTATGTTATAACCATTTTATTTTATAGAACTAACATATACATGTAATACTCTCCCTTGCATGCGGTCCGACCTGTAACATCCTGAGTCCGGAGCCCCTCCACTGGTGCCTCGTACCCGGTCGCCACATGACCTCAAGTGCGTTTCCCTGAATACCAGAGGCTTCCGACTAGCAGTGAGGGCCTTGGTGAGTAGGTGGGGAAACTATGCCCTCATTCGGTAAGGTATGCAAGGTAAGAAAACAACAATAAACAGCAGAAGCAGTAACCAACATGCATAACAACAGAAACCAAACAGCGGAAGCAGTGCAGATATATAACAATGATGATAATAATACAGCAGGTACAAGTATCGATGGAAAGCAGAAAACACAACAACGTGCTGGAATACAACTGAAACCAAGTGCAAAATAAAAACAAAATAATCTCCTCAGCATCGCGAGCCACGGCTCGGTCCCATGCTCCCCGACTCCTGGTGCAATCAATATCCTGAAGTAGAAGGGTGCTTTCCCTTATCTATACCTGCAACAACATAGTCTGCTTGGGCCCAAAAGCATGGCCCAAATAGGGTGTGAGATACAATCCCTGTAGGCAATCACCCAAAGATTTGTGCCTAACAGTCAATGAATACATGGCAGTACTAAAACAAGAAGCTGTAAACAGAAAAGCACAAATAGCTACAAACCACAGTTCTAACAAGTATAGCACACAAGTAAGCAGCCAACAACAAGAAGAAAATAGGTAACCCTCTGGGTAGCTCTCACATTTAAACCCCTATGGTTCAACCTCTAAGTACTAGCAACCCTCTGGGAGGCACACACAATCTCACCCCTCTGGTTCAGCTATGTAAATTAAGCAGACTCTCTAGGAAAGCACTCACCGTCAATTCCCCCTATAGTCTCGTATCGTGCTAAAGGATCTCTAGGGAAGCACTCAACGTCAATTCCCCCTATATCTCGCGTCGTAATTAAAAGAAACTCTGTAGAATCCCTTCCGTCAATTCTCCACTTGGTCTCGCGTCGTGATTAAAAAGACACTCTGGAGAATCCCTTCCGTCAATTCTCACTTTGGTCTACTACTCTAGGTTCTCACAGTCCTGAGTAACTAAACATGCTCAGTGCGTGTATATATATATCATCCAAGTAAACCTCAAGAACTACTTGGCTATCAACTAAGTCTCAACAGCAAAACAAGGCAACAGTCCACAATCCAACAACTAGGCATGGCAACTGGCAAAACGCCAAACAGGCAGAACAAGCATGGCAAGCAAACTGAGCACAAACAAAATACTCTAATCACAAGAAATAACCTATACTAAAGCAATTAAGAAAATCATTCAAGTAACCAGGGCAAAACAAGAAAACACGCAATACCCCACTCAAGGGTATTATTGAAAATTTCACAAAATATCCATCAACATTCTATGGAAAGGCACAAACCACCTACCTCGATCTTAGGAGATCGATATACGTGAACCTCGATGACAGATTCCCCATAGAATGACGTAGATCTGAGAAAACGCACAAAATGTTCATCCCACGATAACTTGAAAACAAGGAGAAATCAAGAAACAAGGCTCAAGCAGAAGGAATAACTCACCGCTGCGATTCCAACGCAACTGACTGTGCTCAAATCGGAGAATGGACGGCGAGGTAGGACTCCGTCGAAGATCTGGTCGTACGGTCGCTCTCGGATGGTCGAAAACTAAAGAAGAAGACGAATATGGGGGTTAGGCGCGACCTCGGTCTGTTTAAAGAAAAAAAAAGTACACGTCGTGTACTTTTTGAGTACACGGCGTGTACTTCGAATTTTTCTGTACTCCGAAATAACCGGCCTCCACCTCAGCCTTACACACCATGTGTGTGGCCCGGACACGACCAGCACACTGATTCAAGCCGGAACAGAGTACACGGCATGTACTCATAAAGTACACGGCATGTACTTCTGAAATTTCCAAAAAATTCATTTTTCTCAAAAATTCCATAAAAAGGAAAAACATACCTGCATGAAGATCCAGGTTCTTGAAAACTTCCCCCCTTAAATAAATTCATCCCTGGATTTCCCTAACTAGGTGGAGAAGAAGAATCCCCGAACAGCTCTGGCCACTGCGATCGTACATCGGCCTCCCTCTCCCAGGTCTTGTCTTGTACTCGCCCGTGCTGCCATAACACTTGTACCAAAGGAACAGACAACCCATGGAGAACCTTCGTACTACGATCGACAATCTGGATAGGATGCTCCTCGAACAACGCATCCGCTTCAAGATCGACTTCCTCGGGCTAGAATATGTGAGAAGGGTCTGAAAAGTAACGTCGGAGTTGAGAGACATGGAAGACGTCGTGCATGGCCCGATACCTCTGAGGTAGCTACAACCAATAGGCAACCGGGCCCACTCTCTCCAAGACCTCAAATGGCCCGACGTACCGTGGTGAAAGCTTACCCTGTCTCTGAATCCTTTTGTGTCCCAACCTCGGTGAAACACGTAGGAAAACCTGATCACCGACCTCGAACTCCAGAGGTCGTCTCCACTGATCAGCATAAGACTTATGCCGAGACTGTGCTGTAGCCATCCTCTTCCAAATCAGCTCTATCATCTCTGAAGTCTCCTGAAAAAGACGAGGTCCCAGCAAAGCTGCCTCTCCTGCCTCCAGCTAGCATAAGGGTGATCGGCATGGCCTACCGTACAAAGCCTCGTATGGTTCCATCTGAATGGTCACGTGGAAACTGTTGTTGTAGGAGAACTCCACCAGAGGAATATGCTTCTTCCAAGAACCTCCAAAGTCAAGGATGCAAGCCCGGAGCATATCCTCAAGCACATGGATCGTGCGCTCGGACTAGCCATCAGTCTGGGGATGGTATGTTGTACTCAAAAATACCTGTGTATCCAAGGCCTTCTGAAGTCTCTGCCAGAACCGAGAGGTAAAGTTTGCATCTCTGTTTGAAACAATAGAGTGTGGAACACCATGCAGATGCACAATCTCTCTGATGTAAAGTCATCCCAGATCATCGACACTGAAGGTCTCCTTGATCGGCAAGAAGTGAGCAACCTTCGTAAGTCTGTCGACGACAACCCAAATAGCATCGTTCCCTCGCGGTGACCTCAGCAACCCAGTCACGAAGTCCATCGCAACATCATTCCACTTCTACTCTAGAATGGGTAACTGCTGTAAAAGGCCTGATGGTCGCTGATGCTCTGCTTTCACTTGCTGACAAGTAGAACATCTCATGACAAAACCAGTAACATCATTATCCATACCTAGCCACCAGTACTGGCAATGAAGATCCTGATACATCTTGGTGACGCCAGGATGAACTGTCCAAATAGAGGAATGGAAATCCTGCATCAGCTCCTCATGTATGTCTATTGGCACCCATACGCGTCCTTGGAAATGCAAGATCTCATCCTCACCCACTGTCCATCCAGGAAGAGGGTCCTCTCCTTACACACTCTCCCGTAGGACTAAGCCTTCCGAGTCTGATAGCTGCCTCATCTGTACTCAACCAAGTAGCATGGAGGTAATAGCTACAGAAGATAGAAAAGTTTGTCCCCGTCTGTCATGCACCTCCAGATGCATCTCAGAGAACAGAGTCATCAGCTGCCACTCACTACTAGCCTCCTGAACTGCTTAAATCTGAGTTCTCCTTCTCAACGCATCTGCCACTACATTGCCCTTTCCCGGCGTATAGGCAAGCTCAAAATCAAAAGACTGAAGATACTCAACCCACCTGCGCTACCTCGGATTCAGATCACGCTGAGTGAAGATATAATTGAGACTCTTGTGGTCGGTGAAGACCAAAAAGTGCTCTTCTAGAAGATAGTGTCTCCAACAGCGCAAGGCATGGACCACAGCTGCCAAATCCAGATCGTGTGTAGGGTAGTTCATCTCATGCGGCCTCAACTGCCGAGACCCATATGCAATGACTCCATCTCTCTGCATAAGCACAGTTCCTAGCCCGACACCTAAAGCATCACAGTAAATAGTGTAGCTCTTGCCTGGCTCTGGAAAGACTTGTATTGGTGCTGACGTCAACCTCCCTTTCAGCTCCTGAAAGGCTGAATCACAAGAATCTGACCATAAGAACTTCTCCCCCTTCTTGGTCAGACCTTTCAAGGGTGCTTCTAAATAGGAAAATTCCCGAATAAAGTGTTTGTAGTATCCAGCCAGCCCTAGGAAGCTCCGTACCTCAAAAACATTCTTCGGCTGCTCCAAGGAAACTACAGCTCTCACTTTCTCTGGGTCCATAGATACTCCTGCCTCTGATATGACGTGACCCAAGAAGTGAATCTCATCCATCCAAAAGTGGCACTTCGAGAGTTTAGCATAAAGCTGATGATCCCTCAGTGTACTCAGAACTATCTCAAGATGTGTGGCATGGTCGTGTCGAGTGTGAGAGTACACCAAGATATCGTCCACGAAGACCACGACGAAGGAATCCAAGTAAGGATGGAACACTCGGTTCATCAGTGCCATAAAAACATCAGGTGCATTCATGAGACCGAATGGCATGACTGTATACTCTTATAGACCACACCTACTCCTGAAGGCTATCAGAGGTATATCTGATGATCTAATGCACAGCTGATGATAACTGGACCTCAAGTCGATCTTCAAGAACAGTCGGGCTCCTTGAAGCTGATCGAAAAGGTCATCAATCCTCGTCAAAGGATATCGGTTCTTGACCGTCAACTGGTTCAGCTTCCGATAATCCACACAAAGCCGAAGGGTACCGTCTGTCTTCTTTGCAAATAGAATAGGCGAACCCCAAGGAGAAGTACTGGGTCGAATGAAACCCTTAGCCTGTAGCTCCTCCAATTGCTTCTTGAGCTCCTGCAACTCATGTGTGGCCATCCTATAGGGAGGAATGGACACCAGTGCCGCTCCTGGCACGATCTCAACTGAGAAGTCTACCTCACACTCTGGAGGAAAACTTGAAAAGTCCTTTGGAAAGACATACCTGAAGCGATCCACCACTGGAGGAAAGTCCAACTGTGGAGTCCCCTGATCATCCAGATAAAGACTAGTAATCTGGGCTGTTACCCCTCCTAGCCAAAGATGTTCGAGTCCCGCCTGACTCGGCTGAACGTCTCATTCGCCTCTATGAAGGAAAGATTCACCTTCTGGTGAAATGAAACAGACTCTGCGATGATAATAGTCAACGATTGCCTAGAAAGGAATCAACCAGTCCATGCCAAGGATAACATCATAGCCTTTCATCTCTAAGACATAGAGATCCCATAAGAAGTGATACCCTACATCCTCGAGAGGGCACTCTCTACACTGATGTACACTAGATGTCTTCATTCCCAAAGGTGTGTCTAGTGTCAACGAGTCGGCAGAAGAAAAGATACAGAGTCCAAGGCTCTCCACAATGGAAACAGAGATAAAAATATGCGTAGCACCAGTATCGAAAAGGGCTGAAGATAAAACTGAGGCTACTAAAATCGTACCTCAAACAGTAGAAGGGTCGGGATCCTGCTCATGATAAGTCTGCTCCACGGCAAAAGACTAGCCTGCACCGTGGCCCTGCGCCCCTGACTGACCACTTTGAGCTGAACCTCCCTGCTGGTGCTGAGGGATTGGTGGCTGACCGCCACGGCCTCGACCTCCGCCTCAGCCCGAACGGCCGGGAGAACTCCAGTTCCCTGACTGGTGAGAGACTGGTGGGGCTGCTCCTGAACGAGGAGTCATAGAAGAACCTCGGTCACCTATTGATTGTGGGAAAACCTGGTAGAAATGCTGAAGGTGGCCCATCTTGCCGCAAGATTGGCACTCCACGGGGTCTCTCTGGCACTGTGGCCTCATGTGCCATGTCCGGCCACACTGGTAGCATGTCACCTGGCTGCCTGATGATGCATCTCACTTCCTCGCATCACTGCGCATAGGCTTACTACGGCGCTTCTTGCTGTCATCAGAAGGGAAGCTAGCTCTGGAAGCAGAACCACCCTGACTCGCGTCTCCAGATTCTCTTAGATTGCGCTCCACAATCAGTGCCTAGTTGACGATGGAAGTAATGGAAGTCAGCTGGAAGATGTTCACCTGCGAGCGAATCTCCCGCTTGAGTCCATCCTCAAACTTCCTCGCCAAGAACACCCCACTCACATCCCGAAGGGGTTTAAAACGCTACAGATTAGTGAAACGGGAGGAATACTCCATGACAGATAGAGTACCCTGCTCTAAACTCATGAACTCCCTGGATCGATTGGCCCTTAGGGTCTCCGGGTAGAAGTAGTCATAGAACACGCACTAGAACTCCTCCCAATCCATAGCCTGCTATTTACCCGCCTGTGAGATCACGTCCCACCACCTCTTGGAGGAGTCTCAGATCATGTAGGTGGCAAGCTTGACCCGCCTCTCTGGAATCATCTCCAGATGCTCGAAGATAGTCAGCATGGCTTCCAGCCATGACTCTATAGCCTGAGGTCCTCCCTCCCCCGAGAATGTGGGAGGATACTGCTGCTGAAAGACCTACGTCAAGTCTGCCATAGACGAGGCCAGAGGTGGTGATCCCTGGAAGGCCTACATCATCCTCATGAAACCTTCCCTGAACTGTGCATCAGCGCTCACGATTGGTACAACAACCGGTGTCAAGGCTGGCTCAGCTGGGGGATCGACAGGAAGTCCCTGATCCGTCCTGTCTGGCATCTGATCACTACCTGACGACAGACATATGACTGGAGGACGTCTCGGAGGCATAGCTCTAAAAGATCAAAAGCACACCTTGGATCAGGAAAACAAGGACAGAGAACACAAGAGTACAAAACAGGAACAGGGGAAGAAAAACACACAAGATTGCAAAAACACGACTACACGGTGTGTATAAAACTACGCAGCGTGTCTTCTTAAGCCACTGACATGGGCGTGTACTCCTACCCCTCAAGTCGTGTACACTACAAACTACACAGCGTGTTGACCCCCACAAACGGAGTGTAATTGAAAACTATTCCCCTGCCCGATTCTCCTTACACAGCTAACCCACACAGTCTGACTCAACCTGAGACTACACGGCGTGTTCAAAACAAACACGGTGTGCACTAGACAAGGCTTCGGTGGTCCGTGTTATTGAGCACATGGCCATCTACACGGTTGTACCTTACACAGCGTGCTCTGAACAAGCACGACGTGCATAGGTGAAGGCGACACCTTCTCGTGTTGTTCGTGACACGGCCGAGTACCTGGGAAAGACTACACGGCGTGTTCTGAACAACACGGTGTGTGGAAAAGAAGGTCACTCCGGCCCGTGTTGTTAGTGACACGGCTGGGTACACGGCTCCGAACTCACACGACATGTACCAATGGTACACGGCGTGTTCCCGAAGTTACTCCTACGACACCGTGTTCTGCTCACATAGTCAGTGACACGGCCTGAAAACTACACGGTGTGTGCCTGAAAATCACACACCGTGTATTCTGGGTTTTTCTGGGCAGTAGCTCAGAAACTGCGCAGAATTCCCGAAACACTAAAACAAGGGAAAAGGTGCCAAATTCTGATCCGTGAGGGCCCATAAAACCTCAAGAACCCAAAATTTGGCGTTCATTTTTAATCAAGTAACAAAACAAACAGTTTTCTAACATAACAGTAGAGAATCTATCAAGCATCTATCACAAAAGCATGCATAATTTACACAGATCCTATCAAAACAGCATGCAATCGCTAATGCACCCTAGATGGCATGGAAAGAATTCATGACATGTGATTTATACAAGTTCCTATATGATGCATGAGATGGAATACCCTCATCTCATCGGGTTGCGATAGAAATAGAACCGAAATATCAAAACAATAACCGCACAAGTCATAGGAATCACTCTAGGTGAAAACATACCAACCATAAAATCTCAAAACCAGAAAACTGCAATTAACGAGGTAGTATGGCTTTTCCCTGTACACGGGTTAGCTAATCCCGCGCACAACTTAATACCAAGTACCCAATCTGTCTTATCCCTGGCTAAAGTCTCCAAACAGTAAAGCAAGAGAAAAGAACTCCTCTGATACCACTTTGTAACGTCCCGAGTCCGGAGCCCCTCCAATGGTGCCCCGTACCCGGACGCCACATGACCTCAAGCGTGTTTCCCCGAACACCAGAGGCTGCCAACTATCAGTGAGGGCCTTGGGGAGTTGGTGGGGAAACTATGCCCTCATTCGGTAAGGTATGCAAGGTAATAAAACAATAATAAACAGTGGAAGCAGTAACCAACATGCATAACAATAGAAACCAAACAGCGGAAGCAATGTAGATATATAACAATGATGATAATAATGCAGCAAGTACAAGTATCAATGGAAAGCAGCAAACACAACAACGTGCTAGAATAAAACTGAAACCAAGTGCAAAAGAAAAACAAAATAATCTCCTTAGCATCGCGAGCCACGGCTCAGTCCCATGCTCCCCAGCTCCTGGGGCAATCAAGATCCTGAAGTAGAAGGGCGCTTGCCCTTATCTATACCTGCAGCAACATAGTCTGCTTGGGCCCAAAAGCATGGCCCAAACAGGGTGTGAGATAAAATCCCAGTAGGAAATCACCCAAAGATTTGTGCCTAACAGTCAATGAATACATGGCAGTACTAAAACAAGAAGTAGTAAACAGAAAAGCACAAATAGGTACAAACCATAGTTCTAACAAGTATAACACACAAGTAAGAAGCCAAAAACAAGAAGAAAATAGGTAACCCTCTGGGTAGCTCTCATAGTCTAACCCCTATGGTTCAACCTCTAAGTACTAGCAACCCTCTGGGAGGCACACACAGTCTCACCCCTCTGGTTCAGCTATGTAAATTAAGCAGACTCTCTAGGGAAGCACTCACTGTCAATTCCCCCTATAGTCTCGTATCGTGCTAAAGGATCTCTGTGGAAGCACAAAACGTCAATTCCCCCTATAGCCCGCATCATAATTAAAAGACACTCTGGAGAATCCCTTCAGTCAATTCTCCACTTAGTCTCACGTCATGATTAAAAAGACACTCTGGAGAAGCCCTTCCGTCAATTCTCCCTTTGGTCTACTAATCTAGGTTCTCACAGTCCTGAGTAACTAAACATGCTCAGCGTGTGTGTGTATATATATCGTACAAGTAAACCTCAAGAACTACTTGGCTGTCAACTAAGGATCAACAGAAAAACAAGGCAATAGTCCACAATCCTACAATTAGGCATGGCAACTGGCAAAACGCCAAACAGGCAGAACAAGCATGGCAAGCAAACTGGGAAAAAACAAAATAATCTAATCACAAGAAATAACCTCTACTAAATCAATCAAGAAAAGTAGTCAAGTAACAAGGGAAAAACAGGAAACACAGAATACCCCGTTCAAGGGTATTGGTGGAAATTTCCCAAAATATCCATCAACTTTCTACGGAAAGGCACAAACTACCTACCTCAATCCTAGGAGATCGATATACATGAACCTCGATGACAGATTCCCCTTATAAATATGTAGATCTAAGAAAATTCAAAAAACTTTCATCCCACGATAACTTGAAAATAAGGAGGAATCAAGAAACAAGGCTCAAGCAGAAGGAAGAACTCACTGCTGCGATTCCAACACAACTGACCGTGCTCGAATCGGAGAACGGACGGCGAGGTAGGACTCCATCAGAGATCTGGCCATACGGTCGCTCTCAGATGGTAAAAAACTAAAGAAGAAGATGAATATGGGGGTTAGGCGCAACCCCGGTCCGTTTAAATAAAAAAACAGTACACGGTGTGTACTTTTTGAGTACACGGCATATACTTCGAATTTTTCCGTACTCCGAAATAACCAGCCTCCACCTCATCCTTACACACCATGTGTGTGGACTGGACACGGCCAACACATGGCTTCGAGCTGGAACAGAGTACACGGCATGTGCTTATAAATTACACGACATGTACTTTTTAAATTTACAGAAAATTCATTTTTCTCAAAAATTTCAGAAAAAAGAAAAACGTACCTGCACGAAGATCTGGGTTCTTATAGAACCAGCATGGGTCGGGCCGCCCAGCGCAGGTCGGGCCAGACCTAGCGGGTTGGGCCGAGCCCAGAAGACCGGGTCAACCTGAACAAGGCCGAGTCGGTCCGACCGAGTCAGGCCAGACCCCGACCAACTTCGACCCATTACCGCTCTTTTGGCCATAACTTTAGCACCAGGCATCCGTTTGATGAATTTTCTACAGAAATGGAAACCTTAGAGTGAGACAGTCCTTTTGATATACCCCACTTGAGTTTTGGATAAAGTTTGGGTACGTTCAGGTTGGATCGAGCATGAATCTAACAGGGCCCTCGGAACTAAAAGGCTAATAACTTACAAACCGGGTGTCTGATTGACGCACCGTTTATTGCATTGAGACCCTTTTTATGTGGCGGTCCTTTAGGATATTTATTCATGGGACTTAGTGGAAGTTGGATTATTGACCAGTATCTTGAGGAGCGGACTCTCCCATAGATGAGAAAGCTTAGTACAGGTACCATGTAGCTTGCTGTGATGATGTACTAGGATCTGGTGTGGGTCTGACAATGTACTAAGATCCTTTGTGGGTCTGAAGATGTACTAGGATCCTGTGTGTGTCTGATGATGTACTAGGATCTTGTGTGGGTCTCATGATGTACTAAGATCCTTTGTGGGTTTGATGATGATTTAGGATCCTACATGGGTCTGCCTCTTAACAGAGTGAGATGATTTAGTAGTTATATATAATCATCATTAATACTGTACCTAAGTTATACCTTGTGTGAGCTAAGTCTTTACCTTGTGGTCTTTACCTTCGTGTTGATACCTTTGTGGTATTCAACTATGTGGTGTAACTGTGTGGTACTTACCTTCATGGTATTCCTTCCTTTGTGGAACAGTTGAGCTTTGGGCTTTTGGGTTGGACCCTGTGTTTCCTCATGATTGTGATGGGTATACTTGATAACTTAGGTATATGTATGGGAATATACCTAAGTAGGGTTTTCAGTTGATTTAATTCTTTGTGGTTTATCCTTTTTGTATTTTGTGAGACCTTGAGGGTCTCGGGGTCCCTACTGAGTATCGTTATACTCACCCTGCACGGGCTATGGGGACGACGGACAGCACTGACTAAGGACAAGAGTACCGGGATTAGAGGTAGCTTGGAGGTGGACCTTAGATGAGGAGTACTGTAGAGATGACCATTCGAGAGCTGTACCTACCCTTGAGGTAGGATCCTTGGCGGTTGTTCACAAGAGTTATTCCAGTTTATTTTTACTTTTCAGTTTCTTGTACTTTCCAGTTGGGCTTATATTCTGGCCCCTTCTACTTACTTTCCTCACTCTACTTACTATTCAATTTACTCATGTTTGTATCTTGATTTGTTATTGGTTGTGTTTTTTTATAGGTTATAAAGGCAATGCCTTCCCAGTTTTAGGGAATATGCCTTTCGGTGCTAGTCGCCAGCCCCTAGCCTATGGAAGATGGGCTTGGGGTAGTCACGGCACAGGACCCGGGGGATGGGTCATGAAAAATTGGTATCAGAGGAGTCAGTTATACTATAGAACATTGGACTATGATCTTTTAACAGCAATAGTTTTAATTGTAGTGAGTGTGGTTATCAGTTTAGGGAATCTTGTGTTGGTGCGGTGGCTGGCGTATCCATACACCAGGACCCTGACTTTTGATTTCTGACTCAGTGCATGAAAACACTGATTGCGTGTGTGTTTTTCAAGAGTTTTCTTTGTGATCTCTTTGATTCATCTCACTAGGTATAACTTATTGATCGTGGTGCATCTGTTTATTTTCAGGATGCCTCCACGCAGACAGCCAGCTAGGGTTCTAGGTATAGTACGCACTGATATCCCACCGAGAGATGAGGACTCGGTGCAGGGCCCTCTTCTAGTAGAGGCACCAGCAGAGGCACCAGCGGTACCATTACCCATTGGGCCACTGATTCCATCACCCCCAATAGAATAGGGTGCATGCCGCTTGACTGTGGTTCATGAGTTCCAGTGCCAGAGGCCACCCAGGTTCAGGGGAGAGACGGATCCACAGGTGGCTGAGGATTTGTTGGAGGTCATGGTGAGAGTCTTCCGACTAGTAGGGACACTAGCTAATATTATGGTGATCCTTGCCACCAGTATTCTTCAGGCAGCAGTAGGAAGATGGTGGAGCTTGATGCTCCAGGTTCACGATTAGGTAATGCTTCTCTGGGAAGACTTCAAGAGCCTGTTTCAGGCAGAGTTTGTCCCAGCGACTCTTCGTGCATTGCGCATATAGAAGTTTCTTCATCTGTAGCAAGGCAGCATGACTGTGGATCAGTACTTAGCATGGTTCACTGACCTCTCATGCTACTCCAATGATATGGTGCGAGACCCATTATTTATGGCCCGGACCTTCGATCAGGGACTCAAATGGGAGATCAGGGCTTCGATGATTTCTATTTACATTCTGATGTAGGTGGGGGGGGGTTAGAGAGAGCCCTCTTAGTGGATATTTTCCTTTCGGAGCAGTCACCAGCAGCGAGACCCATCACCGGACATCACGTAGCAGAGTCTTCTATAGCTGGAATCAGAATGATGTCACAGAGGTCCAAGAGGAACAGACCTATAGGTGGAAGACCGCATGACTCAAGATCTGTTGTGTGGGGTACCGGAGACAGATCCAGTCATACAAGGAACAGGAAGTGTTTCACATGCGGCGGGTAGAGTCACATGGATCAGGACTATCCGACCCGCCATAAAAATAATTAGTAGAAGGTCAAGGGACCGCCTAAGCAGAGACAGAGGTTCTACTGAGGAGATCCGCAGGGAGTAGGCGGACGTGGCATAGGAGCTGGCCGTGAAGCTGGTGGTGGGTGACAATTCGAGGTGTTACCGCCACCACCACTAGGTGGTCCACCCTGACCATAGGGAGTAGGTGGACAGGGGAAAGCTCATATCTAGGTAGCTGAGGCCTATGATCATGTAACTTCAGATATGATATGAGGTATGATATGTTTTTACTCCACCTTATCTGCAGTACTTATAGACATAGGTGTCAGTCATTCTTTTATTGCCACTTCCCTCGTTCGGAGCTCAGAGATTCCAACGGAGCCATTGGCTCGATCCTTACGGATAGAGACTCCTATGGGAGTGGATTCAATGATTATGCACTGGTTCCAGTAGTGTGAGCTTACTCTAGGAGGCGAGGGCTTCGACTGGGATCTCCTAGTAGCGGCATTGAGGCCTTACAACGTCGTATTGGGTGTGGACCGGTTATATATATTCCATGATCAGATTGATTGTATTAGGTGAAAAGTGTGGTGTGTCTGCACGGATGGGACCAGGTTTACCTTCACTGGAGAGAAGAGATCCTTTGCAGTATAGGATGGACTTACCCGGAGGAGAGTGCAGCCGATCACTCATCAGTTGGCTAGACTTACCCTCAGAGTAGTTGATGTGGAGAGTTCAAACTATCCTGTAGTGGTGGACCAGTATGAGGATGTTTTCCCTGATGATGTTCTGGGTCTACCTCATTATAGAGAGGTGTACTTTTACATTGAATTGTACCCTGGGACAACACTATTATCTACCCTAGTGTATCGGATGGATCCCATGGAGCTTCGTGAGATGCGGGTACAGCTAGAGGAATTACAGGGGAAGAGATTCATTTGGCCCAGTGTTCCTCCTTGGGTAGCCCCGATTTTGTTCGCCAAGAAGGAGGATGGGAGATTGAGACTTTGTGTTGACTATCGGTTCCTGAACCAGGTGACCTTGAAGAACAAGTACCCACTTCCGAGGATTGACGACCTCTTTGATCAGCTGAAGGGAGGATGGTGGTTCTTAAATATAGGCCTCAAATCAGGCTATCACCAGCTCATAGTGTGATACAATAATGTCCAGAAGATAGCTTTTAGATATCGATACGTTCATTATGAGTTTTTGGTCATGTCGTTCAGTGTGACCAACTCTCCAGAAGTGTTCACGGGACTCATTAACAGGATATTTCAGCCATACTTTGATCACTTTGTAGTAGTCTTCATCAATGACATTCTGATCTACTTGGAAACCAAGGAGGAGCATGCCTATCATTTGAATATAGTTATGGACACACTCCAAGAGCACCAGATATATGGTAATCTCTCAAAGTGCCAGTTCTGGATCTGAGAGGTTCACTTTCTAGGACACATCATCTCGGAAGGTGGAGTTGCAACACCTCTATCAGCATTGACGAAGAAGGGGAAACCCTTCATTTGGTCAGATAGATGCTAGCAGAGGTTTTAGGAATTGAGGTAGAGGCTGACTAGTGCCCCCATCTTGAGGCTACTGGAGGAGGGCATTGGGTATGTAGTCTACTATGACACATTAGGGACTAGCCTTGGACGTGTTATGATGCAGGAGCAAGTAGTGATCGCATATGGTTCTCGACAACTGAGACAACATGATTAGAACTATGCTACCCATGACTTGGAGTTAGCAGTAGTGTTGTTCGCCTTGAATATGTGGTGACATTACTTGATGGGAGATCCTTTTACAGTCTACTTGGATTACAAGAGTCTCAGGTATATCTTCTCTTAGAAGGACCTGAACCCGAGACAATGACGTTGGATTGAGTTCCTCCATGACTATGACTTTGAGATAGTCTATACTCCTGGGAAGGGGAACATTGTAGCAGATGCTCTCGGCAGAAGATCTGGTATACAGCTTCTAGGTGAGCCGATGGAATAGTTGGACACTTTGCGGATATCCTTTATGGATCGAGATGGAGCATCTTTTCTTCAGTATCTTACAGTCCCTCCCCCACTTCTTCAGTGATTCAGGGAGGCGTCACGTGGGGATGCTGACTACAAGGAATGACATTCTCAGATATCCATAAGATAGGAACATGATAGATTTTCTGAAGGTGGGGAGCACACCATCCTCTTTAGAGGATGTACCATGGTACCAGTGTCACTTTAGGAGGAAGTGTTGAGGGAGTTATACACATCCCCTCTAGCGGTACATCCAGGAGTGGAGAAGATGTACTAGGACCTCCGACGACAACACTGGTGGTCGGGAATGAAGAAATCAGTAGTAGAGTTTGTCTCTTAGTGCCTCACTTATCAGCAAGTGAAGGCAGAGCATCAGGTACCAGTAGGCTTAGTTCAACCTTTAGAGGTCCCAGAGTGTAAGTGGGATGGTATATCCATGGGATTCGTGATAGAACTTCCACGTACATCTAGAGTTCATGATTTTATCTGTGTGATCATCGGCCGACTCACTTAGTTGGCCCACTTCCTACCGATTAGAGATTAGGGTTTAGTAGATAGCTTGGGAAGTCATTATGTGCAGAAGATTGTGCGGTTTCATGGATTACCCTCGACGATTTTCTTTGATCATGATGCACATTTTACTTCCTGGCTATGGAAGGGGTTGCAAGAGGCTTTCGGGATGAAACTTCTTTTGAGCACCGCCTTCCATCCTCAGATGGATGGCCAGACTGATCGGACCATTCAGACCCTCAAGGACATGCTACGTGCTTGTGTCCTCGGCTTTGGTCACATTTGGGAGGATCACTTACCTTTGGTGGAGTTTTCATAAAACAACAGTTATCACTCCACCATTGGGATAGCACCTTTTGAGGCATTGTATGGGCAACCTTGCAGTTCACCTTTGTGCTGGACTGACCTAGGGGAGTCAGTACTCGTGGGACCAGAGATGGTACGGGCTACCACAAAAAAAGTGCAGATCATCTAAGAGCAGATGAAGTGTAACGACCCAATGTATTTCAATGGAAAATTCAATTCTTATATTTATGTCATAAAAACACAAAATAATGAACTACTAAGTGATAAGTGACCTTTAAACATAATTTTGTCAGCCATATGTTTGGAATTTTAAAAATCAGACATACATGGTTGTGTTCAAGATAGTTTTTGGAGTCTAATGAAACAAAAATAATTTTTGGTGAATAGTAACCTATTTATGAATAGTAACCTACCCTTATGAATAGTAATATGACCCTTATGAATAGTAAATAAGAGTAACATTAACTATGAATAATAAAAAAAATTAGACATCATAGAAAGTGGTAATTTGACCTTAGTAAACGTTTTTGGTATTTTATAAGTCATAAATAATTAATTATAATTAATTAATTAATTTAAAAGAATATTTATTAACCTGGAATGTATTCATAAAGTATTGAATCACTGTCTAATAGTTTTTAGATAATTTTATAAAACCCTGCGTAATTTTTGAAAGAACTATAAAATCAATTTTAATCTTAAAAACTGTTTTTTTAAGTAAATTATGATTTTAATTAAACATTAAATTAATAATATTTAGAAAATTATTTTTGAAAAATGGAAATCATTTTTGGATTCTACACATCAAAAAATGGCAGGGGTAAATTTTTGGGTTTATTCTGAAATACTTCAATTTTCAGGTGAATAGTAAAAAATGCAGTTTTTCGCATAATCGGTGTACACTAAATTGCATCATTAATGATGTAATGATGACATAAACATTATAGAACTTTAGTTTCGTCCAAAACATATTAAATTTCATAAATTGTTCCTTGAAATACAATAAATCCAATTCTGAAACCTAAAAAGAACTTTCCAAAGCCTAAAGTCAAAAGGTGATTTCTTAAAGTGTCTTTTTCTCTTTCTTTCACTTTACTTTTAATAAATTAATGAATTCGAATTATAAAGAATATTTAAAGCCTAAAAAGAATTTTATTATATTAATATATGATTTAGGATGTCAAAAAACTACTATTACAAGTCTAACTTATGATATATTATTTTATTTAACATTTTATACCAAAAACACCTCCCTCCTCATATATAAATAAGCCCTCCCCCTCCTCTTGCCAAACCACACCTCTCAAGCTCCAAGAATTCTCTCAACTCTACCCAAACACCTTACCTATCCTCTCCCCCACGTCCAGGATCTCCTGGTCTCATCAAAAGACCAAGCTTAGGCCCTTAAGGAGGTTCTCAAGAGGAGGATTCTAAAGGTAATTTCTCTCCCTCTTCTCCTTTAATTTCCTTTCAAGTTCAAGTTCCTTTCTTGATCTCTCCCTACCTATCTTCATCCAATTTTTTTTGTAACTCCAGTATTATACATATAATTTAATCTTATGATTCTAATGGTATATTATATCACCCCACACCCTTTCCCTCTTCCTTTTATTTTATTAAAGAGAATGTTGTTCATGAGGTGTTAAATTTATCACCTTCAAAAACAACATGTGCTCTTCTTACATTTCTACCTTCAATCTGGTCATGAAACCATTTTTATGGTTGAACCGGAATATTTTCTATGTATTATATTCTATTTTAAGTTCTGGAAATAACCTATGGCCATATTACTAAGTTAAATGTTAAAACAAGTTTGTTGTGATCCAAAAACTGCCCAAATTAACCCAAATAACCATCATTAAATTCTTATCTAATGATTCATCCACTTGGATCTAATATAATTCACTATAAAATTATTAAAGATACTATAATATAATTAATAACATGTAATATCAGTTCTGGATGTTTACCCCTGATCTACCCAAACATCAATTTAAGAATACAAGTGAACCACTCAAGAAAACCATAAAAACGAACATCCCCAAACAATGTTTTTAAACTCTATAAGTCATCCAAAGGAACATAATATAACATAATGAAACCAGAATAAACCCTATTAATGTACACATGGTTATGGATTTCTAATTAATGAATATAATTTCATTATACAGGACATTAAAGAGAAGGAAGCATTCGGGTACAAGGTAAGGGGAAATCTCGAACCCAATTTTCCTCCTTCGGGTTCTCCCTCTTTCACACCATTTTGATATGGTTACTCCTCAAAGATCATTTGTTCATCATTTAATTTAATTTTCTAGGATATACATGTTTGTCACTAGTTTTTATGTCCATCAAAATGTTTTCCAAAAGAACTCTTCTTTCAAGATCTCACCTTTTACCTCTCATTCAAGGTTGATGATTCTTGTATCAAGTATGTTGTTCCCTATTTCTTTTGGGAACCCAAATATTATGAATGTGTTATTATGAGATGAAACCCATTCCATTCCATGGGTTATTTATGTACATGTTTGATATGTTTTCTTTGTGGAAAGCATGATAATGATAATGTTATGATGTGACGGGTGCGCCCGGAATTATATAGTGCAATATGAATGTTTAAATGTGACGGGTGCGCCCAGAATTATATAGCGCTCCAATGCATTAGGTAAAGTGATGAATCTCATGAGTAAATGTGAAATGATGTGTGAACAAGATTATATCTTTTTTCACAAGAATGTGTGGTAGTTAACCACTAAGACATGAGGTTTCATTTTTATGCATTGCCACATTTCAAGTCTTTTATTTATGCTCCTCTCATGTTCATGATCTTTTGCCTATGTTATGATTATGCTCACCCCATGATGTATTGTTCTTATCTATCCTCTTACTGGGCTTTTAGCTCACCCCTTTTGATGTATATCCTCAGGTGGATACATGTACTAAGGAGAGGACAAATGCTACTAAGAAGCTATAGAAGAATAAATTAAATGAATTTTATGCTTGATGTTGTACTTGTTATGTGTAGTCCTAGTTTGCCCAAGACACTAAACCCCTGGATCCTCCATGTGTAATACTATTATGTTGTTTATCTTTGAAATGATGTAATAGTAATGAAAGAAAATATTGGGTCACTATAGTTGGTATCAGTGGAAAGGTTTAGTTAATTTGGGAATTAGGATTAGTAAACCCTAGAGAAAACCTCTAGCATGAGAATAAGTACAAATATATACACAAGAATATTTACCTAGGGATCCCATATGTTATGTTTTTGGTATAATTATTTAAATGAATAAGTTTTTTATGACTTGTTTACTTATGTTTTTTTCTAACCTTTTCTATTTTAGAAAATGGTGGGAACCAGGAGGAATCAGGCCAACAAATCTTGCGAGGGCCAATGCAACAATTGCCCGAACGACATCCCCAATGATTTTGGTGGTGGAGTTAAAAACTTCATGGCGATGCTTACCCAATTATCTCAAGTTATGAATAATAACCATAATAATGGGGAACTTCCTCCTTCACCAAAGAGGGAGCAACTAGCTATCGAATTTTTTATGCGGCAATGACCACCGACGTTTTGTGGATCTTATGATCCACTAGTTGCGGAACAGTGGGTCAACTCCATGGAGAAGATCTTTTCTGTTCTTCACTGTTCCGAGATGGAGAAGGTGACTCTAGCCGTTTATCGTCTAGATGGAGAAGCTGATCAATGGTGGGCTTTGATTAAGAACACCAAGCCAAGGGAGGAAATTGAAGAGATGGAATGGGAAGACTTTAAGATAATGTTTCTTAATAAGTACTTCCCACGAACTCTTCGTATGAAGATGGAGAGAGAATTCATAGAGCTCAAGCAAAAAGAAGGAGAATCTGTCACAACCTATGAAGCAAATTTCACAAGGCTCACAAGGTATGCTTAGGGTTTTGTTATCAACAATGATAGCAAAATTGATAGATTCTTTAGTGGATTAAAACCACATCTTCGAAAGGCTCTTACAATTCGAGACTTTGGGAGTTATGAAGAAGTTATTCAGTGTGCTCTCAAAGTGGAGATGGAGTTTGGAGAATGGTCCCATGGCTATGGTGATAAGAAAAGAAAGATGGAGTTTCAAGTTGGTGGATCTAGTGACAAAGGTGGGAAGAAAAATCAATGACCCACATGCCAAAAATGTGGGAAGTTGCACCGTGGGAACTGCCTCAAAGGTACGGGGAAATGCTTTAAGTGTGGGAAAGATGGACACCAAGCTCAAGATTGTTGAAAAGACATGAAAAGGAAGGATAATGTAGCTGATTAAAGGAGAGAACCACTTTTGGTTCAATTCTACAACTGTAGGGAGCTAGGGAACTATTCAAACTAGTTCACTAAACCTTGAGCTCTCGAGAGTAATCAGTGCCAACAACCACCAAAGCCAAAGGAACAAGGGTAGGCTTATTACATCACTACTACAGATGTGGAACATGATAATGAAGTCATACAAGGTACACTTCCTATTCACTCAAGAACGGAAAAAGTATTATTTGATTCTAGTTCTACGCATTCCTTTATATCTTGCAAGTTTTCTAGAACTATAGAATCAAAGCCCCGAAACCTTGAAGTAGAGATATCTGTAAAAACACCAAGTGGTGAAATCATTTCAACCCAAGTGTTTGACTCTTCTCCTGTTGACGTATGTGGGAAGATTCTTCCGGAAAATCTCGTAATACGTCCCTTGGTGGAATTCGACGCTATAATGGGAATGGATTGGCTCTCGTTATAAAGAGAACATATCAACTGTCGGGAAAAGGAAATATATTTTCATATTCCGAACCATCCCATGCTCCTCTAAAAATACAAGTAAGATCATTATTATCCTTTGAAAAATCCTCCAATGGTGTGGGTGTTGATTCCCTATGAAGAAGCATACGTCGCCCAAATGGTTGAGTCGAAGGAAAGTGCCAACCTTGATGAAATTCCCATCATGAGGGAATACAGTGATGTATTTCCCGAAGAGTTACCTGGAATTCCCCCAGATCGTGAGGTAGAGTTCTCAATTGAACTCATACCTGGAGCTACTCCTATCTCGAAGTTCCCCTATAGGATGGCTCCTATCGAACTGGAGGAGTTAAAGAAGAAGCTACAAGAGCATCTGGACAAAGGGTTCATATGCCCTAGTGCATCACCTTGGGGTGCGCCAGTGCTCTTTGTAAAGAAGAAGGATGGAACCATGCGGTTGTGTATCGATTATCGGGAACTCAACAAGATCACCATAAAGAACAAGTATCCTCTCCCAAGGATTGATGACTTGTTCAATCAGTTAAGAGGAGCTCAATACTTCTCAAAGGTGGATCTTCGTTCTGGATATCATTAGGTAAAGGTGAAGAAGGAAGATATTCATAAGACTTCCTTTCATACAAGGTATGGGCACTATGAGTTTTTGGTGATGCCCTTCGGACTTACTAATGCCCCTAAAATCTTCATGGATTTAATGAATAGAGTCTTTAGACATTACCTTGAAAAATTTGTGGTAGTGTTTATCGATGATATTCTCATCTACTCCAAGAGGAAGGAGGAACATGAAGAACATATAATACTTGTGTTGGTGACATTGAGAAAGGAGAATTTGTACGCCAAGTTTAGAAAGTGTGACTTTTGGATGAATCAAGTCACGTTCTTGGGACATGTGATCACAAGAGAGGGAATTGTTGTGGTCCCTTCAAAGACAAAGGCGATTGAGGAATGGCTCAGGCCCTCTAGTGTCACAGAAATCTGTAGTTTTCTTGGATTAGCTGGGTACTATCGACGTTTTGTGAGAAACTTCTCACGATTGTCAATCTCGCTAACTAAGTAAACAAGGAAAGGGGTAAAGTATGTATGGACGGCAGAATGTGAGGGAAGCTTCAAGGAGCTAAAGAGAATGCTGATCACTGCACCTGTACTCACACTACCGAAAAGTGGAGAAAGTTTTGTGATATACAGTGATGCTTTAAAGAAAGGCTTGGGTTGTGTACTCATGCAAAATGATAATGTGATAGCCTACGCCTCACGACAATTGAAGATCCATGAGCAGAACTACCCGATGCATGATCTAGAGCTAGTAGCCATGATTTTTGCCTTGAAAATCCGGCGGCACTACCTTTATGGCGAAAAGTGTGACATATACACCGACCACAAGAGTCTAAAGTATATATTCACACAAAAGGAGCTCAACATGCATCAAAGGATATGGTTAGAGATAATCAAGGATTACGATTACTCTATTCACTATCATCCTGGAACGGTGAACAAGGTAGTTGATGCTCTAAGTAGAAAAGAACCTGCTACTCTATCCATGTTGAGGATTGAGAAAGACCCTATCTTCTTGGATTTTCAAAAGATGGATTTGGAAATCATAAGGTTAGGGGATACATCCTACCTTACCCAAATGATTGCGCAACCATCCATCCAAGAGAATATTAAGGAAGAACAAAGGGATTATGTGGAGATACAAAAGAGGGTGAATGCAGTAAAGGAAGGGAAGCTGCAAGAGTTCCATATCGACGATGATGGTGTGATTCGGTTTGGAACACAGCTTTGTGTGCCTTCATCACCCAGGATAAAGAAGGAGCTATTGGATAATGCACATAGCTCAACTTTCTCTATCCATCCTGGAAGTACCAAGATGTATCGTGATCTCTGAGAGCACTTCTGGTGGGATGACATGAAGAAGGAGATTGCGGAATATATATCAAGGTGCTTGGTATGTAAGCAAGTTAAAGCTGAGTGAAAAAAGTCCAAAGGTATGATGCATCCATTGCCTATACCCATGTGGAAATGGGAAAATGTTACTATGGACTTTGTCACGGGTCTCCCGAAGATGTCAAAGGGAAATAATGCGATATGGGTTGTGGTTGATCGACTTACCAAGACTGCCCATTTTATCGCTATTCGGGAAGACCTCTCACTTGAAAAACTTTCAAGGATATATGTGAAGGAAGTAGTGAGATTGCACGGTGTTCCACTCTCGATTGTCTCTGACCGTGATCCAAGGTTCACATCTAAGTTCTGGAGGAGCCTTCAACATGCTTTGAGTACTAAATTAAATTTCAGCACGGCCTATCACCCCCAAACTGATGGCCAGTCTGAAAGGACTATTCAGACGCTTGAAGATATGTTAAGAGCCTTCTCTCTTGAATTTAAAGGTGGTTGGGATCAGCATCTCCCATTGGTTGAGTTCTCATACAACAATAGCTTCCACTCGAGTATTCAGATGGCTCCGTATGAAGCTCTTTATGGGAAGTGATGTAGAACTCCAACCTGTTGGGATGAAGTTGGAGAACGAAAGCTACTTGGTCCCGATCTTGTTCAAGAGATGACAGAGAAGGTTCAAGTCATCCAGAAACACATCAAAGCTTCTCAAAGCCGGCAAAAGAGCTATGCTGACAACCATCGAAGGGACTTGGAGTTCGACGTTGGAGATAAAGTCTTCCTTCAAATATCTCCATGGAAGAGATTCATGATATTCGGGAAGAAAGGGAAGCTAAGCCCAAGGTACATTGGCCCATTTGAGATCCTTGACCGTATAGGAGCCGTGGCCTATCGTCTGGCACTTCCACCGAATATGGCTCAATTTCATGATGTGTTTCATGTATCACTACTGAGGAAGTACATACCAGACCCCTCACATATACTAAACTCAGAGGTGGTACAGTTGGAAGATGATCTCTCCTATGAGGAGCAGCCGGTAAAAATTTTGGACCAAAGTGATAAGGTTCTACGCAACAAGACAACCCGCCTTGTCAAAGTGTTGTGGAGGAACCATAAGTTTGAGGAAGCAACTTGGGAACAAGAAGAGGCAATGAAGGAGAAGTACCCTCACCTGTTTGTGTAAAGTGAAATTTTGGGAGGTGAAATTTCTTAAGGGAGGAAGAATGTAACGACCCAATGTATTTCAATGGAAAATTCCCTTATTATATTTATGTCCTAAAAACACAAAATAATGAACTACTAAGTGATAAGTCACCTTTAAACATAATTTTGTCACCCCAATGTTTGGAATTTTAAAAATCCGACATACACGGTTGTGTTCAAGATAGTTTTTGGAGTCTAATGAAACAAAAATAATTTTTGGTGAATAGTAACCTACCCTTATGAATAGTAACCTACCCTTATGAATAGTAATATGACCCTTATGAATAGTAAATAAGAGTAACATTAACTATGAATAAAAAAAAAAATTAGACATCATAGAAAGTGGTAATTTGACCTTAGTAAACGTTTTTGGTATTTTATAAGTCATAAATAATTAATTATAATTAATTAATTAATTTAAAAGAATATTTATTACCCTGGAATGTATTCATAAAGTATTGAATCAATTTCTAATAGTTTTTAGATAATTTTATAAAACCCTACGTAATTTTTGAAAGAACTATAAAATCAATTTTAATCTTAAAAACTGTTTTTTTAAGTAAATTATGATTTTAATTAAACATTAAATTAATAATATTTAGAAAATTATTTTTGAAAAACGGAAATCATTTTTTGATTCTAAACGTCAAAAAATGGCAGGGGTAAATTTCTGGGTTTATTCTGAGATACTTCAATTTTCAGGTGAATAGTAAAAACTACAGTTTTTCGCATAATCGGTGTACACTAAATTGCATCCTTAATGATGTAATGATGACATAAACATTATAGAACTTTAGTTTCGGCCAAAACATATTAAATTTCATAAATTTTTCCTTTAAATACAATAAATCCAATTCTCAAACCTAAAAAGAACTTTCCAAAGCCTAAAGTCAAAAGGTGATTTCTTAAAGTGTCTTTTTCTCTTTCTTTCACTTTCCTTTTAATAAATTAATGAATTCGAATTATAAAGAAGAGTTAAATCCTAAAAAGAATTTTATTATATTAATATATGATTTTGGATGTCAAAAAACTACTATTACAAGTCTAACTTATGATATATTATTTTATTTAATATTTTATACCAAAAACACCTCCCTCCTCATGTATAAATAAGCCCTCCCCCTCCTCTTGCCAAACCACACCTCTCAAGCTCCAAGACTTCTCTAAAATCTGCCCAAACACCTTCCCTAGCCTCTCCCCCACGTCCAAGAGCTCTTGGTCTCATCAAAAGACCAAGCTTAGGCCCTTAAGGAGGTTCTCAAGAGGAGGATTCTAAAGGTAATTTCTCTCTCTCTTCTCCTTTAATTTCCTTTCAAGTTCAAGTTCCTTTCTTGATCTCTCCCTACCTATCTTCATCCAAATTGTTTTGTAACTCCAGTATTATACATATACTATAATATTATGATTCTAATGGTATATAATATCACCCCACACCCTTTCCCTCTTCCTTTTATTTTATTAAAGAGAACGTTGTTCATGAGGTGTTAAATTTATCACCTTCAAAAACGACATGTTCTCTTCTTCCATTTCTACCTTCAATCTGGTAATGAAACCATTTTTATGGTTGAACCAGAATATTTTATATGTATTATGTTCTATTTTAAGTTCTGTAAATAACCTATGGCCATATTACTAAGTTAAATGTTAAAACAAGTTCGTTGTGATCCAAAAACCGCCCAAATTAACCCAAATAACCATCATTAAATTCTTATCTAATGATTCGTCCACTTGGATCTAATATAATTCACTATAAAATTATTAAATCTACTGTAATATAATTAATAACATGTAATATCAGTTCTGGATGTTTACCCATGATCTACCTAAACATCAATTTAAGAATACAAGTGAACCACTCAAGAAAACCATAAAAACGAACATCCCCAAACAATGTTTTTAAACTCTATAAGTCATCCAAAGGAACATAATATAACATAATGAAACCAGAATGAAACCTATTAATGTACACATGGTTATGGATTTCTAATTAATGAATATAATTTCATTATACAGGACATTAAAGAGAAGGAAGCATTTGGGTACAAGGTAAGGGGAAATCTCGAACCCAATTTTCCTCCTTCGGGTTCTCCCTCTTTCACTCCATTTTGATATGGTTACTCCTCAAAGATCATTTGTTCATCATTTACTTTAGTTTTCTGGAATATACATGTTTGTCACTGGTTTTTATGTCCATCAAAATGTTTTCCAAAAGAACTCTTCTTTGAAGATCTCACCTTTTACCTCTCATTCAAGGTTGATGATTCTTGTATCAAGTATGTTGTTCCCTCTTTCTTTTGGGAACCCAAAGCTTATTAATGTGTTATTATGAGATGAAAACCATTCCATTCCATGGGTTATTGATGTACATGTTTGATATGTGTTCTATGTGTCAATCATGATAATGATAATGTTATGATGTGACGGGTGCGCCCGGAATTATATAGTGCTCCAATGCATTGGGTAAAGTGATGAATCTCATGAGTAAATGTGAAATGATGTTTGAACAATATGCAAGCTTTGTTCACAAGCATGTGTGGTAGTTAACCACTAAGACATGATGTTTCATTTTTATGCATTGCCACATTTCAAGTCTATTATTTATGCTCCTCTCATGTTCATGATCTTTTTCCTATGTTATGATTATGCTCACCCCATGATGTATTGTTCTTATCTATCCTCTTACTGGGATTTTAGCTCACCCCTTTTGATGTATATCCTCAGGTGGCTACATGTACTAAGGAGAGTACAAGTGCTACTAAGAAGCTATAGAAGAAGAAATTAAATGAATTTTTATTCTTGATGTTGTACTTGTTATGTGTAGTCCTAGTTTACCCAAGACACTAAACCCCTGGATCCTCCATGTATAATACTATTATGTTTTTTATCTTTGAAATGATGTAATAGTAATGAAAGAAAAGGTTGGGTCGCTATATGAAGACTGCACAGAGTTGGTAGAAGTCTTATGCTGACAAGAGATGGAGACCTCTATAGTTCGAGGATGGCGACCACGTCTTTCTATGGGTCTCACCTCGATGAGGTTTACGGAGATTTGGCCGGGCAGACAAGTAATCTATGAGGTTCATTGGACCCTTCAAGGTCCTCAGCAGAGTTATTGAGGTGGATTATCGCCCATCACTTCCCACTCAATTGCACTGAGTGCACAACCTCTTCCAAGTATCCTAGCTGAGGAGATACGTGCATGACCCTTCTCATATCATCGACCATGGCGAGCTAGACATCGACGATGGGGTGACGTTTACAAAGGTTCTAGTGGATATTGAGGATCTATAGGAGAGAGTCTTTCTTGGCTGATCGATACCTTTGGTGCATGTACGATGGCATCACGAGAACCTCCGGGAGAGCACATGGGAGCGGGAGGCTCATATATGTGCTCAGTACCCCCACTTGTTCCCTTAGTATGAGTTGTGGCTTATGGGGACACAAATCCCTAAGGTGGGTAGAATTTAAAGACCCAAATTTTCGATGTAAATTTATTTTTTAAATTATATGGAATATTACAAGTCTGTGAAAATTGACTGGTTTCGCCCAAATTTACCCAAGTTTTAAGGGTCAATTAGTCGCTTGCAGTGCAGCTTGGGTTGTCGAATTCTCAGAGACCTAAGAAGAACCTTTAGACACTCAATAAAAAGAGATGGATTTTTGGCTATGAAGTGGCCAACTTGGGTTGATTTTATATGGCTTTGAAAGAGCGCTAAAAGATCTATGTGAATTCAAATTATGAGAAAATGAGTTGATCCTAGGTTATTGCTCAGGGTGGATTGAATGAATTCCTTTTTTTTTTACGATTTTAATTTCATTAACTCGAGAAGGATTCATGCAATGAATTCAAACTAACCTCATCA
This sequence comes from Viscum album, assembly GCA_963277665.1. Taxonomy (NCBI): domain Eukaryota; kingdom Viridiplantae; phylum Streptophyta; class Magnoliopsida; order Santalales; family Viscaceae; genus Viscum; species Viscum album. The sequence goes on from OY728140.1 coordinate 513,955,923, forward strand.
CTTAATGATTAAACACATTCAAAACACATGATAATCACCTATACACTTGTAGGATCATTTTCATGAGCACTCCAAGGTAAAGGATGTAATTAGAACATGAAAGTGGGGTGAATAAATTCAATAAGGACGAGGAAGAATAAAAAACATTGAATGAAAGAAAATCAATTAAAAGAAATTAATAACATTTAGGGAATGATAAATAACATTCAATCTAGCCTCATTATACTCCCTTGGATCAACCCATAAAATATCTACCCCTCCATTGATGACAAGTTCTCAACGGAAGCGGAAAGTAGACTTACGAGGGTGGAATTGAAGAAGTAAAAACAACAAAAATAACGATCACTCCACCGTTGTGTGAACAAAATCACAAGGTTTTGTATGAATAAATTCACACCTTGAGGCAACGGTATCAAGGTGATAAGGATAAGAACAGAACAAGAGAATAATAAGAACTTTTATTGAAGACTAAGGTGATTCAAACAACTTACATGAGAAGGAAGAACATTACAAAGGAAAATTGGCATAATAACATTACAATGAAAAGGAAGAACCAAGATCCATAAATCCACCACCACTACTGCCTTAAATAGGAAAAAATTAAGCCTTGGCCGAGCCCCCAACATCCCATGTTCCTTTAATTAATTATGTTGGGGAAAGGTGGGTGGAACATTAATGATGAGATACTTTTCCACTTCTTGCCCCGAAGTTGCAGCCATCTTGCATCCACTGGAAAGAAGCGCCTAAAGGATCTTTTATAAGGCCAAATTTTAGTGGTCCCTAGAATACTTAAATGAAGCCACGGATGTTCCCTAACCGCCTGTAAAATTTCAGTCCAAATTAATTTGTGGTTCGGGAGATATGATTGAAATATTGGGCTATTTTTCTGTGCCACAGAATCTGGCCTAGAATTGAATCTTCAACTTGGACCCACTTACTCACCACCATTGAGGACGACTTAGAACTATCTCCAGAAGAATTATTTGTTCCCCTATATGTCTTATAGTCTCCTATAAATTTTTGGCTTCATTGTGCCTGTATTGTGGGCCCCACAGTCCGATCAGTGGGATGATATCCAATCTTCCTTCTCCAGAATTGTTTCCTTTCTTCACCAAAAATATTCATCTTCCTTTATGAATCCTACATTGATCCCTGAATGAAAAATGTTCATATTTAAGTTTATATCCATTTCCAAAAATATCAAATTAAAATATGGATAATTACATTCTTTGAAATCAGATGAAACATTGGGCCTAAATTGGTGCATATTAGGCATGAAGTGCACAAATGCTGAGAATGGATGTTCAAAATTAAAATCCACTAACTCAGGCCCATAAGATCAAAAATAAAAATTTAATAACATTACAATGTAATCAAAATATGTGTTTATATTGGATAATCACACCCCCCAACTTGATTTTTTCTAGTCCCGATCAAAATATGTCTCACAAAAATGAAATTCGAATGACCTTTTCCAAAAACATTTTAATACACATTTCTCACCCAAAGATCACATACCAAACAATTATGAAACCAATAAAAATCATTTAAAACAAGCTATTTCCATAAGCATATCTCAAGTACAAGCCCATTCCTTTTTTCAAATTCAATTAAGCATGATGAAGTGTTGTGTGTCACAATAGACATGGGGGTTCATTTCCCATTCGAGGGAGAAAAGATGGAAGCGCTAGGAGCAATCAAATTTTAATAATAAGATGAGTACTCATTTTTTTTATTTTTTTTATTTTTTTTCGGGTTTTTTTTTGCAATTTTTTCATGGTAATTGAAATTGAACTCAATCGAGTCAACCCATGTAGCAAGACTTTGTCGATGACTCCCAGGCTCAAAGACCTTAGGGAACCAAGTGAAGCTCACATACTCAAGAATCATCTCAAGTTAACTCAATCAAAAAAAAATTCAAATTACCACAAATAGAGATAAAATGCCCAACTATGGGCCAGAAAACTATGGAGTCACGATCCCCAAGCGCTGAAATCCACACATTAGGTCAATTCATTGCTCTACGCACAATTGATTTTTTTTTGAATACTCACGTTAAAATTAAAATGATCGCCAATCCTATTCTATTTATTATGGGTCCCCAAGAACTCAAACTAAAACCCCATAATCTAGAGGATGTGCATTGTGTTTTTTTATTAAATGGATGAAAATATAACAGTGAAAAATCACATCAGACAACCGCACTTTCCAATATCTATGCACATGAACATAAACTTGCATTAAAATCAGAATCAAGGCATGCAAAATTATTTGATATCCAATTTTAGAGTTTGGAATGTGTGTTATCATGTTCAAGGTTAATGACATTTTTCCTTCCACACATTTTCATCTCCCCCCCAACTTAGAATAACACTGTCCCCAGTGTTTAAATAATTCAAACATAGAAGGGGTTGGATAGAAGTTCAACGAAGACATTGAAAATGAAAATTATGGAATGAAGTCACCTGGTGGTTGATGTTGAAAATACATTCCCATGGCTCCCTTCAATTCTGGTTTGTCTCCCAATGGCTTGGACGATTGTGCCCAGCTTTTCCCAATGACCTATGACATGCCTTTAATTTTTTTTTAATATAAATAGTTTTTTGTATTTTTTTAACATAAAAAAGGTATAAATAACATAAACTGATGATACATTGTCTTCTCTTAAATTTCTGGGTAAGGTATTACTCAGGGATCACACTGCGTGACACAGATGAATACGGTGCTCCCCTTTCATAACCATCCTTACTCATAAAAGAAGAACATGTCAACAATCTATTTTTTTAAAATACCTACAAAAATATAAAATAAAATAAAATAAACTGATGATACATTGTCTTCTTTATATTTTCTGTGTAAGGTATTACTCAGGGATCACACCGCGTGACACAGATGAATACGGTGCTCCCCTTTCGTACCCATCCTTACTCATAAAAGAAGAACAAGTCAACATTCTATATTTTTTTTTAAATACCTACAAAAATATAAAATAAAATAAAATAAACTGATGATACATTGTCTTCTTCATATTTTCTGGGTAAAGTATTACTCAGGGATCACACCGCGTGACACAGATGAATACGGTGCTCCCCTTTCATACCCATCCTTACTCATAAAAGAAGAACATGTCAACAATCTATATATATTTTTTTTAAATAACAAAATGAAGAAGAAGGAAAGAAAGAAGAAAAAATGATTCACAAAGATTAGAAACATGAATACCATGGGTTGCCTCCCATGCAGCGCTTTTGTTTAATGTCGTTATCCCGACATGGATCCTAAATCTATCAATTTTTTCCTGGTTCATAGGTTGGATCTGTTAAGTCTACCTCTATTTCCTGTTTATTGAATGATTCAATGAATGGTTTTAACCTATGACCATTGACCTTAAAAATATTACCACTTGTGGGATCCTAAATCTCTACTGCCCCATGGGGGTACACATGATGCACTATGAATGGACCTGACCATCTAGACCTTAACTTTACCAGGTGTAAATGAAGTTTTGAACTATACAAGAGCACACATTTTCCCAATTCAAATTGTTTGACTTTGATATTCCTAGATTGGTAGGCTTGAACTCTAGCTTTATTTATCCTTGAATTTTCATAAGCCTCCATCCTAAGTTCCTCAAGTTCATTAAGATCTAACTTCCTCTTTTATTCGGCTAAAGAAATGTCGAAATTCACTTTCTTGATTGCCCAAAATGCCTTATGCTCAATTTCAACAGGTAAATGGAATGATTTTCCATAAACCAACCTATATGGTGACATTCCTAGGATGGTTTTTAATGTTGTACAATATGCCCAAAGAGCATCCAAGAGTTTCTTAGACCAATCTTTCCTAGAGGGGTTGACAGTTTTTTCAAGAATTTTCTTAATCTCCATATTTGCTAACTCAGATTGACCATTGGTTTGAGGATGATATGCAATGGAAACTTTATGAGAAATTCCATACTTAGACATGAGTGAAGAGAATGGGCGATTACAGAAATGGGTTCCACGATCACTGATTATAGCCCTCGGAATTCCAAATCTAGAAAAGATATTATCTTTTAGGAATCGGATCAAAACTTGATGTCATTAGTCTTGGTGGTAATGGCCTCAACCCATTTTGAGACATAATCAACAGCTAAGAGGATGTAGAGGTATCCCTTAGAGTTTGGAAAGGGTCCCATGAAATCAATTCCCCAACAATAAAAGATTTCAACAACTAGAATGGGAGTGAGGGGAATTTGATTTCTTTTGGAAATGGATCCTAATTGCTGACACTGAGGACAACTTTTGTAGTATTGGAAGGAATCCTTAGTGAGGTTAGGCCAATATAAACCACTTTGGAGGACCTTTGTAGTGGTTTTCTTTGTAGAAAAGTGGCCTCCACATGCCTCTCCATGACAAAATTTTAGAATGGACTCTTGTTCAGACTCAGGAACACATCTCCTGATGATTTGATCAGGACATAACTTGAAGAGGTAAGGATCATCAAACACATAGTGTTTGACATCAGAAAGGAATTTCCTCTTAGCTTGGGTCCCCAGGAATTTTGGAATGTCACCCGTCACCAAATGGTTTGCTATGTCAGCATACCAAGGGAAATCACTCACTGAAGAGAGGTGCTCATCGGGAAATGAATCAGACACAGAGAGGTGGTGTGAGTTGTCTTTGAATTCCATCCTAGAGAGGTGATCAGCTACAACATTTTCAACACCCTTTTTATCCTTAATGGTTAAATCAAACTCTTGAAGAAGAAGGACCCACCTAATCAATCTAGCCTTGGCATCTTGTTTTTGGAAAAGGTATTTTAGGGATGAATGGTCAGTGAAGACAATGATGGGTGATCCTAAGAGATAAGACCTGAATTTCTCTAAAGCAAAGACAGCAACAAGTAGCTCTTTCTCAGTGGTGGTGTAGTTTATTTGTGCATCATTTAAAGATTTTCTTGCGTAAGAAATGACACATGTAGTTTTCTCACACCGTTGTCCTAAGACTTCTCCTACAGCGAAGTCACTTGCATCACACATGAGCTCGAAAGGAAGTTTCCAATTTGGATATTGCATGATAGGTGGAGATATAAGAGTTGAATTGAGTGTAGAGAATGATTTCTCACAGCTTTCTGTCCATAAAAATGGAGCATCTTTTACCAATAGAGCACAAAGTGGTCGAGAAATAGAGATGAAATTCCTAATGAACCTTCTATAAAAACCAGAATGTCCTAAGAAGGACCTCACTTACTTAACAGTTTTAGGAGAGGGAAGGTGACGAATGATGTCAACCTTAGCTTTATCAACTTCAATCCCTCTACCAGATACCAGATAACCTAGAACATGTCCTTCCCTTACCATGAAATGGAATTTTTCCCAATTTAGTATGAGATTATTATCCTCACACCTTGACAGAACCTTTTCAACATTTAGAAGGCATCCCTCAAAAGTATCCCCAAAGATGGAGAAATCATCCATGAAGACCTCTAAACAATCCCCCACCATGTCTGAGAAGATTCCCATCATGCACCGCTGGAAGGTACCAGGGGCATTACATAACCCAAAGGGCATGCGCTTGAAGGAAAAAGTTCCAAATGGACAAGTGAAGGTCATTTTTCCTTGATCCTCTAAAGAGACTTTGATTTGATTATACCCTGAGAATCCATCTAGGAAGCAGTAGAATTGATGACCCTCCACTCGCTCGAGGACTTGATCTATAAAGGGAAAGGGGAAATGGTCTTTCTTGGTACAAGAGTTGAGCTTCCTATAGTCAATACAGACTCTCCATCAACTACTAACCCTTGTTAGAAGCATCTCTCCATCATTATTGGTTATTACTGTGATTCCAGCCTTCTTTGGAACCACATGGATTGGGATAACCCACTCACTCTCATCTATAGGATAGATGATACCAGCTTTTAACAATTTCAAAAGTTCTTTTCTCACTACTTCCATGATATTAGGATTGAGTCGGCGCTGAGGTTGACGACATGGCTTTGAATCGAATTCTAGAACAATTCTATGAGTCCTGATAAGTGGTATAATCCTAGGAATATCTGATAGGGTCCATCCAATGGATTTCTTGTGTCTCCTAAGGACATCTAGAAGCATCCTCTCATGATTGGCTTCAAGAGAGGAAGAAATGAAAACAGGAAAGGATTGATTGTCCCCTAAGAATGCATACTTGAGTGATGAAGGTAAAACATTAAATTCAAGATTAGAGTGGTTATCACTTTCCAAGAAAGGATGAGACTTTTTATTGAACTCGGTTTCTTTGTTCAAATTTCTTGATAAAATTGGTTCCTTGTGAAGAGAATTTTCATCCACTAAATTAGCTAGAGTAGTTTCATGAAGGGATATGAACTCAATATTATTGATTTCACCCTGGTATCATTGATTGGTGATTCCAGAAAATCATCAATAGAGAAATCTGAAAGAGATTCAAGCCAAGGAGACAAATTTCCCTCATGTGAACAAAGAAAATCAATCTCTTATTGACTTAAACATCCTTCAGTAATTCCTTGATGTTCCTTGAGTTCACTATCAACACTACCTATCCAATTAACCTCATGGATCTCTTCATCATCCCCAATTTGAGAGTTTTCATTGTAGATGTTCAAGTCTAGACTCATGTTTCCAAAGGTGATGGTCATGTTCCCATTTCGGACTCGGATAACAGAGTTGATTGTTGCAAGGAAGGGACGACCAAGGATGATTGGGGTTTTCTCCCTAGTACCTAAGCTTGGGTGATTGTCTTGAACAATGAAGTCAGCTGGGTAAATGGAATTTTCAACTTTCACCAAAACATCCTTTAGGATCCCCTTTGGAACTCGAATACTACGATCAGCAAGTTGAAGAGTGACAGATGTGGGTTGGAGTTCTTCGAGCCCTAACTGAAAATACATATCATAAGGAATGAGGTTCACACTGGATCCTAGATCACACAAGGCTTTGACAACTTTGTTCTCTCCTAGTTCAACATTTATGTAAGGGCATCTTGGGTCTTTCATCTTTGGAGGAAGGGTTCCTTGGATTGTTGTGCTAGCATTTGCTGCCAGAAGGACTTGGTTCTTATGTGAGAATTTCTGTTTAAATGTGCAGAGGTCCTTAAGGTATTTTGAGTATGAAGGAATGGTTTGAATGGAATCTAGGAGTGGAATGTTCAACTTAACTTGTGAGAATATTTCCCTCAATGTTTCACTCAATTCCGGCTTGGTTTTCCCCCTCATGCGTTGAGGAAATGGGGCAGGTTGTGGGGTTTTTTTGAAGAGTTGTTTATTTCACATATTTATTAATATCTTCAGTTTTTTCATGTGTTTCATTTGAATTTTAATTATAATTTGAATCTTCAGGTGGGTTTTGAACTATTTGTTCAGGTTTCTCAATTGATTTCCCACTTCTCAAAACTTTCACAGCCTTTAGTTGTTCATGAGTTGTTTGAGTGCAACTTGTCTCCCCCCTTGATGTTTGTTGTGGAATGGCCTATGTGGGCATGGGTGCCTTTCCAGTTTTGATGGTTTTAAGTTCTTGTTTCATGGAAGAGACTTTTGAGTTCATCCTTTCCATTTGTTTGCACAGTTGTTCAAGGATTGGGAGAGGGACAGTTTGGGAAGGTGCTTTTATTGGTTGGGTTATCCCAGGGGGATACTTTGGTTGTTGGATGGGTTGTTGGTATTGGACTGGAGGATGTTGTTATTGGACTGGTTGTGGTAGGAATTGGTTATGGTTTTGAAAATTTTGTGTAGGGTAGGGGTTTGGTCCTTGTGGTTGGCTAGATTGTTGGTTATCTTTCCATCTGAAGCCTGGGTGGTCATTATACCTTGGGTTGAATGTGTTTGGGTATTGAGGATTTTGAAAGTTTAGGGCATTGACTTCAGAAGGTGGTCCTCCTAAAAGAACATCCTTGATGGATGGAATGGTCGGGCAGTTGTCTGTTTTGTGGTCATGTTTATCACAGATTGTGCAGATAGAGTCTACAGCTTGGATTTCATTGATCTTCCTATGGTCTATCTCTTCAACCTTCCTAGAGAGTGCTGCAAGTTTTTTCCTAAGGCTTTCCTCTTCTCTAAGTGTATGCATTCCAGTAGTTCTTTGAGGCTTTTCAGAATAAGGTGATGTTCCCCATGTTTGGTTTTGTTCAGTAAGAATTTCTAGATACTCGTAAGCATCATTTGGGGATTTGTTTTTAAAGGTCCCATTACACATCATGTCAATGAATTGTTTGTTCCCCGGGCCCAAACCTTCATAGAAAATTCTTAATTGTTCAAGAATATAAAACCCATGGTGTGGAACCATGTTTAGGGTGTCTTTGAACCTCTCCCATGTTTCAAAAAATGACTCTCCCTCTTTTTCAAAAAAAATTTGGATGCTCTTTTTTAGTGCAATGGTTTTGTGATGGGGAAGTATTTTTTGTAAAATTCTCTTTGCAGTTGGTTCCAAGTGTGGATTGATGAAGGTATCAGATTATTTAACTAGTTCTTTGCTCGATCCTTAAGTGAGAAAGGAAAGATCCTCATCTTAGCTGACTCAAGTTTATGTGGTGAGCACATGGTTTCAACAATGTCATTGAACTCCTTGACATGAAGGTAAGGCATTTCTGACTCCATCCCATGGAAAGTTAGAAGGTGGTTTAGGACATGAGGTTTAAAGACATAGTGGGAATCTCCTAGGGCAGTATTCCTAATGCAAGAGGGTGCATTGGTCCAGGTAGGTGTAAGGTAGACATTCATGGTTTGATCGACTGCATTCCCCAAATTTGGGGCTGCCTCATTTGGATTTCCATTTTGGTTCCCACCCGGGTTTATGAGTTGGTTTCTTTGAAGACCCTCCATTGAAATTGACTCAATCTTTAACTCTGGGGTATTTGGAAGATTAGGATCCAATGGTGTACTTGACTCCCCTATCCTATGACTTTCCACCCTAACTAGCCTGTTTGAGTTATCGCGGGTGAAGGCGGACATGCGCTAAAAGAAAAAAAACGAGAGAAAAGGAAAAGATAAGAGATCTTGGGTGAGAATAGAAGAATGGGGGTGAGGAAAGAAGTTTTCTGTCTAAGGAACTTACTTGGTCCCCAGCAACGGCGCTAAAATTTGTTTTCTCCCAAATTTACCCAAGTTTTAAGGGTCAAGAGGTCGCTTGTAGTGCAGCTTGGGTTGTCGAATCCTCAGAGACCTAAGAAGAACCTTTAGACACTCAATAAAAAGAGATGGATTTTTGGCTATGAAGTGGCCAACTTGGGTTGATTTTAGATGGATTTGAAAGAGCACTAAAAGATCTATGTGAATTCAAATTATGAGAAAATTATTTGATCCTAGGTTATTGCTCGGGGTGGATTGAATGAATTCCTTTTTTTTACGATTTTAATTTCATTAACTCGAGAAGGATTCATGCAATGAATTCAAACTAACCTCATCACTTAATGATTAAAAACCTTCAAAACACATGATAATCACCTATACACTTGTAGGATCATTTTCATGAGCACTCCAAGGTAAAGGATTTAATTAGCACATGAAAGTGGGTTGAATAAATTCAATAAGGACGAGGAAGAATAAAAATCATTGAATGAAAGAAACTCAATTAAAAGAAATTAATAACATTTAGGGCATGATAAATAACATTAAATCCAGCCCCTTTCTACTCCCATGGATCAACCCATAAAATATCTACCCCTCCATTGATGACAAGTTCTCAACGGAAGCGGAAAGTAGACTTACGAGGGTGGAATTGAAGAAGTAAAAACAACAAAAATAACGATCACTCCACCGTTGTGTGAACAAAATCACAAGGTTTGGTGTGAATAAATTCACACCTTGAGGCAACGGTATCAAGGTGATAAGTATAAGAACATAAAAAGAGAAGAAGAATAACTTTTATTAAAGACTAAGGTGATTCGAACAACTTACATGAGAAGGAAGAACATTACAAAGGCAAATTGGCATAATAACATTACAATGAAAAGGAAGCACCAAGATCCCTAAATCCACCACCACTACTGCCTTAAATATGAAAAAATGAAGCCTTGGCCGAGCCCCCAACATCCCATGTGCCTTTAATTAATTATGTTGGGGAAAGGTGGGTGGAACATTAATGATGAGAGACTTTTCCACTTCTTGCCCCGAAGTTGCAGTCAGCTTGCATCCACCAGAAAGAAGCGCCTAAAGGACCTTTTAGAAGGCTGAATTTGAGTCGGCCCTAGAAGACTTAAATGAATCCCCGGACGCTACCTAACCTCCTGTAATATTTCAGTCCAAAAAAATTTGTGGTTCGGGAGATATGATTGAAATAGTGGGCTGTTTTTCTGGGCCGCAGAATCTGGCCCAGAATTGAATCTTCAACTTGGACCACCTTAATAACCACCATTGAAGATGAATTAGAACTATATCCAGAAGAATTATTTGTTACCCTATATGTCTTATAGTATTATATAAATTTTGGGCTTCATTGTGCCTGTATTGTGGGCCCCACAGTCCAATCCGTGGGATGATATCCAATCTGCCTTCTCCAGAATTGTTTCCTTTATTCACCAAAAAACCTCATCATCCATTATGAATCCTCCATTGATCCCTGAATGAAAAATGTTCATATTTAAGTTTATATCCATTTACAAAAATATCAAATTAAAATATGGATAATTACATTCTTTGAAATCAGATGAAACATTGGGCCTAAATTGGTGCATATTAGGCATGAAGTGCACAAATGCTGAGAATGGATGTTCAAAATTAAAATCCACTAACTCAGGCCCATAAGATCAAAAATAAACATTTAATACCATTAAAATGTAATCAAAATATGTTTTTATATTGTCTAATCATTGACGGTGTGATATTCTGAGCCCCGGAGTTCCCAGAATGAATTTCTAAACTTTTTTTCAGGTACATTCAGTAATCATGTGAGCGGATTTTTGTAACTTTTGAACCAGTGCTCGGAATTGAAATCTAAGGACATCATTGAACTCGCAGCACCAGTATTAACTTAAGGATACTTTAACTTCGACGGTAGTTGGTCAAGGGTGAAAGTTAGTTTTCATGTTTTTTGTGGAATAAAAATAAAATATAAAATAACCTTTATTTTATTTTTATTCTCTAAATTGAATGCTCGGTGGTGGGGACCACCTGAGCCTAAAACCCCCCATTTTGAATTCAAATGGTGGGGACCACCCGAACTAAAAACTCCCTCTTTAATGTGGGGAAGTCTCTTGAACTTTCTCCACTTTAATTGTGACACCTTCCTTTAATTAATTAATCCAACTTCAAGTGTGCTAACAAATTAAATAGATAAAAATATTTTATTTGGTTGGATATTATTTATTTGGGAGAAATCGTTGGCCAAGGTGGAAGCTTGAGAGAATGTTTGAGGAACTCATCCTCCAACGAAGAACTTCTCCTTCAAATGAAGAACGCCATATCCATCGAAGAACGTTCTTCGGAATCAAGAAAGAGGATGACGCATGGGCCTGACTTCGGAAGCGTGTTGTGGAGGCGACGATCATTGGCACCCTCTTCGCCATCACCGTTTTCATCTTACAACACAACAACAAACCTTCGAGGTAGGGTTTGATGTTTTAAATACCCCCTTACACATTCTTTATGTTCTTCATGATTCAAAAGTTGTTAAACCCCTTGCTACCGCTCTAACGTAGAGGGTGCGGGCCAAACGAACATGGCCTGACCTCCCCACAATCCCTTTTAGTTTTTCATGAATCTTTACGATGGAGGAAGACGACAACCAGAGCCGGCTATTGGCACCGGTGGGGATCGGGAATGGAGGCTCGCACCACGGACGGCCGCGAAGATGGCATCGGCGCAACCGCGCCATCGAAGAAGGGTTGTGGCCCATTGGCGGCGGTAGAGCAAGGGTGGCAGCCAGCGGAGGCCGGCCGCACGACGGGGCGGCAGCGCGGGTCTGTGTCGCCCAGCGAGCAAGGGTAGTGGAATGTGTCGTGGAGGAGAAGGGAAGGCAGCTGAAGTTCGGCTGTCTGTGGAGGGGTGGCCCTCGACACGCCGCCAGGAGGCAAGGGGCTAGCCGTTTTGGCCATCCTAGTTGGACCGATCGGGACCCACGCAGGTCTCGCGTGCTACTGGAGACCGAATGACCGAAGGCCATTCGGTGATTGGGGCGAGGGGCGGGCGACTCCCCCCCACATGTGGCCAGGCTGGGCTGCCTGGCCAGGCCACCCGGTGCGGGCCGAGCTTCCTTGCGTGGGTCGGGCCAAGCAGACCGGGTTGGGCCGGGTCGGACCAGACCCAGACCAACTTCGACCCATTACCGCTCTTTTGGCTATAACTTTGGAACCGTGCATCCATTTGACAAACCATCTGCAGTGTTAGAAACCATGGAGTGAGATAGTCCTTTTGGTATACCACACTTGAGTTTTTGATAAAGTTTGGGTATGGTCAGGTTGGATCAAGCACGAATCCAACCGGGCCCTCAGAACTAAAAGACTAATAACTTACAGACCAGGTGTCTGATTGATGCATTGTCTATTGCGTTGAGACCCTTTTTACGTGGAGGTCCTTTGGGATATTTTTTTCATGGGACTTCATGGAAGTAGGAGTATCGACCAGTAGCTTGAGGTGTGGACTCTCCCAGAAATGAGCAATCTTAGTGTGGGTACCATGTAGCTGGCTGTGACAATGTACTAGGATCATGTGTGGGCCTGATGATGTACTAGGATACTGTATGGGTCTGATGATGTACTAGTATCATGTGTGGGTCTGACAATGTACTAGGATCCTGTGTGGGTCTAACGATGTACTAGGATCCTGTGTGGGTCTGAAGATGTACTAGGATCCTGTGTGCGTCTGATGATGTACTAAGATCCTCTGTGGGTCTGATGATGATTTAGGATCCTAAGTGGGTCTTCCTCTTAACAGAGTAAGATGATTCAGTAGTTATATATAATAATCTTTACTACCATACCTAAGTTATACATGGTATGATCTGAGTCTGTACCTTGTGGTCTTTACCTTCATGGTGATACCTTTGTGGTATTAAACTGTGTGGCATACCTATGTGGTACTTACCTTTGTGTTATTCCTTCCTTTGTGGAACAGTTGAGCTTTGGGATTTTGGGTTGGACCCTATGTTTCCTCATGATTGATATGGGTATACTTTATAACTTAGGTATATGTATGGGAATATACCTAAGTAGGGTTGTCAGTTGATTTCATGTTTTTTGGTTTATCCTTTGTGGATTTTGTGAGACCTTGAGGGTCTCGGGGTCCCTACTGAGTATCATTATACTCACCCCTGCATTGGCTATGCCCACACCCTGTTGTGTTTGGTGAAAACAACAGACAACGCTGACTGAGGACAAGAGTACCTGGACTGGAGGTAGCTCAGAGGTGGGCCTTAGACGAGGCATACCGCAGATACGACCGTTCGAGAGCTTTACCTACCCTTCAGGTAGGATCCATGGTGGGTGTTCATAGGAGCTACTCTATTTTACATGTACTTTTCAGTTTCTTGTACTTTCTAGTTGGGCTTGTATTCTGGCCCCTTTTACTTACTGTACTCACTATACTTACTATTTAGTTTACCCATGTTCTTATCTTGTTGTGTGCTTGGTTTCGTGTGTTTACAGGTTATAAAGGAAATGCCTTCCCAGTTTTAGGGAATACGCTTTTCGGTGCTAGTCGTCAGCCCATGACCTATGGAAGGCAGGCTTGGGGTAGTCACAGCATGGGCCCCAAGGGACGATTCATGACATTTTATGTCTAATATTGATATATGTTCTTACTGGAAAGCATGATTATGTAAATTTTATGATGTGATGGGTGCGCCCGGAATTATGTAGTGCTCCAATACATTGGGTAATGTGATGTATCTCATGAGATAATTTGAAATATGCATAAAAATAATTCTATATTTGTTCACAATGATGATGTTATGATTATGCACATATGTTATGTGTGAATTGTAAGAGTTGGTTTCCTAGAACCAACTGGTTGTATTTTGATTACAAGGATATTTAATGTATTTAAATATTAAACATATTATTACATATTGTTCATTGTTCTAGATTACTACGATGTAATAATGTCCAAGAGTATCTGTTGTATTGATAAGGTCATGGAAGTTCCCCGCTATGATGAGAACCCTAAAATTCTATTAAATATAGTTCTATGATTAGATGAAATACTATTATGGGATACATATCATGTAGACCGTCAGGTGTGAGTACTCCTAAGTATATGAGACTTCCTCTCATGAAGTTCTCACCTAGTAATCTCCAAGATATAAGATTGTGATAACAGACCCGCTAGTAGGAATTCCTCATGTTTTGGTTTCATTAGATGTTTCTATCTACGAGCATGTGTAATGATCCTTAGATGTTAAGATTATCACTAATACGTGTCACGACTCATGCACTTTTATTTACTAACGAAAACCGTCACGCAGACAGTTGGCGGGAAGTAGGGTATGTTAGGTGTGTCATGAGTGGCATGTTATAAATGGATAATCCGAGGAAGGATTTTCCCCTTCCATTTATGGAATTTGATATCTCAGCCCTTTAATTTAAATATTACTTTCGTGAGAAATTCTATGGTCATGGTGTAATGATGAGTTTATTTTAGGTAGTCAAAGAACGATGTATCAATCATAAAAGTTGATGACACTATCATGAGACCTGCTTGATGAGATATTGGGACAAAGGTATTATATTACACAGTGATAATTTCATATGTGGATGTTGTTGTTACGACTTTATGTTTTTCTCTTGGCTGCCTTGACCCGTTTCTAGATAGTACTCTTGGACTTTAGGCAAGCCCACCTAATGCCAACAAGAAAGAATCCTAGAGGGTCACACACTAAGTGTTTCTGGTGGTCTCGGTTAAAGTATATTTGAATTTAATTAATAAATATTATTCTCAAGACAATAGAATAATTTTATTCAAGTTAAAATGATTGCATAAATTAAATAAATATTTATTCACCAGATTTTGGGTAAAATATATTTATTTATTTTATTGAACATTTGATAAATATTTATTTACTAGTTTGTAAATAAAATATTTATTTAAGAGAATAAATTGTTTATTTATTTATTTGAGTGTTCAATAAATGGAAGTGGATTTTAAGAGGATAAAGGCTGGTCCGGTAGTGAAATAATTATTTGCAAGATGATAAATTGTTATTTAACTAGTTGACACAAATTAAAATAATGCTGCTATTATTTTGTGACGTAGTATTTTATTTATAATTTTGTTTTACGCAAGTTGGATCACCATAAATAATGACGCAGTATTATTATTAATAAAATAGGATTTCTCTAAGTTTATGAATGTATTTAATTGTTGTTACGTAATTAAATATTATAATTGAATCCCAATGTCCATAAATAGAAACATACGTCTATTGTGCCAAGTACTGAACCACACACCCGGTGAATTGAGAATTGTTGAGCTAAACAATTTCTCTCTCGAATCCTCTTCTCATCCTTCTCAAGAATAAGAGACATTCTTCAAGGCTGAAGAATAAGCAATCAAAAATGAACGACACAAGGCACTTTCTTCACTATACTAGCACCCAGAGAACGAGCGGTGTCGATTAGAGGTCATCAGAGCACGTGTGGATCACTGCTAGAGGGATTCAAGTTTGGATCCTTGCAAGCGCAACAAGATAATTTGTAAGGGTCATTCTGGATGATCAACATCATCAACGAAGAAAACACCAGAGATCCAGGTATTATTTTTTATGAAATTAATTAAATTAATTATAAAAATGATGTCCAAGATCCTCTATAAAGGTTTCAGGCCTCTTCCTTATTTATCTAAATATTTGATTCTATTCTGTGGAGATTGGCGTTTGTCATCGTATTAATCCTGGAATAATCAGTCATCATAGTAAAAACCAAAGTTGGGTGTCAAACCAACAATTCTTCCGCTGCGCCCGGAACCTTAAAGTGGTATCAGAGTGGTTACGTTATAGTTTATAATTATTTAAATATTTCATTGATGATTTACGCATTTAATAATTTAGTTGTTTCAATTCAAGTTAATCATTCTGAAAATTTAAAACTCGAGATTTGTTCATACTCTTTCATTTTTCATTCACCTTGCAGGAATGATCTTTTCTTTTAATTTTGATTAAAATAAAATAGAGGATATCATCTGGAGGTGCTAAAGGTTCCTGTTCATTCAACACCAGAACACACGATGTGTATTCAGTAGTACATGTCGTGTATCCAAGGTTCAGTGCATCGGGTCTGGTTCGCTGAACCAATCAGTGTCATTGGAGTTCGTTTAAGTCTTATTGACTCTATGTGTTTACCAGAAACAGGTGGCACGTGGTTTCCATATTACATAGCATGTGTCCCACTAGACATGACGAGTAGTCCCTTTCAGGTTAGGGTTGGACCATGTACCCAGTACATGGCATGCCCGGCCGGAGACTGTGTAACGAGGAACTACATAGCGTGTGACCCAATGGACACATCGTATACTCTGAAGATTTCCGAAGTACACTCACATGTCGTTTCCCCAAGCATGTACTTTGGATGGATGGTGAAAAATAGTACACGCCTTGTAGTTGGAACTACGCACCGTGTACTCATCCAAATTATGCATATTTATTAAAATTTATTATTATATTATACAAACCCTTGATACGTGTACCATCGTGAAGGCATAAACCTGAGGCACAACACATGATAGGTGTTTTATATGTATGTGCTTAATTTAACATCTGTGTAATGTTCATTTCTACCCATTGGGTAGTTATGAATAGGAATTCACCAGGTTTCCTCCAAGTTACAAGTTACATACAAAGATAATTTTAAATGAATTTATTCGTTTAAAATTATGATGGATGAGAATCTCAAGGAAATTCATAAAAGGGTTTAATATAAAAGGATTTATTAATTAAAGATGATAATTAATTGATTTGAGCACGATTAATATTAAACAAGAAATATTAAATAATTTAATGATAGTTTTATTTATGTGTAAATATCGTTGCGTGTATAGATGATCATGATCTTGACCAAGACCTTTGTATGTGGATGGTTTGTTTTAATTTATTTATTTAAATTAATTTTTTTTGGCCTACAAGTCTTATCCTCATTAATATGTAGGGCATACATGCCCAAGGTTTCTTTTATATAAAACCCCTTTTTACCCCTCACCTACATGTGAGTTAAAAAAAGAATATGTAATGGATGGAACTCCCAATCTAGTGGAGGCGGTTCAAGCTGGAGTCGAGACGAAACCAATCCCAACTGATACAAAGGTGGACAGGTTGAAAGCTGTAAACATGAACCCAAAAGGTTCAAGATGTTTCTCCCCTAGACCAGGGTTAGTTTATCAACTGCTAAAAAAACTAACCATTATAAAATCTCATGATCATTCCCTTTACTTTATTTTATTTCTGTCAATTGCATGGTTTATCATTATGGATGTGTTGTTATGATCACATAATTAATGAATTAAACAAGCATGCAAGATAGAACTAAAATAAACCAGACTTATGTGTAAATATTATCAAGACATGTTTAATCACTTAAGTAAGTTCCACTTAATATTAAGAAGCATGTGATAATGATAATAATCAATTCACGCGTAATGGATAAAAATCCCTTAAATAAAATATTAAGTCAGACTAAGCCATTCATTACTTGATTAAGGGAAAAATCAATAAAACTATGTGTTTGACCAACCGTTGTTGGGATGCTTACTTTTATATAGGAATCCCTTATGAAGGGTTTCAGGTTGACTTAACCATATTACATCAACAGGAGTATCCCTTGCTATACTTGGTGTAATATTGGAGGCAAGAGTTGAGGAAATCCAAAATTCGTGATTTTGGGATTGGGGAGTCCACTCAACAGATCGAGGAGCTACAAGCCCACAGTTGGAAAAGACCTTCCTACCTAAATACCTATTAATAGCTTGACCAACCCTTGTTGGGGTTATGAAAATGGGAATATGGATCATTTCCACTAGAATATCATGGAAACTATACATTTCGATTTTAATAGTGAAGGCCATTGGGACTTGATAAAATAGTGGGAGACTTAATAGAATTTATTATTTTTCATAAAATGTAATCAAGAAAGTACTAATGATATTCTCTTTTAATTGTAGAATAAAAATGAAAAGCTCATCAACCACATTATCCCTACAATCAATTCTAGATAAATACAACATCCTCACTGGCAGTAACTTCTAGGAATGGTTTAAACACCTTCAGGTTATCCTATGCCATGAACAAAAGTCTTATGTGTTGGAGTCAGTATTACCTGATCCACCTGCCAAAGAGGTGAGTGATGAATATTTCCTAGTCTATGAGAAACTTATGAACTACGCAGTTGATGTTCAATGTTTGATGTTATCATCATTGTCTTGTGAGCTCATGAAGTCTCATGAAAACATGGATGCTTATAGCATTCTCGAGCACCTCTGTGGTCTTTACCAGGAGAGAGAAAGACAGGAAATGTTTGAGATCTCTAAGGCACTCTTTCAGAGTAATCTTGGAGAAGGTGGCCCAGCTGGGCCTCATGTAGTCAATCTCATTGGCTACATTAAGCTCCTGGAGGTTCTAGGGTTTAAACTCCCCGAAGAAATGGGCACTGATATCATTCTCGCATCACTCCCTCTGATATTCTCTAACTTTGTTTTCAATTTCAATATGAACAACATTGAAAAGTCTCTATCTGATCTTTTTATCCTCATTCTCTAAGTGGAAAAATATATGAAGTGCAAAAAGCCTTTTGTCCTTATGGTGAATATGAGGAATGGGGAGGTGAAGAGATTTAAGCCCAAAGCTTATTCATGGTCTTCCAAGAAAAGGAAGATCAAAGGTGAGACAAAGGAACATGAGGCTATTTGTTTCACATGTGGCAAGAAGGGACACTGGAAGAAGAACTGCACCTAGCCTAAGAAGAAAGGGGAAGCTTCAAGTGTGTTTGTTATTGAATGCAATCTATCTTTTTCTAAAAATTGTGTATTAGATATAGCATGTGGTGCTCACATATGTATCTATATAAGTAGATTCAGAAATATTGACCGAGGGGAGGTAGATCTACGAGTAGCCAATGGAGAAAGACTTGCTGTTGTAGCTGTCGGGGACTACCACCTCCAGTTACCAACTGGTATGATCTTGGTGTTAAAGGGTTGTTATTATGTGTCTTCTGTTACTAAAAACATTCTTCATGTATCTAGATTAGATACATATGTATTTGTTTTTATGTTTGGAAATTAATTTTTCTTCTTTTACAAATATAGAATTTGTTCTGTAAGGGCACATTTATACAACGGTCTTTACATGTTGGATTACACAAAATAAGTAATGGAAATCGATAACAAATATAATTCACAAGACTCATACCAAACCCAACTTTTGAGTCACTGGCTAGGTCATGTAAATGAGAAAATCTTGAAAAAATTACATCAATATGGATATTTAGATTCTTTCAAACTAAAACCACTTGGTGTATGTCATGCATGTTTACAAGGTAAAATGACCAAATCCCCATTTAGTGGGAAAGGTTAAAGGGCTAAATAACTTCTTGAATTGGTTCATACCGATGTGTGTGGACCATTTCCAGTTGAAGCAAGGGGAGGGTAATCATACTTCATAACTTTTACTGATTATTTTAGTAGATATGGATATATCTACTTAATGAGGTATAAGTTGGATTCTTTTGATAAGTTCAAAGAATACAAGAATAAAATTGAGAACCATATTGGTAAGAAGATTAAGAAATTCAGCTCAGACCTAGGTGTAGAATATCTTAATCAAGACTTCATTGATTACTTATAGGAGTTTGGGATCCTTCCCAACTCACTCCTCCATACACTCCCTAGTGGAATGGTGTGATATAAAGGAGGAATCACACCATATTGGACATGGTGAGATCAATGATGAGTCATGAGAGTCTTCCATTATCCTTTTGGGAATATACGTTACAAACAAAACGGCACACATACTAAACCAAGTACCAACTAAATAGATAAATGTTATTTCATATGAGTTCTAGAGTAGAAGAAAATCCATGTTATAAAATTTACATTTGTGGTGTTGAAAAGAATTTGTTAAGGCCTCTTCAGGTAACAAAATCACACCCCGAGGCACAAAGTGTACCGTTATAGGATACCCCAAGGAAAAAATGGGATATTACCCATACAATCCTTCAAACAAGAAGGTTATAGTGGAAATACATGAAATATTCCTTGAGATGGATCACATCTCTAAAAGAGATTGTGGGAGTGATATAGACTTCGATAAAGCTGAGGCTCAAGGTACACAAGAGTTGGTACAAGAACAGATTCCACAAAGCCCCGTGGAAAAAGAATCTACTCCAAAGACACAAGTACTATGTAGGAGTACAAGAGAGGTTAGAGAACTGGAACAGTACAATTTTCTTATTACTGAGGATGGTGACTCATTATTAGTTGATAATAATGATCCTATAACCTATAAGGAAGCAGTAAGTGGCACAAACATTTCCAAGTGGCAAGAAACCATGAATTCTGAAATGGATTCCATGTAACAAAACCAAGTGTGGATTTTGGTAGATTCCCCAGTTGATGTAAAGCCTGTTGGTTGCAAATGGGTATTCAAGAAGAAAATAGACATGGAAGTACAAGTTATTACCTATAAGGAACGACTGGTTACAAAAGGGTTTAAATAGCGTCAAGGAACTGAATACGATGAAATATTTTCACCGGTTTCAATGTTGAAATCCATCAAAATTCTTCTTTCCATTGCGGCTTACCATGACTATGATATTTTAAAAATGGATGTCTAAACAGCCTTCCTTAATTGTAACCTTCGGGAAGATGTCTACATGACACAACCTTAAGGGTTTGTGACTCCAAAGGATTCTAATAAGGTATAAAAGTTGCAGAAATCCATTTATGGATTAAAGAAAGCATCCAGGTCATGGAACATTCATTTTGATTAAGTTATAATATAATTTGGTTTTATCAATAATGAATATGAGCATTGTGTCTACAAATGATTTAGTGGGAGTGTAGTCATTTTCCTAATAGTATATATTGATGACATATTCCTTATTGGAAACAAGATACCAGTCTTACAGTCTATTAAGACATGGTTGAATCAATTATTCTCTATGAAGGACTTGGGAAAGGCAGCATATATTATTGGGATCAAGATCCATCGTGATAGATCCAAGAGATTGTTGGGTCTAAGTCAAAGTACATACATTGATAAGATACTGAAAAGATTTAGTATAGAACAATCCAAGAGGGGATTGTTGCTAGCATCACATGCAATTCATCTTTCTAATAAAATGTGTCCTCAGACACATGATGAAAGAAAGATAATGGCAATGAATCCATACACATCAACTATTGGGTTAGTCATGTATGTTTTGCTTTGTACTAGGTTGGATGTCGCCTGCACATTGAGTGCGATATAAGGATATCAAGCTGACCCAGGTGACCATCATTGGAGGAATTCAAGACTATTCTTCATTATCTGAGGCATACTCAGAATATGTTCCTAGTTTATGGAGGATATGAGGAACTAGTCATCAGAGGATATGAAGATGCAAGTTTCCAAACTGATCAAGATGACATGATGTCACAAACGGGATACATCTTTACTTTGAATGGAGGTGCAGTAAGCTATAAGAGCTCAAAGTAGAGTGTGGTTGTAGATTCTACAGCAGAGTCTGAGTATATCACAACTTCTGAGGAAACTAAATAATCAGTTTGGATGTGAAGATTCATCTAGGAGCTGGATGTGATACCTAGCAGTAAAGATCTCATCACATTGTATTGTGATAATACTACAGTGGTGGGTCTCGTGAAAGATCCAAGGTCACATCAGCGAACGAAGAACATACTTCAGAAGTATCATATATTGAGGGATTTTTCTCACAAATGTGATGTTGTAGTGAGTAGTATTTCCATGGAAGACAACGTGGAAAACCCCTTGACTAAAGCCTTGACTCACCAGAAACATGATCACCATGTGAGGTCTAGCGGACAGAAAGTCTTAGGCAGTTGGCTCTAGTACAAGTGGGATTTTATAAGAGTTGGTGTCCTAGAACCAATTAGTTGTACTTTGATTACAAAGATAATTAATGTATTTAAATATTAAACATCTTATTACATATTGTTCATTGTTATGCATGACTATGATGTAATAATGTCCTAGAGTATTTGTTGCATTTATAAGGTCATGAAAGTTCCCCTCTATGATGAGAACATTGAAATGATATAAAAATATTCTTAAATATAGTTCTACTGTTGGATTTCATACTATGATGGGACACATATCATGCAGACTGTCAAGTGTGAGTACTCACAAGCAAATGAGACTTCCTCTCATGAAGTTCGCACTTGGTAATCTCCAAGATAAGATATTATAAAAACATACCTGCTTGTAGTGATTCTACATGTTTTGGTTTCATCAAATATTTCTATTTTATAGCGTGTGTAATGATCCTTAGACTTTAATATTAACATTAATATGTGTTACGACTCGCGCACTTTGATTTACTGATAAAAACCGTCATGCAGACAGTTGGTGGGAAGTAGGGTACGTTTGGTGCGTCACGAGTGGTGTGTTATTAATGGATAAGTAGAGGAAGAATTTTCCCCTTCCATTTATAGAAGTTGATATCTCGACCCTTTGATTGAAATAGAACTGTCGTGTGAAATTTCATGGCCATGGTGTAACGATGAGTTTATTTCAGGTAGTCAAAGAACGACGTATCAAGTATAAAAGTTGATGACACAATCATCAAACCTGCTTGATGAGATATTGAGAAAAAGGGATTATATTACACAGTAAGAGTTCGTATGTGGATTTCATTATTGCAACTTTATGCTCTTTCTCTTGGGTGCCTTGAACCGTTGCTAGACAGTACTCTTGGACTTTAGGCAAGCTCGCCTAATGTCAACGAGAAAGAATCTTAGAGGGTCACATAGTAAGTGTTTCTGGTGGTCTCGGTTAAATTCTATTTGAATTTAATTAATAAATTTTATTCTCAAGACAATGGAATAATTTTTTTCAAGTTAAAATGATTATATAAATTAAATAAATATTTATTCACCGGATTTTGGGTAAAATATATTTATTTATTTTATTGAACATTTGATAAATTTTTATTTACCAGTTTATAAATAAAATTTTATTTAAGAGAATAAATTATTTATTTATTTATTCAGGTGATCAATAAATAGAAGTGGAGTTCGAGAGGACCAAGGCCAGTCTGGTAGTGAAATAATTATTTGTAATACGATAAATAATTATTTAACTAGTTGGTACAAATTAAAATAACTCTGCTATTATTTTGTGACGAATAATTTTATTTATAATTCCATTTTATGCAAGTTGGCGCACCATAAATAATGACATGGTATTATTATTAATATCATGAGTTTCTTCTAAGGTTATGAATGTATTTAATTGTTGTTACGCAATTAAATATTGTAACTGAAGCCCCATTTCAATAAATAGACACATACGTCTGTTGTGCTAAGTACCGAACCGCACACCCGGTGAATTTAGAATTGTTGAGCTAAACAATTTCTCTCTCGAATCATATTCCCGCCTCTCTCAAGAATAAGATATGTTCTTCAAGTCCAAAGAACAAGTGACCAAGAATAACCAACACAAGACACTCGTTTTGCTGCACTAGCACCAGGAGAACGAGTAGTGTCAATCGGAGGTCATCGGAGCACGTGTGGATCACCACTAGAGGGATTCTAGTTTGGATCCTTGAAAGCGCAAAAATATAATATGAAAGGGTCATTTCGAATGATCAAAATCATCAACAAAGAAAATACCAAAGATCCAGGTATTATTTTCTTTATGAAATTAATTAAATTAATTATAAACATATTGTGCAAGATCCTCTCTAAAGGTTTCAAGCCTCTTCCTTCTTTATCTAAATCTTTGATTCTATTCCATGGAGACTAACGTTCATCATCGTATTGATCCTGGAATAATCATTGATCATGGTAAAAACCAAAGTTGGGTGTTGGACCAACCACGCTTCCACTGCGCCCGGAACCTTCATGAACATGATGCTAGCTTTGTTCACAACTATGTGTGGTATTTGACTGCTAAGACGTGATGTTCCATTTCTATTCATTGACACATTCCATGACTTTATCTAATGATTCCTCTTATGATTATGATTATGATCCTACGATTATGTTATGATGGTGATGATTATGTTCACCCATGTTATATCGATTCATGTATTTATCAACCCTCTTAGTGGGCTTTTAGATCATCCTTTTCTTTGATGTATATCCTCAGGTAACTACTTATACTATGGAGTACATGAGGACCACTAAGAAGCTAAAGAAGAAGGAATTAATTTTTTTTAAGTTTTATTATGTAAATGTTATGTATGGTCTTAATTTTCCCAAGACATTAAACCTTTGATCCTGGTTTTGTAATCTTTTAAGTTGTTTATCTCTAAAATGATGTAATAGTTATGTAAGAAAAGTAGGGTTGATATAAATATAGATACCAACCTTTATCCTTACACATGTACTCATTTATAAATATAGATACCACTCATCCTGTTTCATTTATAAATATAGATACCACTCAACTTTTTGACACAAAATTTAAGGATTGTTCGAAAAGGAAAGGAAAATTAGTAAGTGATTGGATTAAGACTTTAATCAATAACAAAGGTTAATTTCGAAAGAGTAATTGTAGAAGAAATTTTTTATCACTTATTAATAGCCCCGTCTTAGTGATAAATTACCACTTCCCTAGAATCTTCAATGTTCCTTAGGTTTGGTTAGAGTGGATGGTTTTCTTGGATGATACCAAGATAATAAATTATTTCCCTTTTCTAGTTTCAAACTTCTTATAAAAAACAAACCTATCCCTAATTTTATAGATGTATTTTGACAAGAGGTTAGTGACCAATATGAAAATTTTAATTCAAGTGGGCGATGTGGTAAATTCATTCAACTTACGTCTTAACGTAGGAATTCAATTATGGAATAGACAACTTGATCATTTTAGCCAAAAAAATACATGAGTTGGATCACTTGAGGAGAAAATGTTTGTGACCTGTCAATACTAAAAGGAGAAAGGAATATGATGTGATCAACATGCCTAAAGGGAAAAATTATTAACTTTTCATGGAATAATTTAGAGATACAATCTACCCAATAACACTGAGAATTATTGGATTCATCATTTATGGTATGTGGTTTTACATACCTCCTTTGGTTTCCATAACCATGAATAATTATATTAATTTAATTCTGTTTTTTATAGAGAATAAATTGTGTTTATTATTGATAATGAAATGGTGATAGTAATATCATGATTTTACTTTGGTTTAAATGTTATAAATTGATGTTTTCCTTTAAAATGAACCAAGCCAATTTTTCAATTAATAGTACACAAAATGAACTTGATGAAATGAAATTTTCCAATGAAATTATTGATGATATTACTATAAATGATATATATGGGTGTGTTATAAACAATGGGATTTAGTATTACTAACACCGACACAATTATCAGTATTGTATCTCTACCACTATAATTTTTTTTTGTAAAAACATGGTTATCATTTTTATGATAATTATTTGTCATTGATATATTATCCAATAATTAGAATTGGCAATATCAATGGTGTCTAACATTTCATAATTCAAATCAATAATATTTTTGTTGATTTCTACCCCATAAGGTTCATCAAAGACTTGTAAAAATTATTTAGCAATGAATAAATTTGTTATTATTTTTAATAGAAAAATAATATATGTAAAACGTGTGAAATATATTAAATATGGACGAAATAAATAATATTGTCGCATGAAATCATCCTAGCCAACATAATTTGTAGGCTTATTTGAGTTTTGGTATTCAATGTTCCTCCCAATGGGCAATCATCTACCTAGAAATGACCATCGGGTTATAATCACTTGTTATTAGTTAACAATTTTTTATTATTTATTAAAGCTTCCATCATTGTTAAATAATAATTACAGGCTTTTCAAATTCAATAAATAATAATAAATGGGTATGATTCATTACAAATGATCTTTATATGATGTTTAAATTTTTCAAATGTGTACTTTTAATGAATATATAAAACATAACACGTAGAAAGAATTCGATATTTATAGGAAAATGAGTCAAGTAGAAATCCATGTTATATGTTTGGTGGAATTTTATGTCGACATAAACATAGTCCATTTATTTCAATATAAAAAGTGATTTTGAATTTCACTATGAATCATAACTACGTAACATAGCATTTTATAATACATTGGAAATCAGTGTCCTCACTCCAAAACATTTATTAAAGATAAATCTATATGTATCCAAGCATATATATAATATATAGAAAGGTTGTAGAATGAAATTCCAAAAACCGGAGGGTTAAAGGGGGTGTATAATAACATGCTAGGAAAGACTGAATTGAGTGGGCTACGTCAAAAGATCATTCACCCATCCGAAATCCGGACAGTCCAGCCCGCCGTCAGTTTCCACGTTTCTTTCGTCGAGGCATTTCGTCGAACGGTTGCCGGGCCAAACATCACCACCGCCCTCATTTTTAAGATCAAGCAGCTCCGCAACAGCTTCCCGGAAGCTCACAAAACGATGAGTAATTGGCGGTGAGGAGGCCGAGATGCCCATGAGGGTGGAAGTCGGGGAAGAGGCGAGGGAGAAAGGGTAAGGATGAGAACGGGTGCAGTCATGGGTGGGGCCGAGAGAGGGAACTCGAAGCTGGTCCGGCGTGTGCGCGAAGAAGCATACTTTTCTTCTGCAGTTCGACCCGTCCTTGCACGGCTCGGTCCGGTACCGATCAGGATGGAGCCAGGCCTCGAACACCCCGTGGGCGAACCCGCACAGATCGCCCCGCCCGCAGCTTCTTCCCCCGGTGCGCCGGAACTCGGGACACGGAACGCCGGAGTAGCAGAAACGGCGGGGGTCGCGGCGGCGGGCCTTCTCGCCGGGGTGGGAGAAGGGGCAGTCGACCCAGTCGTGGCCGCGCCCGCGGCCGCACTGCCTTATCTTGAACTCGAACATCCGGAAGCCGTCCGAGGAGTATGGGTCGCCGTCGGTAAGCTGGATCTGAGCGGGATCGACGGGGGAGGTGTCCGGATTGAGCGGTGGCATGTCGATGAGTGGACGGCGGCGCGATTCATCGGCGGCGGTGTGGGTTCGGTAACGGTCTGCTGTTGCCGCAGAGACACAGCTCATGGTGGCGGGGAGGAAGAGAAGGCTTAGTGGAGTGAATGATGGGCGGGCGGGAGGAAGTTATGTAGTACTGCGTGTATGAGAATGGGCTTGAGAGGGAATGGGGGCAGCCGCCATGGAATTAAATAAGAGGAAGGAGAGGGGAAGAGTGGGCATGCAGAGCAATGGAAACAAAGGTGGGTAGTGGGGCGATGCAGCATTGAATGGGGGACGTGCGGACGCTCCGACGCAGGTAGGTAGAGAAGCGTGGCCGCATGGACTTGGGGATGCCATGCAAATTCTATTAAGTGCGCGCTTCACATTATATACATGGCTTTGTATGATCCATCCCTCATTTTTTGTTGTTTTAAAGATCAACAATATTTTTCTATTGATACGTTTGATTAGTTGTGATTTGTTGCAAGTGAATTAATGTGTTTTTAAATGCCTTGGGGTGGTGCAATTAAGTTAGAAGAAAGGGAAAAATGAAACTATATGAGGAAAAGAGAGAATATGTTCAGAAATATGAGAGTTGAGAAGGGGAAAGGATGAGAATAAAGACCAAAGAAGAAAATAGAGACACTTCTATCGTAAATGACCATTTCGAACATACCATATGTTGAATTAACGTGTTTGTTCATACATGTCACAAATTAGTAATTGATCATTTTATTAAAATTTCACATCAATTCAATGTCATTTCCTAGGTTTTGACCATTTGATGCATCTTTTTAAAGACTTTTTTTTTATCTTTTAAAACATATTTTTGGTCATTTCAAGGACACCAAACCAAAAAATGACGTTTCTAATGCACAATATGCCCATGTTTTGTTTTGAGTCAATGAATACCTCATTTTCAAAGCCAAGTGGTCACTGGGACTTTACCGATGATACTTGTATTGTGCATTGGCCGAGAGCACTACCACAAATACAGACAAGGGAAGCACTCGAGTTTTATCAGTGCTAATTAGAAAACACTGATAAAAGGGGGGCTTTTATCAGCGCTAGAAAAAAGTGCTCATAAATCTACCCTTTATCACCACTGACAAAAAACATTGATAAAAATATGATTTTATCAGCGCTAATAATGACGCTGATAAAAGTTTTTAATATAAAATATTTTTAATTTATATAAAAATATTTTAATTATATTAAAAAATAATGTTTATATGTACATGTTAAATAAAAAACTCATGTTTATTATGTTTATGTTTTATTTATGTTTATTATGTTTATTTGTTTTAGTTATATCTTTATTATATATTTATTATACTATATGTTTATAATATTATTTATAAATATTTTTTAATATATATATATATTTACAAATACTTATTAAATATAAATATATATTTAAATAAATTTATGTTTCCCAATGAATGTGTCAAGTGATGCGTAATGGACATCCATATTCATCTCATGAATATGTTCATTGTTTACCCTAATGTTGGCCATATATATTACAGCACTATACTTGGTGTATTCATTCATTTCCTATGTATATGACGCTTTATGTTCTCATAAATACTTAAAATCACAATAAATATATTTAAATAAACAATAAATGTATTTATTATATTTAAAAATATGAATACTTGGTTATATATAAATATATACTTTTTAAATATATTATATATAATTGTAATTATATATAACTAATTAAATATAAATATGTTAAAATAATTATAAAATTACAAAATATTTTTTTAAATGATACATATATATTTATGAATACCTTTTTAATATATTTATTTATAAATATATGTCATTAATGAATATATACACAGACACACACAGACACACACATTTAATTATAATTTAAATTATAAATTTATGATAAATATATTTATTATAATTTTTTAATTATTTAAATATAAATATATATTTATATAAATAAATTATAAAATTATAAAAAATATATATATAATTAATACATGTATATTTAAATAATTATAAAATTATAATAAATATATTAATTATATATATTTATAAAATTATAAATGTAATAAATATATTGGTTATAATTTTATAATTATGAATAAATGGTATGTTTTATCAGCGCTAGTTAAAAAGTGCTGATAAAGCATACATTTATCAGTGTTTTTTACTAGCACTAATAAATGTTCACCTTGATTTTATAAACATACCCTAATTGCGTCCCCTTCCTTCCACACTCCTCAAGCTCTAGCAGAAGCCTAATGTTGTGTCGCCTGATCCTCCTCCTCCTCTGCTTCCTCCTCCTCCTCCACCGCCACCGTCGCGGCCGTCGACTCATCCTCCTCCCACTCCTTTGAGGACTCCTCCTCCATTGTCGCAGTTGCGAACACGTCCTCCTACTCCTCCACCACTGTTGCCACCTCTAACTCCTCCACCGCCACTGCCACCTCTTTCTCCTCCTCTGCCGCCACTGCCGTCGTCGCTGCCTCTACCGCTGACTCTGCCGCCTCTTCCACCGTTGCTGCTACCAGTAAGGGTACTCTCCATTCTAGAGTAACTTCATTTCTCGTTCTTCTTCTTGAAATAATAATAGCCTCCGTTGTTTGATTGTTCTCTTGGTTTGGTTGTTCTTGATTTTTTTCATATTTATTCTCAATGTTTTGTGATATGATATTGTAATATTTTGATCCATATTGAGTGTATAGGTGATTTTGGGGTCACTTTGATCTTTCAGGGTGAAAATAGGAAAAGATCTCAGGTTTCAAGGTTAACTCACATGGTCTAGAAAACTATGTAGACCCCTTTCAGTTGGGTTTGTAACCATTGCGATGGTTTTTTCATGGTTAGTGCATGGTTATATAACCAATGTGGTCAAACCATGCACAATTATTCTTCCCCCTAGATTTTTAGTTTTGAATCCCTTACATTTTTCATTAATCTCGATGGTTCTTACCATTGGAGTGTGGTTGATTAAGGGAGTTTTATGGTGGTTTTACATTGTTCGGTGATGTTTAAATTAATTATTCAGGCTTTTTTGTGTGGTCTTGTGTTTTGAAAAGTTGGTTTTATGTTATAGAAAATTTTATTTTTTGGATGAAAAAGTTGATTTTGGTGTTCATAAAATGTTTTGAAATGGTAGTCTTCCTCTTCATTTTGAATTGCGAGATTTTTTTGAATAGATTTTTTTAATGTATCTTGGTTTTTAAAACTAAGCATAATGGTTTTTTTGTACACTACCATAAAACTGGGTTTCCGCAGCGCCACCCTTTAACAACGCTTTTTTTTCACTGATAAAGGCACCCCCTTTATCAGCATTTTCTAGCGTTGTTAAAGGGCCCCCCCTTTATCAGCGCTTTTTTAGTAGCGCTGATAAAGAGAGGGCTTTATCAACAATTTTTTCCTAGCGCTGATAAAGTGTATATTTCAAAATATAATATATTTCATAAAAAATAATATATTCATATATAAGTATATTTATATTGATATAAATAATATATATATATTTAAATATGTTTTAGATCGATTTGATATGTGGTAGACGCAAAATGGACACCCAGAGCATAAGTTATGGCCATTTGGAGGGATTAAGGACCTTTTCGAGCCTTGAAGAATATGATAAGGAGTTCTAGTGGTCACCAGAGTGTAGGTCTATTCGCAAGATTCGATTTGATATGTGGTAGAGGCAAAACAGACACCCAGAGCAGAAGTTATGGCAAAATGGACACCCAAAGCAGAACTTATAACCATTGAGAAGAATTATGGGTCTTTTTTGGCCTTGAAGAACTTGATAAGGGGTTCCAGTGGTCACCAGAGTGTAGATATTTTCACAATATTCGATTTGATATGTGGTAAAGCGAAAACAAACACGCAGAGCAGAAGTTACGATTGTTTGAAATTGAGAAACCCTCCAAGCCCCTAAAAACCTAAGAAACCTGTAACTCACTAAAACACTCATAACATCTGCTCTTGGTGTCCGTTTGAGCACTGCGGCTAGTCAAATCAAATCCCGTGAGATGAGTGAGGACCATGTCTTATCAAAACCATGATAAGGTCAAAGAAACAGAAGATATATCAATTATAACACTCTAAAAAAACTCCAACTTCAAATGGGCATCATTTCATTCTGGGTTTCTGTTTGGGATCTACCACATATTAAATCAAATTAAGCGAAGATATCTACATATAAGGCTAACTGGAACAAATTTCAAATCATATTCTTGACCCTATAACCCCAAAACCCATCAGAAGGCCTCCAAAACTTCATTTTCGTGTCCAATGCCCTGTCAAATTTTTCTTAAAACGGTAATAACTCTCGATACATGTGTTTGTTTGGACTCCTCCACTTGTTATACCATATTTTGTTCTATGATATTCAGTTTGACTGGTCACAGAGCTGAAACGAACACCTGGATAAGAAGTTATGCCTGTTTTAGTGACTCTGCAGTTTGTTAGGGTTTCCAAGCCCCCATTTCTAGCACTTTTGCTTTGTTTACTATTTTTTAAACAGCTCTAACTTATGATCTGCCTATCCATTCGGCCCACACCACCTATCATATCAAATATCATTTGATGATCTTTGATTTGACTGGTCACAGAGATGGAATGGACTTTGAGATCAGAAGTTTTCATCATTACCCTGAGTTTAGGGTTTATTTGACTTTCTAACTGTATTTACGGGTTTTGAGAGTTTCTCCATTTTTACTTGTTTTTCAGGTTTTCAAGGCTTGTTATCGTTTTTCATAATGTACTGTTATTTATAATCAAATATATAACAATATTTACATATTTTTTATAAATTTACACATAAAAATTTAATTTTATAAATAAATAATTAAACATATTTACATATAAAATATATTTCTCAATATATAAACCTTATCTAAATAAAAAAATAATATCCATTTTATTTAAAATAAAAATATATGAATATTTATATACCTATATAATGTGTACTTGTGTATATATATATATGTGTGCATCTGTATTGACAAACTGATATATATTATCTTTATATTCTAAACACATGTATATACATATTAATATATAATATTTATAAATATATATAAATATGTATAATTATACTTATAGATACACATATAATATATAGATGTTTGTGTGGGTTTGTTGTATATATGTATTTATTTATTTATAAGCACACACAAAAAAACATATTTTATAAATTTATTTAAAAGTGGTCTTATAAATATATATTAATATATGAATAAATATATTAATATATAAATATAACTATATATATTAATATACATATATATATATATATATATTAATATAACTAAATATATATATATATTAATATAACTAAATATATATATATTAATATAAATATATATGTTAATATAAATATATATTAATATATGAGTAAATATAACTAAATATATATATAAATAAATACATATATTAATAAATGAAGATCAAAACAATATGATGTAGTGGTAAAGGCTTAGGTGCATAGGCAACAGGTCCCGAGTTCGAATCCAAGGGGAAATAGGTCACGCACGCGGGTGGAATCAGGGCTAGCTGTAAGAACCCGAACCTTCTTTTCAGGTATGGGTATTTCTTTTCTAGTGTTTTTGAGAAAAAAAGGAGAATATGTAAATTTAAAGAGTACATGCCGTGTACTTAGGAGTACATGTCGTGTACCCGGTTGTCGCAGGTGACCGTGTACTGGCCGTGTAACAGCAGAGTACATGGTCGTATGTGGTGACCTGGAGACCGTCTAAAGTGGAGCTCGATTAAGGTATGTACACGATATGTAAATTAAATGAACATGCCATGTACTTTTCTTTTTATTTGATTAAACGAATTGGGGTCACGTCTAATTGGCAGAACACCCTTCTTCTCAGCTCATCTCTTCCAGGAGCTACTGAAGCCGACAATTCTTCTCCAAGCCCCCGAACTGTCGTCCATTCTCTGAATCAATTGCCGCCGATTGCATTGGAATCACCACAACAAGTTATTCCTTCTTCTAGAGCCTCATTCCTTGATTTGTCATCTTTTTTGAGATATCCATGGTTGAGCGTCTTGGATGTTTTTATTGATCTACTGCATTCTCGGTCGATTCAAGGGCTAACACCAGAGTAGATCGATCGTACAACACCAAGGTAGGTGGTTTGTTCCTTTTCATAGTTAGTCTTTGAATTTTATGTGAAATAGTGCCCAATACCCTAGATTGAGGTATTGCGTGTTTAGGGATTTTAACCATGTTGATGCCTGCTATGATTTGTTTTCTTGAGTAGGGATATTGGATTGTGAATAGGGTTTATTTTTCCATTTATGGATGTGTTTTTCCATGTTTTATTTGATCTTGACCGTTTGGTCAAGCTTTTCCTATTAGGCTGCTTGCTTTCTATGCCTAGTGTTGTTAGGATGGAGTGTTTTATTTGATGTTGTGATATGCTTTGTAGCTTTTTATCCAAGTAGTACTTTTAGGTTTACTTTTGCTACTGAACATAGTTTGTGCACGATTGCTTTACACAGGGCTGTTGGAACCTGGTGTAGTGAGAAAATAGGGGGAATTAACGTTGAGGACTTCCCCAGAGTATTTATTATTCCATTTCATGCTGCGAGACCATAGGGGGGATTGACGTTGAGTGCTCCATCAGAGTGTCTATAGTTACCATTACGAGACCACAGGGGGGATTGACATTGAGTGCTTCCTCAGAGCGTCTGTAGTTTATCATTAAAGGACTATAGTGGGAATTGACGATGAGTGCTTCCTCAAAGAGTCTTTTTTGCATGAGACCAAAGGAGTTAGACCATGTGAGCTTACCCATGAGGTCGTTATATCCTTGTATAAGTTGAACCAGAGGGGTTAGGCTGTGAAAACTTACCGAGAGGGTTACTTGAGATTGTTTGGTTGAACTAGGGGGTTAGGCTATGAGAAATTTTAAGAGGGTTACTTGTTTTCATTTGGTTGAATAATTGACGAATGAAAATGAATGTAATTGAAACTATAGGACTATTTACTTTTGAGTACTTCCTTATTTATTGCTTCATTTTTCTTATTACCTACCATATATATTCACTGACTCTAAGGCACATATCTTTGGGTGGTTGCCTACTGGGATTCATCGCACACCCTATTAGGGTCATTCTATTGGGCCCAAATAGATTATATTGTTGTATGTACAGATAAGGGCAACCACCCTTCTACTTCAGGTACTTGATTGATGTGGATCTAGAGAGTAGGGGACCAAGATGAGGCTTACGATTTTGTTGGAGTTTTTACTTGTTTTTCCTTTGTACTTTGGTTTAGTACTATATTTCAACATTGTGACTTGTTTGGCCTATTTCCTAGATATTGTGATATGCATCATTATTTATATAAATCCTATAGTTTTTTATTTACTATCAGTCCTCCACTGTTAACTGTTGTATGGTAATTACTGCTTCTGCTACTGTTATCTGTTTATTTCCATTGTGTTACTCTGCCAATGAGGGAATAGTTTCTCCACTATCACACCCAAGTCCCTCACTGCTATTTGGTAGCCTCTGGCATTTGGGGAAATGCGTTTGAGGCCATGTGACCAACCGGGTACGGGGCACCTCTGGGCGGCACCCTAAACCTGGATGTTACAAAGTGGTATCATAGGAATTATTTTCTTCTTGACTTACTATTTTGATCATATAGTCAGGGATATGATGGAATAGGTAGTTGGTAATAAGCTGTGCCTAGGAGAAGCTAACTCGTGTACATGAAAAAACTAATTTACCTCGATTATTGCAATTTTTATGGTTTTGAAATTATTACAGTTGATTTGATTTCACCGTTGGGTGATTCAGATGTTCTATGATATTATTGTTGATATTATTGAGGTTTTGTTTCTATTTAAACCTGATGAGATGAGGGTATGCCATGTCATGCATCATATAGGCACTTGCTACAGATCATATTTCATACATTTTTTTCATTCCATTTAGGGTGAATTAGTGATTGCATGTTGTTGTGATAGATGTTGTGCTAAATATGCATGCTGCTATGATAAATGTCTTGATAGAATACCTTATATTTGATAGGGTATTGGATTGTGTAAGGTTTAGTTTGAATTAATGCCAAACTTTAGTTCTTGAGGTGTTATGGGCCCTCATGGATTGAAATTTTTTGGATCATTGAATTGTTATACTTGTATATGACATGTATAAGATGCCAAAATTTGATTCGTAGGGAGTATGGATCCCCACGAATCGTAATTTGGAACTTTAATGTTCGTTTCAGTGTTTTTATGGGTTACAGAGTAGTTTCTGAGGCTTACTACCCAGAAAAACCTAGAATACACAATGTATATTGCAGAATACAAACCATGTATCCTTCTGTTCGGGAAGGAACTGTTTTTCTTGAGTACACGCCATGTACTATATGTACACACTGCACAGTATCTAACCGTTTCACTGGCTGTGTGGACAGAGACACGGGGTTGGGAAATCCTTGGAGGAACACGCCATGTATCAGACGTAAATTCTATGTTGTAGGGAATGTGTGTCCACCCGTGTGACTAAAGACATAGATGGATGATACTTAGGTTATACATGCTGTTTCAAGATTGAACACACCATGAAGTGTAACCCATGTGTTCGATCATGTGACTAACAACATGGGTCGGTGAAATCCTTCTAGTACACGTCGTTTCTAGCACAAACACGCCATGTAGTCTTGTTTTAGGAGAACTGTGTGGGTTAGTCATGTAGAAGAACTTGGGTAGGGGAAAACGATTCAAGTACACACCGTGTCTTGGGAGAACACACTGTGTATATGGGGTGTTACACGACTAGGGTTGGCAGGAGTACACGCCCATGTGAATATTTAAGGGAATACGCCGTGTAGTGGTCATACATGCCGTATATCCATGTTTTTTAAAAACATGATTGTTTTCTTTATCCTGTTCCGTTTTTTCACTTATAAGTTTTATTCCTTGATAATATTGATCTAAGGTGTGCGCTTGACCTTGTAGAGTCATGCCACCACAACGTCCTCCAGTTGTACTCCAGATTCAAGGAAGTGATCAGACACCAGAAATGGCTGGTCAGGGATTACTAGAAGACCCTCCCGTTGTGCTTGTCTTGGCAATGGCCGTCATTCCGGATACAGGTGCCGATGCACAGTTCTGAGAAGGCTTCATGAGGTTTATGTAGACCTTCCATGGAGCACCACATCCTTCCCCATCTATGGAAAAGTTTACGTGGGTCTTTCAGCGGCAGCATCCTCCCACGTTTCTAGGGGATGGAGGACCTCAGGCTGCAAATTCATGATTAGAAGCCATGTTGTTGATTTTTTGAAAATTTGGAGATGGATCTAAAGAGGAGGGTGAATCTTGCTACATATATGCTTTGTTATTATTCCAAGAAATGGTAGGATGTGATCTCACAGGAAGGAAGTCAGCAGGTTATGGCTTGGGATAATTTCCAACGTGCCTTCTACGATTTGTTCTTCCTGGATACTTTGAGGGCCGATTGAGCCCGAGAGTTCATGAGTTTGGAGAAGGGTACTCTCTCAGTCATGGAGTATTCTTCTCACTTCATAGAGTTTCAAAATTTCACACCACTTCTAGGGGGTGATGATCTCTTCCTAGAAAGGAATTTTGAGGATGGTCTCAAGCATGACATCCGATCTCAGGTGAACATCTTTAGGTTGATGACCATATCTACCATAGTCAACCAGTAACTAATCACTGAGAACAACATGAGGGATTCTGGAGCTTTGGTCTAGTAAGGTTCAAAATCTAGAGTTTTTGCTTCTCCATATGATTGTAGGAAGCGCCACAAGTAGTCTACATGTGGAGATCTGAGTAGGAGAGATACACCTTCAGGTAGCCAGGTGGTATGCTACCAATGTGGGAAGGGCGGACATATGAGGCCACATTGACCGACATACCCAGTTGAGTGCCGATATTATGGAAATATGGCCCATCTTCAGCATTTCTATTAGTTATTCTCACCAGTAGTAGGTGACAAAGGTTCTTCTATGACTCCTCATCCAGGAGAAGGACCACCAGTTTCTCATCAGTCCGGGAACTGGAGTTCTTCCGGCTGTTCCGGATGAGGTGGAGGTCACGGTCATGGTATTTATTTGGAAGGATTGCAAAGAAAATAGGGTGGATCAGATCAAGATGGTCAAGCAGGGTCACAGGGCCATGGTACAGGCACGACTTTTGCAGTGGAGTAGGCCCAGTTGGAGTAGGATCCCAAACCCTCTACAGTTCGAGGTACAATTCTAGTTGCCTCAGTTTTAGCTTCTTCACTTTTCAATATAGGGGCTACCCATAGTTTCATATCTATTTCTGTTTTTGAGTGCCTTGGGATCCATATCTTTACTTATGTTGATGTCTTGATGTTGGACACTCCGTTGGGGACAAGAACGACTAGTGTACGTCAGTGCAAGGAGTTCCCTATTGAGGTTGGGGGGGGGTGTCACTTCTTTTGGGAACTCTATTTATTAGACATAATAGGATATGATGGCATTCCTGGAATGGATTTTTTGGTTCCCTACCATGATATTGTTGACTGTTATCATCATAGGGTGAGTTTCACATCACTAGAGGGTGGTTTGTTCTTATATAAGGGTGAATGAGATGTCCAGACGAGAAGAGTGGTACCCGAGCATCATGGGTTGGGAAGAGTTACAACCCAGATTGTTAGTCTATATCTAGATGACAAGGGTAATTCACAGATGTACTTTCCTCTAGTATTGTATTATTTTAGGGATATCTTTCTAGAAGACTTTTCTGGTTTTCCTCCGGAGCAAGAGGTAGACTTTTCTATTGATCTTGTGCCAGGATCGACACTGGTGTCCATGCCTCCTTATAGGATGGCTACAATAGAGTTACAGGAGCTCAAGAAGAAGTTAGACGAGTTAAAGGAAAAGGATTTCATCTGACACAGTACTTCTCCTTGGGTTTTACCTATCCTGTTTGTGAAGAAGGTGGATAGTACGCTCAGACTTTTCATGGATTATCGGAAGCTGAACTAGTTGACGGTCAAGAAACGATATCCCTTTCTGAGGATTGATGATATATTTGATCATATTTGAGGAGCCTGGGTGTTCTTGAAGATTGACTTGTGATCAGGTTATTTGCAGTTGTGCGTTAGACCATCCGATATACCTCTTACAGCCTTCCAGAGTAGGTATGGTCTATACGAGTATGTGGTTATGTCGTTCGGTCTCACGAATGCGCCTGCGGTTTTTATGGCACTGATGAACCGAGTGTTCCATCCATAATTGGATTCTTTTGTGGTTGTCTTTGTGGAAAATATATTGTTGTACTCTCACACTTGACATGACCATGCCACACATCTTGAGATCATTTTGAGTACACTGAGATAGCATCAGTTATATGCTAAGCACTCAAAATGACACTTTTGGATGGACCAGATCCACTTCTTAGGTCATGTTATCTCAGAGATAAGATTATTAGTAGACTTAGAGAAATTGAGAGTAGTAGTTTCATGGAAGCATCTGAAGAATGTCTTTGAGGTACAAAGTTTTCTAGGGCTGACTAGTTACTACAGACGTTTCATACAAGACTTTTCACGCTTAGAAGCGCTACTAATGGGGATCACTAAGAAGGGTGAAAAGTACCTGTGGATAGATTCTTGCGAGTCAGCCTTTCTGGAGCTGAAAGGGAGGTTGAATTCAGCACTGATACTAGTATTTCTAGAGTCAGGAAAGAGTTATACTGTTTACTGTGATGCATCAGGTATCGGTCTGGGAGTAGTGGTTATGCAGGGGGGAGGAGTCGTTGCATATGAGTCACGACAGTTGAGGCCACATGAGAGGAATTACCTGACGCACGGTCTCAAGTTTTCTGCAATTGTTCATGCTTTATTCTATTATAGACATTATCTATTGGGAGAACATTTTTTGGTTTTCACCAACCACAAAAGTCTCAATTATATCTTTACTCAGCATGATCTGAATTTGAGACAGCGAAGGTGGGTTGAGTATCTTAAGTCCTTTGATTTTGAGCTTGCCTACATGCATGGGAAAGGAAACATAGTAGCTGATGTGTAGAGCAGGAGGACTCAAATACATGCAGTTCAAGAGGCCCGTAGTGAGTGGAAACTTATGGATATATTATTTGAGATGCATTTGGAGGTGCACGATAGTTAGGGGTAGACGTTTCTTTCTTCTATGACTGTCACCTCTACTCTTCTTGATCGAGTGCAAATGAGGAAGCTATCATACTCTAAAGGTCGAGTTATATGGGAGACTGTGTCAGGAGAGGAACCTACTCCTAGATGGACCATAGGTGAGGATGAGATCTTGCATTTTCATGGGCACGTATGGGTGTCAATTGACATACACAAAGAGTTGATGCAGGATTTTCATTCTTCAGTCGGGAAAGTTCATCCTAGTGTCACCAAGATGTATCGAGATATGCACTGTCAGTATTGGTAGCTAGGTATGAAGAGATATGTTTATGGGTTTATCATGATGTGTTCCACCTGTCAACAGGTGAAGGCAGAGAATCAGAGACCAATAAGGCTTTTGCAGTAGTTACCTATTCCTAAGTGTAAGTGGAATGATGCCACAATGGAATTCGTGACATATTTACCAAGGTTACCTCGAGGGAATGATGCAGTTTGAGTTTTCATTGAAAGACTCACAAAGGCTTCTCACATTGTGCTGATCAGGGAGACCTTCAGTGTTGATGGGCTGGGAATGTTGTACATACAAGAGATTGTATGTCTATATGGGGTTCCACACTCCATAGTTTCAAAAAGGGATACCCATTTTACTTCTTAGGTCTGGCAGGAACTATAGAGGACTTTGGGTACACAAGTACTTCTGAGTAGAGCTTACCATCCCCAGACATATGGCCAGTGTAAGCGTACAATTTAGGTGCCAGAGGACATGCTTTGAGCATGCATCCTAGATTTTGGATGTTCTTGGGAGAAACACATACCTCTAGTGTAGTTTTCCTACAATAATAGTTTTCAAGAAAATATTCAGATGACACATTATGAGGCTTTGTATGGTAGGCCATGACAATCACCCATATGTTGGTTGGAAGTAGGAGAGGCAGCTATACTGGGACCTCATCTTGTCAAGATACCACAAAGTAGGTTGAGTTGATTCAGAAGAGGATAGATGTTGCATAGTCATGACATAAGTCTTATGCTGATCGATGGAGATGACCGCTGAAGTTTGAGGTTAGAGACTAGGTTTTCCTGCATATCGCACAGAGGTTGGGACACAAGAGGATTAGGAGA
Source organism: Viscum album (assembly GCA_963277665.1). Lineage (NCBI taxonomy): Eukaryota > Viridiplantae > Streptophyta > Magnoliopsida > Santalales > Viscaceae > Viscum > Viscum album. The sequence continues at coordinate 513,996,217 of OY728140.1, forward strand.
CAGGGCAAGCTTTTGATGAGATATGTTGGACCATTTGAGGTTTTGGAGAGATTCGGTCTAGTTGCCTATCGTTTCAAATTACCTCATAGGTACCAGTATATGCATGAAATCTTCCATGTTTCTCAGCTGTGACATTACTTCTACGACCCATCTCATGTTTTTCAACCCAAGGAGGTTGAGATGGAGGTGGACATATCATTCGAGGAGAATCCTATCTGGATTGTTGATCGCAGTGAAAATGTTTTTCATGGCCGGTCTATTCCTCTGGTATGGGTACTATGACATCACGGGCAAGTACAAGACAAGACTTAGGAGTGGGAGGTTGATGTACGATCGCAGTGGTCGGAGCTATTCAAGGATTCTTCTTCTATGCTATCTTGCTAAGGAAATTCGGGGTTGAATTTCTTTAAGAGGGAAGTTTATAAGAACCCATACCTTCTTTTCATGTATGATTTTTTCTTTTTTGGTGTTTTTGAGAAAAAATAGGAGAATCAGGAAATTTAAGAAGTACACGCTATGTACTTAGGATTACATGTCGGGTACCCGGTTTCTGCGGGTGACCGTGTACTGGCTGTGTAATGGCTGAGTACATGGCCCTGTGGGGTGACCTGGAGACCGCCTAAAGCAGAGCTTGGTTAAGGATTGTGCACAACATGTACATTAAATAAACATGATGTGTACTTTTCTTTTTTATTTTATTAAACAGAACAGGGTCACATGTAATTGGCAGAACACCATTATTCTCAGCTTGTCTCACCCAGGAGTGACCGAAGATGATGATTCTTCTCTGAGCCCCCGACCCATCATCCGTTCTCTAAATCAACCACCATTGATTGTGTCAGAATCACCACAGTGAGTTATTCCTTCTTCTATATCCTCATTCCTTGATCTCTCTTCTTTCGTGAGATATCTGTGGTTGAGAATTTTTGACGTTTTTTTTATATCAACCACATTCTAGGTCGATTCAAGGGACAATTCCAGAGTAGATCAATCATACAATGCCGAGGTAGGTGGTTTGTGCCTTTCCGTAGTTGGTCTTTGAATTTTATGTGCAAAAGTTCCAAATACCCTTGATTAGGGTATTGCATGTTTAGGGATTTTAACCTTGTTGATGGATGCTATGATTTGTTTTCTTGATTAGGGATATTGGATTGTGAATATGGATTATTTTTAAATGTATGGATGTGTTTTATGATGTTCTATTTTATCTGGATCATTTGGTCTAGCGTTGCATTTTAGGTTGCTTTCTTTCCATGGCTAGTGTTGTTAGGATGGAGTGTTTTATTCGATGCTGTGATATGTTTGTAGCTGTTTAGCCAAGTAGTACTTTTAGGTTTACTTTGGCTACTGAATATCGTTTGTGCACGATTGGTTTACATAGGGATGTGGGAACCTAGTGTAGTGAGACCATAGGGGGAATTGACGTTGAGGTCTTTCCCAGAGTGTCTATTATTCTATATCATACTGCGAGACCATAGGGGGGATTGACGTTGAGTACTCCCTCAAAGTGTCTATAGTTACCGTTACGAGACCACAATGGGAATTGACATTGAGTGCTTCCTCAGAGTGTCTATAGTTTATCGTTAAAGGACTATAGGGGGAATTGATAGCGAGTTCTTCCTCAGAGAGTCTTTTTTTTCATGAGACAAAAGGGGTTAAACTGTGTGAGCTTACCTAGGAGGTCATTATATCCTTGTAAAAGTTGAATCAGAGGGTTTAGGATGTGAGAACTTACCCAGAGGGTTAATTGAGATTGTTTGGTTGAACTAGAGGGGTTAGGCTATGAGAACTTCCAAGAGGGTTACTTGTTTTCATTTGGCTGAATAATTAACAAATGAAAATGAATGTAATTGAAACCGTAGGACTGTTTACTTTTGAGTACTTAAATGTTTATTGCTTAATTTTTCTTATTACCTGCCATAAATATTTATTGACTGTTAGACATAGATCTTTGGGTGGTTGCCTAATGGGATTCATCTCACACCCTATTTGGGTCATGATTTTGGTCCCAAAGAAATTATATTGTTGTAGGTATAGATAAGGGCAAGTGCCCTTATACTTCATGTATTTGATTGTTGTGGAGTTGGAGAGCAGGGGACCAAGCTAAGGATTGTGATGCTGTTGGAGTTTTTACTTGTTTTTCCTTTTTAATTTGGTTTAGTAATGTATTTTAGCATTGTGACTAGTTTGTAATCTTTCCTAGATATTGTGACGTGCATCATTATTTATATAAATGATGTAGTTGTTTATTTACTATCAGTCTTCCACTGTTCACTATTGTATGGTAATTACTACTTTTGCTACTGTTATCTGTTTATTTTTGTTGTGTTACCCTGCCAATGAGGGCATAGTTTTCCCACTATCACACTTAAGGCCCTCACTACTAGTCGGTAGCCTCTGGCATTCAGGGAAATGAACTTGAGGCTATGTGACTAACCAGATATGGGGCACCACTAGTCGACACCAGGAACTGGGACATTACACTAGCGCTGTTAAAGGGCGGGCTAGAACTTTTAAGGGGGGGGGGGGTTCAAGCCCTGCTAAAGCCCCTCCCCGAATTGCAGAAATATTTATTTATTTTTTTAATGTTTTTTAAATTTTATCAGTGCTAAAAAAAGTGCTGATAAGGGACTCATTTATCAGCACTTTTTTAGCACTGATAAAAGACCCATTTTATCAGCACTTTTTTAGTGCTGATAAATGAGGTCTTTATCAACAAATTTTTTAGATATAATAAAAGGGACCCCCTTTATCTTTACTGATATTAAAAACACTTTTTAGTGCTATAAATTGTCTTTTCTATCACTAATAAAATCCATATTTGTAGTAGCGGTAAGAGAAATTTTGATTATCTTAAAGTTTATAAAAAGTGTCTGGTTTCATTATGGAAATTTAAAAAGAAATTATAATTGATATACATGTTTTTGAAATGATTTAAATTTATTAAAATAATTATAAGTTAAAGTGGGTTTTTATTTGGAAGTAAAATGAAATATTTTCAAATCAAGTATGTGCTTTGGGTGAAAAGATTCCTTAGACTCCTTTTAAATGTGGAAATCTTAAGGAAAATGATTTTTTTGAGTGTTCAAATTTTAGTGAAATTTTTTTACAAGGGGTTTGATTGTTTTCAAAGAGTGTGTTTCATTAAAAATAATTAACATGGAACTTTTATATATGGGGTGTTGTTTAAAGAAGAGTGAACATATTTAAAGACTTTTTTGTATGTTTTGGGTTTAATAAATTTTGTGTATTTGATTTATTTACTTGATGTGCATTAAGATTCTTTATTTTAGCTTGTGAAACATGAATGGGATAAATTAATATTTACTATGTGTTATTTTATCCTCTCATAAAGGTCTTGATAATATGTGAAGAAACATCCCCTAAGGTGAATTATTTTCATGAATAGGTATATCTATTGGGGTTGTTGGATTTACCCAAACTTCAAATGGGGTGGTGAATCCAGATCATTTTTTTTCTTTAGGGTTTCTAAAATTTACATCCTCCCTCCCATGGTGATTAAGGTCTTCCTAAGGTTGTGAAGTGATTAGGTTATTTTCTAGAATCCATTGAGTTGAATTACCCAAAGTGGTTTGGGGTGGTTGTTTATTTTGGAATTTGTGCTTGTTGAGTTGGAATGTCTTGAGGCTTTGAGGTAAATTATATTTTATGCATTGCTTGTTGTTTTTTGGTTCCTATTATTTGAGGGTTTGTTTATAGAGGCTATTAATATTCTTTAGTGTTTTATGAATCATTATTTTTGAACTTCTAGGGTTCACCATGAGATGGTGCTCTCGCGATGTGATGTCCTAGATCGCCCCTTTCCTTCAATTTTGTGTCCCAAGGTTATATTCACTACATAAGGATATGGTAGGAACTACACAAGGGTAGACTCTAATTAAAAATACTTCATATGGGTTACCCATGAATAAAAAATTATGTGTTAGGTTTTCATTGGAGTTTTTTAAGGATACCTATGGTCTACATATGGATTAGATGGAGCTGTAGAAGAAACCCTCTCATAAATATGGAATGCGTCAATTATGTTGGGAAATAATCCACTAATGAAATTTAATCCCACATTAGCAATGATCAGTGTGAGAAATAGTTAGTATATGAACATTACCTATGTTATACAAGAGCGCACAAAAGGAACAAATGTGTTGGGGTTGGAATGACATATTGGACAATATAGGAATCCCAAAAACTTGGGAGGTTGGTTAGGGAAAGAACCTAAAAGAATGACTTGATTTACTAGTATGTATAGTTACTTAAGGGGGTAAGGCTGAGGGCATTTTAATTCTAGTAGAATAAAGGAGAGTTGAAAAATTAAGCCACTATGAATTGGGAACATCAGGTGGCATGTTAGTATAAGTGAGGGTTAAACCTTTAGAGAGGATCACCGTGAGAGTGTTAAACATGGGGAGGGAACCCAATAAAGGGGGATCTAACATAATGTATCAAGTATGGTTGTGAAGTGAGGACTAAAGTTTGTATAGTTTAACATAATGTATAAAGTTTCTCTCTTGGGGTTTATGTCTTTGTGAAAATGTTTAAGTAGATCTTTTAAAATGATTCAAGTGTTTTAAAATGTTTCTTAAAAAATTATATGTGTTCAACATACCCTTTTTTGGTTTTAAATAGCTTTAAAAGGTTTAAAAAAAGGAATTGGGGTTTTGAGAAATGATGTTTGGAACTAATTGGTTTATTTTAAAAAGACTGTGTCATTTTAAAGAGGAATATGTGTAAATGGTTGGTTTTTAAATGGGATTTAAACTATTAAATTTTAATGGTATTTTAATCGTAATTTTCAAAGAGTGTGATTTTTTATAAATAGTATTTATAATGGGTTTTCAACTGTGTAAATGGGTTTTTCTAAATTATCTCTTTGTTTTTTGATAAATAGTTTTAAAAAGAGTGTGTTATTTTAGCCTTGGTTAATTTTTATATCAAAATTTTTGTGTATTTATTTTGTTAAATTTTAATACCATCGAATCAAATAGGATGGATATGAATAAACAATGGATGGATTCTAATCATCTGACAAAAGAGTATGAAGATGGAGTGAAATAGTTCATCAAGTTTGCAAAATATCATTCATATAATCCTTCTAAAATCCTTTATCCGTGTTTATGCTGTTGTTATTCAAGAAAAGTTAGTCCAGAGGAGTTGGAAGAACACTTGATCTGTCATGGAATAGATTGAAGTTATAAATGTTAGAATAAAAATGGGGAAAAAGATAATGTAGCTAGTGATTGGGATAATACTACGTTTTATGGATCATTTGATATGATTACAAGTGTGGACAATGAAGAATACTGTATTGAGGACGCAATTACAGATGTTCATGATGATGGAGATCATATTATGTAAATGACAAGGACAATTGAGTTTTAACTTCATGATTTCCCAGAATTGTTTGAGTAGTTAAAGAGTTGGGCAAAGACGCCATTGTTTGATGGTTGCACTAAATATACAGCATCGTCAGCCATACTAAATCTGTATAATTTGAAAGCAGACAACAGATGAAGTGAATATAGTTTTATGGAATTACTTGATCTCTTCAATGACATGATCCTATAATATAATGAGATCCTGAGTCGAATATACAATGCCAAATGAATTCTATGATCGATGGGTATGATCTCTGAAAGAATACACTCCTGCCTGAATGACTGTATACTGTTTCTCAAGGACCAAAAATCACTTAGAGAATGCACAAAGTGTAGTGATTCTCGATGCAAGAAATATGAATCCAGTCCTATGAAAGTTTCATTGTACTTTCTAATCATTCCTAGGTTTAGGCACCTATATGGAAGTGAGGAGACTATAGGGTAATTGAAATGGCATGAAAACAGAATAAATAAAGATGAAAAAATTCAGCACCCAATTTACTCTTCTCAGTGGAAGAGAATTGATCATGATTATCCTGACTTTGGAAATGATATGAGAAACCTTCATCTTTCATTATCTACATATGGAGTGAATCCTTTTGGTTTTAAAAGTATCACTCATAGTACATGGCCAGTTATGTTGGTAAATTATAACTTTCCACCATGGTTATGCATGAAATGAAAACAAATCATGTTATCTATGGTTATATCAGGACCAAAAAAACCGGGAAATGATATTGATGTTTATTTGGATCTATTAATCAAGCTTTTAAAATTATTATGGGATTTAAGTGTTATGATGTATGATGCTTACATAAATGAAGATTTCATGTTGAGAGACATGTTGTATGGGATGATAAATGAATTTACTTTTTATAGAAATTTGTTAGGATATGTAATTAAATGAACTCTTGGGTGTTTATTCTACGAAAAAGGTACACAATAAATTAGGTTGAAACATTTATCGAAAATTGTTTTTCTAGAACATCAAAGATTTATACCCTGATGACATAAGTACTGATCTTGGAAGACATCATTCGATGGAAGTTCAGAAGAACACACAACACTGTATCCACTAACAGTTGATTAACTATTTGAGAAATTTAAATATGTGGACATTGCTTTTAGTAAACCATTTTTGAAAAACCTTACAAAATCTGGTTGGAAAAAGAAATCAGTTTTTTTTTTGAATTACCATACCAGAATTGTATGTACGTCAGAAATTTTCTTGATGTTATGCATTTTGAAAAAACTGTATGTGATTGTTTCATCGGCTCGTTGTTTAATGCACCTGGGAAAACAAAGTACAAAATCAAGGATAGGTTGTACAAGGTTGACATGGGAATACGAGAAGATTTGGAACCGGTGAATGGTGAAAAAAAACATTTCTTCCTCCTACTACTTACACTCTTTCCAGGTAGGAGAGATATCAGTTTTTCAACTTATTGAATGATGTAAAAGTTCCAGAGGGGTATTCATTAAATATCAAGAACATCATTTCAATGCATTATTTAAAGTTAAAAGGTATGAAATCACATGAATGCCATGTTTTGATGTAATATTTAATTCCTATATCTTTACATTGAATTTTTCCATAGAATGTTCATCATACATTAACAAATATTTGTTTCTTCTTCAAAGCTATATTTAGAAAAGTTATAGACCCAAAGAAATTGCCAACTATGAAAAGATAAATTGTCATCATATTATGTGAATTATAAATGTTTTCCCACATACATCTTTGATATTATGGTTCATTTGATGGTTCACTTGGTGAGAGTGATCCAGCTATGTGATCCTGTACACTATAGATGGATGTACCCCATTGAATGGTGTATGAATATTTTGAAAGGGTATGTCAAAAATTGAAGTCGGCCAAAGGGTTGTATTGCAGAGCGATATATTGATGAGGAAGCCATTGAATTCTATACTGAATACTTATCTGGTGTGAAAATCATTGGTCTAACAAAATCTCATCACATTGGGTGACTTGCAGGTGAAGGAATTTCTAGAAAGGAGGTTGTCACATTCAATATTAGAGATCGGGAGTAGGCCCACCTTTATGTTTTACATAATAGTTTAGACGTTGACCCATATGTTAAAACCCACAAATAAATTATTAGGAATTAAAATCCATCAAGGGATGAAAAATGGATTTCAAATAAACATAATCAATAGTTTATAGGATGGTTTTAGGACCATATTTTTACAGATTCAGATGAAAATCCAGACTCAGTTTCAGAATGAATTTGATGGCTAGTTGGAGGACCAAGTGTGTAAGTATTATCTTACAATGGAGGATGACCCTTTCATTAAGACGTCGCAAAAATTTTGTAGCAGTTACAGTGTAGACAACATTTTTTCTGTCAGAGGAGACCACAATGAAGGGATTTGGATAGTCGATAGAGGGGTTAAATCCCTTCAACCTTTAAAAAAAGAGAGTTCAATAATCAGGTTACATATTTTTTTAATATACATCGTATTACTTTATTTTAATATCTATTAACAGATGCTTTTATATTATCTAAATTAAATGTTAAACCACCTTTGTATATAATTAATTTTGTACATTATGATGCTCACAATCCCTAAGAACAACAAGTTTCTCAACCTACCACTGCTTGCAGTGTAGACGAACAACAAGTTTCTCAACCTGTTTCCTTATGTTAATATCTATTCATTGCTACTTTTATGTTATCTAAATTAAATGTTAAATCATTTTTGAAGATAATGATTGTTTCATGTGATGATGCTCTCAATCTCCAGGCACAACATGTTTTTCAACCTAATGCTGCTTGTAGTACAGACGAACAATATGTTTCTCAACCTATTGCTGATCCTAGTGAAGAGGTACAACCGCTATATGCACATGCCGATGCTAGCCCTCTGGAGCTAGAGAAACATATTGATGATGGTGGATCTGAGGAAATGAAAGGTAAAGAAACACCGACGATGCAAAAAAAATAGGAGCACCGTAGTTTGATGGTATTAGAAAAAATCATTAATTATAAATAGAAAGGCTTCAAATATGAGATTGGATGGAATAACCGAGGCCAACATGTTAACCCCAACAAGGCCATGTTCAGTAGTTACATTGGAATCGTCACTCAGAAACGCATGATGATTGATGTAACTTAATGGCACCATATTGTGGCTAAGATTAATACACTGATGTGGGGAGTTATTACAGAAATATTATGATATCATTTTTTTTAATTTGCTAAAAATTAAATAATGAAACATTGACTTATACTTCATAATCTATTGTAGAGTGCATTTATAGTAGATGAATCACACAAAGACTATGTCTTAAGGGTTACTAGAAGGAATCACAGGGTTTTTCCCACACTTTTAATGAAATATCATATTAAATATGCTGAAGGGAAAATAAAATCACACCCACGTATTATTTATGCACACCTGATAACTCAAGCATCACATGATGCATTTAATGGCTATTGTGCGAAGCAGTATTTTCAAGTACATTGTGTCTGGTAATAAGTTGTTTGAAGGTACGTGTATTCATCACTTTGATTGAAAATGTTTTATTTATGAAACAACAACTGAGTGCTGAAAATAAACAACAAGCATCAAAACTAGAATACCCCTACTGTAAAGCAAGGATGGGGTACACATAATTTGAAAAAAAATTTGTACGTATTTTAAATCTGCCATAATAATTTTATGTGACATAAAAAAAATAACTATGTTCTTTTTTTTATATGCATATTGAAGAGTTAAAATCCAAAGCCACTTCCGTCCCACACCATGTGTTATGGAAGGAGGTGCGTGTAAGTAAATATGGGAAACTCATAGATGAAAACACACAAAAAGTGTAGGAAACATGTGTATGTATGACATTATAAAAATTTGTTTTTATTTAAATCGCTATTACATAACAATGATTACTTATTTTACTATATTTTCTATCTGACATAGTCACAAGAATCAATAATACCCACACTAGATGCAAATATACTTTTAGTGCCCTTAAAGCTTCCAGAAAAGTATGACCGCATCAGAGGTTCGGGTTTTGGGGTGACACCCCAAACATATTTTGAGGAAAAAAAAAGAGAAGGATAAAAATGAAGAAATGAAGAAGATAAGAGAAATATTAGCTCTATTTGAAGAAGAATTACAACCAAAGAGATGTAATATTAATTTTTATGGGGGGAGGAAAAGAGAAGAAACAAATCAAGAAAAACCTGTGCGTGAAAATCCTGCCCCACCCCCACCAGTTTTGAGCTGAGCCATTCCCATCAAAAACAATTCTTAACTGAGGTAGTAAATTTTTAAATAATTGTTTCTATGAAATGTGAATTAGATAGACACTAGACACTGATACCTTTCTCGTATTAATATTCTACAGGGTGAAAATGACTATGATTTATATCTATCAACACCTACTCATCTCCTTGTAGCGAGGGCTACAATGTTCAATATCCAAAACAATATGCTACACAACAGACCACTTACAACATGACATGTTATAGTTTCAATTATTTTAGCCCTTGAGATGAGTGTTGAGCTACCTATTCTAATTGATGATATAAATATTCATATGGGAGAACAGGCTCTTGTAACATTCATCGCATGGCCATCACATCTTGTAAAAAAACTTTTCAACAATGTGGTATTCATTTCCAATTTAATTTCCAATCTAATCCTTTAAAATTTAATGAAAAAAGGTTTGAAGTGATGCATGTTATTATAGACAGACAAAGGGAAGGGTGTGAAATGAAAGACCGGTTCAAAACCATCTCAAGGATCAACCAACCAATCAAAATGATCTACCCAAAGCACCTTAACCCCCCATTATATATCCACATTTATTATTATTGAAGGATCATGTTGATACAAAGTTGAAAGATGGTGGTGTTCACATAATTGATTTTTAAGAAAATATGTATGGAGGGTAAGTTCCGGACTTCATTGGTGTTGAGAGTGCAACTGAAATCCTTGACTATGAATGGTTAGGTGGCTCAGTTGTAAATGTATACATGAGGTATGCTTTCATGATTTTATTTTCTAAAAGCTAATATACTATGTTAATAATGACTAAATACATTTCATATTTTTCACAGGCATATATATGGAAACTAATTGAAGGGATTTCCCCATGAACATAAGTTTTCACTCGTTAGTCCTCACATCACCTCTATAGAACAAAAAGACATAACTTCCAATAAATAGTGAGAAGTAGTGGAAGACCTACCCAAATCATTTATAGAAAATTATGGATGATAGACTCTTATTAATACCAATGATGCATAGGTAAAACTCTACAATTTAATCATATAAAATATATTTTAATTTATTTCATTACTTATTCCTTTTTGTGTTTTTAGGTAGCATTGGATGCTCATTATGGTCAATTTGGATAGTCTAAAGATTTATTTTATAGATTCAATAAATGGATATCGAACAAACTGATCACACATTATGGGATTTGTCAATTTTTAATACACTACATCCAACATTTTAGAACTAAAAATAAAGTTATATAATTTATATTATCTTTTAATGAAGATTCTATTATGATAGGGTGATGCATAAATATCGTCTACATCATGGAATGAGGCTAGGGGAAAAGGACATGCAACCCCACAAGTACTATGACTCGATAAGTATTAGGGTATATATAATAATATTTCACTATCCAAACACATATTAAAAAAATTACATAATTTTCTCATTGTTTCTGTAGTGTCTGAAACAAGAAAATAGAAAGGATTGTGGTTATTATGTTTGTAAATTTATGAGAGAGATCATATTCCATGACCAAACTAGCATCCCTAAAGAGGAATTTTCAAAGATAATTTATATTTAATTTAAAATATTTATTAATCATTTGTGTATTTATATTTTTTTAGTACTACCATGACTGTTGAAAATAGTCATATTCACAAGAAGATATAGATATGTTTAGAAATGAATGGGAAATATACTTGATGGAAGAATGTAAAAAAAATAGCATGAAGATGGTAAACTTATCAAATAATTTTGACTTTAATAATCTTGTATGCCTTATATTTCTCTTTGTTTGATGGTAATGTTGTGATTTGTACAGGCAAAATGACCCGCTGAAAATCATGGTCATTGACGGTCCTTATTTGCACACTAAATGAATTTCATGTTTCTTGGTTTTTGAAAAGAAATATATGGTCCTCATTTACAGGGTATGTGTGTTGTTGATATAACACAAAAGACAAAAAGTATCCAAAAGGAGTTTCCCCATCCCTTGAGTTTGTTGTGATGTCTTGAGACATAATGAGCACATGAGCTTACTCCACTCTTTTAGTTTTCAAAAATGAGAAGGGGTTTTCTCCAAAAAAACATCAATTCAATCGGAAACATTGGTTGTTCCCCTCTTAGTCAACCTAGTGAAGAACCAACTATCATATATTCATTCGTAGGTCTTGAATATATGATAGTTGGTTTTTTACTATGCCGACTAAAGCTATGCTATATAAGGAGGATGTTATTCTGTGTCAACCCTATAGGGATCAAAGGTTTTTCCATAATCATTCTAAAATGGGTAGATTGAGCATATTGATCAGGTCAGGTCTCTTTTTTAGGTTTTAGAGGGAAGGGTGAATTTATTTTCAGGTAAAAAATATACTTAAAATTTTTGCTGATAATTTATGAAAACAATCCATGACTCATTTTTGATGTGTAGGAATCAACCACACCTCAATCCGATGCACAATGTCACCGGTATGACTCCAAATGTGTCTTTATTTAAAATTGACATTAATTCAAGTTAAAAAACAAAATTTACATACTAAAAACCAAGTAAATGCATTAATATTGTTTTGATACTTTAGGAAAATGATTTATCAGTCATTTGTGATGTGTAGGAATCAATTGTACCTCAATCCGACACACGGTGTCACCGGTATAACTAAAAGTGTTCACTATCAGTTTAAAATTGACATTTTTGCTCAAAACGTGTCACTCAATGAAAACCAACAAAATTCAATATTATTGTCTTAAAAATTAAGGACAATGATTCATCAGTTATTTGTGATGTGTATGAAGTAGTCTCACATAAAACCGACTCATGATGAAACTGGTATGACTCAAATTACATGTTTTCATTTTGAAATGACATTTTAGTAAAAAAAACACAAATGACATACTAAAAACTGAGGAAATTTATTCCAATTGTTTTTATACATTAGGAAAATGATCTATTAGTCATCTGTGATGTGTAGGAATCAACCTCACCTCAATATGACGCACAATGTCACTGGTATGACACCAAATGTGTCTTCTAATTTAAAATTTACCTTAATTCAAGTAAAAAAAACACAACTGACAGACTAAAAAAATGAGAAAAAACATTTGGATTCTTTTGATACTTTTAGAAAACAATCCATGAGTCACTTTTGATGTGAAGGAATCAACCCCACCTTAATCTGACGAATGGTGTGACCGTTATGACTAAAAATGTCCACTATCAGTTTAAAATTGGCATTTTATCTCAAAACATGTCACTCACTGAACACCATGAAAACCCAACTTTATTGTCTTAAAAATTAAGGAAATCCTTATTTCAGTTATTTTTGACATGTATGAAGTATTCTCACATCAAAATGACGTAAGATACGACTGGTATGACTCAAATTCCATGTTTTCGGTTTGAAATGACATTTTTGTAAAAAAACACAACCGACATACTAAAAAATGAGGAAATGCATTCCAATTGTTTCGATACTTTATATAAATGACTATCTTTCATTTTTGACATTTAGGAATCAACTGAACCTCAATCCAATGCTCGGTGTCACCGGTATGACTCTAAACATGTCTTCTTATTTAAAAATGACATTAATTCATGTAAAAAAACACAACTGACATAATGAAAATGGATCAAATAAATTTGGATTGTTTTGATACTTTAGGATAATGATCCATGAGTCAGTTGTGATGTTTATGAATTAACCCCACATCAATCCGACAAACGGTGTGACCAGTATTACTAAAAGTGTCTGCTATCAGTTTAAAATTGATATTTTTGCTCAAAATGTGTCACTCAATGAAAACCAAAAAAACACACTCTAATTGTATTCAAAGTTTAGGAAATCTATTTTTCAGTTATTTATGACATGTTTGGAGAAATATCATGTCAAACCGATGAATGATGTAACTGTTATGACTCAAATTGCATGTTTTCGGGTTGAAATGACATTTTAGTAAAAAACACAATAGACATACTAAAAAATGAGTAAATGAATTATAATTGTTTTGATACTTTCGGAAAATGATCTATTGGTCGTTTTTGTTGTATAGGAATCAACCGATCCTCAAAATGATGCACGGTGTCACCGGTATGACTCTAAATGCATCTTCTTATTTAAAATTGACATTAATTCAAGTAAAAAAACACAAATGATATACTAAAAACTAATAAAATGCATTAGGATTGTTTTGATACATTAAAAAATGATCCATGATTTAGTTGTGATGTGTAATAATTAACCCCACCTCAATCTGACAAACGATGTGATCGGTATGGCTAAAAGTGTCTGCTATGAGTTTAAAATTAGCATTCAGCTTAAAACACATCACTCACTGAAAACCAAGAAAACACACTCTAATTGTCTTCAAAATTAAGGCTAGAAATTAATCAATTATTTTTGACATGTATGATGTAGTATCATGTCAAACCGACACACGATGTGACCGGTATGACTCAAATTGCATGTTTTTAGTTTGAAATGACATTTTAGTAAAAAAAACACAACTGATATACTAAAAACTAAGAAAATGCTTTCCAATTGTTTTGATACTTTAGAAAAATGATCTATCCGTCATTTTTGTTGTGTAATAATCAATTGCACCTCAATATGATGCACAATGTCACCAATATAACTCCAAATGTGTCATTTTTATTAAAAATTGACATTAATTCAAGTAAATAAACACAACTGACATACTGAAAATTGAGAAAACAAATTCTGATCATTTTTATACTTTAGTAAAATGATCCATGAGTCCGTTTTTATGTGTAGGAATCAACACCACCTCAATCCGACAAACAGTGTGACCGGTATGACTAAAAGTTTCCGTTATCAGTTTAAAATTGACATTTTAGCTCAAAATGTATCACTCACTAAAAACCAAGAAAACACACTCTGATTGTCTTAAAAATTAAGGATAGATATTTTTTAGTTCTTTGTGATGTGTATGAAGTAGTCTCACATCAACCTGATGCACGATGCAACCGGTATGACTCAAATTGCATGTTTTCAGTTTGAAATAAAATTTTAGTAAAAAAACACAACTGACATACTAAAAACTGATAAAATACATTCCAATTGTTTTGATACTTTAGAAAAATTATCTATTAGTCATTTTTGATGTGTATAAATCATCCACATCTCAATCCGATGCACAGTGTCACTGATATGACTCCAAATGTGTCTTCTTATTTAAAATTGACATTAATTGAAGTAAAAAAACACAACTGACATACTGACAAATGAGCAAACACATTATGATTGTTTTGATAATTTAGAAAAATGATCCATGAGTCAGTTTTGATGTGTAGGAATCAACTCCACCTCAATCTGATGAATTGTGTGACCCGTATGACTAAAAGTGTCCGCTATCTGTTTAAAATTGACATTTTAGCTCAAAACGTATTAGGCACTAAAAACCAAGAAAACACACTCTGATTGTCTTCAAAATTAAGGCCAACAATTCTTCAGTTATTTGTGATGTTTATAAAGTATTATCATGTAAAATTGATGCACGATATGACCGATATGACTCAAAATGCATATTTTCAGTTTGAAATGATATTTTAGTAAAAAAAACACAACTGGCATACTAAAAATCAAGGAAATGCATTCCAATTGTTTTGATACTTTAGAAAAATGATCTATCAGTCATTTGTTTTGTGTAGGAATCAACCTCACCTAAATTTGACACACTATGTCACTGGTATAACTCCAAATGTTTCATTTTTATTAAAAATTGACATTTTTAATGTATTATTTATATTAATGTTTAATTTATTTCTTTATAGTATTACTAATTTAATATTTGTTTTCCTATATAGGTGGAACATTTTTCTTGAGTTGGGATTATTTGTTTGGTGACTGTTACTATTGGAGGATATTTTTTAGAGGGGACCACATACGTCAAAAGAGAAAACATTAATGTTTTTAATTGTTTGTTGGATAATTGTAAATGTAATTTTATAAAAAATTGTTCAAAATGTATATAGAAGTGTTTTTTGGTATATAAAATGATTTAAAATTTTTATATTCATGATTTCAATTAAATGTATATATCACTGTTTTCCAAACCATTATGTGCACTGCTTGTTTTTTCATCATTTTCATCGTGTTTGTGGTTCTTTTGTATAAACTATGGGTGGTTATTTTTTAGCAGGTTTTTGCTAGTTTGTGTAGGTTATTTTTGTAAGTTTGGTTATTTTGGTCTTCTATTTGGGTGTTGTTTATTTTTTGAAAGTTGATGGGTGTGTTGTTATATTAACAGCACACCCAGGCAGGGAAGCCTTTATCAGTGCTAATTGAAGCATTGAAAAAATGGGGACTTTATCAGTGCTTTTCAGAGCATTGATAAAGGTGGTCCTTTATCAGCACTTTTTTTTAGCACCGATAAAAGAGACTCCCCTTTAATAGCGGCTCTATTATCAACAATTTTTTAGCAATGATAAAGGCCTTTTTAGCGCTAATAAAATCCTATTTTGTGGTAGTGGAGGATGGGATACCAGGCTCATCAAACCCTTTTGAAGGGAATTATTATCTATTATAGGACTCTCTTATATATTTAACTTATATTCATGAATCCTTCCCAAATCCCAACATGGGACCAGTTACCCGTGTTCTAGTGACCCGATTGAAATCATGTGCTGATATGAACATCTGTTTATATTAGAGGTTCTCTACCTTTCACTTATTAATAAGTAATGCATTGGTTTAAATCCATCTAGTTGAACACTATGAAATTTAATGCCATCTAGGGAGACTCTGAGTGTTTTGATGTTGGGATCAGACCCATATGAGGGGATACCTATACATCCCTTCAAATAAAATCATAACCCTATTAGTTCAATTCCACTTAATAGGACACATAATACTTTTTACGGTCATGTGTCAAAGACTATAATTGTGACTTTTGAGGTCATGCAACCATGACCAAGTGAAATTCCTTTTATGGTCATGCATTAAAGACTTGTTCTGAGTAGTTCAAAGTCATATGGAGTGGACTACAAATCAAAAGGTTCCTAATAATTATTGGTGTGGGACATACGCATGAGCATAAATTTTTAGTTGACCTCAAAGGGAATATAGGCCAATGAAGATGTGTTTACTTTTTAAGGAATATATCCCCATGAGATATGTGGTTTGTTTAGATTGTGGGGATATAACCCACTGATAAGGATATTGTCTCATCAAGAATATAGCCTAATGAGGAATGTTTTTGAGGATTATGGACTGAATAGTAATGATATGGCAATACCTGGAGTGAATATGGCCCTCCAAGTGGGGGGTATGATCTCATCAAGAATATGGCCCAATGAATAGATATATCTAGATATTGGTTGTGTCCTAACCAAGAATATAACCCTATGATAAGGGTTAATATGGTACATATCCCTAATAAAGGGATAAAAATGTTGTATGCTGGGCTTGAACCTTAGGGAGACTTCCTACATATCCTAGTTTACATGAATTAAAGCATACATAGTTTGAATTGCATAATTTAATGTCTTATGGAAGGACCATACCATAAAGATTAACATTATGTGGGAAAGATGTTGCCCATGTAGTTAATCATCATGATATGTGTATGTATGTGTCAAAAAGAAGAATAAATAGAGGATTGAGTGGGGATTATGCATTGCGGATGCCTTAACATAGCTCACTAATAAACTATTAGGGCGAGATCATTAATGAGGGCATGCTTGATTGGGGCTTATACTTAGGGAGAAGGCCCATATATTTCCTAAGAAAAGAAAGGATATGTGTGGGGATTAAGTGAGTGCTAACCATGGGGGCATGGCTCATTGAGTGGACAAGGGTGATTTCCCTCGATGAGGCCATGATTGGGGTTTACACACAGGAGAAGCACCAACAGATTTTTTTCTCCATGGCCAGTGCCGCCCCCCAAATTTGTTAAAGGTGGAAGGCATGAAAGTGTTAGTTTTGTGGAAAACTCCACTAAACCTCCATTGGATAGAAGCAACAAGGGGGAGGTGTGCTTATAAAAGGTAATGGATTCCACTATGATATATATCTCATCACCTCCAGCTTCTCATCATTGATGGTTCATACCTTTGAGTGGTATCTATGAGGTTATTTCCCCATTATTCAAGAGAGATTTTATGAGGGTTTTCTCCTTATAATGGTGAGTGAGTTTGTAACAACCCAAAGTTTCATTAATGGAAAATCCCTCTTGATCTTATTAAATGTCTCTTTATATAAAATGTTTTTATAAAATGTCAAATTTATTGGTTTTATGTTAAGAATTTTGACCGTTGCTAATATAGTCGTTGAATAGTGATCACATGATTAGTATAAATATAGGGCTTTAACACATCCAATTTTACTTAGACAAAGGAAGCGATGGCCTCATCCAGTAGAATTGCCCCATACGAAGCCCATTTATCAGAGTCCAGAAAAGAGGTGGAGTCCTAGGGCTTCGCTCTGGACCAATCCCAAGTTGAGATTCACCATGTCAAGATCGAACGGGACCGTCTATGGGAGAAGTGGAAGTTGAAAGAAATTACCACTCGAGCGATGTTATCCGAGCCACCCCAAGAGTTTTTCACCATCTCACACCTTACCCTTAGGTCTTATGTGGCTGTTTTAAGGGGTTATGTAACTAATAGATAGTACTATATTCATGTACATTATTTTTGTATATAATAATGAATATAATTTCTTGTCATTATTGATACATTGTAAATAGTTTTTAAAGTACAAATTGTGTTTTTAGTTATTATTTAATTAAGAAATCTATTTTATTAAATTAAGGAATTTTTGAATTAAATAATATTTTAATAAATTATTATTATTATTATTATATTATTTTTATTATATATAAATGATCATGTAATTGTATGAATGCAATTATAATTTTTATTAAGGTTTGAAATCCATTTTTGTCAAAACCCTTGAATTTTTGATAAATGTCAGTTTTTATTTTAAAAATTAAAATTAACATATTTAGAAAATTATTTAGATAAAATAAATGTTATTTTTGGAATCAGGATGTTGAAATTATCCAATGTTGAATTTTTCAAAATTTTCTGAGACAGTCAATTTTTTGAGTAAAAATTAAATACTGTTTAAATATATAATGTGTTTTCTGATATCATAATGACCCAATAGTGATGTAATAAAATACTATAATCTTTATGTTAGTCCAATATATGTTTTACCATTAAAATAATGTGATTTTGGGTTTGTTTGGTTTACTTTTCAAAGCAGTAATGGACCCCTCAAGACTTATTAAACACCTTGTATTTTTAAATTAATTTCCATGGGAGTGTGAATCACCTCCACATAAGAAACCATAATATTTTAAGAAGTACGGACTTTGGCCTTAAAAAATAATGTTTTCCACTTCCCTTTTCCAAAAACCATGGGCAAAAACCATGGTATTGTTTGTGGTTTGGATTAATTTAATATAAGGGGTCCCAAACCTAAAAAATAAATAATTCCCTCACCTTTCCTATATAAACCCACCCAATCCCCCACTCCCTCCTCACTCAAAACCATTGGAGTTCATCCAACCTCTGCCATACTCTCTCTATAATCTTCCCAAGGTTCTCCAAGCTCCCAATAAGCCTCTCTCAAGCCTCTCTCTAGCCTTTGGAAGCACACTTCCAAGTAAGGGTTTTTTTCTTCCTTTCTCATTTTTGTCCAATTTTCTTTAAGTTGTTTTGCCCTTTTAATTTCAATTATGAATGTTGGGTTATGGTTTCTCACCTCCCTCATACTTCCCTCTTTATATTTTAATGATGGGAGACCCTTTATATCTCATTAAATTCCTCCCATGTATACCCGTTACTATGTCGATATTCCGAAAGGAACTTCTCTCTCCTCTTTTACATTCAAGCAATACTTTTGTATCATGAATCTAAATTCCATTATAATTGTTGGGAAATGTATCTATATGACCTAATTACTGTCCATTACATGTAAATATTATGAGTAACCTCTTTCTCTCTCATCAACCATTTTTATGAATTCTTATGTCACGCCGTTATGCTGCCGAAATCGCACCGATTTTCTAAGCCAATGTCATTGTGTAGTGAATACCATGCACATTTCTCCATCAAGGGTATTAACCTTTATGCACATTTAATTATTGATTATAAAGTTTCATGTATGAACTCCACATTCCTTTATCGTGAATAAATGATTATTTTTTATGAATCCATGTTTTATAATCCATGTGGCACACTTATGCATGAAATGAAATGTTTAATAAGGGTGTGCCCTTATAGCGCTCCAATGCATTGGGTAAAGTAGAGTATAATGATACGTCATTTGAAATGAGTGTTGACTCATTCTAATTCAATTACAACAAGGGTTTACTCGTACTTCATGTGCAATGAGTATTTACTCATGCTTCATGTGCAATGGGCCTTGGCTCATGCTAATTCCATGTTAAGTGTTGTTGCCACATTTCCATGTTATGATTATCATGCTTTATCATGCCTTTATGTTCATGTTTTTCTTATTCTCTATTGATATTCCTATTGTATAACATGTATTGTACTTCTCATGTTATTCCATGTGTATTCCCATACTGGGCTTTATAGTTCACCCTTTTCTTATGCATGTCCTCAGGTTATCCCATGCAATGCTAAGTAAAAGGGAATGTAGTGGTCATGTAACGGAGGTTTTCAATAAAGATGTTGTATTTCATGTTTTAAGTTTTTATGTAATGATCCTAAGCCCCAAAGACACTAAACCTCTCGATCTTCTTTATTGTATCAAGTGAAGTTTTATGTAATAAATCATGTTTAAGTTGTAATAAAAAGAAGGGTTGCCATAGTTGGGATCAGAGGATAGGTTTAGTTATTTTTGGGATTAGGATTAGAAAACCCTAGTAAAGCCTTAGATACAAGACTAAGTAAAATAAAAATGTCCCTAATTTTTGGTGAGTATTGAGTAAGTGGGTTATCAAGAAAATACATCCCTGTATGGATACGAGTAGGTAGAGGCGGCTTTGACACAGATGTATCCTAGTGGTAAAACCCAAAAACACCGCTTTGAGCTAGACTCGAATGTGAACTGGTGCACGACAACGGGCCTTGCTTCACTCTTGGTTATGACACTCCAGGGGGATATGCTTTGGTAAATTCACAAGCTTAGTATGAACCCTTATTAAGGGAATTAAAAAAATTCCCCTAAGAATATATGTTAGAAAGTAGATCATGAAAAGCCTAGATTGAAGCCTATAGACTCATGAGTTAAGGAAATGAAAGTTTATTTATAAGTCATTAACTTTTGTATTTGGAATACCCTTTATGTGTTACCCCCTAAAATTCCTTTTATTCTAGCCAATGGCTGGTAATAGGAGGACTCGGGCTAACAACCGATGTGAAGATCAGTGTGATGACTCTACTAATGAGATTCCCAATCCAATGGGAGTGGGAATCACAGACTTTGTCACGCTTCTCTCTTAGCTAACTCAAGCATTGAATAGAAACACGGGTCAAGAGGAACTTCCAAACCCCCCTAAGAAAGAACAAGTCGCTATCGAGAGCTTCATGAGACAAAGACCTTCTACTTTTAGTGGATCATCCGATCCCACGATCGCTGAAAATGGATCAACTCCATTGAAAAGATCTTCTCCATCCTTCAATGTTCTGAACAAGAGAAGGTTCTCCTGGAAGCTTATCGTATGGAGGGTGAAGCTGATCAATGGTAGACGTTGATAAAAAATACGAAGCCTGAGGAGGAGATTGAGGCATTGGAATGGAAGGATTTTCAGAAGATGTTTTTCGATAAATATTTTCCGTTCACCCTCCAACTTAATATGGAAAGGGACTTCCTTTCCCTCATGAAAAAAGACAAAGAATCTGTTGGAGCGTATGAGGAAAACTTCACAAGGCTTGCATGATATGCTTCCGAATTTGTCGTTACCCCCGAATGCAAGGTTGACCGCTTCTTTGGTGGGCTGAAGCCTAGCCTGCGGAAAGCATTAGCGATCCGTGACTTCGACAGCTATGAGGAAATTTTCCGATGTGCCCTAAAGGTCGAAATGGAGACCGGAGAATCATAGGGGTATCATGGGTATAATAAGCATAAGGTGGACTTCAATGCTGGTGGGCCGATGGATAAATCCAAAGGTGCTAAGAAGATACAGCATGCCACTTGCCAAAAGTGCGGAAAGAAGCAACCAGGAAATTGCCTTAAGGGGACGAGGAAATGCTTCAGGTGTGGAAGGAAAGGGCAACCAGATGTTAACTGTATGCAAGAAACACCCGCAACTACAACAGAGGAGAGGAATGCTCCGTTCGAACCTCAATGCGTTGTTCAATGCTAAAAATTAAAAGAACCGGGTCATTTTTCAAATCAGTGCTTTAATCCAAGGGTTTTTGGAGACAACCAACAACCTCCAAGGCAATAAGGAAGAGATTTTACCATCACTTATGCCGAAGTGAACCTTGACAACGAAGTGGTGATAGGTACGCTAGTTATTCATTCAAGAATAGCGAACATACTTTTTGATTCAGGTTCTACGCATTCTTTTTTATCTCAAAAGTTTAGTAGAACAATCCCAGCACCACCACAAATCATGGAAGTAAAGATGTCGGTGAGTACGGAAAATGGGGTAATCATTGCATCCCATGAATATAAGTCCTCCCTTGTTATAATTTGTGGATTTAATTTCCTGGAGAACCTCGTCATACTCCCTCTGGTGGGATTTTATGCAATTCTTGGCATGGATTGGCTTTCCTTATATTGATCCAACATAAATTGTCGGGAGAGGGAAATCACACTCCATATGGAGAATCGATCCCCAATTCTTTACAAGTGTAAGGAGTAAGATGAATATCCTTTAGCTCCATCATCTCAAGCATGGATATTACTGCCCTATGATCATGCGTATCTAGCTCAGATGATTGAGTCCAAGGAAGAAACCATCCTTGAAGAAATGCCTATTATGAGGGAATTCGTTGAAGTGTTTCCTGAGGAACTGTCTGGTCTTCCTCCTAGAAGAGATGTTGAATTCTCAATTGAACTTATACCCGAGGCTTTACCAATATCCAAGACTCCATATAGAATGGCTGTTGTATAGCTTGAAGAGCTGAAGAAACAACTATAGGAGAATCTGGATAAAGGGTTTATATGCCTAAGTTCTTCACCATGGGGTGCACCAGTCCTCTTCGTCAAGAAGAAGGATGGGTCAATGCGACTTTGCATCGATTACCACAAACTTAACAAAATCACAATAAAGAACAAGTATCATCTCCCAAGAATTGATGACTTGTTCGATCAGCTGCATGGAGAACAATACTTCTCCAAGGTAGATTTGCGGTCGGGATATTATCAAGTAAGGGTGAAGAAGGAAGATGTCCCCAAGAATGCTTTTCGTACAAGATACGGGCACTATGAATTCATAGTAATGCATTTAGGACTCACCAATGCTCCAGAAATCTTCATGGAATTGATGAATAGAGTCTTTAGATATTACCTAGACAAATTTGTGGTAGTCTTTATAGATGATATTCTAATATAATCGAAAACCAAGGAGGATCATGAGGAGCATTTAATAACTGTACTAGAGACTTTGCGCAAGGATAAGCTCTATGAAAAGTACAACAAGTGTGAGTTCTGGTTGAATGAGGTCTCATTCTTGGGCCATATCATCACAAGCAATGGGATATCTATGGATCTTTCCAAAACAGATGCAATTGAGGGATAGTCGAGGCCAACAATGGTAACATATATCTGTAGATTCTTGGGGTTAGCTAGATATTATCGATGATTTGTGAGAAATTTCTCACGATTGTCCAACCCTCTTACCAAGATAACTTGAAAGGGAGTAAAGTTTTCTTGGAGTGATGAATGTGAAGAAAGTTTCAAGGAGTTGAAAAGGAGGATTATCACTGCACCCATGCTCACTTTACCCACAAGTGGGGAACTTTTTGTGGTATTCAATGATGCTTCAAAGAAGGGATTAGGATGTGTGGTGATGAAAAATGATAAAGTGATATCCTATGCCTCAAGGAAGTTGAAAATACATGAGCGAAACTATCCAACACATGATCTGAAGTTGGCAGCGGTGATCTTTGCCTTGAAAATCTGGCGGCATTATCTCTATGGGGAGAAATGTGAGATATATACTGACCACAAGGGTCTTAAATATATATTCACATAGAAAGAGCTTAATATGCACCAGAGAAGATGGATAGAGCTCATCAAGGATTATGACTGTTTAATACATTACCACCCCGGGAAAGCGACAAGGTGGCAGATGCCCTAAGTAGAAAGGATCTAGTGATTCTCTCAATGATGAGAATTGAGAAGGATCCAATCTTCTTAGACTTGATGAAAATGGATATGGGAATCATAGAGAAGGGAAAATCATAATCCTTTCACAAATGATTGCTCAATCGTCTCTTTTGGAAAGGTTAAAGGATGCTCAAAATAATGATGTAGGAATTTAAGAAAAAGTGGAAGCTATCGAAAAAGGGAAATCCTCAGAGTTTAATGTTAATGGAGAAGGAATTGTGCGATTTTGGAAAAGACTATGTGTTCCATCAACTTCAGAGCTGAAGAAGGAACTTTTGGATGATGCACATAGTTCAAATTTCTCTATTCACCTAGGGAGCATAAAGATGTATCGAGATCTTCGAGAAAACATTTGGTGGGATAATATGAAGAAGGAGATTTCTGAATATACATCAAAGTGCCTGATGTGTCAGCAAGTGAAGGCAGAGAGGCAGAAGTCTAAGGGGATGATGCAACCATTGCCCATACCATAATGGAAATGGGAGAACATCACCATGGACTTTGTCACCGGACTTCCAAGGACATCCAAAGGCAACAATGCAATCTGGGTTATTGTGGATCATCTTACAAAGACTGCATACTTCATTTCTATTTGGGAGGATTTCTCATTGGATCAACTGGCACAGATATATATCAGGGAAGTGGTAAGGTTGCATAGAGTACCACTATCTATTGTGTCTGACCGAGATCCAAGATTTACCTCTATGTTTTGGAAGAGTCTTCAAAATGCTCTGAATACTGAACTGAACTGTAGTACGGCCTATCATCCTCAAACTAATGGCCAATCCAAGCGGACTATCCAAACACTTGAGGATATGTTGAGAGCATGCTCAATGGAATTTAAAGGAGGATGGGATCAACATCTTCCTCTGGTTGATTTCTCTTATAATAACAGTTTCCACTCGAGCATCCAAATGGAACCATATGAAGCCCTGTATGGGAAAAGGTGCAGAACACCGATATGTTGGGATGAGGTCGGTGAACGTAAGCTGTTTGGACCAGAAATGGTCGAGGAAATGGTGGAGAAGGTGAAAACCATTCAGCAGGATATCAAGGCAGCCCAGAGTCGACAGAAGAGTTATGCAGATAATCGTTGACGAGACCTTAAGTTTAAAGTTGGAGACATGGTTTTTCTACGCATATCTCCGTGGAAGAAGGTCATGAGGTTTGGAAATAAAGGGAAGTTAAGTCCAAGGTACATCATCCCCTTCAAGATTCTTGATCGTGTTGGGGCTGTGGCCTATCGACTAGCACTTCCTCCTACTATGGCCAAAGTACATGATGTCTTTCATGTATCCCTTTTAAGGAAGTACATACCAGACCCTTAACATGTACTCTCTTCTGAGGTGGTACAATTGGAAGATGATCTTTATTGTGAAGAGCAACCAGTGAAGATCTTAGATCGTAGAGAAAAAGTTATACGAAATAAGACAATGCCCCTCGTCAATGTGTTGTGGAGAAACTACAAGTTTGAAGAAGCAACTTGTGAATTGGAGGAAGTGATGAAGCTGAGTTACCCACATCTGTTTTAGTGTGGGAAAAGGAATATTTCGAGGGCGAAATTTCTTAATGGGGGAATATTGTAACGACCGAAAGTTTCATTAATGGAAAATCCCTCTTGATCTTATCAAATGTCACTTTATATAAAATGTTTTTATAAAATGTCAACTTCATTAGTTTTATGTTAAGAATTTTGACCATTGCTAATATAGTCGTTGAATAGTGATCACATGATTAGTATAAATATAGGGCTTTAACACATCCAATTTTACTTAGACAAAGGAAGCGATGGCCTCATTCAGTAGAATTGCCCCATACGAAGCCCATTTATCAGAGCTCTGAAAAGAGGTGGTGTCCTTGGGCTTCGCTCTGAACCAAGCCCAAGCTGAGCTTCACCATGTCAAGCTCGAACAGGACCGTCTACGAGAGAATTGGAAGTTGATAGAAATTACCACTCGAGCGATGTTATCCGAGCCACCCCAAGAGTCTTTCACCATCGCACACCTTACCCTTAGGTCTTATGCAGCTATTTTAAGGGGTTATGTAACTAATCGATAGTACTATGTACATGTACATTATTTTTGTATATAATAATGAATATAATTTCTTTTCATTGTTGATACATTGTAAATAGTTTTTAAAGTACAAATGGTGTTTTTAGTTATTATTTAATTAAAAAATCTATTTTATTAAATTAAGGGATTTTTGAATTAAATAATATTTTAATAAAATAATAATAATAATAATATAATTATTATTAGATTAATTTTATTATATATAAATGATCATGTAATTTTATGAATGCAATTATAATTTTTATTAAGGTTTGAAAGCCATTTTTGTCAAAACCCGTGAATTTTTTATAAATGTCGGTTTTTATTTTAAAAGTGAAAATAAAAATATTTAGAAAATTATTTAGATAAAATAAATGTTATTTTTGGAATCAGGACGTCAAAATTATCCAACGGTGAATTTTTCATAATTTTCTGAGATAGTGAAATTTTTGAGTAAAAATTAAATACCGTTTAAATATATAATGTATTTTATGACATCATAATGACCCAATAGTGATGTAATAAAATACTATAATCTTTTTTTTCGGCCAATATATGTTTTACCATTAAAATAATGTGATTTTGGGTTTTTTTTTACTTTTCAAAGCATTAATGGACCCCTCAAGACTTATTAAACACCTTGTCTTTTTAAATTAATTTCCATGGGAGTGTGACTCACCTCCACATAGGAAACCCTAATATTTTAAGAAGTTCGGACTTTGGAATTATAAAATAATTTTTTCCTCTCCCCTTTTCCAAAAAACATGGGCAAAAACCATGGGATGGTTTGTGGTTTGGATTAATTTAATATAAGGGGTCCCAAACCAAAATAATAAAGAATTCCCTCACCTTTCCTATATAAACCCACCCAAGATCCCACTTCCTCCTCACTCAAAGCCTTTGTAGTTTGTCCAAACTCTACCCTACTCTCTCTAGAATCCTCTCAAGGTGCCCCAAGCTCCCAATAAGCCTCTCACAAGCCTCTCTCTAGCCTTTGGAAGCACACTTCCAAGGAAGGGTTTTTTTCTTCCTTTCTCATTTTTGTCCAATTTTCTTTAAGTTGTTTTTCCCTTTTAATTTCAATTATGAATGTTGGGGTATGGTTTCTCACCTCCCTCATACTGCCCTCTTTATTTTTGAATGATGGGAGACCCTTTATCTCCCATTAAATTCCTCCCATGTACACCCGTTAGTATGCCGAAATTCCGAAAGGAACTTCTCTCTCTTCTTTTACATTCAAGCAATACTTTTGTATCATGAATCTAAATTCAATTAAAATTGTTGGGACATGTATCTATATGACCTCATTACTATCCATTACATGTAAATATGATGAGGAACCACTTTATCTCTCATCAACTATTTTTATGAATTCTTATGTCACGCCGTTACACTGTTGAAATCACACCGATTTTCTAAGCCAATGTCATTATGTAGTGAATACCATGCCCATTTATCCATCAAGGGTATTAACCTTTATGAACATTTACTTATTGATTTTAAAGTTTCATGTATGAATTCCACATTCCTTTATCGTGTAATAAATGATTATGTTTTAAGAATCCATGTTTTATGATCCATGTGGCACACTTATTCATGAAATGAAATGTTTAAGAAGGGTGCACCCTTATAGCGCTCCAATGCATTGGGTAAAGTATAGTATCATGATACGTCATGTGTAATGAGTGTTGACTCATGATAATTGAAGTGCAACGAGGGTTTACTCGTGCTTCATGTGCAATGAGGATTTACTCATGATCCATGTGCAATGGGCCTTGCCTCATGCTAATTCCATGTTAAGTGTTGTTGCCACATTTCCATGTTATGATTATCATTCTTTATCATGCCTTTATGTTTATATTTTTCTTATTCTCTATTGATATGCCTATTTTTTAACATGTATTGTACTTATCATGTTATTCCATGTGTATTCCCTTACTGGGCTTTATAGTTCACCCTTTTCTTATGCATGTCCTCAGGTTATCCCATGCAATGATAAGTACGAGGAAATGTAGTGGTCATGTAAAGAAAGTTTTCAATAAAGATGTTGTATTTCATGTTTTAAGTTTTTATGTAATGATCCTAAGCCCCAAATACACTAAACCTCTCGATCTTCTTTATTGTATCAAGTGAAGTTTTATGTAATAAATCATGTTTAAGTTGTAATAAAAATAAGGGTTTCCATAGAGTTTGTACCCACTTTTATCCATAGTGCGATCCTTCTATTTGACCATGGGTTTTTACCCCTTTCATTTTGGGGGTTTTCCCATGTTAAATATGGTGTCCATTTATTTCCACATTTTCACTTTATTTTATCTCAGTATTATTGCTGCACCACTGGTCTAATCATTTACATTCCCAACAAGTGGTATCAGAAGGAAGATTCTATCCCGGTACTGTCCACATTTTTGGGTATTAATAATTCTCATAAATTTGAGTATTCTATATGATTGTGACTTCAATTAATCATTCACATTAGAAAAATTTTATTGAAATTATCAAATACACCTCTATGAAATAGATGAGGTTCTGGACTTACAGTGTGTCCATATGGTGGTAAAATTTGAGATTGAAAAATTCAATAAGAATAATTTTTCGTTGTAGAAAATGAAGATGCAGGGAGTGATGCAGAAGAATAATTGCCTATTGGTAATTGGAGAAAATATGAAGGGTGTGACAGAGGAGAAATAGAATGACATGGATGGGAATTCTATTACCAACATCCAGTTGGATTTGGAAGATGAGGTCCTATCAAGCACTACAGAGATGAAAAAAAGAAATATGGGATACTCTGACGAAGCTATCTGAGGCTATGACACTGCACAATAACATTTTCTGGAATAAAAAATTATACAATATTTGAATGATGAAGTCATCATCGGTGACTGACCACATCAACAACCTCAATACCTTGTTTTCTCATCTCACAATGTTGTGCTATAAAATTGTGGATACTGAATATGCAGAGATTCTGCTCTAGAGTTTTTTAGATTTGTATAACCAAATAATCATCAACCTCACCAACAATATACTAATGGATATTCTTCCCTTAAATGATGTTACAAATGAGGTTCTTGAAGAATAAAGTCCTATATAGAACAAGGAGGACAGATATATAACTTCTCACCAAGTAGAGACTTTGTCAATGGAGAGAGGAAGGATGAAGAAGCATGGTTCTAGTGAGAGAAAAAATCATAGAAGGTCCAAATCAAGGATTAATAAGAAGAATGTCACATGTTTCGATTTTGGAAATAAGGGGAACATCAAGATGGATTGTTTTAATAATAAGTGTAGTGAAAATATCTCTCAGGGAAATGTGGAAAGTACTTTTGGAAATGGAGACATTCTTGTTTGTGAAGAAGTGACAACTACTAGAAGTAGGAAGCACCTCAATGATGCATGGATAATTGAATCAGGAGCAACATAGAACATGATGTCTCAACAAGAATGGTTTGACCAGTATCAAACTATCCCAAAAGGACTTGTGTACATGGGGAAGGATCACACCCTGAAGATCGTTGGGGTCAATACCATCAAATTGAAGATGTTTGATAGTATTGTTTGAACCATCCAAAGAGTACACTATGTGAAGGTCTTGAATAAAACATATTGTCTTCGGGAAAATTTGATGATATTAGATGAAAGAATCACACTTAGAATGGAGTGATGGGAATTGTAAAGGGTGTTCTTGTGGTGATTAAGAAAACAAATATCTCGAATAAACTTTACGTGCTTATGGGTGAAACATATAAGGAGGCAGAGATAGTTGTCACATCAACTACCTCAACAGAATCATTGACAATGTTGTGGCATCATAATATTGGCCATATGTTAGAAAAATTCCTGAAGTTTCTTGCAGATTAAAATTTATTTCCTGATCTTACAAAGGTATCCTTACTATTTCACGAGCATTGGGTTTTGAGCAGGCAACATAGGTTGATGTTCGGGATGTCAACAACAAGTGGCAAGAAGATATTAGAGTTGATCCATTCCAACATTTGGAAAGGATCGGTTATATCCCCAGGAGGATCAAGGTATTTTGTATTCTTCATTGATGATTATTCTAGAATATGCTGGGTGTACCCAATCAAGAGAAAATATGATGTTTTTTGAAGTCTTTAAAACGTTCAAATCATGCGTGGAGCTTGAATCTAGAAAGAAGATCAAGTTTCTGAGGACTGAAATGATGGAGTGTTGGATTTGGTGCCCTAGATTCCAACTTCATTGTACTTTATGATAAAACTGTATTCATTAGATGAATACTAATAAACTATTTATAACATCATGATTGTTCTTTTGTGTGACATAGTATCTAATAATGTCCTAAGAATAACTGTCTCACTAAAAGGTTAAAGTAGATCCCTGCTATGATGAGAATCCATATGTGCAATGACACTATTCTTTAATATATGTTTTATGGATGGATGATATCATTTTAAGGGACACAAATTGTTGGGAAAAAATACCTCAAGGTAACATTGCATCATTTTTGGGTTTATTGTGTTTGTTAAAAAAGCAGGTTTCCATGGTGAATTGTCTAGTTACATAGATGTTGTTGACAATCCATGTTGACAAAGAACCATGACAAAGGAATGGATGATCTGGAGGCGGTACAAAAGAACAGATACAAGGTGACACCATTTTCCAGTGTTTGGAAAATTTTTGGAGTCCAAAATTTGGAGTTTGGTGAGAATCGTGAAAAGTGGATATCCTTGAACATCTTATTTAAATATGGAAAAGTCATGAGTTTCGTGAAGAGAGGCTTCATGGACTGGATTTCACGAAAACCAGAAAAATGATAGCGGTGATTCTTCATGATTACGTCAAGATTCGGGAATGATAGAGGTTGAAGTGCATCACAGCGGTGAAGGGATTTGTGAGGGAGCTACGCATAGAAGGTGCAAAGGAATTGATGGGATGATCCGCGATTACGACGATCTCCATGATTGGAAAATTTCTGTGGTGATTCACGATTTTGAGAGAATTTTGGTGGGAACTTTAGAGCTTCGCGATTTGAGATGATGTGACGTTGACTTCACGCGGAAGGTTTGAGGGTTGGTGGAATCACCTATAAATATGTCTCAACCCCCTCGAGAGAAGTAGAGAGAGTTTTTAGAGAAAATATTTTACTCTCAGCTCACGAAGGTGGTTCGTGAAGGCAGTGTGCTTCGTGAAAGAAGTGATTCACGATGGATAATTTAGCTCTGTGAAAGTTGCGAGGTCCACGTTGGCTCAGTGAGCTTTGTGAGGGTAGTCGCTCTGCGATGACTTGAGATTCGTGAGAGTGCTTCTCAAGAGTGCTTCGCAAAAAGGAAGGATCTTCATGAAGGCTTGTTTAAGCTTTGTGAAATTGGGAGCCTCATGAAGTATTGTGCTTTGTGAAGGTATTTACAAAAGGAATTGCCTAGTGTTCAGAGGAAAAAGGGGTATTCATCAGTGGATAAACTTTTAACTTCATTAGATCATCTATCAATAGTTGAGGATGCATCCATTCATGCAAATGAAGAGACCTAGAAGTCTATAAACTGTGAGTGGATCTCTTGAAGAACTAGTGAGCTCACTTCAATTGGGAGAGCAGTGAGTTCTCAAATTGTGGGTGGTTGTAAACCAGGAGGGATAGTGAGTCCACTTCGAAATTGTAAACAGTAGTGAACTTATAGTTGAATTGGTACATCATCACACTGTATGTGTATGCTCTTTAGATGTAGCCTAGTGAGGGTGAACCAAGTAAAAATCGCTATGTCCTATGCATGCTTTAAGTTTTATTCATACTCTGCATCGGGAAGGAGAGAGAAGAGGGTTTTGTCTAATAGCAAAACAAGATCACAAGGGGAAATTGTTTTAATCTTTCATACCCTAATTCACCCCCCTCTCTGGGTATCTAGCCTAGTGGACCTAACAATTGGTATCAGAGGGAAAGATTGATATCTGTGTTTCTCTCTCAAATGGAGGTCACTAATGATAAAGGGATTCCGATATTCGACGGAAACAATTTCCAGCTATGGAATAATCGAATGAAACACTACTTCTGATAATTAGGAATGGATGTGTTCCCAGTATCAATGCATGGCATAACAACTGATATTAATATTGGTTCTTTATCAGAAGCTGAGCGTAGAGAGTTGGATGCTGATGCCAAAAGAATTAATGCCTTATTGGGATCCCTATCCAATCCTATCTATACAAAAGTTATGTCATTAAAAACATCACATGCCATGTGGGAAAATCTATTGAATATATATTAAGGGGATACAAATGTCAGAGAGGCAAAGATGCAAGTATTGTGGAAAAATTATGAAGATCTGAGAATGAACCCGAATGAGTCTGTTGATGTATTCTTTGATAGGGCAAATGTTGTAGTGGAAGACATGTGTGTTCTTGGAGAAGTTATTGAAGACATAAAGATCACAAAGCTCATCTTAAGGAAAATTCCACCTTGGTTCAATCCGAAAGTTTTGGTTTTAGAAGATAAAGACATGAAAGAGCTGACATTGGATAACCTGCATAGCACCTTTGTTGCATATGAAATGAGAAATGATGATAATGATGTTGTGGAAAAGGGGAAATCCAAAGAGGTGGCATTCAAGGCCATGAAGAATCTCACCATTGAAGACTCTCAGGAAGAAGAAGAGACAGATGATTTTATGTCATTCCTCTCCTCAAACCTTCAAATAGAAAAAGGAAAGTTTAAAGGGAAGCTTTCACTTGCTTGTTTTCAGTGTGGAAAGGTTGGACATCTTGCAGAAAGGTGCCCCAAAAGGTTCCAGGAGGATGATGATGTCGATGAAATTGAAATTCCCCAGAAGAATTCTCTAGCCTTTGGGAAAGGTAAGAAAAAATTCAAGAGAAATTTCTTTAAGAAGAATAAACTTCTTTCAAAAGAATGTGATAATTCAAACATGTCTAAGGTTGAGGAGGTTTAAGAGATAGAGAACTGCAGAGATCATGGAGAAAATGCTATGGTGGCAGTTGTCGGTAGTTCTAAGAATAAGAATGAAACTGAAGCTGATGAAGAAGAAGAATAAGTTGAGGGAAGTGTTGATATGAAAGCTGAGTTAGCGGCTTCTCTTGAGGAGATAGATGTTTGGAGAGCCAAAACAAAGAAAGACAACAAAGTTGTTCATGATGCCAAACTCTACATGCAGCAACAGGAAGAAGAGAAGTCTGAGTTGATGGAAGAAATTGAGAAACATAAGTCATCAACACCAGAGGACTCAGAATCAGTTAGTGAGTGTATAATAAAAATTGAAGAACATAAAAGGGAGATCGATAGCTTGAATAACACAAGGAAAGATAAAATCAAGAATATTGAAGAACTTTAAGGAGAAGTTGTCAGTTTGCAGAAAAAGGTTAATGATTAAGAAAAACTCTTGACTTCTGCTGGGTCATCAGGAAATTATATCACTCAGAAAACCGAGAATCTGAAAGTGGAGAATAGTGGTTCAGCAGAAAACAATAATCAACTATTTTTAGATGCTAAGACCGATGGGGGGCTTGATTGAAAACAAAAGGCTGTGAAAATTGAGGTCAGACCGCTAGCACCCACTCTGATATTGAAGGTTGATTTGGGCATAAGGCAGAATCAGAATATTCAGATATCCCAAGGGGAAACTCGCAGTGAAAAATTCACCCAAAGGAATAAACCTCATATCAGGTGTTATTGTTGTGAAAGGATGGGACATTCACAGTATGTGTGTTCCATAGCCAAGAGATATCAAAGGGCACAAGAACAAAGGTGGAAGCCAAACATAGAACTATTTTCCAGAACATATTTCTAAGTACAATGTTTTTGGTGTGGAGGATTTGGGCACATGGCTAGATATTGTACTTCGACCCTACAAAGGAACATGCCAAAGGAGAATCAAAATATTCGCAAGCAGCAGACCAATGAATGAACTAGTGAGTTGAAAATTCAAAACAGATTTGAAGCTTTGGAAGATGAAGCTGGTCAATCATAATCAGAGAAAGATCAAAATTCTCAATCCATGCCGAGCATGAAGGAAAACATATGGACCAAAAAGAAGAATAATGAGAAGGTCGTGGTGGCAAAAATTTCCCTTAAAGCCTCAGATCGCTCTGGTGTGTGGATCCTTGATAGTGTTTTCACATCTTACATGACAGGTAATATGGATCTTGTTACAGGTGTAAAATATGACAAAGAAGGAGTTGTCAAGTTTGGAAATGATGAAGGCCTGAAGATTATTGTCTCAGGAAAGGCCAAGTTTGGGGTCAAAGAGATGAGACGTGCTGATGTCTTAGTAGTAGAAGGCCTTAGTCACAATTTGATCAACGTCAGTCAACTATGTGACTCAAGACATTCTATAAGGTTTACTAAGAAGATGTGTGTCGTCAAAGTAAGATACGGGGAAGTAGTTCTTTAGGGATAAATAACAAAGGGAAATCTATACCTGGTAAGTGGAGAAGAAGATATGTGTTTTCTGTCCAGAGAGGAAGAAAACAATTTGTGGCATAAACGACTAGGTCATCTTTGCTAACCATCTCTGGAAGAGCTGGTGAAGTGTGATGTAGCAAGAGACCTCCCTAAGCTATCACGTGATCGTACTCACACGTTCGATTCATGCCAAAAAGGGAAGATTATCAGAAATATGTATAAGGAAAAGGAAAATAAGTCAACAAGAGTGCTCGAATTGGTGCATGCTGATGTTTGTGGTCCTATCACAAAAAGAGAAATTGATGGGAGGAGGTACTATATCCTTTTCATTGATGACTATATCATAATGACATGGGTATTTGTTATTGCCCATATGTTAGATTTGTTCAGCTGCTTAAAACAGTACCGGAGGGAGTGTGAAAGGATGCTTGGATAGAAAATTTTGAAGCTTCGTACTAACAATGGTAAAGAATTCACAAACCGTCAGGTGGAAGGCTATCTCAAGAAACATGGGATAAGGCATCAAGTTTCCTTAGTAAGAACTCCCTAATAGAACGGAGTGGTTGAAAGGAGAAATCGGATCATCAATAACATGGCCAGAATGATGCTCATTGAAAAAGACCTACCAGAGAAATTTTGGAAGGAAGTAGTTTTGACATCGGTCTACATTTCTAATAGGGATTTGTTGTGTCCGAAGGAAGGGAAGACTTCGTACGAGATGTGGTATGGAATCCAATAGTGAAATAATTTTGAATATTTGGAAGTGCTTTATCCTTAACAAGGAAAAACATAGGAAATATGAGTCACGAGGAGATGAAGGGATATTCCTTGAATACTCAAGAAAAAGTAAGGCATATAAATTCTTTAACAAAAGGCTAGGAAAATTAGTTGAGAGCAATGATGTCAATGTAGTAGAAAATGAGGAGATCATTCAATAGCACAGTGAAAAATTTCTAGATAAGAGTGATGAGGAAGAAATCAACGTAGGGGGAGCAGAAGTGGATGGTGTTGATTCAGAAGAAGATACTGATGATGAGCATGAGGAAGTAAAATCTGTATCTGCACAAAAGACAAGGAGTTGAGATGAAATTGATAGGCAGAATATCATTGGTGATCAGTCAGCTCCAGTTCAGACAAGAAGAATGAAATCACTGCACCATACATCTTTACTATCAAAGGTTGATCCAAGATGCTTCACTGATGTAACATAAGATGAAAACTAGATTCAAGCAATGAATGAAGAGCTAGATCAAATTGAGAAGAATCAGATGTGGGAGATTGTTTTGAGGCCAGTAGATAAGAATGTCATCGAGACTAAATGGGTCTATCTCAAAAAGATGAATGAGGATAGCACAATGATTTGGAACAAAGTATGACTAGTGTGCAAGGGGTACTCTCAGTTAAAGGGAATAGATGTTGATGAGACATTTGAACCGGCTGTGATACTAGAGACAATCAGATTATTTATAGCCATTACAGTGAAACAAAAGTTCAAAGTTTTCCATATGGATGTCAAATATGAATTTTTGAATGGGGTTCTAGGGGAAGAGCTGTATATTGAGTAGCCAGATGGTTTTCTCATTCATGAGGATGAGAACAAGTTTTTTAGACTAAAGAAGGCATTGTATGGGCTGAAACAAGCACCAAGAGCATGGTACTCAAGACTTGATCGGTACTTGAAGAATCTTGGTTTCCAGTGTGGGGGATTTGATTAAAATCTCTATTTCAACAACAATAGTAATCAAAGGATGATGGTATAGGTTTATGTCTATGACATAATATTTGGTGGATCAGATGAAGCTCAGTCCAGACACTTTTCCAAATTCATGAAAAGTGAGTTTGAAATGTCAATGATTGGAGAGATAACATTTTTCTTTGGTCTATAGGTGACACAAGGAAATAATGGAACATTAATTTCTCAATCCAAATATGCCAAGGAAGTTTTGAAAAGATTTGGAATGGAAAATTCCAAGGAGATTAAGACTCTGATTGCTACTCGGATGAAATTATCGAAAGATGAGGATGGAAAGGCAGTTAATATCATAGAATATAGGAAAATCATTGGAAGTTTTCTATACTTGACTGCGACAAGGCCTGCCATTGTTTTCACCACCTTCCAAGAAGAACGATATCAAAGAAATCCCAAGGAAAGCCACATGCTTGCAGTGAAAAGAATACTTCGGTATATCAAGGGAACGGTGGACTTTGTCTTGATGTATAATGGAAAATCTCAGACAGAGTTATTGAGATATACTGATGTAGATTGGGCCAGTTTAGTGGATGATAGGAAATCAATGTTAGGAGGTGCATTCTATCTTGGTGGGTTGTGTGTTTCTTTGCTAAGAAAGAAGCAAGATTTTATTTCATTTAACACTGTAAAAGATTAATATGTTGCTGCCACTCAAGCTTGCACACAGTTATCGTGGATGAAGCGACAACTTGATGATATGGGCATTGAAGTGAAGTCTCCGATCGAAATCTTATGCGATAAATTAAGTGCTATAAATCTCAGCAAAAATCCCATCCATCACTCAAGGACAAAGAACATTGAGATAAAGTATCATTTTATCAAGTAGAAAGTTGAGCAAGGAATTGTGAAGTTGGAGTATGTGCCTACAGAACTATAGGTTACAGACATTTTAACAAAGACCTTACCCAAGGATGCGTTTTAAAGGAATCGACTGGCTCTGGGAGTTCTGTTAACTCCCCACACTTAAAAGAGTGTGGATGTGGAACCCCCTCTCCCTGAGGTATGATTTGTTTTTTCCTAATGCACTAGTATACATTTTTACCTTGTTACAGGTCGCCAAAGAGTGCTCTTTGGGTTTGTTGACAAAGGGGGAGAAAATAGTGATTTTTTTGTTCAAGGGGGAGACAGTGTGGCTATTTGATAAATCATGAATGATACGGGGAGAATTAGGAGGAGTAGTGATATAGGGGGAGCAATAAGATTGGGGAGAGATTAAATCTGACGATGCTAGAAGTGATCAATCAAAGCATAGATATCACAACAGCTGAGGATCATGATAAAAGCTGAACTGTGATGTTGGAATGGTGTGAGAAGGTTTCCAGCTATCACCAATTGGTATCAGTGTGGTTCAACAATTGGTATCAATTTATCAATTGGTATCAGTTTGGAATCGACAATTGGTGTCTGACATGAAGTGATTCATTGATGAACTTTTCATACTACTCGTGTTTCTCACGCCGAGCATTACTCATGTGGGATTAGATTACATTTTAAGTGATTCCTTGAATGATATTAGAATCTCAAGTCGCAAATGGTGGTAGATTATGGAAGGAGACTTAGTGAGGTATCAACGTGTAAAAAATCATTCTAAGAAGAGTTGTGAAGAGTTGTCAACAAACCCAAAGGGGGTGATTGTTGGGAAAAAATCCCTCAAGGTAACATTGCAGCATTTTTTTTTGATTATGTTTGTTGACAAAGAAGGTTTCAAAGGTGAATTGACGAGTTTCATAGATGTTGTTGACAAAGAACCATGACAAATGAATGAATGATCTGGAGGCGGTACAAAATAATAAATACAATGTGGTGTCGTTTTCCAGTGTTTGCCAAATTTTTGGGGTCCAAAATTTGGAGTTTGGTGAGCATCACGAAAAGTGGGTATCCTTTAAGATCTTATTTAAATATAGAAAAATCATAAGTTTCACAAAGATAGGCTTCATGGATTAGATTTTGAGAAGACTAGAAAAATGATGGTGGTGATTCTTCGCGATTACGTTAAGCTTCGCGAATGGCAGAGGTTGAAGTGCATCGTGACGGTGAAGGCAATTGAAAGGGAGATTTTCAGAGAAGGCACGAAGGAATTGATGGGATTCTCTATGATTACGACAAGCTCCACGATTGGAAAATTGTTGTGGTACTTCACGATTTTGAGAGAATTTTGGCAGGAACTTTAGAGATTTGCTATTTGAGATGATCTGGCATTGACTTTGCACAGAAGGTTTGAGGGTCGGTGGAATTGCCTATAAATATTCCTCTACCCCCTCGAGAGAAGTAGAGAGAGTTTTTATATAAAATATTTTTCTCTCATCTCATGAAGGTGGTTCATGAAGGCAGTGTGCTTCGCGAAATAAATGCTTCGTAGTGGCTAATTTAGCTCCGTGAAAGTTGTGAGCTCCACGTTGGCTCAGTGAGCTTTGTGAGGGTAGTCGCTCTGTGATGACTTGAGCTTCGTGAGAGTGCTTCACAAGAGTGCTTCATGAAAAGGTAGGAGCTTCGCGAAGGCTTGTTTAAGCTTTGTGAAATTGGGAGCCTCGCGAAGTAGTGTGATTTACGAAGGTATTTCCAAAAAGAATTGCCTAGTGTTCAGAGGCAAAAGGGGTATTCATCAGTGGATGAAATTTTAACTTCAATAGAGCATCTATCAACAGTTGAGGATGCATGATTTCATGCAAATAAAGAGACCTACAGGTCTATAAATAGTGATTGGATCTTCTGAAGAAGTAGTGATCTCACTTCAGTTGGGAGAGTAGTGAGTTCTCAAATTGTGGGTGGTTGTAAACTAGGAGGTATAGCGAGTCCAATTCGAACTTGTAAATAGCAGTGCACTTATAGTGTAATTGGTACATCGACACACTGTCAGTGTATGCTCCTTAGACGTAGCCCAGTGAGGGTGAACCAAGTAAAAATCGCTGTGTCCTGTGCATGCATTAAGTTTTATTCATACTCTGCATTATGAAGGAGAGAGAAGAGGGTTTTGTCTAACAAAAAAACAAGATCACAAGGGGCAGTTGTTTTAATCTGTCATACCCTGATTCACCCCCCTCTCAAGGTATCTAGCCTAGTGGACCTAACAAAAATGATATAGGCTATCAGGGGTGGGGACTCATGAAACTTTGAGTCACCTTCTCATGGTGTGCACCCTTGGTAATATCTAGGAGGAAATTATGGGAACAAGAACCTCTAGTAGGAATTCCACATTTATAAGTTCCATTGGATGTTCCTATCTACATATGTGTTTATTGGTCCTTAGACTCTAATATTATTATTAATGTGTATTATGAATCACACACTTAGATGTATTGATGAAAATCATAATGACAGATGTTCACGGAATGGTAGGATATGTTGGGTATGTCACGAGTAATACTACATTAATAAATAATGGGAGAAAGTATTTGTCACTTATAAAGAAGTAGATATCTTAGTCCCTTTGATTGAAGTGATATATCCTAAATAAATCCATGTCCATGGCATTCTCTAGGAAATTTCAATTCTAAGAAGTCAAAGAATGAGGAATTGAGCACATGGGGTGATGACACTTGTATGAAACCTGGTTGATTGGAGATATCGGGACAAAGAGATTATCTTACACAATAAGCATTCATATGAGGTGACATGTCGTGGTGACATCAACTTCTTTCTCTTATATGCCTTTACCCATTTCTAGATAATAATATTGAACTTTAGGCAAGCCCGCCTAATGTCAATGAGAAAGAGGCCTATATGGTCACACACTAAGTGTAGCCAGTATCTCAGTTAAATAATTTATTTATTTAACAAGTTGAATAAATATTATTTCTATTTGTGGTTTAATAATTATTCAAGTGTGCCTGATTGCATTTATTTCATCGCTAGTTATTCATGAGAATATATTGAATACATAATATTTATTTATCAGTGAATAATGAAATTATATTTATTTAATAAATAAATAGCCATTATTCAAGGCCCAGTAAACATTGAGGGGGATTGGAGGACCAAGTTATGGGTTCGGTGAGAAATAATATTAAATATTATTTGGTTAAAAAATAATTAAATATAGAGTAAAAGTTAAGAACATGTCATGGAAATAATATAATTTCTATTATTATTTTACATGAGGTTTCACATGGAATAATAAATTAATTAATTACACTTGTGCTAATTATTTATTATTACCTAGTGAATTAAATTCCCTGTTATGTTATTATACTCTAAATTAGCCATCGGGTCATTCCACCGACTAACCAATCATTGTGTGCATAACATCTTTGGAGAAAAGATCTCAAGCCTAGATAACTCTTCCCTATCAAAGAACACTCTCAAGAATGAGATAGATCCTCCTCCACTGGATCAAGGAGAATTATTTGGAAGTTATTCTCAAGGCGATCGAAGGCGAACATCGCAAGCACAAGGATCTTCCGTGCAAGCACCTAGAGAGTCCTTTGATGATGTCTAGAGATACGTAGAGCATATGTGGATCACCACTAGAGAAATATTATCCTTGGATTCTACATCACAACAAACCCACACCTTATACCTATGGTCAAACACATCAATGAAGAAAGAATCACCTTGGAGGTAATTATTTAATTTAATTAATTTAATTATAAACAAAATTTGTTGATCCTCTCTTCTTGGTTTTAGGTTCTCTCCTCTTTCTTTTATATTTGATTCAATTTTGTGGATACCAGCATTTATTCATTGTATTGATCCCAGATTAATCATCGATCATAGAAATTTTCAAAGTTGGGTACACACCCATCCTACACTTCCACTGCACCCGAAACCTACAAGTGGTATAAGAGAGAATTCATATTTTCATTTATAATTATTTAAATAATTTTTTGATGATTTGCGCTTTAATAATTTAGCACTTCAAATCATGTTTAATATTTATTATAATATGAATTTCAAGATTTATTCCTCCCTTATTGTTTCTTGCAGATTAAATAGAAACGAATAATTTTATGATTAAAATTTAATCGCGGACCTCATCAGGAGGAACCGATGGTTCTGTCTAGATAACACTAGAGTACACTCCATTTAGTTGGATCTAAATGCTTTATATTTATGTTCAATTCATTAGGAGTAATTCAGAAATTACTCAAGACATGTGAATTTATCACACATGGTTTAGTTAAATCTTACACCACGTGTTGACCAGGATAGAGTGGCATATGGTCAGCTGGACTACACACTGTGTGGCCCACTGGAGACAACATGTAGTCCCTTCAGGTTAGTGTCAAGTTTTGTATCCCATACACGACTTTCCCAGATGGTGACTGTGTAACGCAGAGTATACACGACATGTGGGCCACTAGACACACTGTGTACTCTGAAGATTTATGAAGTACACATCACATGACGTTTCCCTAGGTGTGTACTTCATATGGACGATGAGGAGTGTACATGTCGTGTATTTGGATCTACATTCCATGTACTATTTCCAGATTACGAAGATTTAAAAATTTATTATTATATTATGCAAACCCTTGAAACATGTACCTTCATGTGGGCGTAAAGCTGGGACCCACATGTGATAGGTGTTTGATATATATATATATATATGTGTGTTTAATTAACATCAGCGTAATGTTCAAAGATCTTCACATCATTTATGAGTTGTATAAAAATTATAATTCTATGTGTATGCTACATGTCACAAAGAATAAAGTGTATAAAAGTTTAAATACTTATTGGGTAGTTTTGGATGGGTATTCACCGGGTAACCTCCAAGGTACAAATTATATACAAGGTTGTGGATGAGAATCTCAAGGAAATTCAGAAAAGGATTATGATAAAATAATTGATTAATTAAATATAATGATTAATCGATTCGAGCATAATTTATATTAATAAGAATGATTAAATAATTGAATTATAGTTTTATTAAATGCATAATTTGTTGCATGTATGTGGATGATCATGAGCTAGACTGAAAATTTTTATGTGATTGGTTCCCTTTTAATTTTTTTATTAAACTAAAATTGTTAGCCTATGTGCCTTATCCTCATTAATATGTAGGAACTGCATTCCCATAGTTTATTTTATGTAAATCCCCTTTTACCCCTCACCTGCGTGTGAGTTAAAACCACATGTAATGGATGGATCTTCTAATATAGTGGCAGTGGTTCAAGTTAGGAGTTGAGGTGAAACAAATCCAAGGAGATACAAAGGTGGACATGTGGAAAGCTGTAAACATGAACCTTAAATGGTTCAAGGTGTTTCTCCCCTAGGTCAGGGTTAGTTTATCAAGCACTATATAAACTAACAAATAGTAAATCTCATGATCATACCCTTTATTTATTTCTTCTAGTTGTATGATTATTCATTATGGATGTTTTACGTGATCACATAATTAATTAACTAACAAGCATACAATATGGAACTAAAATAAAATGGATTATGGGTAAATATTTTCTATACATGTTTAATCACTTAAGTATATTCCACTTAATATTAACAAACATGTGAAAAGATAATATGTGGCAATTTATACATAAAGGATAAAATACTTCAATTAAATATTAAGTCGGTATAGCCTTACATTACTTCGGTTAGAATCGAACCAAAGTTCAAAGTGTTTGACCAACCCTAGTTAGGATGCTTTAAATTATTGGAGAATTATAATTTGAGGTTTTGGGTTTACTTAACTTTGATTACATCAAGGGTTTACTTCCCTAGAAGGACTTGGTGTAACTGAGAGGAAAATATTGAGAAAATGAAAAATTAAGGATTTTAGAATTGGGGAGTCCACTCAACAGATTAAGGGGAAATGAGTTAATCCAGTTGGTATTTGGAATGCCTACCCAAAACCTTTCAAGTTTCTTGTCCAACCCTACTTGGGGTAATGAGAAATGGAAATATGGATCCTTGCCACTAGAATGTTTAGGAAACATGATATTCCAAAGCCAACAGTGAGGGATATTGAGTTTTGAAAAAAATAGTGGGAGACTAATAAATATTAATTTATTTATTTGTCTATATTTATCAAGATAAATTACTAAAACTCTATTCATTTTAATTTTTAGAAACAAAAATCAAAATGAAATAAAAAATACCATTGCGATCCATATTTTAGAAGTAAAACCTTCTCACCGACACTAATTTCCAAGAGTGGAAAAGGTGCCTTCAGGTTATCATTCTCCATGAGAGGAAACTTTATATGCTGGAAGAGCCTTTACTAGTTGCGCCTAGAAATGAGGAGAGTGATAAGGAACTCTCTATGCATGAGAAACATTTGAATGATGCTACTAATATTTAGTGTATCATGCTATCATCTATGACCAATGATCTATTAAAGAAACATGAGGAAATGGATTCTTATATCATGATGTATCAACTTTGGGATCTCTATTAAGAGAAGGGAAGATAGGAGAGGTATGCGATCTCCAATTCTTTGTTCACTACTAATCTCGGAGAATCTATGCCAGCTGGACCACATGTAGTTAAGATTATTGGCTACATTGAGCATCTGCACATCTTAGGGATTAAATTCCCAGATGAGTTGTGTATAGATCTCATACTACCATTTCTAACCAAGACCTTCTATGGTTTTATTATGAATTATAATATAAGAAATAATTAGAAGAGTCTATCAGAGCTTCTTAACTTAATTTTCATAGTCAATAAGGACATGTGGTGTGAAAAAACCCACAGTTCTTATGGTGTATAGGAAGAGTAAGGACAAGGAAAAGGAACCTAATATTTGTAAATAGTCCAAATCTCCTGATCATCGTCTGACCAAGAAGAATAAGATCCAGAGGAAAGGCAAGAAAAAGGAGGTAGTATGCTTTGTATGTGGAATGTCAGGCCACTAGAAGAAGAACTGCACCTAGAGACAAAGGGAAGCCAAAGGTTCACTCATTATCAAGTGAAATATTTCCATTTATACACATTGGGTATTAGATATATCTTTTGGTACTCATATATATATTCAAATGTAGGAAAGAAGTAGATTTTGAAAAATTTCCAAAGGAGAGGTGGATTTTCGAGCTGCCAATGGTGCAAGGCTAGATTCTCTTACCATTGGTGACTACCACCTCACATTGATGATGGGAATGATTTTGGTTTTACATGGATTTTATTATGTACCTAGTGTTACCAAGAACGTAATTTATGCATTAAGTTTCGATACAAATGGATTTATTTTCAAGTTCAGAAATAAATGTTGTTACTTTTATATGGACAACATATGTTATGGTATGATGAATTTAAATAATGGTCTGTATGTATTAAATTATGATAAACAAGTGTTGGAAATTGATAACAAATAAAATTCACATAACTCATACAACACCCAGTTGTGGCATCATTATCCCAGTCATGTAAATGAGAATCGTTTGACAAATCTCTATCAAGATGGTTATTTAGACTCTTTTGAGCTAAAACCACTTGATAGATTTCATGCTTCTTTACAAGGGAAAATGACCAAACCATCATTTGGTGGATAAGGTGAAAGGGCCATAGAGCTTATAGGGTTGGTACACACTGATGTGTGTGATCCATTTCTAGTAGAAGCTAGAGGTGGATATTCTTACTTCATTAGTTTTACTGATGACTTGAGTAGATATGGTTATGTCTAATTAATTAGGTATAAGTCTGAGTCCTTTGAGAAATTCAAGGATTTATAGAATGAAATAGATAATCAACTTGGAAAGAATATAAAGAAGATTCGATCTGATCAAGGTGGATAATATCTTAACCAAGAGTTCAT
The DNA here is from genome assembly GCA_963277665.1 of Viscum album. Taxonomy (NCBI): domain Eukaryota; kingdom Viridiplantae; phylum Streptophyta; class Magnoliopsida; order Santalales; family Viscaceae; genus Viscum; species Viscum album. The sequence continues at coordinate 514,041,019 of OY728140.1, forward strand.
CGAACTTTTACAGGAGTCTGAGATTCTATCTCAATTCACTCCACCTTATACACCACAGTGGAATGGTGTTTGTGAAAGGAGGAATCATACCTTGTTGGAAATTTTAAGGTTGATGATGAGTCATGAAGATCTTACGTTATCCTTTTGTGGATATGCATTGAAAACAACAACATACACATTAAACCAGGTACCAACTAAGGCAAAAAATGGGATTCCCTTCGAGCTATGGAGTGGAAAGAAACCCACTTTATCATATACACATGTATGGGGATGCAAGGCATTTATTAAGGCTATCTAAGGAAACAAAATAGCATCTTGTGGATTGAAGTATATCTTTATAGGGTATCCCAAGGAAACAAAGGGATACTACCTACACAACCCCTCAGACAAGAAAGTGACTGTTTCCAGACATGCCATCTTTCTTGAGAGGAGAACATACTCAAAAAGGATAGTGGGAGAAATATTGACTTTAATTAATTTGATGCTCAAGATACATAGGAGTTGGTACAGAAAAAAGTTCCATAGGTCCCCATGGAATAGGTAGTTCCTAAAATGCAATTACTGCGTAGGAGTACAAGAGAGTTAAGGGAACCAAAGAGATATGATTTCCTTATCACCGAGGATAGTGAACCATTATTATTGGATAATAAGGAACCTATATCCTACAAGGAAAAAGTAGAATGATCAAAAGCTACAATATGGATAGAATCTGTGAATTCTATAATGGATTTCGTGTATCAGAACCAAGTTTGGATTCTAGTAAATGCACCAGTTGATGTAATTTCTGTTGGGTGTAAATAATTATTCAAGAAGAAAATAAACATGGAAGGTCAAGTTAGTAACTATAAAGTAAGGCTAGTGGATAAGGGTTTTAAACAATGTCAATGAATTTAATATGATGAAATATGTTTTCCAATTTCCATGCTTAAATCCATAAGAATCATACTTTCCATATCATATTTCCATGACTATGAGATTTTGTAGATGGATGTCAAAACTTCATTCCTTAATGGGAACCTTTAGAAATATGTCTATATGACACAAATAGAAGTTTTTGTGACACCAGGTGATGCTAAAAGAGTATGAAAGTTGAAGAGATCCATTTATAGATTAAATCAAGCATCCAGGTCATGGAACATTTGATTAGATGAAGCCATAAGAGAATTTTGTTTCATTAAGATTGAATGTGAGCCACGTGTTTACAAGAAGTTTAATGGAAATAAAGTACTTATCCTAATAGTGTAAGTTGATGACAAATTGGTTATTGGAAATGACATACCAGTCTTGTATTCATTCAAGGAATGGTTGAACAAATGCTTCTCCATGAAGGACTTAGGTGAAGCAGCCTACATTCTAGGGATTAATATCATTTGTGATAGATCCAAGAGGCTGCATGGAATAAGTCAAATTATATACATTTACTAGATACTAAATATATTTAGTATGGAACAATTCAAGAGGTTATTGGTTCTAGTGTTACACGGTATACATCTTTCCAAGAAAATGTGTCCCCATACACAACATGAGAATGATAGGATGAGTAATATTCCATAAGCCTCAACGATAGGATATATCATGTATGCCATGTTATACACTAGACTTGATGTTTCCTATGCACTGAGCATGGTAGGAATATATCAAGAAGATCTAGGAGAATAACATTGGACTACTGTCAAGACTATCCTGAAGTATTTGAGAAGAACTAAGGATACATTTCTAGTGTATGGAGGAGTCAAAGAGCTTTTCATCAGAGGGTATGATGATGCTAGTTTTTAGACATATTAGAATGATCTGAATACATAATTAGGACATGTTTTTTATCTTAACGAAGGAGCTATGAGCTGGAAGAGTTCAAAGCAGCCAGTTGTCACTGATTCTACAACGGAGTTTGAATATATAGTAGCTTCTGATGTAGCCAAAGAAGCCATTTGGATTTGGAACTTTGTCCAGGAGATTGATATAGTACCTAGTAGTAAGGATCACATTACATTGTTTTGTGATAACTCTACAATGGTGGATCTTGAAAAGGATCCCAGGCCCATCAATGGACAAAGAAAATACTCCAAATGTATCACCTCTTGAGGGATTTCTATCAAAGGGATGATATTGTAGTGAGCAGAGTGTCTATGGAAGAGAACATGTCAAAACCCTTTTATAAAGGTCTGTCTTAGTAGAAGAACGAATATCATTTGAGAGCTAGTAGAATGAAGGTTGTTAGCAGTTGGATCTAGTGCAAGTGGGATTCTGTTGGAGTTGGTCCCCTAGAAAACAATTTTTTTTTTACTTTATGATAAAACTGTATTAATTGGATGAATATTTATAAACTCTTTATCACATCATGATTGTTCTTCTGTATGACATAGTATATGATAATGTCTTAAGAATAGATTTCACAATAAAAGATCATAGCAGATCCCTGTTATGATGAGAACCTAGAAGTTCCAGGACACTATTCATGAATATATGTTCTATGTCCAGATGATATCATTTGAACATACACAAATGATATAGGCTATTAGGGGTGGGGGATCATGAAACTTATAGGCACCTTCTCATGGCATGCACCCTTGGTTATATCCAGAAGGATATTATGAGAACAAGACTAGCCTGTAGGAAATCAAAATTCATAAGTGTCATTGGATGTTCCTATCTACAGGCATGTATATTGGTCCTTAGACTTTAAGATTATTATTAATGGGTATAATGACTCGCACACTTCTATGTATTGACAAAAACTATGATGATAGATGTTCGCAATGTGGTAGTATATGTTGGGAATTTCATTAGTAATACCTCATTAAAGAATAATGAAAGAAAGGAATTTTCACTTCTATGGAAGTAGATATCTCAGGCCCTTTGATGGAAATGATGAATCCTAACTAAATACATGTCCATGGTGTTATCTAGGAAATTTCAATTCTAAGAAGTCAAAGAATAATAAATTGAGCACATGGGTTGATGGCACTTGCATGAAACCCTCTTGATTAGAGATATTGAGACAAATGGGATTATATTACAAGGTAAGAGTTCATATGAGGTGAAATTTCATTGTGATATAAACATCTTTCTCTTAGGCGTCTTAACCCTTTGCTAGATAGTAATCTTGGACTTTAGGAAAGCCATCCTAATGCCAATGAGAAAGAGTCCTAAAGGGTCACACACTAAGTGTAGCCAGTATATCAGTCAGATAATTTATTTATTTAACAAGCTGAATAAATATTATTCCTGGTTGTATTTTAATAATTATTCAACTATGCCTAATCGCATTTATTTCATCACTAGTTAATCAAGAGAATATATTGTAGATGAAATATTTATTTATCACTGAATAATTAAATTATATTTATTTAATAATAAATAGTCATTATTCAAGGCCTAGTAAATATTGAGAAGGATTGGAGGATCAAGTTATGGGTACAGTGAGAAATAATATTAAATATTATTTATTTAAATAATATTTAAATATAACGTGCAAGTTAAGAACATGTAATGGAAATAATACCACTGCTATTATTATTTGACATGGGGTTTCACATGGAATAATTAATTAAGTAAAAAAACTCTTCTAATTATTTATTATTACTCGGTGAATTAAATTTCCCATTATGTTATTATTCTCAAAATTAGCCAAGGGGTCATTCCACTAGCTAACTAATCACTATGCACACAACATCCTTATAGAAAATATCTCGATCCTAGAGAACTCTTCCCTCTCAAAGAAAACTCTCAAGAATTAGAGATATCCTCCTCCACTAGACCAAGGAGAATGTTTTGGAAGCTATTCTAAAGGTAATCGAAGGAAGACATCGCAAGCATAAGGATCTTCCACGCTAGCACCCGGAGACTCCTTCAGCGATGTACGGAGATACGTGGAGCACATGTGGATCACTATTATAGGAATCATATCCTTGGATTCTATATCGAAATTAACCCGCACCTCAAACCCATGTTCGAACACATCAATGAAGAAAGAATCACCTTGGAGGCAATTATTTAATTAAATTAAATTAATTATAAACAAAATATGTTGATCCTCTATTCTTGGTTCCAGGTTATCTCATTTGTCTTTTATCTTTGATTCAATTCCATGGATACTGGAATTTTTCATTGTATTGATCCTAGATTAATCATCAATCATAAAAATTTGAAAAGTTAGGTACACATCCATCCTGCTCTTCTACTGCACCTGAAACCTACATGGAGAATATATAGGTGATTAATTTGATACTTTTTGTAAACAAGAAGGAATTAAGAGATAGTTCATGATGGTTTATAGTCCTCAGTAGAATGGAGTGTAAAAGAGGATGAATATAACCTTGTTGGATTGAATAAGGGAAATTCTAAAGACTGCAGGAATTACCAAAACTTTTTGTACAGAAACAGTGAATACCGCCTATTATGTGATCAACAGATCTTCTTCAATGGAGATTGATTTGAAGACACCGATAAAGATGTGGATTAGTAAACCCAATGATTATTATCATTTAAATACTTTTAGATGTCCTGTATATGCATTGTTTAATGATCAAGAAAGACCTATGTTGGATTCATGATCCAGGAAATGTATCTTCTTGGGGTACGCTGATGGTGTGAAGTAGTGCCGTTTGTGGAAACCCATTACCCGCAAACTTATCATTATAAGAGATATAATTTTTTTAGAAGAAAAGGTGAAAATTATAATTGATGGAGACATAGATAATTAGAATAAAGAAACCACAACAGTCGAAGTAGAGGAAAAATTCAAGGATGAATCAGTTTCATATAAGGCATTACCAGAGCACGATGATCAAGTACCAGTTGAGTCTGGACCATGACAGTCAACTTATGAGAAAAGAGAACTGATATGGAACTTGTACTACGTGATTGGGAGCAATATTGTGTACTACTTATTAATGGAGTATGGAGAGATATCTTCTTTTGTAGAGGATCCATAGTCCAGATGTATCCTCATGTATAGCAATGATGCAGGAGGAACTTGAATCCTTGCATAAGAACAAGACTTGGGATATTATTACATTACATCATAGAAGGAAGGATATCGGAAACAAATGGGTCTTTAAGATCAAGTGGGATGGAAAGAACCGTGTGGAAAGATATTGTGAAATATAGGTGGTCAAAGTATATGCTCAGAAGAAAGGTATTGACTTCAATTAAATATTTTATTCTGTTGTTAGACTGATGAATGTTCAGTTAGTTTTGGTGATGTGTGCTACATACATTTTACATCTAGAGTAGTTGGATATAAAGACATATTTTTGTTAGAGTTGGTTCCCAAGAACCAACATCTATGTACTTTATGATAACTTATATTCATGGTATTTGAATATCAATAAACTCCTTATCACATCATGTTTTTTCTTATATGTAACATTGTATGTGATAATGTCCCAAGAGTAGCTATCACACTAAAAGGTCATAGAAGTTCCCCTCTATGATGAGAACTCAGAAGTGACATTACACTATTCTTAGATATATGTTCTATGGAATAATGATATCATTTGAGGAACATAAATGATATAGGCTATTAGGGGTGGAGACTCATGGGAATTTGAGGCACCTTCTCATGGTGTACTCCCTTGATGATATCCTGTAGGATATTATGAGAATGAAACCCAATAGTAGGAAATCCACATTTATAAGTGTCATTGGATGTTCCTATCTTTGGATGTGTGTATTGGTCCTTAGACTTTAAGATTATTATTAATGGATGTTATGAGTCACGTACTTTGATGTATTGATGAAAATTATGATGATAGATGTTTGTGGTGAGGTAGGATATGTTGGGTGAGTCACGAGTAATATTTCATTAATGAATAATGAAAGAAATGATTTATCCCTTTTGTTTACTAACAAAAGTTAATATCTCAGGCCCTTTGATGGAAATGATATAGCCTAATTAAATCCATGGACTTAGTGTCATATAGGTAAGTTCTATATCTAGAAATTCAAAGAAATAGATATTGAGAAAATAGGTTGATGGCACTAGCATGCAACTTGCTCGATTAGAGATACTATGATAAAAGGATCATATTACATGGTAAACATTCATATGATATGACATGTCATTGCGACATTAACTTCTTTCTCTATGGGTGCCTTTACATGTTACTAGATGCTAACCTTAGACTTTAGGCTACTCCACCTAATGCCACTGAGAAAGAGGCCTAGAGGTTCACACACTAAGTGTATCCATAATTTTAGTTAAATAATTTATTTTTTAACAAGTTGAATAAATATTATTCCTGGTTTTGGTTTAATAATTATTCATGTATTCCTAATCGCATTTACTCCGTCACTAGTTATTAAAGGGAATATATTGTGGGCAAAATAATTAATAAATCTTGAGGATGATTGGTGGACTGAGTTTAATGGTCCAATGATAAATAATAATATTGAATATTATTTGATTAAATAATATTTAATTATAACTCACAAGTTAAGAGCATGTCAGTAAATAATAATATTGTTGTTATTATTTGACAAGGGGGTATCTCTAGGATTAATGAAATAGTTAAAGGTACTTGTTCAAATTATTTTATTATTACCATAGTGAAATAAATTGGTTATATTATTCTACCATTAGAAAAGGGGAATCCAAATGACACCAATTCAGTTGTGCACAATAGATTGGAGAAAATCTCTCAAGCCTAGAGAGTTCATCCCTCTCCAAGAACGTGCTCAAGAATGAGAGTGATCCTCCTCCACTGGATCAAGGAGAATTATTTGGAAGCAGTTCTCAAGGTTATCAAAGGAGAATGATGTAAGTATAATGATATTCCAAGATAGAACCCAAATACTCCTTTAATTACATCTAAAGATTTGTGGAACACATGTAGATCACCACTAGAGGAGATATACCCTTGATCTCTACAACACAACGACATTGTACTGCAGATCTGTGGCTAGACATATCAAAGAAGAAAGAATAAACCTTAGAGGTAATTATTATTTAATTAAATTAATTATAAACAATATATATTTATTATATCTCTTGGTTTCAGTTTTATATTCCTTTGTATTATTTCTTTGATTCAATTCTATGGATCAGGGTGTTCATCGTCACATAGATCCCAATTTGTTCATTGAATATGGAAAAAATCAAAGTTGGGCACCATCCCTCCCATGTTTCCACTACACCCAGAACCTAAAAGTGGTATGAAAGGGAGGAATATTATTTTTTATAATTATTTAAATTCATTGGTGATTTACACATTCATAATTTAGTTTTTTAATTCAAGTTTATTCATTATTTTAATCAGAATTATGAGATTTGTTTCTTCCTCCATACTTTCTCACAGATCTAACAAAAATGATCAATTTTATAATTAAAATAAAATCAAGAAACTCATATGGAGGTTCCAAGGATTCTGCCTAGATAACACAGCAGTACACACCGTGTAATTGGATTTAAACACCGTGTAGTTGTGATTAATGCACCACAAATTAATTTGGTAATTACTCGACCCATGTAAATTAAATACATGAAGTGTAGTTAATTATTACTCCACATGTTGACTGGGATAAACTGGCACACATTCATCTAGACTACACGTCGTGTGGCCCACTGGACAGGGCGTGTAGTCCCTTTTGGGTCAGGGCTGAGCTGTATATCCCATACATGGATTATCCAACTGGTGACTGTGTAACGTAGAGTCAACATGGAGTGTGACCCACTGGACACACTGTGTACTTCAAGAATTACTTACTACGCCTCACATGATGATTCCATAGGTGTGTACTTTGAATAGATGGTGAAGGCAGTACAAGCTATGTAGATCAGATCTACACACTATGTACTATTACCAAATTACACAGAATTAAAAATTTGATATCTTCATAATATTTAGATCTGTATATAATGTATAATTTGTATTATAGTTATTATTCTATGTTCATTAAATCATGACAGGTTACCTAAAAGTCATGTAATTAATGTAATCATCCATGAAGTACACGTTATGAAAGTCCGTGATATTTCGTGCATGCTATATGTCACAAATAATAAAGTTTATAAAAGTATAATATATGTTGAATAGATTTGGATGGTTATTAACTGGGTTACCTCTAAGGTAAATTTATGTACAAGGTTAATTTTAAATTAATTTTAATTTGTTTAAAATTATAATGGATGAGAATCTAAAATAAATTCAAAAAAGGATTAAGATAAAAGGATTGATTAATTAAAGATAATAATTAATGGATTCGAGCATGATTTATCTTAAATAAGAACTATTAAAGAATTAAATTCTTATTTTATTAAATGAATAATTAGTTTCATGCATGTGGATGATCATGAGCTAGACCAGACCTTTGTATGTGATTGGTTTCCTTTTAATTTATTATTAAATTGAATTGTGGGCCTACATGCCCATGGTTTTTTTTATGTAAACATTCTTTTATCCCTCACCTATGTGTGAGTAAAAGCATATGTAATAGATGGATATCCCAAGCTAGTGGAGGCAATTCTAGTTAGGAGCTGAGGGAAACCAATCCAAGGAGATACAAATGTGGACAGGTGGAAATTTGTAAACACAAACCTTAAATGGTTCAAGGTTTTTTCCCCTAGGATAGCAGTTAGTTTATCAACTGCTAGATAAAATAAAAATTAGAAAAATATAATGATCATACCCTTTATTTTTTTTCTATCAGTTGTATTGTTATTCATTATGGATGTTTTTTCATGATCATATAATTAATGAATTAACAAGCATGCAAGATGGAACTAAAATAAATTGGCTTATGTGTAAATATTATCTAAGACATGTTTAATCACTTAATCATATCCCACTTAATATTAACAAGCATGTGAAAAGATAATAAATAGAAATTTATGCATAAAGGATAAAATACCCCAATAAAATATTAAGTCGGTTTAGCCTTCCATTACTTCAGATAGAACTGAACCATAGTTAAAAGTTCTTGACCAACCAAAGTTGAGGTGATTTCAATTATTAGGGAATTATCATTTGAGGTTTTGGGTTGAATTAACTTGGTTGAAATTAAGGGTTGACTTCCACAGCATGACTTGGTGTAATTCAGAGGAAAAGGTTAAGGAAACATAAATTAATGATTTTAGGATTGAGGAGTCCACTCAAAGGATCAACAAACTATGAGTTAATGTAGTTGGAATTTGGAATTCCTACCTAAAAAAATTCTAGTTTCTTGACTAGCCAATGTTGGGGTAATGAGAATGGAATATGGATCCTTTCCACTAGAATATCCAAGCAACGAGATATTCCTAATCCAATGGTGTAATCTATTGGGTTTCGATAAAATAGTAGAAGACTAATAAATATAATATTTATTTATTTGTCTAAATTTTATCAGATAATGTAATAAAATTATTCTCATCCTATTTTTAGAAACAAAATCAAAACTGGCATCAAACGTATCGTTGTGATATATAATTGATAAGGAAAAACTTCTCACCGAAACTAATTTCCAATAGTGGAAAAGGTGCCTACGGGTCATCCTTCACCATGAAAGGAAACAGTATGTGCTGGAAGAACCTTTACCAGTTGCACATGTAAATGAGGTGAGTGATGAAGAGATCTATCTATATGAGAAACATCTAAATGATTCTATAGATATTCAGTTCTTCATGCGACCATCCATGTCCAATGATATCTTGAAGAAACATGAGGAAATGGATGCTGATAGAATGATGTCTCACCTTTAAACTCACTATCAAGAGAAGGAGAGACAAGAGATGTATGAGATATCTAATGCTTTGTTCACAACTAATCATAGAGAGTATGTGCTAACTGGGCCTAATGTAGTTAAGCTTATCGGCTACATTGAGCATCTGGACATCTTAGGGATTAAATTCCCAAATGAGTTGTGTATAGATCTCATACTTTCATCACTACCCAAGACCTTCTCTAGTTTTATTGTGAATTATAATATGATAAATAATGATAAGTGTCTATCTGAACTTATAACCTTGATTCCCCAAGTAGATAAGGACATGGGGTGTGACAAACCCACAAACCTTATGGTGAATAGAGATAGGAAGGACAAGGAAAATGGGTCTAAGACTTATAAATAGTCTAAAGACACTGAGAATTGTCCGACCAAGAAGAATAAGATCCAAGGCAGGGAAAGGAAAATGAGGAAATATGTTTTTCATGTGGAAAGTCAGGCCACTAGCAGGGGAACTGCACCCAGAGGAAAGGGGAAGCCAAAGGTGCATTTTTTTCGAGTTCAATATTTCCATTTATATACATTGGGTATTAGATACAACTTGTGGTTCTTGCATATATATTCAAATGCAGGATCTAAGTAGATTTTGGAAAATTTCCATAGGAGAGTTGGATCTGCGAGCTGCCAATGGTGATAGGTTGGATGCTCTTTCCATTGGTTACTACCAACTTTCATTTCTAACAGGAATGAGTTTTGTTTTTCTTGATTTTTATTACGTACCTACTATTACCAAAACCATAATTTCTATATCAATTTTAGATACAGATGGGTTTATTTTCATGTTCATAAATAAAAGTTGTTTCTTTTATAAAGAAAACATATGTTATGGTATGAAACATTTAAATAATGATCTGTATGTATTAAATTATGAAAATAAAGTGTTGGAAATTGATAACAAATCAATTTCCCATGAATCATATAACACCCAGTTGTAGCATCACTATTTTGGTCATGTAAAAGAGAAGCATCTGAAAAGGCTATGTCAAGATGGTAATTTAGACTCTTCTGATCTAAAACCACTTGATAGATTTCATTCTTGTTTACAAGGGAAAATGAACAAACCACCATTTTGTGGACATGGTGAAAAGGTCATAGAGATTCTAGTACTGGTACACGCTGATGTGTGTGGACTATTTCCAGTAGAATCTATAAGTGGATATTCTTACTTAAAAACTTTTACTGATGACTTGAGTACATATTTCTATATTTAGTTGATGAGGTATAAGACATATTCATTTGATAAATTCAAGGAATTCAATAATGAAGTAGATAATCATCTTGGTAAGAAGATAAAGAATCTTCAATTAGATTAATGTGGAGAATATTTTAACCATGAATTCATCGACTTTCTATGGGAGTTTGGGATTCTATCTCAACTCACTCCACCTTATACACCACAATGGAATGGTGTTATTGAAAAAAGGAATCGTACCTTGTTGGACATGGTAAGGCTGATGATGAGTCATGAAAATATTCCATTATCCTTTTGGGGATATGCATTACAAGATAAGACATACACATTAAACTAAGTACCAACTAAAGTGACAAAAAAATTACATTCAAGCTATGGAGTGTAAAGAACCCTATTTTGTCGCACACATGTGTATGGGGGTGCGAGGAATTTGTTAATACTTTCTCAGGAAACAAACTAGCGCCTTGGGGCATGAAGTGTATCTTTATAGGGCATCTTAAGGAAATAGAGGTATACCATCTATACAACTCCTCAGACAAGAAAGTGACTATCTCCAGACAAAACATCTTCCTTGAGAGGGAGCACATCCTCAAAAATTATAGTGCGAGAAAGGTTGACTTAAATGAAGTTGATGCTCAAGATACATATGAGTTGGTGCAAGAACAAGTTCCATAGGTCCCCATAAAAGAAGTAGTTCCTGAAACACAAGTACTGTGTATGAGTGTAAGAGAGGTAAGAGAACTAGAGAGATATGGTTTTCTAGTCACTAAGGATGGTGACTAATTATTATTGTACAATGATGAACCTATCTCCTAAAAATAGGTATTATAGATCTCAAAAGATGCAATATGGATATAAGCTATGAATTCTAAGATGGATTGCATGTATCAGAACCAAGTCTGGATTTTAGTTGATGCACCAGTTGATGTAAATCCTATTGGATGAAAATGGTTATTCAAGAGAAAATTAGACATGGAAGGTAATGTAATTACCTATAAAGTAAGGATAATGGATAAAGGTTTTAAATAACATCAAGGTATTGACTATGATGAATCCTTTTCTCTAGTTTCCATGTTTAAATATATATGAATCATACTTTCCAAGTAGCCTACCATGACTATGATATTTGGAAGATGGATGTCAAAACAGCGTTCCGTAATGGGAACCTTCAAGAAGATGTCTATATGACACAACCAAAAGGATCTATGACACCAGGTAATTCCAAAAGGGTTTTCAATCTGCAAAGATCCATTTATGGATTAAAGAAAGCATCCAGGTCATAGAATATTTGATTTGATGAAGCCATAAGAGAATTTTTTTTCATTAAGAATGAATGTGATACATGTGTTTACAAATGGTTTAATTGAAATGTTGTCATTTTCCTAGTAGTTTATGTTGATGAAATATTACTTATTGGAAATGATATACCAGTCTTACAGCCAGTTAAGGACTAGTTGAACAAGTTATTCTCCTTGAAATACTTAGGAGAAGTGGCCTATATTATAGGGATCAAGATCATTTGTGATATATCCAAGAGGCTTCTTAGACTATGACAATGTACAAATATTGATCAGATACTAAAGATATTTAGTATGAAAAAATCCAAGAGAGGATTGGTTCCAGTGTCACATGGTTCATATATTTCTAATAAAATGGGTCCCTAGGAACAACAAAAGAAATATAGAATGAGTAATATCCCACACTCTTCAACGATAGGATCAATCATGTATTCCATGTTATGTAATATACTTAATGTTGCTTATGCATTGAGCATGGTAGTTAGATATCAAGCAGATCTTAGAGAACAACATTGGACAACTGTTAATACTATCCTTAAGTATCTAAGAAGAACTAAGGATATGCAATTGGTGTATAGAGGGGATGAGGAGCTTGTCATATGAGGGTATGCTAATTCTAGTTTTCAGATAGATCAGAATTATATGAAGTCACTATCAGGATATGTTTTCTATCTCAACGGAGGAGATGTGAGCAGGAAGAGTTCAAAGAATCTAGTTGTCACTTATTATATAGTGGAGTCCGAGTATATAGCAGCTTCTGATACAACCAAGGAAGCTGTTTGGATTCAAAACTTTTTCTAGGAACTTTATGTGGTACCTAGAAGTAAAGACCCTATCACATTGTAGTATTATAACACCACACTATTGGATCTTGCAAAAGAACCAAGCTCACATCATCTGACAAAGAAAATACTCTCAAAGTATCACTTCTTGAGGGACTTTAATTATATGGGTGAAGTTGCAGTGAGAAAAGTATCCAAGGAAGAGAACATGGAGGACCCCTTGACTAAAGGCCTATATTATTAGAATCCTGAGTATCATGTGAGAGATAGTGGACTGAAGGTTGTTAGTAGTTGGCTCTAGTGAAAGTGGGAGTCTGTTGGAGTTGGTGCCCTAGAACCAACTTCTATGTACTTTATCATAACTTATAATTATGGTTTTTAAATATAAATAAAATATTTATCACATAATGATTATTATTTTGTGTAACACTATATGTGATAATGTCTCAAGAGTAGTTTTCACACTAAAAGGTCATAGTAGTTCCCCACTATGATGAGAACCCAAAAGTTCTTTGAAACTATTCTTTCCCGAATGGCCCGAAGGCCTTAATTTTTATTGATTTTTGATAACCCCCTTTCAAGGGATAAGGGGGAACCCTTACAAGGCCCATAGGCTCATAGATTACATGGCCCATAGGCTTAGGAGATTACATGACCCGAATGTCTTAGAGAATTCAACCAGACTATCTATAAGGAACTGCCCCTCCCCAACATCTGCATCATGATAGTAACTCACCACCTTCGCATGGCTGTCTGGCTAGGCTTCCCATGCAAGCACAGGCTGGTCCCGATGACAGAGTCATACCCTCTCATTCTGAAAAATCCATTTGGCTCAGCTCTGGTGAGTGCACCTTCTCTGAATCCTCTTCTCGGGCGGATCCTTTTTTGTAGTGTGTCTAGGGAAATTGCATGTGGCCCGAAGGCCTTGAGGTGGACTGAAGGCCTTAAAGGTGGTCCGGAAGCCCTACTGACCCGAAGGCCTGGGTGGCCCAAAAACCTTAAGGACTCCAAGCTCAAACCAATGGCCCAAGGTGAATAGTTCCAGCCACTACAGTACCGAACAGTACCCGCACATTGTACAGTTCTGCTACAATACCTGTATAGTGTATAGTCTGCTACAGTACTGCATAGAGTACAGTTTTTCTACAATACTACTATAGTACCTACTACAGTACCCCCCCAGAAATATTCCTCTACCTGGTTTTGAACCTGGGTCTTGTGGATGCACTTAAGGATACCTCACCAAATGGGCTGAGGCTCATGTGCATTTGAAACTATTCTTAGATATATGTTCTATGGATGGATGATATCATTTGAGGGATAAAAATGATACATGCTATCGAGGGAGGAGACTCATAGGACTTTAAGGAACTTTCTCATGGTGTACTCCCTTGGTGATATCGAGTAGGATATTATGAGAATGAGACCCGATAGTAGGAAATCCACATTTAAAAGTGTCATTGGAAGTTACTTTTTGCGTACATGTGTATTGGTCCTTAGACTTTAATAGTATTATTAATGGATATTAAGAGTTGCTTATTTTGATCTATTAATGAAAACTGTGACAATAGATGTTCACAGTGAGGTGGGATATGTTGGGTGTGTCACAAGTAATATTGCATTAATGAATAATGAGAAAAATTATTTATCCCTTCTATTCACTAACAAAAGTTAATATCTCAGGCCCTTTGATGGAAATGATATAGCTTAACTAAATCCATGTCCATGGTGTTCTATAAGAAAGTTTTATTTTTGTAAAGTCAAATAAAGAGATATCGAGCATATAGGTTGATGGCACTGGCATGAAACCTGCTCGATTAGAGATATTGTGACAAAGGGATTATATTACACTATAAATGTTCATATGAGGTGACATGTCATTATATAATTAACTTCTTTCTCTATGGGTGCCTTGGTGTGTTACTATATGATAGCCATGGACTTTAGGATGCTCCACCTAATGCCACTGAGAAAGTGGCCTAAAGGGTCACACACTAAGTGTATCCATAATCTTAGTTAAATAATTTATTATTTAATAAGTTGAATAAATATTATTTCTAGTTGTGGTTTAATAATTATTCATGTATTCCTGATCATATTTATTTTATCACTATTTATTAGAGAGAATATATTGTGGGTGGAATAATTAATAAATATTGAGGAGGATTGGAATACTGAGTTTAATGATCCAATGAGAGATAATAATATTGAATATTATTTGATTAAATAATATTTAATTATAACTCACAAGTTAAGTGGATATCAGGAAATAATAATATTACTGTTATTATTTGACAGAGGGGTTTCTCTAGGATTAATGAAATAATTAAAGTCACTTGTGAAAATTATTTTATTATTACCCTAGTGAAATAAATGCCCAATTATATTATTCTATCATTATCCAAGGGAAATCCAAGCGACACCAATTTGGTTGTGCACAATGGATTGCAAAAAATATCTCAAGCGTAGAAAGTTCATTCCTCTCCAAGAACACACTCAAGAACAAGAGTGATCCTCCTCCACTTGATCAAGGAGAACACTTTGGAAGTAGTTTTAAAGGTGATCAATGGTGGATGATTCAAACATAAGGATCCTATGTGCTGTCACCTTAAGAATCCTTCAGTGATGTCTGAATATTCATAGAACACGTGTGGATCACTGATAGAGGAGATATACCCTTGATCTCTACAATGCAATGATGGTGAACTACGAATATATAGCCAAAAACATCAACAAAGAAAGAATAAACCTTAGAGGTAATTATTATTTAATTAAATTAATTATAAACAATATATTTTGATAATCTCTCTTGGTTATGGGTTTCTATTACGTTTTCTTATTTATTTGATTCAATTTCGTGGATCATAACATTCATCATCACATAGATCCCAAATTGTTCATTGAATATAGAAAAAATCAAAGTCGGGAATCGTCCCTCCCATGCTTCCACTATGCCCGGAACCTACACTTTTCTCTATGGTGATATTGATGAAGAGAACTATATGTTCCAACCAGAAGGGTTTGTAGAAAAATGAAAATGGAACTTGGTTTGCAGGTTGAAAAAATCTCTATACGGTCTCAAGCAGGCACCAAGGTGTTAGTACAAGAGAGTTTATTCCTATGTCATAAGCCTTGGATATAAAAAGATTCATTTAGATATTTGTGAATATTTAAAATGTTTGGACGATAATTATTTTATCATTATTCTGTTATGTGTGGATGACATGTTGGTTATAGGCCCCAATAAAATAAGATTCTGGAGATGAAGTCACAATTGGATAGGGAGTTTGATATGAAGGACTTGAGACCATCAAACAAGATTCTTGGGATGTAGATTTATTGAGACCAAAATAACGGGAAGATTTGGATATCACAGAAGAATTACTTATAGAGAGTCTTGAAACGCTTCAACACGAAAGACTGTAAGCCAATATCTACCCCTCTTCTTGTTAATTTCAAGTTATCCTCACTGATGAGTCATAGTAGTGAAGTAGAGAGGATGAGGATGTCTCTAGTACCTTATCCATAAACATTGGGAAGTCTGATGTTCGCTATGGTTAGTACTAGACTAGACATTCAATACTACAAAAACAGTCATTATTAGCTCTCAAAATGGGCTTTATCAACGCTAAAAAAGTGCTATAAATCTTGGTGTGGATAAAGGGGGGGTCCCCTTTATCAGTGCTTTTTAGCGCTGATAAAGGGGTACTTTATCAGCGCTAAAAAATCACGGATAAAGTAAAAATTTACCAGCGCTAAAAATGTGCTGATAAAGGAAGACATTATTAGTGCTAAAAAGGCAATGATAAAATGACCCTTTATCAGTGGTAAAAGAGCGCTGATAAATGCATGTTTTATCAGCGCTTTTTTAGCGCTGATAAAGCTATATTTTATTAGCAATTTTTTCACACTGATAAAAGCTCTTTTTATCAGTGCCAAAAATGCATTGATAAATTCCCTGTCTTCTGCTAAAAAAAATCTGCAACAGCACACCCAAACACCTGCAAAAGATTCAGCATCTCAACAAGCTAATTAGACCAAGTATAAACATAAAAAATTAACACATAAATCATAATATATTTAGACCAAGTATACCCATACAACAACTATAACCATACACCATTAAGAAAAAATTAATAATTTAATTATGTACATAAATAATTCAATTTAGAATTCAGGTGGCTGGGGGGCTGTTCAGGGGTTTGGGGTGGCTGTCTAAGGGGGGTAGGGGGTGTTTGGGGGGAAAGGGGTGTCCAGGGGGGTGGGGTCGGTCTAGGAGGTTGGGGGTAGTCCAAGGAGGGTGGGGGTGTTCAGGGGGTTGGGGGTGTCCAGGTGGTGGGGTGGTGTCTTGGAGGGGGGGTGTCCACGTGGGGGGGGGGGGGGGGGTGGTCTGAGGGGTTGGTGGGGCTATCCAACGGGGGTGGGGTGGTGTCCAGGAGGGTGGGATGGGGGTGTCCGGGGGGATAGGGGTGTCCACGGGGGTGGGGGTGTCCAGGGGGGTGGGGGTCCAGGGGGTGGGGGGTTGTCCAGGAGATTGGGGGACTGTCCAAGGGGGGTGGGGTGGTGTCCAAGGAGGGGGGTGTCTAGGTGGGGGGATGTCTATGGGGTGTCGAGGGGGTGGGCTGGTGTCTATGGTGTCGGGGGGGATTTCCAGGGGTGTGGGGGGGGGGGGGTCCAGAGGGGTGGGTGTGTCCAAGGGGTGGATTGGTGTCCAGGGGGGGTGGGGGTGGTCCATAGGGTTGGCAGGGATGACTCATACACATCACAAAGGACCTGTGGATTGTTCTCCTAAAATATCAATACAATATTAATGTGTTTGGTAGGATTTCCATAGGTCAGTTGTTGATTTCACTTAAAATGGTGTCCATTTTAAACAAAAGAGAGACCCTTTGAGTGGTACCGGCCACACCGTGCCTCAGATTGAGGCAAGGATGACTCATACACATCACAAAGGACCCATGGATCGTTCTTATAAAATATCAACACAATAAAAATGTGTTTCGTCAGATTTCCATAGGTCAGTAGTTGTTTTCAATTAAAATTGTGTCCATTTTAAACAAAAGAGAGACCCTTTGAGTGGTACCAGCCACACCGTGCCTCATATTGAGGCAAGTTTGACTTTTACATGTCACAAAGGACTCTTGGATCATTATACTAAATGATAAACACAATTAAAATGTGTTTGGTCAGATTTCTGTAGGTCAGTTGTTGTTTTCACTCAAAATTGTGTCCAATTTAAACAAAAGAGAGACCCTTTGAGTGGTACCGGCCACACAGTGCCTCAGATTGAGGCATGGTTGACTCATACACATAAAAAAGGACTCTTGTATTGTTATAATAAAGTATCAACACAATATGAATGCGTTTGGTTGGATTTCCGTAGGTCAGTTGTTGTTTTCACTTAAAATTGTGTCCATTTTAAACAAAAGAGAGACCCTTTGAGTGGTACCTGCCACACCGTGCCTCGGATTGAGACGAGGATGAATCATACATGTCACAAAGGATCCATGTATCGTTTTGATAAAATATCAAGACAATAAAAATGCATTTGGTTGGATTTTCATAGGTTAGTTGTTGTTTTCACTGAAAATTGTGTCGATTTTAAACAAAAGAGAGACCCTTTGAGTGGTATCGGAAACACCGTGCCTCAGATTGAGGTGGGGTTGACTCTTACACGTCACAAAGGATTTGTGGATAATTATATTAAAGGATAAACATAGTCTGATTGTGCTTGGATGTATTTTCATAGGTCGGTTGTTGTTTTCAAATAAAATTGTGTCCATTTTAAACAAAAGAGAGACCCTTTGAGTGGTACCGGACACACCTTGCCTCGGATTTAGGCATATATGACTCTTACACATAAAAAATTACCCATGTATCATTATAATAAAATATCAAGACAATCCGAATGCGTTTGGTTGGATTTTCATAAGTCAGTTGTTGTTTTCAATTAAAATTTTGTCCATTTTAAATAAAAGAGAGACTCTTTGAGTGGTACCGGCCACACCGTGCCTCTTATTGAGGTGGGGATTACTTTTAAACATCAAAAATGACCCATGGATCGTTCTCCTAAAATATTAAGACAATCTGAATGCATTTGGTCAGATTTCCGTAGGTCAATTTTTGTTTTCACTCAAAATTGTGTCCATTTTAAACAAAAGAGAGACCCTTTGAGTGGTACCGGCCACACCGTGCCTCAGATTGAGGTGAGGATGACTCATAAACGTCACAAAGGACTCTTTGATTGTTCTTATAAAGGATAAAAACAATCCTAATGCGTTTGGTAAGATTTCCCTAGGTTAGTTGTTGTTTTCACTCAAAATTGTGTCCATTTTAAATAAAAGAGAGACCCTTTGAGTGGTATCGACCACAACGTGCCTCGTATTGAGGCGGGGATGACTTGTACATGTCATTAAGGACTCATGGATTATTCTTTTAAAAGATCAAGATAATATGAATGCATTTTGTGGGATTTTCATAGGTTAGTTGTTGTTTTCAATTAAAATTGTGTCCATTTTAAACAAAAGAGAGACCCTTTGAGTGGTACCGGACATACTGTGCCTCGTATTGAGGCGGTGATGACTCATAAACGTCACAAAGGACCCATGGATAGTTCTACTAAAAGATAAAGGCAATAAAAATGCGTTTGGTCATATTTCCATAGGTTAGTTGTTGTTTTCACTCAAAATTGTGTTCATTTTAAACAAAAGAGAGACCCTTTGAGTGGTACCGGCCACACCGTGCCTCAGATTGAGGTGGGGATAACTCATACACATTAAAAAGAACTCTTGGATCGTTTTAATAAAGTATCAACAAAATCCTAATGCGTTTGGTCGGATTTCCATAGGTCAGTTGTTTTTTCACTCAAAATTGTGTCCATTTTAAACAAAAGAGAGACCCTTTGAGTGGTATCGGCCACACCGTGCCTCGGATTGAGGCAGGGATGACTCTTACACGTCAAAAAGGACCCATGGATCATTCAAATAATATATCAAGACAATCCGAATGTGTTTGGTTGGATTTTCATAGGTCAGTTGTTGTTTTCAATTAAAATTGTGTTCATTTTAAATAAAAGAGAAACCCTTTGAGTGGTACCGGCCACACCGTGCCTCGGATTGAGGTGGAGATGACTTTTACATATCAAAAAGGACCCATGGATCGTTCTCCTAATAGATCAGGACAATCATAATGTGTTTGATTGGATTTTCATAGGTCAGTTGTTGTTTTCAATTAAAATTGTGTCCATTTTAAACAAAAGAGAGACCCTTTGAGTGGTAACGGCCACACTGTTCCTAGGATTGAGGAGTAGATGACTCATACATGTCAAAAAGTACCCATGGATCGTTCTCATAAAAGATCAAGTCAATACGAATGTGTTTGGTTAGATTTCCGTAGGTCAGTTGTTGTTTTCACTCAAAATTGTGTCCATTAAAAACAAAAGGGAGACCCTTTGAGTGTTATCGGCCACAAAATGCCTCAGATTGAGGTGGTAATGACTCATACACGTCAAAAATGACTCTTGGATCGTTCTCATAAAGTATCAACACAAACTGAATGTGTTTGGTCAGATTTCCGTAGGTCAGTTGTTGTTTTCACTCAAAATTGTGTCCATTTTAAACAAAAGAGAGACCCTTTGAGTGGTACCATCCAAACCATGCATCGGATTGAGGCGAGGATGACTATTACACATAAAAAAGGACCCATGTATCATTCTACTAAAATATCAAGACAATTCAAATGCGTTTGGTTGGATTTTCATAGGTCAGTTGTTGTTTTCGTTGAAAATTGTGTCCATTTTAAACAAAAGAGAGACCCTTTGAGTGGTACCAGCCACAAAGTGCCTTGTATTGAGGTGGGGATGACTCATACATGTCACAAAGGACTCATGGATCGTTCTCCTAAAGTATCAACACAATAAGAATGCGTTTTTTTTATTTTCATAGTTCGGTTGTTGTTTTCAATTAGAATTGTGTCCATTTAAAAAAAGAGACCCTTTGAGTGGTACCGGCCACACCATGCATCGGATTGAGGTGGGGATAACTCATACACGTCAAAAAGGACCCATGAATCATTTTCCTAAAATATAAAGACAGTCCGAATGCATTTGGTTGGATTTTCACAGGTCAGTTTTTGTTTTCAATTAAAATTGTGTCCATTTTAAACAAAAGAGAGACCCTTTGAGTAGTACCTGCCACACCATGCCTCGGATTGAGGATGGTATGACTCTTACACGTCAAAAAGGACCCATGGATTTTTCTACTAAAATATCAAGACAATATGAATGCGTTTGGTCAGATTTCTGTAGGTCAGTTGTTGTTTTCACTCAAAATTGTGTCCATTTTAAACAAAAGAGAGACCCTTTGAGTGGTATCAGCCACACTGTTCCTCAGATTGAGGTGGGGATGACTCATACATGTCACAAAGGACTCATGGATTGTTATACTAAAAGAAAAACATAATCTAAATGTTTTTGGTTGGATTTATGTAGGTCAGTTGTTGTTTTCACTCAAAATTGTGTCCATTTTAAACAAAAGAGAGACCCTTTGAGTGGTACCGGCCACACCGTGCCTTGGATTGAGGCAGGGATGACTCATACATATCAAAAAGGACCCATGGATCGTTCTCATAAAAGATAAATACAATATGAATGTTTTTGGTTGAATTTTCATAGGTCATTTGTTGTTTTCAATTAAAATTGTGTCCATTTTAAACAAAAGAGAGAACCTTGAGTGGTACCGGCTGCACCGTGCCTCAGATTGAGGTGAGGATGACTCGTACATGTCACAAAAGACCCATGTATCATTATTATAAAATATCAAGACAATATGAATGCATTTTATCGAATTTCCATAGGTCAGTTGTTGTTTTCACTCAAAATTATGTTCATTTTAAACAAAAGAGAGACCCTTTGAGTGGTTCAACATTCTTGCATGTTGCTGGTGCATATCATCTATTAAAATGGGAAAATGACTCATTGGAGAAAGGAGGTTTTATTTAATCACAATTAAAATTTTCCTATGAACATTTACATACAATAATATTTCATCTTTTGATCCCCTTAACCCCTCTAAAAAATGACCACCAATTGTACATGTCCCCAAGTTAGATCTTCATTCTATTTGTGTACAATCTTCCATCAGCTATGCGGCCCACTCATTTCTGAACACATCTATATCGTCTTGTGAGTATGAGGCTTTTCGGCAGTCATATTAGTACTGAAAAATATAAAAATAAATAATTAATAAAGAAATTAAATGAACTAGTAGTTGTTTTTGAAAATACCTCTTTAGGGAAGCTAGTCTGTTGATGAAAAATGATCTCTTTCATAAATTTACAAACATAATAACCATAATCATTATCGTTTTTTTGTTTTCGACACTACAAAAAAATTGATCATTAGGATAATAAGTAACTTGTGTTGAGATGTGTTTGGATAGTGAAATTTTATTATATATACCCTGATATTTGTCCAGACATAGTACTTGCTCGCCTCCTTATGCTTAGCCCCTATCCTCATTCCTTTTTTTAGACGATAATGATACACTGACCTATCATAATATAATCCTCAGTAAAAGATAATATAAATTATATTACTTGATTTTTAGACCTAAAACGTAGGATGTAGTGTCTTACAGATTCAGAAACTCCATCATGTGTGGTCGGTTTGATGGATATCTTTGCTTTGAATCCAGAAAATAAATCTTTGGAGTATCCAATTTCACCACAATTAGAAACCAATGTTGCCTAAAAACAAAAAAGGAATAAGTAATAAAATAAGTGAAAATATAATTGATATGATTTAATCGTAGAGTTTTACCCCTGCATGGTTGGTATTAGGAATAGTTTGTCATCTGTAATCTTGCTTTCAAATGTTTTCAGCAAGATGTTCACTATTTCATCCTTTTTTGATGGCTGTAATTTTGTTAGGTGTGTTTATGTAGTATGAGGACTAACGAGTCCAAATCTTGGCTCATGGGAAAATTCCTTCAATTGTTTTTCATAAATGAGTCTATCAACAATACAAAATGCATTTAATCACAATTTTCACATTAGATCAACTTTTAGAAAATAAATTCATGAAAATATACCTCATATATATATTTACAACTGTGATGACTAGCCAACCGTTTTCAAGGATCTCATTTAAATTTTCAGCAGCAACGAAATATTGACTTCCCTCTCCGTATATATTCTTTTCTAAAACCACTCTATGACTAATACCATCTTTTAGCTTCGTATCCACATGAGTCTTCAATGCTAGTAAATGTGGATAGAGAATAGGTGGTGTTATTGTGATTTCAATAGCTCCTTGGGATCATTTGGTCGATCTTTTAGATGATTTTTAGCCGATGTTTGTCACCCCCTTCCCTTTCTCTGTCTATAATAACAATCATTGGTTCAGACCCTTTTTTCATTAATTGTTAAAGGTTTATCTTGAAAAAAAGGAAATAAATACCTCTTTGTCCACATGTACTCTTACAAGTTGTGATGTCCATGCAATGAATGTCCCAATAGCCTTTTAGACCATATGAATATCATCGTCATAAAGTGGAATAGGTAGCTTTGCATTTGGCTCATGAGCTACAGTAATCGTCACTTTCAGATGATCTTTCAGAAGTGGTCTATTATGCAGCATGACATTTGGGTTATTGAACATTGTAGCCCTCACTACAAGGTGATATGTGGGTGTTGATAGATATAAATCACAATCATTATCACCCTATAAGAAGATCAGTACAGAAAAAGTATCAGTGTTTGTCTGATTCACATTTCATGGGAACAATTATTAGAATATTGATTACCACGGCTAAGACAATTCTTTAAGGGGAATGGCTTGCCTAAAAGATGGTGGGGGCGGGGTGGGATGTTCACGCACTGGTTGTTCCTGAGTTGTGTATTCTCTTTGCTTCCCACCCATAAAAGTTGCTAGTAACTCTCCCTGCCATTGTAATCATTCTTAAAGGGTTATTATTTTTTTGGTCATTTGTTCCAATTTTTTATCTGTATCATTCATTTTTTCTTCTTCTCAAAATATACTCGGGGTGTCACCCCAAACCCCGCACCTCTGACACGACCGTATTTTTATGGCTGCTTCAAAGCCGTCGATAATAGTTCTGCATCCGCTACAGGAGTTGCTAATTCATGTGACTGTCGGATAGAGGAAAATAACTAATTATTTTTTTGTAATAGAAATTTAAAACAAATATTTTTATCATCGTGTCATAATTACACATATTTCCCACACTTTTTGTGTGTTCTCATATACTATCTTCCTTTCCTTATTCACACGTGCCTCCTTCCATAGCACATGACGTGGGATGGAAGTGTATTTGGTTTTAGACTCATCAATATACATATAAACATAGAAAGATAATTATGATGTTGTTTATTGGAACCTAACAATATTATTGTATATTTAAAATACATACCATTTTCTTTTTTAATGAAGCGTACCACATCCTTGCTTTACGATAGGGGTATGTTGGTTTTGATGCACGTTCCTTATTTTCAGTACATAGTTTTTGTTTCATAAATGAAATATTAACAATAAAAGTGATGAATACAGGTATCCTCAAACAACCTATTATCATCCACAATGTACCTGAAACTTTTCATCCCCACGACGGCTAATAAATGCATCCCATGCTTCTTGGGATATCAGGTGAGCGTAGAAAATGGGTGGGTGCGAGTTTATTTTACCTTTGGAATCTTTCAGGTGACAATAAAATAGTGCGAAAATCTCGATGAATCCTTCCTGCAAGCCTTAGTACATAATCCTTGTGTGAATCATCTATTATAAATGTACTCTATAAGAGATTGAGAAGAGTAAGACGTTGTTTCATTATTTTATTTTCTAGTAAATTAAAGGAATAAATTCATAATGGTACCGTAATTTCTTCCCAGATCACAACCTTCATCCCGGACACAACATGGTGCCATGAATCTATGTCAATCAGCACGCATAGTCAAGTGAAAACTCCAATGTAACTACTAAACATAGCCTTGTTGGGATTTACATGTTGGCCTCATGAATTCCATCCGACATTGAATTTGATGTCTTTGCTTTTCACCTTAAGAACTTTGGCTAACACCGTCAAACTACGATGCACCTGTGTTTTCTACGATGTTGGTCCTTCATTCCCAACCATTTCATCGATATCAACATCATCTATATTTTCATATGAAATGGTAGAAATGTCATGTGCTGATGGTTGTTGGACCTCAACACTAGTAGCATCAGGAGCCGCAACAGGAGAAGTAGTAGGAGCAGCATCAGGAGCCACAGTAGGAGTAGAAGCAGGAGCAATAGCAGCTGCAGTAGGAGCATCAGGAGCAATAGCTTGAGAGACTTGTTTAGACTCAAGGTTAGGAGCACCAGAATGTGCATAATTCATTATCTACAAAAGAGGTTGAACAATTAATTTAGATTACATAAATTCAGTAATGATAAGATAATAACGTGAGATAACAAGATCTATATTACAAACAAAATATAACCTGTTTATTGAACTCTATTTACTTTTTTCAAAGGTTGAAGGGATTTTAAACCTCTATCGATTCTCTAAATCCCTTCATTGTGGTCTCCTCTAACATAAAAAACATCATCTACATTAGGACCGCTACAAAATGATTGTGATGTACCACTGAAAGGATTGTCCTCAACTGAATTTTCATCGGAACCTTCAGTAGTTTTGGACGATAATAGAACAATTGACCACCTTCAGTTTGCAGGATCTGGAACATAAAAAACTTGTACTACCTGTGATTCCATTATAAATTGTTCGTCTTTGTACCCTTCTTTACTAAAATTAACTTTCACAAATCCCCATTCATCTATTTTAACACCACTATTGTTATCAACCCATTTGCATTGAAAAATCGGAAATTGGAATGTTGTATAATCTAACTCCCATATTATTTTGATAATGCCAAAGTATGACATATTTTCATAAATTGGATTTTTGTCCTTACTACCAAAAACATGCATCGCTTCAGCCACTAGTGTAACTCCACTATTTTTCATGGTACTATCTTCATCGTGTTCATCTGTATAGAATGTATAACCATTAATTACATAACCACTGTAAGATAATACATACACACTTGGTCCAGTGGCTAGCCATCAAAGTCATTTTGAAATTGAATTCGGATTTTCATCCAACTGCTTAAAAATATGGTCCTGAAACCATCCTATAAACTGGTGATTATGTGTATTTGATAACCATTTTTCATCCCTTGATGGATTCAACTACCTAAGAATTTCTTTGTGAGTTTCAATATATGGATCAACCTCTAAACTGTTATGCAAAACATAAAGGTGTGCCTACTCCCGATCCGTAATACTGATTGTCACAACTTCTCTTCCAGAAATTCCCTCACCCTCAATGCGTCTAGTGTGATGAGATTTCGGGATACCAATGCTTTCCACATTAGATAGGTATTCGATACAAAATTCAATGGCTTCCTCAACAATATATCGCTCCACTATACAACCCTCTAGATGACTTTGATTTTTGACATACCCTTTCAAAATATTCATATACCGTTCAAGAGGATACATCAATCTATAGTGCACAGGAACACAAAGTCAAATCTCTCTCACCAATTGAATCATCAAATGAACCATCATATCAAAGAATGTTGGTGGGAAGAACATTTCTGATTCACATAATATGATGATTTTTTTTCCATATCTAGCAATTTCGCCGGGTCTAAAACTTTTCTACATATAGCTTTGAAAAAGAAACAAGATTTTTTTAACGTATGACGAACATTCTTGGAAAAAATGCAAAGTAAATCTATAGGAATTATATCTTGCATCAAAACATGGAAGTCATGTGATTTCAACCCTTTTAACTTCAAATCATTCATTGACACAATATTCTTGATATCTGATGAATACCCCTCTAGAACCTTTACATCATTAAAGAAGTTTCAAAACTGATATCTCTCCTCCCCAGAAAGCGTATAAGTAGCTGGAGGAAGAAACATTCGATTTTCACCCTTCACGGGAGCCAACTCTTCTCATATTCCCATGTCAACCATGTCCAACCTTGCCTTAAATCCATCCTTTGTTTTTCCAGGGGCATTTAGCAACTTTTCGATAACACTGTCACATACATTTTTTTCCACATGCATCACATTAAGAAAAATTTTAACGTACAATCAATTGTAGTATGTTAATTCAAAAAAAACTGATCTCTTTTTCAAACCGATTTTTGTAAGGTTTTTCGAAAATGGTTTACCAAAAATAGTGTTCACATATTTTACTTTCTCAAACAGCTGATCGCCTGTTAGTGGAGACAGTGCTGTGTGTTGTTCTGAACTTCCATTGAATGATGTCGTCCAAGATCGGTACATATGACAATGAGGTAGAAATCTACAATGTCCCAGAAACACAGATTTTGATGAATGTTTCAACCTAATTGATTCTTTATCTTCTTTTCACATGGGACACCCTTGAGTTCCTTTAATGCTATATCCTGACAAATTTCTATAAGCAGGGAAATCATTTATTATACCATACAACATCGCTCTTAACGTGAAGTATTTACTTTTATAAGCATCATATAACATAACACCTGAATCCCACAATAACTTCAAATCCTCGATCAAAGGAGCCATATAAACATAAATATCATTACTTGGTTTTTTTGGTCTGGATATAAGCATAGATAACATGATGGATTTCCTCTTCATGCATAACTAGGGTGGAAAGTTATAATTTACCAACATAATAGGCCATGTACTATGAGTTCTGGTTTGAAAACGAAAAGGATTTACTCCATCTATAGATAACACAAAATGAAGGTTTCTCAGCTCTTTTCCAAATTCAGGATACTCATGATCAATTTTCTTCTATTGATGAGAGTCAATCGGATGAAGTAATTTCCCATCTTTATTTCTTTTATCTGTATGCCACGACAATTGTCTTGCAGTTTCTTAACTTCCATATAGACTCCTAAACCTTGGAATGATTGGAAAGTACCGTACAACTTTTGTAGGATTGGATTCATCTTTCTTGTATCAAGAAGCACCACACTTTGGGCATTCTGTAAGTGATTTTTTCTCCTTGCGAAACAATATACAGTCTTTCAGGAAGGCATGTATTCTTTCCAAAATCATACCCATCGAGCGTAGCATTCATTTAGCTTCATATGTCCATCTTGGGAGATCATTATCTTAAAGGATCATTTCATTCAAGAGAGCAAGTAGTTCCATAAAACTGACATCACTCCATCCGTTGCCTACTTTCAATTTATACAACTTCAGTACAGTTGACAATGTTGTATACTTGGTGCAACCAGCATACAATGGTGTCTTTGCACAACTCTTTAACTTCTCAAACAATTTTGGGAAATCACAGAGTTCATCTTCAATTGTATTTGTCATTTCCTCAATACGATCTTCATCATAATTGACATCTGTAATCACATCCTCCATACAGTCTTCTTTATTATCCATATTTTTATCCATATCTGATGATCCATAAAATGCAGTTTTATCCCATCCAGTAGCTATATTCGCTTTTTCTCCATGTCTATTCCAACATTTATAACTCCAATCTATTCTGTGACATATCAAATGTTCTTCCAGCTCCTCTGGAGTAAGTAGTCTATAATAACAACAACATAAACACGAAAAAAGGATTTGAGAAGGATCCTTTGTGTGATCCTTTGCAAATTTGATGAACTCTTTCACTCCGTTCTCATACTCTATTGTCAAATGATTAGTATCTATCCAATCTTTATTCATCTTCATCCTATTTGAATCTCAAATATTAGTATTTATGGTTCAAGTACACAAAACAGGACTTCCAGACATAGTAAAAGAGAACCACTTCCTTATAAAAATAGAAATTAATAGAGCATAACCATTAGTATTTATTCATCTTCATTAAATATAATTACTTTAGATTCATTATAGTTTCCTCAAATCATGCCAGACCAAACACAAGAATAATCAAGAATGATACATCTACCACTCTTAGGTCTCTACCCTACATTCAATATCATCATGCCTAAATACCCATATATCCACACATACACATGTCACAAACACATAAAAAACATATCCACATCAGAACCAAAGTACCAATATGGATTTCAATTAGGTTACTCGACTCAATTGGTATTATGTAAGAAATAATAAGAAAATATAATAACATTATAGTCACACATAAATCTCAAACTGGTGTTAATAATACAATAAACCCAAGGTATCATTCCATCTATCAGAATACTCTGAAGGAGCCCATATGCGATAGTAGTCCCAGGTGGTGAAGGTTCCTTAGGAGGAAGGGGTGAACACGCACCTATCGGGGTTTGAGGTCAGGTCACTAATGTTGAAGGTGTCCCGATACTCCTACAAGGATTCATTCCATATTTTACAAACCATGTCCTGGTACAAGGGTTCCTACACGGGTTCCTGATGATCATGCCAAGAAGAAATGGAAACCAAGAGGGGGGAGTGGTTCAAAATACCTCAAGAAATATGGAAAAAACATGGTATTTGAGAATAGGTTAGTGGATTTCATGTTGGCTAGACACCAATCCAATAGACTCCATAAGTGGTGATGGCCCCTGTAGTTGTTGCACCAGGTGAAACTGTCACCAGAGAAGCTGAGATCAATGAGGCCCTTCCCAGCCATGAACTAAACAAAATCCATGATGGCCTTCCTCTGGAATGGGCTTCTACCTTTCCTTTCCTTTGGGTTGGAAATGACATTAAAGTCACCCCCAACAAACAATGGATGGTGGCCGGGATTGAAGGTATTTTGTTCACCCCATATAGATTCCCTTTGAAGAGGGTTGTAGCTTCCAAAAACAAAAGTCATAAGGAAGGATGTGTCATCGTTGGACACCTTGGTAATGTTGAATTGATTGCAATCTTGAACAGTATCAACAACATATTTATTATGCCAAAATACCCATTTGTGTCTGTTGGAGGGGTCAGAGTGTATAAATCCATGAGACTTAATCTTCCAGGAGAATTCTATGATTATTATAGGGTTTTTTGTGTTATTATACAACAACAACAATGACATTATGATTTTTGATTTCTATGGTGAGGAAGTCCGATTTAACATGGGTACTAAGACCATGAGAATTACATATGAAGATAATAATGATGGGTAGGACGGGGCTCTGGCATTGGATCTAGAGCTAGTAGCCTTATTGAAGTGGGAGGATGATCTCTCATTGAGGTCCCTTGATTTTGAACATGTTCATAATCCCTTCTGGTTGGTAAGCTTCATATGAGTGGGAGATGAGGATCCAAAGGGTTAGGGGAAGGATGGGTAATGAAACATGGGGGCTGGTGAGGGAGTTATCTCTAGATCAATAAGTATTTGGAGCTGGATGACAGGCTCAGAGCCAAGGGAGATAGAACAAACACTGCTAGGAAGGGGTCTAGACACTACAGAGAAGCAGTCAATAACCTCAGCGAGGGAGAAGGACAGAGATGGAGGTAGGGGTGGCAAGGCTATAAAGCTTGGTGGTCTGGGCATCATGCCATACAAGTGAACTTCCAAAAAAAGTCACTTAGATAACATGAAGGAAAGAAGGGGGTAACCCCTCGAAGAAAATAGGGTTCAATCATTGGATGACCTAGAAATGCATCAGAACCAGGTGGTGTTGTCCTTAAAGAAAAAGGTTATCCTTTATTCCTTACTTTACGGTGACATGGTGTTGGATCTAAGGGAATAAATGATACCTAGGAGGAATCTAGTGAAACTGGAATCCAAGTGGGAAGGACCTTAAATTTCTCATAAACTTCACTCTGATAGTGTAAACTCATTAATCGCCATTGATTATGAGCATATCAATATTTCCACCAATACTAGGTTTCTCAAGAGATATTTTACATGAATAAACCATCCCTTTAGTCTAAGATATATGGATTTGAACTAAAAAACCAACATCCTAGTTATACATAATGCCGATTATCTATTCAGGAATCCAATTTACTTTCCATATGATTTGAAACTATACAGTTTCATAATAACTATATGTGTCTTGATTTATGTCACCACAGGACATGTAGGGATGCATGGATCTTCAAATCCATTTCCTAGCTACAATAATTACAAGAAACAATTACCACCTATGAATATAGGTTAGACCATCACAGAGTGTTTCTCATTCAAGAACATTATTTCTATTCATTACTATCATAATAGGATACATAGTTACACCTAGGTCTCCAATTGCATGCCTAGTTGCAAAAATCCATAAAACATGCATCCCAAATGCACAAGGAAAACTCACACATGCTCATTTTTCCAACATACAATCAAGATCTAAATACATATTGTTTTTTCATGAAATATATCATACAGAAATTCTTTACGTCAATTCCCATGACCTTGTAATATGACATGAAAAAAATGGAAACATCCTAATCACATGACAATAAAACTATAACACATGAACTTCTTCACCAAATGATGATTAAATACACCGAAAATGTCTTTACCACATGTTATTAAACAACATGTACCAACTACCAAACATAAACAAAGTATTCATCACAATCATCAATAGTAAAATCCCAAAATCAAATGGGGGTTCATAGATTTTTCAGACCATGCAAAGCGAAGCTCGAAGGGAAGTGGAGGTCTGACACGTGAAGCTCAGCGGGTGGAGGAGGACTAGCAATGCGAAGCTCGAGGGCGGTGGAGTTCTGGTAACGAGAAGCTCAACGGGCGGCGGAGGTCCGGCAAAGCGAAGGTCGAGGGCGGTGGAGGTCCGGAAACACGAAGCTCAGCGGGCGGCGGAGGTCCCGCAATGAGAAGCTTGAGGGCAACGGAGGTCTGGAAACGCAAAGCTCAGCAGGTATTGAAGGGGAGTCACAGGGTTCCAGTTCCCCAATAGCTTTAGGTCGCGATAAAACGAGGGCACTGTGTGACCGATTTTATAACAAAATGGACTACGGTTTTATCAGCGCTAACAAAGCACTGATAAAGACTACATTTATCAGTGCTAAAATTTTAGCGTTGATAAAGGTATCCTTTATCAGTGCTTTTTTAGCACTGATAATGGTCCTCTTTATCAGTGCTAAAAAAGCGCTGATAAAGGTTACCCTGTATCAGCGCTAAAATTTTAGCACAGATACAGGGTTGCTTTATCAGGGATTTTTTAGCGCTGATAAAGGATGTCTCTATCAGCGCTTTTTCGAAGTGCTGATAAAGAAACCCTGTATCAGTGCTAAAATTTTAGCACTGACAAAGGGTATCTTTATCAGTTCTTTTATAGCGCTGATACATGGTTTCTTTATCAGTGCTTTTTCTAAGCGCGAATATAAGGTGGCGCTGCGCTTGCTCGTTTTTGTAGTAGCGATTATACATGTAGTGGTAGGTGTTAGTTGGTACATGGATAATCCATGACAGGAGCATTGGAACACAGTGAAGTGGATCCTAAGATACATAAAAGAGAAATCAAATGTTGCATTATGTTATGGAGGCTTAGATTTCTCTATTAGATGATATGATAATTCATATTTTTCAAGTAATTTTGACCGGAGGAAATCCACTACTGGTTATGTGTTTACTCTTGTAGGAGGAGATGTAAGTTGGATTTCAAAGTTACAATCAGTTATGGATTTATCCATGATGGAGGTGAAGTACTTGGTAGCTACATAGGCTTGCAAAGAGATAATTTGGATGAGAAGGTTGTTGGAGAATCTCAGCAAAAAACATGAGAATATTCCATTGTTTTGTGACAATTAGAGCACCTCGCACATTGCAAGGAATCCATACTTTCATTATAGGATGAAGCACATTGGGGTATAATATCACTTTATCAGAGATGCGGTAGAGGAAGGAAGTGTGTACATGTAGAAAATACACAATAAAGAAAATATGATAGATTTCCTGATGAAGGCAGTTGACACTACCACACAAATGGGTTTTCAGAGCACAACCCTTAAACAACACTAGAAAAAGCACTGATAAATAGTACTTTCAACAGCACTAAAAAAAGTGCTGTTAAAAGTGCCCCTTTATAAGTGCTTTTTTTAAGTGCAGATAAAGGTACCTCCTTTATCAGTATTTTTTTTCACTGTTAAAGGGTCCCCCTTTATCAATGCCTTTTTTAGTAGTGCTGATAAATGGGGGTCTTTATAAATGCTATTTTACTAGCACTGATAAAAGGTATATTTCAAAAAAATCATTAAAAATAATATATTGACATATAAATATATAAATATATTTATATTGATATAAATATAATATATATTTTTTAAATATGTTTTAGATATGTATAAATAGACATTTACACTTAATATATAAGATATCTAGTGAAAATGGATCATAAAATATTTTAAAAAATAATATTAATTAATAATTTTATAATTATTATCGATTAATGATCATTTAATAACAATTTAAAGACAAAAAAAATCAAAAAATCAATAAAAGATCTAAAATAATTTGAATAAGTAACTCAAACTAGTGTCCGTTTGAGCTCTACCACATATCAAATTGAATCCTATAATGATCTATACACCCTAAATATTGAGGTTAAACACTCCATCATGTTTCTATAGGCTGAAAAGGCTCATAAAGAATCTAAAACTGAGTTTTTAGTCAGGGTACCCTAATGTTTTAACATTCGATGGATTTTCAGCCTCGTTTAAGGGGGTCTTTTTATCCTTTTTCAATGGGTAATGAATTTATTTTGAGGGATTACATTCATTTTGATATTATGGATTTAAAATTTTATCATTTTTCATAATCTACTATTATTTATAATCAAATATATAACAATATATACATATTTTTTATATATTCACACATAAAAATTTAATTTTATAAAAAATAATTAAATATATTTACATATAAAATATTTTTCTCAATATATAAGCCTTATATAAATAAAAACTAATATATATTTTATTTAAAATACAAATATATAAATATTTTTATGCCTATATAATGTGTGTGTGTGTGTGCGTTTTTGTGTGTTTGCATTAACAAACTGATATATATTATCTATATATTCTAACATATATATATATACATATTAATATATAATATTTTTAAATATATATAAATATGTATAATTATACTTACAGATACACATATAATATATTTATATATATGTGTGTGTGTGTGTTTGTGTGTGTGTGTCTTTATGTTGTATATATGTATGTATGTATGTATTTATTTATAAACAAAAAAAATATATTTTATAAATGTATTTAAAACTGATCTTATAAATATATATTAATATATGAATAAATAAATAAATAAATATTAATATACAAATAAATAAATAAATAAATATATATATATATTAATATAACTAAATATATATATTAATATAAATATAAATTAATATAGGATTAAATATAACTATATATAAATATATAAATATTTAAATAAATAGATATATCATTAAATGGAAAACAAAGTAATATGGAGGAGTGGTAAAGGGTCCAGACATGTATAATGGAGGTCTTGAGTTCGAATCCTAGGAGAGGTAGGGGCGTGCACGCGGGTGAAATTGAGGGTAGCACTATTAAAGGGTGGAGGGGTGGCTTGGGCATGCGGGCAGGGGTGGATGGGGTGTGTGGGGCATGCAGGCATGGGTGGAGGGCTTCACATAGCACTGTTGAAAGTGTTCAAGCACTGTTAAAACCCTCATATTTGTTAAATATTTTTTAATATTTGTAATGTTAATTAGCGCTAAAAAGTGCACTGATAAAGGAACCTTTTATCAACGTTTTTTAGCATTGATAAAAGACTGCTTTTATCAGTATTTTTTTAGTGCTGATAAAAGGGTTCTTTATTAGTATTTTTTTAGCGTTGATAAAGGGACCCCCTTTTAATAGCACCTTTATTATCAGTGCTTTTGTATAACAGATAATAGTCCTTTTTAGCACTGATAAAACCTTGTTTTGTAGTAGTGTGACTCTGATAGGTTCAAATGGTGTAGATCCTCGAGCGATTTTGCAGAGATGTGAACAACATGGTTTGGAAGATAGAAAGGACGTGTGAAGATATGACTGGTTCTCAATCAAATGACCAAGTGAGAGATGTTTCTATAGAGTGTTTTCTCAACAGCTGGTGCCCCTCCCCCCAATTTGTCAAAGGGGGCAGGCGTGGAAGGTGTTAGGTTGCTATCCAGCTCCACTAAACCTCCTGCAGAGAGGAGAAGCAAGGGGGATGTAATGCCCCAAGTCTCAGTAAAAAGAATAATTATAAATAAATTACAATTTAAGTGAATAATGTTATAAAAACAATGTATTTTCAAAATGAAAATTTATTATTACTTTGATTTATAAAAAATGTCACGTTTTTAAATACTTGACGACATGTTGAAAATTAATCAAATATTTTTTTAAGAAATTGTTTTAATGAGTTATAATTTAAATAAATAATGTAATATATAATTTTGTTTAATCAAAATGAAAATTTATTATTACTTGTATTTTTTTTGGTATAAAATAAATTTATTATACTGCGAAATAATATTTTCTCCAATATAACATTTTAATAAATCAAATACATTGTTTTACTTAAAAGAAATGTTATTTTCATTATAATCTACATTCATGAATTTCAATTATAAACATTCTTTGTACCAAAAATGATAATTATTATTAAGTTGATATATCTTCAATTTACTAATTTATAACATTTTAATTATATAATATGACATATATATAATTGTTTTATAGATAAACATGATAATAATAATTAATTAAATATATTTTCATAATTTGAATTTTATTTGATATATATAATTATTATATTATGAAAAATGCTCATTTTATATTTATACTTAAAATAAAAATGTGATTGGATTTATTTATATAAAAAAATGAATTATATATATATATATGTATATATATATAATCATACATTATAAAATTCTAAAATGATATATGTATATATATCAAAACGAATTTTAAATAATAAAACAAAATGAATAAAATATGATATGTTTTATATGTAGAATTATTTGGTATATAGCAAAACATGATTTTAATTTATATATATATATATATATATAATTACATGTATATAATTATACATGGTGATATGTTTAATAATAATAATATGTAAATATTTTATAAATAATAATAAAAACATTTTATTTAAATAAGTATTTGTTTTAAAGCAATTATATAACAATATATGTTTATAAATTTAATAAATAAAAATATTATACTCTTTTATTTTAAAAAGTAATGATTATTATATAAAACCTTTACTTTTTAAAGTATTGTTATTTTATTATAACTTTGACTTATTAATTGGATATAATAATTATTAACATTAAATAATAGATAAGATATGATATTTGACATAATAATGACAATAATAAAATAAGATAATGATATAAAATAAAAATGAACCAAGGGGGGGAGAGGAGTTGGGTACTCACGGGTTGCTTAAACAAAGGGAAAAGACAAAAATGTAATATTATTATTTTAGGATATAATATTTAATAAGATAATTGATAAAATAAGAAAACAAAGGAAAGTAATATGTAGAATATTTTTCACGGGATAGAGGATAGAGAAAATAGGATTAGGGTTTGGGGGATTTTCTTACGGTGCTAGAAGGGGGCTGGGTTTTTTTTATATGCATTTTTTCAAAAAAAAAAATTGAAAATACATCTAGGTTAAAAAAAATTATTTTTTTACCCCCCAAAGGCGGCACCTGGTGTGCCGCCTTTGGGGAATTTTCCGGCCAGGGCAAGGCGGCACCGGGTGTGCCGCCTTTGCCCAAAAAATAACCGCAAAGGTGGCACACCAGGTGCCGCCTTTGCCTAAATAATTTTTTTTAAATTTTTTTTTTATTTTTTTTGTTTTGTTTTGTTATATATATATATATATATATATATATAACAAAACTTTTCAGCAGAATTTTTCTGCTATTTAATATCCAGCAGTTCTGCCATTACAGCAGTCTGGATTCTGACTGATACCCTCACCCAGGACTCCCTTTTATAAGGGGGTTTTCCCTGAAAACAATACTGCATTTCCGATGTGGGATTCTGGTTCTCCTTTTCCTGCACAGTACATTCTGCGTTTCTGATGTGTGATTCTGTTTCAAGTACGCGACTTTGAAAGACTATAAAAGTTAAACTATAAGACCAATACAAATGAAACTTTAAACACTGATTAAACATATAATAAATAGTTGAAAACAAAAATAATTTCATAAAAAATGTTGATACGGATTAATTTATAAGCTTTCAAAACCACCTACTTGAAACTTAAACATATTTGAAGTACGTGACTTTGAAAGCTTATAAAAGATAAATTATAAGACCAATACAAATGAAACTTTAAACATTGATTAAACATATAATAAATAGTTGAAAACAAAAATAATTTCATAAAAAATGTTCACCAAAAACAATTTATAAGCTTTCAAAACCATCAACATGAAACTCAAAAATGTTTCAAATTCCCGACTTTGAAAGACTATAAAACATAAACTATAAGACCAATAGAAATGAAACATTAAACATTGATTAAAAATATAAGAAATAGTTGAAAACAAAAAAAACTTCCTAAAAAATTTCCGTAAAAATTAATTTATAATATTTCAAAACTATCTACTTGAAACTTAAAAAAATTCATGTACATGATATGAGTATGATGGGTGGCCTTAAATTATATTCCACTTCATAAAAATGGGTAATGTTTTTACCTCATGAGAAATCACTTACAGTGCATGGGAGGTTATCCTAAGCACTCTATGTTATATTTTTTTAGTGGTTATCCTTGACTTAGAATTGTGATTCCATGATTTATTTTTTATTGCATTCCAATGTTGCCTTGATATTATTATATTATATAATAATTTGAGGTTTATTTTTACGAATCACATCAATTTTATATCAGCTTGTTATGTCTCTCTACTCACATGTATTAATTTCATAATTTTATTCTTTGATTATTTCTTTACAAGGATTTATAATTCACCCCTTTCTTATGTACATCC
This sequence comes from Viscum album, assembly GCA_963277665.1. Lineage (NCBI taxonomy): Eukaryota > Viridiplantae > Streptophyta > Magnoliopsida > Santalales > Viscaceae > Viscum > Viscum album. The sequence continues at coordinate 514,078,957 of OY728140.1, forward strand.
CCAGGTTATCCTATGCAGTATTATAAGATAAATGGATTTTAAGGGCATGTTATGGAGTTTTAAATAATTTTTTTTGTATTCTTATTTTAGGTTATTATTCTATGTAACTAATTACCTAAGGACACATGGAATAATTTTATTTTGTGATTATATTAAGTTTATATTTTTTGAAAGAAATCATGAAATAGGGGGCATTAAATATATGGGTTGTCATTTTTTCCTGGGTCTCATACCAATGAAAACTATTGTACTCAATTACTATCTTCCATGGATATACAACACATTGAAGGTACCCTCACCACTATATTTTTATGATTAGGGTAATTCCAATTACATGGATGGTAACACAAGTCTTCCAAGTTCAATAAGGGTTTTTCGAGAAGAAATTTACATTATTATAAGGAATGGGAAGTATTTTATGTATACATTTATCAATATATGGATACCCATGATTAATTCAGTAATAGGTTTCATAGGTAACTTTTACAAAGGTCATTATGACTCGTAGAGTGAATTGATTAGTCTTAATCAGGTGATGGGTCTGGTATATAACTATATTTCCCATCAATTCATCAGTAGATATCATATGAAAAAATATGTTGGTATTTGGTGTATTCTTCTTCTAATAATACTAATGTGTCCTAGCGTTAAGCCTTAACAACAAGAATTTCATTTCTAGAAATATACATTCCATCAGTATGAGATAATTGATTATTTTATTCCATGTTATCGTTTATAATCATGACCATATAATTCCCTCAATTTTAGCATATTATGACTTCATTTTTTAATTTATACTTTACATATCACTTATTCTATGTTTATGTTATGTAAGGTTCCCATATATGCTACTCTGTAATGAGCTTTTGATCACACATGTAATTTTTTCCTTTCTCAGGAATCATTGAGGAGGAATATGTGATATTTTCTGGGATATGATTGAAGGGATTTTCATGATCTCATAATTTGTTCATTTTGTATCTTCTATTTTAATATGTATTGTATATCTATATATGGTCTTCCCAGACTACTAAATTGTTCTTTCCATTGGGGACTCTTTTACTTTATATCAATAATGTAATATAACTATTGACTATAGGTTTATGGATTATAAGATGTTATAATTGGTATTTGAGTAACATTATTAGTAACATTTAGAAATTGATTTAGAGGAACCAATATAGATATAAATATTTCAATGAAAAACACTCAAGATTTCTAGAAAACACTCTATAATTCATAATTAGAATTATATTTTAAATTTATATTTTATTAGCTAATAATATATATGTCATTATAAAAATATGGATACCAAGTGGAGGAATGGGAACCATATAAACATTCTTAGTCAATGTAGGGATATTCCCCATAAACAATTTAACAAATATATTTTGCAGAAAAACCTATTCATAACTATATTAGGGATTTTAACCCTTGTTATGAAAAATAAACCCACCTATATAGAGAGACCTATTGATCTACAACATTGTGTAACTATAATGGATATCTTCATGCAGTAATAACCTCTAACATTCAGTGAAATTTCTAATCCATTTGTAGATGAAAAATGCATAATGTCCCTATAGAAAATAATTTTCAATTTAGGAATTATTTAAAAGGAAAAAGTCATCATGGTGGTTCACCATATGAATGGATATGTGGAACAATGGAAGTCATTAATTCAAAACAATAAGGAATATGATATATAAAGATCCCATTGATATGAATTTTTTTTCCAATAAGGATGAATGACTTGTTAGTAGATTATTTTGATATGTGAGGCATAATTGTGATGACTTTTGATGTGATATTATGTTAAAAAAATTGTGGAAATGGTGACACGTTGTTTACAATAATAGAAAAGGAAGTGAAGGAAATATAATATTTTATTATTTCATGAGGGATTAAAATATGTTCATGTGAGATGAATTTATATTTTACATAAATAATAATTTAGGAGATGAAATGGATAACTATTTGTTTGATTTTACTCAAAAAAATTATCCTACCACTAGCTAGCCAAGGTAAGAGTCTACCACTACCTAGGTGGGAAAGTAATTAAACCTTAGCCAAACAATAAGTGGTATGATGTGCTCCTAGATGAGAAAGGGTGGTTGTGAAAATAGAGACACATGAGAGAATAGTGGATCCATATTTTATGGTGGAGTGCCTGCAAAGAAAGTTTCCATGGTTTAGTGCTATATTGTATTATAGAGAGGACCCTAAAACACACATATTCCAATTCCACAGAATGTGTTTACTTATTAAGCAGTGCCAAGATGGTTCAAAATCTGACATGTGATCCTGAATTTTGTGTAATATTCATCCTCATTAAAATTTATGGGTAAAAAGTGGAATAAAATTTCTGTATGATCAAGAATCATAATCATGATAGATTTTATTAATTCAAAAGTTTTGTTATTATCAAAATCATATTAATATGGATAAAATCATAATAAAAATACTAATATGATGTTTTTCATTCAATTATATGTGTGGTGGAAATATAAAAACTTTTTACAAAAAAGAAATACAATTTCATACAAAACAAATAATGACTTTCAAAGCCATTAAAAGAATAATGTCTTTTAACCTTAAGAGAATCGTATTCTATAACCAAAAAATAAAGGTGTCCCTTATTTTATAATTATAAGAAAGTCTATATTCTCTTAAAAAAGAAATACCTCGATATAATGAATGAAATGAATCTATCTTCCTATCCAAAAAATCCATAGATACAATGATCTGATTATCTATCTACCTAGCCCCGGTATCCCTCAAACTGATGGATCAGATTCCCTATTCAAGTAGATTGTTTTGAAATATTATAAATTAATTTTTACGGAAATTTTTTAGGAAGTTTTTGTTGTTTTCAACTATTTCTTATATTTTTAATCAATGTTTAATGTTTCATTTCTATTGGTCTTATAGTTTATGTTTTATAGTCTTTCAAAGTCGGGAATTTGAAACATTTTTAAGTTTCATGTTGATGGTTTTGAAAGCTTATAAATTGTTTTTGGTGAACATTTTTTATGAATTTTTTTTTTCAACTATTTATTATATGTTTAATCAATGTTTAAAGTTTCATTTGTATTGGTCTTATAATTTATCTTTTATAAGCTTTCAAAGTCACGTACTTCAAATATGTTTAACTTTCAAGTAGGTGGTTTTGAAAGCTTATAAATTAATCCGTATCAACATTTTTTATGAAATTATTTTTGTTTTCAACTATTTCTTATATGTTTAATCAGTATTTAAAGTTTCATTTGTATTGGTCTTATAGTTTAACTTTTATAGTCTTTCAAAGTCGCGTACTTGAAACAGAATCACACATCAGAAAGGCAGAATGTACTGTGCAGGAAAAGGAGAATCAGAATCCCACATCAGAAATGCAGTATTGTTTTCAGGGCAAACCCCCTTATAAAAGGGAGTCCTGGGTGAGGGTATCAGTCAGAATCCAGACTGCTGTAATGGCAGAACCGCTGGATATTAAATAGCAGAAAAATTCTGCTGAAAAGTTTATATATATATATATATATATATATATAACAAAACAAAACAAAACAAAAAAAATAAAAATAAAAATTTTAAAAAAAATTATTTAGGCAAAGGCGGCACTTGGTGTGCCGCCTTTGTGGTTATTTTTTGGGAAAAGGCGGCACACCCGGTGCCGCCTTGCCCTGGCCGGAAAATTCCCCAAAGGCGGCACACCAGGTGCCGCCTTTAGGATGTAAAAAAAAATATTTTAAACCTCATTGTATTTTTAAATTTTTTTTTGAAAAAATGTAAAAAAAAATAACTCAAGGGGGCTCGACCTACTGGATGAGTGCGTAAAGGAGAGTCGCGACAAGGAATCTGAGGCCGCGTGGAGAGGATGAGTGTCTGAGGTTGTGCGCATCGCGATGGGGTGTGTCTGGGCGTGCTCCGCAGAAAGACGCAAGGCTGCGTTGCGTCATCACGAGTCGAAGGGGAGTGCGCAGCTGGTTAGCGCTTAGGTTTCATCTAGAGATGGGGTGCGCGAGGAGTCTGAGCTGAGGCCAAGCGTCGGAGGCTAGTTCGTCTTTAGGCGAGTTCGTGGTGAGTCTGCATTTAGGGTTCATCTAGTCCAGATATTAGGTAGGTTTGAGGTCTTCGAATCTACATATAGGGTTTTGGTTTTTTGTGTTTTTCTTTCCTTTCCAAACCCTATCGATGAATCTGGTTCACATTGTTTACTTTGACTAATTTTAATTTTGTTTTGTCAATTTTTCTCATCTTCTATTGGTGTCTAATTTTGATTTTTGGTTTCTATCAATTTGATGTCGTTAAGTGATGTCCTACTGGTCATTTTATATTTTATATGTCAATTGTGTGGTTGGTTTTCTCTATCTGCAATAGTCCCGCATCTTGTACAACAAGCTTAACCTTTGAGTTTTTAAAGATTATAAATAGCAGTAGTTTTCTCATGAAATTCTTCTCTACCTGCACACATAATGCCATTTTCCATCCTCCTTGCTTTGAATGAAAGTCACCTCACCTCATGTTTTTGTTCCAGGAGATCAAGTAAGGGTTTATTTTCAATTATCTATATTTTATAAACATTTACTATATAAATATGTATATGCAAATTTATATACTTAGATTTCAATACCTCTTTTAAAAGTTTCCAAAGAGTGCTTTATGATTTGATTTCATTAAGCAGAGCCTATTTTTATATACCTTGGTTTATACATATATATATATATATATATTTATATTTCAAAACCAAGCTAATTATTAATTATATTTGTTGGTTTTGGTTTTCTTTTATTTTGTAGAATTTTAAGAGGGTGAAAATATTATTTTAAATTGTAATTTTATTCTTATTATTCAAGTTATGTTATTTTAAATGGTTATATATGTATATATATATGTTTATATATATATGAATGTAATGATGGTTATCATTTTTACAATTTTATTTCAGTTTATCGTCATGTTTCTGAAAATACACGCATAAAATATCAACATGTTTTATCGATATTATGGTCATTGAATTTTCATAGATACACGGCCATGCTATTATGTTCATCGTCGACACTCATCATATTATAATTGACTCATAAATGTCATATAAGTGATGGCCATTATTTTTATTAAGGACATGTCATGCGCATTGGTTTCACAAATCTTGTATGTAAAATATTTATACATATTGTATGAACTAAATATATATGTATGCATGGTGTATGGTCAAAGTGTTAGTATAAATGAATTTTAAAATAATGATTTGTTAAAGGGGAAAATATGTACGATAAATCGTGTAGATATATGTCGATGTGTAAATCGACTACTTCAGAATAAGCAGATGAATTCTAATGAAAGTATATATATATACATACGAATATGTATATGCATTACTTATGTATCAAATGTTGTTTCCAAGTTTTAATATATGAAAACCCAGTGAAAATGTATACATATTTAATTCAAGCTTAAAAAAAATTTCAGAAAACCCGACTCTCAAGTGTGGTAGACAGGAAGGGATTGGGCATGGACCCATGATGGCCTGTAATTAGTCGAGCAGTCTTAGAATTAGTTATTTTTTTTTTCAAAATCTTGCCTAATGTTTTCAGAAAAACACTGAAGTATATTTGAGCAATTTTAAAGGTAAGTATCTTCTAAAAATTGAACTAGTATTTTGATACTGTAATTAATTTCAAATGATATTTTAAAAAAATAGTATTTCTAAATTTTTATACACCGTTTTTCAAAGAATAATTATCGAAGGTTTTTAAACCTCTTACTGAGCATCTTTTGTGCTCAGCCCTAGTTTTCAAAAAAAAATTCAAAGGTTTCCAAATATGGTTATCTTTTTTGTCGTGCGCGGAAGCAGAGATGAACTTTCAGTTCGTTTTAATTTTCTCGCTGTAACTCTGATGTTTTATTTTTAAAATATTTACATATTATTATTATTAAACATATCACCATATATAATTATATACATTTAATTATATATATATATATATATATATATTAAAATCATGTTTTTCTATATACTAAATAATTCTACATATAAAACATATCATATTTTATTCATTTTTTATTATTATTTAAAATTCATTTATATATATATATACATATATCATTTTAGAATTTTCTAATATATGATTATATATAAATATATATATATACATACATACATAAATAAATATATATGTAATTCATTTTTTTATATAAATAAATCAAATCACATTTTTATTTAAAGCATAAATACAAAATGAGCATTTTTCATAATATAATAATTATATATATCAAATAAAATTCAAATTAAGAAAATATATTTATTCAATTATTATTATCATGTTTATCTATAAAGCAATTATATATATGTCATATTATATAATTAAAATGTTATAAATTAGTAATTTGAAGATATATCAGCTTAATAATAATTATCATTTTTGGTACAAAAATGTTTATAATTGAAATTCATGAATGCAGGTTATAATGAAAATAAAATTTCTTTTGAGAAAAATAATGTATTTGATTTATTAAAATGTTATATTAGAGAAAATATTATTTCGCAGTATAATAAATTTATTTTATACCAAAAAAAATACAAGTAACAATAAATTTTCATTTTGATTAAACAAAATTATATATTACATTATTTATTTAAATTATAACTAATTAAAAAAATGTCTTAAAAAAATATTTGATTAATTTTCAACACGTCGTCAAGTATTTAAAAACGTGACATTTTTTATAAATCAAAGTAATAATAAATTTTTATTTTGAAAATACATTGTTTTTATAACATTATTCACTTAAATTATAATTTATTTATAATTATTATTTTTACTGAGACTCGGGGCATTACAGGGGAGTCTTTCCTATAAAAGGCAGTGGATTCCCCTATGATATCTCATCACCTCCATATTCTCATCATCGATGATTCATCCATTTGTGAGGTATCTGTGAGGTTGTTTCCCTATTATTAAAGAGAGATTTTATGAGGGTTTTCTCCTTGTAATAATGAGGGAGTGTGTATACATACCTACTTTTATCCATAGATAGATTATTATATTTTCGCATGATTTTTTACCCCTTTAATTTTGGGGTTTTTTTCACATTACATCTAGTGTCCATTTATTTTCATATTTTGCACTTTATTTTATCTTGTGATTATCACTACATCAGTGGGACAATCATTTACAGTCCCAACAAGAAGACTCGTGGTGCTATTCAATAACGGGGAAGAACATGAATGGAGCTTACACATGAGTATGTTCTACACATTTATGCATGTCCCATGATTATTAATATTTTATAGTATTAAAATCATCAATTGAAATATTACTGGGGCTTAAACTTATAAGGAAGCCCAATACCTCATGACACATTGATTAGAATCATAATATAGGATGATCATTCTTATCCTAGAGATACCACTTCAGTGTCCTCTTGGGACCCTCATTACAAATAGAATACTCAATTTTGATCACCATGAGGTTTCTATCTATATGGGACATCAATTTCCTAGCCTCATTTTATTACGGGAGTACACGATCAAAGCAGTTCACATTGGTGTGCATGCCTTATTCATGCATGTCAGGTGTTTTGGGTGAAGGTATTATTTTGTATTTTTTAGGTTTTGACCTTGGTGGAATGAGGCCATAAAATTATTTTTGGTTTGGTATGAAATAAGCAGGAGACTTAGGTAAAGGATAGTATATATAAAAATTACATTTGTCTATAATTCTAAAGGTTCACAAACTATTCATGGAAAGACTGAATAGTATGCTGGTAAGGATGAATATGAAGGGGGTGGGAGGAATACCTTAGGAAACTCTTATTCCACATACTATAGAAAACCTTATAAAGGTGAGTTCCTACCACACAAGAACTTTTTAGAGGAGGGGTTTCCTATGTATATTGGCCATTAATTTTTTAAAGAGTTCTCCCATATAGGGACATCATGGAGTGTTTTCATGTAGGGTATTTGTGGAGCGATCCCATGTTTGGAGTTTATAGAGTGCTCCCGCATAGGGAATCTACAAACATGGCTTTCTCAGTGGAGAATCCATGGATGTAGGGTTGCCTCATGAATGTGACTTAATTAGGGGGTACGTTCACTTTTTTTTAGAGGGGATTCTCTATTGTGATTCACTGATCATGAATAGAGAATAATGGAGGGAGAAAAACAGACTTTATTTCAATATGAACAAATATTTACAAAAATCACTCACTATAACTCTCTCTATCACATGAATCTCTCCCAAATCTCTTTAGATACAATGAACTCTCTTGGATCAGATTGATTATGTTGAAGGCTCCCTAGACCCTCCTTTTATATCCATGGTGGGAGGTTTCATGTTTTAAACAACTCCCACCCATCCTCCACCTACCATGGACTTCTCCCATGGCTAATAAATAAACAGGGACTACATGTGCAACATCCGTGTTTGAAGTCCTTGGTTGGTGAGGTAGGTGCACTAGTCACCTACCATGCGGTTGGAAAACTCCAAAAATTTTCCACCTCCAGCTACAATTTGCAAGAGTATATGAAAAGGTCTAGCTTTTCTTGAGCAACCACCTTTTTCAACATATCTGATGGGTTATCCTTAGTGTGTATCTTTAAAAGTCACAACAACTATTGATCCATCACTTCACATATCCAATGATAAATAATGTCTATGTGCTTCATCTGGGAATGATACTTAGAGTTATTGATTAAATCCAATGCACTTTGACTATCACAATGAACCCTGTACTCTTTCTAGATGAATCTGAGATCCTGGAGAAAATAATTTAGCCACAAAATATCCTTTCCAGCTTTTGAAGGAGAAATGTACTCTGCTTCTGTCATCGATAAAGCAACGCACTTCTGTAACCTTGACTGTCATGATAAAACTCTTTCTATAAAAGTATAGATATATCCGGATGTAGACCTCCTTCTATCAAGATCTCAGACCATATCTTCATCTGTATAGCCCTCAAAGATTTTTTCATCTCCCCTATAGCACAAATATAACTTTGACGTACCTTTTAGATACCTCAAAACCAACTTGACTGCATCCCAGTGCTGCATTCTGAGAATGGAGAGAAATTGGCTCACGTTTTCCACTGCATGGGATGTGTATGGTCTCATACTCACCATAGTGTACATCAAGATTCCAACTGATAAGGAGTATGGTATCATCTCTATCCCATCAATTTCTTCCTTGGACAATGGTCATAAACTCTTGATCAAATTCAAATGGTAGGGAAGAGGAAAGATCAATGTTTTGGATTTTTTCCATGTTGAAACATTTCAGGACACGTTCAACATACTTCTCCTAAGATAGACACAAAAACTTCATCTTTCCATCACAAATGATCTGCATCCCCAAAATCTGTTGAGATTCTCCCAAGTCCTTCATATCAAAAGACTTGGATAACTCCTTCTTCAACCAGCTAATCTTTGCCACATCCTAACCAATGATCAACATTTCATCAACATAAAGTATAAGGGAAAAAATTTACCATCTTAAAATCTCTAGATGTAGACACACTCATTTTCCTATGTCCTCTTGTATCCATGAATCACCATGAATGAGTAAAACTTCTTGTACCATAGTATGGGAGCATGTTTTAGTCTATATAAGCTCTTCTTCAATTTTCAGATGATGTTTTCTTGTCTAGAAACCTCTAAAACTTCAGGATGCTTCCTATAGATCTTCTTAGAGAGGTCACCATGACGAAAATCCATCTTCACATCCATCTGTTCAATCTCCAAGTCCAATATGGCCACCAATCTAAAAATGACTCAGATTTAATCCATCTTCACCATGGGTGAAAATATCTCATCAAAATCAACTCATTTCTTATGATGGAATCCCGTGACAAATAACCAAGATTTGTACTTAACCTCTTTTTTTCTACCATCCTTCTTTAGCCTGAACACCCATTTGTTCATTAGTGACTTTTTAACTTTGGGTAATTACACCAAATAATATGTTTGGTTCTTCATCAAAGACTGCATATCATACTCCATTACATACAACCAATTCAGTTTTTTGAGATGACAGACTACTTCCTAGTATCCTTCTAGCTCCCCCTCAGTAGTCAACAATATGTAATCTGACTCTGAATATTTTTTTGATAGAATCATTCCCCGTGAAGATCTTCAAACCTGTGAAATGTTAAGTTCGGGTGGCACAAAATCACCTAGATCCTGTGATGGTTCTAAAACTTCTTATGGAGAGTATTGAGTCACCCTCTGCTCAATATCCTCCTCTACTCCCTCCTGGTCCACTGCTGATGAGTGTTCTTGCACCTCCCACTCTTTATTGACATGGGGTGCTGGTACAGGTTTTAGATCATGAATTGCATCCTCAACACTTTACCTTCGATACATTATAGGATTTTCAATTTCATCAATTGTTTGGTTCTCGTGGAACATGACATCTCTACTTCTGATCACCTTCTTCTCCTTCGAGTCCCAAATATTGTATAAAAACTCTTCAACTTTATAGCCGATGAAGATGTATGGAATAAATCTTCTATCTAGCTTCTTCCTGATCTCCTTGGATACGTGTGAAGATAAAAAACATCTAAATACTCGTAAATGAGAGTGAGAGGTATGTTTAATAGACCATCTCTTATGTGGAATCTCAAAATTCAGCGGGACCGATGGTGATCTATTGATGAGTTAGTATGGAACCTGAACAGCTTCTCCCCATAATGGATTAGGGATATTATCCAAAATCATAATGCTTATAACCTTCTCCATGATGGTTCTATTTATCCTTTCCGCAACTCCGTTGTGTTGTGGGGTGAGAGGGACCATCCTCTCATGTTGGATGCCCTGACTCCTATAATAGGAATCAAATTCTATGGATTTGTACTCTCCTATGTTTTCTGAATGAATAAACTTCAACTTCTTTCCAGTTTCACGCTCCACCATGGCATGAAACATCTTGATGTAGTTCGATACTTGGTCTTTTTTCTGCAAGAAGAACACCCACACCCTTCAATATGCATCATAAATAAAGTATAAGTAATATTCATTACCTCTGAGGGAATCCACCTCCATGGGTTTGCATACATTTGAGTGCACTAGATCCAACAAATCTGATCTCCTTGTTGAAATAGTATTGAATGAGACTCTATGCTTCTTCCCATATAAGTAGTATTTGCAAGGATCAAGTGATGCATCCTTGTCAATATTTATGTACTTCTTCTTCATCAGGGTAGATAACCCTCTTTCACTCATGTGGAAGAGTCTCCTATTCCACATATTGGATGACATCTCTCTTTCCACCATGTTGAGGCTGGCTGCACATACCATCACATGTTTTTTTTACAACGTAACAAATATGTGTCCTTGGGTGATGTTGATGGATCCATTTTTCATCTTCCATGCTTTATTACTGAAGATTTTTTAATAGCCTTGTCGATCAAAGGCCATACCTAATAACATGTTGAGTTAAAGACTTGGAACATGCTGAACATCCTTTAGGGTGATTTTGTATCCAATGTTCATCTTAACTTGGATATCACCCTTGGAAATAATCTCTTCTGAACTGGTATTCCCCATATTGACTAAACCAAAGTCACCAGCTTGATAAGTCAAGAAATACTCACGATGCAGAGTGACATGGTACGATGCAGCAATATCGACCACCCATTTAGTGTCTTGGCCTGATTTATGAAATAATTTCTCTTCTTCGTATTTAGAGTAGAGAATAAATTCTCTGGTGATGCTCACATGTGAATCTTCATTTCTTCTTTGTTGGTTTCTACTTTGACCCTTTTCTTGTAGCAACTTTCAGCATTTCTTCTTCATGTGTCCCTCAATGACACAATGGTAGCACTTGTATGTTGGCCTCCTACCACATGTGGACCTTCCTCTATTCTTAATTCAGCCTCTAGTTCCTACCTCACAACCTCCTCCTTATTGTCTCCCTCACTTCTATAGAAAAATTGCCTATGTCTGGTTATAAATCACATCCTTCCATCGGGCCTCCTCGTTGAACAATGTATCTTTTACCATCGCCTTGGTAAGTTTTCATCTGGGCTCCAAGTTTCTGAGTGAGACGACAAGCGTATCCCAGCTATCAAGAAGTGTGCAGAGTAATCTTAATCATTTAGAGTCTTTTTAGTAGCCACCAACTAGTTCAACAGGATTTGGAACTCGCTTATGTGTTTGACAATAGAGCTTCCACTCTATAGCTGAAGATTCATCAACCACTTAAACAAGAGGATCTTTTTTCGAGCGGTCTTTGACTGGTATGTATTTTCCAACTTTATCCAATGTTTATATGCACTAGTCTCTTGAGAAACATGGTGGTAACCGCTGTGATCGATCCATTGTCGGATTTGATCGATCATCTTCTTGTTCAGTTTTTTCCACTCTGGTTCCTTAGTTTCATCTGGGTTAACTCCCTCATTCTTAATTGGGTAAAAAAGATCCTTAGCATTGAGGAGATATTTAATTAGAGACTTTCAAATGTAGTAGTTTGAAGAATTCATCATGATCATACCTTCCATGGATGATCCCACCATTGAATTTTAATTCTGAAAAATTTAGTGAAGAATATAGAAAGATGGATCTCACTGTTGCGTCTGGAATGATCAAAAATGGTGGAATCGACTCTTGAATCGTCGAACTCGGACACCGATTGATCAAGATATGATCAAAATAGTATAAATAGTTGAGATAAAATGATAATGTGAAGATGAAGTGTCATTGACATGGTGATGACCTGGAATGCTGAAGAAGCTACCTAAAACTCACCAAAAATTCTCCCGGCACCAGAACAATACATTATTCTCCGACAAGGGGGTATTGTAGCACCTAAAAATTGACCAAAATTTGACTGGGCCTAGGAATCACATTTTAGCTTTACTTTTTATTCCATTTGCGATGTTGGAATTGTTTTGACAGATTCTTTCAGAATATTCCTTCACAACATGATTCAAAGTAACTTTAATTTTCTGGTCTCCAAAAAATTTCAACTTCCTGACGTCGTTTCATAAAAAACTTCCTCTGATACCACTATTATGATCCACTGGTCACGAATTGAGAAGAATGGAGGGAGAAACCAGGCTTTATTTCAACATGAACAAAGATGTACAAAACTCCCTCATTACACCCCTCTCTATCACATATAGCTCTCCCAGCTCTCTTTGGATACAATGATATCTCTTGTCTCAGATTGATTATGCTGGAAGGCTCCCCAGACCCTCCTTTTATAGCCATGGTTGGAGGTGTCAAGTTTGACACAACTCCCACCCATCATCCACCTACCATGGAATTCTCCCATAGATTCCAAATAAATATGTTCTACATGTGCATCAGCCATGTTTGAAGTCCTTGGTTGGTGAGGTAGGTGTACCATCCCCCTACCATGACAACTCAAAAATTCTATTCCTTTGAAAAAAAATCTTCCTTTGGAATTATCTGGAGTTTGTGAATAAGTAAAATTGTTGTTATCCTCTCCCATTATTCCAATAGAAACCCAAGTATTTAGAAGAAATACTTAGAAAATATATCCTAAACTGATATGAGGGGGGTGTACAACCACAAACTATTGAGGTAGGTGAAGGGACTAGTCAGTCACCTGCAAACACTGTCTGACCGCCACAAAGGAAAAAATATATAAAGGATATCCATGCCTTCTTGATAGGCCATCAATTATTCATGTATGATATCAATTTTCACAACTTGTGAGAATTTTTGTTCTCCATTTTCATCTCTGCATTCATCCAATCTCAGAATAAAGGATGATGATGGTTTACATACTTAGTCGACGCCCAATTAGGAATCCCATATTGACACCATGAATGACTGGTTGGGACGTACTCAGTGGATGTCTACATAGGAGTCCCATCTCAGTACCACTTACAATTGATTCCTCCAACTGAGTGGGTGCTTACGTATCGTGTCCCTGTGTCGACATATTACATGATCAAATACTTAATAGGTAGAAACAACTTGGATCCATCCTTTGTTTTGAGACTACTATCAAAAGACATGGTTTGGATGGTTAATAAAAATAATGCAGGCATAACCCCCCCCCCCTCCCAGAATGGGGTTTGATCAGTAAGAAGATGGGCTGATTCTGAAGTCACGAATTCTCCCATATCATTTCCATATGATCCACTTAGGAGGATCATGGTCCATGTGGATAATTTCACAGTTCTCATATGGGATGCACAATCATAAGAGGGTCCATGGATATTTCCTATAAATAGGTCCACCCCCCAATGCTAGAAAATTCATTGAAAGAACCATCTCATTTCAGAGCTCATGGCAGTAGGGATCTAGGACTCTCCCTAATTAGATATGTTTCAGTTATTCATGTTTAGATTACTCAATGATTTTCTTATTCCCATGCCGCTAATAAGAAATCAACTAATCCATTAGATCAACATGCACCGAGAGATAAATAGATCCAGTATATTACCAATTGGGAATTTTATTAAGGATATTGGTCATTCTGAAGGTTATGTCCTTGGGAACACTCCTCTAACCTTAGAGGATAAACCACACACACCTAATCTATAAATGAACATTTATGGGTTGATCACGAAGAAGTTGACAACTAATTAAAATCTTGGTTAGTCATTGAGCCGAGAGCTTCAATCTAGAGGGTCATCTAGTATAGATTAGGGTTGTCTATCCTAGGTGTGATGGATTTTCCAAGAATTTAAAAAATATCTTAAGGAATTAGGCCTATATAAATCTAACTGTATCTCATAAAACATCACTCATTGCAAAAATAATTTAATTCTAGATGTCATCAATAGGTGGAACATAGACATAAAAACCTTCCATTTATTATATGGAGAAGTAGGGATAAGCCTCTGGGATGTATGGATGGTTATTGGTGTTTTAGTGCCTTGAGAAATGTATGGTGAGTTTTCCCCCTGAACTCTGAATGGAATGACACCATGACGACCCCACTGTTGGGAAATATGGAAAAGCGATGAATGCGCAAACAACAGAAAAGAGAGCGTGCATCGGAAATAAAGTCCTTCCCTTTAAACAATCCTGTAGAACTAAAGCGGATGTACATAGACTAAAAAATATGTATGTAGAAAATAAAGTTTGACCCTAAATTTTTTTACATGGAAAACCTAGTGAGGGAAAAATCACGAGACCTAGTCCAAAAAGAGAAATCCCCTAAAATGAAGAAGTGCACGGTAGAGACTCCCAGAAATGGAATGGATCTCAAAATTAATACTCTCTAATTTAAAGAAAAAATGATCATTGATGAAAGACGATCACTAAATTGGCTTTTCTCTTGATATTGTGGATGTCCTTTAAAAGCCTTGTTGTTGTCTCCTTTTATAGAAAAACTATAACACCCCAATATTTTTCAGGTAAATTTAATATTGAATGCATGAAACACTAAGTCTCTACAAAAAACCACAATGTTATAACCTATATAGTAAATATAATTTTATCACCCCTCTGATTTGAATTTTGAAAATCCGACATACACGGTTACGATCAGTAAGTTATTTAGAGTCTGACATGACTAACTTAATTTTTAGTGAATAGTAACATATCCTTATAAATGTTAATGTTACCCTTATGAATAGTGACATAATATTATGAATAGTAATATCACCTATGATATTATATATATAGTATCTAAGTGAAAGTAGGATGTACCTATGTTTTGGAATAAGTAAATATATGTTTTTAAAATTGTATTTTTCAAGAAAATTATTATTTTAATTAAAAATTAAAATTAATCATTTATAGAAAATTATTTTTTAAAAATTGACTTCATTTTTTGGATTGTACACATAAAAAAATGGTTAGGGTGAATTTTTGGGATTTTTTTAAAATACTTGATTTTTTTTTAATAGTAAAAATACAGTTATGAGTTTTCAGAATATTTAATAATATCATTAATGAAGTAATCATGATTTAATAATTATGGTCGACTAATGAGTAATAAAATATGACATGAGGTGTCTCATGTGGCCAAAACCATGAGAAAATACAATGGGAAAGCCCATGGTTTTGCATAAACCACTAAAGAGGTGTCCTTTGAAATTAATAAAAAACTCCCTCCCATTTACAATAAATACCCACTCATTCCTTTTTTTTATTTTATTAAAAACTCATAAACCTCAAATATCTAGTATTTTTACCTCCCTAGGATCCATCCCAAGGTTTCCTAAATCCACCAAATTCCCAACCTTCATGTTTTAGGAGTTATTCTACAACTTAAGGGAATCGATCACCATTCTCTTTTTCAAGCACTCTTTTTATTTTCTTCTCTTTTAATTTAAATTAGATTATGTTGGGATATATCATTCCATATCCCCATTATTTTACATATTATGTATTAATTATAAGATACTCATGTTCTCTCATAAAAATATTTTATGAATTTTTAAGTGACGTCGTTAGGTTGCCAAATTTACGTAAGGGGTTTCTCAACTTTTCTTTTATTTCGAGTTCCTTTAATTTATTTTCTTTCCTCAACTCCTTTAATCCAAATTTTATGATAAATCCAGTAACTTACATATACATTAATTTTTTTTTGATAATGGAAGAATTCATCATCATCTCTCCTTTACCCTTCTTTTATACTAGAAATGAAAACACCCCCTGAGATGTGTTAATTTATCACATTCAAGGACGATGAGTTTTCAATTTCTATTACCATATTCAATGATGGTCATGAATTTTTTTTATGGTTTTAAAAGACTATAATATATGTATTATAAATTATTTAAGGTTCTAGAATCCTATTTTAAACATTATATTAATTTATAAATTAAAATGAGTTCACTATGATAAAAAACAACCAATTAACCCAAACAATTATCATTAATGTTTTATATAATGATTCATCTTAAATCCCAATAAACAAAACAATTTTATGAACATGTAATATATTTTTTATCACTAATAACATATAACTTCTATTTTGGAAAACCATTATCATTCTAAATTTTTATCCGTACATGAATACAAGTAAACCGATCATGAAAACCAAGGAAGAAAACACTCCTTAAAAATGAAATTAAACCTCATTAACCCATCAAGAAGCCCATGAATGAACTTAATAAGGATATAATAAATTAATTAAATAAATAATAAGTTATGGAAATATTAATTAATTAATTTAATTTGGTTATCCAAGAAACTAAGATTAAGTGAAGAACACCATCAGACTTAAGGTAAGGGTTTCTTCATCTCACTCCCATTTTTGTGAGATATTCCATATTCATTGCTACCTATGCATGGTGCATGTATACTTACCATTGATGTTTCATATCATTAATATCTATATTTTCATGATATAAATTTATCATTTAATGATTATTAATTTTGGGTCATACGATTCAATTGATTACAAAGTTCTAAGTATTTTCTACCTGAACCTCCATTTCCATTCGGGTTGCTCTTATTTTCTACTCACCTCAATAAAATTATTATTTATTTCTATTTAATCATAATAAATTATGTATGAATGTTCTATATATGTGTACTAATTATAGAACTTCTTTATTTTATGGGTATTTACATGATTTAAAATAATATTTCAAAAGTTGTTCTAAAATGCTTGCTGATTCAAGGAACTTCTCAAAGTTATTACCTATTTTTAAGTTAACTCTATAATCTATTTTAATCCATATTTATATTTATAAAATCAAAAATTTTAACATGAAAAATATATTTTGGTTTATTTCTAGTTTTATTAATGAAAACATTCCTTGGTGCTTTAAAATCCTTTAATATTTTCCTTAAAATGCACTAAAATGTTTTATCTCTAAAGCTTATTTAAAAAATATTTTTAAATTATTTAACCTCAATAAGACTTTATTTATGAAAAAAATATAATTTAAATGAAATTTAATTTTATTTTATAGTATTCACATGTTTAAAATCTGATTTCATGACAAATGAAAATTATTTTCCAAAAGAACTCTTTTTTCCAAAGTAAAAAATGATTTTCCCCACCTCAATTTAACTTTTATGAGATATATTCCTTATTAACCACTTATTTCTTGATTGTGGTGTATGTACCACCCTTTGGTATATAGTATAAAGAGTATCCTTATTTTCATGATATTCCAAGGGATTATTGTTTGATTGTTTTAAGGTGGTATGGGACACTTTGTAACGTTTATGGATTATTTCATCAAGGATTTTTCAATGATCTCATTTAAAAGTATCTTTATCAACGTCAATGTACATTATTTAATATTGTACTTCATTAAAGGTTATCTCCTATGATATCATACACCATGTTTTATTGAATGGTTTTTGATTAGTTTAACTATGGATGTGCTATCTTGAAACCATTCACCATATTACTCCGAATGGTTAGTGTTTACGATTAATGATTGGGGAAAGATATTTACATTTCATATGTTATTTTCAATATGAATGTGTATGATATTTTATGTTTATACCCATTCATAATAGTAATTCATTGGACTTAGTATGTATCAGGTGGGGCCCTCTATAACCCATTGGTGCATCGGTTGGTCTCATGAGACAAACTAGGGTTTTGACACAAGGCCTTGAAAAAATGGTTATTTATGGTCTTGGAAGAAGGCCTTGATGGTATGGTTATGATGTCCCACATTATTAATTCCATAATTATGAAACTAGTAATTGAAATTTCATGAGGTTATTCGACAAGTAGAATACCCATGATTATTCTTTATTATGGTATTATTTATTCATCTCTTATTCTTTCCATAATGTGTTCATTTTTTTAAAAGGCATGAGTTTTTAGTTATTCACCATGTCTAATGTTTATGTTTATGATATCTTACACTGTATTACCTATGCATATTTAGCATCTGAGCTCACCCCTTTCTTATGTTTCATTTTCTCAAGACATGAAGAGGTTTATTATGAAGGATCTGAATGGATAAACTTAGAGTTGTTGATGTTACCAATAGAAAATTATATGTTTTATTTCAATTAAAGTTGTAATTTTGAACCTAAATATGTATTTGGTTTTCTAAAAATACTAAACTACTCAGTCCTTTGGGATTTTATTCCTTGTAATCATGAAAATGTATTAAATGATGCACCAGATCTTGGCAATTGGGGATGGGGCATTATAGTTGGTATCAAAGAAAGTTTAGTATTAAACATAGAAACTAGATATAGAAAAAGTAAATTAGTAAACAAAACCATAAGACAGGATTTGGGGATAAGAATACAAGGATATCCTAGAATTGTGGTAAGGAATATATTATGTGGTTTATCAAGAAAATAAATCCCTATCGGGATACAGACAATTAGAGGTGGCTCTAGAACAGATGTATCTAGGGGTAAAACCTGAAAACAACGAATTGATCTAGACTCGAATGGGAACTAGTGCATGACAATGGGCCTTGCTACACACTTGGTAAAAACTCTCAGGGGATATGCTTTGGAAAATTCATAATCTTATTACAAAATATTATGAAGTATTTATGCCCCCAAAGTAACCAAAGTATATGGTTCTAGGATTTATGATGCATAAATTTATGTTATGTGCTATATAATGTTTAGAGTTATATAGATTTCTTAATTTTATAAGCTAATATAGTATATGGAATTGATTATAAATGGTGCCTAGCATAAGGAATGAGAACTTCCCCAATGCACATGATTCAAAGAGTAAGAAGGATCATATATCTTATTATCTTAATCCATCATTTCAAAGGAATATAGTCTCCCACGTATCCTCATCATATGCGGAAATAATAACATGTATTAACAAGATATGTAAAGAATTATATGATTCACATGGATTAGAAGGGAAGAAAGAAAAGAATAGGTCGACCAAAAAAAATATGGATAAAGGAAATAAGGGAAAGAGGGGTTTTCCCAAATGTGATTACTGTGGAAATAATCACCCTAGTAAATGCTTGAAGGGAATGGGAGTTTGTTATAAGTGTAGAGAAAAAGGACAAAAAATTATGATTTCAAGGGAAAGAAAAAGGTATCCAAAGTACAATGCTTCAACTGCAAGGAGATGGGACACTATTTGAATTAATGTCCCAAGCTTCAAAGAAATATTCCCTAAATAATGTTACTAGATAATGATAAAATCATGACACTGCCACATATGAAGTGGAATGGTTAATATGACTCTTCAAGAATAATGTCATTTGAAAATTTTATCAACAATGTACTGGTTATAACAATTATGGAATATATGAGGATTTTATTATATTACTTTTTCTTTAAAGATTTTAGGTTGTATGATTAATGCTACTAAAGAAAATTGACTAAGTAGTAGGTCAAACTTTTGAAAATATATGGTCGAGGGATAGACAACAATTACTATGTTCATAATACTGAGATGTCAATTTCAGAATAGATATATGATATATATATGGATAAAGTAAATTGGATAGTACTAACTACCATGGGAATGATTCTAACATATTGTATCTTGATCTTTTGTAATGTTAAAACATTTGTGAAATGGTTTAAATTGATCATTGTATGAGGTTTTAGAGGTTAATGAAACCACATGATGAAAATTATTCTAAGAGATAAATTATAGGTAGTTCAAGGAACAATCAAAGGATAAGATCACGTTTATGAAATATAAACATATATTTATGCACTTATAGAGTGGAATAATCCCTTAACTCTATAAAAAGAGACATAAATGTTGTTCTGTTATCATAATCTGTGAAAAAATTAATGAAATTTTTTCATAGTTTGGTTTTTATTTTATTCCCTGGTTTTCAGTTCCAATTAATGTCACTCCATTCGAAAGGATAATTTATTTATTTATTATTATTATAATATTTTACCACATATTTTCCCTTAACCTATTTAAGGAGAATATTATATTAACTCTATTTTTGATATGGGTTTTTCACAAGGAAATTTTCAAGCAACAACTAATAACTTTCAATGAGAAATATCAAATTTTGATGAAGAAATTTTTGTAAGGAGGGGATAATGTAACACCCAAATATTTTTCAAATAAATTTAATATTTAATTCATGAAACACTAAGTCTCTAAAAAATAACTATGTTATAACCTATCCAATAAACATAAAATTACCACCCCTGTGATTTGAATTTTGAAAATTTGACATACACGATTGCGGTCAGTAAGTTATTTAGAGTTTGATATGACCAAATTATTTTATGGTGAATAGTAACATACCCTTATGAATATTAATGTTACCCTTATGAATATTGAAATACCCTTATGAATAGTAATATCACCTATGATATTATATTTATAGGATTTAAGTGAAAGTATGATGTACCTATGTTTTGAAATAAGTAAATAAATGTTTTAAAAATTGTATTTTTTAAGTAAATTATGATTTTAATTAAAAATTAAATTAATCATATCTATAAAATTATTTTTGAAAAATGGAATTAATTTTTGAATTATACACTTTGAAAAATGGTTAGGGTGAATTTTTAGGATTTTTCAAAAATACTTGAATTTTTCGTAAATAGTAAAAATAAAGTTATGAGTTTTTGGTATATTTAATAATATCATTAATGATGTAATCATGATGTAATAATTATGGTAGAATCTTTATTAATAAAATATGATATGAGGTGTCCCAAGTGAAAAAAACCATGGGCAAATACCATGGCCAAGCCCATGGTTTCGCAAAAACAACTAATGAGGTGTCCTTTGAAATTAATAAAAAACTCCCTCTCATTTACTATAAATACCCACTCATTCCTTAATTTTATTTCATTCCAAACTAATAATCCTATATTATATGGTATTTTTACCTCCCTAGGATCCCTCCCAATGTTCCCTCAATCCCCCATGGTCCTAAACTTCATTTTTTAGGAGTTACTCTACAAGGTAAGGGAATCTATAACCCTTCTCTATTTCAAGCACTCTTTTTATTTTCTTCTATTTTATATTCAATTGTATTATGTTGGGATATGTCATTCCATATAACCCTTACTTTCCATATTATGTAAAAATTATGATATACCCCTATCCTCTCATCAAAATATTTTATGAATTTTTAAGTGACACTGTTAGGATGCCGATTTTTTGTAAGGGATTTCTCAACTTTTATTTTATTTCAAGTTCATTTCATTTATTTTCTTTACTCACCTAATTTAATCAAAATTTTATGAAAAATCTAGTAAATTACATTTAATTTAATTTTATTATGATAATGTAATAATTCATCGTCATCTCACTTTCCCACTTCTTTTATACTAGAAATGAAAACACCTTCTGAGATGTGTTAATTTATCACATTCTAGGATGACGAGTTTTCAATTTCGATTACCATATATAATTATGGTCATGATACCATTTTTATAGTTTAACCTGAATATAATATATGTATTATAACTTATATAGGGTTCTAGGATCCTTTTTTACACGTGATATTAATTTATAAATCAAAATGAGTTTATTGTGATAAAAAACAACCAATTAACCCAAACAATTATCATTAATGTTTAATATAGTGATTCATCTTCAATCCCAAAAACCAAAAAAATATTATGAACATGTAATATTATGTTTTATCACTAATAAAATTCAACTAAAATTCTGGAAAACCATTCTCATTCTACATGTATATCCATACAAGAATATACGTAAACCGATCATGAAAACCAAAGAAGAAAACACTCCTGAAAAATGAAATTGAACATCATAAACCAATCAAGAAGGACATGAATGAACATAATAAGGCTAAAAAAATAAATTACATAAATAATAGGTTCTTTAAATATTTAATAATGAATTTAATTTGGTTATCCAGGAAACTAATATCAAGTTAAGAACACCATCAGACTTAAGGTAAGGGTTTCTTCATCTCACTCTCATTTTTGTTAGATATTCTGTATTCACTACTACTACTTGTTTGTGGTGTATGTATACTAAAAATTCATGTTTAATATCAAGAATTTTATTATTTTAATGATAACAAATGTATCATTTGATGATTATTAATTTTTAGGCATACGATTCAATTGATTTAAAAAATTTATGTATTTTCTATTCGAAACTTCATTTTCATTCAGGTTGATCTTATTCTCTAATACCCTCAATGAAATTAATATTTATTCATATTTAATCCTCACAAATTCTGTTTGAATTTCTATATATGTGTACTAATATGATTACTTGTTTATTTTATGGATAGCTATATGTTTCAAAATAATCTTTCAAAAAATTGTTTCGAAATGAAAACCGATTCATGGAACTTCTCAAAATTCTTATTTTGAAGTTAACTATATAATATATTTTAATCTATATTTATCTTTATAAAATAAAACATTTCACATGAAAAATATATTTTGGTTCATTTCTAGTTTTATTAAAGCAAACATGCCTTGGCGCTTTAAAATCCTTTAATATTTTTCTTAAACCACACTAACATGTTTTATCTCTAATGCTTATTTAAAAACTCTTTTTAAATGATTTCACCTAAATAAGAATTTATTTAAGAATCAAATATAATTTCAATTAACTAAACTTTTATTTTCTGGGATTTACATGTTTACAATCTGATTTCATGAAAAATAAAAATGATTTTCCAAAAGAACTCTTCTTTCCAAAGTAAAAAATGATTTTTCTCATCTCACTTTAAATTTTATGAGATATATTCCTATTCACCACTTATTCCTTTATTTTGGTGTATTTAATTACCTTTGGTATATAATATAAATAGTATCATTGTTCTCATGATATTATAATGGATTATGATTTGAATGTTTCAAGGTGGTATGAGACACTTTGTAATGTTTAAGGATTATTTCCTCAAGGATTTTTCAATGGTCTCATTTAAAAGTATCTTTATATATGTTAAATTCCCTAATTTAATCTTGTAATTCTATGAGGTTTATCTCCTATGATATCATCCACCATGTTTTATTAAATGGTTTATGATTATTTTGAATGTATATGTGCTATCTTGAAACCATTCACCATATTACTCTGAATGGTTAATGTTTATGATTAATGATTGGGGAAAATTATTTACATTTCATATGTTAGTTTCAATATGAATGTGTATGTTGTTTATGTTTATCCTCATAATAAGAGTAATTCATTGGACTTAGTAAGTGGCATGAGACAAACTATGGTCTTGATAATAGGAATGCATTGGAATTAATAAGAGGAATGCATCAGTATGTCTCATGAGAAAAACTACAGTCTTGGCACAAGGCCTTGACAAAATGGTTATTTATGGTCTTGGAATGGGGCCTTGACGGTATTGTTATGATGCTCTAAATTATGCATTACCTCATTATTAAAGTTGTAATTGAAAGTTCATGAGGTTATTCGACTAGTAGAATACCTATGATTATGCTTTATTATGGAATTATTTATTGAGCTCTTATTATTGCCATAATGCATTCAAGGTTTTTTAAATGCATGGGTTTTTAGTTATTAACCATGCCTAATGTTTATTTTTTTTTTGATATCTTCTATTTTATTACTTACCCTCACTGATCATATGATCTCACACCTTTATTATGTTTTATTTTCTCAGTACATGAAGAAGTATATTACGAATGATCTGTAAGATAAATTTAGAGTTATGGATGTTTCCAATGAAAATTATTAGTTGTATTTTATTTCAAGTTTTAATGTTGAACCTATGTATGTATATGGATTTCTGAAACTACTAAACTACTCAGTATTTTAGGATTTTATTCCTTGTAATCATTTCAATGTATTAAATAATGCACTAGATCTGGGCAACTCAGGTTGGGGCATTACAAAAAAAATCCATGTGAAGACGTGTTGTCACATCAAAAATGCATCTCCACATGAGTTAATTCACACGGTGTTGACCCGCATTAAAAAAACTCATTAATAGAGAAATTGTGTGGGCACCATTTGAGGAGGTTCCCAACACCCACCACTCACCAAGGAGATTTTTTTTTCATAAAAAGACTCTTTGGGAGAATACCTACATCTTAAGGTTGACATCCCATTTTGAACATGGGACGACCTATTTATGAAGATGACCAGAAAATAACCATGAACTAAGATACCTTGGACATGTATGATCCACGAAAAGAGTGAGATTCTTGATTCTTATTGTCCAAATCTAGGGGAGAGAAAATTAAATTATTAGGGTTTGAAGGTTATCTCAAATACTAATAGGTTTGTCTACATGGAATTGTTCCTGGAAATGTACCTTAGTGGATACCTTCTATAGGAAAGGGAGTTTCATACCAGATCCAGGTTTGAGACCTTTTTAATGGATTCGAAACTAGAAATCATAAGGTTTATATGTTTGGAAGTGTCAATGTTGGACAAATTATATTGAAAACTTAGTAATACATATAAAGAGAAAGACCTATTTCAGATTGTTGGACCCTTCTAGGTGTTTTGGGGTTGGATTATAGCTCATGTAGGTATATATGAATTCAGTAACACCCAATAAATACCAAGTTACCATTTCAGACTTTACGTTTAGAGTATAAGTGGGGTAAGGAAATTCTTTCTAGAATAATGAGATGTAAAGAGTAAGGTAAACCAGGATAACTGATGTTTTTCTTTCACCACATGCATCCCCAACCAGTACCATCACTGATAATTCAATTGGGAGTGGTTGCACCCAAATTTACCCTACTGGTAAAAGCAATCGATGTAGTACATGTAGGGGTCGAATCCACATGGACCGAAGAAGTAACCTTGAGACGCTATGATTGTGTGAAGGATGGGCTATGAAGTAGCCGACTTTGGGTTTGATTTTGGATGTTTTTTAAAGAATACTAATAAACCTAAGTGAATTCAATTAAATGGAAATGGGTTGATCTTAGGATTATGCTCGGGGTGGATTGAATGAATTTTACTTCATTAGACAATTTTGGTTTTATTAATTTCTGATGAATCCATTCTTCAAAAATAATGTTACATTCATCATTTTCTAGTTTGGTACTTACTAAACACAATTAATAATCCCGTATACACTTAGATAACCAAATTCATGATCTCCCCGAGGTATATGGTCATTTAGTAATTGAATTTAGTTTTCTCAAACACAGTAAAGATGAATAGTAGAAATAATTGAAGAATGGATGTCTTAAATTAATTATCCAATTAACAAAAATTCGTTCATAAAATAACATTCAATCCATCCTTTTCATACTCCTAAGATCATCCCATTAAGGTTTTAGCCCTCCATTTATGGTATACTCTCAATGGTGGGCGGAATATGGCTAACAAGAATTGGATTTAAGAAATTAAAACTGCAGAAATAACGAGCACTCCTCCGTGTGTGTGAATGAAATTCACACCTATGTGTGAACTAATTCAAAACAACACAGAGATATCACTATGCTTTGTGATAATAATGTTTTAATAAAAGAAATGGAAAATATAGAAGTGAATGAAGTTGATTAAGAACATAAAGATACAAAAAAGAAACTTACATGGAAATGGAAAACATTACAAAGGAAATTTGGAAGCATAACCTTACAATGAAACAAGCAACAAAAGATGATATGAAAAATATCCACCCACATTTCCTTCACCAATAGATCCTTATATAGGCATATTAGGAGCCTTAGGTACATCCCCCAACAATTAATTCACCCCCCAACAATTAATAGAGTCAAATGGAGGGTGAATAATCAAAAGGAAATTGATGTTTTGAATTTGACCTGGAAAACTGTCCAGATTCGTCCACCATATTGACGTGTGAATTAGAAATTCAAGAAGGCCGAATCTGGAGGGGTTTTAGAAGCGAAATATCTTCATTTATGTGTCTTCTAGAAGCTATCAAAATTTCAGGACATTTGGCTCATCCGTTTGGAAGTTATGGTCGAAATTCTGGGACATATTTCTGTGCATTAATGACAAGTCCACCATTTAAATCTCAACTTCAGATCCCTTTATCATGATGAAAAATCAGAATTAGCTCTGTCCACAGTTGAATAAAATGATCCTCATATTTTTATATTTATACTGTATAAATTTGAGCTTCATTGGGCTTGGTTTCTGGGCCCCACATTTGTTTGATGGGCCTTAGGCCCATTATGCTTTTTCCAGCAAGTTTCTGCATTCAGGTGCAAAATTCTCCATCTTCCTTTGGGATTCATCCAGATAACCTAAAAGAAAAAATGTTCCAAACACAATGATCAATCATATCCCAAAATTTCAAATTCAGAAAATGAATATAATATTATCAACAAACAAATGAATGATTGGGCCCAAATTTTCATTTTAAACATCAATTGAATTTTTGATGAGAAATGAAGTTCTATTTATGTAATGCACTAAAAAAATGTTTATAGACTTTGGAAAAATGAATATAAAGATATTAACAATTAATATTAGCCACTTTCAGTGACTAATCACACCCCCCAACTTGAGTTTTGCTAGTCCTGAGCAAAATAAATTACAAATATGAAATGAAAATCCCCTTTTCCAAAAACATTTTAATACACATTGCTCACCCAAATATCTAATATCAAAAAAAATTATGAAAACCCATCAAAATCATTAAAAACAAGCTAGTTCCATAAGCATATCCCAAGCCCAAGCCCATTCCTTTGTTCAAATTCATCGCCACATTTCATCCAATTCCAATTAAGCATGATAAAGTGTTGCGCATCATAAAAGATATGGGGACCATTTTATTGTTCAAGGGGAAAAATGGAAGCGCTAGGTGGGAATCACATTAAACCTTAAGATGAGTATCCTTTTTTTTATTTAATTTTTTTTAACCACAGTAGATATGAAAAGACTAACTCTGGGCAAGACAACTATGGAGTCACAATCCCCAAGTGCCGGACACCACACATATTGTCAATTTAATGCTCTACAATAGAGATATAAAGCCTAACTCTGGGAAGACAACTATGGAGTCATGATCCCCAAGTGCCGGATGCCACACATTTGGACAAAACATTGCTCTATGTGGTCTTTTTTTTTGTTTTTTTTATACTCAAATTAAACTAAAAGTGACCCCAGAACCCTATGCTATAATGAAAGGGACCCAAGAACTCAAATTTTCACCCACAATCTAGAAGACGTGCATTGTGGCGTTTTTATTAAGAGGATGAAATTTTAAACTTTGAAAAATCACATCGGACAACTGCACTTTCCAAAAACTATGCTCATGAACTTAAACTTGCATTAAAATTAGAATCAAGGCATACAAAATTATTTGATATCCAATTTTAGAGTTTGCAATGTGTGTTTATCATGTTTATGGTTAATGGAATTTTTATTTTCATGCATGTTTTCATTCACAAAATAAAAAAAAATCATTTTTTATCTCCCCCCAACTTAGAATGACACTATCCCCAGTGTTTAAAGAAAAGAAAAGTTAGAAGGGGGGTGGAGGATTTCAAAGAGTAAATGATAATCATGGAATGAAGTCACCTGGTGGTTGATGATGATAGTGTGTGCCACAGTCTCCCTTCACTTCTGGATTTGAGTCTCAGCGGCTTGGATGGTGGTGAATGGATTCTACATATGACTTACAACATGTCCTTTTATTTTTTTAACCTATAAAAACATAATAACAAACAAAACAAAATAAACTGATGATACATTGTCTTCTTTTTAGATTTCTGGGTAAGGTATTACTCAGAGATCACGCCACGTGACACGGATGAATATGACACTCCCCTTTCATACCCATCCTTACTCATAAAAGAAGAACAGGTCAACAGTCTATGTTAATTTATTATATGAAAAAGAAAATGATTCAAAATTATTAGAAAACATGAAAACCATGGGTTGCCTCCCATGCAGCACTTTTGTTTAACGTCGTTAGCTCGACTTGAACCCCCCAACTTATCCAATTCCAACTTTCAACATTTTAATGAACCCATCTTTCTCCACTTCAACTTGATTGAGATTGATTGTTTTTTATAATCTTTTCCTTGTATATATCCATGTTCTAAAATAAATCTGAAGATACAAGGAATTTCAGAAAAGGTTGATCTAGTTGCATTTTTTTGTCTTGCCTAAGACATCAAGGTTCAATCTAACATTATTGCTTTCATGAGAAGAATGAATGAATAAATTATGGTCGTGGGTATCACCTATGATGTAATTCTTGTGTGGGGAATGAAGTATGATAATTTTTAGTTCTGTTTGATTGTAATTTCCTAATGAAGATTGGCAATTTGAATGAAAGTCAGTTTCTTCTCCAAAAAATTTAGAAAGAATTGGTTCCGTTTGAAAATATGATTCATCCCCAAAAGTGTCTAGATGAATTTCAGGAGTGTGTATGGGTTCAATGTTTGGTATCTCTCCCAATTTTTCAGTGATTTGTGTTTTTGAAAAATCATTAATGGAGTTATATTCAGGAAAATCAATCCATGATGTCAAATTTTCCTCTTTTGAATTCAAAAAATCAATTTCCTCCTGATTTAAAGACCCTTCAAAAACTCCTCGATCCTCTCCAATTATCCCAAATCCTAAGGTTGGTTCTTATTTCAATTCATGGGAGGTTTTTGGGATAAAATATTCATCTATCAATGATGAGGAAAGAACATCTTGAGTGGGAACGGGTCCTCAAAAGTCTTAAAGCTTTGTAATTCTAATCTGAAAGATGAAACTTCTGAATTCATTTTATCCATTTGTTCACCCAATTGTTCAAGAATTTTTTCAGGATTAGGGTTGATATATGTTTGTACATCATGTAATTTCTCATTATCTATCTTTTCAATCATTCTTGATAGGTATGGAAATTGATCTTGTAAACATTCAGCATCCCATTGATTGTACATCTCATCTGGTGTGGTGTATTCAAATAAGGATTGGTCAATGAAATTCCCTCCATGAGGTGTTTCCCAATATTGATTTACAACTTGATTACAACATTGATTTATGAAGGCGTATTTTGGAGGATAATCCATTTGAATTGATTGAAAGTTGGTTTTTGGGTTTTTTTTGGACACATAGAAATAGAAAGGGGAAAGAGAAGAGAAATTAGGGTGAGAATAGAGAATTTGGGGTGAGAAAAGAAGATGCAGGTCTAAGGTACTTACTTGGATCCCCGGAAACGGTGCCAAAATTTGGTTGCGCCCAAATTTACCCTACTGGTAAAATCGATCGATGTAGTACATGTAGGGGTCAAATCCACAGGGACCGAAGAAGTAACCTTGAGACGCTATGATTGTGTGAAGGATGGGCTATGAAGTAGCCGACTTTGGGTTTGATTTTGGATGTTTTTTAAAGAATACTAATAAACCTAAGTGAATTCAATTAAATGGAAATGGGTTGATCTTAGGATTATTCTCGGGGTGGATTGAATGAATTTTACTTCAATAGACAATTTTGGTTTTATTAATTTTTGATGAATCCATTCTTCAAAAATAACGTTACATTCATCATTTTCTGGTTTGGTACTTACTAAACACAATTACTAATCCCGTATACACTTAGAGAACCAAATTCATGATCTCCCCTAGGTATATGGTCATTTAGTAATTGAATTTAGTTTTCTCAAACACAGCAAAGATGAAAAGTAGAAATAATTGAAGAATGGATGTCTTAAATTAATTATCCAATTAACAACAATTCGTTCATATAATAACATTCAATCCAGCATTTTCATCCTCCTAAGATCATCCCATTAAGGGTTTATCCCTCCATTGATGGTATACTCTCAATGGTGGGCGGAAGATGGCTAACAAGAATTGGATTTAAGAAATTAAAACCACGGAAATAACGATCACTCCTCCATGTGTGTGAATGAAATTCACACCTATGTGTGAACTAATTCACAAAAACATAGTGATATCACTGTGCTTTGTGATAATAATGTTTTAATAAAAGAAATGGAAAATATATAAGTGAATGAAGTTTATTAAGAACATAAAGATACAAAAAAGAAACTTACATGGAAATGGAAAACATTATAAAGGAAATTTGGAAGCATAACCTTACAATGAAACAAGCAACAAAAGATGATATGAAAAATATCCACCCCCATTCCCTTCACCAATATCTCATTATATAGGCATATTAGGAGCCTTAGGTACATCCCCCAGCAATTAATTCACCCCCCAACAATTAATAGAGTCAAATGGAGGGTGAATAATCAAAAGGAAATTGATGTTTTGAATTTGACCCGGAAAACTGTCCAGATTCATCCACCATATTGATGTGTGAATTAGAAATTGAAGAAGGCCGAATCCGGAGGGTTTGTAGAAGCAAAATATCTTCGTTCATGTGTCTTCTAGAATCTCTCACAATTTCAGGACATTTGGACCATTCGTTTGGAAGTTATGGTCTAAATGGTGGTATGGATTTCTGTGCATTAATGACGAGTCCACCATTTAAATCTCAACTTCAGATCCATTTATCATCATGAAAACATCCGAATTAGCTCTGGCCACAGTTGAATAAAATGATCCTAGTATTTTTATATTTCTACTGTATAAATTTGAACTTCATTGGGCTTGGTTTCTGGGCCCCACATTTGTTTGATGGGCCTTACGCCCATTATACTTTTTCCAACAAGTTTCTGCCTTCAGGCGCAAAATTCTCCATCTTCCTTTGGGATTCATCCAGCAGACCTAAAAGACAAAATGTTACAAACACAGTGATCAATCATATCCCAAAATTTAAAATTCATAAAATGAATATAATATTATCAACAAACAAATGAATTATTGGGCCCAAATTTGCATTTTAAACATGAATTGCATTTTTGATGAGAAATGAAGTTCTATTTATGTAATGCACTAAAAAACCGTTTATAGACTTTGGAAAAATGAATATAAAGATATTAACAATTAATATTAGCCACTTTAAGTGACTAATCAGGGAGACTTGAAGAATGTGATTATCTAATATCCCTATGATAGGGCATCATAGTGGATAGGATTAATGGAGAATTCATCTATGAGGATTATATACCATGCAGATTTGGGAGGAAATTTGGTTGAATCTAAATAAATCACCCCACTCCTCTCTCCAATACATGTATTAAAAAAATACAATGATATAATTCCAACATTAGTTGATGTTGACATGGGAGGAAATTGTTACACTAGTTAATTTCTCCCAATTAGTGTAGAATCATTGTAGCGGTACTGTAGCAGGAACTATGTAGCACTGTAGTGGGAACTGTAGCAGGAATTGTTTGCCACTGTAGCAGCCGGGAATATTCCCCCATTTGGGCCTTTGGGCCACCAATTTGGTCCCTGAGTTCTTTAAGGCCTTTGAGCCAACTAGGCCTTTAGGTCAGTAAGGCCTTTGGGCCACCTCAAGGCCTTCGTGCCACCTTAAGTGAAGATGCAAACCAGAAAACCTACAAGAAACAAGACTCAGAAGGAGGATGAGTAAGGAGCTTTCACCATAGAAACAGTTAAGCAGATTGCAAGAATTAGAGGGTATGACACCTACCATCAGGACAAGCCTGTGCATGAATGGGAAAACCTAGCTGAACAACCATGCGAAGGTTGAGAGCTGATTTAACGATGAAGATGCTAGGGAGGAACAATTCCAAGTAGTTAGTTTGGGTTGTATGTAATGTTTGAATCCTATAGGAAATGAATTATTCTAAGGCCTACGGGCCATGTAATACTTATTCCTACGGGCCTGGTAAGGGTTCCACCTCACCCCTTGAAAGGTGGATTATCAAAAATCAAATGAAGGCCTTGAGACCATTAGAGTATTATGTTGAGTCATGGAATTGATCATTTACTAATGAGTAATTGGGAGAGATAGCACCCAAATTCAAAGTCTCATTGGAAACTAAAGGAAATGAGGAATGAGAATAACAAGTGGAGACAAAAAGGCTTAGAAAGAGGATTTCTCAGCAACCAGTAGGAGTCTAAATTCATTGAAATAGGGTCACTTCTAAGGTTCCATCATCATCTTGAATGCCAAAGAGGAAAGTGAAGAATATAGACATTCCCCTTCCTGGGAATAGAGTGGTAATCCATCCTTAAATTACTACTAATGCTAATTATCTATAAGCTTATAGGGAGTGGGATTCATTGAAATAATCCTCATATACCAAGGAGGTCTAGGATTCAATTTATTAGATAAACATTATTCCTGATGGGGCTTGGTCAAGTGAAGACCCTCTTAATATTTCTTATGAAGGAGAACCTCATAAAGTCGAGGCTTATATTAGAGATCTAGAAGATTCCATTCATTCATTAGAGTATATAACCTTCCATTTAGACTTAGTATCATAATTAATGGGGCTTGATTCAAATTATAGAGATTATGACAGGGATCAATACTCTTCTTATGGAGAGGTAAGTGAATGTACCCCTTGGATATAATATTTTAATATTTGTATTATTATTCCATTAACTATTTATTTGAATATTATAGAAGTTGGATGAAGCTCCATCACATTTTTTGTACCCAATATACACTATTGTATTCACAATCTATTCCTCAGGTGTCCATTCAGATATTAGGGATGATGAAGGAAAAAGATCTCTAGGATTGGTGAAGCATATGAGAGCAGTGATCTCCAACCCTCAAAAGGTATTCTAGGTTCCAAAAATGATTGATCCTCATATGGGTTTATTGATCATGGAAAAACATAAGTGATATAAGGCAAATTCATTGTAAATATGACTTCACCCAAGGGTGTATAGTAAATATTACTTTTACCATTTCACATTTTCTCTTATATTCACCTTTTTAATGACACATTTATTTTTCTAGACACTAGTACAATTTCCCTGAATCTAGGGATGATCACCTCTTAGGGTTATGTGGTTATTTTCCTCCATGAATGGATTTTTGTAGAAGAAATGATGGGTGGAATTCAAGAAGGGATCAACTTAAACCTTGATCTGAATATCTCAACAACCATCCCTACTGATGGAGGAGGGGATGATTTATGTATGATGACCAAATACAATTGTGATGTCTTGTAACATATGTTTAATTACCTTTTTGTAACAAGACTTGTTTAACCCTCTAATTATTTGATACTTAGGGATGATTTGTTTTTAAACATTAATTTTGATGGTTACCTAGAAGATTTTAGGAATTTAAATAAGGAACTACGAAGGAGTAATCCTTCTCCAACTATGATCTATTTGGTTAATTCCTCATATGGTGTGTTGATTTATATTTCTAACTCATTAAAATTTATTTTTTGATAATATTTACAAGTAAAATTACTAGTGGGAGACCAGGATTCTCCCTACTATTATGGTGGAGGTGTCACCAGTCCATGACATAGAAAGGGTAGACCCCCTGGACTACTAAAGGTAGTCCCTAAAGGTCATCTAGGAGGTTTTCTTTCTCTAGATTCTCCCATTTCATTGAATATTGAGACTATAAATTTATAAGAGAGTTTAACTTAATTAATTGAATAGGATAAAAAATGTGACAATGATGAACATGAGGAAATACTCTTAACGATTTAGGATTCTACCTCTGTAACTGACCAAAATCTCATTGAGGGTGAGTCTTGAAATACACCCTTATGGGAGGTAACTGCTACCAAAGACACCCAAGCTCTATTTTTTTTTTGATAATTTGTATCATATTTAATTTTTTAATTTCTTCATTCCTTTTATAATGTATTTTTTTTAAATAACCCCCATAAATAGCACCATCCCAAAAAATAAGGCTTGTTTAAGGGGTCTTTAGTTCCATGATTCAACTATCATGATGTATGATGGAAACACTGATGTAGGTCAGCTCAAAAACTAGTCCAAACCATACAACGAACCATCTCATCAAGGGAAGATACAATACATATTGAAGGAACAATCACTATACCACTCAGTAAGACCACCATCCCATATTTATGAAGCCTAAAAAAGAGAACTGATAAGCCCAATCATCACACGGGAAGAGGGAATCATAATCATGTCTTTTAACTATGGGAATACACCACCATATCTCAAAATCCTATGGGGAGTACACACTACCTAGTTAATTGATCTTCAAGAGAAATAACTCTATTCCAATCTCCTAGTGGAAGGGACCTCCATAGACTACCATAATATAGAAGATTGATCTCCATCAGTTTGGTAGAGGGGAACATACACTCTATATGGAAATCCATACCTTGGGAACCTTCCATGATAGATCCCACATTGAAGGAAATGCACTAAACCATAAAGCACTCCAATTGATTCATGGACACCATTAGCCTAACACATGGGGTTTATAGAAACTATTAATAAGATGTTGTTTCCAGAATGAGTCCCCCTACCATCCCAATCTCACTAGAACATTCAGTCCCCAATACCTAACATCATCAGACACATCACACAAAAATACTACACTCAATACCATTATGAAGTTAAAACTCAAAGATAACTAGAGGGGAGAATACACTTCCTCATTCAATTAAAAATAAGGAAATAATCCCAACATATGATACACACACAACAGGGAAGATGATTAATAATATGAAGAGTAACTATGTCCTGAATTAAATCTTTTCTATGAATCACACCGAGAGTTAGAGAACTAGAGTAATCCCTATTCTATGAGCCTTTTATTTTACAAACCATACATAGATTTAAACTACCAATAAAATATATCCCTAAGGTTTGTAATCACCATAGTTGACCCTCACCATACTGAGATGTAAAACCCAACCATGAGGAATAACTTCCTCAAACATAAATCTATCTCTGTTGATCTATAGATTCAAATGCTAAGACAAAATTAGATCCATTATGGGGGTCCCATGACATTCCCAATACCAAGACTACTATTTTAAACACATGGAATGATACAAACCACAATGATAGAGGATCCCACACCCTGAATAGTGGGGAAGGTAATGACCTTACATGATCTGTAGGTAGAGGATCCCACACCCCAAACATGTGAGGGGGATTAAAAACACTAACTTTGGATAGTGAGAGGAAACTACACCCTAATATAACCCCAATATCAGGGAGGATCACCATTCACCCAGAGTATTTGAAAACCAAAGTTTCCCTCTTTAATTTTGATGCAGTCAAATCAGGATTACTCAACCACATGCCACATCTCTGATAAAAAAATTTAAATACTAGGTTACACAGTACTATTTCCATTAATACTACAAGACTGATGATATAAATAGAAGAGGCATCAATAACAATCTATAATAGATTCTCTATCTTCATTGGTCAAGACTCCATATGAAACAAGGGAGAGATAATATATTCAAAAATGAAATGAAACCTAGCCACAAAGGCTAATATGAAGAAGGGAGTGAACGACTAATTTACACACATTCCAAATGTTCTTCGTGTGGTAAAAGAAATAGATGGTTTATAAACAAGTAATTTTTTTTCATAATCAATAATTATTTTGATATATACATCATTGATAAATTCCCTAACCAACAAAATTGAATCAAATATTAATTGATGAGTGAACATAAAAAAAACTCTGGATCATCACATAATGATTTATAATTAATCTAAGAAATTAAATATTACCTTTATGATGAATTATTTCTTCATTGATGAATATGAAAATTTCTCTATGTCATAATTTCATTAAATTGTAGGAATGAAGTGTAGATTACTTCCAGTGGTGATCGACATGTGCTCCATAAACCTCTGAACATATCTATAGGAATATCTGAGTGTTATCTCAATAGATCCTAACAATAACATGATTCGTCTTTGATCACCCCAATAATTTCTTTAGGAATGATTCTATTTGATCTCTCTAGTATTGATATTGGTGGTAGAGGCGGATCTATCTTCATCCTTGAGAGCATTCTTGGAGAGGGATCTCTCTGTACTTGAGAGAATTCTTCAGACATTGTTGCACACAACCAAAAAAATGTAATCACCTTTGTTAGAAATAATATAATGGTGTTTAAATAGTTCTAGTGTTGTAAAATAATAACTGCACATATACCCTTATTATTTAGTTAATCCCTACAAAAACCCATATCCATAACAACGATAATAATAATAATATTTCTTAACATTAAAAAACTAGTGAATTAATTAAATATCATTTATTCAAATATTATTTATTATATATTATTTTTTACTGGACCAATAAACTCAGTTCTCCATTACTCCTCAATATTTATCATCTCTGAAAAAATGAATATTTATTTAATAAATAAATATCAGTACATTATTCACTAATAAATAAATATATATTATATTAACTAAATAATAAATAAATATTTATTAGATATTATGCTCATAAAATATTCTCTTGAATAACTAGTGATGAAATATATGTTGATCAATAAAACAGGAATAATTATTAAAACACATACACAAATAATATTTATTCAACATGTTAAATAATAATACCATTTAACCGATGTTTTGTATACACTTAGTGTGCGACCCTATTGGCCTCTTTCTCATGGGAATTATGTGAGGCAACCCAAAGTATAATGTTGTAATCTAGAAACATGAAAAGACACCCATAGAGAAACAAGTTAATGCCACAGTGATATAAAACCTCATATGAATTCTTACTGCAATATAATCCCTTTATCGTGATAACTTTAATCAAGCATGTTGCATGCTAGTGCCATAAACCTATGTGACGGGTGTATCTTTATTTGAATTTTTTGAAATTGAAATTTCCCTACAATACCATGGATATGGATTTATTTAGGCCATATAATTTCCATAAAATGGCTTGAGATATCTGTTGGCACTGAAAATCATTATACTAAACATATGAACAAAGTCACGATTGGTTAGAAGCTTATATAGACCCAAATGGCCTCAAAATTCATTAAAATTCATTAAAGGGGGCTATTTTGTGAAGTTTATCTATGAATACCCCTTACCTCCATGACTATGAAGAAATTTGGAGATACCTTCAAAAGTCCAACCAAGTTAGACAACTTTGTGGCGTCTCATTCCTTCATTATGAGCAATTCAAGCACCTCGTCTCTACAATCATGAAGGACGTTGACGATACCTTCACGAGTCCAATTGAGTCTGACAGAGCCCTGTCACTTTGTGGTGTCCCGTTTTCCTTCACAGTGAGCACCATGACCATTATGAACCCCCGTTTCTAATAAATATCTAGCTCACACCCCCTCATAACCATTACCACCTTGACCTTTCACATTCCGAGCTCCCATTTCACGAAGCTCCTGAGCATCGTGAACCAGATATAAAAATAGATCACCCAAGGTACTTGACCATCACAAACCATTATTTTCTATGTTATTCATGACCCCTATTTATAGTTATTCCCTTCACGAAGGACTCTACCCTTCTTGAATAAGGTATCCCCTTCGGGTTTCTTGAGGCTCAGTGAAGCATTAAGCCATCACAGAACACTCTTATAATAATAAGATAATTGCTAAGGCAAGGCCATGCTCTATAAATATCCTTCCTTCACTAATCACCATTCCTTCGCAAAGTTCCATTCCTTTATGAAGAACCCTTCCATTGAAAATTATATATTTTTGAGACCCTGGATTCACGAACCCCTTTCTTATAAAACCCTCCAAGTTTGTGCGAAGTGATTTCATGGTTCCCTGTACGGTGTTTCATGTTGAATTGACCCAAATTTTTCTTCTTTTCATAGGTATGCTAAAAAATATTTCTTCTTCTCATAGCTATACTAACATGTACCCCTCAATTGGACACTCCTCCACCTCATTCCCATTATAAATTTCTTGTGCCTTCCCCTCTCCAAGTGTGGGTTGATACAAGTTATATAAGTCTGAGGGGTGAGTAGTGAGTCCTCATTATTTGATCTGTAGGATGTTAAAAAGCCTAGTGAGAACGTCCTTAACACATGATGTTAAACTATGATTGTTGCATGTGTGGAAAGTTTAAGATGACCATAGAGAAAATGGGAACCAGATCCCTCTCGTCTCTCTCTCCCTTTGGGCTTTGTCTCCATGTTCACCTCAAGCAGTTTCCACATAAGCCCCAAACTGCCTCTTTGGGCCTCCCTTTTGGAGTAAGTACCAATCTCTATCTCCCTAGTCCACTTCAATTCATAATCCCTAATACACTAATTGTTGATGCATATTTCACAACATCATCTTCTGGTTTATTGTTTCCTCAAGTTTCTCACATTAAGAATGACTCACGTGATCTTAGAGTGTAATAGTGACCATGAAATCCTCTTTGGGCTGCTAACCTTGCGTACACCCCATGCTCCTCTTTATCGAACTACATTGACTTTGATCCTTGCCTTATAATCAAGGTATGTAGGTAGAGTCTATGAGGTTCAATCCCATCACTCCCCATAACCCATCTCTTCCATCTATTTCACATTGGTTCACTTGTCCTTCATGATGTTAAATTGTGTGCTCCAAACTCGTAGGTTTTGATCCCTTTCAGGCATGTAGGAAGCCTCTACGAGATTCAATACAAACCAATGGTAAAGTATGGTTCTCCCTACTAGAGGTGTAACCTCATTATGTGACGTCTTACCTTTTTGGGACACATCTCTCAGGTCCACCTCCCTAGGGTGTTCTGAACCATCCTCTTGGGATGCAAACCATGCGTAAGCCGTAGAATGTATATGGGCCACTGTTCATGTGTATGCCCTAATTATATGCCTCTTCTATGAACTATGTGGACTTTGATTCTTAGCCACTAAGATATATAGGAAGCCTCCCTAAGGTTTAATCCCATCACTCACTTCCATTTGTATCTTACCCCTGGGTTATTACATCTCAGGAGGGTCATGCCCCAACCTGGAGGTTCCTTTTCCTTCAGGCCCCCATCCATGCATTCCATTATCATGAGTCACCTTCTTAGGTGTCTCAATTCTCCCTTATAACCACATGTAATTTTATTCCCAGACACTGGGATGTGTAGGAAACCTCCAGGAGGTTCAATCCCAACACTTCCATCTTCACATCGGCCCCCATCTCATTCGCCCTATTCCACTTCAATACTTCCTCCATCATTCATCATGATCCTTATCCAGGATGCCACATCCTGGTGGGATCACTCCATTCATTCGAGAAACTAACCATGCATAATCCCCATCCATCTTCCCCATCACCTCACCCTTATCATGATGGGGTTACATCATCCTCATGGGACACCTCAGTGCGTAAGCCCCTTTCATCCCATTGCCGCTCCTCACAACTCCTGAGCAACTAACCATGCATAAGTTCTACACAATTCATATTCCTCCAACCAAGAGTGATCATATTACGAAGGTCCATTATCCATGTTTGATCCCCAAATCACCCCTTCAAAATACATGGGTTTTGATCTCTGTCTTCTAAATAGGGTACGTAGGAAGCCTCCACAAGGTTAAATCCCAACCCATGGTAACCATTGGTGTCTCCCTCTTTGGTGTCCACCTTTTCCGATCCACCCTCAGTGGTGTCTAGATCTTCCTTAATGGTGTGAAATATTATCTTTATGAGACGCACCACCTAGGGTCTGCCCTAATTGGGTATTTGGATCCATTTATCCAGTAAACCATCCAGGTGATCCCTACTAGGTATTTTCCTATCTGATCCACTTTCACAAGTGTTCTGATCAATCTGATCTATCTCTGATTCACATTAAAATCATGACATACCCCATGTTAAACATGGGTAACTAAGTAAATCCTTGGATACATGACTCTGACATAAGATACCCTAATATCAACGTGAGAAGCCCTGTGTTTCTGCATGATTAAGAATCCCTATGATGAAGAAGAATAAAAGTGTTCGATTGTTTCTGAATCCAAACATTCCATTGATGCCCAGCATGACTACTCTTCTGATCGAAGGCTGCTACTCTAACTTGAACATTTAGAATGTCCTGACAAAAGTATCATAATTAACCAGCATCCACAAAGATATGGCACCGAGAATGAGTTCCATGAACAATTTCTTAATATCTAAAGGAGACATGGACTAGGAAACGAGTTCTGAGGAGGAATCCACATAAAGAGGGTCTGACATCCCATCATCCCATTTTGACCAAGCAGAAAACATCTCTAAAGAAGTGATGAATGCTTACCACCTTTGGAAAGCAGGAATGCAGGACAGAATACACCGTCATTGAGCATTGACATGACATGTGCGGTGGCACACCCTGATGGAAAGCGTCTTAAATAGAAAATGGTGAACCTAGTGTGAACTAGTTCTCCTCCAACAATTGGGATTAGTAGTAGTCGATATATAGACAGATGATCATGTCATCAGATCTAATTATCCATCACCAGGTCCTGCCAAGAAAATAGTGGTCCTGTTGTAAAACTCACCAGAATTCAAGGCAGTTAATCGCCGGGAATTCCGGTCTATGGCACCATCTACATGGATATTTCTCTCTAGTTGTGGAAGACTGAATGGAATTGGGTAATTGGAAATTTCTTTCATAATATATGTACTTATCGCTGTATCTTCCTTATTTTCAAGACCCAAGATACATATATAGGAAGCCAATAACCCCACCCATAGATGCAGAGTAAGGAGGAATGATAATGTAGTATTTTTTCACGGATCCAACTCCACAACGACATCATCTACTACCGTAGTTGTGGGGCACCCCCACCCCATATCACCATCCAAAATTGTTCAAAAGAGGGTAATGAATATTCTTGTTCGACGATATGAGTAGGAGGGGTCATTCCCATGAGGGATATGACCCACCGAGACTGGGAGGCTCTTGCGCCTCACCGTCACCGCCCCCCCCCCCAAGGGACACATAGGGAGTCGTTGCTCCCCACTCCAACATCCAATCTGTTTAAGAGCATCTCCCAAAAACTCTTTTACGAATAATTCCCCTACACCAATGAGGTGAGGGATGTCAGAGTAAACCCAGTGAAAACTTCCACCTAGGAGACACCAAGGAGGGATCCCACTAGGCCTCATCAGCACCACCAAGTGCCAGTGTTTCAGGTCGAGGAATGGGCGGTCTACACCACTCCACCACTGACCCCAATTTGGATAACCTGACATCAACGTCAGGATTAGGCTCAAGAAGATTTTCATTAGGGAGTGTCATATTCTACATCTTTAGTGTCCCATACCACCATCAACACATACTGCCAGTTCGCCACTATTGTAGGGCAAGGTCACTTTAGTTTCCGATTGGGATCGATACCTCATCCACCCCATGGGCAGGCAAAATTGACTCTTTCAGTCACCGACCTGATCAAAGACCATCGTAGGCCGACCCATGACAATGATATTTAGTATGGAGATCCTCCTTGTACCATCATCATCCAGAGTGGTGGTCCTCCCCACTCTCACACTTGGTATGGATGTCCTCCCCATGTTACCATCATTGGTCTGAGTGGAGGCCCTCCTCATCTTGTTGACACCCATCTTGGAGGTCCTCCCCATGCCTATGATCCTGGATACTAAGGTTCTACCTATGTCTTAGATCTTCAATGAAAATTCCATCCTCACATCATTCACAGATCAAGTGGTGGTCCTCCCCACTCCAACAACCATATAAGTGGAGATCCTACCCACTTCATCAATGGTCAAGAAGGAGGTCCTCCCCATGTCTAGTTAGATCAGTATAAAGGGAATCCTTGTGACAAAACTTCCAATCAGTGCAGAGGTCCTCCCCATGCCACCACCAACCGACATGGAGGGCCTCCCCATTTTCTCACTAGATCCGGCGAAGGTCCTCCCTGCTCCAGCACTCACCACCGTGGAGGTCCTCCCTGTGTGTCCAACAATCAACACTGAGGTTCTATCCATGTTCCGTTTGATATATATCCGGGTTCTCCTCACACCTTGGATCATTATAGTGGAGGCCCTACCCACTCCAAGGATAACTAATATAAAAGTCATCTTTATGTCACAACTAGCTAAAGCAGAGGTCCTCCCCGCTCTAGCAGTAGCCCTCATGGAGGTCCTCCCTGTTTCGAAGATTTACCCTATCCTCAAGAGTCATCCTGGGGAATAGGGTGAAGCATCTCCAATGAGGGAAGAACCCTGAGATGTTTCAGATCATCATCAATCTAGTCCACTTTTCTGATTCTAATGTGGAATATGACTCAATGATAGATCATTTACCCCAATCCTCTACATCAGGGTCTGGGGTAGGAACCAAGCATGTGAGAATCTTCCTCTTTTATAGAGAGATGCACCAGATCCACGAAACCATCTGTAGGTACATACATAAGGAGGAATATTTGGCTCCCATTCAAGGTATCACCATGAAGTCTTATTTTCCTTAACCATATTCACTCGATACCTCAACACGAGATCATAAGGAGTTGTTCTTGGGTTTGGTAGACGATTAGAACCAGCTTAATCAACCACCGATGACTGATGCCCTTACAAATGAAGCATTGGTTAACACACCATCCTATAGGGACATGGTGATGCGATTAGTAGCATCCCTGAGAGGAGATATAGTATGTAGTGGCCTATCAGCTCACACAGTGTTCTCTCTATCGACCAGTCCACCACCACAATGGTCTACATCTGTGCCATTTCCAGTTCCTCAGCCGCCACCAGTTAAAGAATGGGAAAACTAGGATCTAGGACCCGATTCTAAATGAAGAATTTTGTGGAAAATTCTTGTAGTGGACTAGTTATCTGAGATGTTCTGGTTGGCCATGACTCTAGGATTTGACATTCCTAAATCCCTAAATAAGGACAATGTCACGTGCTTCCATCAGACCATCTGGGAAATTCACTTCCACCTCTGGAACCGTCTATTGGTTTATCTGAAGATTGAAGAGCACTTTGAAGACATTGTCTAGTAGTGTATCATGGTTGACCTAGCTGCACTTCATGTGGCTCAACAACATGCATCACCATACTGTTACGGGATTATCATAAGAGATCTATTATGAGTATCCTTGTACTACATAGAATGATCAAAGAGGTATCTCCATATGTGTAGATCCAGGGATGGGGGCAATATTTCTCTCTCCATTTTTTCCTGATCCTATGATAGATGGACATGCCCAGTGAAATCGAGGACATGACGCTGGGCATAGTCATGGTAAATATGATTGAACTTAGAACACTTAAGGAGAGAGACACCAAAGTAGGGTTTAAAGAGGACGAATAAACCCTTGAGGCAACACAACATCTAATGGACCCCTAGGCACTGTCACTCACCAGTAAATGAAAATTATTGGCCTTGATGATCCCTAACACTCATTTACCTTAGGTAGAGAACCCAACAAGGGTAAATGATTTCCTGGGGATGTTAAGACTTCTGACCAGTCTGGTTCAGTGTAGAAGATAGAGGTTGACCCTACCATGTCAACCTCACACCAAAAGCTTGCAGAGTAGAAAAAAGGTCATCGATGAACTTCTGGCCAAGCATCTTGCAGGACAGTGTCCATATTATGGTGATCCTTAGTATGATCCCATCCCTCCTCCACTGGGATAGTAGGGGCAGTCGTAGGCCCCCCTAGGCTAGGTTCCCCTGTTAATCTTGACAACCTTGCACACCTCAACAGAGTAGAGGCCATAGTTTATGGAAAATGGTCACCGTATGCATCACCAAACCTGCCTAAACTGTGTGAGAATCACCCCCAGGAACTGAATCAGGCTGATCCTTAAAAAAATCTTCATGTTGTTCCATCAGTAGTTCCACCAGTCGCTCCACAAGTCACTGGGCTTTCCTACCATGTTGAAGAACCCATCAATGTGTTGGAATTCATGAACCCTCGTCAAGAAAATAATCCCCATCAGGAGGAT
Organism: Viscum album; assembly: GCA_963277665.1. Lineage (NCBI taxonomy): Eukaryota > Viridiplantae > Streptophyta > Magnoliopsida > Santalales > Viscaceae > Viscum > Viscum album. The sequence continues at coordinate 514,123,402 of OY728140.1, forward strand.
CTGATGACCACTATCATTTCCTACCTTGAGGCCCTTGAGACATGATAGGTGGCGATCCCACTTGATGAAAAACTGTATCTGGCATGGGTAGATGATATGTCGATACCCCCAGACTCCAGGAACCCTAAAACCACTAGAAATTTAGGCTATAACCACGATTTATAACTATGGATATATGTCCTATAACCATAGATATAGGTAATAGTCATGGTTTGGGGAACCATGGATCCTATTGGCATGGAAATTGGGTCACGACTATAGCCATAGCTTAAACCGTGGCACTAGACCTATAGCCACAGTATTGAACTGTGGCTATAAGTGATTCCATTAAAATCTTCAACCACGGTTTAAACTATGTCTATTTGTATATAGCCATAGTTTCTATCATGACACTAGATCTTTAGCCATGGTTTAAACATGTGGCTATAGCCTACACTTTCCAGATTTTTTTGGTAGTCTTAGCATGCACAAATCTTTCCATTGTTTCAGTAAGTTCATTTATAATGGGGAAAAAGAAAATATTGATATTTTCCACATAGAATTACATTAGTGTGATTACATTAAAGATAAAAATAAGCTTCAAAGATAAATAATTTCACACTACATGAACCATCCTATATTTTTCAATGCATCATCATGGACTCACCTGACTTGTTCCACTATTCACACTAGCCATTCCTTCCTCCCTTCTCGATCCAATGTGCTTCCATTCACACCATTCAAACCAACCGTTCCTTATACCATTCAAGATCTAATTTTATTAAATTCACAAAATTCACACCAGCCATTCCTTCTAACCTTCATGGAATCACTTGAATTGTGCCGCCATTCACACCAGCCATTCAGAAGCCTTGGTTCCTTCTGCCCTTCAAAAACCTTGGTTCCTTCTGAAATTCACACCAACCATACCAATACTGTAGCCATATGAAAAATACAGTACCTTTGAACCTTTATATATAATTTTTGATTTATACATGGATTTATGGTATCATGGGACTATTAATGTCATTGGAAATGAAAACAAAATCCTCACTTACAAGGGAAAGTTTCAATTTAGATAGATTCATTCTTGGATCATAGATTTTAGATTTGAAATAAATTATCCAGACCATATGGTCCTGAGAAGTGCTTTCCAAAGTTCAAATTAAGATTTCTGGGCACCAAAAGGGCTTCCTAAAAGAGAACACCAAATGATAATGAGCTACATCATCAGACACACATCAGGTAAAATTGATAGGAATGAATTCCGGCCTATATAATCTGATTGAAGCAAACCCCTTAGAGTAGTGAACCATCCTAATACTATAGAATCTCAAACAGAATGAAAAATTTGTGAATGATCTCTTGGTGTATTTTTTTATATAGTCCTATAATTACACCCATGAACACCTAATCATAAATACTATTTGAAAAAACAACTCTTTGAACAATTAAAAAAGGAACATAAGGAAAAATGACTTGGCATAATAGGATTAAATCTTTTTTGTTGTCTGGGTAATCTATCCTAGCTATTGGGCCATAGAGTTTGGATCCAGTTTTACCCCAAACCTAAAAATTCAGATAAGAATGGATAAGAACAAGAAAACAAGCAGCCATAAAATCCATCCCAATTTACTAACTGGTAAGAGAATAAACACAAAAAATGCAGTATCTGAGTTACAAACCCCCACCCCTCCCCCCCCACACACAAAGAAAAAATTATGAATATACAATCTCAAGAAACATTGGGTGATCCACGAAAACATGATCAAATCCTCGCTTATAATAGTGAAATAAACGAACCACTTCAATTTGACCAGGAACTTCAACCTTAAATAATTAAATACCCAACATTGAAATAAAATATGTCACAATAGTATAGAAAATATCAATATGAACATCACATAAATTAATACATAAAGTAACTCATAGCAACTTCTATGATAGTATCCCACCCATCTTTGTACTGGTCATACCATGGAGAAACAATCATAACTCAATGACCTAATGCTTAAAAATATAACATCACAAGTGAAGGTAAATTATAGTAGCTGTGACTAAAAAAATCAATGAGAATAAAAAAATGCATCAAGAAGAAACACGCATCTTCAAAAAAATCATTTTATAGCCTTAATTAAAATCTATGTAAACTGAGATGACATTCATGGAACATATGATACAAGTAATTCCAATCAAAGACTTAGATCATCTTAAACACTATCTCCCAATCAACCCAACAATTACCCAAACTCTACTATGCTTATCAAGAAAAAAGAACCATTGGACCAATGTTGGGATTTTGTGTACATTAGAAAAGAGAAGAACAACAATCACTAAGGCACATTCATTTCCAAAAAAATATCTATCCTATAGGTAAAAATAAGAGGTGCATTAAAGAATAAAAAAACATAGTAATCATCTCCAAAGAACCAATACCAATGAAATAATAACTCACACAATGTTTACAGATGGAGATTCACCTATATACTTATTTGACTACAACCTTGAGTGAAATGTTCAAGGTTGATGAAACCACAAATCCCAATTATGTATTTGATAGATCATGGAATTTTTTTACAAAAGAGAAAGGATAACCTTTCAACATGATAAATTCATTATTAGTGATCTCCCCACTATATTGAATCTCCCTTGGATTCAAGCTTCTGAACCCAACTCTTCAAAACATGAATATAAAACAACTGTGAGTAAATATTGATGTTTATGAAACCAACTCTTCATAATTCATAGTTTTAGAAAAAAATGAAAATGGAAAATTGTTCTCATTTTTCCTAGAAAATTACATATATTCTTTATTATAAAAGAAATGAAAGAACAACATTAATTGAATAGAATACTGACCTCATTATCTTTGTCAAAAAATGTTGGCATATCAACTTCCCTACTTCCCACCCCACTGCCCACCTTTCTGCCTGCCCCGTATGCTACCTTGTTGCCTACCCGGCCCACTACCCCACTATCTACCCCACTACCTACCCTACCCGCTGACCCACTGCCTACCCCACTACCTTGAAATTTACAGAAAAATAGAAGCCCTACCTATAAAAGAAACCTTGAATGTAAAAATAATCAAAATACATGAAATCATGCACAATAGGTTACAAATAAAAATAAAGAGAAGCAAAGTGATCAACAATAGTTTTATAGCCACACCATGAGGGTTCTTGGGTGGAGTTCGGTGGAACTTCCAATTTTATGGTTTTCATGCCATGGTTTGAGGTTTATACTATGAATACATGATATACATGATTTAATGATTTTTATAGTCTAATTCTTCATGTTGTGAAGTAGAATTTCACCCATTACCAATATGATAGTTGAGAAAGGATAAAAGAACACATTGCAATATCTACCAGTAAAGAGGGAAAGTTGGAATATGAATATGAGGGTTTGTTTTGTTGATTGTTTCATGAAATAATGAATGAAGTTAGTTCATAAAGCATCATTAAAAAGAGATCCTTAGGGATTTTCCCATGACATGTTTTCTGGAAGCAGTCTGTTAAAACCAAGAGATATTGTTTACATGCTACAAAGTAAAAGGACATGCGTGGGAGGTACCTGTATAGGTAGTATCTCAGGTTCTTGGTCTTAAATATAATATGACTGTCATTCTATGATGGTGATACTAATGTTTTGAATGTGTCGAGTTAGCATAACTGTAGATTTACATTTCTTATCTTTCAGGAAGAAGATCATGGAATTTGATAGACTGGTTTGTATCATATTTGAATGAGATTGATGGATGGTTTTCCTATCGTACTCATGTCTAATTAGAGATATTTAATGAGAGAGACATGGATGATATCTCTTCAATTAGATAGAAGGGTCTTCTGGAAGGCCATGATTGTGGTTTTGTCTTCCTTTATAAGTAAAGTAATTTTCTATGATATCGAAGAAGATGCTCATCGATTTATCCAAACCTACGGGCGAGTTATTATAGAATAAAAAAAGGGAATTAAAGGAAGCTCAATAATAGTTAGATATATTTCCAAATAAGAATATGGTGTAAATTCTATGAAAACTAATGGGATGATTATTGTGTTATTCATGGTGATGTTCATATCTAGTCTATGAAGTAGCATAATAGAGTTAAAAGTTCACTAACCTATAACTAATTTAACAACAATAGTGGTTAAACTATTTTCATTATCCTATGTTTCATACCCTAATTCTCCCAGATCCCTTACACGCCCTCCTACTCCTCCCCTGTACAACCCCTCCCCTTTCCCCCATCACACCCCTTGCCCCTGTCCCCTCCCCTACACACCCCTACACAACCCTTTCAACCCCTCCCCCATTCTCATTGAACAACCCCTCCCCCCTACCCACCCCTTGCACCTCCTATAACCCCTACCCCCTAAACACCCCATGCACACCTCTTTCACCCCCTATACCATCCCCCTGCCCCATGCACCCCCACCCCCTCCACGTCCCTACCCCCTGCACACCCCTTGCACCCTGACTTTCACCCCTTTCGCCCCCTGAACACCCCTTGTACCCCCCTACACACCCACCCCCACACATGTATTTTGTACCCCAAAAAATAAATGATAACACTAATAACAATTTTATGGTAAATAACTACACACTAACTAGAAACTATGAGCATCCAAAAGAATCAAAATTAGCAGTTAGTTTCACTAATTTATGGTCAATGATAAAAAATATGAATATTCATACACCATAAAAAACCAATTAACTTCATTTATGTATGAAAAAAACAGACCTATGATTAATAATTAAGTAGTTCCTAGTAGAAACTCTTGAATAACATTTTTAGGTATGTGTTTTAAGGGATGAAAACACATAATTTCCCCATTTCACACAGTTTTTCCTTTCATTTTGGGGTAAATGTGTATTCAAATTCCCATAACATGAAACCAAAAATGCTTTGAGAGCACTAAAACTGAATTCCAATATTTAATAAATGCCAAAAAAATCATTGGAAAAATTAAAGATCATTCAAATATTCATTAATTTCAATTTTATATTTACCCCTGGTACCAAGACAACATTAAATATATAAATTTTTATAACAAAAATTAACATAGTAGCAGTAACACTTACTTCTATAAACGCGCCCGTATAAAAACATTTCCCCCTTACAAATGTTAAAGTCCTTGACCAAATCTCGTGCTTCATCTAACCCTAGATTTCCATGTATACCAACTCTTGGGAACACATTAATAAGAACATTTTTCATAACTCCTGCGATCAATCTTAAAAATTGGTATAGTATACACCTCCAAGGATTTTCATCCCTAGAAGCTCTTTCCTTCTACATTGAGGTGAATTAGATTTTTTTATTCAAAATTATCACTAAAGGTTGTAGAGAATAGAACAAAATGATTCAAATAATGAAGATACTAAAATCAGAAAACACCACTTGAAATTATATAATGAAAAGAAAAAAGTATGAAATGCAGGGTCCTATATTGAGTTGTGGTTTTAGATAAATGAATTGAGGTTTGAGTTCTATGTCATCCACTAGAATGGGTTCACCTAGAGAAGAAATTAAGAATATGGAAAAATGAGGGGAAAACTAACACTATAAAGATAAAATAATTAGCAAAAAAGGAAAATTGGACTACATACAGTTGGTGGTGCACCAAAGTAGGTAGGGGCTACCTCAGAGCAGTGTCGATGGGGTGGTATGGTGGCCGTATTAGAGGAGGATACAATTAAATATAATAATAGTAAAACTTAACTACAATATAAATAAACATACATCATAATATAATAATTCAATATATGTAGAAACAGATAGAAACACCACAATACAATTCAATATTATAATAATCAAACATAAACGCATTATAAAATTATACATTTTAAAAAGCCAAAAATATAATTTACATAAATAATGAGTCTCAATATTAGTAAAATCAGAACCTTGATAAACCTCACCCACACCTCTTATAGAAAAACTGTCACCACCTCTCACACCACTAGAATCATTATTGACATCAACATAAGTACTGAAACTAGCACTGACATCAGAAACGACATCAGCTCTGGCTCCAACTCCCGCTATGATAGAGGAATATACATAAGTAGAACATATTGACATCAAACATGCATCAACCATTGCAAGTTCTTCTAGTGGAAGTGTACAAGAAAGAGAGGACATAACTTTCATCATATTTTCAGTTATCATCTTTTTTGATTTTTGATATGCTTGTTTGATTACGACATTCAATTGTTTCACTGTGAACAAACTTGAACCAGTACTCATAGAAACGTTGTCAGAAGACTAGTATCAAGATGGTACAATTTTCTTCCCAGGATGACAATGTACTCTTCCATGATGATTATCTCCTAATACCTAATGCATATGATCATTTAGGCCCAAATTATTAGGTTCTTTTTCTACCAATGCCTCCAAATAATTTTTTTGATTGATATATAACATAAATTAAAATGATAAAATAATATCATGAATTAAATTAATTCAAAATAAATGAAATTGAAATATGCTTACAATCATATTCTTAATGTTGATATTTTCCACAGAACCATCTCTCTATTTTCTGCTTGTACAAAACCAAGAAGAGCGAGGAACATAACCCTTGACATTCAATGCCTTTTTATAAAACAAATAAAGCAACATTGGAAGTCAAAAAATTACACGAAACAAAGATAAATATTTTAAATGTTAAATTAAATGTTCTTGATCATGATCTGGGAGTGAAGTGTGTCCAAGATCATGAACGTATTTCATTGCACTACTGTTAATTTTATTTCTTTCAAATTTATCCTATAAAAAAATAATTATATAATTAAATTCGCATAAATAAAACAAGTAATTTATAATTTATAAATCATTTTCAAATAAATAAATTAATATATATATATAAATTTAACAAATAACTTAAACCCTATACTCTTTTAAAAAGAGATCATATCTTTGTATTGTGATATTAAGAAATCAGGAATCATTGGTATTTATTCAAAATCTACACTAAATATCTTTTTCCAACCAACATACATGTCATACTTGTATACTCACCACATATCACCTAATTCCATTAACCTTGTAGACTTGACATTTTTTCCATCAGTAAAATTATATTGGAGTTGCAATGGAAAAAATATTTGTTAAGGAAATATTATAAATTAATAAATATAAAAGGTGATTAAAATTAATTAAACAAATCTCTACCCAGAAATTGTTATTTATTTTTTCTCCAACTTCCCTTCAACTTATTGGTTGAACCTGAATTATATTTCCATGTTTAGAAAGTGTGACCATAAATTTTTTTCATTCCTTTCCATTTCTTTCAATTATAGAACTATTTTAATTATATTGAACCATGATATGTATTTATCGATTCTAGACCTCTCGCATTTTTATGTGGCCTCATCGTCTGGTAGAGGATGGATCTAATCATGAAAAAATATATTAAAGGAAAATAATATATAAAAATTTATCATTAACCACTAAAATTAATTTTTAAACACATATCAGTAGATGTGGGATCTACTGACCCCTGAAGTGTTGTGTCTAGGGGAGGGGGAGTAGCCTCTGTGGTAGGTGAGATATCTACAGTAGGAGTACTATGTATAGTATATGATGATAAGTGTACGGATGGAGGGAGTAAAATTGATGGATAACCCTATAAATATGATGGTGGATATGGATATGGATATGGTGGTGGGATATATGGGGGCATAGTGCCCTGTAAAAAGGATGGTGGGAGGGGAAAATAAGGAGAAATGAGAGTCTGAGAAGTACCATCCATTGTGGTTGTGGGTGGGAAGGGATATGGAAAAGGTGGGTATGAGAAATATGGTATGGCATAATGGGAGGATGACCTCTTGGTGACTCAAGCAGAATAGTAGTAGGCTGAACTATAGAATCAGTCGTAGAAGTACCCCTCACCATACTATCAGCCACAGTAGAATAATCCAACCATATCCTCAATAATGTAGCCTAAAATAACATAGATGATAAAATAAAATGAACAATAACAAGATAAATAATATGAAAGACCATAATATTCAAACATAAATTGTACTTACAGTGATTCCCAGAAGAGACATACATTGTTCTAGATTTTTTTGTGTTCAAGAATTACAAGAGATGTTCTTAAAAATTAATTGGTTAGTATATTAGAAGTTTTATATTCAATAATGGTATAAAATATACTATTTAATTTGATAAAATGTATGAAAGTTAAAAAAATACATACAATATTTCAATAATATCAGGTAAATACTTACAAATGTGTCAACGTTATGTGTGCTCTGTGACAATTTCTAGTTTATAATCTGTTCTAACAATTGAATCACCCATTTCATCAAATGAAACATTCAAATAAATTTCGATAGGTTCATCCACAAAATCATTGTCATACATGTCTTTGTCAAATATATGTATAGGAATGACGTCAAAAATAACACAAAATTTTTGTTATAATAGGCTAGTTACATAAAACACCTATCTAGTTTGTGATGTAAGAATATAAGGTTCATCGGTATGAAGTTGGTGGTTCATATCAATAATTATAAATCCAAAGTTATCAATATGCAGTCCTTGTCATGTAATTGAATCAAACCACTTACTTGATATAATCATCAAGAACACCACATTTGAATAATACTGTATGATGATCCATTTCCCACTCTTCCCTTCTTAAAGTACATAATGAGTATGATCCAGATATCCCACTTGTTTAGAGGAGTGAAGGAAATGTAGGATAAATAGGATCATATTGCTCATATTCAATTATAATCAGTCAATTATACCTCTTAGTTACATTATCCAAGTATGGTGAATAAAAATCCATGAATTCTTGTGCTAAATAGCTTTTCACAATTGATCCTTCTAGATGATATTTATTTCTCACATAATATTTCAATGAAAACATCATTACTTTTGTAGGATACATCAACTAACTTGAAATAGGACCAACAAAAAGAACTTATATGGGAATATTCACAATCATATGTAATATACATTTGAAAAATGATTATGGGAAAAATTTCTTCAAGTCACAAAGAATAATCAGTGCATCTCTCTGCAATTTCTGAACAACACTTCTACTCAGTCTTTCGGCACAAAGGTCTCGATAAAAATGACATAAATTAATAAAAAACTCTAACATTATGTCAAAGTAAATTTCTAATGGAAATTGGAATCAAATCATGTAACAAGACATGGTAATCATGAGTTTTAAGAGATTTTAGTTTCACATCTTTTGTATTCACCCTTTTCTAAATATTACATGAATAACCATTTGGAACTTTCAAACTTTCCAAGACCTAAAGAAATTGTTTATTCTTCACATTTTTCATAGAATAATAAGAAAAAGGGACTTGCTACTTATTTTGACCAATTAACTTAGGATGAAGTCTTGCTCTTATACTCCAATCCATCAAATCATGATGCAATTGTAAATCATCTTTTGTTTTGCCTTTGACATTTAAAATAGTAGCAAGTAATATCTCACAAATATTTTTCCTGATATGAATTACATCCAAATAATGACATAATAAATTCAATAACCAATATGTAAACTCAAATAATATGATTTTCTTTCTCCAATTTCTATTCTAATTTGAATTAACATGCTTTATCTTTCTGATATTTGATTGAATTTTACCAAGAAAATAATTCAAATCATCAAGTTCTTTAACAATATCATTCCCTAACATTCATTGAGGTGTTTCATCTATCTTTATGGAATTATTTAACTATATCTACTTTTTCATGCATGGATGATCATTAGGTATAAATCATCGATGCCCTATGAAGATGAAAGTTTGTTAAAACTTTAATCTCTGGGAACATCTATTTTTCATAAAAATAGGGCAGGATAATTTTCCTTTAGTACTCCAACCATACATCATTTGGAAAGTAGGGAAATCATTTATCGTACATAATAAATCTTCACAAAACATAAATTACTCCTTCTTAAATGCATCTTATTCTTGTACACCAACAATCCAAAGAATATTTAACTCATATTTTAATGGATGCAAGTATATATCAATATCATTTCCAGGATCACTAGGTCCATATATCAATATAATCATTATAGTAAATAGCTTCTTCATACACATTCATGAAGGAAAGTTATAAATGTGAATGAAAACATGCCAAGTACTATGTGTAGTATGCATTTGAAAAAATGGGTTGAAACCATCACATGATAAAACCAATCTAACATTTTGTGGGTCAGCTACAAAATCAGTATGTAACCTATCAAATTTCCTCCAATCCAACCCATTTGTAGGATGAACTATTTAACCATTATCCTTATTTCTTTCATCTTCATGCCATATCATATTACTTTCCATTTGTTATGACATAAAAACTTTTTGAAGCATTAGAATTAAAGGGATGTTCCACATCTCTTTCTCTGGTATATGAGATTGAGTTCCGTATTTATTAGTCTTGCACCTTGATGTTCCACACTATTTTCACTGATTCAAATCTATATTTTTCTTCCAAAATAGATGACAATATTTGGGTAAAGAATAAATCTTAATAGATGAAAATTCAAAATTTTCAACCAAATTTGATGGCATATAATCATTTTTTGGAATACATGCACAATCGGGCAGTAAATCCTTAATAAACTCAAGGAGATATTCAACCAAAGTATTACTAAATCCATAAATTATTTACCATGATATAATCTCATTAAAAACATATGTTTTCTCATTTTTTCACATTCCTGATATATTACAGTATTCACATCTTCCATCATCTTTATAACACTCTCAACATCATCATCCTGATTAATAGAAGAAAACTATGTTTCAGTATTAATTTCCTCTTTCACTGGTTTACATGAGGAGCTGGCTTCAGAAACAAAAGTAAACTAATCAGAAATCATATTTTTCATACCAATCCTTTACACTTAATAAATTTCATTCTCCACTTGAGATTTTTATCCATTGTGATTCCACATGTGATATTTTTTTTGGAAACCATGTTTATTGAAATGGTAACTCACTTGCTCACAAGTTAACTATGGTATCCCAGAAAAATCAAAACAAATGAATTGAATCAATCTTCCATATGAATCATTAGTGAATGAAAAGTCCAAAAATATCATAACTCCTTTTGAAACTAACCAGTGATCCGATCAATGTTGCACATCCAATATCTATCCATTATAAGGAATATAAATATACATTAAATAAATAATCTAGAAAATGAATTAACATGATATGTAGTATTTTGTAAGATAATTAGTAATCATCAATAACATGTTCATAAAAAAAGCATAAAAAATATCTTAAAATTATGGTTTAGGGAATTGATAAATGTTTTAAATTAAAAAAAATCATGAATATCCACACATAAGTTCCATGAATGGGTATTTATTGTTGTAAAAAGATTTTATATAAAATCCAATAGATAATAATAATCTATTCTCAAAAGTGTTTGCATGGATTCATAATTAGTTGTGATGTTTTGTATTATTTCTACAAAGATTTATTGAAATTTAGTGTCTTTTTGAAAATATTAACCATATCATATAACATATAATGTTGAAGGATGTCATTCCATTATTTATTTTAATCATGTAGTATAACACCACAACATAATGAAAATTGGAATGATATTGGATACCATTTAATCAATTTTTCAAATATGATTATCTTGTGTTCTTCAATTTTCAACACATAAATTCGTAATGTGTTAAATAAAGTTAAAATATAAAAGTGTTTTGGAGTATCGTTTAATCAATAAAGTGTGATCCAATGTGTTTGGATAATATATAACATTTTATGAATTATGAATTCTAACATGGATATGAATTTTATGTATGTGTTCTATATAAAGGGGGATAATCTTTTCAAAGTTTAGATATGAAAACTATTCTATACTAGAAAATTAACTCTAAAATTTTAAATTATCTATTATCCAGTGTGTATGATATATAATACCAATTATATAAAAAAGTTCTACCAATGAATTAAGTGATTTCAGTGTCTTGTGGATATCATCAATGGAAATAAAAAATTAACTATTGATGAGGTAACTCAATCAAGCACACAATTAGAATGAAAATTACATGGAATATATGGTAAAAATGGATTATTATTTGTTAATTTTATTCTACTATCTTAACTCAATAGAGTCTTAGAAATGTAATTTTTTTCATCCACTATTAATGGAAATTTAAATATCCCATGAAAACCATTAGGTAAAAATCTATAGAATTAGAAACAATAACCTGTAATAAAGAGTTTGTTTCTTATGAATCATCTTTTTGTTACTCCTAATATTCCTTAATTTTGAATTTAAATATTTCAAACCCACTTTATCCCATGATAACTCATCTCTATAAGATCTCTAATACCATCATGAAGAATATATCTCAATATCTTTTACATCCATTATATTTCCATAAATATATTGCAATTCTTCCCAAATAAGAAACATAGTATCACAATGAATGGTATATTTGTATATAATCTCTTGTTTCCTTGATTGACTAATACAATGATATATTTGGTTTCATCTTGGAACATTATGTTATGTTAATACATGTTTACTTGAATATTTGGCTTTTGGGTGGGTTAAGTTTTCATTTATGGATTTAGTTATGAATTTTTGTGTTTGAGGATGAAGATATAGTTTTTTATAGGGATTGATATGATGTTCAGTATTTTGAGTCAATTAAGTGACTGTAACACATGTAGTATAAAACTACTGGTCACAATGAATATTTAGTGGGAGGTACCAAATACCCCATGATTTAGGAAGATAGAGGTTATTTATGGGGCTTCCATAGGATACCAAGTGTCTATATAATGGGAACCCATTATAACAAAAGTATATTTTTGAATAAAAGGGTAATTTTTTTTATTTCAGCGCATTCATTTTCCCACTTTTTTTACGCTTCAAACCCCATTTCTTCAAATTAACCAAGAACCTATCCAATTTTTCTCCTCATTACTCATATACCCTTCCATTATACTCATTTATTCAAATTGGATTCAATGGATTTTTAACATATATTTATATTATAACCATCCATTCGATTATTTTCTTCCCTTTCTCATTATTTTTTCATATTTTCATTCTTATTGATTATGTTTTTTTGGTTATTTATTACACTATTCCACGGTGAAATCACAACCAAGACTAGGGATTCTACTTTATTTATCTAAATGTATTCTCAGTGAATTATATTACTCGTTTAAAACACTATTTTTATCAAGTTATTGATATTATATTTACTAGAGGAATTTCGTGATTATATAATTGGTTTGTTGGATGTTTAGGGAAAGTATATTTGTGATTCTGGATAAAATGTTATTGAGTTTATTTTATGAGTTACCTAATAAGGATTCCTTTTCAACTTAGAATTAATTAATTATGGTGTATTTTTATTTATGAATATTTGTTAATATAATTATATTTTAATGATTATCTGTTGTTTTTTATCATTATTGAGATATACTTAATAGAATGGATAAAGCTCACCGATTATTTTTTTAAGAGGTCTCGACCCTTAAGGTGTATTTCTTGGTTCTATAAAAAAGAAGTTTTTTAATGGATATTTTCACAATAGGCATTGGATGACTTGAATCATTGTTATTATTTTCTAATGGTTGCTTTGAATCTTTTTTTATAATAGTTGGAATAGAGATTTAATAGAATAGCTGAAGAAGGTAGGGTTATATTTTTCATGAAATTAGTGGATTTTTAAAATTTCAAGAAATAATTAATTTGGTTGTTATTGAATATATATAATTTGATAAGTTATACAAGAAAATTAAACTAATAACTATTAAATATAATTGATTAAAAAATGTATCAAGAAGAGGAAATAGAGAAGTTAGAGCCCCATAATTTAATCAGGGGAAGTATGGTTATTTTAATATTTTGGATGTTATGGATATATAATCAAAATATACTCTAAAGGATTTCATCTATATAATTTTAGCAGTTAAGTCTCAAGGATGAGATATTGGATCTCAGAGAGAAGATATTGTAAAATAATTATATTTTTTGAATATGGATGTCTGAACTCCATATTTGGATGTTTGAAAGCTAATCTAAGTTAATAGATATTAATGAAGTTATAAGGGGATATATGAATTTTGAAAATCACTGTATGTATAAGAGTAAAAATACTATTTGTGTGAGAGTCTTATATATTTGATAACAAAAATGTGGATACATCTAAAAAATAAAATGATAACTGGTTATGTGTATAAGTTTAATCATAATTGGATAAACATTGTCGCTAATATAGGGAATGATTCTAGAATAAAACATTTTGGGACGAATTACTTGTATTCATAAGGGTCAACATGACCAAAATGTAAGTGTAATTTGACCTCATCTATTTGAAATAAAAAGGCATGGATGCATAAAGATAGTCAATACAGTAGATATGATTAATTATACAAACTAGCGAGGGGGAAATGATATTATAAAGGGAATATAAATTTTATTAGAAAACTTTCATAAGACACACTATCATAATGTTTTGTATAATGGAAAAGGGAGATTCCATAAGGGTCATTATGCAAATTTTAGAAGGGTTATTTGGAAATTTCATAGGGGTTATTCCATTTTCATCTAGACATTATAAGAGATATCAGGTTCCATCATAAAAGTCATTACCTATTCTATTTATAGTGATGTATTAACCTGATGAAAATGTATAATACAATTTTCTTGATATCTAACCAATTTTAGATTAATTAAAATATTCTCAAGGAAATATCATGTTGAAATTAGAATGGGAATAATCTAGGATTATCATGGTGCCTTAAATGAATGATTTATTATGGATTGGTTCTTGGTTAATTTTTATCAATGTGTTTCAATGAATATAAATATTATTAATCAATATATTTGATTATTATTTTGGTCAAAAGTGATTTAAGAAGAATGTTTTTATATAGGATTGAAGACCATGATATTCATGGAAAATCACATGGAAGATAACACATAAATAATGGATAGTTATTGAGAAATAATATATTAATGAATTATGGGATTAATTCAAAAAATTATTTAGAATAATACTATAGATAAAAACCTAATTCCATTTATGATGCAAATATTATTCACATTATTTAGTGAATAATCATTAAATATTAAAAAGGTGTATTTTAGGGTGTTGATACTACAGAGTTTCCATATTCAAAAATAGAAAACATTCATGGGTAATTATTATATGAATAAATATGAATACCATAGAATGAGAAAAAATTTTGAGGTGTGTGATTATAAGAGATGTCATAAATATTTTCAAGTTACATGAGAAAGATAAATAATTAACACAATTGCTACCTTGATTAATTAGTGGGTCAAAGAATACAAATAGTAATTTGGAGGAATGTTGAATATTTGGTTTCTGAGGAGGAGTTGTATCATATCAAATATCTATATTAATCTGAGAATATGTTGAAGAATCAATTACTATTGATATATTTAGTTCCAATACAGAATAATGAATAATATTTTCACATCCATTTTCTTAATAAAAATTTAAATAACATAATTCCATTGAGGAATTATTCTCATCTAGTGGAAGAGTGTTACCTTTGATTAAGAATACATGAGAATAAACTCACTAAAAAGAGTTTAAAACATTCATTTTGAATATTCAGTGTGTTGAAAACATGCAAATTAATAGAGAATCTAACTAGATTTAAATATTCACATCAATTGTGCTTACTATAATTATCATGGAGTGACCCATGAAGATATACATTTTTATGATCTTCTTCAATGTAGTTGGAAAATAAGAATAATATAAAGTGTTCCTTATGGGATGATTGACCAAATATGAAATATTTTAATGGAATTCATCATTGGTATCAGTTCACCATGACAAAACATATATGATCTAATCTACTGTAACAGTAGATTTTGGATCATTAACACATTGTTAATGTGTGATCCATAGATGTATCCCTTTATGGTGAACTATACAAAATCATATTTTTAGGTTCATGTTTTTTTGTGGTAGTACCTTTAAGATCAAATTGTTTGAAATAATTCCTAGTAACATGAGATTAAGATTCTAATGGAAAACTAAGATGGAAAAGAATTAGATTATATTGGAAAAAACAGATTCACCCCACCTCTTCATTTGTGTTGGGTTATAATAAGTTATATCTGATCTAAAAGGATCTGACATGGTGTTCAAATTATCAATTAGTTTTTATTTTTTATACACTTATGTTCAGTGATAAATCAACTAGTTTTAAATGCTACTAACTCCTATAGATGGAAATTAATTTTTATTTGGTTTCTAAAGGATTGTGTTTCAGAGATCATGGTGTATTCCCAACATGATACTGACATAAGAAATCATAATTAACAACACCATGACATTGATATAAAAAAATATTAAAAAATGTATCTCCAATGAGGTTTATATGAGAAAAAATCATTCTGAAAATTATTTTATTATATAGACATCACTGGAGAAGATTTATAGATAAATTGTTGATGAAATTTTTTTTTGTGATGTCTACCTAAACATAAGGATAAAGAAATTGTTATGATTAGAAACTAGTGATTAAATCAGGTGATTTATGCTTTATGGAAAAAAAGAAAAATATAAATAAGTTGAGGAATGTAGGGAAGATGTATGTTAAAAGAATATTCAGTTTCACCCTAAGTGATTGATGGAATATTATATTATAATAATAAAATGAAAACTACAATATGTTTACAATCTAGAGTATGTTAACATAGTAACCAACAGAAGATACAATCAAGGAATAATAATGTGGGTCCCCAGATATCATTTATCAAGTATAGTATACATTCATAAAAAAATCTATTTATTGATAATAAAAGATCAAAGAGAGTAGAGGGAGTATTAAATGATGCAATAAAATATAGGTGCAAATATAAATGATTAAATTGAATTTCATAAAGAAAATAAAAAATATATAGGTAAATATATGTCAATAGAAAATAGTTTTTAGGAAGAATGGTTGCCCAAATGAAGGAACTAAGGTGATTTGAGTTGAAGATTTCTATTAGGTTGTTTTTTTCAATCCAATTTTAGAATGGTAAATCTAAGGGTGAAAATTTATTAATGTATAAAACTTGAATTGGGATTGAAAAATGATTGAGAAAATTGTAAGGAAGTATTTTTATGTAGGAAGTATGCAAAAATGTAGGGAGTATACAATCACATAGCAAGTAAGTGGTAGTATGATCATAATGAAATTTCACATAAAGAGATATATTAATGAATAAGATTAGATCATGAATCAAATTAGGAAAATAAATAGAGGTTTTGAAGTATAAATTAAAATGTAGTACATGGTAGGGAAACAATCAAAGAGTTATGTGAATCACTAATCATGATGGAAGTTTGCATATAAATATTATGGTAGTTTATTCACAATAGAGGATTGTGATTGTGAAGGAATCAAAAGAAGGAAGGCATAATTTATGGTGTTTAGAAAAATATCAAAAGTGGTGTGTATATTATAATATTTTTTGAAGATGAGTATGTCAAAAAAAATATAACATTTTAGGTAAAACCCTAAATACATTTGGTGGGTAATATGGAGGTATGACTAGCCTTAGAGGAGGATGATCCCTAGGAGGTGGGGTTGCTGCATTAGAGGCACTCTAGAGGAGGTGGTGGGGAGGCTGTCTTGGAGTAGTGTCGATGAAGTGGCCATGATGGATGGAAATTTTGGGGGAGGATGATCATAGAGAGGAGACCTAGCAAGCTTAATGAATACTCACATCAGAGGCATTCTAGAGGAGAAGGTGGGGAGGTCACCATGAAACATCATTAGTTGGGAAGTGGGACAGTAGTGTTGATTGGAAGCATTGAGGAGGAGAGTCGCGGAGAGAGAGCTTATGAGGTTTTGGAGGAGGGTCACATAGAGAGAGCTGTGTTAGGGGAGGAGGAGCCTGATGGATTATAAAAAAATATTTTCAAAGTTTACCATAAAATGTGGTTATAAATCATGATATAGCCATATCTTTAATTCAACCATGGATATAAATTAGGATATAGCCACAAACCTATAATACCATGGCTATAGGTCCATGGATATAAATCAATTTCTTAGTAGTATACCTTTTCCCATTTCAATGGTATGGGAGAATCACAGCAGCATCTAGAAAACTTTATATCAAGGTGTGTTCCCATGCTGAGAACTATAGCATAGTAAGAATCTGCCAATATCCAGTGTTTCGTACAAACACTAAAAGTGCATGCATTCATCTAGTACATCCACTTAACCATTAGTTCTATAACTGGTTGGGAATATCTCCGTAGATATTTTATAGATCTGTTCAGCTCCACCACTCACAATACCAACATTCCTAACCTCATCAAGTTTAAGAAATGACCATATGAGTAGGTTGCAGACTTTGTCTCCAGGTGGAAGGGCCTCATTCACTCACTCGACATGCCATTGACTCAAGAACAGCTACTAAAGATTTTCATGGGGAACGTAAAGACTGAATTGGTTATCTCCCTCATCACTCAAAATTTCCTAGGTTGATTTTGGGATTTATCCAACAAGGATCAGTGCTTAGAGAAATCCTTACAGAAACCCAAACAAGCATGCCCGTTTCCTCCCACAACTCTTACAAGAAGGGATTCTAGGGCTGAGATTGCTGCCATTGCATAGGTAGAGGCCCCTAGGACACTAGAATTGTTACCAATAGAGCCACGACCATAGCCTCACTGAGGACAATAGCCTCAAGACTAGGCTCAGTCTTAGCATCACCCACATCGAAATTGGATGGTGCCGCCCTGTCAGGCACTTCCACCTAGGAAAGACAATCAAATTCCACCTCCTCTCTAGGGTCCATACCATCGCTAGGTCTAGGCTCATAGAGTTCCTTCTCAGACAAGAGAAACTGGAACTACTCATTTAATGAGGACCAGGTTCCAGGTTATTTCTGAAGTTCCATGGATCCAGGAATCCTGAAGTTTCCAGAGTGTAGGAGGCCTCAAGAGGATGATCTTACTAATCACCACAACTATTTACCTTATCACCAATTCATTAGATATACTCTCATTAAATGATTTGTGTTCAAGGACTAGATCTAGGACCAGGTCATTAACAATGCTGTTAGATTGGGCCCCGCCTTGACATAGGTAGTGTGCATCTCTGAAAATCCAGACAACAAAAGAAAAAGTGAGTGGAAGCAGGTCTCTAGCCGTAGGCTACAACAGTATGATGATTGGTTAGCTCAGAGAGCAGTTAATCATTCCCATGGTGTCATTCATTCCTGATTGAATCAGCCTGAGCCTCCCAAATTAGTTGTTCCTCCTCTCTCTACTACTTATGTATCCATGTCCTAGCCTTCTTCTTCTCAGAAGATCAGGCACCGAAAACACAAAGTAAAGAAAAGTCACCCTCTGGTTCCAAATCCACCTCGCACTCTCGGATAATTCATGCCCCCAGAAGTGGAGATCGCTCCAAAAAATAACCCAGTATTGAAGGATTCATAAAAATATGATAAGGAGTATGTATTGGTAAATACCATCGAACTGGTGGACCATATATAGATGCCAATGTCGAGGAACTTCAGGAAGATCCTCCTAATGTTCCTAGTCGATGCCATCCCTGGTGATGCCATGGAAATGTGAACAATTAGAATGCTCAGGTAAACCCTTCCAGCTAGGCTATGCATGCTACTAATACCAAGTATCAGGCTCGGGGCATAGCTCAACATGCATATTCCTATCATCCCGTCTCGTCAGGATCACTACCACCACCATTCTTATTGCTTGATCAGGAAGAGCCACTGTGACCACTACGTGACAAGCCGTGTCTAGATGTGATCCATCCCCTCAGTAATCTGACAGTCATACGGTAGTAGTTTCTCGTGATTCAACTAGTGGGTAGCGAGATATCCCCAACACCATCTAGAATATTCGAGTTTGACCAGTCACAACGCCCTTCATAACTCATGCTGAAGAGATATCTCCTACCAGTAGAAATGTGTGTCTAGAATAGAAGTATGATGTGTTTAAGAATATTTACATCATCCTTGAAAATCTATTGATTCTTGAGGCCATTTTTTATCGGAAGAGATGTGTGAATCCCATGAAGTTTTCCTTCAGAGTTACCTCTAGGAAGCTTCTTAATTTCATCATCAAATACAGGGGTGTTGAGATCAACCTAGAGAAGATCAAGTCTATCAATTAGATGCCTCCTCCAAGCAACCTTTGAGAACTCCGAGGTTTCCAAGGCCACTTAGCCTATATAACATAATTCATTTCGAATCTGGCCAACCAATGTAAGACCTTTTATAGACTCATGAAGAAAGGTACTATCTATTAGTGGGATGAGGAGTGCCAAGCCACTTTTTAGGAAATCAAGAAGTATCTGATATAGCCTCTAGTTTAGATGCCACCCATATTTAGAAATTCATTGGTCCTTTATGTGAAAACCTTGGAATGATACCTTGTCACCCTTCTCACCCAGAACAACAACAAAGGGGTAGAGAACAATTTATACTATCTCAGTAAAATTATCCTTGACATAGAGTTCAGATATTCCTATATCGAGAAAATATGCCTCACGCTAGTTTTCACAGTGCAGAATTTGTGACATTATATATAGCATCACAAGATATAACTGGTGTCCCTTGTGGATCCACTAAAGTATATTCTGAACCACCCTATGTTGACAGTCCTTCTAGCTTAGGGGGTAGTGATCCTTTAGTAGTTTGAAATCAATTTCCTTCTATAGAAGGAATTTAAGGGTCAGGCATTAGCAGACTTTCTGGACTCTCATCTGGACCTTATAGATCATTCCCTGGATCTTGAATTTATAAATGATCCCATCATCTCAGTGGATCATACTATGCCATGTTGGAAGATTCATTTTGATGATGAGTCCTAAATTCCAACCGGTTGAAGGCTCAGTGATCCCAGGCTCAATAGAGTAATCCTTGGAATTGTCTTCACTACGCCTACACTGGGTTTCCTACCATATTCATTCTTGTTGTCAGAATGTTATACCAATAATGAGGTGGAATATCTATCTCTCATCACAGGTCTCGAGTTGTCCCTTGAAATTGATCTTCCCCACCTTCATGTGAAGGGGGACTCTGAGCTAGTCATAAATTAGATCAACGATGACTATGTCGTCAAAAAGTCATAGCTCATCCCCCTATTGGAGTGCACATTGCAGTTTTTAGCCCAATTTCATTCTCAACTAGAGGCCACTCACATTCCTCGATTATAGAATGGTCGAGCTGATTCTTTGGCCAGTCTTTCCAGGTCTCTTACAGAACCTGACTAGGGTGACCTGTTTATCCATGTGGCACATTGAAGAGTCATCACCCCCATTTCCTTAGATGATGATGAAAACCATCAGGTAAGACACCTTATCACTGGTGCCTCCATAGGATCCCCATATTTTCCTACCACAGTGAAAGAAACCTCTTATTGGAAAACTTTTTTTGTCGAGTATCACTAGCATGGTTGTCTTTAGATAGGAAGAGCTGATCACAAGTGAATGCATTGGCGTGTAGTACAGTTTACCCTCCAGAGAATTCCTAGACTTGAGTAGATCCTCTAAAAATGTGGATTTTATGGATTTCTCCTCTACTGCATTCAAGGCGATGAGATTCCCCAGGTTATGAAGGATATACATTTTGGTTCTTGTGAATCCCATCAGACAGGGTTGAAATTCTCTCACTAGATTCAAAGGTTGGGCTAATTTTGACTCACCATGTTTCATGGCTACATCAAGTTCACCAAGATGTTACATGCATGTTATATTCATGCCAAATTTTTTCATCAACCACCAGATTTCCTCCAAACCACCAGGTATTCTTAACCCTTTTTGGTCTAAGGACTCGATGTCCTGGAACCTTATCCACCAGTGACAGCTCACCAGTGTAGGTTTATTTTGACCACAATAGATTTATTTCCCAAATGGGAAGAGGTGATTCCAGACAAGGAGGTCATGTAATATTCCATTGTTGAGTTGGTGAGCTCCAATATCATCCATATATTTTAAGTCCCTCATACTGTTCTCACTGATAATGCCACCAACTTCTGAGCAGCTGAGCTAAAGAAATTGTATGCCAAGTATAACATCCAGTCTAACCATACATATCACTACTATGCACAGGAAAATGGATAGATTGAGGCACTCAAAAAAAATCCTCTCCAATAATTTTGTAGAATACGGTTGGTTAGAACAAGAAAAGTTGGCCAGAAAAGCTCCCCAACACCCTATGGGATTATCGGATGATAACTCGTAATTCCATATAGGTGACCCCATATTCCCTAGTGTATATAACAAAGACAACTTGGCCCATAAAGATTCATTTACCATCATTTCTTATGGAAATATACGATCAGAATATGTCAGACAGGGTAGCAGATGTCCATCTATTAGAATTAGAAGGCCTTGATGAGAATAGAATTAGTGCCTTACACAATCTGGGGAGGTATCAGAATAAGATATCTAAGGATTTGAACAAGAAAGAGTATCTTTTCTCCTTCCTTCAAGGTGAAATGATATTTTCCCTAAGGACATCGATGATACCTGGAAGGAAGCCACCAATGTTAGAGCCTAAGTGAGAAGGACACTATATCATTCAAAAGGTTTACCCAAACAGTTCATAATCTTTGGTCACTATGGATGGTGAGAGAATTACTCCTCCCACTAATGTCAAATTCCTCAAGAAGTACTTTTCATGGGAACCTTTCATTCCATATGAACTACAGGATGTTAAAATGCCCAGTACCATCATCTTACATGATGTTAAACTACACACCATCATCCTGTATGATGTCAATTTGTTGTTATGTCCTGCATGACTATAAACTGAACAACACCTTAATGTCCTCATCTAGGTGGACATCACTTGTTGGTGTTGGTCACTCACCATGCCAAATTCAATAAATAAGTATGTCTTGATTACCATCCTTATGGGATATATTGGAATGCCAAGACCTTTTATCTCTGGGAAAATAGCAATACTCCCTTCCTCCAGGATTCTTGGCCTAAGTTCCTCCCGAGAGTATGTGGTGTGATAAAGACTTCATGGTTCTCATTCACGTTAGGTTTATAATGACCACACCATGTGTTTTTCTTGGGAGCCACATTCTTCTGACCTGTATCCTTACCATATGATGTTAAAATACATGGAAGTCAAGAACTATATGTGACTTGATTCCTGCCCTTGCAGGATATGTTGTGACGCCCAAACATTTTGTCTCTGGGCCCAGCCGTAGAAATTACATTTCAACTTTTCATCCCTGTTGACTATGATTTCATTAGGAGTGTGTGGTACGGTGCTGAGACCTCCTTGGTCATCCTTCATATCAGTTTGTTTCATAACACCACAATATACACCTTTATGATGATAGTTGCACCTTATGGTCTGAGTTATACAACCTTAAACTAAGATCCCTTTCATCCCACATGACTTTAAACTACACACCATCATCCTGAATAGTGTTAAAATACATAGAGATATATCGTTCTTCCTTCCACATGATGTTAAATTGCACAAGATTGTCCTAAAATACATTAAAATACATAGTATTTATGGTCCCTTTTGCATGAAATAAAAAATAGAATGCCCCATTGTCCTACATGATGTTAAAATTACCCATACCACATGACTATAAACTACCATATTGTCTTGGTTTCATGATTATAAACTGTTCAATGCCTTGTTTTCCTCATTTGAGAGGGTATCACCTTTATGAACTCTTAACCTAGGTTCCTCCCAGGAGTATGTGGCATATTTGATACCTCCTTGGTTATCATTAACGTCAGGCTATAATGATTGCACCATGCGCCTCCCCTAGGAATATTCCTCCGAATCTGCATCCTTACCGCATGATGTTAAACTACATAGAATTTTAGAACTACATGAATCTTGATTCCCATTCTTATGGGATACATAGGAATGCCTAGACAATTTGTCTCTGGGTCTAGCTCCTGGTTTTTCAACACTCTTTTATACCTTGTCCTTTTCCTTCGACATTGGACCATTTCCATGCCTTTTCCAAGGGCGCTCTTGAGGTTTTTTCCCTTGAGAATGGGGTTGAATCCCCATGTATGGTATACCTCAATAAAACACTCATATGTATTGTGGAGTAGGACCCAAAATGTTGGACTCTACATGGACATTCATTCATTCCATCTCCATGCTTCATGTGTCCCTTTATTTGGGTATCCATCATCTTTAACATCTGAAGGGACCCTCTAATGGTATGGACTCTCGAACTCATGGGTTTCCTACTATCCTAGGCCAACGCTCCAGAATATCCTAGATAATATTTTTGATATAAGTCCAGTTTTATGAATATGATTAATATTTGAACCTAATTTGTCTATTCCCATTCTAAGATTTAGGATATGGATGTTTTTTATCAAACATGGTCAACATTTATCCTCCATCATTGCACTACCCTCATAATGTCCCAAATATCGTACATTGTGATTCATGTCTCTTCACACATCCTTATGTCCAGTTGGAGATTAAAAACCCTTCGTGTTACCCCTTTTGTGCTATTTTACACAGTGAGTAGGCTAATTAGAATCGATGGGATGTACTTGACCCAACTTATCTGTTCCCCCGCCATGTGTTTACATATGTCTTAAGAATCGTCTCCACCCCTTATTTCCCACACCGAGCATGGATCACGTGGGCTTAGGGGTCTTGGTTGAATTTCTACCCACATGGAATAATTGCACCATCCTATGGTCCAAACCCCATGACCCTAAATTGGGAACCTAGGTGCCAATCTCTTGGCATTAAACTAATTATTCAAGTCCAAGCATCATGAATTTAAACTGTATGCGTGTTCTCCCAAGAACGTTTGGTGTGGCGTGGACCTCCTTGGTCCTCATTCACGTCGGAAAACATTATGGAACCGCACTTCACACCTCCCCTATTATAGTCTAAACCCTATGACCTTAAATTGTGAGCCTAAGTCTAGAGCTCATGACTTTAAACTGAGCATTTAAGTCTAAGCCTTAAAAATTCAAACTATGTGTGGGTTATAGCTCAGGAGTGTGTGGTGTGGAATGGATCTTCTTGGTCCTTATTCATGTCGGATTAATTCATGGAACCACACTAAAAATTTCTCATTTGGAGACCTCATTATACAATCAAAGATTTGTGACTATAAACTAATATCCCCAATGTCCTTGTTGCATGATAATAAACTGCATAACAACCCTCATCCTTATCGTACGATATTAAACTTCAAATTCTGTATTCGAGATGTATGACGGTAAAATACACAATGCTATAATGTCTTCACTAGAGAAGTTATTTACCCTTGACACCATCCACCTACCATGTTATCTTTAAGAATTACGTGTGTCTTGATTCCTACCCTCACAGGATATGTAGTGGCACCCAAACATCTTTTCCTCAAGAACAGCTGTAGAATCATGCCCCTTTTTCCCCCACTTGGTTAGGGTTTTCTCCATAGGAATGTGTGGTGTGATATGGTCTCCCCTTGGTCTTAATTTAGATC
Organism: Viscum album; assembly: GCA_963277665.1. Classification (NCBI taxonomy): domain Eukaryota; kingdom Viridiplantae; phylum Streptophyta; class Magnoliopsida; order Santalales; family Viscaceae; genus Viscum; species Viscum album. The sequence continues at coordinate 514,148,847 of OY728140.1, forward strand.
AGGTTACCTTAAGTAACCACACTGCACATCTCCTCCCCTTTATGGGCTAAACTCTACAACATTAAACTAAGATTTTTAGTGTCCTAGTTTGCATGACCGTAAAATTCATAAAAATCATGATTTTATTGATTTAGAGGATTTAAACCCCTCTTCATTGGCCATATTCCATTCCATCTTCAAATAACTACATTCATCTTTATTCCTTCCATCATAGGATATGTAGTGATGCCTGAACATTTTTTCCCAGGGAACAGCCACATGATTTCACCATTTCTGGCCCTTTTGGCTTGGGTGTCCCCATTCAAAATGTGGTTCAGGTTTCTATGGTTATTATTAATTTTTGTTTACTTACCCCAACACATTTCCCATTTCGAATTCACATGTCATGGTCATACAAGGGTAAACCGTGCGACATCTTCATCATTATCGTATGACTTTAAACTGCACAGGTACGTCCCATGCACCTGATGTTAAAATGTGCACCTATGGTCTTAATGCTATTACCTTAAAATGAGAGGTCTTGGTTTGAGAAATGAAACCTTTAAACAATTTGAAACACCCCTTATGAACCTGATCCTTGAGAACGAATCTGATCCCTCTTGTGGATGCTCCACACCAGCATGTTAGAATGTGCAGTGGTACAAGACCTGGAGCATTAAATTCCACAAAGACATTACCCCAACATCACTTACACACTTCATGTGTCCCTTTATTTGGGTATTCATCATCTTTTATGTCTAAATTTATCCCTGAAAAGTATTGATTCTTGGACTCATGGCTCACCTACCATCCTAGGCCAACTCTATGGAAAATTCCAAACAACATTTTGAGATAGGTCCAGCCCCTTGAATATGGTCAGTGGCCAAACCTCATTTGTTTGTTCCCATATCAGGTTACATGATATGGATGATTTGTTTTGAATATGGTCAGTAGTTATCCTCTATCACTATGCCACCTCCATTGCATCAAAAATATCAGACATTGTGATTCACATTTTTTTCCCTTTAATATTCTTGTGGATCTCCAATGACCCTGGTATTGTCCCTCCATGCATCCAAAAATGTTGAGTAATAATGTTGGAATAATTATGGTTTTCCCATCTGAAATTTATTTTTCATGGTTGTGAACGCTCATGTGATAAGGAAATATTGACATCACTCCTTGTTTCCCACACCGAGCATGGATCACGTGGGCTTAGGAGTTTTGGTAGGGTCGTCCCCACTTAGAAAGCCCTGAAAACTTATGGTCCATGTTCTATTACATTAAACTATGATATCTTTTCATCCAAAAATATAACTTTAAACTACAATTCCTCACCCATCATGAATTTAAACTATTTCATCCTTGCCGTATGACATCAAAATGCATGAGATGCTCCTGTAATATGACCTTAAACTGCAACATGATCATCCTGGAAACACGAAAAAAATCGAAACCACATTGTGGTGTTATCAATTGAGAGGGAATCACCTATGGAACTATTCATCCACCATGGAACTTGTCAATACCTACACATGGCTTGATTCCCATAGAAACATCTAGACTTTGTATCTTGGTAGTGTCGCTAAAAAAAGATAAGAGAAAAAGAACAAAGAAGAGGTATCTAATGCCTCATCTCTCTGTGCATGGGTTGGTTATACTTGTACAAAAAATTTTCCCTTCATGAACTATGAATGGCTTGATTCCCATCCTTATGGGATATGCAGTGAAGCCCGTATCATCAATCTTGGGTCCAACCATGAAATTGTTACCTCTCTTCATGTCAAACCATCTTCATCCTTACCACATGATGTTAAACTACATAGCATTCAAGAACTAAATATGGATTGATTACCATCCTTATGAGATATGTAGGAATGCCTAAACATTTTTTCTTAGGCCCAACCACAGGTTCACTAATCTCACTGGCCCTTTGTCATCAGTTACAGTCCAAACCCTATGAACTAAAAACTAGGGGTTCCACAGGGGTGTGTGGTGTGGAAATGGGTATCCTTGGATCTCATTCATGTCAGGATTTATCCCTCACTATGTCACATATTCCTTCTTATAGTCTGTTACTTGGTATTTTTGTGGTACACAAGCCTCTTTTGAATCATTCAAATAAGATTTAATCCCCATGTGCGATGAAAGTATTCCAGGAATATATATCATAGTCTGTGAAACATTAATTTAAATTGTTTTCCAATGTCCAAGTAGTATGACTTTAAACTATATACAACATCCTGTTCATATGATGCTAAACTATTCCATGCATCATCTCCACCGTACGATGTCAAAACTACATGCCTATAATCATTATTTTCATGACATGAAACTGTAAGGCATCATAATTCCTCACCAGAGAGGTATGTTCTAGAAGTATGTTTGATCCTAATTTAGACCGATATGCTCACACTAATGTGTTCTCATCACGGTGACGTAGTTTCAAGAGTTTGGAATCATTTCACAAAATAATTCACCCCATATCCATTCTTTGAATGCCATTTATTTATATCATCATCCCATTTCACATCTATAGGAACCCCCCCTAAGGGCATGGTGCTCTTCCATTTGGTTTTCCTACCATTTTGGTCCAACATTCCAGAGGACATCAGACAACATTTCAAGTTTGGCAATATGATTTCAAATTCAGTCAGTGGATGGACCTTGTTTGTTTGTTCCTATTTCAGACTAATAGTATGAATACTTTGTTTCAAATATAGTCAGTTGTTATCTCATATTGGCATTCCATCATCACTATGTTCTGAAATTTGGGTTTCATGATTCACATTTCTCAATCCCCTTTATTTGGATTGATTCTAATGCCCCTAGAATTACCCCACTCGTGTACTAGAGTGTGTTGGTAAAGGTAATTTGTCCATTTTCTGAGCCTTATTATCCTATCACATCCCCCCTTAGCCTGAATACTCTAGGTGTTCAGTCAAAAATGGCATTCTCCAGGCATTCAATGATTAATTGAAACTCTAATTCAAAGTGAACGGTTATGTGTTTGTCCCTTGTTTCTCACACCGAGCATGACACACATGAGATTAGGGATTGATCATGAGTTATTTTACATATTTTATAGAGATGACGTAATGGAAAAAAATAATGAGATATATCCATGCAATCAGTTTAAATGATAAGTAAGTAGGCGAGTATGTTTCATGAGTTTGGATGAAACACAGCCTTTACGGATCTGATCCTTCAATGGGAATACATAAATTCTACCACTCTCTGGCATGTGGATTATAGAGTTTCCTGTCATCTCTTCATCTCTCTTTCCTCATCAACAACGGTACAGAAGATCTCATTAGACCTGATCTGCATTCGATCCCACTCATCTCAGAGTTCAGAAACTTGACGGATCGCTTGTGCCAGCTGCTTCTGGGCTTCTACTAGTTGGACCTCAAATTTCTCAACAAGTTCCTATTGATTTGTGATGAATTTAGATCAATATTCCATGTTCTATTTGAGGCATTGAATCACCAACTTATATTCTTGGATCTTCTGGATGTTTTCATACTTCTTATAGCACCAAGTAGAATCCAAGTGCTGACTAATCTCTTGCACCTTCTCAGCAAGGTAGTCCCAGATCAATATGTGAAAATTTCACACATCCTACCCTCAAGTGCATTGGTCATGCAACCAATGGTGAAGTGACCCCATTCGAATTATCCACATTGATTATAGAGCTATGTCAATGAAGTGTTTGATTAGCTTCCATGCTCACCGTTGGGTCTTATGACTATCCTTGACTGCATTAGAATTAGATTCATCTAGATATACGGGATCAATAGGTTCATATTCTAGGAATATTCTATGATTTTAGAATTAGGTTCGTCCTCTAGAATCATGTTTGATGAGTTGGGCTCCATGTTGTCTGGATGGTACTCATCAGTTGATTCTATCTTGATGATGTTGGCCCACACAACTCTAGGTTCTTCCGCACCAATGGCATCACCCACAATCAAAATTGACCACTCATCAAGAACTGTGGATTGAATAGACTAGATAATTGGTCCCATATAGACCAGCTTCCCTCTCAGGAAAGGGGCCCCAGGTCCTCCGACCATCTGCACCAGCAGAATGCCCGCCACTGTGAGGACTATTCAGACAAGGGTTGTGTCAGCCAATTTGATTTAGTGAACAACAAGTATGGACCCACGAGGTAGGAAACTTACAATGGTTGAGAGATAGATGCGCATTACCTTACCCTTGTCTCATCATCACTAGGATACCCAGGCATTTCCCCTTGTATATGATTGCGATTTCAAAAGGATCTAGATATACCGCCCTTACCTCTCTAGTTTTTCTAGACTCTACAACTACTATTTCTCTGGATGCGGGTCTTGGTGCTTGGTCCCCCACACCCGTCACCATGCCTCCATCCCTATCATTATGAGTACTCTATAAAAGATCCTCCTACATAAATAGATATCAGTCGAGAAACTAATATGAAGTGATAGAGAAATGAAATTTTATGGGGACGAGTTAGATCTTACCTCAAGAGCTGCAGTGAATCCACCCAAAGAAGTTTCCTATAAGGTTGTGATTTTTACTTCTTCTAGAGAGCCTTCCCTAGAAGTTGTTTCCTCATCATCCTTTCAAAGGTTCTCCTCATTGACATATTCCCCATAGAATCCATCCAAACTTTTAAGTAGGGGAAAGTATTCTGCCAGCTGAGCAGCTGACAACATTGGGAGGGGGGAGTCATGTTCAATAGCACCCACGCCTGATTTTCCATGGGCCACACAGTGCCTCAGGAGTGCATCGGTTCCTCTAGTTCTATCACAAATTTTCTCCCCATATCTTGAGACACATTGAATTTTCCTTGTTCGAATCCAATTTCTCCCAACTCCATCCCATACCTATTCATGTTATCCCATAGGTCTTCAATATTGAGGACCTATCTGCAAGTGTCCTATTCCTTCCAAGCCTCCAAATAGACAACATCATGAGTAAGAACCACCCAACATAATTTCTTCTGAGTATCCTAAGGAGCCACTTTGTGGAACCCCCTCGATGATTCCCCTCTCTCCTGGGTCCTCCCAGTCATAGCCACTAGTTTTGGAACTTCCGCCTCCCTTTCTTCACATCCATTTAGTGCCGGTTCATGGTCTTCCACCCTTACTCCCACAACCTCATCACCATGATACACGTTTTCACCACCCTCACGAATTCCCCTCGCTACTGCTCGACCTTTACTTTGAGGTGTGGGGAAGCTACTTTACTAGCCTAGATTGTTGGATGCTTTTGTGTCTCACCCGGATAAGAATCTGATTAGCTCTATGAATATTCATGAATTGGCCTGAATACAGTAGTGGGAGGTGGCATCTCATCCCACATATTCCCATATTACCTCATGAAAATCATCCAAAGATGCCTCATCATGCATGGTTGGTCCTCCTGAGGAACCCCCAAATACATCCTTGGGGTTAACATTTGCATACATGTGAACTTCCTTACAAATCAGTGTGAAGTGTATGGTTTTTATATTAGTTCATAGTCCACCCACACCACAAGAACTCCACATCAAAAGGAAAAACAATACGACCACTTCTCTATGGAGTCTGTTCCATCCTCAATGAATGATATGGTTAGAAGAGGGAAAAGGTAAAAAAAATGTATTGGTCTGCTCACCCCATCTTACTCAGTGTGGCCACTAGACCCAACCTAAGAATATAACACCACACAATGTTCGGAATTGTAGGCCGATATCTTGGCCCAAGAGGAGAGATGGGGTTTAGGTATTCATAAATTCCATGTTCACTATAACCCAGTTGTATAAGAAGTGGAATGGATTGCACACGTGCAGTTTCCTCTTACCTTGAGTGATATTATTAAGTAACTTATACAACTTCACCAGCACTAGGATCCCCAGATTGATGCGTTTCCCATAGACCAACATAACTTCCATGATGAATGTGATTGGTCATGCCCCCCATGTATGCATCTCACACTGGAAGCATCCACCCACAAATTATCACTGAGATGAATCTATCTAGCCTAAATATTGAACAATTCTAGTCCTTGATACTATATCCCCATAGTTTCTACTAGCTATCCTCCAAGATCCGCTTGTAGGATCCATCCATGCCTCATTGAGATCTCCTTGGACAAGTTTGGGGCCTAGTTAGTGGTTTTTGCACTAGAATGTTAAAAAAAACAGCCGAACCATTCTTTGAGGTGGACGTACCTAGTTGTCTTCTTATCATTGTTCGAACCCAACACTAGATTTAGTAATTCCTTCATGAAAGGAGACATCTGTTCTGCATCCTCCCAAGCATTCTCAGTTGGGAGGAACTTGTCATTCATATCCCCTAGGATCCGGATCCCCAAAATATCATAGAGGTCCTAGAGGCTAATACCAACCTCCCTGTGAGGTCGGTGAAACATGTTGATGTTTGGTGACCACCGACTTAGTAGCTCTAGTATGATTTCCTTTCATTGAGATACATGGAATTGGGAAGCCCATGCAGCTTCATACAAGACTTTTCATCTCAGCACTGTTTTGAATTCTACCCAAGGAATGCACACCTAGTAGGTCCAGACCCACTCCTCCATGAATTTTCTACCCTGGAGTAGATCCCAACTATATATCCAACCCTTCTATGGGTTCCAAATCCCTATCTTGATGATTGTTTTTATTTCAGCTATGATGTTTCTTTTTCCAATACCTTCCCATCGATGATGTTGAGATGATTGTAGAGGAAGTGAGATATGATAGGGGTATGGTCTATCCCGATATAGTTGTTAGTAGCTTGGTACCACTAATATTGTCCTCGTGTTCCCCGGAACCAGTATGTTGGCTCATCTCTGCCTTCCTCTAGAATGAGGACATCATCTCACAATCCTAAGTTATACAATGAAAACTTCATGCATAGTGGGTAGTTTTTCTAAGAATCTGATTATAGCACCATCAATGATTCATGGTCCAAGTGGCTCTGAACATAGTCCTATATCAAGATGTTGTTAACCATTGATTCCCTCTGGGTAGTATCAATAAGAACCTATCGAGCGGCTTCTTGAGAATCCATTTTCCAAGGAATTAGAAAATTTTCTGAGTGTGTCCATGAATAATTTTCATAAATATCTATAAAAAATGTCTATCATGAAGCATTAGTTAGCGGAGAAACACTGTCCTTGGAGTGCACCCCAAAGGACCAATGTATCACGATGCACCGATTCATTGGAAATCATTCGTGGAGAAAAGGATCGAGAAACTGATTTCATGAAGTCACGTTCACATGACAGATAACTTCATGAAAAGGGAGCTTTGGAGTAGTTGATTATGGAGATCCAGTATAGATGATAACCCCCTCATGCCTTATTTAAAGGTGACCTTTTCCTAAGCTTCATGGAGATGTTCGCCCAATGGAGCTTTGTAGCATGGCATGCTTGTCCTGACTTGAGATCCACCTTCATGATTCAATGAGTTTTTCGATGATTTCCCCCATATAATCTAAACCTCTTTTCCCTTTTTCACCCATTCTAGGGGGGAATTTTTGGGCACTGAAAATCATGCTACTGAACACATGAACAATTTCATGACCTGATCAAAGGTTATCCGGACCCAGATGGACTCAGAATCCATTAAAATTCATCAAAAGAGGCTATTTCATGAAGCTCCTCCAGGAAGAACCCTTGCCTTCGTGACCCTGAAGAAGGTTGATGGTACCTTTGTGAGTCCTACCATGTCTTCCGGAGCTCGCCCGCTTTGCGGTGTCCCATTCCTTCATGATGAGCTATGCAATCAACTCTCCTCCGCGACGATGAAGCATGTTGACAACACCTTCTCAAGTTCAACCGAGACTGACAGAGCCCTACTGCTTCAAGACATCACCTTTTTACTTCGTAGTGTGCACCTCAACCATCAAGAACCCCCATTTCCTATAAATAGTTGGGTCGAACCCCCTCATAACTATTTATACCTTGAAATTTTTCCTTCTGATCTCCTATTTCACAAAGCTTCTGAGCATTGTGTACTCAAGATAAAAATAGACCGCCCATGGTACTTGAACATTGAGAATCATACTTTCCTGTGTTCTTCATGGACTCTTATTGTAAGGGTTCCCTTCATGAAAGCCTCCACCCTTTTCAAATGAGGGAGCCCGTTCAGGTAACTTGAGGATCCACAAAGCATTAAGCCTTCGTAGAAAATTCTTATAATAATAAGATATTTTCTAAGGAAAGGCCACACTCCATGAAGATCTTTCCTTCATGAATAACCCTTCCATCATGATTCACCCTTCTTTATTGAAGCACTCTTCCTCAGAAAAGCACCCTTCATTCGCAACACATATCTGGTCAAGCCCCCTAGATTCATGAAACCCTTTCCCACACGACCCACCAGGGTTGTGTGAAGAGATTTCACGATTCCCCATGTGGTGTTTCATGTTGTGTTACCCAACCTTATTCTTATTCTCATAGGTACACTAACTGATATTTCTTCTTCTAATATCTACATTAACATGGTCCCCTCAATTGAACACTCCTTCACCTCATTCCTATCAGGCATTTCTTGTACCTTCCCTTCCCTATGTGTGGATTGGTACAAGTTTATGTAAGTCCAACATATGAGAAGTGAGTCCTCATCATCTGAGCTATAGGGAGTTAAAATTACTAGAACCAACATCCTCAACACATGAATTTAAATTGTGATTTCCACATGTGTGGAATGTTTGAGAGGAATAAATAACAGATGGGCACCAGATTCCTCTTGCCTCTCTCTCTCTGGGATGTTTCACCATGTTCACCTCATACAGTCTCCATGTAAGCCCCAAAATGCATCTTTGGGACTCCCTTTTAGATTAATTCTTAATCTTTACCTCCCTAGGCCTCTTGAATGTGTAATTACCAATCCACTCCTCATTGATTAATCTTTAGTGATGCAATCGTCTGGTCTACTATTTCCTCTTGTTTCTCACACTGAGCATGACTGATGTGTTCTTAGAGTGTAACAATAACCATGGCATCCTCTTTGGGTTGCTAACTATGAGGAATCCCCATGCACCTATTTACCATAATATGTGGACATTGGTCCCTCCTTCTAAGAAGGGTATATAGGAAGCCTCTCTGAGGTTCATTCCCATCACTCCCCACAACCCATCTGTTATGTCTATTTCATGTTGTTTCACTTGTCCTGCATGACGTTAAACTGCGTGCTTTGAACTTCACGGGTTTTGATCCCTTTTAGGTATGTAAGAAGCCTCTATGAGGTTTAATCCCAACCAATGGAAAATCCTAGTTCTTCCTCATAGATATGTACCCTCATAATGTGGTGTCTTCTATTTTTAGAACACATTTCCCAGGTCTACCTCCCTAGGGTGTTCTGAACCATCCTCCTGGACTACTAACCATGTGTAAGCCCCAACATGTCACTAGGTTGTTGTCCATGTGTACTCCCCAATTATAATCCTCTTATATAAACTATGTGGACTTTTATTCTCAGCCACTGGGATACATAGGAAGCCTCCCCGAGGTTCAAGGCCATCAATCACTTCCATCTTGATAATTATCATAGGTCATTATGTCTCGGTAGGGTCATGCCCCAAGCTGGAGGTTCCTTTTCCTTCATGTACCCATCCATGAATTCCATTCTCACAAGTCACCTCCTTAGTTTTCTCAACACACCATTCAAACTACATGGAATTTTATTCCTAGCCCTTAGGATATATACGAAACCTCCCTGAGGTTCAATCCCAACACTGCCATCTTCACATCGGATCCCGTCTCATTCACCCAGTTCCAATTCAATACTTCCTCCATCATTCATCTTGATCCTTATCTGGGCTTCCACATCCTAGTGGGATCAATCCATTCATACATGAAACTAACCATGTATAATCCCCAACCATATTCCCTATCAACTCACCCTTATCATGGTGGGGTCACATCATCCTCATGGGATGCCTTAGTGAGTAAGACTCGTTCATCCCACTACTACTCCTCACAGCACCCGAACATCTAACCATGCGTAATCCCTACATAATTCATATTCCTATAACCAAGAGTGATCCTATTTCGAAGGGTTTCTATCCATGTGTAATCCCCAAATTACCCCTTAGAACTATGTGGTTTTTTATCCCTGTCTTCTAAACAGGGTACGTAGGAAGCCTCCTTGAGGTTCAATCCCAACCCATGGTAAATCATGGTGTCCCCCTCTTTAGGGTCCACCTTCCCTAATCCACCCTCAATAGTGTACATATCTTCCTTAACTATGTGAAATATTATCTTTATGAGATGCACCACCTCGGGTCTGCCCTCGTTGGGAATTCGGATGCATCCATCCAATAAACCCTCCAGGTGCTCCCTCATAGGGATGTTCATATCTAATCAATATTCACAAGTGTTCTGATTAGTCCAATCTATTTATTCTAGAAATTAAACTTGTGGAATACACTATGTTAAACATTTTAAGCTGAGGAAAACCTCAGAGACATGTCCCGGGCATAAGATGCCCCGTGATTGATTTGGGAAGCCTCTGGTTTTTTCACCCTTGATAAGCTCTATGACGAGGAAGAATACAAGTGTTCCAGTGTTTCAGTATCTAGACATGCCATCAATTCCCAATGTCACTACTCTCCTGACCAAATCTTGCTACCCTAACATGAACCTTTGTAATGTCCTGACCTAAGAAGCATAATTAACCGGTGTACACAAAGATAGGGAACTGGGAATGAGTTCCATGAACAACGTCTTAATATCTAAGGGAGACCCAGAATAGGCAATGGGTTCCAAGGAGGAATCCATATAATGAGGGACCGACATCCCATTATCACTTTCTGATCAAGTAGTAAACATCTCTAAAGAAGTGATGAATGCATGCCACCTTTGGAAAGTGGGAATGTGGGGCACAGTGCACCATCAGAGAGCATCATCACAACACGTGCAATGGAACGACCCGATGGAAAGCACCATAAACAATATCAAATTTTATTAAAGAACATAATAGAAAAATCCATTCTTGTATTATTAATTAATGAAATATTACTCACGATGCACCCAACATATCCTACTTCGATGTGAACATATGTAGTCACAATTTTCATCGATACATAAAAGTAAATGACTCATAACATCCATTAATAATATTATTAATGTCTAAGGATAAATACAAACATTCATAGATAAGAACATCCAATGACTCATATAAATGTGGATTTCCTACTAGAGGGTCTTGTTCTCATAATATATTACACTATACATTACCAAATACATACACCATGAAAAGATACCTTAAATTCCTATGATTCTCCAAACCTAATAGTCTATATTATTTTTTCCCCTCAAATGATTTTTTCTAGCTATAGAACATATATTTAAGAATACTATCATGGTACTTATTGGTTCTCATCATAGTGGGGAACTACTATGACCTTTTAGTGAGAAAGCTACTCTTAGGACATTATCACATAATATGTCATGATAAAGAACAATCATGATATAAACATTATGTTATTAATATTTATAACCATGAATACATGTAATCATAAAGGGCCCAAAAGTTTTTTTTAGTGAACTACCTTTAACATACACCCACTTGCACTAAATCCAACTGCTAACAACCTTTAGACCGCTAGCTCCCACATGATACTCTTCCTTCTATTGACATAATTCTTTAGTAAAGGGTTCTAACACATTTTATTTTGTGGGAAATATTCTTTCTTTAACTTCAAACCTCTGAGAAAAATCCCTCAAGAGGTGATACTTCTAGAATATGTACTTTTTCTATTGGTGTGACTTTGGTTAATTTGTAAGATCCACCATTGTAGTATTATAAAAATATAATGTGATAAGGTCAATATTTATAAGTACCACATCAATCCCCTATATAATGTTTCATATTAAAACATCTTCTTTGAAAGGATCATAATCCACTATATACTAGAACTCCAGGTTTGAATCAATTACAACTGGCTTCTTTGAACTCTTCCAACTCATAGATCCTCTATTGAGACTGAAGAAATATCCTAGATATTAATTTAGATAATGTTGATATATTTGAAAACTAGAATCAGTATAACCCATGATTATTAGCTCCTCATATCCTCCATACACTAGGGTCATATCTTTAGTTATTCTTAGATACTTATGGATAACCTTAATAGCAGACCAATGTTGTTTACCCAGATCAACTTGATATATTCTTACCACGATCAATGAAAAGGATATATAAAGTACAATACATAACATGGAATACATGATTTATCCTATCACTAAGGATAATGGTATATTACTCATTCTATCTTTCTCCATGTTTGTCTGAGGATACATTTTCTTGAAAACATATATACCAAGTGACACTAGAACCAATCCCCTCTTGTATTTTTCCATACTAAATCTCTTTTGTATTTGGTCAATATATGTACCTTTACATAGTCCAAAAATCATCTTGGAATTATCATGAATGATATTAACACTAATAATTCACATTTCATCACTTAAGTCCTTCATGTAGTAGAATTTTTTAACCAATGCTTAACAAAATCTAAGACTGGTATTTCATTTCCAATAAGTAATATGTTATAAAAATATACTACTAGGATATCAAACACATCCCCACTAAAATATTTGTAAACACATGGATCACATTCATTCTTAATGAAACCAAATTCTTGTATAACTTCATTGAACCAAATGTTTCATGAACCTAATTATTTCTTCAGTCCATAAATGGATCTTTGTAACTTTCATATATTTTTGGAATAATTTGGATTAAAAACCATTATGGTTGTGTAATATAGACATATTTCTATAGATTACCATTATTAAAGATATATTTACATCCATTTTCCAAATTTTAAAGTCATGATAAACTGCTATAGTAAGAATAATTCAGAAGGATTTAAGCATGGAAACTAGAGAAAACATTTCATCATAGTTAATTCTTTGATTATGTTTAAACCCTTTATCCACTATCCTTACTTTATAGGTACTTAACATACCTTCCATGTACAATTTTCTCTTGAATACCATCTACACCCCACTTGATTTACATCAATTGTAAGATCAACAAAAACCCAAACCTAGTTATGATACATGGAATTAATTTTATAATTTGTATTTTTTTCCATATTAAAACTTTTGTGCTCTTTACTGCCTCTTTATGGGAGATAGGTTCATTATTTTCAACCAATAATTATTTTCCATATTTTATGATTTGAAAACCGTATCTCTTTGGTTTTATTACCTCTCTAGTTCCCATAAAAATTACTTTTGTTTTAGGAACACCTTATTCTATGGAGACATGTAGAATCTATTCCTGTACCAACTCTTTTATATCTTGAGCATCAACTTCATCGAAGTCAATCTTTCTCCCACTATCCTTCTTGAGGATGAACTCCCTCTAAAAAAAGGCGACTTTTATTGTGATAATCACTTTATTATATAAGGGGTTGTATATATAGTATCCCCTTGTTTCCTTTGGATATCCTATAAAGACAAACTTTGTAGCTCGAGGTGCTAGTTTTTTTCCTAATATAGCCTTAAAAAATTCCTTGAAACCCCTCACAATTGTATGGGATAAAACAAGTTTCTTTCCACTTTATAGATTGAATGGAATTACATTTTACTATGTATTTTTTATTCATTTTAGTGTGTATTTCATAGTTTGTAATGCATATACCCAAAAGGGAATTAAAATATTTGCATGAATCATCACCAACCTCAGTATGTCTATAATGGCTTGGTTACTCCTTTCACTAACACCATTATATTGTGGTGTGTAAGGTGGAGTGAGTTGAGAAAGAATCCCAAACTCCTATAGAAATTCAATAAACAGTTGGTTAAGATATTCTCCACCTTGATCAGATCAAATCTTATTTATCTTCTTTCCAAGTTGATTATCTACTTCATTTAATAATTATTTTAGTTTCTCAACGGACTCATACTTATACCTCATTAAGGAGACATAGCCATATATACTCAATACATTAGTAAAACTTATGAAGTAAGAATACCCATCTCTATATTCTATTGGAAATGGTCTACAAATATCAGTGTGTACCAATCCTAGAAGTTCTCTAGACCTTTCTCCTGGTCCACATAATGATGGTCTGTTCATTTTTCCTTAAAAAATAACATGAAATCATTGAAGCAGTTTTTGAAAAATAAAGTCTAAAAAACCCTCTTGATAGAGCTTTGTCAGATGCTTCTCATGTATAAAACCATGATGGTGATTCCATAGCTGGGTGTTATATGAGTCATAAAAGCATGATTTATTATTAATTTCCAATACTTGGTTTTTATAATTTAATACATAAATACCATTATTTAAATGGTCCATAGCATAATATATAAAATATTTATAAAATAAAAATATTTTATTCCAAAAAATAAAAACAAAACCATCATTATCTAAGAAGGATACAAAGGGTATGTTTTTTGTTACAGTTGATACATAATAACAATATTTTAAAAGAAAGATAATTCTTATTTGAAATGGAAGGTGGTAGTATTTAATGGATAAAACACCATTCCTCACACCATTGGCATCCAAAAAATACACCTATCTAGAAATATTTCAAAATCTACTTGGTTCTTATGTTTGGATACATATGTGAGCCCCAAAATCTATATATAATACCCAATGTGTATATATATAAAGATTACACTTGATAATGAATGAAACTTTAGATTCACATTACTTCTAGGTGTAGTTCCTTCTATAGTGACCTTTTTTGATACATGAAAAACATACTACTTCCTTTTTCTTTCCTTGCCTTTATATCTTCCTCTTCTTGGAAGGATAATGCCCAATATATTTTAAATTTTTATGAGTCTTGGTCCCCTTTTTATTATTATTCCTTTTCTTTTTCACCACATGGACCACAAGTTTATCATGAACCAAGTCCTTTTCAACTTTGATAATGTGAGTAAGAAGTCCTAAAAGTCTAATCACGTTACTAATCAGGTTATAAATAATAATAAAACTTGAAATGATCTTGGGTAGTGAGAAAATCATGAGATCTATATGGAACTCATCTGAGAATATAACTCCCAAGATACCTACGAATTCTATATACCCAATACGATTAACTATATGAGGCCTAGCTAGTGAAGAATCTCCAAGATGGCATGTAAATAGTGAATTGGAAATCATGTATCTCTCTTTTCTTTCCTACTTTTGATAGAGATCAAAATGGAGAGACATCAGGATATACACATTCATGTCCCCATGTTACTTTAAAATATCATTGGTAATTTATTAAAACATGAAACATTGGACATATGTGGCATCATCCAAATATTTCTCATAGAGAGACAACTATTCTTCACTAGCCTTTTGTCTGGGAACATTAGTAATAGGGTTTTCAAGTACATATAATTTACATTCATGATGTTGGATAATGTGTAAGATCCTTTTCCATTATTTGAAATTAATGTAAGTGAGAAGGTTATTCTTCTCAAGTATGGGTCATAGTGATATGTTTTATGTTATATTTATCTTTATTTCTATAATTAAGGAAATCATAATTTTAGTACTTTATATGATAAAAGTAGATAATAAATTGTAACACCCTGAGATTTTATGAAAAATATTCTTTTTAATTTTATTGATGTCTTGTGTTGTACGCTACAAAAAAGGAGTCTTGCACAACATGAAACCCTAACTTGGTTGCATTACACGCAATCACGACCTTCCTCGATAGCGTGTGTTGTACGTAATACCGAGTTTCACTAAACAACGATATGCTATTAAAATATTATTAAAACTAGCCATTATGAATAGTAATAACCACTTTTTTAAATTTTGTAAATTATATCTTTCAAAATGGACTTCATTTTTGGATTTGGAATATCGAAATTAGCCTAGGGTAAAATTTTGGTATTTTTCTGAAAACTTTCAATTTTTGATGAATAGTGAAAACCCTGGGTTACTATTTAAAAACCGACTTTTTATTTAAATAATTATTTATTTTATTTAAATTTATTTTAGGTCAAAATTGATAAATAATACCTATATAAGTTCAATTTAATTCATTGGAGTCATTTTATAATAATTTTCTATATATAAAAATTTTATTGAACTTTTGACAGTCTTTTACCCACCTCCTAGGAGAATTTGCAAATTTACATAAAACTTAATTTTACCGCTTTTGTGAATGTAATTTCAAAACTCCGAGAGACATGGTTGATGTCAGTAAGTAAAATGTGGTTCAATGAGATGAAAATAATTTTTGTTGAATAGTAACATTTTACTTTTATTTACCACGGTTAAAAGTAAATAGGGTAATTAAGGGTAAAAATGATTTTATTATTACCCTAAAACATGTCCTAATTCTATTGGATAAGTTAAATTCGACCAAAAACAACCTTAGGAATAAAATATTACTATTTAGGACCACTTGGATTAGATTAGGACATTTATTATTAATTAAATTAAAGAAGCATTAAAATAGTTAAAATCAAATTTTAATAAGTAAATCATTTTTAATATAGGGTTATACATAAGATAAATTCGACTATAAATATTCATTAGAAAGGTGAAAAGATTTCCTAAATAATGGTATTTTATTTTTAACTTTTATAATTTAAAAGATTTAATTTATTTATGACACAATGATGATGCAGTAATTATATTATTAATGAAATATTGAAATAATTGATGTTATAAATACCCAAATAAATGTAATTTGAGACTTTTTAGGAATTAAAATAATATTCTATGTTAATATGACATGTTAGTATTAATTTAATTAACTTTTTTTGAACTAATCGTTCTGTTATGATTTTCAAAAAAATCAATTACCAAATAGTGTCAAAATTGACATAAAATAGTTTTTAAAACAAATATTATATTATTAATTGTTATTTTATTCCTAAAAATCTAAGGTTCGGCCAAATGACTTAGATAAGGTTATATATATTAATAATAAACAACTTGGGGTTCGTTTGGCTTGTTATAGTAAGTTTATTAACCTTATAGTGTAAGAAAACAAGAAGATACGGTAAAAGAAAAATTATTTAACTTAAAGTTAAATCTAAATGTTAAGGTTAAAATATAAACCTAAACTTGTCTAAATTCTATTGTATGAGAGGATTTAAACCCATCCCCAAATTATCTTATAAATAACTCAATTTGGAGCTATTAAAAAACCGAATATGACTTTATAATAAAATAATATTTTTAGTTATTCCAAAGGTGCCCCTCTCCTCCCTTATAAAAGGGAACCTCCTCCCTCTCTTCCTCAAACCACTTTGAGCCTTAAATATTGTCCAAACCGTGCCAAATTATGTTATAAACTTCCCTAGAAACATCCTAGAGGTCCTGGTATTCTTCAAAGACCAATTTTGGTGCCCTAAGAGGAGGTATCAAAGAGGCGCTTCAAAGAAGACGTAATGTCTGTTACCGATTCTTTCAACTTTATTTCTTCTACCACTTCTTCTTCTTTAGTTGTTTCATTATGAAGTAATAAAATCATTATCACTGATATAATGATATGTTATTATAATTATTAGACAACCCTATTTCACCATATATCCATCCTACGGAAAATGAAATCACCGCGCGTGCGTACGAACGGAATACCGTCTCCACGCCGTGGTGTAATCTATTTTCCACCACCACCTTACATGGATGGGTATAATGGTGTAAATAATAACTATATATTATTATTGTAAAGTGATATTGATTTTGAAATAGTATACATACACTCCAATACAATTCCATGATCATGGGAATGATATCATCGCTCGTGCGTACGTACGGACTACCGTCTCCACAACGCGATGAGGTTCATTCTCCATGTTAACCATTCATGAATGATTATAAAGTATATTTAATAAGTAATCATGAAATATATGAAATAATAATGATAATGGATTTATGTGTATATATATGTATGTCATCTACTTAATTTCATTCAATTCAATAAGGAAACGAAAACAGCGTTCATGCGTACGTACGGCCTACCGTCTCCAAGAACGGTGTATTTCATTTCATTTAATCGATCTATCATATATATATATATGTATATAATTAAATATATATTATATGTAAATCATGTTTTACATTCTGGAATTAATTAAATCATTATATAAGTAATAATATCAAGAACAACAAGTCCAAACACGTACGATAAATAAAACGATTTAACCCAAAACGCTGTTTTAACATGGAACTTACAAAAGAACGGGTAATATAAAGTCATAAGTGAACCATATATGATATCATAACAATGAATATGATTCTGTAATAAGTCAATGACATTATTTAAATCATTATACAGGAGGTTTGGAAACGTACGAAGCATATCGGACCTAAGGTAAGGGATAATTTTTCAAATCTCATTTTTATCCGAGATTGCTTATTCATAAGTATTTACTGGGGTTATATTTATCATCCATGTCCAAGTTTTATAAAAATGTTTTCATGTATATTTAAAGTCCTTTTTACCCTTTTTTGAATTTTACCACGTGTTATGGAAGGAATCTTTCTTTTGTTTACCATACAAGGAACTTTTTGACTTTTCCGACAAAAGTACGAGGAGAATGTTATTTTTAACTTATATGGCGTAAACGGATTTTTACGGTTTCATAACACCTAATTTTCATGAAGCTTACTCTACAATATTGCATGATTATTTTTAACAAAACCCTTTTATTTTAAAATTTAATGACATTTTGTGAAAAGAAAATCATTTTGAATAAGAAAGGATATTTTCCTCAAGAATTCATTTCAAGTGTTTTTATCAAAACCATTTTCCTTCTAAAATGACATTATTTAATATGTTTATATTTCAAGTATAATGTATCCATTATTTACATGGTTTGATTCTTCATATGATGAAAAGATATCCATTTTTTTATATATGTATTATGTTATGATGACATGATGTTTAAGAATCTCATTCTATTACATGGGTTATGCTATGATGTATGATTTATGATTTTGTGGCACACGAAAGAATGATTTCATTATGAGATTGGTGGGAACTATATCTCCCTCCAATGCATTGGGTAAAGATTTATATCTCATGAGATAGACATGGCTATAATGGTAAGTTAATATTGTTCAGTGTTACAGGACTAAAACAAGGAGTGAACTCGATTCAGAAAGGGACTTTGTCCACTAAGATGATCTTGGTAGCAATGCCTTGGATACTATGGAAATCATAACATGTGATGAATGGTTGCCACAATTACATGTTTTATTCCCATTATATTTTATCATGGTTGATGTTCTATTATGATATATGCCTTACGTACTTCCACGATTTATGTCTTTGCTCAAGATTTTGATGTTTAAATTTCATGTTCAAGTTTTTGCTTCCAAATGTTTATGGATTGTTTTATGTTATCTATATTTTCCCTTACTGAGCATTTGAGATCACCCTTTTTATGTTTTATTTTCCCCAGGAAATAAATAAAGGTTTTAGGTAAGGAAACAAAAAGGGGAAGATCGTTATGTGAGTTGTTGAAGATATTTCAACATGATTAGAAGTTTATATTTCGAGTTTCCAAAGACACTAAACTATTACGGTCCTTGTGTGTCTGTTTTTGTTATGTGTTAAGTATTCCGAAAATGTAATGTAATGTACATGTATGTCAAGCTTTGGGTCTCTACAGTTGGTATCATAGGAAAGGTTTAGTCAACCTTTGGAAACTAAGATGCAAAAACGTTAGTGAGATCCCTAGAGATATTTCTAAGGTATGTCTAGGGATGTCCCTAAGGATAAGTATACGTATAGGATATAGTCCTTGAACTAAGGTAGCGATCTTAGAATTTAACCTAAGATGTTATATATTTGAGGTACTCCCCCTCTATTATGTTTTTTTCCCTAGCATGATTTTTTCCTCTCACACTATTCTTTTTGGGTTTTAGATGATGGCTAGAACCCGAAGGAACCGTGTTGATCAATATAATGGACAATGCAATGATTGTCCTCCTGAACAAACAAATGTTATGGGAGATGGAGTGAAAAATATTATTTCTATACTTACACAAGATATGAATCATTATGGACTTCCAAATGGGCAGAGAAGGGAAAAATATTCTATTGAGTCCTTCATGAGGCAACGTCCACCTTCTTTCAGTGGGTCTTTTGATCCACTTGTTGCAGAACAATGGATCAGTACCAGTGAAAAGATATTTTCAGTTCTTCAATGTTCTGAACATGATAAAGTCATCTTATTAGTATATCGTTTGGAAGGTGAAGCTGATCAATGGTGTAATCTTATCAAGAATACGAGGCCAAGAGATGAAATTGAGTCCATGGAATGGGACGAGTTCAAGAATTTATTTTTCAATAAGTACTTCCCTCGTATTCTTCGAAAAAAGTTGGAGAAGGATTTTCTTGAACTAAAGAAAAAGGATGATGAATTTGTTGTTATATACGAAGAAAATTTTACAGGGCTTCCAAGGTATGCATCAGGCTTTATCATCCAACCTGAAAGTAAAGTTGATCGATTCTTCAGTGGATTAAAACCAAATCTTCGAAGGGCATTAGCTATAAGAGACTTCAGTAGCTATGAAGAAATTGTGCATTGTGCTATCAAGGTAGAAATGGAAGTTGGTGTGACATATCCATCCCATGGTTTTGACAAGAAATGAAAGATGGAGTTCAAGGAGAAATCTCAGAATAATGGTGAAAAGAAGATGAATGTTTCCTTATGATCAAAGTGTGGAAAGAAGCATGGTGGAGATTGTCTTAAAGGGACTAGAAAATGTTTTTAAGTGTGGAAAAGAAGGTCATCGAGCAGTTGAGTGTCGAAGTAATGGAAAAAGGGTTGCTAATGGTGTGAATAAAGAAAAGAATACAAAGAACTCACCACCAACACTTCAATGCTTCAAGTGCAATGAAATGGGGCATTATGCTAATCAATGCCCTAATCCAAGGGTTAATGATGATCGACATGAGCAACCACTTAAGGCAAAGGACAAAGGGAATTCACATGCGATCACTATTAGCAATGTTGAATATGACAACGATGTGGTGGAATGATTAAGTGTTTATGTAATGGGATTCCAAGATAATTTTGTATATAGTATCATGGAATATTGGAATATTTATGTAATGGTCTATTGTGGTTTTCAATAATTTTATGGTACCGGTAACCATGGAAAGTGATTGAGATATTTTTGGAAAGAAGATGATATGCGCATAATAAAGGGATAAGGAGAAAATGAAATGTTTGAAAGTATTCATGGGCTCATGACAGATATAAGGAAATAGTTATATCATGGTTTGAGTATATAGAATTTTGGGGTTTTGGTATGTGGAAAGAGTTAACTTTTGAAAACACTCATGTTTTCACTAAGATTAAATGGGTATTCATTTTTCAATAGAATACATGATTAAGGCCTTCGAATGTTTGGAATGTGACCAACAAGACATATCTTATGATATATGGGGATCAACGATGGTATTAACATGCTTGTTATATGAAATCTCTGGTAATTGTTTTCACTATATTATGAGAGTGGACTGCAGTATTATGGATAAGCCTAAAGATTGGAATGGATTATGTTGGACATAAGTTAGTATTGTTTAAGGATAGAAGTTATTTTTATATTATTTATGGGATGTTATAGTAATGTAGTTTTAGAAAAAAGGACAACCTGCAGGATGGGCGACAACCCATCGCGTCGGACAAGGCTGTGGGAATCGAACCCACAACCGAAATGTGACAGGCCTTTATCGCCTACCACTGGCCTACAGTAAGTCCCTGGTTAGTAGAAACTAGTTTTATTTTATTAAGTAGTATGATATATGAAGTATAAGTGAATTTTTGGAACCATATACGATTAATCTAACCATAAGATGGACTTATAACTTTTGCTAACCTTTTGTTTGAAACAGATGGAATGACCCATCATTCTATCACATGATCTGCTAACACATCATGAATAACAAATTCAACTTCATTTCTTTAAGAGATGAAGTGGAAATTGTTCAATTCACGAACAATAGTGAAATTGTACCAAAATCATGTAAGTATTTCTTTTAATTCATCAACTTTACGGAAATGATCTTGAAAACCAAAAATGTTGTCCTAGTTACCTTATATTTGATGAATCAGATGGTACCTTAGATCATCAAAAATCTATGGCTTTGTGATTGTTGTCTTTTTCATAGCCATGTTCTCTACCACTCTCCATCAGAACATGATGGTTAGGTTTCTCTTCCATATCCATATTTTCACCTATGTTCTCCTATGTGGAAACCCAGTGATTAGTTAATTTGGGTAACCGTTATGTTTCATACTTTAAAGATTGGTTTTGGTATTCCTTTTTACGAAGTGGGTTTCTATTAAAGAAACTTTCTAGTATTAAACCATTTATAACCCCGACGAATTTCGAGGGCGAAATTCATTTTAAGGGGGGTAGAATGTAACACCCCAAGATTTTATGAAAAATATTCTTTTTAATTTTATTGATGTCTTGTGTTGTACGCTACAACAAAGGAGTCTTGCACAACACTCAACCCTAACATGGCTCAATTACATGCAATCATGACCTTCCTCGATAGTGTGTGTTGTACGCAATACCGAGTTTCACTAAACAACGATATGCTATTAAAATATTATTAAAACTGGCCATTATGAATAGTAATAACCACTTTTTTAAATTTTGTAAATTTCATCTTTCAAAATGGACTTCATTTTTGGATTCGGAATATCGAAATTAGCCTAGGGTGAAATTTTGGTATTTTTCTAAAAACTTTCAATTTTTGATGAATAGTGATAACACTGGGTTACTATTTAAAAACCGACTTTTTATTTAAATAATTATTTATTTTATTTAAATTTATTTTAGGTCAAAATTGACATAAAATATTTTTTAAAACAAATATTATATTATTAATTGTTATTTTGTTCCTAAAAATCTAAGGTTCGGCCAAATGACTTAGATAAGGTTATATATATTAATAATAAACAACTTGGGGTTCGTTTGTCTTGTTATAGTAAGTTTATTAACCTTATAGTGTAAGAAAACAAGAAGACACGGTAAAAGAAAAATTATTTAACTTAAAGTTAAATCTAAATGATAAGGTTAAAATAGAAACCTAAACTTGTCTAAATTCTATTGGATGAGAGGATTTCAACCCATCCCCACCTTAGCTTCGAAATAACTCAATTTGGAGCTATTAAAAAACCAAATATGACTTTATAATAAAATAATATTTTTAGCTATTCCAAAGGTGCCCCTCTCCTCCCTTATAAAAGGGAAACTCCTCCCTCTCTTCCTAACAACACTTTGAGCCTTCAAGATCAGCCAAACCCTACCAAATTCTCTTCTCCACTTCCCTAGAAACCTACTAGAGGTCCTGGTCCTCTTCAAAGACCAATTTTGGTGCCCTAAGAGGAGGTCTCAAAGAGGCACTTCAAAGAAGAGGTAATGTCCGTTACCGATTTTTTCAACTTTATTTCTTCTTCCTCTTCTTCTTCTTTAGTTATTTCTTTATGAAGTAATAACATCAGTATCAATCATATACTGATATGTTATTATAAGTATGAAACAACAATATTTCACCATCTATCCATCCTATTGAAAATGAAATCACCGCACGTGCGTACGTACGGAATACCGTCTCCACGCCGTGGTGTAATCTATTTTCCACCACCATCTTACTTGGATGGGTATAATGGTGTAAATAATAACTATATATGATTATTGTAAATTGATATTGATTCTGAAATAGTATACATACACTCCAATACAATTCCACGATCATGGGAATGATATCATCGCTCGTGCGTACGTACGGACTACCGTCTCCACGACACGATGAGATTCATTCTCCATGTTAACCATTTATGAATGATTATAAAGTATATATAATAAGTAATCATGAAATATATGACATAATAATGATACTGGATTTATGTGTATATATATGTATGTCATCTACTTAATTTCATTCAATTCAATAATGAAACAAAAACAGCGTTCATGCATACGTACGGCCTACCGTCTCCATGAACGGTGTATTTCATTTCATTTCATAGATCTATCATATATATATGTATATACTGAAATATATATTATATTTCAGTCATGTTTTACATTTTTGAATTAAGAAAATTATGATATGAGTAATAATATCAAGAACAACAAGTCTAAACACGTACGATAAATAAAACGATTTAACCCAAAATGCTTCTTTAACATGGAACTTACAAAAGAACGGGTAATATAAAGTCATAAGTGAACCATATATGATATCATAACAATGAATATGATTCTTTAATAAGTCAATGACATTATTTAAATCATTATACAGGAGTTTCGGAAATGTACGAAGCCTATCGGACCTAAGGTAAGGGATAATTTTGCAAATCTCATTTTTATCCGAGATTGCTTATTCGTAAGTATTTACTGGGGTTATATTTATCATCCATGTCCAAGTTTTATAAAAATGTTTTCATGTATTTTTAAAGTACTTTTTACCCTTTTTTAACTTTTACCACGTGTTATGTAAGAAATATTTCTTTTGTTTACCATACAAGGAACTTTTTGACTTTTCCGACAAAAGTAGGAGGAGAATGTTATTTTTAACTTATATGACGTAAACGGATTTTTATGGTTTCATAACGCCACATTTTCATGAAGATTCCTCTACAAGATTGAATGATTATTTTCAACAAAACCCTTTTCTTTTAAAATTTCATGACATTTTTTGAAAAGAAACTGATTTTGAAGAAGAAAGGATATTTTCCTCAAGAATTCATTTCAATTGTTTTTATCAAAACTATTTTCCATCTAAAATGACATTATTTAATATGTTTATGTTTGAAGTATAATTTCTCCATTATTTACATGGTTTGATTCTTCTTATGATGAAAATATATCCATTTTTTATATATGGATTATGTTATGATGGCATGATGTTTAAGAATCTCATTCTATTACATGGGTTATGCTATGATGTATGATTTATGATTTTGTGGCACATGAAAGAATGATTTCATTATGAGACTGGTGGGACCTATATCTCCCTCCAATGCATTGGGTAAATATTTATATCTCATGAGATAGACATGGATGGAATGGTAAGTTAATCTGGTTCTGTGTTACAGGATGAAAACAAGGAGTGAACTCGATTTAGAAAGGGGCTTTGTCCACTAAGATGGTCTTGGCAGCAATGCCTTGGATACTATGGAAATCATAACATGTTCTGAATGGTTTCCACAATTACATGTTTTATTCCCATTATATTTTATCATGGTTTATGTTCTATTATGATATATGCCTTACGTACTTCCACGATTTATGTCTTTGCTCAAGATTTTGATGTTTAAATTTCATGTTCAAGTTTTTGCTTCCAAATGTTTATGGATTGTTTTATGTTATCTATGTTTGCCCTTACTGAGCATTTGAGCTCACCCTTTTTATGTTTTATTTTCCCCAGTAAATAAAGAAAGGTTTTAGTTAAGTAAACAAAAAGAGGAAGATCATTATAGGAGTTGTTGAAGATATTTCAACATGATTAGAAGTTTATATTCCGAGTTTACAAAGACACTAAACTATTACAGTCCTTGTGTGTCTGTTTTTGTTATGTATTAAGTATTCCTCAAAAGTAATGTAATGTCCATGTACGTCAAGATTTGGGTCTCTACATAAATATTATATTTATCAATCTCTCACTATTTTATCGAAACCTAATAGACCTCACAATTGGATTTGGAACATCCCATTTCTCAGATATTCTAGTGATGAGGATCCATATTCCCTTTATTAGAATCCAAACTTGAGGCTACTAAGTTATTTGTAGGGTTTTAGGTAGACATTAAAATTTACAACTGTATTAACTCGCTGTTCCTTGATCTGTTGATTGGACTCCCCAATATTAAAATCCTTAAATTATATTTCCTCAAACTTCACCTCTTAGTTACACATAGTCTTTCTTTTGAAATAAAACCTTGATTTGAAATAAGTTAAATAAAACCAAAACACCAAATTATAATTCCATGATAATTGAAAGCACCATGACTTGGGCTGGTCAATAACTTTAAACTATGGTTTGATTTTAACTTAATTAGTGAAAGGATATACTTATAATATATATATATATAATTGAGGATTTTTTATCTTTATACAAAATTTTCCATTTTATCTTTATTATGTGATTTCTCATATTAATTTGATTTAGTTAAGTGATGAACTATGTCTTAGATAAAGTTTATATGTAATCTTATTTATTTTAGTTTTATATTGCATTCTTATAAAATAATTAATTCATGTGATTGTGAAAAAACATCCATAATTAAATCAACCATGAAACTTGGTAGAAATAAAAAATCGTGTGGTATGATCATGAACTTTTACTAATGGTTAGTTTTTCTTGTGGGTGATAAACTGACCATCAACCTAGATGGAAAATACCTTGAACCGTAATTTGGTTTGTGTTCCAGATTTCCTCCAATCCATACATGTACCTCTTTGACTAGATTCTCCTTGAATCTAAACTTGAATTTAATCCACTCTCTTGATATCTCCATCCATTACATATGATTTTACTCACACGTAGGTGAGGGGTATCAAATGATTATTTAAGGTGTCTTTATAAAAATAAACCATAGGAATTCAGGCTATTATATAAATTGTTAATATACATAAATTGGTAATATACATGGTGTGTATAATCCAGTTACACATCATGTATAATTTTCATCATCTAACCATTAAACACACCCAAGTATTCGACATGTAATCATGCCATGGAAATTAATGGAGTACATGACATGTATATAGGCTATAGGTCATGGGTTCTTCGAGTTACATGGTTATTAGTCATGTAGTTATTTTAATAAAACACATGGCCTGTCTTTGAATAATGGACTACACATCATGTTTGAATGTTACACATCATGTATTTTTTCCAATTGTTCACCAGGTTCGCCTGATAAAACATGAAGTGTATTTAAATACACACTATGTGTAATTAATGTGCATAGATTGGATTAATTCAAAATAGAAGCCACAAATTATATTGGTTAATTATACATGAGTACATGGTTTATATCAACTGGTATAGGGTGTGTAATCTTTTTCTATCTATCCATGATCCTCATCACCTATGGATGAGTTATTCTAATGTTATTCATTCATAAAATTAATCACTTTTTATTTTTATTTATAAGAATGGATAGGAAGAAGTGAAGATCTTTCATTTCATATTAAAGAATAATTAAACTATAATTGAAAACTAATGATAAATACATCAATAAATAAATGATATTTAAATAAATGTAAGTAATAATGTTTCCCCTTTGATACAACTTGAAGTTTATGAGAATAGTTTAAGCATTATATGGTGTATTCCCAACTCAACTTTTATCATAATATATTATTAATCTGATATGTACACTATGATAAATACTGCAAACGACAAAATAAAATCTAATATTAATTGATGAGAGAACACTAAAACAAATATGCAGGATCATAACATAATGATTTATAATTAATTTAAGTAATTAAATAATTACCTTTATAATAAATTATTTCTTCATTGATGAACCGAACAACATATCTATGTCATACCATCATTACGTTATAGGAATCAAGTGTAGATTCCATCTTGTATTGATCCACACATTCTTCATGAACCTCTAAACATCGCTATATAAATCTTTAGATTCTAGTGTGATAGATCCTAATGTTAGCATCATTCTCTTATGAGCACCTCAATAATAACTATAAGAAATATTATCTTTGATCTAACTTGAATCAAGAGTGGTCATGGAGGAGGATCACTCTCCACCCTTGAGATCATTATTGAAGAGGGATCTCTCTAGGTCTTTGAGAGAATTTTATAGATGTTGTTATATACAACAAAAAACAAAGGCAATCCCATTTTTTAGAAATAATATAGTTGGGTTTAAATAGTTCTTGGTTTAGAAAATATTAATTGAACATGCACCATTAATATTTCCTTAATCCATGTGTAACCCCATTTCTATAATAATAATAACAATATTATTTCTTGACATACGCAAAACTAGTGAATTAATTAAATTATATTTATTAAAATATTATTTCTTATTTCTTATTTCTTATTAGACTAATAAACTCGGTCCACCATTCTTCAAAAATATTTATTAGGGAATAAATAATTTCTATTTATTTGATAAATAAATATCACTACATTTTTAGCTAATAAATAAATATTATATTTTTTTAAAAAATAAATATTTATTAAATATTATGCTCACAAAATATTCTCTCGAATAATAGGGATTAAATATATTTGATCAAATAAACATGAATAATTATTAAAACACATGTAAGAATAATATTTATTCAACATGTTAAATAATAGTACTATTTAACTGAGGTTTTGGGTACACTTAGTGTATGACCCTCTAGGCCTCTTTCTCAATGACATTAGGAGAATAATCCCAAATTCCAAGGTTAGAATCTTGAAACATACCAAGGAACACATATAAAAATAATTTAATGTTACGGTAACATACAACATCATATGGATACTTGCTGTGTAATATAATCCCTTTATCACATAATCTCTAGTCATGTAGGTTGCCTGATAGTGCCATCAACATATGTGCTTGATGCCTCTTTCTTTAACTTTTTCATAATTGATCTTTTCCATAGAACATAATGGTCATGGATTAATTTAGGCTTTATCATTTCTATTAAAGGACATGAGATATAAAATTCCATTAAATAATAGAAGGGAAAAATCATTTCTTGCATTATTCATTAATAAATATTACTCATGATGCATCCAATATATCATACTTATTTATGAACATATTTCATCATAGTTTCATCAATACATAAAGGTAAAGAACTCATAACATCCATTAATATATATATTATGGTCTAATATTCAATAAAAATTTCCATTGATAGGAATATCCAATGACACATATAAATATGGATTTCCTAATGGTGGGTTTTGTTCTCATAATCTCATATACTAGATCTTACCAAGGGAGTAAACCATGAGAAGTCAACTCAATGTCCTATGAGTCTATATCCCAGATTTCATATATAATTTTTTTTCTAAATGATTTCATCCAAGTATAGAACATATATTTTATAATACTATCATTACACTTTCAGGTTCTCATCATATTGGGGAACTACTATTACCTTTCCATGTGAAAATTTCTCTTAGTACATTTTCACATACTATATTATGTAGAATAAATATCGTGATGTGATAAGTAGTTTATTAATATTCAAAACTATGAATTTATGTAATCAGAAATTATATAGAAGTTGGTTTTAGGACACCAAATCCAACAAACACCCACTTGCACTAGAAAAAACTACTAACAACCTTTAGTCTGTAAGCTGACACATGATAATCATAATTTTTCTAAGATAATGATTTAGTCAAGGGGTCCACCATGTTTTCGTTCATGGAAAATATTTTTACTGTAGCTCCACCCCTCTAAGAAAAATACATGTAGAGGTGATAATTCTACAGTATGTTCTATGTATATTAGTGAGACCTTGGATCTTTTTCAAGATCCAACACCGTATTATTATCACAATATAATTTGATATGGTATTTAATTATTAGTATCACATTAAGTTCCTAGAAAAAGTTTCATATCTAAATGGATTATTTTTCCATATCAGAAGTTTTTGTATACTCATACTCTAGTGTAGAATCAGTGAAAAATGGTTGCTTTGAACTATTCCTTTATCACAACACCTCCATTGATACTAAATAAATATATAGAAGGAAACTTCAGATCGATTTGATATATTTTAAAACTAACATTGTTATAACCACCAATTACAATCTACTCACCTCCTCCATAAAACATGAACATATCCTTAGTTTTTATCAGATACTTAAGGATAACTTTAACAAAAGAACAATTCTATTCACCCCAATCAACTTGATATCTTTCTATAATGATCAATGTGTAGGAGACATCAGGTCTAGTACATAACATGGCATACATGATTGATCCAATAATTTAATATAATGCAATATTACTCATTCTCTCTTTCTATTGTTGTGTTTGAAGAAAAGTTTTCTTGGAAATATGTATACCATGTGACCCTAGAACCAATCAACTCTTGGATTGTTCCGTACTAAATATATTTTTCATTTATTTAATTCATGTACATTGAATTAGTCTAATAATCCTCTTGGATATATCATTAATGATCTTAATCCCTAGAATGTAGGATTCTTCACTTAATTCCCTCACGCATAACCATTTTTTTAACCAGTCCTTAACAAACTATAAGGATAGTATATTATTTCCAATAAGATATATGTCATAAAAATATACTTCTATGATAAAAACCACATTCCCACTAAACCACTTGTAAAAAAATGGCTCAAATTCATTCCTAATGAAACCATATTTTTTCATAGCTTCATCGAATTTAATTTTACATAACCTAGATTCTTGAATCAATCCGTAAATGGTTCTTTGTAACTTATATATCTTTTTGGTATCACCTAGAGTCACAAACCCTTCTTGTTGTGTAATATAGACATCTTCTTGTAGGTTACCATTAAGTAAATCAATTTTTAAATAAAATTTCCAAATTTCATATTCATGGTAAGATGATATAGAAAGTATAATTTTGATGGATTTAAAAATGTAAACTAGAGAAAAGGTTTCATTGTATTAAATTAATTGATGCAATTTAAAATATTTATCCACTATAATTTATTTATATGTACTTACTTTACCTTCCATGTCCAGTTTTCTATTGAATACCCATTTTAACCCAACATGCATTATAATAAATTACACAAAGACCAGAACCCAAAATTAGTTTTGATAAATGGAATCTATTTTTGAATTCATGGATTCTTACGATCTTGAAACTTGTGAGTTTAATACTACCTCTTTATAGGAGAGAGATTCAGTATTGCTAACCAATAATTATTCACCATCTTCGATGGAAATAAAACCATATCTCACTTGTTATCTTACCTCTATAGTGTTCCTATGTAGTACTTGAATTTTAGGAACACCTTATTCAATAGAGACCTTTGTAATTGGTTTCTATACCAACTCTTTTGTATCTTGAGCATCAACTTCATCAAATTCAAGATTTCTCCCACCATCCTTGTCTAGGATGTTATCCCTCTCATAAAGACATCTTGTACAGTGACATAAACTTTCTTATCTTAAGGGATGTATATGTATTATTCCCTTGTTTCTTTAGGATACCCTATAATGATACAATTTGTGCCCCAAGGTATTTTTTTTCTAATATGGCCTTAATAAATGCCTTGAAAACATATACACAAGTACGTGGCAAGAAATGTTTCTTTCCACTCCATAACTCAAAGGGAGTTCCATTTTCCACTTTAGCTGGATCATGGATTAGTGTGTATGTCATAGTTTTTAAGAAATATCCCCAAAATAACAATGAAAGATCTATATGACTCATCATCTACCCTACCGTGTTTAGAAAGGTAATGTTCCTCCTTTCACTAACACCATTCCACTACAGTGTGTAAGGTGGAGTTTGTTGAGAAAGAAACACAAAATATAATTTAAATTTGATATACTCTTATTTAATATATTCACCACATCAATCAGATAAAAGCATCATTATCTTCTTTCCAAGTTGATTATCTAATTCATTCTTTAATTATTTGGATTTCTCAAAGTAATCGAACTTATACATCACCAAGTAGACAAATCCATATCTACTCAAATCATTAGTAAAATATATGATGTAAGAATACCCACCTATTTATACTATTATAAATGGTCCACACATATCAATGTGTACCAATAATAGAATTTATTTGGCCATTTCACCCTATTCACTGAATATTTATTTAGTCATATTACCTTGTAATAAATCATGACATCTTTCAAGTGGTTTTAGCTCATATGACTCTAAATAACTATCTTGATAGAGATTTATTAGACACATTACATTTATATGACCACGATGGTGATTCCATAACAGGGTGTTATATGATTCATGTGAACATGATTTTTTATCAATTACCTATACTTGGTTTTCATAATTTAATACATAAATACCATCATTTAAATGTTTCATACCATAAAATATGATATCTTTATAAAATAAATATATTTCATTTCCAAACTCTAAAAAACCATTTCTATCAAGGTATGATATAGAAATTATGTTCTTGGTAATAGTCGATACATAATAACAATATTTTAAATCCAAGATCATTACTATTGGAAACAGAAGGTTATAGTCTCTAATAGACAGAGAAGCCAACCTCACACCATTTGTAACCCAAAAATCCACCTCTCTTCTAGAAATATTTTAGAGTCTACTGGGTTCCTAAATTTGGATATGCAATCTAGATCCACAAGATGTATCTAATACCCAATGTGTAGATATATAAACATTATAATCAATAATTAATTAAACTTTAGCTTCACCTTTCTTATAGGTGCAGTTCCTCTTTAGGTATACCTTATTTCCATAAGGAAAATATACTTATTCCTTTCCATTTTTCTTCCTTTATATTTTCCTCTACTTGGTAGGATGATGCTCAAGAGATTTAGACCTTTTATTAGTATGAACCCATTTTCCCTGTTCTTCATTTTATTATTCATTATAAGGACCACGGGTTTATCACACCACACATCCTTTTAAAATTATATAATGGTAATAATATGTTCTAAAATACTCTTCTCATTATTTCTCAAGTTATAATTAACAATAAAACTAGATAAGAAATTCAGTAGTGAGGAAAGGATGAGATATATGAGGAAATCATTTAGAAATTTAATGACCAATATGTCTAAGCATTCTATGTTACCAAAAATATGGACTACATGAGGCCTAAATGATTTCGACTCTCCAAGATTGAATGTAAATAGTGTATTAAAGATCACATATCTCTTTTTTCTTTCCTTCACATCCATGTACTCATATTACTTTATAATCTATTTTTTCATAGATGATAGAATGAAATATTGGATATCTACGGCATCATAAAAATGTTTCTCATAGAGAGATAACTCTTCTTCACTAGCCTTTTGGCCAAGCACTTGAAGAATATGATTTTCAAGAACATATAGTTTCTTTTCATGGTGTATGTTAACGCATAAGCACCTTTCCATTGTTTGAAATTAGTTCTTGTGATAAGGTTATCCTTTTAAATTATTGATCATAGGGATATTTTTGAATTTATATTTATTAAAATTTCTATAATTAAGAAGAGCATAATTTTAGTACTTTATCTGATAAAAATAGATAATAAATATTATATTTATCAATTTCCAACTATTTTTTCAAAACCCAATAAAACTCAACATTTTCTTTGAAACATCATGTTGTTTGGATATTATACTAACAAGGGACCATATCCCCATTCTCAAAACCCATACTTGGACATGAAAATTTATTTAAATGGTTTTATGCAGGCATTAAAATTTCAAACTGCATTAACTCACAGTTCCTTGATCTGTTGAGTGGATTGCCCAATCTTGAAATCCTTAAGTTTTATGTCCTCAACATTTTCCTCATAGTTACAACATATCCTTATTGGGTAGTCAAAAATTGATGTGAAATAATTCAAGTTGACCCAAAACATTAAGTTAGAATTTCTCAATAATTGAAAGCACCCTCACTTGGTTTAGTCCAACACTTTAAACTATGGTTTAATTTTAACTGAAGTAGTGGAAGGCTATTCTGAATAAATATATATAAAATTGTTGAGTTTTTATCTTTATATGGAAATATAACATTTTATCTTTGTTACATGCTTGTTAATATTATGTGGATTTACTTAAGTGATTAATCATGTCTTAGATAAAGTTTACACATAATCAAATTTATTTTTATTCTATATTGCATGATTGTTAATTCATTAATTCATGTGATCATGAAAAAACATCAATACTAAATTAAACCATGGAACTTGATAAAAATAAAATAATAAAGTTACTTGATCATGAGTTTTTACTAATGGTTATTTTATCCATAGAATGATAAACTAACCATTAAGCTTGGGAAAAAAACACCTTGAACCATGGATTGGTTTGTGTTAAATCTTTCCACCTATCTTTCTATGCACATCATGGATTGATTTCTCCTTGTATCAAAACTATAATTGACTCCTTTAACATGAGAGATCCATCCATTACATTATATTTTTCTCATGTGAAGGTGAGGGGAACCAAATGATTGATTAGCT
This sequence comes from Viscum album, assembly GCA_963277665.1. NCBI lineage: Eukaryota > Viridiplantae > Streptophyta > Magnoliopsida > Santalales > Viscaceae > Viscum > Viscum album. The sequence continues at coordinate 514,182,926 of OY728140.1, forward strand.
GGTTTATATAAAAAGAAGTCATGGCATGAATTCCCTTACATAATGAGAGGATGGATGATGTATAAGCCATAAATTTAATTTAATAACAAATTAAAAGGAATCTAATCAAATAAAAAGGTATGATCTTTTCTCATGATAATCCTCATACATGTAGTGAATTACACATTTAATAAAAATCATTCAATTCTAATCAGGCTTATTTAAGATAAATCATGTTTGAATAAACTCATTATATTATTTAATTAATATGTAATTTTTTCTTAATTCTCATATGGATTTTATTAAGACTCACATCCATCATAATTTTAATCAAATTGAATAAATTTATCTAAAATTAGCCATGTACAAAAAAATGTACCTTGGAGGAAACACGATGAGTACTCATCTGAACTACCCAGCATTTATTATATTTATATACTATTTACTCATGAGGAATGTTATCATATAATTTCATGTCATGTATGATTCAATTGAATTACATAAGAAACACATGTTATTTACAAAACATGTTATGTTTTTAATGAATATAGATTAATGACTGTATTATAACTTATACATGATATGTTGTTCCAAACATTATATAGAAAATAACTATAAATTTAATATATATAACCCATTATAGGACATGTACATTGTAAGATAAATGAAACACATAACACATGCAGATAATGTCCAATAAGTATAATAAATTAATTTTTAATTCTGAATAAATTGGTAATATACATACTGTGTATAATATATTTACACATCGTATATAGTTATTGCCATTTATCCATGCCAAATTCCTATGGACTCAGTATGTAATCATGCCATGGAAATTAATAGAGTATATATCTTGTACATGGGATACACATTGCATGGTCTCTTAATTACATAGTCGCTAATCATGTAAGGAGTGTAAGAAAATACATGGTTTGTCTTTGACTAAGGGACTGCACATTGTGTATGAATGTTAGACATCATCTATTCAGGATAAACGTGTGTCGGGATGGATCATACAATAAGTGGTGTATTTAAATACACACCGTATTTAATAACTTCACATCAATTGAATTAATTATAAATTAATTCATGAATTATATTGGATCATTAAACTTGGGTGCATGATGTGAACCAATGGGTTACATGATGTGTACTCTTGTACTATTTAACCAGAATCCTCAACACCACTAGATGAGTTCTTTGAATATTCTTTATTTATAAAATTAATCAGTTTTGATTATAATTGTGACAACAAAGAGGAAAAATAGAAGATATTGCAATTAAAATTAAATAACAATTAAACTAGAATTTAATACTAATGATAAATTCATAAATACATTAATGATATTTATATAATTATAAATAATTATACAACCCCTTTGAGATCACATAAAGGTTCCATGTGCAACAGAAGCACCAGATAGGGTATTCTTAAGTCATTTTTTTCATATTCGATTATTAATATGAGATGTACATCAATGAAAAATATCACGACCAATAGAATTGTATAAAAAATTAACTGATGAAAGAATTTTGGAACCAAAATACATGATTATCACATAATGGTTTATAAATAATTTAAGCTGTTAAAGAATTATATTTGTGATTAATTATTTTTTCATTGATGAATCTAATAACATATCTATTTCATACAATCATAGCTTTGTAGTAATAAATTGTACATTACCTATAGCAGTGATATACACATACTCTATGAACCTCTAAACATTGATATAGGAATCTCTATGTGATAGTGTTATAGATTCTAATGATCACATAATTATTCATTGATCTTCTTGAGAATCACTTCAAGAAGGATTCACTTTGATATATCTATAATTCAGATTATTGGTGGAGGAGGATCGCTCTCTATCCTTGATAGAATTCTTGGATATGGAGCTCTCTAGATCTTTGAGAGAATTATCTGAATGTTGTTGTTCACTATAAAAAAAGAAATCACCTTTGTTAGAAGTAATATAATTTTATTTAAATTGTGATAGGGTTTTAAAATAATAATAACATATATTCCCTTATTATTTCTTTGATCTCTATGATACCCCATATCAATAATAATAATAATAACAATATTATTATTTCATTACATGTGAAAAACTAGTGAATTAAATAAATATTTTTATTTTGGTACAACTGTAAGTACGGTATATGAATCTATAAAGAAAAGGGAAAAAAACATTGGTTTGGGGACTCAACCCCATGACCACACCCCAAACCCCAACCCACCCTCACCACCCAACCGATTTTTGGACCAAGGGTGAATTAATTAAATATTATTTATTCAAATAATATTTAATATATATCACTTCTTACTGGACCAATAAAACTGGTCCACCATTCCTACACAATATTTATTAGGTCTTTAACAATTATTATATATTTAATAATTAAATATCAATAAACTATTATTCAATAAATAAATAAATATTGTATCCACAAAACGAAAAAAATATTTATTAAAAATTATGATCACAATATATTCTCTCGAATAACTAATGAAAAAATATATGTGATCAACAAAACGAGAATAGTTATTAAACAGAATGCAAGAAAAATATTTTTTCAACATTTTACATAAAAATATTATTTAATGGAGATTGTTTATACAGTTAGTGTGTGACCCTAAAGGCCTCTTTCTCAGTGGAATTAATAGAAGTATACAAAATTCCAAAACACACAAAGTCACCCTTATAGAAAGAAGTTAACATCCCAGTCACACAAAACCAGATACAGATTCTTACTGTGTAATATAATCCCATTTTTATGATATCTTCAATCAAGAAGATTTCATGTTGGTTCCATCAACCTATATGTTCGATGTATCTTTCTTTTAATTTTCCAAAATTGAAATTTCCCATAGAAAACCATGGTAATGGGTTTATTTAGGTTATAAAATTTCAATTAAAGGGTTTGAGATATCGAATTCTATTAAATAACAGAAGGAAAAAATCATTTCTTTCATTATTAAGAAATGAAATATTACTTGTCACGAACCCAACATATCCTAATTCACCATAAACATATTTGATCAAAATTTTCATCAACACATCAAAGTACATGACTCATAATATCCATTAATAATAATATTAAAGTCTAAGTATCAATACAAACATCCAAAAAAAAGAACATTCAATGACACATATAAATTTGGGTTTTCTAATGGATGATCTTTTTCACATATTCTATAACATTGGATATTACCAATAGAGTACACTATGTGAAGGTTCCTCAAATTACTATGTATCTATACCCTTGATAGACTATATCATTTGTGTCCCTCAAATTATTTCATTTGACTATAGAACATATATTTATCAATAATATCATGACACTTCTTGGTACTCATCATAGCGTAGAACTGCTATGATCTTTCAATGCGAAAACTACTCTTATGAAATTATCACATACTATGTCACATAGAAGAAAAAATATAATATGAAAATTAGTTTATTAATGTCCAAAACTATGAATATAGGTAATCATAAGTTACAAAAAATTTGGTCATAGGGAACCAACTCCAACTCCTTCCATTATAATCTGTGTGCTCTAACCTTCTCAAGGCTACATAGGAAAGTGGGGAAGCCTTATGGGTCCCACACTCATCTGATTATGATTAAAATACTATACCATTAAGAAATAATTAACCATGATAATCGGGAACAACTATATAAACTATTATCCATATTATAAGTATTTATAATCATCTTCTTCTAAGAGGGTACTAACTTTTAGAAGCACCTGAGAGTCTTGTGCTCGATTCCCAAATTCACTATGAGAAGCCTACTACATTTGAAACTAATATAATCTATCATATGGATCCAATCCTATTTACCATGATATTATGAATTTGTAAAATCACTAAAATAATATCACCTACAACCTCCACTATCAAATGAAACCCCTCCATCACATTCAACATGGAATGATACTTAGAATAGACTTATTTGTCCAAATCTTGCTCTAGGGTGAGGAAATGCACAAAATCCAAGAAAAAGTATAGTTCATGGAATGAACTAAGGGTACACGACATGTACATGAAAATATTTATATTAATAATTTAACTTATCCTAAATATTCATGTATTTTCCACATACACGACATGCCACAAGGCTACATGACATGTTATCCACTAAGGTTACTTGGTCGTATACCATGGTTCAAGACATGTCATGAAACTCTACGTAGAATGTATAACATATGGTATGTCTATCCACGTGCATGGAAAAGTACCATGGCATGTAATCCTAATAATTTATGTACCCATATAAGCCATGTTCCTCACATGGGTGTTAGACTATGTACTAGGATAGAACTTAAAGTCATGTATATAGAGGGTCCTACACAATGTTCTCATATATCCAAAACATTGTGTACATAATATCCTACCTAAGACACATATATCAACTACAAAGTGTATAATCTAAGGAACACATGAAATTTTGTTCAGATTTCTATACACATCCCACCTCTGATCTACCCAATTCTCTAAAAACACTTTGAAATTGATCTGAAACAATTCAATGAAAAAAAATTAAATATAAATCATATAACATGAAGAAGAAAAAAATATAAAATTAAAATACATATAATTTGAAATAAAAAGACTTACCTATCATCAGAACATCATAGTATAACAATTATTCATCTTTAATTCCTGATCGATGATCGCTACAACCCAATCCGTGCTCGTATCATCCTGAAATGAAGGTTTCTCCCTTAATCCCCTCCTCCAAGATTCACATTATCAAAGGGGAGGGGGAAAGGCCCTTTTTATGTGCATATATAGAGAAGGGATATGAATATGGTATTTTAATATAACTATTTAATTAAAATGGAAAACCATTAAATGGACCTAACCTGAGTATGAAACCCTAATAGAGATTATACCTCACCTAGGTAAAACCCCCATTTTAGACTCAATAGTGGAGTCATAATTTAAATATATAACTTTTTAGAGATATTTAGGTTCAAACTTTTGGGAATAAATAATATTTATCTAATAAAAATTAAATATCATAAAAAACTCTCTCAACTCAAAATCTCACCAAATTTCAACCTTAGGGTAATGCCACATTTCAGACACAATAGAACCATCAATTTTTTTACCTAGGTTATTGTCTTGGAGAAATTATCATTTTACCCTTCAAGAGGTTTGGTCATCTAAAACTAAAATATGAGATAAGGATTCTACATGGGAAAACCTAAATCATAACATCCTCCTCACCTTTAAGTATTTCATCCTAAAAAATAAAACAACCATAATGACTCTCTAAGAACCCCTCAAGATGTCCTCATGTGGTGAGTCAGTATGTCATTGCATGTGATCATACATATTCAGTGATTTTATTAACAAACATGGATCTTGAATATATACCACACTAAAACCCATCCCCTTGTCAAAACACATGGGTGATACATTGAAATTTCACTTTCCTCTACATCATTGTCCATATTTAACCCATCATAGTGAAATCTTGCAAAGAAAGGGAAACTTAACTATCAAAAAATTCTAAAAGAAATTCCTTATGGGGGTATCATAATCCACAAATACAGGAAAGGTGTGATCTAGAAGTCTTCATTTTAAGATAACTGAGTCACATAAAAACTCACTCTTAGTGGCATAAAAATAAAACCACACACCATCATGAGAGTTGACTACTATCCTAATAAACAAGAACCAAGGTTTGAACCTAAATATAACTAGTTCAGAGCACTAGGAAAACATAAAACCTCTCATACTTACCTCATAAACGGTCATAGGGGGTGTCATGTTAGCTTTTTTGACCTCAACTAGGTCCCCATCCACCGTTGATGAACTGTTCTGACAATAACAGAACCCAAATTCATTATCTCCTCGAGAACATAATATTCCTTCAAGGAACTGTTGAATGACCCTCTATAAACACCTCATTCAAGAGGTAATAGGATAATTTTCACTAACTTTTTACCATTCCTATGTGGCCACATAATCATATGATCACCCGAAGGTCAACCCGTGAGTCATAACAACCATAAATTCACTAGCTAGTGCACAACATCTCCAATTCATAGTTCATATCAATGTTAGTGATTCTATCAGCTACGAACTAATAGAAAAAACTATATAGAATTGGTTTTTTAACACCAGGGTTTTCAAAACTAACATTAAAAGTGATAAAATATTCCTTTAACATTGGTTCTTTACAAAACCAACATTAAAAGTTTTTTTAAAAATATAATATGCATGAAAAACTCCCCATTTTTCATTTCAATACTTCTAAAACTCTCACCCTCTAAAAGTACGATGACACCTAAGCACACCTGATCTTCTAATTTCATTCAATTTTCAAATTATTCTTTTATTGTTTCTACTCAATATTCTATAATTACTCCTTATTAAATTACCCTTTAAATTATTCTGTCGACAAAAAAACCGAATCATCTTGACTCATGACTGATTTTAAATGTTTTTATTTGTTATTTTTTCTTCTTTTCTTTTTGAAAATTATTCTGTTAAATCTTTTATAATTTGACCTATTTCCACCACCCTTGAGTGAATTCATTAAAATTTAGTAACTATTTTCCATTATCAACATATATATTTTTTAAGTTAATCTTTTTTCATTTTTGGATGATTAATTAATTATTTTTTAGTTAAAAATTTTATTTATCCATTAATTTTTTTTAGACATATTATTTTCAATTATAATGTTTTTGTTAATTTTTTTATTGTTATAAGTTTTTATGATTATAAATTCTTCTTGGTTGTAATTTTTTTTGGTTAAAAATATTTTTATTTATAATTATTTGTATTTATAATGTTTTTTTCATTGTAATTTTTTTGTGGTTTATGTTTCTTTCTTAAATTATTTTCATTATTAATTTTTTGTCATTGTGATTAATTTTGATTAATTTTTTTTATATATTTATTTTTTAAAATTTTTAAATTTCTTATAGGATATAAATTATTTATTAAAAATTTATGCATGTTTATATATTTATATGATTATATGTTTTAATTTTATTTATTTATATATATGTTTATATGTTTATAAATATTAATATATTAATCAATTATATTTAAAAAATTTAGGTATTTAGTGGATCATAATTTCTTAAATGTATAAAGAACTGGTGATGAATTTGATAAAGGGGTTGAAAATTTCTTGTTATTTTTAAAACATGATCTTGAAAAAAAAGATTTATTATTTTGTATATGTTTGAAGTGTTTGAATATGATTAAATTATAGTATAGAGAAATCAAAGACCATATGATTTTATATGGTTGTAGTAATAATTATACACATTGGATCTAACATGGTGAAATTATAAACAATTCAAGAAATATCGATGATGAATATGTTTATCATGTGACAAAGGATCATCTAGAAGAGTTAATTAATTATTTATGTATTGAAACCATTGAAAATATAAATATTGAACAACTATATGAAGATGATGAGAAACCACTATTCTCCTACTAAATACATCTGGTATTTTACAATAACTCATTGTTTGAAGCAAATCATTAATAATTAAAATGATACAAAGATACAAAGATTGTATATAAATGAGAATATATTTGATGGAAACCAACATCACCTTACCGATTCACCAAAATGAAAAGGATTTGATCACAAATTTTATGGTTTTGGAAATAAAGTTAATAATATTATAATGGGTTCAGGCAAAAATGGAATAAATCTGTATTCGAGTCTCAATAGCTGACATAGTTTGTGGCCTCTTAAATTAGTTTTCTACAAATTTTACCCACATACATGTATGATAATAAAATATGTGAAGATGAGCTTGATAATTTATGGACCAAAACATCCTGTAAATGATATTGATGTTTATCTATCAACATTTATTGATGATTTGAAATTTCTATGGGAGACTTGTGTTATAGTATTTGATGTATACAATAAAGAGTGTTTTATTTTGTAAGCTATGATAATCTTCACTATAAAATAATTTTATATATAAGGAATATTATTTGAATACAATTATAAATGACATAAATCTTGTCTAATTTTTGAAGTGGGGACTTTATATCATCAATTTAAGTATAGAAGAAAAAAATCATCCATGGGTAATTAAAGATTTCTATGAATAGATCATACTTATCAAAGATTAAAAAGGAATTTAATGGTTTAGAAGAGTATGAATTTTCTCTACAACTATTTTCAACCGAAGAATATAATGACAAGGTGAAAAACATAGATGTCACCTTTAGAAAGAATTGATGTTCTGTCCATCAAACAAATATATGGAATAAACAAATCATTTTATCTGTTATATCTTACTGGATATTTTTTTATGTAAAACATAACATTGACATTATGAATGTTGAGAAAAACATTTTTTATAGTCTAATTGGACCATTATTAAACATAAAAGTAAATAAAGATGAGGATTTTAAGAAATAATGGACTTAATAACATTGGAAATACATTTTAAGTAAGATCCAACAATAAAAGAAAATAGAAAATTTTTCCCTATGTCTTTTCACACATTAAACAAGAGTGAGAAGATATTTTGTTTTTCAATTCCCACGTGGTATTAAAGTCCCTTGTGGGTTTTATTAAAATATGAAAAATTTTGTGGTACTAAAGGATTTAAATTTAATAATTATGAAATCTCATGACTATCATGTATTTATGAAACATTTTCTATTGGTTACATTTCATTTCATATTACTGAGACCTATTAGAAAGTATATCATCACGTTTTTTTACTTTTATTTCAATTCAATTTGAAACAATTTCATAGATCTAGATTTGTTATATGCTCATAGAATAAATCTATCCTCATACTTTGTGAAATAGAAAAATATTTTCCATCATATTTTTTTTAATATAATGGTTCATCTATCAATTCATTTATTATGGTTGATAAGAATATTTAATAATATTTATTTTAGTTGGATATATCATTTTATAAGATATATGAAAATTTTAAAGGGATATGTTAAGAATCCATATTGACCATTAGACTCTATTATTAAAAAATATATATCAAAATAGGTAATTGAGTTTTGTATTGATTACTTGTCTGAAGTGGAAAATGTTGATCTCCATATATTTCTACATTTAACAGTTGATAGTGAAGGTAAAGGGTTCTATGGCTTAAAGGTAAAGTTAATTCCATGTGATGAAGTGATACATGAAAATTTATAAATTTTGAATAAAATATTTGAGGTTGAAAAATATATATCATCACATATTGTTGGATCAAAGGTATGATATCCAAGAAGAAATGAAAATTGGTTGATTAATAAATATAAAAACACATTTATTTTAGAGATTAAGGAGAAAATCAACAATAACTTATCCATATCAGAAACACTAAAATAGTTATAAGGGGTTACAAGTGTTAATGTGATCATGTGGTATAGTTTGGATATTAATGATTAATCATTTTACAAAAAAAATAGAACAATAATTGCACCATTAAAAATAGTAGATTATTGGTTGCCATTAAAGCACTCAATTTTTTGAATTCCAAAGATAAAAACCTCATTTTTTCATCTACATAATATTTTATTGTTATTGAGGGTATATGGGAGATTGATTACATTAAATTTTTGGTATTAATATTTAAGTATAACCGGGTTAATAGTAATAGTAGTGTGAAACATGATGAGTATGGATTTACAATTATCGACATAAGAAGATTTATTTTAAATGAGGAATGGCCACGCATGAAAAACAAATACTTTATGTTGTTGAATCCTCAAATTATCAGTGTTCCATTATTTTTCTAGGGGAAACATTAATTTGGGTGATGAGAATGTTGATGATATTGAAGACTTTTCAAATATTTCTCCATCTACTTCATGATTACCCAATGATAACAACTATGATGGGTTCATTGTCCATGAAACACTGAATGATCACATAAAAGGGATATGTGAAAACATTCCATCATATTTCTAATTAATAATCTAATATTTTTTGTGAAAATAAATGGTTAAAAACATTAATTTTTTTTAACTTTGACATTTAAATATACAAATGTTCATCATTCGTACTATTTTTTTAATATATTTATATTCATTAGATTATGATATCAATTTTTTTGGTTGATGTTTTTATCCTTCATAATTTTGTGTGTGACTATTTTATTTATATTCTTAATATTTAGGTATAATATTTTATTTAATATAATATTTATAATTTTATCCCTATTTGAATTATTACATTTTTACTTATGATGTTTTTTATTTCTAAAAAATAATTTTACAAAAAATTACACATTTTTAGATTATAATTTTTTTTTATCATTTTGTTGTTGTTAATTTTTATATTCACTAGTTTTAGTTACACATTTTTTTTGAAAAATATAACTTTCAATTTTTTTGTATTTATTATTAACATTTTTTTTACTTTTTTACAATTATTTAATTTTAATCAAATATAGGTACATGAACTTTTGCTGAAGTAGCATACATATTTCTAAATGACAAACATTGAGGTATAGAAACCAAGGTATATATGTTTTTTAATATATATATATATATATATAGTAATTAAATTATTTAGTGAAATTAAACTTATATTTCTTAAAATTATATGTAGATCTTATTCTTCTCTAGAGAGCATTACACTTAAATATACTAGGCATGAGATTACATGTTTACAAAAAATTTCACTCATAGGTGGAGAGAGAAGGTTGGTAATTGACTTTTATGAGAGAAACTACACAGTTAGGCCATATGACACACATTTTAAGACTTATCTAGATATATAGATTTGTTTAAGGATACGTATTTTACTCCCTGATTAGAGTATTGTCGACCAGTCAATGAAAGATCTATTATGGGAGTCCATAATGGTAAAATTTTTAAACTTATTTATTAAGTTTTCCTATGGTTTAATTATATTATATTTATTATTATATTTATATCTATTCAATTATAGATTACATTTACATTTCATGATATGGATGTAATTATGAAAAATTTCTGTCCTTTGTTGTAAAAAATGTAAAGATTTTAAGTAAAAGTTGAATTCATTTTATATTTTTGGGATTAATAATATCAAGATCCATGCCTGGAGTATGGGTTTATAGATATAGGGATACGATAGAATTTTTTCTCTAGTCAATTATAGGAACCGTTTATGGTTTGTTCGTATTATTTTCAAAATTTATTTATTTAATAATTTTAATTACTTCATAAAATATTTAATTTTTATTATATAATAGGCCTTTAAGAAAACTCACCAAGATATATATTCTCAAAATTTATACCCACATACATTGTCATGTAGAGGGTATGTTTTATTATAGGATCTAATGATTCTTGGAAAATTTAGTGAATTAAGAACCAATTCAAGAAAAGGATTTGAATAAGTTCCAAAGAACCATATATCTACTCCCCATTATCATGAATAATGGAAAAGAGAGGGAATAAAAAAAGGGTAAGTATATTATTGATCCAACAAAATAAGTAGTTTTCAATTATTAGTTTAATTTCTTTAAGTTAAACTATGTTATATTGACTTTATTAATTACTTTTATAATCAGGTATCTCCAAGATATTATTATACAATATGATTTAACATTTGTTTTTGGTTTTATGGATCCATAATACATTTCAAAAGCAATGAAATACTTGAACCAAGATTCCAGAATTGAATATATATATCTGAAATAATAAAAAAACACACAGACTGCATGTTGGTTTTTTCGATTAATTATCTGGTAAGAAAAAATATATAATTATGAACCAAAATACACTATACTATTATTAATTATGATTTTTTATATTTTAGTGGACATTAGATGTTATGAATATTTTTCTCAAAATAATGTAAAACATATTACTTATTATCTTTATTAGGTAGTGCTTGAAGAAGATTTAAGAAGTTGTTAAAGAGGTAAGTATTATTCTATTATTTTAGTTCATTAATAATAATATTTTTATTCTATATAATTCTTGATAATTAATATTTGAAATTACAATAGTTTGTGGATTGAGTTCAACATGGATCACTATTCAACAACAGACGTAAAAAAAATTGAATATGTTAAAGTTTAGGTAGATAACATTTATATCAATGAGTACTTGTTTTTTTATTACATATATAGTGTTTAAAATTTTAAAATATTGTTTCATAAATGAAATTTCATTTATAATAAAGGAATTTTAAATGCACATATTATACATTACGATTAATTTATGATATAATGATGATAAATAAAACAAAAGATTTTTAAAAGGTTAGTTTCCTTGTAACATTTATAATTTATAAAAATATGTTATTGTTGAAAGTCATAACACTTTAGGGTTTATATTTTTTATGTTCTTTCTATGTGTACATTAAATGATTGAAAACAATTCAAATTTTTTTTTCTAACTGTTTTCTAAATTTGACTAATTTGGATACTTTTTTTTCATTTTTTTGTATAAAAGTAAAATTAGTTTTAAATGTTCTCAATGAGTTTTATACTCATTGTTTTGTTTTTTATATTTTTTTATTTTGTTTGGTGTTGCACTTTTTGTTTAAAAGTATTTAATTATGTATTTTTTTTAAAAATATATTGTTTTTCAAATTTCCTCCTCGATTTTTTCAAAAAACCAATGTCAAAATCCTTCTATATTTCTTCTTTTAGAAGTTTTTTCAAGGTTGTTTTTTAAAAACTATTGAAAGTATGAATTTCTAAACCACCGATATTAATATTTATTTATATCCTACATTTAAAGGAAAAACCTATTGTTAAAGTTGTTTTTTACAATAGTGACCACACATGTGGCTCAATTACTTTCTAAATACAAGTGAAGATAATATCTCATACACTACACTATGTATTTAATTTTATGATGTAGTCCATGACCCATAAACTTAGCCACATGAAACCCCACAACGCTAGCTACCATAATTTAAACTCGGTTGGATGGTGATCACTCATAAACTATGATAGTATATCAAGTTATCCCTCCTTGGAGGAATCCCTATGGAATGAAAAATCAAAATCATCTCTCATTGTCAAAAGAAATGAGGATAAATAGTCACCTGTAGAATAGGTTACTGATCATGATTTACTGGTCGAGATGCACTACTAGGATATCTGACACAACATCTAACAATGGAATTTAAAAAGTATAGTATGTTCTAGTGATAACATACCTATGTACTCCCAAACAAGGTCTCACATCATATTGGGTCACTAAAGACATTGTTTGGTCAACTCATCTATAGTATACTCCAAGGGAGAATTATTCACTATGGTCATCACCCACCATATTCACCTCATATATTAGATGATGATCCAATACTCAGATGTCCCACACACATGAGAAGGAACAGCCCTTCTAAATAAGGCTCTCAAGATTGGAACATGGGTTTTCACACTCATTGTTCTTTAAACAAATGATTTTGGAAAGTTGTATCATCCAAAACCAAGGATCACTAAAGAGTAAACCCTTAACCAAGAGATCATAACTAAAAAAATGTGCATCAACCAACTCTATAAAAACCACAAATAGGGTTTGAGCTCATTCAGTGTTAAAGGTCCAGTTGAGGCAGTACCCACCTCACTAGCATTATAGAAGAAACCTGCAAAACCTCTCCAGAATTGAAAAATGAATTTCATGCCTCACTAGAATAACCCTTAGTGAAGGAAGTATGACCCACTAATAGATGATCTTTATAACGAACCATACTTTACATACATTAATATTACTTCAAAATTGAATAATATTTATTAAAAATTATAATAAATACCTGATAGAACCATATTGGTATCACTACTACAAAACCAAAGTTTAACAACACCGATATTTATCATCACTAGAAAAAACATTGATAAATGAAATATTTATCAATGCTGAGGAAATCACTTAAAATTTAACCTTTTATCATCATTTTTTTGTAGTGTTGATAAAGGGATCCTTTATCAGTGCTTTATTTTTAGCGCTAATAAAGGGTATCTTTTATGATTACCTTCTTTAGCACTGAAAAAGGTTAACCATTATTAGTGATTTATTTTTAGCACTTATAAAGGGTACCCTTTATTAGTTATTTATTTTTAGCGAGTATAAATATTTATTTCATTAGAAATTTTTTATCATTGATAAAGGTCCAAATAAATAAAATGAAATAATTAAATAAATAAAAAATAAAAAAGATGTTATTAAAAAAATATTACAAATTTTATAAATTAAATAATTATTGATAAAAATAAATAAATTTATTATACATTATTAAATATTAAAAAAATTATTAATTATATAATTATGATAATTAATGTTATTAAATTTCATATATTAAATATATAGATATATATTAATTTATATAAATATGATTTATATATTACAAAATATTTATGTTCTTTACATTAAATAGTCACATATTTACTGAATACTGGTTTATAATTAATAATTAATATGAATTTAAAATATCGACTTATTGCATAGTACTTGACATATTACAACAGTTCAAGGAGGGGGATTACAAAGAAACAAATAAACTATTGCACCTACAATTACATAGGGAGACTCGATCCTAAGACCTCCCACAAGACCCCTCAAAGATGTAACCAATAGGCTACACCCCTAGGGACACATAGTACTCGACATATAATTGAATGTCGTTTTATTTTTCAATTTAACATATATAGATCAAATTTGTGTTATATTGATTTTACATATACATAATTAATACTTTTTTATATAAAATTCACACACATAAAACTTATTGATTTTTTCAATATTGTTAAAGTGTTCTTATTCTTAATTTATTAAATTTCACTCATTTTTAACATATATGCTTGCACATAAAATTAGATATTCATTAATAATGTTAAAAATATACTTGTAAAAAGAAATTTATAAATAAATATATTTATAAATATAAATTTACTATATTTATTCAATTATATATTTATAATTATAAATAAATAAATATTTTTTTTAAAGTATTTATATAATTATAAATAAATAATTATTAAATTTATAATAAATTTACTTAAATATTGAATATATTGAATATATTTATATATATTTCTTAAATATATATGTATAATTATATAAATATATATAATGATATAAATATTATTTTTTTAAAATATATCTATAATTATAAATAAATAATTATAAAATTTTAATAAATATATTTTAAAAGGAATATATATACTATATTTATATTTATAAATATTTATAAAATATATATAAATATTTAAAATTATATTTTTTATAATAATAATTATAAATCCTTTATCAATGCTTAAGTAATAAGTGATAATAAAACCATATTTATTAGAGCTTTTTTATGTTGATAAAGATGAGGCTTTATCAGTGCTAAAAAAAAGCGCTGATAAAATTAACATTTATCAGTGCTATAATTTTTTCACTGAAAAATATTGAATTTTTAAGAACTTTTTTAGCGTTGATAAGGACTTATCTTTATCAGCGCTAAAAATGCACTGATAAAGAGTCCTTTTATCAGCTCTTAAATAATAAGTACTGATAAAATAAATCTTTATGAGTGCTTATTTGAAAGCACTGATAAAAGTTTACTAATCTAATTGAAAAACCCTAATTATCTGTGAACCCATCATGATATAAGATGATTTCCATGGAACCTGTTGGCTACCGATTCTCCTCCTCGATGAATCGAACCTCGAATCACACCACTCTACTGCCTCTCAAACATCTCATCTGACATCCAATGTTCGAGTGAAGTTAGGGTTTTTGTAGAGGGTTTCATATTTTCTTAAATATAGAGAGGTAGTAATTCTAATTTTCTTTGGGTATTTTTGGTTTCATTTTTAATTTATTCTTTGATGATGTCATTATTTTTGGTCCAATGATTTTATACTAGTGAGGTAGGCCTTTAGATTCTCTCAATTTTCAATTTTGATTTAACTCTTGATCACTTATGGAAATTTTATTGTTTCTGGACTCAATGGTGACACACGGAGTCATAGAGTGTTTAGTTGGTTGTTTTATTTTGTTTACATTTCACAAATTGATCACACAAACAATCATACATATTTTTTATTCTTTATATTTTTAATGTTATTCCATACAAGTTATATTTTAGAAATTGAAAATGGGGTTTTGTGTGTGAGGGAGTTGAAGGTAAGTTTGGGAATTTATTTTTTATTATACTGATTTATATCTTATTTTTTCTACTTGTATGTGTTGGTGTGAGAGTAAAATTTATGGATGCATCATGATAGTTTTTATTTAAATTTTATTTCTAACAGTATCATTTATTTTTTGTGCCAAATCATTCCCACTATGTTGTTTTTCATGCCCTGGTTCTTGTTTCTAACCCGAGGGGGATTGATAATGTCCCTTGGACACTATCATGGACTAGATCAGGTGTTTGATATATGGTTGTCTTGGGTTTGTTTTGGAAACTATATCTATTGTTAAATGGGTTGTACCTTTTCTCAATAATCCAACTTACTATGTCTCTACTCTTTTTGAAAAATCTATTTTATTTTTCTCCCTCTTCAGATTAATCCAACATTATTTATAAATACTTTTAATAATAATATATGAAATATTATACCTTGATTCTATGCACTGTTTTAAAAATACATTATAATTTTTCATAATCATACTATGCCCCTCTCTCAATAAGTTACAAAATAATATCTTTTTGAGATTAACCCTTTCTGGTTATATGAGTTTTTCTGAGACCTATATACCACTATATAACATTATAATTTATTTCTCATAAATCTATATTTTCAAGAATCTCACCCCCTTTTGAGTATTTATTTAACTAATAACAACCATATTTCCTTGGAATCACTTTGATAACTAGCTATATTAAATGTAAAAAATAGTATGTGAAACCTTTTTACTATCAAGAAAGTTGGCATATAGCGAATCTCCCACACTCCATGATATAAATTGACATTCCAACCACAACTTTTAAAAATTTTATTCAATTTTTAATGGGTTTCAACTTGGTTTTTCAGTATTCCTTTTGAAATATATAAAATAATTCCCTCACATACATGGATTGGGAAATAAATATCTCATGAATACCATGATTCACCTATAAACTAAGGAAAATTTCAACTCACTAATCAACAACATTAAAACATTGGTCATTGTTAATGTATAAAATTAATATCATAATTTATATATTGGAACTCTAAATATTATGTCATCCAAATTTATAAACACTTTCAATCTATCTAGAAAATTATTTTTTATGTAATGATTATGATCAATTCCTCATTCTTTAAATTAAAATTTCTTTAATAATTCATCTAACCATAAATACCAAGATCTTAGTTATTGTTTCAATTCATACATCACCTTTTTCAATTTAGAAACATTATTCTCATATTAAAGAATGATAAAACTATCTATTTGTTTGATTTAAAAATACTATTCATGTAATACATTAGTAAATGATAATTTTACATCCAGTTGGAGTACCTTAAATATCCTTGGGATGGGTCGGTGTGGTGATATAACATCATAAGAGTCTTGAGATGTTTTCAAATATTGATATACCATTAATTTTAAATTTAATAATTCCTTAGGTTGCTACATCACTTGTTCCAATATAATTTTATATCTTTCATTTGATTAAATGAGAGTTTATTATTCTTGTTTATCATATTTTAGTTTCTTATTACTCATTAATTTCCTATATTATATTTTCATTTGTTTAGGGGATTTATGAAAGATTTTATGTGGAGTAATTGTTTACTTAAATTCTATTGCACATTTTATTTAACATACTGAAATTATTTGAAGCAATCAAATTTTGAGTTTCCCTTATTAGATTTTTCTATAACTTTCACTTTTGATAATGAAATATTATGTGTATTTATTTATATATTATATAAAATTAATATTTTATGAACCCAATAGGAGGGATATGAACTGAAAATAGATGCATGTAAATCATTTGACAAACAAATATCAAGATGTAATTGAATATTTCATCAAGTTTTCAAGAGAGCATGCAGATCACCATTCTAAAATCCTCAGTTCGTGTTTACATTGTTGTTATTCAAGAAAAAATAGTCCGAAATAGATATAAGAATATTTTATTTGTCATGGAATAGATAAAAGCTATAAATTTTGGGCTCAACATGAGATAAAAATGAACGTGGACATCGATTGGGATGATACTATGGTTTATTAATCATTTTATATGAATACCTTTGTAAAAGGTGATGGAGATCGCATGGAAGAAATGATAATGGAAATTAAAGATAACCTTTGTTATTGTAAAAATTTGTTTAAGGAGTTAAATAACCATTCCAAGAAACCATTGTATACCGGTTGTACTAAATAAAAAACATTGTCAGCTGTAATGAGGTTATATAATTTGAAAGCTGGTAGTAGATGGAGTGACACCTGCTTTATAAAACTACTTGGTCTTCTAAAAGCTACGTTACTAGAATAAAATTAACTACCATGCTGAACATATGACGCTAAACTAATGTTACATTCAATGGGAATGATCTCTAAAAAAATATATTCTTGTCTAAATGATTTCATATTGTTTTTCAAGGACCAAGAATCACTCCTAAAATGCCAATAGTGTGGCGTAGATCGATAAAAGAAAAATGAATCAAGTCATTTGAAATATGTATGGTAATTTACTATCATTACATGGTTTATAAGACTATATGGATGTCAGGAAACCACAATATAATTAAAATGTATTGTAGATATAAAAATTAGAGATGGGAACTTATGTTATCCATTAGATTCTCCTCTATTGATGAAAATTTATTACGAGTTTACTGAATTTGGAGATGAACTAGGAAACTTTTTCCTTGAGTTATCTACAAATGGAATAAATACTTTTGGTGTATAGAGTATTACTCATAGTACATGGACCTTTATATTGGTAAATTATTACTTTCCTCCATGGTTATGCATGAAGTGAAAATAAATTATGTTGTCTCAACTTATATCTAGACCAAAGCAACCTGGTAATGATATTGATGTCTATTTGGATTCATTGATCAAAGATCTAAAATTTATGTAGGATACAAGCATTACAATCTATGATGGTCATAGAAGTGAATAATTCACATTTAGGTCCATGTTGTGTGAAACGATAAATGACTTCCATGCTTATGTAAATTTATCATAATATAATATTAATGGAATTTTGGGGTGTCCCATTTGTGAAAAACGGACATACTCAATTTGGTTGAAACATTCCTCGAAGACCGTGTTTTTAGGACATCAGAAATTTTTACCTCGAAAGCATAAATATTCATCTTGGATGACAACATTTGATGGGAATATAGTACATGACACAACACAATCTCCAGAAATGAGTGATGAACTATAAAAAAATTTAAAAATGTCTGAAACTATTTTTGGTAAATCATTTTCAAAAAACCCTAAAAAATTAGGTTGGAAGAAGAGATTAACTTTATTTGAATTACTATATTGAAATTTTTTGTTTGTTAGAAATTTTCTTGATTTCATGTATGTAGAAAAAAGGTATTTGATAGTGTTATTGGCCCGTTACTAAATGTTCCTAAAAAATTGAAAGATGACATCAAGGTTAGGTTGGACTTGATTGAAATGGGGATAAGGGAAGAGTTGGCACTGGTGAAGGGTAAAAGACTGAATTTTCTTCCCCCAGCATCTTATACTTTATCAAGACAGAAAAAATTTCAATTTTTCCTTTTCCTTAATAGTGTAAAAGTTTCATATGGGTATTCATAAAATATCAAGAATGTCATGTCAATGACTAATGTGAAGTTAAAAGGACTAAAATCACAAGACTGTCATGCTTTGATGCAAGATTTAATGCTTATTTCTTTCTATTTCATTCATCCTCAAAATGTATGACATACATTAAATAGACTCAACTTCTTTTCAAAATCCATATGGAATAATGTTTTAGACCCAATGAAGTTTCCTATCATGAATAATGAGATTGCAGTCATATTATATGAATTTGAGATGTTCTTCCCACCATCATTCTTTGATATAATGGTCCACCTGATGGTTCACTTGGTCAGATCGGTTAAACTATGTGGTTCTATTCATTAAAGATAGATGCACCCCATTAAATTATATATGATGATTTTGAAAGGGTATGTCAATAATCAAATTTGTTTAGAAGGTTGTATTGAAAAAAATATATATTGTTGAATAAGATATTGAATTATGTACCGATTACCTATCAGCAGTTGAAATAATTATTCTCCTGAAGTCTCATCATAGAGAACTCCTTATGGGTGAAGGGATTTTATGAAGATATATTGTAACAATTACCTTTACAGAGTAGGATAAAGAACATCCTTATATATTATATAATAGTGAATATGTTGATCCATACATTGAATCATACAAAGAAATTCTTTGAAATTTAAATCCATCAAGGGATGAAGGTTGGATATCAAATACATATAATCAAAAGTTTATATAATGGTTTATAGATCAAATTTATAATGATTTATAAGAAAATATTAATTCAATTGATTAATGACTTTAATGTCTAGGTAGATGACTGAATGAAAATGTTGTATATTACACTAGTTTTGTAATCAAAGTTTATATGTTCTATAAAAAAGAACACGATGACTTCAGTATGATGAAAAACAGTGGTGTTACGCTTATAGTTGAAGCAATTCACATATTTTTTTCCAAGTATAGATATCCAATTTATGAAAATATGTCATATTTTGGCATTATCGAATAGATATACGAGTTGAATTATACAAAATTTCAAGTTCTGCTTTTCCGTTGAAAATGGGTTGACAATATCAATGGAGTGAAAGTTGATGAAATGGGATTTGTGAAGGTGAATTTCAGTGTGTAATGGGAAAAATATGATCCATTCTTAATGAAATCACAAGTAGTGAAAGTATTTTATTTTTCTGATCCAAAAAATAATAATTGGTTGATTGTTATATTGGAGACTAATTTTTTTTTGAGTGAGATGAAAAGTTAATCAAGGATGACCCTTTCATTGAGACATCATAATCTTTTCATGTCAGTCCCAATATAGATAATGTATTATACATTAGAGGGGGACACAAAGAGAGGATTTTAATTCTTTATAGAGGAACCAAATCCTTAAAACCTTTAAAAAATGAAATAGTGTTCAATGAGAAGGTAAAAGTGTTTTCTAAAAATTTTATTTTTCCTCATAATATTATATGTTATCTACTTCATTAATATAATCTAAATTAAATTTTTGACTAATCAAGTAGATAGTGTCTTCTGCACATCATGGAAGAACAAACCATAAGGAAGGAAACCATTTGGAAATATGTAAAGGTAACATTAAAATATAATTTCTCTATTTTACTGAAAAATTATATAGTGAAACATTGATTTAATTTTAACTATTAATTATAGAGGTTTTTTATTTTATAAGATTTTTGTCCATGTATCATGCCTTTGTAGGAAGAGAAATGATGTTGTCACTGCTCAATCCGAGAGGTAATCTTGATTTTTTCATAGTAAAATCATTTTCCATAGAATCAATGTATTGTTTCATATTTATGTGTAATTTATTTATTTTTATTATTACTCAAATAATAAATGTTTTTTTATATAGGTGGATTTTTTTGTTCGATTTTGGGTGATCTTTCCAACTTTCATGCTTCTTCTCCCTTGAAACCTTTTCACCTATGAAGTGGTTCATTTATCACTTTATTTCAAGTTACCTCTAATACCTTTATAAAAATATCAACAAATATTCCTCTACTTAATTTCAAAGGTAATCTTGATATTTTCATAGTAAAATCATTATCCATAGAATTAATTTATTGTTTCATATTTTTGTTTAATTTTTTTTAGTATAAATCACATAATAAATTTTTTCTTATAAAGGTGGATTATTTGGTTTGAGTTGGGGTGCTCTATCCAAATTTCATTCTTCTTCTCCCTTAAAACCTTTTCACCCCTATAATGGTGCATTTATCACTTCCTTTAAAGTTACCTCTACCAACTTTTCAAGAAGATAAACAATGTTGCCTCTGCTCAATTATAGAGGTAATATTGATGTTTTCATAGTAAAATCATTGTCCATAAAATTAATGTATTTTTTCATATTTATGTTTAATTTGTTTTTTAGTATGACTCACATAATAAATATTTTCTTATATAGGTGGATTATTTTGTTTGAGTTGGGGTGATATGTCCTACTTTAATGCTTCTTGTCCCTTAAAACCTTTTCACCCATGAAGTGGTGCATTTATCACTTTCGTTAAAGTCACCTCCATTTCCTTTTCAAGAAAAGAAAATACACTACCTCTACTAACTTACAGAGGTAATTTTTTTTTTCACATTAAAATCATTGTTCATATAATTAATGTATTATTTCATATTTATTTTTTAATTATTTATTTTTAGTATTACTCACATAATAATTGTTTTCTTATACATGTGGATAATTTTGTTCGATTTGGGGTGCTCTATCCGGTTTTCATTCTTCTAATCCATTAAAACCATTTCACCCTTGTAGTGGTACATTTGTAACTTTATTTCAGGTTACTTACACTACCTTTGTAAGAAGGGAAACGATGTTTACTATGCTCAATTATAGAGGTAATATTTATTTTTTTCATAGTAAAATCATTGTCCATAGAATTAATGTATTTTTTCATATATATTTTAAATTTATTTCTTTTTAGTATTACTCACATAATAATTATTTTCTTATACAGATGGATTATTTTTTTAGAGTTTATGTGGTTTTTTAGAAGCTTCTCATATAACATTGGTAGTTCAATAAATAAATTCAATGTAAATCATGGTAACGTTGACATTGAGGGTTATTTTTAGACTTTTGGATGTGTAGGAATCAGCTGTACCTCAATCTGACACATTATTTGACCAGTATGACTCAAAGTAATTATTTTTATTCTAAATCGACATTAATTTTAGTAAAAAAGGAAACTGGATCAATGTGTCCGTTATGAGTTTAAAATTGATATTTTAATTTACAAAGTTTCAATAATTGAAAATAGTGCAAACATACTTGTATTTTCTTGGTAATTTTGGGCATAGATTCACAAATAATTTATGACATGTAGGAATTAGTCTCACATCAAACTGATACGTGATGTGATCCATATGAGTCAAAGTATTCATTTTATATTTCAAATGACATTTTTTCAAAAAATACAAGTCATGTACTCAAAAATTAGAAAAAAACATTCATATTTTTTGATACTTTATGAAAAAAATCCTTACAGATTTGTAATATATAGGAATCTGGTGCACCTTAATCTGAGGTATGATGTGACCGTTATGACTCTAAGTGCATATTTTTTTAAATTTGACATTGATTATAGTAAAAAAAACAAACTAGCCTACTCAAAACAAAAGAAACATTTATATTGTTTTGATAATTTAAGAAAATTACCCATAAGTAATTTGAGACATGCATGAATCATGCACACCTCAATCTAATGCATAATGTGACTGATATAACTCCAAGTGTGTGTTTTTATTTAAAATTGATATTAAATTTAGTAAAAAGGCCAACTTCCCAACTAAAAACTAAGAAAAAACATTCAAATTGTTTAAATACTTTAGGGAAATGATCCATAAGTCATTTTTTATGTCTAGGAATAAGCCACACCTCAATCCGATGCACAGTGTGGCCAGTATAACTCAAAGTGTATCTTTTTGTTAAAAATTGACATTAATTTTAGTAAAATTAAAACTTTTTTTAATATATTTATTTATATGATTATAAATATACAAATTTTTTATTATATTGGTGTGTTATTTTTCTTAAGCATGGGGGGTTTATTCTAAAATAGCACAAGTCGGGTCAAGATTAAAAGGAACATTGATGTTTTTTAATGTATGTAATAATTTTTATTTAGGTAATTATATGAACCAATATTTAAAATTTCTATAATATAATTTTTTTTATTTTGTTTGTGTTTTAAATTTCATTTCATTTTAATCTTGTACTAGTACTTGTTTTCATTGATATCTAGTGTGTCTGGTGCTAAAGTTTGCTATCACAACACACTGCAGTATGGCCCTTTATCAGAGCTTTTGAAAGCACTAATAAAGGACTACTTTATTAGTGATTCAATAAGCAGTGATAAAAGTCTATTTTATCAACTCTCATAAAAGCAATAGTAAACAAACCTTTATCATCTCTTTAATTTAGAACCGATAAAGGACCCCATTATCTTTGCTTTTTCAGTACTAATAAAAGACCATGGCTTTTAACCTCGCTCATGTAGTCAGCACTTTTCTAGCATTGATAAAGGTCATTTCTTGGGTTGTTAAAGGAAATTTTTATAGTAGTGTATAGTGCATTTAGAAACTGTGAAATATAAAAAACTGGTTCATAATATATCTTTTTTGTCTCCCACTTATTTCATCATAACTAGAGCACCTTTTGACATATCTTACTTTATACACTTCTTCATGACCTAGGAAAAAGAAACATATGAAAGGGTGAGCTCAGATGATCAGTAAGTGTAAAAAAGGGATATATCAATCATATCATAATTATAAGATATAAGAACATAACATTTGAAAATATTATCATGCATATAAAAGATCGTGATATCTTTCCATGGGATAAATAATAAATGTTCAAAAGAATCAATGAACATAATCCCAAATGTCATAACATAATAGCTTTTTGGCATACATATAAGCATATAAAATCATTTCATATTAGTCAAGGCTAATTTCCATCACCATCATAGCAGAAAAATTCCATTATGGAACCGAGTTCAATCCTCATTCTAGACCTATATTACTAAAATAAGACCATTTCCCCTACCTGTCATGTCTATCTCATGACATATAAATCTTTACCCAATGCATTGGAGAGAGATATAGGTCCCACCCATCTCCTAATGAAATCATTCCTATGTGTGCCACGAAAACATAAATCATTCATTATAGTATAACCCAAGGAATAAAAGAAGTTTCTTAAACATTAATCCATCATAATCGATATAAAAAAATGGATTTCATAAATATAATTAGATCATAAAAACAAAAAATCATAGCAATAATAGGGATAGAAACAGAACCCTATTTAAATAATTTCATCTTAGATGGAAAATAATTTTTATAAAACACTTGAAACTAATTCTTGAAGAAAATATCCTTTCGACTTCTAAAACATTTTCTTTTCTCAAAATCACACAAAATTTTAAAAGAAAAGAATTTATTTGAAAATAACCTTGAAATAGTGTAAAGAAATATTCACGGAAATAAGGAGTTATGAAATCATAAAAATCCATTCATGTAGTATAATTTAAAATAGAACACTCTTCTCATAATTTTGTCGGAAAGTCAAAAAGTACCTTGTATCGAAAATGAAAAAAAAATCCTTTTATATCATTTAACACAAATTCACCAATAGGTAACTTTTAATTTAAACAATTGTAAAAAGATAGAAATAATATATTGGAATAATTATTTATTAAACATTGATGTGTATGATAAATATACCCTATTAAATAGTTACATATAAACAATCTCAGATAATAATGAGATTGAGAAATTATCCATTATATTAGGTTTGATTTCCTTTGTATGTATCTAAACCTCCCATATAATGATTTAAATAATGTCATTTAATTTTTTCAAAATCATATAAATTTTTATTATATCATATATAATAATAATATCATCTCTTTTTTAATAAAATTTCATTATTACTTGTTATTTGTGTATTAATTGATTCATTTGCTTATGCATGTTTTGTCGAATAAGTTCTGGTTCTCATTCATAGGTCATAGTTATATAATTAAAAAATTATATCAAAATTCTATATATCATATTTATTAATTCTATACATTTATATAATCATTCTTTAATGAAGATAATGTAGAATGAATCACATCGCATCGTGGAGATGGTAGGTCGTACGTACGCACGAGCGATGATATCATTCCCATAATTATTGAGTTGTATTGAAGTGAATGGCGTATAATATTTCAGAATCAATATAATGTTATAATAATCATATATAGTTATTATTTCTATCATTATACCCATCCAAGCAAGGTGGTGGTGAAAAAAAGAATAGACCATGACATGGAGACGGTAATCCATACGTACACACACATGGGGATTTCATTTTTAGTAGGATAGATAGAAAATGGAATGTTGTTATTAAATAATCATAATAAAATCTTAGTATATAATTGATACTTGATTTATTACTTTATAATTAAACATAGAATTAATAAGAAGTATAGGAAGAATGAATTTTGAAATAATCAGTAGAGGAGATTACCTCTTCTTTGACGTGCTTCATCTAAATATACTCTTAGAGAACTATAGTTGGTCTTTGAAGAATAATAGAACATATATAATGTAACTAGGGATGTTGATAAGGGAAAAGGGTAATGTATGGATGAGTTTTAATGCTCAAAATAAAGTTAAGAGGTGAGGGAGGATGTTTCATTTTATAATTGTGGTGAGGGATATTTTTTGGATCTCAAAAAATATTAATTTATAATAAAATTAAACCCCATACAAAAACTTGAAAAATTTCCCTATTGAGAATATTATATGAGATAGGGTTTTAATATCATAAAAAATAGAATTTAGAAAATTTTTTATATCAATTTAAATTTTAACATTTTAATTAACACATAGTTATTCTATTTATTTTTTATATAGGGTAAGAAATATTTCAATATTAAAATGGGTGTAATATTTACTTATTTTATGTAAATTAGACCATAAATAAATGCATTAAAATATTTTGGACCATATCATACTTATTCTATTTTTTTAACTTTTTTATGATTTTTAAATAATTTAACAATATATTATATTTATAAACAATCAATAATATCAATTTTGACTCTATTCAATTCATTGATTTTTATAAATACTAAGATAAAATGTTAACTTCAAAAAACATATTTTAATATATTTATAAAAGGTCAAGTTCATCTAGAAAATTAATTAGACCTATTAATTAGCCCAAATTATATTTATTTTAATATTTTTAATAATATTTATTTTTTATCTCCATTAATAAAATAATTACTACAAATTTTTTTTAAAATTGTTTAATATACATTTTTTTGAATAAAATTTAAAAATAAAATTATATGATGAATATAAATATACTATCTTTCATAATAATACATGTAGTTGAATTTATCTTCTAGAAAAATCCAATATTTAAAATGTTATACTTATTAAATTATGAATGTGATAACTTTAACATCATTTTAAATAAAACAATACACATGTCACAATCTCTTATATAATGATCCAAATGCTCACAAACTTGACCCTTGGTTGGTTATAGTCAAGATATACTAAACCAATAATATTTGGTCAAGTGTTTTGGTCTTTTGATGGTTATTGGAATTTTAATAAAAACTGTTTTATTTATTTCTCATCAATTAATTAATTTTTACATCATCAAAGTATAAGTGTTTAAGGTAATTATTTAAAAACCTAACAATTAAAAAGAAATTATCATGATAAAGAAAAAAAATTAGATTTCAATTGATTATTTATAACCTATGTATTCTTCTGTATAACCTTATTTAAAAAAATGATATAGTTATTAAAATTTGAGTAAGTCATATTTAATTTTTCTTTAAATAAAATAGATTAAATGTCCTAGTCTCATCCAAGTGGCTTCCTAAAGACATTATTTTTACCCAAGGATGATTTTTTTGTAAAACTGTCATCCAATGATCATAATATAAGTGTTAGGGTAATTTTATAATAGCATTTTTACCCTTAATTACCCAATTTACCCTTTTACCATAGTAATAAAAATTACCGAAGTTACTATTCATAACTCTCAAAAATAAAATAAATCTAATTACATAATTTAGAGATACTAATTCCAAATTCATAATCCATTCTTCAAAATTCAAAACATATAATTTACAGTAATTACTTTAAAATTAATCCTCTTGTCAGAAGAAGAGAATATATTTTAAAAGTAAAAATATTGCAAAAGATTGAAATATTTTTACATCTGAATTCAATGTAAAATTAATGATAATAAGACAAATTATATTGAATGATAAAAAAATATTCTATTTATAATTTAAAACTATTAAATATTATAATGTAACCATATAATTAATTTCGATAAAAATGTTGTTTTAAATTAAAATTTAGTGCATTTTTATTATTCATCAAAATTTGAAAGTTATCAGAAAAATATTAAAATTTCATCCAAAGTAAATTTTTATGTCAATCTTCTAAAGAACATGTTTATTTATTCATATAAAAATTATTAATGTGTCAAAATCATTATTTAAAAGGGGTTCTCCATTAAAAGGTGCAAAATTACCCTTTTGAAAAATATAGGTTTTTATATATCAAATATGGTTTATTCATAGCCTATGAAAAAAAATATATTTTGGATGAATATAAAAAATAATTTTTTAAGTATATAAAATATATATTTCATTAATTTCAATTAATAATAGTAATTAATTCAATTTAACAATAAATAAATAAAAATATATAATAGATTTATATTTTTCGTAAATATTTGGTAGCAAATGAATTCACTATAAATTTTCATAAGTTAGTTATATTTATTCCCACTAACTTAATGGATAGATTAAAATATTCATTTTATACTATGGTAATATCTTAGTTCTCTTAAACTCATGATTATATGCAATTCAAGATATTGAAGAATTAAAATTATTTAAAGAAAATATTTCATAAAAACATTTGGGTGTTATATTCTACACCCTTAAACTGAATTTTTCCCTTGAAATTCATCACATGGATATAAAAAGACGAGGACATATCTCCATCATCATATCCTCTAGTTTCTATATAGCTTCCTCAAATTGGTGGTTCTACCAAAAAACATTAACCAAGAGAGTGGTCTTGTTTCACATAACTTTTTCTCTATGATCTAGAATCGCTAACAGTTATTCTTCATAAGAAAGATATTGCTCCAATGATATAACTTATGATTTTAGTACATTTGAAGGACCAAGTATTTATTTTCTTAGGAGAGATACATGGACCACATCATGAACTTGTGTGAGATTCGGTGGATGTTTCAATCAGTATGCTACCTTCCCAACATGATCCATAATTTCAAAAATACTAATATACCAATGGATCAGCTCACCATTCTTTCCAAATATTATTACTCTCTTCCATAGAGATATTTTTAGAAACACAATGTCACCCAATTCAAAATCTAGGTCATTTCTTCGGTTGTCAACATAAATTTTTTGTTGACTCTAATATGTTCTTATTTGTGTTTAATAGAGCTGACATTTTCTACCATTTCATTGACAATATTATGTCACAATAGCTTTATTTCCCCAACTTCATCCTAACAAGTTGGAGTTCTAAACTTCTTTCCATATAAGGATTCATAATAATCCATCTAAATACTAGAGTGAAATCTATTATTTTAATAAAATTCCACAAAAGGCAGGTTTTGATCTCAACAGCCTCTAAAATCTATAGAGAAAGATGTCAAAATGTATTCTAGAGTTTGAATTGTCCTCTCGGAAAGCCATCTGTCTGAGGATGATAAACAATGATAAAACTCAACTCAATATCTAGATCCTACTGAAGACTTCTCTAGAACTCCAAGGTAAACCTCATATCCTAGTCAAATATAATGTAAAGTGGTACTTGATTCAATCTTACCACTTTCTTTACATATATCCCGACAAGATAATCAAGAGAGAAATCATCTCTAGTAGCAATGAAGTGTGCCAACTCCATAAGGTGATCAACTATAAGCCATATATAATTATGGACTTTAGATTTTTTGGGAAGGATGATGACAAAGTCCATAGTTATTTTTTCCCATTTTCATTCTAGTATGGGTAATGGTTGTAACACCCCCTTAGATTTCTATGTCTCATCCTTAAATTGATGACAAACCAAGCACCAAGAAATATATTCAAAAACATCTCTTTTCATTCAATCCCACCAGAAATACTCTTTCAGGTCCCTGTACATCTTTGTGCTTCCAGGATGAATAGGGAATGAAGAAATATGAGCCTAATCCAAAGATCCTTCTTTAATTCTCTTATGGGAGGAATAAAAACCCAGTTCATGAACCTTTTTATTCAATCCCAATAAAAGTTGAATTCAGGAACATTTATCACTTTCTATTGTAGCTCTACATCTTCCTTATACACCACCTTAATCTTCACTTCTATATATGGTTGAGAATTCAATAGAGAAAGATTATATTTCTCCCCTTCCTTTAAAATTTCAAGATCCATCCTTTGAAAATCCATAAATAGTGGAACTTTTATGATCCTCGTCATTGATAGGCTAGTATGGTCATTTTGACTCAAAGAATCTATTGCCTTGTTTTCTTTCCTTGGGTGGTAATATATTGGGAAGTAATAATTTTTAATCAACTCCAACCATCTTATTTGATGCATATTCAGCTCATTTTGTGTGAAAATATACTTTAAACTTTTATGATCAGTATAAATATTACAAATTTTACCATAAAGATAATCCATCCCTATCTTTAGTGAAAATATTACTACAGTTAAATCCAAATCATGATTTGGGTAATTTTTCTCATTGATTTTCAATTTTTTGAGGCATAATCTATCACCATATCATTTTTCATGAGAACACAACCCATAAACTTATTGGATGTATCACTATAGATCAAAATCCTTTCTCCACTACAAGGAAGTGTGAGCATAGGTGCACTGGATAAACTTCTTTTTAGCCATTTGAAATTCTCTAGACATTCCTTTTTCCACATGAACTTAAATCCTTTTTGAGTCAACTTGGTGAGTGTATTAGATAATCATGAAAAATATTTCACAAAATATTGATAATACCCATCCAAAATAAGAAAACTTCGGATCTCAATTACTATTTTTGGTCTCAGCAAACTTTCAATAACTTCTATTTTTTGTGGATCCACGGATATCCACTCTATTTAGATTATGTAACCAAATAATGAAACTTTCTGAAGCCAAAATTCATACTTGGTAAATTTTTCATAATTTTTCTCTTTTCTTAGGGTCTTCAGTACAATTTTCAAGTTGTCTTCATTATTTTACTTACTTTTCAAATAGACAAGAATATAATCTATAAAGACTACCACAAATTGATCAAGATAGTATCTAAAGATTATATTCATTATATCCATGAAGATAGTGGGGAAATTAGTAAGATCAAAATGTGTCACTATAAATTCATAGTGTCCATACCTTGTACAAAATGTTATATTTGGTATATCCTTAACTGATGATATCCTGAACGAAGATAAATCTTGGAAAATTACTGATTTATGTGTAGTTGGTCGAATAAGCCATTAATATAGTTAAGAGGATATTTTTTTCTAATAGTGATCTTTTTAGGTTATCAATAATCAATGTAGAGACTCATTGATCCATCTTTCTTCTTAACAAACAGAACATGTGCTCCCGAAGGTGATGCACTAGGGTGTATGAATCCCTGGTCAAGATTCTCTTGGAGTTTCTTCTTTAATTCCCACAACTCGATTGGGGCCATTCTATAAGGTGTCTTTGAAATATGAATATCACTCAGTATGAGTTCTATTGAAAATTAAACTTCATGATTTGGTGTAAGACCGGGTAATTATTCTTGAAAGACATCATCAAACTCACATACAATGGGTGTATTATTAATTTTGTGTTTATCCCCAACCGTTTGAGATAAAAAAACCTTCATTTATAGGGATCAATACATATTATATGGAATAAATTTATACTAGCTATTTATATTCATACTTGCATCAATAGATGATCATAAATTGATCTGGAATATGAAATGCTACTTCCCTTACTTGGAAATTTATATGAGCTCCACATAGAGAAGGAAAATCCATGACAAAAATCACCTCAAATTCCACTATAGGAAGAATAACAATATTTATAGGAAATAACTTTCCCACAAACTTCAACCATAGAATATTTATAAATTTTTTATGTGACCTTTGTGCTATTAAGAGTTTTCAAAAATAATTCAACATCTAATTTTTGAGGTAATACAAAGATAACCTTAGAAAATTATTCATAAATAAAAGATTGGGTGGATCCAAAATCAAATAAAACATTTTCTACTTTAGAGTGGATGGTAAGTGAACCTTTAACACTTCATTATCACAATCCACATAACCGATAGTGATCTCATGTGAATTATCTTTTTATTTGGCCTTATGAGATTGCTAACGTTGATCATCATCAATAACCCTTGGATTAGGGATTTGATTGGCATGATGCCCCATTTCCTTGCACTTGTAACATCGAATTATAGGAGGTGTATTCTGCGTATCATTTTCTCTATTCACATAATTATAAATATTTTTCCAATCACTTCAGCATTAAACTTCCCAATGACCTTATTTTATACACTAAAAGCATTTACTAGTCCCTTAAAGGCAATTTATTCCATATTTCTTTCCACACTTTGAGAATAAGGGAAAACATCATTTTCTTTTTAGTGTGGTATTTATATTTTCCCTTGAATTCCATTTTTCTCTTCTTATCAATCCCATAGGACTGGTGGGTTACTCCAATAACCATATCAACCTTGAGAGTACATCGAATGGTTTATTCATATATATTTAAGTCCCCTATGGATAATTCCCTTGAGAGACTTAGTTTTAACCCACTAAATAATCGATCAATTTTACTCTCATGTTGGATAATAATTCCAGAAGTGTACCTTACAAGTGTTGTAAAATTTTCTTGTTAGGTACCAACAGATTCATCGTCATTTTTATTAAGTTCAAGGAACTCATTCTCCATATTTGTTTGAATAATATGAGGAAAGTAATTATTGAAAAGTAAGTTCTTAAACTCATCTCATTCCATGGATTCAATTTCATCTTTTTGCCTCATATTCTTAATAAGGTTCCGCCATTGATCAACTTAACCATAAAAATGATAGAATACTAATATGTCTTTATCATGTTCTGAACATTGGTGAACTGAAAATAACTTTTTAATGGTACTGATCTGAGGTTTATCCACTAATGGATCATAAGACCAGCTGAAAGAAGGAGGAATCTAACTCACAATGGACTCAATAGAATGTTGTTTCCTCCTTTTCTCATTTGGAAGTCCTACATAATTCATATCTTAAGAATGTTGTGTGATCATGGCCACAAGATTTTTCATTCTAGCTCCCATATCATTTGGTTTCTTAGGGTGGAAATTAGTGAATTTACAATCGCATTAATTATTAATACAGTTCCTACAGGTTCTATCCATTGAATAAAACCAAGAAGCATAGTGTGAGAAACACAAATCATAATGGAAAAAACCACATAATCATGAATAAAATTTCAATTTAGGTTATTTTAGGTTTTATCGTAGTTTATTCAAAATCATTTCTAAAACACTAGGATTGTAACCTATACTTATACATATCCTTTTGGTTCTTACTAATGTTTTCTCATCCTAGTTTCCAAATGTTATCTATAACTTTCCTATGATACCTACTATAGTAACCCATAATTCACATATATTGATATTAATTTTAAAATTGAATAATATTCATTACAAATTATAACAAAGCCATGATATGACCATATAGGTATAGTGTATTTAAAAACCAAAAAACATAAACAACTGGTTCACAAGACATCTTCATTGTCTCCCAATTATTTAATCATAACTATAACCCTCTTTAACCTATCTTACTTAATAACTTTCTTCATGACCTAGAGAAAATAAACATATAAAAGGGTGAGATATAATGCTCATTAAGGAAAAACAAGGGATGTATCAATCATATCATAATCATAATACATTAGAACATAACATTTGAAAATCTTATTCGGTATATGAAAGATCTTGATATCATGATTTTGGATAAATCATAAAAGTTCATAATAATCAATGAAAATAATAATAAAATTCATAACATAAGATATGAATTTTTGTGTCATACACATACGCATATAAAATATTTTCATATTAGTCAAGTCTCATTTACAAGACCATTATAGCAGACAAATTCCATTACTGAACCGAGTTCAATCCTCATTCCAGTCTTGTATTATAGAACTGAGATCATTTCCTATTCAATCAACGTATATCTCATTAGATATAAATATTTACCCAATTCATTGGAGGTAGATATTGGTCACACCCATCTCATAAAAAAATCATTTATATGTGTTCCACAAAAACATAAATCATTCATCATAGAATAACCAAAGGAGTAAAATGGGATTCTTAAACATTATTCCATCACAATCCATATAAAACAAATGGATTATATAAATATAATTCCATAAAAAACACAATAAAATCATAGTAAAAATATTGATAAAAATATAACCCTATTTGAATAATTTCATCTTATATATAAAATAATTCTTATAAACACTTGAAATTAATTCTTGAGGAAAATATCCTTTTCTTTTTATAAAATGTTTTCTCTTCACAAAATGCCGTGCAATTTTAAAAGAAAATAATTTATTTGAAAATGAACTTTAAATTATATAAATTAATCTTCATAGAAATAAGTAATTATGAAAGTTTAAAAATCCGTTCATTCTATATAAGTTAAAAGAGAACATTTTTCTCTTAATTTTTTCGAAAAGTTAAAAAGTACATCATATCGAAAACGAAAAAATATTCTTTTCATACCATTTAATAAATTTTCACCAATTGGTAAATTTGACTAAATTTTTTTAGAAGGATAGAAATAATATTTTGGAATACACATTTATGAAACATGGATGTGGATGATAAATATACCCTAGTAAATACTTATGTATAAACATCCTCAGATAATAATGAGATTGTAAAATTATCCCTTACCTTAGGTCAGATTTCCTTTGTATGTATCCAAACATCTTGTATAATGATTTAAATAATGTCATTGACTTATTTTAGAATCATATTCATTTTTATGATATCATATATGATCATATTATTATCCATTTGTTAATAATATTTCATTATTACTTGTTATTCGAGTATTAACTGCTTCCTTTGCTTATGCGTGTTTTGTCAAATAAGTTATAGTTCTCCTTCATAAGTCATAATTATATCATTAAAAAATGATATTAACATTATATATATCATATTAATTCATTCTATACATTTTTATAATTATGTTTTAATGAAGATCCGGTAGAATAAATCACATTGCAATGTGGAGATAGTAGGCCATACGTACACATGAGTGATGATATCATTCCATTAATTGATGAATGGTATTGAAGGGAATGGTTTATAATATTTCATATTCAATATCATGTTATAAAAATAATATATAGTTATTATTTCCATCGTTATACACATCCAGGTAATGTGGTGTTGAAAAACAGATTACATCATGGCGTGGAGATGCTAAGTCGTACGTACCCACACACAATGATTTTGTTTTTCATAGGATGGACAAAAAGTGTAATATTTTTTTTCCATAATAATAATAATGTCTCAGTATTTAAGTGATACTGGAGTTATTACTTTAAAATGAAACAACTCATGAATATTATGTAGACAAAGAGAGAAGTTGGAACAAATCGGTAGAGGAGATAACCTCTTCTTTGACGTGCTTCCTCTAAATCACCTGTTAGGGCACTAGAGTTGGTCTTTTAAAAGATACGAACCTCTATAATGTAACTATGGAATTTTATAATGGAAAATGGCATGGGATGGCCAATATTTAAGGCTTAAAGTTAAGTGAAGAGCTGAGGGAGTATGTTCCCATTTATAATCGATGTGAGGGGAATTTTTGGGATCTCCAAAAATATTAATTTATAATAAAATAAAACCCCATAAAAAAACCTCCAAAATATCCCAATTTATATGATTATATGATATAAGGTTGTTTTATCACCAACAAATATATTTCAAACAAAATTTTCTATCAATTTAAAGCTTATCATTTTAATTAACACTTAGTTATTCTATTTAATTTTTAACTAGGGTAACAAATATTTCTATATTAAAAGGGGTGGAATGTTTACTTATTTGATGTAAATTAAACCATAAATAAATAAATTATAAAATTTTATACCATATCATAATTATTATATATTTTTAAAAATGTTTTATGATTTTTAAATAATTTAATAACATATTATTTTGATAAAGAATCAATAGTGTCAATTTTGACACTATTCAAATCATTGTTTTTTAAAAACATTAATATAACATGTTAACCTCAATAAAAATATTTTTTTATATTACTAATAGGTCAAGGTCATCTATAAAATTCATTTTACATATTAATTATCTCAAAATTTATTTTTTTAATATTTTTAATAACATTTATTTTTAATCTTCATTAATAAAATAATTACTACATCAATTTTTTGTAATTATTTAGTATACTTATTTGTTGAATTAAAATTAAAAATAAAATAATATGATGAATATAAATCTACTATATTTCATAATAATACTTTTAGTTGAATTTATCTTATGAAAAATCCAACATTTAAAATGTTATTCTTATGAAATTAGGAATGTGACAACTTTAACATCACTTTAAATAAATCAATATAAGTGTCACAATCTATTATATAAGGATCCAAATGGTATTTAACTATACCCTTTTATGGTTATGGTTGAGATATATAGGACTAATAATATTTTTTCAAGTGTTTGTCACTTTTTATGGTTATTATCATTTTAACAAAAATCGTTTTATTGATTTCTCATCCATTAATTAATTTTTACACCATCAAAGTAGAAGTCATTAAGGTAACTATTTTTTTATAAAAATTAAAGATAAATTATCATAATAAATAAAAAAATTATCTTTCAATTGATTATTTATAATCTAATTTATCTTTAATATGACCTTATTTTAAAAAATGCTATAGTTATTAAAATTTGAGTAAGTAATATTTAATGTTTCTTTAAATAAATTAAATTAAATTTCCTAATCTCATCCAAGTGGCGTAAATAGGATACCATTTCCAGCCAAAGATGATTTAGGTTGATATATACCCATCCAATTATATTAATACAAGTATTATGGTAATTTTATAATAATATTCTTACACTTAATTATCTGATTTTCCCTTTTACCGTATTAATAAAAATTACCAAATTTATTATTTATAATGCCAAAAAAATATATTTACATAATTTTTAAATACTGATTAAAAATATGGAATCCATTTTTTTAAATTCAAAACATATAATTTTTAGTAATTAATTTAAAATTAATTTCATTTTTGGAAAGAGAGAATGAGTTTTAAAAGTTTAAACATTGCAAAAGATTGAAATGTTTTTAAATCCGAATTCATTGTAAAATTAATGATAATGACCTAAACTATATTTAATGATAAAAATAAATTCTATTTATAATTTAAAACCATTAAATATTATAATTTTACTATTTAAATTATTTCGGTGAAAAAAGTTGTTTTCAATTAAAATTTAGTGTATTTTTACAATTCCTAAGTATTTGAAAGTTATCAAAAAAAATTTAAAATTTCATCAAAAAAAAATTTTATGTATCAATTATAAATCATAGGTTTATTTTGCCATATAAAATTTATTAATGTGTCAAAATATTAATTTAAAAGGGGTTCTCCATTAAAAGGTGGAAAATTACCCTTTTAAAAAATATATGTTTTTATACATCAAATAGGATTTATTCACACCCTATGACAAAAATATCTACTGTATGAATATAATTTGTTTATTAAGTATATAAATTATATATTTCATTAATTTAATTTACTAATATTAATTCTCTCAATTTATTAATTCAAAAATATAAATATATAATTGAATTATATTTTTCAAGAATAATTGGCGGTGAATGACTTCACAATACATTTTCATAAGTTAGTAATATTTATTCTCTGCAACCTAATGGTTAGGTTAAAATGGTCATTTTATACTAAGGGCATGTCATGGTTCTCTTAAATTCATGATTTCATGAAATGAATGCTATTTAAGAATGAAATTTTTTTAAAGAAAATATTTCATAAAAACATCTGAGTGTTATAATCTTGCACCTGAGTGAATGAGTGAGATACTTAGATCTACCCATAATTTAAGATGGAGGATCCCACACCTTTATAAATGAGGGGGACGCCAAACCCACCTATCGATCAAGATATAAGATCCATCACCAAGGGTGATTGGGGGATACATACCCTTATTAACCCATGCCGCCTCATAGGAATAGTAGTGGAGGATTCCCAAACTCACTAGAGGAAACCTCATCCAAGGGGAATTACTGAATCTAATGGAGGATATCAAACCATTTTTCAGATCTTAGATAAGGATCATACCAAATTTTTAAATAGAGGATCTCAGACTCTATGTATATGGTGGGGGGGATACCGACCCTTTATATTCACTAATTCATAGATTGAGCCATTCCATTTTTTTGTAT
The DNA here is from genome assembly GCA_963277665.1 of Viscum album. Taxonomy (NCBI): domain Eukaryota; kingdom Viridiplantae; phylum Streptophyta; class Magnoliopsida; order Santalales; family Viscaceae; genus Viscum; species Viscum album. The sequence goes on from OY728140.1 coordinate 514,221,159, forward strand.
TTTCAAATGACAATTTTAAAGGGTAAGTGTGAACCCTAACTATTTTATCCCAATAAAAACATTAAAAAAAGTTAATATCCCAAATTGAGACTACTTGGAACTTCCCCACCCTAGTGTCTACATCATTATTTCATTCCTCCACCTTCGCATGGCTGCTTAGCTAGATGTCCCATGCAGGGTTTCATGGGCCTAATATCGATGGAAATTTCCATACCATCTCATACTTCCAAATTAAGATGGTTATGATCTATTGAATGTTTCCTACTCTAAATCATCATTTGGAGTTGTTCCTTATAGTGTGTTTTGTTGATTTTACATTCAAAATTCAAAATAAAACCAAATTCCAACAAACGGTCTCAATATGTGAAAATACTTCAAAAAAACCATTTAAAAATATCAAAAAATTCACACCAACTTCCATGAAGCACCAAAATCAAATTCAAATAGATACCAAGACACCACATCAGGACAGTAATCCACTAACCCTCCTCAAGAAACAAACAAAACCATTATCACCTTCTCAGTATTAGACTAAACCACCATAACTTCGAAGTGTCGTTGTACTTGATTGACGGCAAGGAAACCACCAGAGATCACCATCATCACAAACTATCACTGAATGCCTTGTAGAAGAGAAACTCATAACCTCACCACCAAAGGACACATACCTAGAACTATGATATCCACCGAACCCACATCCCAAATGCTCGTTGTCACCCTGCTCTTGATCTACCTCGGAGAGTTGCAGAGAAACATGAGGCCAGGGTAAGGAAGAAGGTGGATGAGATTTCCAAATAATGGCATGCCAACTGGGTAGAAAAATATATCCAACAAACTAGAGACAGGTCGGCACCGAAGTTCCTTGAAAACTGTCAACCACCAAACCACAAAACACATAAACCTATTAGTTACCCCACTTCAGATCCAACATGGAGATCCCCAGAGGAACTAGAGGTTAGAGTAAGGGATAAGTAGACAAGGGATCCAAAGAAAACCATTGTTTGACCTCAAAACCATGGAAAAAACATCCTTCAAAATATCACCAAGTGATACTAAAAAATAAATCTTCGACTCCATCGAAACTGGAGTGACCCCTTTATCTCCTTCTACAGACACCGAAAGAACCAAAATGAGATGAAAAACGAATCCACAATAGAAATGAATCAGGATTCAATATAAGGGGAACCTAAAAACTAATTGAAGTCAAATCAAAGTATCCAACAAAACCCTTACTACCATTGAAATCCAAGATCTGACTGGAAGCCCTACTGCAACGCCGCTCAAAGCCTCACCACCGCAGCCGAAGGCCACCCAACCAAAACATTGATGCCCTTCCGAAAAGGCAAGACCCCTAAATAGAACTCTGACTAAAACTCCCATGCAGCATGATTTGAGCCTCCAATATCCACTGATCCACACTAATGTCACTCCCTGCTTCCTGAGGGAGGGCCACCGAGGTCACGCCTTGCCATGATGAGGACCCTCCAAACCCACATGGCCTTCAAAACCCTAGAAAACCTAGAGATCTCTCGATCGAAGCTGAGAGCCCTCCTCTTCAAGTCCCTAGAACACCTAGATACTCATGAATCAACTCATAGATAGAGAATCCCATATCCTCACCACCCTAGGTGTGACACTGATTGTTCTAGAAAGATAATATAGAGTATATATTATATTTTTGTATGATTGTATAACTTACTCTATCTTTTAGTAAGTATCATCTATTAGAGTATTAGAGAGAGTTCCTCATAAAAACTCACATGTCTATGCATAGTCCTAGCGATCTCAGTATTCATAAAAGTTCAATTTCACACCTATATCAAAAGTATCACAAGATAAAAAATCAACATCCCCATTGAATAACAAAAACCTAATTCGTAGGATGTCATTATATGAAAATAAAAATAAAAACTTCTTTGTGATTCATGAACCTGTACTGGTATGTCCTATGACCAATGCCACAAGTTCTCAAGTCACTCACCAAGATTATCGGTGTCTTTTCCTAGGAATTCATCAACCACCACATCATAGCTTGCATCCCTCGTCTTAAAACTATACCTAAGCATATTTAAGATCTCTCATGCCATAGTTACAAACATAAAACTATATAAAAATATATCTCTAAACTTCATCCACAGAAAAAACCTAACCTAGGAACTAATACCACCCTGATGCATCCTAACCAAATATGGCCATTCTTGGGTGGCAATAGGCATAGTGTGCCACCCCAATACCAACTATAATAGGTTAGTGGCTAGTGAATAGTACCAATAAGGAATGAATACATATGGAAGGCCTTATACTAAACATCATGAAAAATATATTTCACCAAAATAGAAAAAAGAAAAACCACACAAGATATACACAACTGGTTAAAATGAAAAAATTTGCAAGTGTACGTCCAATAACCAACACAATCCCTATCATCATAACAAAAATGGTCTGAATGAGCCCCATCGGTCTCTCTAGTGACATGGGTTCATAGCTCCATGACCGAAAAATATCTAACATATACATTATTGGAACAAAAAAATAAGTGTGGTAATACAACCCATGTAGGGGTGAGTATAAAAATACCTATTAGGACACCCAAAAAACAAAAAAGGAAAATAAGGTTGAAGGCATTCTCCAAAAACAAGGTTGACCAACAAAATATCTTAACTCATCAATGGAATACACCACACTTAGAGAAGGAACCATCACTACACCACTCAGGAAGAACACCATGCCATCTCTCAATATCTTAACAAAGTAAACCAATACGACCACTCATCCCATAGGATGTGGGCCCTGTAATCATGTATCTTACCCAAGGGAAGACACCTCCCTATATTACAATCATAGGGGGATAACATACTAACTGGATAACCTATATTCTATGGTAAACACCTATCTTCCCAACTCTTAGTGGAAAGAACCTTCCTAGTCTACACTAATATATAATATTAAATTCCATCAATATACTAGAGGTTAACTAACACTCCACAAGAAAATCCATACCTTAGGTACTTGATAAGGGGAATCCAATATTGAATGAAATTTACTGAACCATGAACCACTATAATTACTATAGGTACACCATCAACCCAACATGTAGCGTGTAAAAAAACTTCCAACAAGTTTTCATTAACCGAATGAGGCCCCTTGACATCCCAATCTCACTAGAACACTTAGTCCCTAGTTCCCAATACCCTTGAACATATCACATGAAAAAACAACACCCCATACCATAGGTATGTACCACCTCTTAGAAAACCATAGGTAATAATATGCTTCCACATTTAACCAAAACCCAAAAAAAGAACATCATTATATATTCACACAAAGGGGAAGATGATTAGTAATCTAAAGAGTAACAGTGGGATGAACTATCTCTTATCTAGTAAGCACACACACACACACATAGAGAGAGAACTAGAGTACTCTATACACCACGAACCTATGATTTCATGTGCCATTCATAGAGATCAACCATCAGAAACATCAATCCACAAAGTCCAAAATCACCATAGGTGACCCTTGCCTCACCGAGATGCATATCCTAACTATGGTAAATACCATACTCAAACACCAATTAGTTTCCTCAAATTATTAGATATTAATTACAAGGAAAACTTATATCCATGTTGAGGGTGTTATTCCATTACTTTGGCTGAGATGACTCTTTAAACAAGGGCAATGATACTAACCTCATTGATATAGGATCCCACACATTAAAAAACAGAGAGGATACTGACCATATATAATACATAAGTAGATGATATCATGAACCAAATATATGAGGGGTGTTACTAACACTACCTAGATATGGTGAGATAAAACATCACCATAAAATAACCCCACTATGAGGGAGGATTTAAATTCACCAAGATCATCCAAAATCCAATACTTACCAATATAATGATGATACAATTGAATCATTCTTTCCCAACCATGTTCCACATAGATAAAGTAATAATTTAAATTCTAGGTTCTATAATACTATCACCATAAAAAATTTATGACTATCAGACCTAGGTTAAGATCCACCAAGAACACTATCCAATTTTTTATTTATCTTCCTTAGTCAAAACTCAATATGAGATGAGTGAGAGAGAAGATATCCACCAATGAATTGAAACAGGGAAATGAATTTTGACATGATTAAGGGAGTAAACAACTAACTTATTCTCCTTCTATTCCAAACTATGTCCACCAAAATTCTTTGTGGTGTACATGATAGATGGGAAATCTCATGGATTATACACTCATTTGAGTCTAATCTATCTAATCATCCACAAAGATAGAATTAATCATGATAATACCAATCACTAGTGTCCACTATTATTAATCTTCTATGGATTTACAGTCACGAACCTCCTAGAGGGTAATGAATTCAAGAAGCATGTGATAATCCCGTGTTCAGTTCCTGAATATTCCATGATAAGTCCTCTTACTTGAAAACTTTTCTTCTCCATCATCTTGATCCCTTCCTCTTCACCATGAGATTAAGATTCACAAAAATCTCTAAAAACATCTCTCCCATATCCTCTAACAGCGAAGAAATACCCACCAACACATTATTAATTGAAATATACTTAGAAACATTGCTTATTTATCTGAATATAGCTCTATGGAAAGTAAAAAAAATAAATAAAACCAAGAGTAAAGTAAAAAACATATAATAGGGGTATATGATATGTCTAAGAATATATTCACACTAAGAATATACCTCAGCCCATCTTGTTGTGTATTTCCAAAACACACAACGTCTCAAGGATATACATTTTCTGAGACACATGGGTTACCTGGTCATGTATCCTAGCTCAAGAAATGTAATGTAACCCTATAGGGTTTTTATTACACATGGGGTGTCTGACTATGTGAATGACCATACCTCATGTCATGTTATCCTAATATAGCGTGTACGCCAACACTCCATGTGCCTCACATGGATGTCTGGACATGTACTTGGCCAGAACCCAAGGTTATGTATCAAGAGGGTCCTATACAATGTGTCTATATAACCAAAATTCCATGTAAAAATCATCTCTAACATGAGATTCATAGACTGAATACATGAAGTGTGTTCCTAGGAAAACTTGACATGTAGTTTAGATTTTTATATTCTTCTTGTTTGTGATCTAAAAAAATCTACCAAAAAACCCAAAAACTATTCCTAAATAATTTGAGGGGAAATAAATATAAAATATAAATGATAAAATAAGATTAAGAAACAACTATAAAATTGAAATGAGGTGGAATTGAAATAATGAAAGCTACATCATGGAGAATTACCGCAGCTCCATAATCATGCACCTTGGATTCTATATCCATGATCATTGTAACCTGATCCACTCTCAATCATCCTAAGCTGGAGGTTTCTCCCATCATCGTTTCATCTTGGAATCACATCATCAAATGGGAGTACTATATTCCCTTTCTAAATTCATATTGAGAGAGTGTATAGGTGTAGGGTATTTCAATATGGCTAACTATTTAAAATAGAATACCAATTAAATGGTACTGACATGATCTTAAAACTTGAATAAATATTATACCACATCTAACTAAAACCTTCATTCTAGACTCAGTCGCAGATTCATAATTTACATCTGGAACATAGATTCAGATATATTGACATTAAAACTCATGAAAATAAATATTATTTAATTAATAAATATTAAATATCAAAAAAACTCACTTGTCTTGAAATCTCATAAAATTTCATCCCTAGCATAAACACTACATTCTAAAAAGAATAAAACCATCATTTTTATAATGTTATTCTCTAGGTGAAATTTCTTTTTTATCCTTCATTAAGGATTGAGACTCCAAAACACCAAAATTATCAAAGGATTATTCATGGGATGACTAGGATAACTACATCCCTAGAACCCCTTAGTGGGTTTCAACATAGTGAGTACTATGTCTCTTTCGCTAACCAGTTTAAGTATATGAATGACAGAACAATGTAGTTTATGTTTAGCTTGTAAAAATTTGATCAAAGGTGAGGCATCAACATAGAAACATAGGTAAAGTAAACTCGACATAGTTGACATCTCAACTACATTATTTATCTATATAGGCACCCATAGTTTAAGGTCTTAGTTCTTGGACAAAGGAAGCTAATTTTTTTAAGTTTAGATAACTTTAACTAAATATTACTATAGTTTAAGGTCTTGTAGATTTGAAAAAATGATAATGTAGGTTAAGTTTTTATATCCTTGAAAAAATGTATAGGGAATTGTATCTAGAAAGGGTGAGGAAAAACCTAATTTTTATGAAGGTACCATTTTTAATAGAGACTATAGTCAAAAGGGAGGAATTTGATTTATGGTCATGAAGCTCAGACCATTATGTCACATATATTAAGGTCATGGGATGAGGACTATCATATTCATTAGTTTAGGGTAATATGATAAGGACTATCATGTTATACCATTTAGGGTCACACGACATGGACTAATCAAAATTTCATTGATGACATATCCTATCATTACATTGAAAGTGAGCATGATGCACAAATTCATAACATCAAGGGTGTAAAATCCATTTGAATAGTTATATTATATGTTGTGTAAATAATGACTCAAGAGTTTTAAATCAGGGATAATGAGATTAGACACATATACCAAGGATGGCAGTAGAGAATATTTCAATGATGGGTTTCACTAAAATAATGTCTAGTCATATGAAGATTAAGGGACCTTCTCATTAGTATGGAAACATGATTCCGGTTCATAGGCCATAATGGGGATTCATATGAAAATACATATTAGGTTCGTGTATTAATAACCAAATAAAATTATCCCTTGGAGTTGAATGTGATCATTATTTATAACCTTGTAATATTTTTAAGGATTCAAACACTTTCCACCTGATGTACGTTCATAACGAAAAGGAATATTTAATGGGGGTTCAAGAATCCTAAACATTACACCAATGTGTATAGAACACTCATTTAGGGTATAGTTATATCACCTAAAATAACTCTATCATTTTACTAAAACAGTGGGTCTAGTGATAAAAACTTTACTTTTTATAAGGCTATATAGTGGGATCCATGAGATTTGTACCTTTTCTAATTTTCAATCTAATTTTTTCCTATTCCATGGAAGTGTGAGGCTTAATGATTGGTGACTTGAATTTTTCTTAGGATACCCTTTATGGGTTTTCAGACGGAAAAGTTTTATGTCTCTTTTACATAAATTTTAAGGTATTTCTATTTTGACATATTTATAGCTAGATTTTATGGTTATATATCTCTGAAGAAGGTTCACATAGTTTATAATTATGATTCTTGGACCAAAATAGTGAGAAAACCTATGTAGTAAGGGAAAAGAAAAACTCGACTTGAATAGAGAGCCTAGTACTTTTATAGACTACATCAGATAGGTTTTATAGTTTAATGTCATGATTCCTATACCATAAGTTATAAAATTAAAACCCTAGTGGGATTCAAAGTCCAAGAGTATTCAAAAAACATTTGAACAAGGAGTGACGAATCTATAAATCATAACTTGATGTTTTTGGATTAGACATGATGACATAGGATAGGTACATAATGGATGATTGATGCAGACATTAAGATGACATTATTTTCTATGATACTATGGAGGATTATAGATATTAGAAGACCTTATACTTAGGATAAAAGAAAAAAATTTATTGGTAGTCCATATTAAGGGCATGAATGCATATCCATATTGGGGGTATGTATTCATAATGAAATAGAAACATAATTTGGATCCAAATTTTATCATTACCAATAGCCATGAAAGGTATATGGAAATATGATACAACCAAGGTGTAGAGTTTGATTTATGGAAAATGGATATTTAGAAAAGGATGTGGAGACACTCTAGACACAAGCTTACTAGGTCAAGGCTGTTATGATCTACAAGAAAGGGGTGAAGATGAATGATGGCATGTATATGAGTCTAAAATTTATGGTTAGAGCATCATATATCCTAAAATAACATGAATCACTCTATCCTCTACAAAAATATAATACAAATATAGGAGAGGGTAATTTTAATATCCTAGAATAGGATTGGAAACCCAAGGAACCTCAAAGTTGCATATAGAGAAATGTGTCAATGCATGGTCAAATATGAATATAGGGGACCTATTAATTAGGAATAATAGGAAAACAGGGGAATTCTAAAACTAGTTTAGGGTCCCATATATCATATTCTACTACATGAATCTGGGTCTTATATAGGATAGTCGAGTCATATGTAGTGGATTACTATGATTAGATTATGTTCATGCATGGTGGATCATATGTCATGATATTTAACATCGTATGACATGGAATTAGATGTTATGTTGTTTAAGTTCATGAGATGAGTCCTATATGGGAATTGTTTTTATAACATAGGTTTATGGATATACAACTATATAATATAAGACTTTTTTGGGTTGGATCATGTAGGGAATGAAATAGATTTTCCCAAATTCTAAACAAGGAGTGTAAACCTTAAAAAAAGATTCAGAAGAGTTAGGTTTTGAGAGTAATTTGTGGCTAGGACTTGGATAGAGGATCTTAACATAACTACATATCCTATTGGGATTAGAATCAAGACACATGTAGTTATTATAAGGTCTTAGTGTTAGAGGCTACTAAGAAATACCCAAAATGAATGGAGAATACTCAAACACTAGTATAGAGGGTTTTTTTTATTTTTTTGGTCATAGATTGGGGAACCATGTAAACCATGGGTCTAAATACAACCATATTTGTAGGGTTCTCATGTAAATGAGATCTTTTAGGTGGGATAATCTCTTGTGTATTAGGGAAATCATTATTAGTATAGGTTCATGAATAAATATATACTGGAGGATCCTATATTGGTCTAACCAACATGTAAAAGGGGGTATTTTTGTTTTACTATGGAACCATTAATGGGGATCCATGTGCAGGTAATGTTCATATAAAAATATGGTTCTCATATATTAAGATTATGTTATGAAAGGTAGGGAAATATAAGAAGTTTAAGGTGTTCCAGGATAGATCATATGTTATGAAGCTTAATACCATGCGATAAGGACATGAATGCCATGTCTCTTAAGGTTCTATGATTAGTACCTAAAGGATTAGGGACATTTTTACCTAATAATAGGTTTATATATGGAAAAACCTATGTTGGGGGTTTTGAGATAATCTAGATCATGTGAAAAATATGATATAACTATCTTAGTTTTAGACCTATTTTGGGAAACTCAATAAGAATTAATGGGACCAATCATCAAAAGAGATTAGGGGTTTGGTTAAGATTTGTGTCTGGGACCAAAATAATTGATTTGGTTGTTACTATATGTCCTATATAAATAGGAATCAAGCCACTAATAATTATTATCTATTACTCTTTTACATAGATCAATCTCATTTATAGGGGAATAAAATTTCATTTCATCTTAATATAGGGCCCTTGAGAAAACTCAATGTAGATAAGGAGGCCTGAAAAATAAGGAATAAAGGGACATTTTTGATATTTTTTGTAGTTAGGACTTGTATAAGAGATCTATATGTCACTATATATCTATTAGAAATAAGAATCATGCCACACATAATTATTATGAGTAGGGGTATTTTTCATGAATGGGGATCCATGTGCTAACGGACTATCACATGGATCTAGGTCTCATATAATTTATTTAGGCAATAAAATATAAGAAACTTCAAATTGTTTAAGGTATTTCATAAAGGACATAATTTAAATTTAGTTTAAATTCATTTTACAAGGATGAAATTTCCTCCTCGATTTTGAATATAGGAAATCTCAATTTAACTAATCTAGATGATCAACCAGAAATGCTAAACTCATATGAACTATTATTTTTGAAAGAAAAAAGAGGTGATTGGGATATTAACCATGTATCTTAAGAGTTATTTTCAAGTTCAAGTATTAACTATCCAATTTAACTACATATAACGGGATTTGGGTGCCATGTAATTTGATTTCATGCAGATAAGACTAGGATGATTATTTTAATATCATAAAAATAGGTTGTTTTTAACTAAAATGAAGTCTCTAAAAATTAGTTTTTGAGAAACCTTGAATTATTTACAGGTTTTTTTCATTATACATCCATTTTAATTAAGTAATAACCTCTATTAGATTCTACATTTTTTATAGTGAAATGTCCCTCTCATTTTGGTTCCAGCATTGGAGTCTTCCTTCTTTATATAATTGGGTTTCTATGAGCCAAAAAAATTATCCTTGGATAAAAAAATGGAGATGAACCTTCTTATTCAAGGATTGAGTTATTGAATATATTAAATCTCAATGTTTTCAAGCATGCACAACCTTTTCTCATAAATCTTATCTAATTCATCGATTCATTTTTGTGAGTGTTCATCCTCAGTGAGATGATTGCAAATGGTGACAAAAATATAAGGAAACTAAACTTCAATGGGAAGAATTTCATATATCCCATGAAAAAGTGAATATGGTATCTCTCACATAGAGGTATGTGTTATGGAATGATAGGACCACAAATCTTGCATCAGTTTTTCTATATCTGAACTTTTATCCCTATCCAATATATTTAGAAGAATATTAGATTAAGTTTTGTTGAAGGCATCTATCTTCCTATTATCCATCGTATGATAGTGAAATGAATGGTTGGAATTTATATTTTACTATTTTGATTATAAAATTTTAACTTGGAATCATAAAATTTGGTTCCATTTTTCATCCATATAATATGAGGGACACAAAATTTTCTAATGATGTTCGACTTAACAAAGTTGATGAAAATTTTTGTACTGACTTCTTTAAGGGGTATAAACTATCCCCATTTGGAGAAAAAATAGGTGAAATAAAGGAAAAATTTGAACTTCCTAACTATAGATATATGATATTTTCCCTTCGAATCAATTCCCCATAAGGAAAATGTCCAGAAATATTTGGCGGTGTGTAACAAATCTATGGGTTAATAGATGAAATTTTCATATACCTAGACGATGTGGAACATTTTAGTTTACTCCACAGAATATTAAATTATTGTAATACAGAAATAAACAAGTTTCCTAATTTCATAAGAGAGTTTTTCAGAAACTATTGAGATCCATAATAGATATAATGGACTTCTAACATTATAGAATTGATATCCATTCCCTTGAAGCATGTAGGATAATTCTTGCAAAACATATTTTTTAGAGGACCCATTTGTAATTGAGGTCACTATAAAGGGTAAATTTCATTTCCAAGTAACGAATCTTATATTTCGGAGATTTATTTAGTTGAAGGATCCCATCTTAGAGTTAATCCATGATTGTGGGTATACATTCACTAGAGGAATCATTTGGAAAGGGTATAGACATGTCCTTATAAGGGATCACACCATCTTCACTAATTACCACAAAATTACAATACATGAATGGGTAAACCATTCCATGATTCATGATATGAATTAAAATATCATCCTAACCAATATATTCTATAGTGGAAACTATAGTATCTAGGGTATAGGCACAAGCAGTTCAAAAATGTGGAACATGGTTCAGATTCAGATCAAATGTGAACTCCTCCATTATCTCTTTAACATAATCAAGTAGAGGGATTAGTTTTTCCTTATTGATATCATATTCAACATTTATTTCCTTGATTACTAAGTTTTAATCACCTTTAATGTTCAAGTGATCTACATGTATTTGTAGGGACAACTATATACTAGTGATGGGGACTTGATACCCTACCTCTTTATTACTGCATCCTTCTGATAGTATAAAAGAATAAAAATACTACCATCGGAGGAAATGAACAAAACTCACAATACAAAATTATTATATTTTGGGTTCTCCATTCTTGTACCTATTAGACATTAAGAATCACCATAAAAGTACATTTTCCAAGCCATTAACATATCATGCATAGAGAATATTTATTCATAAGGGAGATCCACACTTAATGGAATGATCTTAGGAGTTGAGTGTGATGCAAGGAATATAACTAACGATTATACCTTGATTACATTTTGGGGTATTAACCAGATTTAAAACTATTCTAATATAAATTACCATTGGTCCAGATGCCCAACCAACATTGGGTGGATAAGAGAAAACAAATTAATATCATGGTTCTAGAGATAATGAATTATCTTTTGTGCTATATATAAAAATGGAAAATAGTTCTTATTAAGGTTAGAATATAGAATTTTGGTGTACAACATTATCAAATTTATATGATATATACCATTTTATTTCCTTACATTATTATTTTTAGTCAGGATCATGCCGGGTGAATGATCTCAAGATACCACATACAAGATAAGCGGGTTTTCCATAATGGGTGGAATCATAACTAGTTGATTGAGGATGCAAAACTTCAAGTCATTCAAGGATCTATGAAAGTACTTGTCCCATTGGTAGGAAAACGCTTTTTTCATTAATTTGGGTGGAGGGTAGAAGTCATCCAAGGATATTGATAATAAATCACCCAATAAATAATGATTTACCCAGATTCCTCTCAATTTCCTATGAGTTTAGGGCAGAGGAATATTGAGAATTTCATTTTACTTGATATGGTCAGATATGATGTCATGATAGTGTACCATGAAGACAGGAAATTTTCTTGATGTGACTCTAATAACACATTTTAGGGTATTCATTTTTTGGACATGTTTTTAAACCAAGCTTAAGACTACCTCATGTTTAGCTGAATGATCACAACACCACTAGGATTTGACTACCATGTTATACATGTAACACTCTATGTTTTTCCACAATAAGTAATTTATTATAATATTTATATCATAATGATATATAACATAGACATTCTTTAAGACAAAGGTAATTTCTTAGTATAAATATACCCCTTGGGTAAAACTGAAATATGTGACTTCCTCATCTTATAGGGCCAATTGAATATGTTTGTAACCATAGTAACCATATATGAAGGATATGAGTCTAAATCTATCCATCACATTGATCCACAATAACATTATTAGGACAAGAAATTCATCTTTCAGAAAATTCGTATTGAGATCACTGACATTGATTCAAACTCATATAGAACCATTTTTCTTCTTTATAGAGATATTTTTCATTAACCACTTTTGGAACATAACTTATCAAATGATTTTTTTATGATGAGTATTTAAATATTATCTTTTTGTTGGTGACTAGAGTTGGGTGCATTCATCTTGTTTCTTGCTTGTATCTACAGTGGTCACCTGACAAGCCTATGTAAAGGGTGGTGACCTCAGGATTCAACCCTAAAATTTATCTGTAGTTCTAGGTGAACTCATCCCAGTACAATTTTAGTAAGGAAATATACTCTTCCTTTTACTTGGGGACATAGTTTCACTGATCAATTCGGGTCATAGATGCTCCTCTATAATTAAATTCACCTAGTCGAGCTCATCGATGGTAGTATAGATACCCTAATAAATTACCATAGGAGAATATCTAAGGTTTTCCCTCTCTTATCTAACTCAATATTGTTGAGAATGGAAGATGAAGGGGATTTTTTTTATCGAGAAGGTGACATGGGTAAATATTCATCTCATGTGGATGATAAGGAGGAATCACTTTATCTTGAGTGTTTCGATACAAGTGAATCAATATAATGGGAATTCTAGATATCTTCTTACTCCTCTATGCTATCATTCAAGATAGAAGTGGTGTTGTCATCCTGAAATTTAAGAGATGATATGCGGGAATTTTTAGTTCCTTATAGTGATGGAGAGGCATCTTTTGATACTAACTATGATGCAAGTGTCTCCTAGCATCTTAAATACAACGAGGGGTCATTTTCAAATAGGAAATTTTCATTTATGACACCATATTCATTAGATAAACCATGAAAAAATTTTGATGATCCCACCATATATGAAAAAAAAATTACCTTAAAAAAATGGGCGAGTGAAGTATTTAAACCCTTATAGATCCATAGACATGGGGGGGTTTCCTCAATCTGGTAGATAGGAAATATGTAATCCTCATTAAGCATGCTCTAGGGGATTATTAGAGTAGTTTACAATCCATTTGGAGTGGAAACCTGGATGTAGTCTCTCATTATCGATAATTTTCCTTCTCTCTTGTAGATGTATTCCTCGGTATATTGGGATAAAAAAGTATCTAAGGGGGAGTCATCTCCATATATTACTCCAATATCTCCAATGATAGGAAACTTTAAGGATTGATGGTATGATGATGACATCTCCATATTCCCATGGATACATGGTTTTCCCAACAGAACATTAAGTCCCATATCTTTCTAAACTACCATGAATTCATAGTCAAATATTAGATCCCATAATTAGACATTAATTTTGATCTTTCCGAGAAGATTTTGTTCTTTTTTCATACCCCTAAATGGTCAAGTTTTGGGGATATATATCATCCTCTGTATATCTAAACTTTCATAGGGTCCAGACTGGGATAATATTGTTCTTAGAACTGTTGTCAATTAAATCTTGATGAATTTCAATATTTACAATAAATCCTGAGAGGTACATGAATTTGATGTGTACTTGGATGATGATATCCCAATATTACTCTGTAAATGAGATAATAGTGTGACATTCTACTAAGGTAGTCTCTATACAATATACCCAATATGTATAATTTTTTCCAACAAACTCCCGGAGACTCTAAAGGGAACTAAAAAGTGATTCATTGATCTCTTTTAGGAGGTGTATTTCATCTAGTATTATTTTTTTGGAAAATATAATGAAAAAAACCTTTATGATGTCATATTTTAGTACAAGGGACCAATTCTTCTTAATATGAGTATATTATTTATCTAGAGTCTTTGAGGTCAATGAATTTGATGTTAATGGTTATTTTTCCTAACTCGAACCTGAGGGAATGTTTGTCATTGGTGGGTTGGTTCAATCTTGCCTTCCTGCATGGATGCAATTATCAGGTGGTTGTACACTGCCAACCAATCCTCTAAAATAATTGTATTCAAAAGACCCCTTGAAAATTATAGGTTATATTAGTGTTCCTACTGGTATTTATGAATAACTTACTTTTTAGTTTTCTCTATATATATAGTTTTATAAGAGATGTGGCTCTAATGTTTGGTTCTACCACAACCATGTCTTCCTAGGATATATTGGCCTAGACATCATCTTCCCTATGGTCCCTAATTATGGGTGGGGAACTCGAGTTTATATATATCTTCTTCAGTAGATAAGGGATCTAACCCGTGAATGACTTTAATAAAACCAAAATTTTACTATTCATCCAATAAGGGTTCCGTTTCATGGGTTGGATCCCATCCTCCCAACGATGGGGAAAAAATCAACAATACTGTATCCCGGTTTAGGAGGTTGATATAATTCCTCTTCTTGCACCTTTTTTTCCCATCATCGATTAATCCTTCCTTTAAAGGATAGAGTTTAAGACATAGATTTAGATGACACAATGAAAATCGGGGTCACAACTATTTGATTTAATTTTTACCTAATAATGTCATGTTATTGATTTAATATCATTTGAGTCATCTTGTTATTGATTTACATGCCTTGGACATCCTACAAGTTTTTCACATCCTTTAGTTGGGCAGTGGAAACATATGACACCTAAACCTAAGGTTTTCCAATTATCAATTATCCAGAATAAACAATTTTCTAAATAATTTCCTCAAAAATGAAGTAATATTTAATGTTGTATCCCAACACTTGGTGGTAGGGTAAATAGTTGGGACAACCATTGAGTCCAATTTCATTAGGTTTCTTGGCCTTAAAAAGTTGGAGTAAATTATTTTCCATGGAAATAATCAAGTAACCTAATACCTACACTTTTTTGAAAGAGTAGGTTCTGTTTCTTCAGTACATATATCATGGGAAACCTTTATATTTCCTTACCTTTGGACAATGGTGATGTTTCTACTGTAGTCACTCTATGAGAGGCACTAGAAAAAAATGGGCTTGTATCGGTGCTGCATCAGTTATTCATGTTGTTTTATGCATGATAGTGGTATTTTTTACTTTACAAGACCTATTTCCCTAATATGAAAGTGTAATTTTAGATTTGGATTTGGTTATTTGAATGAAATCCTTTAGGTACTATTATACAACTACACAATCTTGAAATTTTCCTAGGTACTTTAGAGGGAATAAAAACATCTAAAACTCATGTTAAATATTCTCTATAAAAATATCCTATAATTTATCCTATAGGGGATATAAATTGAGAGAGTATTTTAGACCCTTACAACTATAAATTAAATACATGACTCTCTCATTCTCACATTTCTTTCAATTATATAGATTAAGTATTATTATCTTTCTTATTGTATAATTAAATTGATATATAAACTAACGATGAAGGTCTTCTGAGCCAATGATGAATCTGGATTGAAAATTACTATACTAGAGAGATAACTATCCCTATAAGGTTTTTACAAAACATATAAGTTTTTTTCATCCTACTAATCAATTGTTACCATAATAGGGTCTCACCAGGATAAAAAAATTATTAAGTCTTGTTACAGATATATTATTCCATTGAATACTGGGAAGGTGGGATTATTGAAGTTGGGAGGTAGAGGAGTGAAATTCACTTATTGTTGGAATGGTTTCCCCTCAAATAGCACTAGGTCATGCCTCCCCTATTTGGATTTCATTTGGGTGGCAAGATACTTGATGGATTTGAGTAGATCTAAAGGTAATATTGGATGAGCTGAGGCATAGACACATGTACCTAGTAAATCCTATTTGGTTCAACCTGTGTATATTGACTATTAAAATCCAGTTTGAGATGGACTAGGGAGACTTTCATGAAATGAGGGAATATACTATTACAATGGATTAAACTCTTGGTCGTCCTCCATCAACAAGTTTTTGTAAAATTGTTGTTTGGACCTAGAGCCATCCTGATTGTTAGACTCCACTCATATGGGCTAGGTGAATCTCTACTATCGAAGAGGATTCATAGGTGGATTGAAATTCACATATACTTGAAATTTATACTCATTGGGAGTATTTCCTATAATTAATTCGATGTTGATCCATTTCAGATCCTCTATATCAACTTCACATTTTTTCACATCTACAATAGAGATAATTTTAGTGTCTTTAAGTTGTGAGATGGATATAGGAATGATTTGTATCATTTATATTTATCCAAACCATGTTGTGTGGGTAAAAGTTGAATGTTTGAAGTTTCCGAGTTCTGAGACTACCTATGACATCAGGTTAGAATTCCTTCCTCATGTGTTTTAGTGTATACTCAGTATCTATCAAATGCTTCTTCATCACATCCATTTGTATCTGTGTCCTGGACTATTTCATCCATTGTACTGGAACTAATTACATTTACTGGTGTGTATCTATCTAGTATAAATGATCAAGTATTTACCACCATTAAAGTTATTGGGTGATTCTTTATCCTCTATTTCCTTCAGAAGGGGAAAATCAGTAACCTTCTTCATATTACCTCTCTTAGTGTACAACTTCACCATGTTCCTACTATGGTGTTTAATCTATCCCACTTGGTGTTCCCCAGATATAAATCAATGGATAGTGATTTTCATTGAATCCCCAACCATCCTTACTAAACATTACTATAATGATAAGATTATGTATCATTGTGAAAGGAATGGTTGGGGAACTGGTTGTTGTAGGTCTCCTCCTAGTCTAGAATAGACTGACCTTCTTGGAGGAGGTTGGGAAAAAATTAAAAGTACCCCTAATCCTGTTGGATGGGGTTGATGTGTTTATATCACCATCACGACTTTGTGACACTTAGATTTCAATGGACTTTTTGGTAGTGGATGTGATAAAAATGAACCCACCTCTATGGGTAATGGGGTTTCCTAGATGTCTTCCATAATGGATTATATGAAATTATCTCTAATTTAA
Source organism: Viscum album (assembly GCA_963277665.1). Classification (NCBI taxonomy): domain Eukaryota; kingdom Viridiplantae; phylum Streptophyta; class Magnoliopsida; order Santalales; family Viscaceae; genus Viscum; species Viscum album. The sequence continues at coordinate 514,238,964 of OY728140.1, forward strand.
CACGA